>CM076572.1:797244046-798540306 GCA_034641835.2 Pinus albicaulis | reverse complement strand
GGACATAATTTATTTAAAAGAAGTGATCCATCTAGTTTTTAGTCCAATAAAGAAGGGAGATATTATTATTGTTTTTGCAATTTTTTTAATATGTAATGGAATACATTACTGTATTGATGTTTTAGTTTAAATTTATTGTTGTTAGGTATTAGCAGACTATATCAACATGTTTGGTTCAAAAGTTAATAGGCTATATTTTTTCGTTCGAAAGGAGAGATACCTAATTCTCTAAGTGGCATATGGCATATTGATATGTATATTTTTATTTTTACTTGAAATATCAAAAATATATTTTTTATCATGGACCAAAAAATAAAAATATTATCATTAATTAATAATTTATACCATCAATGCCATCCATGGCTCAACCAATCAATGGTGTATGGTTGGGGGTGTGGCACTATTAGTAGCTTCAATGTCTTGATGACTTCGGCTAATATAAATGTATTCTAGATCACATTATCAACGATAAAATGTAGCGGGTCCCCTTCTTGGACATCTATGAATGGAATAGGTGCCCCCTATTTAGGCTCTTCTAGATATTCTAATTGGATCTTTGAGGTTGTGATGGTAGCACAAAGTTCTACATTAAAAATCCAATTTCCTTTATCTTGATCTAAATCAAAATCATAGATAGAATTTGATTCCTTTTATGTAAGCTCTTGCAACAATTATTTTTTCAAGTAGCATTTGTCAATGTTGTTCTAGGGGCCTTTGTGAAATCACACTACTTTTGAGTGTCCTTTTTCAATTTCCAATTACCCTTCTTTGTATGTGACTTGGGTTGGTTGTCTTGAGGTTGTATCTCCTTTCTCTATCCATTATTTTTCAAGTTTGAGCCACCTTTTATAATCTTTTATTGTAGTCGATTTGCATATATGAAATCCTGCTTATTTATCTACTTTAATTTCTGCTCAATTTTAAGAGCATATCGATAATAAAATCCTAGTGAGGAGATGTATAATAAATCCATATCCATATGGATGTATCTATGTATACAACTATGATACTTTAGGAACATGTGCTTCTTGGAGTTTTTGATCTCCAACTTTGAGTGCAAGGTATGAAAAATATTGTTGTACTCCAGAATTTTCTGGTCTCTCTCTTGTCGTAGGATTTTCCATCTCGTGCATTAGTCATCATAGTTCCTTGTAGGGTAGAATTCCTCCTTAATGGCATTAACAAAAGCTTCCCAAGTGGGTCCTTCCTTTAATATCAGAGATTCATCTTCATTTTTTCTTTTCTAATAAACCTCCCTTGACATGGGGAAGGGCTACTGGGAGCGTAAAGGTGATCCTTTCATTGTCAAAAGTTTTTGGATAGAATAATATCCCTATAACAAATTTAACCATTTTCTTAAAAGCATATGCATCTATTTGGACTTCAAATAAGGGGATATAAAAGCTAACTTGTACCTTTAATGGTGTCACACCTTTAAAATTTCCACCAGTTGAAGTTGGATTAACTGTTGTTGAAAGTCGTTAAAGGATCTAGGAAAAAATGTCCATCATCTCATTCCTCTAGCGCGTTGGTTATTCCTCAAGCAACAACTTGATAAGATATCTTGTTCTTTCATCTCTCTTTTATTTTTCCATGGGAGGCTACTTGTATTTTCAAGAATGATTGTTCCCAAGTGAAACTAACTCGATACTCAACTCTTTGTACTTTCACCTCGTTGGGGGCATGCATCAAGAAACAAAAAAGAGCATGTTTCTCTAATAAAATTGATCTAGGTTGTAGAAGGAATGAAATGAAATATAAGAAAGGAAATGAAACGCACACAGAGAAATACAATAGAAATTTGTGTGATATCGTGAAAACCCAACTTCTACTAATAAATAAAATAACAAAATATTGTCTAACACAAACTAGCTAGAATGATGGTAGTTATATTTGAACATAGATAGATGGTGGCTACATGTGTTCACAAAATATATCACAAGAGGTCTAAAAATGGCCTATTAACATAAATAAATAACCCTCTAGGTCCAAAACCCTAACCCTATAAGATGAAATGCTAAAAGGCTTGTGGGCCCTGAGGTGTTTACTTGGTACATAAATTTCCTCGAGGCACAACTTTTGCATACAATATCTTTTTAGGGCACACAATAGAAAGTTGGAAAGAAATATATAATAACTACAAATTTTAATTGGATCCAAGGCATTCCATGGCAACCGTTGGCCCCCTAAATTGAAGAAAACATCATTTAGGATCTCAAAATGACCTCAAAATTTTGGAACCAAAAATCATA
The DNA here is from genome assembly GCA_034641835.2 of Pinus albicaulis. Lineage (NCBI taxonomy): Eukaryota > Viridiplantae > Streptophyta > Pinopsida > Pinales > Pinaceae > Pinus > Pinus albicaulis. Next base: position 798,538,054 of record CM076572.1, on the reverse strand, counting down.
AGAAAACTACCAAGAAGATAGAAAATCATTAAGATAATGGAAGAGGTGGGTGGCCACTGATATCCAACTATATTGCATACTTATTTGTAAAAATTAGAGAGTTAGTCTAAAAAATAACCAAACCTTCCAAAACTAAGTAGGAGAGAGATAAAACATTGAACCAACCTTGTGAGGAAGCGCCAACACTCTAAGAATTGTGAATTTCTTGTTAAAGAAGGAAATATTGCCCAAGAAGAACCACAAAGAATATTTTCCAAGAAATTGCATGTTTCATCCTTACCCATGACATTATTTCAAACCTACTTATAGGATTGAATTAAAATTCCTTAAGAGAATCATTGCAACTATGCCCTTGGAATTAATGAAAAATGTCTCAAACTAAAAATATTAAGAACTAAAGCATAAGCAAATCCAATTTTATGTATGTTTCCTTTCTCATGCCTTTCCCACATATACCATTTCTTGTCATTCCCCAATTTGAAATTCATTGTCTTCCCCATTATTGTCATATCATCTTTGTTATTACTAACACAAACATAATTGATAACTAGGGAGGTCACCGAAAATTTGATCCAAACACTAATCACTATGAAAATCTTCATTAATTTTCTTACATGAACCATATTTTTAACAATCCACCAAGGCTGCAAGACATGAAGCCCCTGACCGCCACTTCCTGTCATATTAATGATTCCTAATAGGATGTGTTGCTACCCCCCATGGGGAATAATGAGATGATATTTTAGGACAAATAAATTTTTTATTTATGTAGTCATTAGGTAAGTTATGCATATGGGGGAATTTGGAAGCCAACTACTTGTAATAAGGTTAAAGTTATTAAAGCACTAGATGAATCTAAGGCTTGGGATTACTTGATGGAGTAAGTCGAGTTAAGCAAAAATGGCGTTCAAGGAATTCTGATATGAAAGAAAATCATTATATTTCATGTAAATTATCATTTGGTTAAAATGAGAAAATTAAGATAAAATTAGATTAAAAAATATAATTCTTCCATCAATTATGATCAAAGATATTAGATATAGGTTTTCCATAGTTACTTTTTAACATGTGTTTAGACAATTAAATGAAAATGTTTCCAAACATTAAAATGAAGCTTTACCTCTTCATGAGGGTCCATTGATAGGTTCTAAATCAGAATAGGATAGTATTTCTTTAGAAGAAATGATCCATCTATTTTTTAGCCCAATAAAAAAGGGAAAAATTATAATGTTTTTGCAGTAATTTTAATATGTAATGCAAAGGCATTACTTTTTTGGTGTTTTATTTTAAATTGCTTACGTTTGGTATTGGAAGAATATATCAACATCCTTGATTTAGAAGTTAAAAGGTTATTTTTGTTTTTCCTTTTGAAAGGAGAGAAACATAATTCTCTAAGTAGAAGGTGACATATTAATATGTATATTTTGATTTTTTCTTGAAATATCAAAAATACAATTTTTTATTATGAAAAAAAAATATGGTCATTAATTAGTAATTTATACCATCAATACGAACGATTATAACTCAATTCAACTATGATGTAACTATTAATCATATATATATATATATATATATATATATATATATATATATATATATATATGCCCCTTCCAATTATAAAGGTGGATAACATTTATAAATTCTTATATTTACATGTTCAAACTCTCTTTACACCTTCCCTAATTTACATTAATATATAAATATCTAAGATAAATCTTATTTAAATAAAAATTATTTAAACTTAATTACATTTTGAAATAAAAGTTAATAATAATTTTTATTTTTTTAATTTTTTTTAATTTTTTTTTATCTATCTAACATTTAATAACAATATCACATATATAACTCCTCATGTGTGACAGCCTCATTAAGAGTTAACTAGTATTAACTAGTTAAAGACAATTTGTTTAATTCTCTTTTTCTCTGGCAAGAAAAACTTAAATCATTACAGTTGATAAACAAATTATTCAATTTGCTGATTTATTAATTAGGAGAAATTAATTAATGAAAATAAAATCTTTTTAAGCTGTTGGTAAAATGTTTCCAAGCATAGGAGGTGGTTAGGGACAGTTGGAATACAGTTACCTACTCCTTTGAGGATAAAGTTGAATCCCAAGGGAGGAGTAGGGGTTCTGTACAATTTTCTTTGGTAAAGGAGAGTATTTTCTAGAGCTGGTTATGATCAGTTGAAAATAACTCAAGGAAAACCTTGTAAAACCAGACTTTCTGAGTTTCACTGGATTGGCCATCCAGAGGTCATAGCAGAAAGATAAATATTTCCATTGTTGACTCGTGGCACCGTCCAGATTCTGGAGCTAGGGGGCAAGTGGAGGACGTAATAGCCTCCCTTGATGGTTGGGAGGACCGCAACTTGAAACTACTTAATCCAGATAAGTATTACTGTGAAATTTTAAGCAGGTTACTCATAAGTTGGAAAGATTGTTCTACAGTATTACCGTTGTGTAGATACTGTTCTAATATGAAAACTAGTAAATATGTGTATATTGTTTACAAATTTTTGAGACAGGAAATGAAGTTGTAGACAACTTGCTCTCTTGATTATTGAGATAGAACAGTAGTAATTATTGGTAACACTACCTCATTTTCTTTATTTATTATCATGATATTATAGAGTTATGGTCTAAATCTCGGTATGTTATGTGAAAGAAACAGAGAACTGATAACTATGATCATGAACAATGTATAACAGAGGTAACATAGCAAGTAGTACTATAGAAATAGAATGTGCCATATAAACATTGTATAAGTAATGAATAGTAGGCATATATTATTTTCCTGTTACTGTGGAATACACAGGTGTAAACAAATCTTTACAGGTATTGTACCATAAAGAAAAACGTATATGAAACTCTGCATGTATATGCCAAAAACTAACCAGAACCAGGGGATTAGAGCCGATGGACTATTGACCCTAGTTCTAGGTATAAACCCAAAATAGAGGTACATCATCCTTGGCTAATAACCCCAATCTAAACGCGGGCATTATCATTCGGTGGCCTGGACACCGCAGGGAGAAAGCTATTAATTGTTCAAGGAGAAATAAAGTATTAAAAAAGAAAAAACTTAATAAATCGAGCAACTGAAAGAATGCTAGTTCTCAATACCATTAAAACTTGAGAAACTGATTCTTATTGACAGAAAAGAAACTGATAAGAACAAATGTTAAGTGTAATCCCGTTGATTCAAGCATCATATCTTTTCTCATTAATAAAAGATGAAAAACCCATAATTTCCTCTGGTAGCTTCAAGAGTATTTACATGCAAATAAAACTATGAAGAGATCTGGGCAAGAGAGCCACTTTTAAACTTGAAAGGTGTATATTGAAATCATTATGAAAATAGAAATCAGACCATTTCCTTTCAAAGTAATAGTTTACAGTAGAACATTACAAACGCACATGGTAAAGTGTAGTTCAATTTATATACAACCATATCATGCTTCAGTGTTAAAATGCGCTCTTAACTCCATTAAAACTCGGGATTAAACCTTAAACAAAATATTTATACAAAATTACTAAAATACTATTTGAAAACCTAGCTTGGGGTTTTAAACCCTCATCTCTGAAATTACTCAATGATAAAGAACAGGCCGAGTATTGTAAGATAGAAACGTAACAGCACTTTGAAAACTTATGATTTTGGCCTTCCTATGAAGACCATTAAGGTACCTGAGAAATTCAAGGGTGGAGATGTTAGCTGGGGCCGAGGCTACCATTTCGTGAATCCTGAAAGGAAGCTACTGCTTGAAGGATGGCGGGTTAGAACCACAAACCTGCATCAAAACAACCAGTGACGAGATGTTAACCATTGCATGTAGAGCAAACCATATATATTCTAAAGAAATTAAACCCCATCAATTTCTGGAGTGTTGTTACCTGAAGAGGGTAGAGACCTCCATTGGGGCCACTCTGCAAGAGTCACGAACCTCAGAAGTTAAATTATTAAACTCAAAAACGAATGGTCGGTTAAGTTAAACTCAGCAACAAATAAAGGGGAAAGTTATATTATACCTTTGAATTCGGAAATCATCTCCTCCTCCTTGCATCTGTTGTAATTGGCTCAGTGTTGCAGTGTTATCATCTTTAGAGTTATTCAAAATAGAAGATACTCAGCTAGAAGCGTTGGTGGGTATTTTTGCTATAGAAAACAAATTTGAGGGTGAATTAACAGAGTAGAAAAGCCGAACAACAGAGCAAAAATGTAAGGTGAAGGCATACCTTTAAGGGTTTGAGGCAAAGCTCGCAAGGAAGGAGCTGAGCTATGGAAACCACCGAAAAATTCATAGGAACAAACCCTTCACTCTTCGTTAACCACAGAGACTACTGGAGTGTTTTCCCTCGAAAATCATATGGAATCCAATGCTTTGAACCACTATATCGAGGAGATTACACCACAATACTGTTGAGCATTGAATGGAGTTGAAAAATCTCCATGGAGGTGCATTGAGGATGCCAAGTGGAGTGTGAAAGCTATCTCCGTAGTAATTATCACAAATCTCCATATCAGAATGGATAGGTAATCAAACATGCAAATTTAATATTGTTGGTGTTGAATTAAAATATCATAATATCCGACCTTTTTTAAAACTCCAAGCTATGACAGATGGTGTATATGCATAGGGATTTGACGGGCTTTGTATATGTATAGTGTCTAGCGAAAACTATTGTATAATGTGAATATTACAATAACCCTAGGGTTGCACAAATCGACCCACGAGGACTTCATAATAATTATAACTATGATTCAGTGATATTATAACAACAATAATTGTGAATCGAATATCACACGGTGATATGATAAGGGTAATGTAATATTGTAAATGATTTTTATAATGAACAGTATTATGGTAAGTAAGATTTTTTTTTTTTATGGTAATAATTTTTGGAATGATTGTGACAAGTGGTATCAGAGCTATGTTGCTACGCTAGGACCCTAAGGGTATAGTAACAGTGAAGCTGTGTATGTGATTAGTGCTCACAGAGAGAGAGAATCAGTGACAATGAGAAGAGCTATAGCATCACAATCGCAACCAGAGGAAACTCAAGCACCAACAGTCATGAATCCAGAAATGTGGGTTCAATTAAGCGTAGAACAACATCAAAAGACTGGTCGATTGCTTGAAGAACAACAACACCAAACTGGTTTTTTGTTGAACACAGTGCAGCAATTACAAGAAGAATTGTTAAGACTCAGAAAGGATAATGAGCTATTGTTGCAAGATCAGGAGAAAATTTTAAAGATTTTATCAGACAAACAAAATCAAGAGATGGGACATCCCAGTGCTAAAAAAGAATTATCAGCAGAACAAGAAGATCAACAAACTAGAAACAACACTATAGGCAAAGCTAAAAAGAGTCCCTCCCAAAAAAGCAAAAACAAGAATTATAATGAGGTGGAGTCGGGCAATTTGTCTGACCAACAAGACAATAAGAGACAGAAAGTGGAATTGTAGGGGAAGTTTCACAAAATTAAAGCACCAACTTTTGATGGTGAGGCCAAGGAGGTGGCTAAAGCCTGGTTAATTAATATAAATAAGCACTTCCATGTGTATGAATATAGTAGCAATTTGAAGGCCAGATTGGCTATATACCAGTTATGGGAAAAGGCCACTCTGTGGTGGGAGGAAGTGAAAAATGTACGCAGCATTGATGAACAGGACATTACTTGGGAGCTGTTTCAGCAGTATTTCAAAGACAAGTATTTGACAGAAAGGTTTTATGATGATAAGGCTAAGGAATTCCATGATTTACGGTTGGGGCAGATGACCATGGACGATTATGTCACTAAATTCACTTCCCTGCTACACTATGTTCCTTATCTCCGAGAGGAAAAGGCCAAAGTGCAGAGGTTTCTGAGTAGTCTACCTACTCATATGAGAGAACGGATAGAATTTTTTAATCCTCAGACCATGAATGAAGCCATCCATAAAGCCCGGATGTGCTATCAGCAGTCCAAGGCCAAAGGTGAAGGAGGGAAAAGCTGGCAGCCAAAGAAAAACCAGAAAAATAATTCCAATTTTAAAAGTAGTAAAAGTGGAAATTCTAAAGGCGCAGCACAGAACTCCATCAGTAAGCAATTTGGTAGAAATCACCAAAGAACTAAATGGCCAAGGGAAGAGAAGCCCATGGAGGCATCCAGCAAGCCAGAGCAGGGACAAACCACAAAACCTCCTTTGCAATGATGGGGCTGTGGAGAGGCTCATTATTATAAAAACTGTCCACAGCGAAATAAAAGTGAAACTGTAGCAAATCTGCAGGAGGCATCTACGATAGGGGATGTGGCACGTAACATACCCCGCATCAATGCAGCCTTGGAAGATCGACAGGCTGATCTTTAGCCCAGAATGATCGAACTAGAAGGTACTTTACTAACTAAACCTGTTTCAATTTTGGTAGATTCTGGAGCAAGTTTGAGTTATGTAAGTCTCAAGTTAGTGGAAATGTGTAAATTGAAGGAATAGAAATTTAAGAACTCCTGGCTAGTATAGCTAGCTACTGGGGCAAAACGAAAGGTAACAGCAAAAGTTCCTAACTATGTGCTGGAAGTGGAAGAACAACAGTTACAAGTAGATCTAAATATCTTACCACTGGGATCTTACGATGTATTATTGGGTATGGACTGGTTGGAAAGACACTGGACCTTAGTGGACTGCAAGGAAAAGGTCATTTATTATAGAAAGCAAGATGGCACATGAAAAGAAATTCAAGGAATTAAAAATCCTGTGCAATTACGACCAATAACAACATCCCAAATGGGTAAGTGCATCAGAAAAGGATGTCAAATGTATGCAATTCAAGTAGGATATGCAGAATCCAAGGAAAAGGCTCAAATAATGGAAGACATTCCTGTAGTACAGGAATTTCTGGATGTATTTCTAGAAAACATTCCTGGTTTGCCACCCAAGAGGGATATTGACTTCACCATAGAGTTTTTACCAGGAGCCTCTCTAGTGTCAAGAGCTCCTTGTAGAATGAGCGTACCAGAACTAACAGAACTAAAGATGCAGCTACAAAAATTGTTAGTCAAAGGCTATATCTGTCCAAGTGTGTCTCCATGGGGAGCACCAGTCCTATTTGTTAAGAAGAAAGACGGAACCTTACGTATGTGCATGGATTACAGACAACTTAATAATCTAACTATCAAGAACAAATACCCCTTACCAAGAATCAATGACTTATTCGATCAAGTAAGAGGGGCTAAGGTGTTTTCTAAGATTGAATTAAGATCTGGATATCATCAGATTCGGATTAAAGATGAAGATATTTTTAAGATGGCATTTTGCACTCGATATGGGCACTATGAATTCGTAGTGCTACCCTTCGGATTGACGAATGCACTAGCAACATTTATGAGGTTGATGCATGGTATCTTCCATCAATTCTTGGATAACTTTGTGCTTATTTTCATAGATGATATTATGATATATTCTAAAAGTTTGGAGGAACATAAAGAGCATTTGAGAATAGTTTTGGAGATGTTAAGAAAGCATCATCTTTATGCTCAGTTCAGTAAATGCGATTTATTTAAAACATAAATCCAATACCTGGGACATGTTATATCATCTGAAGGAATTGATGTTTATCCGGAAAATATCAAAACTATTATGGAATGGCGAGTACCTCAGAATGTGGCCAATATTAGATCATTTATGGGATTAGTTGGTTATTATAGAAGAATTATAGAAGAATTTTCTAAAATTGATTTTCTTATTACATCTTTGCAGAAGAAGGGAAAGCTCTTTAAATGGACAAATGAATGTCAGAAAAACTTTGAAAAGCTGAAGCAACTTTTGATTATAGCACCGGTTTTGAGGGTAGCTGACCCTGATAAAGATTATGAAGTATGCACTGATGCAAGTAAAGAAGGTGTTGGAGTAGTCTTAACCCAGGAAGGCAAAGTGGTGGCATATGAGTCCAGAAAACTAAAGGACCATGAATAGAAATATTCTGCTTATAAATTGGAACTTACAGCAGTGGTACATGCTCTCTGGGTGTGGAGGCATTACCTGTTGGGTAAGAGGTTTGTACTTAAAACAGACCATAGTAGCTTGACTAATTATTTTAAGCAAGCAGATCTAAATTCCAGGCAAGCAAGATGGAATGCCTTTCTAAGTGAATTTGATATGGATATTCAGCATGTAAAGGGAAATGAAAATCGAGTAGCAGATGCGTTGGGCAGAAAATTACATGGAATTTATGCATTATATTGTAATCAGCTTGAAAGCCAACTTTTGGAACAACTAAAGGAAGAAGCGGAGAAAGACCTTGAATACAAATTCCTATGGCAACAAGTTGAAGAAGATAGGAAACAAGGCATGAAATTTGAGTATGGAAGGAATGAGGATCAGGTGTTGACCTTCCGAGGCAGAATATATGTGCCTAATCGTACAACTCTAAAGGAGTTAATACTGAATGAGTTCCACCGCAGCAATTACGCTGGTCATTCAAGATATTAGAAAATGCTTACTGCAATAAGAAAGGTATATTATTGGCCAGGTATGCATAAGAATATTTTTGAGTATCTAAGAAAATGTTTGGAATGTCAGCAGGTAAAGGTGGAGCACCAACATCCTGCAGGACTATTGCAGCCCATACCCATTCCTGAATGGAAGTGGGAGGTTATCTCCTTAGATTTCATCATGGGACTACCGCGAACAAAAAGACAGAATGACTCAATCATGGTAGTGGTAGACAGATTAAGTAAGTATGCACATTTTATAACTGTACAGTCTACGTACAAGACTGTATAGATTGCTAACATATTTATGAAGGAAATCTTCAGGTTGCATGGCATACCAAAAACTGTGATTTCAGACCGGGATGTTAAATTCACATCTACATTTTGGAAAACCCTGTTTACGGGTTTGGGAACACAAATACATTTCATCACTGCCTATCATCCTTAGACTGATGGGAAAACGGAGCGAGTAAACCAAGTACTAGAAGACATGCTGCGCATGTATGTGATGTAGCAACCAACTAAGTGGGAGGATTACTTGCACCTTGTTGAGTTTTCCTATAACAACGGGTATCAAGAATCTCTGAAAATGAGTCCCTTTGAGGCATTGTATGGTAGGAAATGTTGAACACCTATAAACTGGAGCAGTCTAGAAAGAAAATTATTGTTGGGACCTGAAATGTTAGCTGAAATGGAAGCTGAGGTAAAAATAATAAGGCAGAATCTGAAGGCTACACAAGACCGAAAAAACATTTGTGCAGATAAGAAAAGGTCTTACCGTGAATTCGTGGTAGGGGACCATGTTTACTTGAGAATTAAGCCCAAGAGGAGTACCATGAGGTGGACCTCTTGTGCTAAATTATCTCCCAGATACTGCGGACCTTTCCAAATACTAGAAAGGGTAGGACCAGTAGCTTATCGGTTGGCTTTACCCAGTCATATTCAAGTACACAATATGTTCCATGTGTCTTTTTTGAAGCGATATGTACAAGATGAAAAACATGTGATTCATTGGCAAAATATTCAGGTAGGAAAAAGATAAGAATCCTAACTTGAAGTTCTAAATAAATTTATGCATACTAACTTGAAAACACTTTTGTTTTTCAGGTAGAACCGGATGGAGAGTTTCTGGTCGAGCCGCAACGCATACTTGACTGAAGAGAAATTGAACTCCGCAAACGAGTATTTATCCAGGTGAAAGTGCAATGGAAGCACTTCGGACCGGATGAAGCTACTTGGGAGGATGAGAAATTTATGCGGGAAGCTTACCCAGAGCTCTTTGCAGAGCTAGGCTGAAACACCGAGGATGATGTTACATCCAGGGGGGGAAGTTGTGACAACCTCATTAAGAGTTAACTAGTATTAACTAGTTAAAGACAATTTGTTTAATTCTCTTTTTATCTAGCAAGAAAAACTTAAATCATTACAGTTGATAAAAAAATTATTCAATTTGCTGATTTATTAATTAGGAGAAATTAATTAATGAAAATAAAATCTTTTTAAGCTGTTGGTAAAATGTTTCCAAGAATAGGAGGTGGTTGGGGATAGTTGGAATACAGTTACATACTCCTTTGAGGATAAATCTAAATCCCAAGAGAGGAGTAGGGGTTCTATACAATTTTCTTTGGTAAATGAGAGTATTTTCTAGAGCTGGTTATGATCAGTTGAAAATAACTCAAGGAAAACCTTGTAAAACTAGAATTTCTAAGTTTGACTGGATTGGCCATCCAGAGGTCATAGCAGAAAGATAAATATTTCCACTGTTGACCCATGGCACCGTCCAGATTCTGGAGCTAGGGGGCAAGTGGAGGACATAATAGCCTCCCTTGATGGTTGGGAGGACCGCATCTTGAAACTAATTAATCCAGATAAGTATTACTGTGAAATTTTAAGCAGGTTACTCATAAGTTGGAAAGATTGTTCTACAGTATTACCATTGTGTAGATACCATTCTAATATGAAAACTAGTAAATATGTGTATATTGTTTACAAATGTTTGAGACAGGAAATGACGTTGTAGACAACTTTCTCTCTCGATTATTGAGATAGAACAGTAGTAATTATTGGTAACACTACCTCATTTTCTTTCTTTATTATCATGATATGATAGAGTTATGGTCTAAATCTCTATATGTTGTGTGAAAGAAATAGAGAAATGATAACTATGATCACGAACAATGTATAATAGAGGTAACATAGCAAGTAGTACTATAGAAATAGAATGTGCCGTATAAACATTGTATAAGTAATGAACAATAGGCATATATTATTTTCCTGTTACTGTGGAATACACAGATGTAAACAAATCTTTACAGGTATGGTGCAATAAAGAAAAAAATATATGAAACTCTGCATGTATATGCCAAAAACTAACCAGAACGAGGGGATTAGAACCGACTGACTGTCAACCCTAGTTCTGGGTATAAACCCAAAACAGAGGTACATTTTCTATGGCTAATAACCCCAATCTAAATGTGGGCGTTATCATTCGGTGGCCCGGACACTGCAGGGAGAAAGCTATTAATTGTTCAAGGAGAAATAAAGCATTAAAAAGGAAAAAACTCAGTAAATCAAGCAATTGAAAGAACACTAGTTCTCAATACTAGTAAAACTTGACAAACTGATTCTTATTGACATAAAAAAAACTGATAAGAACAAATGTTAAGTGTAATCCCGTTGATTCAAGCATCATATCTTTTCTCATTAATAAAAGACGAAAAACCCAGAATTTCCTCTGGTAGCTTCAAGAGTATTTACATGCAAATAAAACTATGACGAGATCTGGGCAAGACAACCCCTTTTAAACTTGAAAGGTGTATATTGAAATCATTACAAAAATAGTAATTAGACCATTTCCTTTCAAAGTAATAGTCTACAGTAGAACATTACAAACGCACATGGTAAAGTGTAGTTCAATTTATATACAACCATATCATGTTTCAAAGTTAAAATGCACTCTGAACTCCATTAAAACTCGAGATTAAACCCTAAACAAAATCTTTATACAAAATTACTAAAATACTGTTTGAAAACCTAGCTTCGGGTTTTAAACCCTCGTCTCTGAAATTACTCAATGATAAAGAATAGGTCGAGTATTGTAATCTAGAAACGTAACAACACTTTGAAAACCTATGATTTTGGCCTTCCTACGAAGACTGTTAGGGTACCTGAGAAATGCAAGGGTGGAGATGTTAGCTTGGGCCAAGGCTACCGTTTCATGAATCCTGAAAGGAAGCTACTGCTTGAAGGATGGTGGGTTAGAACCAAAAACCTGCATCCAAACAACCAGTGATGAGATGTTAACCATTGCATGTAGAGCAAACCATAGATGTGCTAAAGAAATTAAACCCTGTCAATTTCTAGAGCGTTGTTACCTGAAGACGGTAGAGACCTCCATTGGGGCCGCTCTACAAGAGTCACAAACCTCAGAAGTTAAATTATTAAACTCAAAAATGAATGGTCGGTTAAGTTAAATTCAACAGCAAATAAAGGGGTAAGTTATATTATACCTTTGAATTTGCAAATCATCTCCTCCTCCTTGCATCTATCATAATTGGCTCAGTGTTGCAGTGTTATTGTCTCTGTAGAGTTATTCAACATAGAAGATACTCAGCTAGAAGCGTCGGCAGGTAGTTTTTCTATAGAAAACAAATCTGAGGGTGAATTAACAGAGTAGAAAAGCCGAAAAACGAAGCAAAAATGTAAGGTGAAGGCATTCCTTTAAGGGTTTGAGGCGGAGCTCGCAAGGAAGGAGTCGAGCTATGGAAATCGCCGAAAAATTCATAGGAACAAACCCTTAACTCTCCGTTAACCACAGAGACTACTGGAGTGTTTTCCCTCGAAAATCATATGGAATCCAATGCTTTGAACAGCTGTATCGAGGAGATTAAACCACGGTACTATTGAGCATTGAATGGAGTTGAAAAATCTCCATGGAGGTGCATTGAGGATGCCAAGTGGAATGCGAAATTTATCTCCATAGTAATTATCACAGATCTCCATATTAGAATGGATAGGTAATCAAACATGCGAATTTAATATTGTTGGTGTTGAATTAAAATATCATAATATCCGACCTTTGTTAAAACTCTAAGTTATGACAAGCGGTGTATATGCATAGGGATTTGACAGGCCGTGTATATGTATAGTGTCTAGCAAAAACTATTGTATAATGTGAATATTACAATAACCTTAGGGTTGCACAAATCGACCCATGAGGACTTCATAGTAATTATAACTATGATTCAGTGATATTATAACCACAATAATTGTGAATCAAATATCACACGGTGATATGATAAGGGTAATGTAATATTGTAAATGATTTTTATAATGAACGGTATTATGGTAAGTAAGAAAATTTTTTTTATGGTAATAATTTTTGGAATGATTGTGACATCATGGGATGTAGAATACTCAGCCACAAAATGTACTATTAAGACGATCATTTTGTGAAGACGTTGTATGAAAGTTGCGAATTTTCTTCTTCCACCACCCCGCTCCCAACCCCACTTCAAAAATAAAAAAGCACAATATCTTATATATAATACCTCTTATAAAATCTTATATTTGATCACGTCCCCTTTATATCTTCCTTATTTATAGTTAACATTTATAAATTTAAAACAAATCTCATTTAAATAAAAAATATTTAAACCTCATTACATTTAATAAAAGTTGATAATAAATTTAAAATTTAATAATAACACTTAAAATAAAAATGACATACACAATTAAAAAAATATTTCTAATAAATATAATGATATATATTTATTTATTAGTTTTTGCTAAAGCAAGACTTTAACAATCAATTTGTATATTGACTACTATTATTTTAGCCTTGACCAATGCAGGTTATAATGTTTAACTTTGAAAAACAAATATTTATTGTTCAACATTATTGAAAAAATATTTTTCCAACATTTGATTAGACCATAACTTTGAAGATATTATTGCAGCCTTTGTGCCATATGGATAATTTCCTTGGTTGATGTAGTTGCAATATTTATGTTATGATTTTTAAAAATTTGTGCAATAATATTTCATTGTTATGCTTCATAGGAAAACTACTTAATTAAAATCCTTGAAAATCTCTTAGATTTACGTAAATAATCTAATTACCTTCCCATCATAATTTAAGCAAGTATTTATGTAAAAATGAATAGAAACAAAATGGAAATAAATATCACTATTGGGAGTTACTACCTACCATTATTTAGGTTATCTTTAACCCTTTAACATGCAAAAGTGTAAATGTGCAAACTTAGTAGTCCTACCCACCAACAATTTATGCAAGTCCTTATCCCTTAATAGGGAATTAAGGGATGAAGACTTTTCATGTTTGAACATAAACAAATTTTTTAAAATTTTAGATAATTTTTTAAGGATATAAAAAATAGTAATATTTTGTTCATATATTTAAAACAATATGACAAACAAAAGAAGCTTCCCCCAAACAATTAAATGAAACATGTATACTACATGGCTTGTTGAGGTAGTTACGTTCAAAATCGCTTGCCTTACAATTTTAGAATTTAAACAGTTGCTCTAACCGTTTGGATGCAATTTTTTCTTTTGGTTTTTTCCCTCTGTTTCTGACTGCTAAATTGCAGTTAATTCCATTATCAGTGCAAAACATCGGATTCTTCATTGATAGTAAGTATTGATATGAGTATACCATTATGGGTTTTTGAGTTTTCTTTTGAAAAATATTTATAAACATCTTGGGTTCTTTCATTCATCATGAAATATATGTATATGGTGTTTTATAGTGTTTCTTGTATTGTTTTAATTTGTCAATATTTCTTTGTATCACATCGAGTTTTCAGATTTTGTGTTCCTTCATATATGGTTTAGGGTTTTTTTGGTTTTGTAATTTGTTTGCATTGCAGAAATTTTGAGGTCCTTCAAAACAAAAATGTACAACCAAAATCAACGTTATAAGAACTAATAGGATTCAAGATCATGATGTCAACCATGGGGGATGATTCACCATTTTTGAAGTAAAAATATAAAAACAGAAAAAAAATAGGAAAACTACTTTTTTGAACTTGTATTTTCAACATATCTCCTTATGGTTTTACTCAAATTTCGAGAAGGAGCACTTGTTGGATGCATGATTTAATTCCCCATCCAAGGAGAACCCGTGTTGCATACTTTTGATGCACCTTGCTATACAAAAATGAGAAATACATGAAGATTGTGATTGCAATCATGTTTTTCATGTATTTCTCATTTTTCATGTAGCAGGGTCCATCGAAAGTAAAAATATAGGGAGATTAGTTGAAATGTAGTTTTTTCTTCTTTTTTTCCCTCTAAAATTTGATGATGTAATTTATTTTTATTTCTTTGTTTCCATTATTATTTTATAATATTCCTCAGGAGTCCCATTTTAGACATCAAAATTTCTCTAATGATATTTTTAGTAGCAAGAAAAATTTTATTGCAAACATCTAGATACATTTTGAATTGTAGTTTTATGGTGTTTATGACTTCAAGAAATATCAGGAATATTACAACAACTATATATCTTGTAATTATGTCATCCTTTACAAAAGAATAGCCACTTAGGATGTTGAATAGATGATTTAGCTAGCCTGGTAGAAGATAAAATAATTTAATATTTGATATTGTCTTGTATGCATATATCATAACGTGCTCCTATGGACGATATGACAGTAAATTTTATTAGAAGGAAATACTTTTCCTTTTTCTTGGGTTTTAATGTCTATGCAAAGAGCAGTGTTTTCCCAGGTGAACGAGTACCCTCACTTTTCATATGTTACATCTGTGGCATCTCTGATAGATTTAAAAATATATTTATTTTTAACTTTTTTAACAAACTTTGAACACAACTATTAAATATTGGGTTCCAAATGATTTGATGACATGGCTATTTACAAAAATTTTCTCCATCTCAATATATTTCATTCCAAATTAATTGATGAGATAGATACTTGATCTTTTACAAGAGTAAATATTGTTACAATATGATTATAAAACTGTCATATTTAGATCATTGTATCCATACCTAAGATCTCATGTCAAGCATGTGTTGTGTGTGATATGTATTCTTTGATAGATTTTGTGTGTATTTTTATTTTCTTCTTTGTTTAGGGTTTTCTAGAGTAGGTAGTTATAAATCTTGGCTTGAGCATACTTGAAAATACTACACCAGTGATTGTTACGTTGTCATCAAGCTGGGTAAATAGGTCCATATCTCTCAACCAATAACACAAATTTTCTCACTTGTAGCTACATATAACATATAATAGAGTAAGAGTAATTCAACTTGATGCCTAAAGCTTTGTTAGGGATAAGAAATTTTTCTTTGCCATTGTTGAGCTGCATCTTTGTCCAAATTTTTACGATTTTTATCAAATAAATACATACTTGTACTTAGTGTTTTTAATCGTTATTAATCTATTATGTTGTTAATTAGAGGAATTTAGAAACAATAGTTATTATTCTTGTTATTAGTTAATTTGATGAGTGATTTTAATAAATTGCTTCTTGGTTGCAGGAAGTTTTGGTGCAGGAATGCATTCGAGTGCGAATTCACCAAATGAATAAAAGCAACAGCTAGGTAGTTGAATTAATGTAGGTGAATATATCAAATTTACGACCAAATGGAGAAGAATATCTAAATTCTGATACGTGGGTTGTGTTTAGAGCACCATGTTTCCTATAACCCAGAAACCATTTGGCGAAATTCAGCTTCGTGAAAGAGTTATTGTCAGGAGAATATTGGGTCTCTATGAATATTGCTACTCTAGTTATGTTTGGGGATTAAAAACGAAGCTCAGTTTACTCTCAAGATTTTGGATAATGCTCCTAGTCAGAAGAGTGCAATAGCAGTTCTTACTGATGCATAGGCAGCAAGTAGATCTTGGGCCACATCCTTTCCATTTGGAAATATATTCCAGGGGGCTAGAATTGTGGGCAAAATTAACAACTGATCCAAAAACAAGATTGTATTTGTAGCAACCTGATTTTGTTAATATGATTCAAGATGTTCAGAAAAATCATTACAACATTAATATCTATCTTAATGATCAACGCATGATGCAGGTCTTGGGTGTGTTACTAAATGTTAACTTACGTAATGCCACATTAGAGACGTGAAAGGGGAAGGGTTACTAGTCTCAAGCTAGAAATTTTGTGTTAGACATCTGTTGCTTCCACAATTTATTATTTAGATAGTGGACTTGTGTACATAGGGTCGAGCTATGGAGATTCACAAATTATTAAATTGCATCAGCAGCCAGATGTTTCAGGCTCACATATAGAAATTTTGGAAAGATTCGTAAACATTGGTCTTATAACTGACTTCTGTGTCGTAGATGAGGGCCAAGCACATGGGAAAATTTTTACTTGTTCTGGAGAATTTAAGGATGGTTCTCTTCATATAGTATGAAGTGGCATTAGAATCAGCAAGTAGGCATTGGTAGAGCTTCAGGGCATAAAGGGAATTTTGCCACTAAGATCTTCAACTCTTGATATATTTGATACTTTTCTAGTTGCCAGCTTCGTTACTAAGACTAGTATACTTGAAATGAATTCATAGTATGAGCTGGAAGAAACATATATTAAAGGACTTATCTAATGCTCGCTCTTTATTTTTCCAATATGCTAATCATGACCAGCTTGTTCAGGTTACTGATAGTCCTGTGAGGTTAGTGGGTGCACTGTCTCGAAAGTTATTGACTGAATGGAGAGTGCCCACTGGGTTTTCTGAGGATGATTTTTGAACATACTAGTTCACCCAAGCCATATCAAAAATGAGAACCAAAACCTTAGCCAGAACCAATGGATATTCTAGATAAGGATAAAGAGAAGAAGGCTCAGAAAGCATAGGCGCAGAAGGAAAAGGAACTTGGAAATGTAGCCTTCATTGAGCTCATTATTGATAAAAAAATTTCCATCCTTAAGGAAAATCGTTGTTGGAATTGATGTGTGAAGTCAACGAAGTCCGAATTGCCTCTAGAAGCCACGAATACATCTTCCAGCAACAACATCCCACAAAAAGGGGAACAAATTCCTGAATTCGGCATTCTGTCTCAAGCTAATTATTATTTCAACAAGTAATTCATGCAGTTGTGGAAATCAATTTTTCTAATATCTGGTTTCAAATCTATTGTAACAAACTCTGCTATTTGTAAATAAGGTTATGGGAAAATAAGGGCAGCTCCACTGCTATAAAATGTAGTGGATACATTAGAATGAGGCGGTCGATCCATTAGAGATAGGTAGTTGTGCAATAGATAGAGTGTGTGTATGTGAAGAAAAACAGAGAATGTGAGTTAGAAATGTAATTGCAGAGGGGTACCTAATGAATTATTAACCCATGCAATAGTTTGTGGATTGGAATTTTAATTGTCCATTTATTTTCTGAGTGAAATTATATTGTTGTGTGTATTGTATATATGTACGATGTGATGCAGGTAGAAAAGCTCAAATTTCAAAGCGTGGTAAGCACTATTGACTAACACAGAAGACCCATGTAAGTAAATCAATATCGTGTCAAGAAAAAATCGAGTTTCTGTTGTGATTATACCTCACTGGCATCACTGTGACTTTATGTGCGTAAGTCTATGGTCGTGTTGTCAACGAACGAAGTGAGCGCACAGCAGTTGAGCGCAGAGCAGCAGTGGTGATAGCACTCCATGAGAATCAACGCAGCATGAGTTCAAACGACATAGAGGCAGAGAAATAGTGCAGATTCAATCCACATTCAACTCGTATATTCAACGAAATTATAGTCTATCAAACCGAGTTAAGTCTGTGTTGAGTTTGGGGTTGATATCAATCGGTTCTTAAGTTTCCTTGCTTTATATAAGGAATATTTTTATGGCTAATCAGTCAAACATAATGCAGAGTTATGTTGACTACTTCCGTTTCTGCATTTGATATTAAATGGATTTGAAAAAATTCATTGCTTCATTTATAGAATGGATTTTTTTGTATTTCATTGTTACATATAATTTGAAATGTTGCTACAGCAAAGGGAACTCACAATTGCAGAATGAAATGTATATAAAAACAAAATGTTGCAACAAGGATCACATCTTGTTTTTTTATAGAGCTGTAATATAAGAAAAGAAACAAGGGACAATTATCTTCTATGATTGAGAAGGGAAGTCTGGGTCTTACAAAAAGGGACATTTTGCTATTAATTACATTTTATTGACGGATTTAAACCAAGCTTCACTAGAAATTGTGTAGCCATTGCCTTTGCAGTGTAAGAGTAGGATAATTTTTAATTTTCCTACATCAGTTTTGAATAGTAAGTTTTTTTTGAATGATTCATTTAATCTAGATTAAAACATTTGAATTAAAGGTTCTTCTTGATTATTTGTAATGTAATTTTTATATAGGATTTTTAAGTGTTGTTTTACATGAAGCAAATTAGTTTTATTTTAGAAATAGTTAGAATTGTCCTTTGATTAATTTAAAATATTGAGTCTGTTATCAAGGGTAGTTTAGATAGTTAGTTCAAGGTGTGAATTTATAATGTGTGATATTTTTTCTTATCTCAGGATTAGTTTCGAGTGTTAGAGAGGAATAATTAGATTAAGGTTTTTAAGTTATCATAGGAGATTTAAAAAGTAGAATGCGAGTGTGAGAATGATTGAGGATTGAATTTCATTATAGTTAATTACAGTGTGGAGTTTGCAGTGAATGAAATTGGTTAAGTAGGTCTCCTTTTCAAAATTATTTGTTTGCCAGCAAATGAGTGTTTCATTTCAGCACCTAGTGTATCATTAATAAGGAAACTTATATACTCTGACCATTAAGCTGAGCCAATACGCAGTACAACTCCCATTTACGACTCCTGGATTGATAATTAATATTGAGAGGTTTAATCCGACAATTAAGCCACACAATAGCCACCAAATACACTAACCGATGTTTTTTCTTTTATTCATTCTTAGAAGCATCACAATTGTGTAATGAAAAAAAAAAAAACACAACCCACATTGGGATGAAGAGCTTAAATTCCATATAAAAAATATTTCTCAGAGTGACTGTTTCTCACTCATTGCGGTATGCTTTTCAAAGCTATAACTAACCCACCTTTCTATAATTTATATAATTATATGAAGAAATACATCTTTGAAGCTCTTTGAAGGCTCTGAAAATTAAACTATATGTGTTCAGGGATTATATTTCACTAGTACAAATGGGGCCAAAAACCAAAGGCTATTAGTCGTATATGTGACTTATTGGTGTCTTTTATCCAACACATTGGTGCTCATCAAATCGTCGCTGGAATTTTTTCAAATAGTTGATCGTTTAGTAACTATCAGATATTCAATGGTACAGGTGTCGATTATCCGACACAAAAAAAGGGTCGAACTCGTCATTAAAAAACTGATGTTTTGAAGTTGGTTTTGAGACTCTATAAAGAGTCAAATATCCAACGCATGCAACATAGAATATCTGATAGGTCTCATGTTAGTTCATCGTTGGATATTCAACACATAGTTATTTTTGTCTAATGGGAAAAACTGACATTTAGGCATCGGGTAATCGATGATATAGGTAAATTGTGTGAAAGGAGTGTTATCGCTCTGACGCTTCCTTTTGTCAGTCTTGAGTGGACCGTTTGACATATACATGTCAGATAACCAACGTCAAGTTGAATCATTTCAATGATATTTTTGAATATTAGGCGCGTTGTTTCATCAGTTTGGAGCATGAAGGCCAATAGTGAAATGTCAAATATTCGAGAGGTGAGAGTTTCGTCCGACGAGAGTGTCAAAAAACCAAAGATTTTTTCCATCGATTGTGGCGTCGATTATCTGGTGAGTACGCCAACTGATAGACATCGAATATTTGACGGTAATCCTATGTCATCGAATATTCGACAAAAGTTTGTGTTTTGAAAATATATATATAATTTTCACCTACTTTGATTCCTTTTTTTTTCTTTGTGATGGAATTTTGCAGATAGTATTGGCATTGATTATTTATACACTTTGTATGGTATGTCTTCTCTGAGAATTATGGCTTCTATACCAAATATATATGACCTCAATATAAAGTTTTTTTTGTCTTTATGATGGAATTTTGCATACAGTCTTGGAATTGATTATTTATACAGTTCATATGGTGCACCTTCTCTCAGAATCATGGCTTCTATAACAAATACATATGACCTCAATATAAAGTATGTTTGGCATGGAATGATCAGAAAAAATATCCTAGTGTAATTGTATTTGAGTCATAAGAAAGACTACATCTTGTGTTCTTGTCTTTGTGATCTTCATGTTGGAATTTTTTTTATGAAAGGAACATTAACATAATAAACATATAATTTCACAAGTAAATCTCAAGATAAGAGAAATCAAATTGAATAATATAACTCACATAATTCCTTAGATTTCTCAACATGGTATCAGAGCAATGGATTTGAAAAAAGGGAAGAGGGTAGAAAGAAGATCGTTTTGGAATAATTTCATCTCAAGGAAACATGAATACTCTAGACCGAATTTATGAGGCTAAAGGCTCAGTTATCCTGGGGACATAGACTAGCACAAATGGCAGAGATATTTTTTTTTCTAGAGGACCGAAAGGATAATTCGGTAACCTAAGGAGGAACAATGAAGTTCATAGTCTAATCTCCATTAGAATAATCTGAATATGTGGAAATGGATATCTCTCTAGATCAAACTTCCCGGAATATAGATCTATCACTTTCCTTCACGTCATCATTTTGGAGTAAGTATTTCTCTGATATTACAGTATTATGTCACATCAAATTTTGTGGTAAAGACCATTTTTTCTAGTCATATATATACATAGTACTATTTTGAAGACTATAAGAAGTGACAATAGTCACCATAATACCACCTTATAAGAATAAGCATATTAAAAGGATTAAATCATAGGAATCGATATTTCCCACATTATTTTTTAGCATAAAGGAGGCTAAGTGTGAAGCCTTATTTGGCCTATCATCTAGCTACAGTCACCTTGGAAGATAAATTTTGTAGTATAAGTTCTATGCAAATTTGCAACGTCAATATTGGTATATATGTGTATATACAACTAAAGCTTATATAAGTTAGTGAGCCAAGCAAAGCTACAAGTGTCACTCTTGAAGATCTCTACAAAGAAGTTTTGATGAAAGAAGTTGATATCTTAAGAAATGTACACCACATAACCAAATAGGAAGGATGTCTATTGTTAGAATTCATCGCATGACATTAATAAAAGTCACTATGTAACAACCCCGGTCAAAAATTCATGTAAAAGTTAAAAAAGATAAAATAAGACCTTGGTCATGGGACAGGTATTCCAAGTTGAAAGTTGGGAAAAACATTCTAGTGTGGGTGTTCATATGGTTTATTATGGATATGGAAATTGGCAAAGGAAATGGAAAAGGCTTTGGAAAGGCAAAGTGGCATTTATTTTATTTATTTATGAAAATAATGGAAATTAGGATAAAAGGAAGGTGAAAGGTCACAGGTTTCATGTGAGGAGGAAAATGAAAGAAATTAATGGAAAATGAAGAAAATAGAGGCCACATTAATAAAAAACCTTCTGAGGATCAGTTCATGGTTTTTGGTCAGTTGATAATTTTGTCAGTTCAGTGTTCTCATTCTATTTTCTCTCTCTATCTCTCTCTCATACTCTTGGACACTTAGAGTTAATCTTGGAGCACTCTTGGATGAGTGTGGCATACTTGGGATTTGGAGAAAGAAGGCAAATGAAAAGCATGAAATAGTAAGAGGACATCAGGATTAACAACTACAATGGGTTTTGCGTTTAGGTATCGAGTTGCATGTATGATTTCCTCACTAGTTTTGGCATGCATGGCATATGCATGTGGTTATTTTCTTATGATATGTCATTGGCATGGAGGATTTCCTCGATTGATAGTGGTTTTGCCTAGACTTTCCATTTTGTGGATAGCCATGGTGTTATGGGTTTTAATTTTGTTTTCTGGTTGGTTTTCTTGTGCCTTTGGTTGCGGTTTGAGTTATTAGTTCTTGGAAGCCTTGGTTGGACAAATGCTCTGGAAGGCATGTAACAACTTGGGTTAAGTTACTAGTCCTTGAAGCCTTGGTTGGAAAAATGATTTGGAATCCATTGGTGGGTTGAGTTACTAGTCCTGGAATCCCTTGTTGGACAAACACACTTGAAGGCTGGTGACAACTGTGGGTTGAGTTACTAGTCCTGGAAGCCCTGGTTGTAAAAAACGCTCTGGAGCCCTGGATAACTTGGGTAGAGACCAATCTGGTGATGATTAGGGATGTTTGACCATGGGGTGGAATCATTGGTTGAGGGTTGAGGTAGTTTGGCCTCTAGAAGCTCTGGTTTGGTTTTTATTGATGTGTTTTATGAGATCCCACATTCATGCTTGGGATATAGCACTGGGTGACTGGCTGAAAGAAAATTTTGGTTCGGCCTAGTCTATTGTCGGGTGGTTCATGGAAGTACCATACCTGGTTGGCCTATGCAATCATCAATAATAACTCTCTCTCCTTGGTATTGTATGGGTAAATATACTTTTTTATATGTTGTTTATATGGTTGTTATATCATTGATATGTCCGTTGGTTATATGTTGGTTATAACTGAGTTTTATGACAATGATAATGTATGGCTCTCATCATGCTTTTGTTAATCATTGAATGTACATTGAATGTATGGCTTAATATATTGTAATTCAGTTATTGTGATGAGGCATCAATGCTTCTTAGTGATTCTCAGATAATTGTGAGACCCTTATTCTCATATCTATTGTTTAGAACTGTAGATTGCATATTTGTGACATGTTTGATGATATTTCTGGCATGGATAGTAGGGGTCTAGTCAATTCCTTATTATAGTATTTACATTTTTATCATTTTTCCAATGTTATTTTTCATTTATGAAATTTTCATGGAGTTTTGGGCAGTGGCCTAAGTCTTTGCCTTGAAAAAGTGGAAAATAATCTGGATTCGTCGGCATAGAAATACCCAAAAAAGTGCCCAGTCGCATGCATTCCTTTTTGTTAGAGTGATAGGAGGGTCCCAATCACATTTATGCCCATATTAAGGGAGAGACTGAGCATTTTATGCAAAAAAAATTTAGTTTGTCTCAAGGGTTTTTCACCTGGATGGGTTGGATGGCTCCTGGGGGTTCTATTACATGTGTAGAAGGTTAGGTTTTCTGTGTTCCATCAGTTCTACTTCCTTAATTTTTGCATAGGGTGTTGAACCATATCATAGTAACTCTTCGTCACATGTTTACTCTGATTGGCCAGTTACTTGGGCAGATGTGGGAGGAGGGTGTTACAAAGTCATATCAGAGCATGGTTTTGTTCTCCTTGGGTGATGTCTGGTTTCTGTTCTGCTTTGATGAATGCGTTGTCGTGTGTACATGTTGGTTACATATAGGTCATTGTTCTTGTGGTCTATGTTCTTGTTGTGTATGCATGGCATTGATCATTATTGTAGTGGTGTCGCCATATGAAATTTGATGGTGTCATTGTTGAATGTATTTTTTGTAAGTATATTTCAGTCATTCATTAGTTATGTGTGTCAGTATCTATATGTTGTTATGCATACATTGGTTGGATGATGGTCGTTTTGCATGAAGTCATGGTATGTGGTCAACATATTCATGCATTGATAACTAGATAATGGCTGAAAATATGCTTATATATATATATATATATATATATCTGTGTATGTGTTTGTTGCGATAATTTGGTCGGTCTTTCAGACGAGATATCCTCCCTAAACTATACTAAGGTGCACTAGTTTGTTTATGATTTTTTTTGGCTGACATAATATACCTTGCATGAAGAACATATCAAAGATGACTAGCAAGATGGGTAGACTACAGATATTCTCCCTGTGAATCAGATGAGCAGCATGGCGTTGTGCACTCTTCTGACTTAGCAGACACATTGAGGAGTTTGAAGGAAGAAATAAGGAGTTGAAAGGAAAACAATGATAGAATCATGTAGGCACAGGAGAAACAAGCAAAAGTCAATGAAGTAATTCTTCAAAGTTTTTCAGAATTGTAGAGATAGGGGCCAATTTGGATCAGCTATGGATAGGAGGATATGGCTAAGGGGGCCTATGGAAGCAGACCTAAAGGTGGGAACATTTCAGATGGAGATGACACAATCAGGAATGAAAGGTTCTTGGATACACAAGATGGGAGAGGTGATGTACATAGGTACTATTATAGTTCCAGTTTTGACAGGTATTATGGTCATCATTGTTATCACCCTTACAGGAGGAGTGATGGGGGATATTTTCCAGATGATCTCAAGAAGGAAAATCCACCTACATTTGATGGCGAAATGACGAAATCACAGCATGCAAAAAAATGGTTGCTTGGAATGAATAAGTTTTTCAAATTCCAATATTACTTAGAAAATATGAAGGCTGAAATAGATACATTCAGTCTTAAAGGTAAATCAAATATATGGTGGGAAGATGTAAAGAACGTCAAATATATTTATGAGGAGGAGTTGAATTGGAGTGAATTCAAGAGACTATTTAGGAAGTACCTATCAGAGAGGTACTATGATGGCAAGGAAAAACCATTCTATGAGCTAAATATGTGATCTATGAACGATGATAATTACACTAACAACTTCTTGGAGTTATTGAGGTATGTGCCTTCCCTCAAGGAGGAGAAAGCCAAGATTCATAGATTCATCAGTGGGTTTTTGATAACATTCAAGGACAAGATTGAGTTTGATAAGCCTAGATCATTGGAGGATGCCATATGGGAGCTAAAAAATTGTTACAAGAAATCAATGTGCAAATATGATACTAAGCATGACTGGAAAGGTAATGATAAGAATAAATGGAAATGGGATAAGAAGTAGGCAAGGCATTAAGAAACTAGGAACAAAGAGAATGCAACACTGCACAAGAAGTTTAATCCATCTGACAAAGGGAAGGGATTTTAGTTTGAGGAGCAAAACAAGGGTGAAGGTTGGAAGCCTATACAATGTTGGACTTGTGGCAAAGATCATCGAAAGAGAGATTTTCCACAACCTCAGAGTGGTAGACCACAGATCTACAGTGCTCAGGATGCACAGACTACAGTTGGGGATTTTGGACAGGGTGTTCCTAGGACCTATGCAGCGTTGGATAATAGGCAGTAATATCACTAGAAATTTATTATCGAGATGGACGGTGAGATTTTTGATCAAGTTGTTTCTATTTTGATTGAACCTAGATCTAATTATAGTTATGTTAACCCTCACCTAGTGGATATGTGTGGTTTGAATAAAGAAATGCATGTAGAGTCTTGGTTAGTGCAGTTGGCTACAAGTAAAAAAAAGCGAGTTCATTGTTGGGTAAGATCTTATGCATTTGAGTTGAATGGTATGTCTACATCAACACATTTGAATGTATTGATGTTGGGGTCATATAATATGATTTTGGGTATGGACTAGATATATCTTCATAGGAATAAACTCATTTTCTATGACAAAGACATTGATTGTTTGGATGACAATGGAGAACAAAGAGTCTTGTAGGGTAAGAAGAAGGGAACGTCAGTTAGAATGGTAATAGCTATGCAGGAAAAGCATAGTCGCATGAAATGGTGTGTGTTATTTGTAGTGCATGTTTCTAATGAAAAAGGTAAGTAAGTTGAGGATGTGGATGTCTTGAGAAGGTATCTGGTTCTACAACAGTTTTAGAATATATTCCCTAGAGATGTTTCAGAGTTACCCCCTCACAGGGAAGTGGATTTTTATATTGAGTTGGTACCAGGGGCAACACCAACATCAAAGGAACTGTATAGGATGAATACTCTAGAGTTAGTAGAGTTGAAGTTACAGTTGAAGGAAATTCTTAACAAGGGATACATTAGTCCAAGTGTATCACTGTGGGGTACACTGGTATTTTTTATGAAGAAGAAGGATGGTACCCTCAGGTTATGCATTGATTACAGGAAATTGAATAATGTGACCATTAAGAATGCGTATTCGTTTCTGGGCATTGATGATTTTTTTTATCACTTGAAGGGAGAGGAATTTTTCTTGAATATTGATCTGGGATAAGGATATCTTCAGGTACGCATTAAGGAAGAGGACATTTACAAGGAAACTTTCCGGACAAGGTATGAACACTACAAGTTTGTTGTAGTTCCATTTGGTTTGAATAATGATCCAACTACTTTTATGGGCTTGATGAATATTTTGTTGTGTCCTTACCTAGAAAAGTTTGTTATTGTATTCATTGATGATATATTGGTATATGCTAAGAATTAGGAAGAGCATGTTGAACATCTAGCAGCAGTGTTGAGATTTCTAAGAGAGCATCAGTTGTATGCTAAGCTTAGAAAATGCAGTTTATTTTAGACATAGGTACATTAATTGGGACATGTTGTTTCTAAGGAAGGTATAGCAGTAAACCCAGAGAAGATAAGGGCTATCATTGGAGTGGGAAAATCATATGAATTTGGATGAGGTAATATCATTTATGGGGTTAGTAGGTTATTACAGGATATTCATAAGGAAATTCTCACAGATTTCATATCCTATGACATCATTGCAAAGGAAAGGTAAGAAGTTTTAATGGGAAAAGGAATGTGCAACAAGTTTTGAGCAGTTGAAACAATTGTTGACACATGTTGTAGTGCTAAAGATTGTAGATCCAGACGAACAATTTGTGGTATGCACATATGCTTTCAAAATAGGAATTGATGGAGTTCTTATGTAGGAAGGACATGTAGTATGTTATGAATCACAGAAATTGAATGAAAATGAGAAGAATTATTTGACATGTGATCTTGAGTTGGAAGCGATCATTCATGCATTGAATATGTGGAGGCATTATATTCTTGGTAGGAGGTTTGTACTGATGAGTGATCATAGTGGATTGAGATACTTGTTAGACCAACCGAATATCAATTCCATGAAATCTAGATGGTTGGCTAAGATCAGTGAGTTTGAATTTGAGGTCAGGTACAACAAGGGTAAAGAGAACCGGGTTGTAAAATCTCTTTGTAGGCGGATACATGTGAATCATATAGCAATTATGAGTTCTTATGGGACAGATTTACAGGATAGTATCTTACAAGCAGGTCAGCAAGATAATAGGTACATGGAGCTCAGGCACATGATACAATAGAGTACATGTATAGGTACATGTAGTGGTATAGGTACAGGTAATAGTACAAGTACATGTACAGGTAGTGGCACAGGTACAGGTGTAGGTACAAGTGCACAGTATGTGGACTATCATCTTACAACAGATGGATTGGACAGGATATATGTGCCACATGACAGTGAGCTCAAGAATATTATCTTGAGGGATTTTCATGAGAAACTATATTCACGTCACCTGGGATATCAAAATACATTGACAACATTGAAGAATTTTTATTATTGGCATAATCTAAAAAGGACATGGCATAGTTTGTGGTTAGATTCTTGGACTCTCAACAGGTGAAAACAAAATGTAAACATCCAGATGGATTACTACATCCAATCTCGATTCCAAGGTGGAAATGGGATGTCATTTCTATGGATTTTATCATAGGTTTGCAAAGGAAATCTAGACAACATGATTCCATCATGGTTGTGGTGGACAGATTAACGAAGGTAGCGTACTTCATTCCAGTGAAGTCTACTTATTCAACCAATGATGTAGCACAAGTTTTCATCAAAGATGTAGTGAGGTTGCATGGTGTCCTGAAGAATATTGTGTCAGAAACAGATGTTGAGTTTACTTTGATATTATGGAAAGAGTTATTTTTAGGTTTGGGTACAAATTTGGCCTTCATTAAAATTTGTCATCCACAGACATATGGACAGATAGAGAGGGTCAACAGGATATTGTAGGACATGTTGAGGATGTATGTGATACATCAACAATGAAAGTGAGAAGAGTATATTCCACTGGTAGAGTTCTCTTACAACAATGGGTATCAGGAGACACTGAGGATGAGTTTTTTTGAGGAACTATATGTTCGGAGTTGTAATACTCCTATTAGTTGGATTGATCTAGTTAACAAGGTATTGATAGGACCGGATATGTTGGAAGAAATGGAATAGAAAATTCAAGTAATCAAGAAGAATCTAAAAGTAGCACAGGATAGACAGAACATATATGTAGATTAGAATAGGTTGTTTAAGGAGTTTCAGGTTGGGGAGCAGTTGTACTTGTGCTTCAAGCCCAGGAAACATTCATTGTGGATTGGATCATTTTCCAAGTTGGAACCTCGGTTTTGTGGACCTTTCAATATTCTTGAAAGAATTGGACCAGTAACCTATCAACTTGCACTGCCTTCGACATTAAAAGTCCATGATGTTTTCCATGTGTCATTACTTAAGAAGTATGTTAAAGATGTTGATCATGTGATTGAATTTTTTGTATTGTAGGTGGATCTAGAAGGAGAATTCTAGTTGGAACCACAATGTATATTGCAGAGAAAGACGTTCATGCTTCAGAACCGATAAATCAAGCAAGTTAAAGTGTAGTGGAAGCTCTTTGGTCCCAATTAAGCTACATGGAAGATGGAAAATTAGATGTAGGTTATGTTGTTGAACCCTTAGTTAAACTGAGAGGGGGGGGGGTGAATCAGTTTAACACATTCATGGACTTTTAAAATGACCTTTAAAATTATTTACAACTTAATTTCATGATCAACTATATATGTGAGAAATCTTAATATGTGAGAAGAAATTATTAAGCAGATTGGATAAACCATATCAAACATCACACACAAAGACAACAGATATAGTAGTGTTACTCGAATCTACCTTAGGTTGAAGGAAGGCGAGGTTCTGAACATCAAACCACGCTCAGCCTCATAGCTAGCCCTACGAGGACAGGAGAGGGCTCTCTCCAGGTCTATCTCGGAAAAAGGTCTTCAAAGGGGCTGAGATGACTTATAATGAATACTGATTTTAGGCTAGTAAAGAGATAGGAAAGTTTGATTTTGATTTTTTGGGTTTTTGTTGAAAAAATGGGAAAAACAATTTTGGGCTCGGGGATGAGGCCAGATCTTTGCAGAATTCGAGTTGGGGCAAGGTAGGCAGTAGTCTTGATGCTTTTGATTATGTGTATGGATGGATCAGAATGAAAAGGAGCTGAAGAGGGCAAGGGAGAACAAGGATCCTCTCCAAACTGGCGAAAACATATAAAACTAAACCAATTTAAAGGCAGAGCACTGAATCAATGAATTCTACCTCATTTACTCATTCATTTAGTTTCAGAAGCAAAAGAAGGGAATGGCATACATAAAAAATTAAATAAATTACAAATAACTGAGAGAAAACACCATCAAAAACTGAAAGCCACAAGAATCCCAACAGGTGCTGCAAAACCTCTGATCTTTCCTTAGCCAAAAATGCAGAAAATATGTACAATAGTGTGCCAAAATTTTCCCAAGAGTCCAACCCTGAAAGTGTCTCAGAAAATACAATAAATAGACAATTCTAACCCCTTCCCATGCCTCTAGGGGTCGAGCTCATGCTTCTAGGAGTAGTTTGAACCAATTCTAAACAAAGAGCTAAAATCTAGGCAGCCAAACAACTTGCCTCTATAAGCTAGGAAACTGATCCATTCACTTGATTTTCACTTTTTTATGAATGAATCATCTAGAACAAGTAAATACATGCCAAAATTACATCATGGTTACCAAATTACATCAAGCTAGATCAAAAATTACATCAAGTGGTGAAACTAGTCAATACTGGCCGAATTTCTGAGCTGGAAGGTGAAAAATAGGCTGAATTCCTCTATGCGCCGCACTCCAAAGCTCTATGCGCCGCGCTACTTTGGACCTGTTTTTGGAGAACTTACCGAAGTCCAAATTGAGCTTATGATAGCTCGTTGGAAATTCTTGGATGTCTGCTATCCAACCCAAGTGGAATTTTTCAATTTGGAGCTCATTTTCCCCTCCAAAAATTCAATCTCCCAAAAGTACTTCCTGTTAGTGGAAAATGTGGCAGAAAGATGATTTTCATGGTGTTTTTGGCCCTTTTGATCATCCAGAACTTGATGAAATGCTTCAGCCATTTCTGAGCATGCATAACTTACCATTAAAAATCAAAAAATAAAAAGTTTTCCTCCAGAAGGTGTCCCAATCATAAGCGCGCGTCGGGCGAAAAAATCTGTTTTGAGACCAAAATTTTCAAAAATGACAAAAAATTCTCCAAATTTGCTGAAATTCAGAGTGAAGATCCCCCATCATGCCTCATGCTCAGCCAATGAAGCCTCGGCCAAGATCCGGAGTGGATCAGGCCTCTTTCGCCGTTTCAGTGCTTTGCTCAACCTTGCCTTCAGGATCTTCATTTTTGCTCTGCAAACGTGCGTGCGGACCCAATAGTGATTTTTCATATGAAGGATCATGTCTTTGTCCCTATTGGCCTTTGCCAAGAGCTTCTCCAGATGAATTTTGACATGCGTAAGGCAAGTTTCTCGCTCAAATGGTGTCATGTCACCTGGTCTCTTCCGGGCCAATTGTCGATCTTCACGGATTTGCTGCAACTCTATAAGTGTGTGATGATCCTCCAGCTATTTATTACGCTGCTCCAAGTAATATATCACCCACTGAGCTCTCTGCAATTTCTCAGTCAGCGTGTCAATCTCGGCCTTTTGCTCCTGGATGATCTCTTTCAGTTTCGAGCTTGGAGAGCTCGCATCAACATCGATGAGTATAAAATCAGTGTCTCGGCCTCCTGAAGGGCCCTCATCGTGCATAGGCCTCTTGCCTCTATCCTGAACCTGTACCTATGCTGATGTCGAAGGCGAGACCCCTTCCACACCATGTGGAGATAGTACTCGCGCTGCTGATGAAGTCAACGAGACCCCTTCCACCCCGGGTGGAGATAGTACTCGTCGTGTAGCTGCAAATAAGGCTCTGTGGCCTCGCTGATATGTCACATACACTGGAGCACTGATATGCTCAGTCTCAGGAATATCAAACTGTTGTGAAGGCTATCCCTCATCATGAACTACCTCGGGAGGCGGTTGTGGCGCTGCAAAGAAGTCACGGGAGATGAACTCATCCCATGCGATGCCCTGTTGTGCGAGCTGATGTACCACCATGATTTTGATCAGCGCGTAATGATATATACTGTTATGCTGTTGTGTTGGGGTCTTCTTCTATACAAGAAATGTCATTCTCTCTATGTTACGGTACATGAAGTATGGAATGCTCATCAACCGCACTCTCGTGAAGTGCATCAACAGCCGGATGTGATATGCATACAAGCGTGAAAAGCGCCCTTCACAACTGAAATAATGAATGATGAGTTTCATCAATGGTGCATACTCATCCTTCAGAAATCGGAATGGAAATACCCTGCTCAGCTGCCTCATATATCCAGGTCTGATATATGGCTCATAATAAGCTCTATCCAACTGTTGCCGCTTATTCCACTCTTCCCCGATGTTTGGTATCCCAGTTGCCTCTGAAATGGTCTCTGGTGACAAAGTAAAATCCACCCCAGCAAGGTTTACATGACCGTTATGCAAATGTAAGACAAATAGGCGAGCTAACTCATGATGATGCTGAGTTTGGGAAATCATCTCACAATAATGGAAACATGACTGACGCTGAAAACAATCCATTGCAAGCGAGCAAGCCTGCAATTGGGTCAAAGAAGTGGGCTCCTCCCTGACATGCCTGCCACTTTTGTGAGACCTCCTTGGCACATTAACCTCTGTAGATGAATCACTGTCCTGCTCATACCCCTGCTCATAAGGTGAATCTGTCTCTGACATGATGCTGAAATGTGTTTGTCAACTGTATGCTTGGTTGGTTAGGAAATGAGCAAATTGGTGTATTTGTTTCAATGCCCAAACGTGTCACACATATATATCAAGATGCTATAATAAAACCACAGTGGGAAAAGGACTATCAAGTGAGTTTGAATGTATGGGGATTTTACAAGTGAATAGGAATGAGTGTAGTGATGGGGGGGGGGTAGTTATTAGGAACAAGAGTGAAAATGAAATGGCAACATATATATGAGTCAAATGAAATCAAGGACAAAGAAATAGTCCTTGCAGTGTCTGACAATTAGGCTTTGTCAATGGAGGGATGTGGGAATAAGTAATAGGGTTTGGGAACTCAAAACATGGGAACAAAATGGTATTAGGGATATGGGATAGTGAATATGGGACTGTGGGACTGTGCTATAACAACAATGATAATAGCAGTGAGACAATGATATGATAATAACAATGACAAAAACTCCAATAACAATGAAATGAGATTGTTTTGACAAGTTGCAGCTTTGACACCCAAATTCAAATTACAATCATCTCTTCCTCTAACCCTATGGAGCGGATTTTGGAGTGGATATAGGGTTAAAACCTTTCACCATTCAAACATTTGTTTTCTTCACCTTTAAACCACCGTAGCATATCCAAAAAAAATTTGGCAGCCGTTAACACACTTACTTGGAGCTTGGAAGATTATTTGAAATTGAAAAATCACCAAACGTTGATGAGTTTGAGCTGGAGGGCTCAACGCGCCGCGCGCACTCCCAGTGCGCCATGCTCACACAAAAATACACTGCAAACTTTCACCCAGTGCGCTGCGCGCATTCTATGCGCCATGCCTCCTTTGTATGCGTCGCGCACAATGATAACACACAGTCCCGACCCTTGCAAACTGAAATTTGTTCTCCCACCTCCCAATTCGACTTTGCAATGAGAACTTGTGAATGTAATTTGACAAAAATGATTTACATAGCCTTGGAACATATCTTGCAAGAGTTGGTTTTAATTTTTACTTCCTCCACAACCCACTTTGTAATGTTTTTCATTTGGCACTTTATCATTTCATTGAACTTCTGTCTTTTGGCTCTTTACACTGACTTTCTGAGTTTTTACTGATGAAATGAATTGATTTTTTTGCAGGGATGTTGGCATTTGGACTTCGGAAAAGACCAGAGGCTGCATTGAAATTTTTTATGGTGGAAAAAATACATGATTGTTACAAAAAATTAATTCGACAATTTCTTATTCAAAACAGAGTTTTGAACAAGAAATGTCCTCAAATGTGTTTGATGATGAAAATTTGAACTAAGAACCTCTTCGAAAACCATCCTCATGGCCTGCAGGCATTTATTAAACATATCGAAAGACTGAACCCTAGACTCTAAAACTAAAAGACTCTTGTTGACCAAAATAATCATTTATGACCATGAATGACGTGAACTAAACTTCGATGAATTTTGAGGAGTTTTAATTAGCCCAGCAGGTACAAGCATGAGGGAATACAAGAAGACCAAACCCTTTCGTCAGTCAATGGCATGCCCCTAGCGAAATGCAATGAAGTGAAGTGAGCGAGACACCTAAAAATGATATGCAAAAAGCGAAATGATCTCTGACGGAGGGCTGTAAGGACCGACTCTAACAAAGTGGAAACCCATAAAGGGATAAAACCACATCTTATTATTGTTGTGATGCAAAGGCAAGCTCCAACTCCCTCTCACCACTGATTTTCTGTAGGCACCAAC
Organism: Pinus albicaulis; assembly: GCA_034641835.2. NCBI lineage: Eukaryota > Viridiplantae > Streptophyta > Pinopsida > Pinales > Pinaceae > Pinus > Pinus albicaulis. The sequence continues at coordinate 798,504,127 of CM076572.1, read as the reverse complement.
CTATAGGAGGGTCCTACCTCAATTCTGGAAGCTACAACTTGCAAGGAAGCTACAAATCCCATCAATTTTCTGCAAGCACCAACCTACAGGAGGCTCCAACCTCAGCCAACTACAACTAACATCTATCAAGCTACAACTTGATAGGGAAGCTCCAACTTCCTCACTCTTTCATAAGAAAAGCACTTTCTGATTTACCTTTGATATCAACTTTGTTCTGTACCTTCTTCACTACTATCCTCCAGCTTTCTTATCTGTTTTATATCATCTCTGACTCTTCACAACTTCTCTTTCAGATCCTCCTTCTTCTTATCTTCTCTGCCTCAATTCCGCATTCTCTAACCTCTCTATGCATATCAATGTGATATCGTTTATAGAGTTCATCACATGACTTTTTGTATTCCACAAGGAATTCAAAGTGAATAGCCCTGACTCTTTGCCTTTTGCCTTCTCATTTCTTTGTCCAACTCATTCAGAAAAATATAGCAATTTATACAAATTTCTGTTTCACAGTGGAATTTTGTTTTCCTACCGGAAAACTTGCCAATGAATAAAAAACAATATAAAATCAATTAAACATTTACATTCACATTTTCAGTTACATACATCAATTTCACTCAGCCATTTTTCTAGCCTTTGGCTTCACTGGTTTTGTCTTTTCTGATGCTGTTAAGTAATTGTTCTAAATACCTCTGCTGTTTACTGCAATTGTGTGCCTGTTGTATATATAATTGCCTTCCAAGTTTATCCCCAAATAAATATAAATCTGGGCAATGTCACAATAATAATGCGGAAGCTTATTTCTCTTATGGTTGTACAACCCCAATCTCCACTATGCATTAAAAATGCACACACTCAGTTTGTCTCCATTTATTTTCTGAACTGATAATCTGAATAAATATGGAAGCTTTCTACAAGTAAAGGTTATAGAACCATATATATCGGGACCCACATATTCCAAAGTCTTCACCTTTGATTCATTTCCACATGAGAGCACTTTTTAAGAGTCTTATCATAAAACCTTTGGAATAATTAGCTTTCGGCATTGTATTGTAACTCAGGCTTTAATAAATTAAATCCAATGGTTATAATAATCTGTTTAAACCATGGTCCAAACCCACTTCTTGAATTCATATGCAAACTTCTCTCTTTGATTAAATAATCAACCTGCGATTATATGAGCCTTCGCCACAGTGTATTAACGGATCTTTTAATCATAGGGTTCTTTCCTTTTTATAATCTCCGCCATCACAATATTAACGCTCACATTTTCATAACCCAACATCTGAACATTATGAAGGCCCAATATTATTATAAGCCCAACGCACAACCTTTGGCTAACACATAAAACCTTTCTTCTGTTCCAAAGCACTACATGCACACACACACACACACACACACACATATATATATGCATTCACCGCACTATCGACCAAACTCCATATCCTATGGTTTCGTCATCTCATACCAATGTAATCAACATATATATATATATATATATATATATATATATATATATATATATATATATTCCCTAACTCAAGTGTTAAGAACCCTTTAATAAACCTTACAATTTATGTGAAGACTCCATCAACATTAAAATCCAGTGGTTATTATCCAACCCATTTAACATTTCGCGACCCATATGTATTATGTCGCTCTTTTGAAAACCCAATATTACATTGGCAAATGATCCGGCCCACCATATTAATTAATTAATGAACAATTATCAACTCAATCATGTCAGACCATAGCTTTGATAACTGTCATGCCCATCCAACGACTGTGAGCCCATCGCGCTCTCGCTAATGAATCCAACGACAGTCGCGTGATAAACCTGGTCGACTTTTAACTTCTCCAGATTGCGCGATGTAGGTGGGTCCCAACAGTTATTGTACTGCTCGCATATGACGGCACATAACTTATCACGCCCCAAACCTAAATCCAACGAATAACGCGCAATATCGCGCAAATTAACTGCACGAGAGTTATTTCTCCAAAGTTGTGCGATAAGCCCAGTTTTGTAATACCGCCTTCTGCCACGTGTCACACAGAGACACATATCGTGTTCGAAAAGGAAAATAAGCTTACCATTTTTTTTACGACGTGATACCATCAGTTTGATTTATTAAAACCGCCTTTACTGTTGTTGCTCATGGTTCCCATTTCCGCTTGTTCAAAGTTTCGCCTCTTTCTTTTATTCACGAGTCTATCAATTGTAATTAAACTTAGGTTCCGTTTCATCAAAATTGCCTATATTCTTATTGAAAACTTCACACATTATTTAACGCCACCACATATGAATATTCATCCATATATAACCTGGGCTTTAATAAAAGACAAACGCCAACATATAATCATGTTTGGACCTCAGAAATTAGCTTGCCTCGCCCTTTATTTCATTGTTCATTAAATCAGAGTTCCACTTCTCAGGGTTTCGTCTTCACCTTTGTTTTATATCCAATTTTAACACAATCCACATAGAAGGCAGTTCGTTTTACATTTCTCTGCTTGTGAATTGACTACCACACTACCATTCCAACCCTATTCGGCATGACCATTTATCTGCATTCAGTTATTGTACATGACGGTGCACAGGCAGTGCATGTCAGTGCATGTTAGTGTAGGACCGTTTCTCTGTATTCACTATATATTTTTCTGCTTGGGCTGCTTCTTTTTACTGCCCTGCTTCTTCAAATGGCCCTTTTCACAGCTGCTCGACCCTCTACATCTCTTCTGATATCTATAGATCTATGCAGGTCTCTACTGCCTCTCTGCTACCTCTCTACATCTTTTCTGCCTCTTTTGCTATCTCTCTTTGCTTCTATGTTGTCTCCTTTGCCATCAATGAAAATATTTCCAATAGTCCCCCCCTTTGGCATTGATGGCAATACACTTCCTCTACTTTCCTTTTAGAAGACCCTTTCTTCTGTTACTTTCTTTTCCTCCCCCTTTGACATCAATGGCAAAGGGTTGCACTTTTCCTATTGTGCTTTCCAAATCTTGTCCATAATATTCTGATCTTGAGGACCTGTTCCATGCTCTGCTCACTTGCTCTGGTTCTTTTTTGACAATATTTGGTGACTGATCTCCCCCTGGAATGATGTTTTCTTTTATGATCCCCCTCTGGAATGATGCTTTCTTTTCATGTCAGAGAGTAACATCTGCAGACACTACTCCTAGTTTGTCTCTTAGATATTCAAATGGTTCTTTAGCAAGGGGTTTTGTGAATATGTCTGTTGCTTGTTCCTTTGTTGGTACATATTCTAGCTTTACTACTTTTTGTGCTACTTGTTCTCTGAGGAAGTGGTACTTTAGTGGGATGTGCTTTGTTTTTGAATGAAGTACATGATTTTTTGATATACTTATTGCACTTTTATTGTCACATTTGATAGAAATAGGTTCATCAATGCTTACCTTCATGTTTTGGAAAGTTTGTTTCATCCACATTACTTGTGTGCAACAAGCTGCTGCTGCTATGTATTATGCTTCTGCTATAGATAGAGAGATGGGAGTTTGCTTCTTTCTTAGCCATGCCAGCAAATTTTTTCCCAAATAGAATGCTCCTCCACTTGTGCTTTTCCTGTCATCCACACAGCTGGCCCAATCTGCATCTGTATATGCTATCAAAGTGAAGTTTCTGCCTTTTGGATACCATAGCCCATGATGTGCAGTTCCTTGTAGATATCTGAATATTCTCTTGATTGCTAGTAAGTGATTTTGTTTTGGTGCTGCTTGATATATTTCCACAAGTCCTACGGCCAACACAATGTCTAGTCTAGAAGCTTTCAGGTATAGTAGACTTCTAACCATGGATCTGTAAAGTTTTTGATCTACATCTGTTGATCCATCATCTGCACAAAGTTTGCATCCAGTGACCATGGGAGTTGACACAAGTTTGCAATCTTCCATTTTGAACCTTTTCGGCATCTCTCTTAAGTATTTTTCTTGTGAAATGAATGTGTCTGTGTTCTTTTGTTGAATGTGTCTGTGTCCAATCATAGACATCTCAAATTCTGATTTCATTTCTTTAGCAAACCCTTTTGCTAACTCATCTTTGTTGCTTCCAAACATGATATCATCTACATATACTACTACAATTAAGAGTTCATTTTCATTAGCCTTTATGTACAAATTGTTTTCTACTCCTCCTTTCTTGAACCCTTGTTTTTACAAGTATTTGTCCAGCCTTGAATACCATGCTCGAGGAGCTTGTTTCAGCCCATATAATGCTTTCTTTAATATGCACACATAGTCTGGTTTATTTGTTAAGGAGAATCCTTCTGGTTGTTCCATGTAGACTTCTTCCTCTAAATCTCCATTCAGGAAGGTAGACTTCACATCCATTTGATATACCTTGAAGTCATGGTAGCATGCAAAGGCCAAAAAAATTCTGATAGCTTCCATTCTGGCTACAGGGGAAAATATTTCATCATAATCAATACCTTCAATTTGTGAATATCCCTTGCATACAAGTCTAGCTTTATTTCTGATTACCTGTCCTTGTTCATTCACCTTATTCTTGAATACCCATTTTGAGCCTATGACATTTTTTTCAGTGGGTCTTGGAACTAATTCTCAGGTATTGTTCTTCTCAATTTGGTCCAATTCTTCATTCATAGCATTCACCCAATATTTGTCTTTGCTGGCTTCTTCAAACTTCTTTGGCTCTATTTGTGATAACATAGCTAGGTATACTTCTTCTGTCTGTTCAGCAAGCTGTCTTCTTGTATGGATTCCCACATTCTTGTCCCTAATGATTTGATATTCTAGATGATTCTTTTGAGTGTGTCTTGATGGAACTTTTGAGTTTAATTCGGTATCTTCAATAGTCTTGCTCAATTCATCACTATCTTAGTTCTCTTCTTCATGATCATCTGGTGGATTGTTGCATCCTATGTTTCTTGTTCTGTTTGGTAGATCTTCATCAAATCTTACATCAATGCTTTCCACAATTTTGTGTAGTGTTTTGTTGTAGCACCTGTAACCCTTACTTTTGGATTCATATCCTAGAAATATTCCTTCATCTGCTCTTGTATCAAACTTTCCCAGATTTTCCTCATTATTTTTTATGAAAAACTTGCTTCCAAAGACTTTAAAGTGCTTGATTGATCTTGGTTTACCATGCCATAGTTCATAAGGAGTCTTGTCACAATTTGGCCTTAGATGAGCTTTGTTAAGAATGTGAATAACTGTGTGTACTGCTTCTTCCCAGAAGGTTTGGAGAATGTTACTTTCTTGCATCATAGCTTTGGCAATCTGCTGTACTGACCTGTTTTGTCTCTCTACCACTCCATTCTGTTGAGGTGTACCTACAATTGTAAACTGTTGTTTTATCCCATGCTCAATGCATAGGTCTGAAAAATCATAGTCTGTGAATTCACCTCCTCTGTCTGATCTGATGCACTTTAGCTTACATCCTGTTTGATTTTCTGCCAATGCCTTGAATATCTTGAATTTCTCAAGTGCTTCTGATTTATATTTGAGAAATGCAACCCATGTCATTTTGGAAAAATCATCTATTATCAGCATGAAATAGGATTCTCCACTTGGTGTTTTAGTTCTTTAAGGTCCACACAGGTCCATGTGAATAAGCTGAAGAGGTTTTCTTGTAGATATTTTCTCTTTGGTCTTGAATGATGTGCGAGTTTTCTTACCTAGTTGACAGGATTTACATATGGTATTTGAAGGCTTATTTATGACTGGCATATCTCTAACTGCATTCTTCTTGTTTAGACTTATGATATGGTCAAATTTTAGGTGTCCCAATATTCTATGCCATAACCATAACTCCTCAAGTTTTCTAAGGTGGCATGCTTCATTCTCTTCTTTCACTATGTAGACATTACTTTCTGTTCGAACACCTTTGATCAGGGTCTTTCCTGTGGTTCTTGATCTTACTTCACAGCCTTTATCACACATTTGACTGACACTCAACAGATTTTCTTTCAGCCCATCCACAAATATTACATCTTGGGCCTTTCCTCTGCCATTATCCAGACTAATTGAGCCTTTTCCTTTGATTTTCCCTGCTTTATCATTGCCAAAAGTAAAATTTCCAAATTTCTTTTCATCAAAGGTTATAAAATTGCTTCTATCTCCAGTCCTATGCTTTGAGCATCCACTGTCCAAATACCATTGGTTTTTCAGGTCTTGAGCTATTAGAGCCAGGTCACATTTATTCACCTTATTTTTCCACTACATGCATCCTTTTGTTTGGTACCTTTTCTGAGATGATGGACCACATTCTCTGAGAGGAAATTTGGAAGACATATGTCCAATTTTATGGCATACACAGTATTTGATCATATTTTTAGCAGAATTATGAGTACGAGTAAGCTCTCCATGATTGATAAACCTCCTTGAGGTTTTGAACATCAGTCTTTGTCCATATGTTCTGCATTCTATGATTTTATGGCCAAATTCCTTACAGTAAAAACAATATCCATAAAAACAATTTGCATACCTGATGAAGGGTTATCTTCTCCATTTGTTTGCTTCAGGTAATATTTTCACTATTTGCATCCATTGCTGGTTTGAATCGATTCTCCTTGTATGACAGTATGCAACAATATGTCCCAGTTTGTGGCAGGCATAACAGGTGGCATTTTTCATAGGGGGGAAGAATCTCCTTTGATGGCTTCCAAATTTGACATATTCAGGAGTATATGAGCCTTTTTCAGTTGACTATTTATTTATTTCATTCTTAGTCATTTGAGGTTCCTTCTGGTTTCTGTTTACTTCATTGCAGGTTTCTTCTTCTGTAGGAACCTTCTGAGTTGCTTTATTATCCTTATCTGCTTTTACAAAAATGATATTTCTATTTTCCTTTTCTTTGCCTTTGCTTGATTCTCCTTCATAGCCTATCCCAGTTTTTATCAGAGGAGATCTTTGAGCATCTATAATTTCATTCAACTTATTAGAGTTTGTCATTTGAGGAGTATTTATTGACACTTTCCTTTGGGTGTTTTCTAATTTCTTCCTCAAGTATACTACTTCTTCTTCCAATTTCTCTTGTTCCTGAATTTTATCCTTAATTTTCTTAATTAAAATGTCTTCTACCTTCTTGGCTTCTTCAAGCTCTACTTTCAACTGAATGAGGACTGTTGAGCCCCAAGATTGTGCTTTCTTTCATCTTACTTTACCTCATTTTCCTTTGTCCATTGTTATCCTAGACCCAATTGATCAATGAAATTAGTTAAAATTACTTTTAGAATGATGAACATGGCTAACTTGCTAAGTTTTGTGATTTTTGTCATTGTAATGCATTTTGACCGGAACTAGCTGCAGAATGCAGACATTCCGTAGCTAACCGGAAATTCTGCAGCTGTCTTCACGTTCAGGCATGTTCCAGGTGTCCTTTCAAGAAAAACCACATATGGGTATATTCCACGTCATGTCCACATAGTTCATTGCTCACCATGAAGGAAGAAACGAATTCTGGACGTGGTTTTGGTACGTGGGAACACATTTAAGAAGGCAGAATTCTAATAGGTCTGTCTTAGTCTAGATGTCATTTTTCTCTTTACGTTGCCATCTTCAAGAGTCCTAATGTGATTTCGATAAGGAAAGATAAGGATCCCTGTATTGTTGCAAGTTCTGTTATGTACATTTGTTATAAAAACACTTGGGAAACCGAGAGATAGGCTAGATTTTGCTCTGGATTTTGCTTAGATTTTATGCTACATTTCTGAAGATGCAGATTACTCTGTTCAAGTTATTTCTCCTTTAATGAAGAAGACAGCATTGTTTTGAAAGCGTTGATTTGATTTGGAGTTAGATTCCGTCTGGTGGTAGAGGGCCCCTGCCTCCTGCATGTCTTTACTTTCGTAATTTAGATAAGTATCTTAGTTGTTTTTACGTTTTTGAAGTTTGAATTCGTAGTTGTTTTCATTAGCCACTATAGTTATACTTTTTCTAAGAACTCTTCCAAAAGAAGAAACTCTTCCAAAAGATCATGATAATGACTGAGAAATGGCTATAGTGTTGTAGGATTTAATTGTAATTTCTTTTTTTCACTATCACAGTTGAACTTAGACTAAGCAAACTCTTCCAAAAAATCCTTATGATGTCTAAGAAATGTCTGTGATGCTGGATGTTTCAGTTGTTTGTTTTCACTAAGTAACATAGCTATTCTTGCTCTTAAAACGCTCTTCCAAAATATCATAATGATGGGTAGGAGATAGCTATGATATCTTAGTTTTTAATTGCTTTCAGTCTTTATATTTGCATTTGCACTGAATTGTACAGTCAGGATTGTTCTAAGAAACTCTTCCAAAATACCAATCATGATGGAAAAAACAGACTGTATAATCCCATAGATTAATGCATGATAACTTAGTTAGGATACTCCGGAGTCTAATTGCATTTAACTCATGCTCTGTTATTTGTTTTAAGTTTGATAATGGCTTACTAGTTCAGCACTGTTTTAGACTAGTGACATCTTAAGTTCAGTTTTAGCTTAACTCATTGCATTTTCACTCCACATTTAGTTGTCATCCATTGCATATTAGATTACTTCAGTTGTTAAACTTAACAAAACAGCCTTCATTATTTACAAAACCTCTTCTTGTTCCAAATCTATAATCGATTCATAACCCTATGAACAGAAGACAGTATCATTTCAAGGCCTGAAGTACTTTTGCAACTTCCCTTATCATCTCACAAACAAACATTTCCTTAAAAGACTATTTTGAAAATCTATAACCTTTGAGTGAAATGTAGTGGTATCAAACTAAGTTGCAGAATAGAGTTAGGAACTAGTCTTAGAGTAGAAGATCCTATGATGTCAACAATATTTTTCTCCAAATATGTTTCTACAAATATTTAATCATGGATAAAATATTGTCTCATTGTAAGCTGATGGTTTAATTGTTTAGATTAGGAGAATTTTTATACTTAGCTAACCATTTCTCAAACTCTCCCAAAATACCTTTGATAAAAGAATTGGACAAGTTAAGTTTGTGTTTTGATTCATTTCCTTAAAGTCATTATCAAGCTTATTATTCTGCTTAGTCATAGTTTAGGTTTGATTTTGTTTCAGTATTTTCCTTTGCATTTTCCATTTTTCATCAACCAATTAGGCTTCACTCTGTTTTTAACCAGTAGCCTCTTTCCACTAGCTTTCTAGTCATTTTCCTTGTGAACATAAAACCACCAAAAGATCAAAAACATCATAAATCATCACAAAAGACCAAAACATCATAAAACACTAAACACAACGCATTAAGAGACAAACACCTAGGCACATACAGTGCACTTCACTTCAGCAGTTTACCAACCCTGGTTGACAATTAAATGAACTCAATTTAGGAGACTAGGTTGAGACCAAACAAGGACTTCTGAATTTTGTTCTTCTCTTACATATTTGAGGAGAATGTCTTTCTATTTTCTGCACTTCAGTTTGAGTCTGTCAATTTCCTCCAGGGCACTTCTTCGCTCCCCCTCAAGATCAACTTCACCTTCTTCCTCATCTTCTAGAAGGAATCCTTCAAGCTCTTCTATAGCCATCAATATAAATTCAGAGGTTCCTTCTTCACTTGAGGGTTCATCTGAGTCTTCAGATGCACTGCTGTCTTGTTGAGCATATAAATACTTTCTATTGAATCTCTTCCCTTTCTGCCAGTTCTTTGATATGGTTTTCTCTGATTCTTGAGTCTGATTCTTTGTTTTCTTATGAGGAAACTTAGCAGCATAGTGTCCAAATATTCCACTGCTAAAGAATTTAAATTGAAGTTTACCTTTATATTTACCTGAGCCTCTATCCAACTTCCTGAAAAATTTGGCCTCTTCTTCATCAGAGCAAGAACATATATCTTCCTTTTCTTCTTTCTTCTTCTTTGTCTTAAAGGATGGTTCCCTCACATTTGACTTCCTCTGTGCCAGTCTCATCTCATAGGCTGTTAGATTTCCAAGTAATTGGTTCATGGTCAAGGTTTCCCAATCAGTTGTTTCTTCTATGGCAGAAACCTTGGGGTTAAAGCTGGATGGAAGAGATATTAGAATATTTTGAACAATTACAACTTATTTTATGGTTTCTCCTAGAGCTTTCATGTTATTCACAATTTCTGCAACCCTTAAAAAGAAGCTAGAAATGTCTTCATCATCATTCATTTTTATATTTTCAAACTGGGCTCTATAGACTTGAAGTTTGGCTGTCTTCACCTTTTTGTCTCCCTCATGGATGTTTTCTAGTGTATCCCACATTTCTTTGGCAGTCTTGTTGTGCATTACTTTGATAAATTCTACCTCACACAGTCCATTTAAGATTGCATTCATGGCCTTTGCATTAGATACAAAATCTTGTTTGGCTTCTTTCTCTGAGTCAGTAGCCTTTGGGGCATATCCAAATTCCACAACAGCCTAAACTTCTATTCCTATAGACATTATGTATGTTCTCATTCTGATTTTCCAGAAGGCATAATTTGCACCGGTGAAAAAAGGGGCTTTATTGGTTGAGCATCCTTCTCTACTAGCCATCTTGGGGACCTAGGATCTCCTTTCAGTTGTTAAACTGATACAGAAGGAACCTTCTCTGATACCAATTGTGGAACCCTTAGTTAAACTGAGAGGGGGGGGGGGGGTGAATCAGTTCAACACATTCATGGACTATTAAACTGACCTTTAAACTTATTTACAACTTAATTTAATGATCAACTTTATATGTGAGCAATCTTAATATGTGAGCAGCAAGTATTAAGATAATGTGACATCAGACTTAATATAAGAGTAGCAAGTATTAAGCAGATTGGCTAAACCATATCAACACATAAACATCACACACAGAGACAACAGATATGAGTGGAGACCCATAAAGGGAGAAAACCACATCTTATTATTGTTGTGATGCAAAGGCAAGCTCCAACTCCCTCTCACCACTGATTTTCTGTAGGCACCAACCTACAGGAGGTTCCTACCTCAATTCTGCAAGCTACAACTTGCAAGGAAGCTCCAACTCCCATCAATTTTCTGCAGACACCAACCTACAAGAGGCTCCAACCTCTGCCAGCTACAACTGACATTTATCAAGCTACAACTTGATAGGGAAGCTCCAACTTCCTCACTCTTTCATAAGAAAAACACTTGCTGATTTACCTTGGATATCAGCTTTGTTCTGTACCTTTTTCACTACTGTCCTCCAGCTTTCTTATCTGTCTTATATCATCTCTGACTCTTCACAACTTCTCTTTCAGCTCCTCCTTCTTCTTATCTTCTCTGCCTCAATTTTGCATTCTCTAACCTCTCTATGAATATCAATGTGATATCATTTATAGAGTTCATCACATGACTATTTTTATTCCATAGGGAATTCAAAGTGAATAGCCCTGACTCTTTTCCTTCTGCCTTCTCATTTCTGTCCAGCTCATTCAGAAAAATATAGCAATTTATACAAATTTCTGTTTTACAGTGGAGTTTTGTTTTCCTACCGGAAAACTTGCCAGTGCATCACAAACAATATAAAATCAATTAAATATTTACATTCACATTTTCAGTTACATACATCAATTTCACTCAGCCATTTTTCTGGCCTTTAGCTTCGCTGGTTTTGTCTTTTCTGCTACTGTTAAGTAACTGTTCTGCATACCTCTGTTGTTTACTGCAATTGTATGCATGTTGTATATATAATTTCTTTTCCAAGTTTATCCCCAAATAAATATAAATCTGGGAAATGTCACAATAATAATGCAGAAGCTTATTTCTCTTATGGTTGTACAGCCCCAATCTCCACTATGCAGTAAAAATGCACACACTCAGTTTGTATCCATTTATTTTCTGAACTGGTAATCTGAATAAATATGGAAGCTTTCTACAAGTAAAGGTTATAGAACCATATATATCGGGACCCACATATTCCAAAATCTTCACCTTTGATTCATTTCCACATGAGAGCACTTTTTAAGAGTCTTATCATAAAACCTTTGGAATAATTAGCTTTCGGCATTGTATTGTAACTCAGGCTTTAATAAATTAAATCCAATGGTTATAATAATCTATTTAAACCATGGTCCAAACCCACTTCTTGAATTCATATGCAAACTTCTCTCTTTGATTAAATAATCAACCTACAGTTAATATATGAGCCTTCACCACGGTGTATTAACGGATCTTTTAATCATAGGGTTCTTTCCTTTTTATAATCTTCGCCATCACAATATTAACGCCCACATTTTCATAACCCAACATCTGAACATTATGAAGGCCCAATATTATTATATGCCTAGCGCACAACCTTTGGTTAACACATAAAACCTTTCTTATGTGCTAAAGCACTACATGCACGTATATATATATGCATTCACCGCACTATCGACCAAATTCCATATCCTATGGTTTTGTCATCTCATACCAACGTAATCAACATATATATATATATATATATATATATATATATATATATATATATATATATATATATATATATATATATATATATATTCCCTAACTCAAGTGTTAAGAACCCTTTAATAAACCTTAGACTTTATGTGAAGACTCCATCAACATTAAAATCCAGTGGTTATTATCTGACCCATTTAACATTTCGTGACCCATATGTATTATGTCGCTCTTTTGAAAACCCAATATTACATTGGAAAATCATCCGACCCACCATATTAATTAATTAATGAACAATTATCAACTCAATCACTTCAAACCATACCTTTGATAACTGTCACGCCCATCCAACGGCTGTGAGCCCATCGCACTCCTGCTAACGAATCCAACGACAGTCACTTGATAAACCTACTCGCCTTTTAACTTCTCCAGATCGTGCGATGTAGGTGGGTCCCAGCAGTTATCGTACCGCTCACATCTGACATTGCATAACTTATCACGCCCAAAACCTCAATTCGAAAGATAACGCGCAATATCGTGCAAATTAACTGCACGAGTGTTATTTCTCCAAAGTTGTGCGATAAGCCCGGTTTTGTAATTCTGCCTTCTACCACGTGTCACACAGAGACACATATCGCGTTCGAAAAGGAAAATCAGCTTACCATTTCTTTTGTGACGCGATACCACCGGTTTGATTTATTAAAACCGCCTTTACTGTTGTCGCTCATGGTTCCCATTTCCGCTTGTTCAAGGTTCTGCCTCTTTATTTTATTCACGGGTCTATCAATTGTAATTAAACTCAGGTTCTGTTTCATCGAAATTTCCTATATTCTTATTGAAACCTTCACACATTATTTAACGCCACCACATATGAATATTCATCCATATATAACCTGGGCTTTAATAAAAGACAAATGCCAACATATAATCATTTTGGGCCCCAGCAATTAGCTCGCCTCACCCTTTCTTTCACTATTCATTAAATCAGAGTTCCATTTCTCAAGGTTCCTTCTTCGCCTTTGTTTTATATCCAATTTTAACACAATCCACATAGAAGGCAGTTCATTTTACATTTCTCTACCTGTGACTTGACTACCACACTACCATTCCAACCCTATTCGGCATGACCGTTTCTCTGCATTCAGTTACTGTACATGACAGTGCACAGGTAGTGCATGTCAGTGCAGGACCGTTTCTCTGTATTCACTGTATATTTTGTTGCCTGGGCTGCTTCTTTTTGTTGCCCTGCTTCTTCAAATGGCCCTTTTCATAGCTGCTCGACCCTCTGCAGCTCTTCTGATCTCTCTAGCTCTATGCAGGTCTCTACTGCCTCTCTGCTACCTCTCTACATCTTTGTTGCCTCTTTTGTTATCTCTCTTTTCTTCTATGTTGTCTCCTTTGCCATCAATGACAATATTTCCAACATATGTATCCTTCTTTATTCATTGGTTGAGTGAATGTCATTGATATATGTATTTGGTCAATTCTTGGTATGATTGTTTTTTATATGTACATATGTATATGGATGTAAATACCATCATGAGTTGTGTTATAAAGCTCCAATAATTGGTATGGTGTTAGGTCATTATAGTTTTCATGTTGGTTTTCTTCTTAGCAAGTTGATAATTGTAAATACTGCAACGAGCTAAGTTATAAAGCTCCATGGGTAGTATTTTTTTCTTTTAGCAATCTTGTTGGTTGTAGGTGGCATTGAACAACAAGGATGGTATTCCCCCCAAGGGTGGATTCTATAACAACGTTGGTAAAAAAATCCATGTAAAAGTTAATAAAGGTAAAATAAGACATTGGTCATGGGACATGTATTCCAAGCTGAATGTTGGGAAAAAAATCCTAGTGTGGGTGTTCATATGGTTTCTTATGGCTATGGAAATTTCCAAATACAATGGGAAAGGCTTTGGAAAGGAAAAGTGGCATTTATTGGAATTTATTTATGAAATAATGGAAATTAAAATAAAAGGAAGGTAAGAGGTCACAAGTTGCATGTGAGGAGGAAAATAATAAAAAATGAAGAAAATAGAGGCGACATTAATAAAAAGGCTTATGAGGATAATTTCATGGTTTTTGGTCACTTGAGGCTTTTTTTAGTTGATTTTTGGAGCTCTCATTCTATTCTCTCTCTCTCTCTCATACTATTGGAAACTTATAGTTACTCTTAGATCACTCTTGGAGGAGTGTGGTATACTTGGGATTTGGAGCAAGAAGACAAAGTAAAAGCAAGAAAGTGCAAGAAAACATCGGGATCAACAGCTACAATGGTTTTTCTTATAGGTACCGAGTTTCACATATCATTTCCTCACCAGTTTTGGAATGCATGTCATATGAATGTGGTTATTTGTTTATGATATGTCATTGGAAAGGAGGATTGCCTAGATTTACATTGGTTTTTCCTAGCCTTGCCATTTCCTGGATAGTCATGGTGTTTTGGGTTTTACTTTTGTTTTCTAGTTGGTTTTCTTATGCCTTTGGATTTGGGTTGAGTTATTAGTTCCTAGAAGCCTTGGTTGGAAAAACGTTTTGGAAGCCATGTAAAAACTTGGATTGAGTTACTAGTCCTAGAAGCCTTGGTTCGAAAAACTTTTTAGAAGCCCTTCGTGGGTTGAGTTACTAGTCCTAGAAGCCCTGGTTGGAAAAATTCTCTGGAAGCCCGATAACAGATGTGGGATGAGTTACTAGTTCTAGAATACCTGGTTATAACAAATGCTCTGTAGCCCTAGACAGCTTGGGTAGAGATCAATCTGGTGATGGTTAGTGATGCCCAACCATAAGGTGGAATCACTGGTTGAGGGTTGAGGTACTTTGGCCTATAGAAGCCCTAGTTTTGTTTTGATTGATGTGTTTTATGAGATCCCACATTCATGCTTGGAATATGGCTCAAGGGTGACTAGCTGAAAGAAAGATTTGGTTTAGCCTAGTCTATGGTCGCGTGGTTCGTGGAAGTCCCATACCTAGTTTACCTATGCAATCATCAATAAGGCCTCTCTCTCTCCTTGGTATTTTATGGGTAAATATACTTGTTTATATGTGGCTTATATGACTATTATATCCTTGATATTTCTGTTGGTTATATGTTGGTTATGACTGAGTTTTATTACAATGATAATGTATGGCTCCCATCATGTTTTGTTAATAATTAAATGTAAAATGAATGTATGGATTAATATATGGAAATGTAGTTATTGTGATGACGTATCAATGCTTCTTAGTGATTCTTAGATATGTGTGAGAACGCTATTCTTGGATTTGATGTTTAGACCTATAGATTGCATATTTGTGACATGTTTGATGAAATGTATGTCATTTATATTAGGGTTCTGGTCAAGTAATTATTTAAGTATTTACATTTGTATCATTGTTCTGATGCTATTTTTCATTTATGAAAGTTTCATAGAATTTTAGGCAGTGGCCTGAGTCCTGGCCCTAAAAAAGTGGCACAAAATCCAGAGTCATTGGAAAAAACTACCCAGAAAAGTCCCCACTCGTACACATGCCTTGTTGTGGGAGATATTGGAGGGTACGAATCACATGCATGCCCATGTTAAGGGAGAGACTAAGGGTTTAAAGCATAAAAATTTTAGTTTGTCTCAGGGGTTGGTCACTTGGATGGGTTCGATGGCTCCTGGGGGCTATGTTGCATGTGTAGAAGGTCAAGTTGTCTATGTTTTGTCAGTTCCACTTCCTTAACTGTTGCATAGGGAGTTGAATCATATCATAATAACTCTTCGTCACATGTTTATCTCGGTTGGACGGTTACTTGGGTAGATGTGGGAGGAGGGTGTTATACACTATACCCCTTGAAGGAAATTTTTCTGATCATGACATGCATGAGTAGGCCTAAAAAAAGTCTCCATGATCATAAAAGAAAAAGATAGTGTCTCTAAGAAGGAACTATATCCTTTTTATGTGATGGGAAAATTCAAGTTCTGTAGCAGTAAATATATGCTGAAAAAGAATACCTCTTATAGTCACCTTCATGAATTCCAATTCTAATGAATAGTGAATAAGACATGTGTATTTATATAAATAATCATAAATCGCCATGGAACAAACAATTATAAGTATCAGAGTTTAGAATCAAGCGATTTAGATCATGAAAATGTTATAAGAAATTCTCTCTAGCATCCTTGGCACCAATACCTCGTCTATCTTAGGTAAGTACTTCATTTATCTTTTATGTTTTGGTTATCCAAAAACTTTTCTTCAACTTGCAAAGGGAAACAAGCTCAATGAAATAAAAAAATGTAGAGGTATGTATATATAAGATATGCATGATCAATATTTGAGTCATCTTATATACACAGTAATATTTTGAAGACTATGAGAAGTGACATCAGTCACCATACTACCACCTTCTAAGAATAAGTATATTAAAAGGATTCAATCATAGGAACCGAGATTTCCCACATTATTTATTAGCCTAAAGGAGACTGAGAGAAAAGGCTCATTAGGCCTATCATATAGCTACAGTCACCTTAGAAGATAAAATTTGTAGTATAAGTTCTATGTAGAGTTGAAATGTCAAGATTAGTATATATGTATACACATCTCAAGCCTACAAAAGTAAGTGAGACAAGAAAAGCTACAAGTGTCTCTTTTGAAGATCTCTACAAAGAATTTTGGATGAAAGAAGTCAATATCTTAAGACATGTAGACCACATAACTAAACAGGAGGGATCTCCACATCTATAATTCTTTGCGTGACATTAATAAAGGTCACTATACCCCTTGAAGACGGTTTTTCTGAGCATGAAATGCAAGAGAAGGTCTGATATCAGTCTCCATGATCATAAAATAAAAAGATACAGTCTCTAAGAAGGAACTATATCCTTTGTTCAGTGATGGGAAAATTCAAGTTCTATAGTAGTAAAGATATGCTGACAAATAATACCTCTTATAGTCACCTTCATGTAGTGAATAAGACATACATTTTTATTTAAATAAGAAAAAAATCACCATGGAACAAACAATTATAAGGATCAAAGTTTACAAGTAAGGGATTTAGACCATGACAATGTTATGACGGATTCTCTCTAGCATCCTTGGCACCAATACCTCATTTATCTTAGGTAAGTATTGCCTTTATATTTTATTTTTTGGTTATCTAACAACTTGTCTTCAATTTGCAAAGGGAAACAAATCCAATGAAACAAAAAAAGGAAAAGGTATGTATTTATAAGATATGTATGATCAAGATTTGAGTCATCTCAAGGTTTAGAAAATTCAAGATTGGTAGTTGCTATCCAATAATGTAAAACTATAGGTAACTCATGAAGAACCCTAGTCATAGGGTTTGTAAAAGATGTTTTTATTTCCAAAATTTTCAATTGGAAACTTTAATTTCCTAGGAAACCCTAGATTAACTTCACAATTTTTGGTATCATATAGTTTTCTTTGTTGCACTTTCCATTAAGTATTGTAGGTATAAATAGTGATTCATGAGAGAGAGCAATCCAAGGAAAAATCCTAGAATGTTTGTAAAAGGAGCAACTCCAAGTATGTATATTTGCAAAAAAATATTTATTAAAATTATTTTAAAAGTTTCCTTGTATTACTAACTATTTTATGTTTAGGATTTTGAATCATAAAAGATTCTTGTTAGGAATATCAATCACTAGATTGAATATACCTATGTCATATCGCTTGTCATTTTTTCATTTTTGTGGAAACCCTAATTTTTAGGGTTCACTATAAAACTCTTACTTGTTTATGCTTTGAATATATTGTCGATAATATTGAAACCTTGGGCTACTTAGTGTTTGTAAGTATAACAATATTTAGGTTTTTGGTAATACTTTGGTAAAACCCTAATATTTTAGGGTTTTAATAAAACACTAAACTTTTAGGGTTTGGTGAATTCTTGAAAATATAGTAAAAATTTCTAAGGTTTAATGTTTGCATCCATGCAAAATATTAGTATGAATGAAACGCTAGATGTAAACTTGCTAGTTTTAGGGTTTATAACAAAACCTAATAAAATCTGTCAAGAAATTCTAAAAATCATATTGTTGAAACCTTATATGTACAATATGTGATTTTGTAGGTGGTGATTCTAGTTTATAGGACTTGAAGAATTGGTTTCACTATTAAGTTGTTAATACCTAAGATTTGACTTTGGAATCTAGGGATTATGTCAAAAACCCTAGCAGAAGATCTCAAGTTGGATATGAAATATTATTCAAGTTTAAGCTATGAAAGTTTGACTACTTATTATTGATACTCTCTTCATGTTTATATTGTAACCCTGTGTTGATATCATGCCCATGTAAATTTGTATTTGGTTACTAGATTTGCAGGTAGACAATTGTCAAAAGTTTGAAGATGTTCACTCATATGGAAAATGACTTAATGATGAGCATGATGAAAAGAAGAACCCGATAAATTACATTGTTGAGTAAAGGGGGAGCTTGTATACCCTCCATGAGTTCATAAGATGTTGATAATAAAGTTTAAGAATATTTGAATGTGTTTTTGAAAAATGCAACAAGACATATGAGTAGCATCAAGATAATTGAATACCCCTAAGGTTCGTATTAACGTATATATGTATTGAAAGGTTATTGCTAATTGGGGTTGTGTTTGTGCAGGATATCTCCATGATACAATACAAATTTTTTGAAGCATGATTTACTAATGTATATATATCTAGTTTATAGGGAGAGATGTAAGCATCTGGGGTTGAGTTCTTGATGTAGTGGTTCAATATTGGAACACATCTTAGTCCCACCCACTTAGATACCTTGGTCAATTATCCAAATCAAAATCATTGCGGCGTTGTATGGCTCTTTATTTTTGTAGATCATTTCATTTTGAGTTCATCCTTGTACTTATATGTAAAAATTATGAATATCTCCCTAGTTAAGGGGGAGTGTTGATGAATGTAACTAATTTGGGCCTTCATAATTATAATTGACTCATAATAAAGAAAATAATTTTTTATTTATTGACTTATTAGAGCATGGGTTTCATGCTTGGGTCAATGGTCAATAGGTCAAGCCTCCATTGTAGGCTTCTAATATATTTTTTTGATTCAAAGTCAAAGTCATTTTTGTAAGAGGCCCTTCTTGGGCTCTTTACAGTCAAGAAAGGAAATTTTTTTTGGTGTCTAAATATCTCCTCCACCAAATTAGTTCCTTATCCCAAAAGGATTACCATTCATCCTTCAAAGTTAGCCTCCAAATAGAAGATAATCAATTCGAACTCATTACAAGGCTACAAGTTGGCTTCAAGTCAAATTTTTCATGTTGGCTCAAATGCATAATGACCAATAAGTATAAATAGCCTACTATTTCACCATTTGAAGGAGAGAAGTGAAGCTTTCGTTCAAGAAGTAAGAGAAAATATTAGAGGACCAAGAAATGGAGAGGAAGTCGAGAATATTAGAAGACTATTATAGAGAGGAAGCCAAAAACGTGAATTGCAAAAATAATTACAGGGAGGAAAAAATTTCTTATTGTGAAGATGATTACAAAAATGGTTAAGACTATTACAGAAGGAAGACTGATATTTTTGAAGCAGGAAGGCCAAGATTTCTGAAGTAGGAGGGTCGAGAATATTGCAAAAGGAGAGTTGAAATTTTGAATTTGAAAAAGAAGGAGCCAAGAACCATGATTGCAGAGACAATTGTAGGAGGAATTGGTATGGTGGTTGGAATAATTCTATTTATTTAGAAGGGTCAAGCGTGTCTCAACATGATTTAATCTATTAGAGAAAAAATTGACTGGGTTTTCCCCTTCATAGGGGTTTTTCCCTGGTTGTGTGCCTACATATTTTGTTCTTGTCTTTGTGATCTTAATGTTGGCATTTATTTGTTGAAATCAACACTAACATAATAAACATATAATTTCATAAGAAAATGTCAAGATAAGAGAAATCAAATTAAAGTATCTAACTCACATAATGCCCTAGATTTATCAACAAAGGAGAGGTATTCGACCTCATTTGAGTCACACAATTAATTTGGTCTTTCAAGAAGTATAAAGAAAATTTAGAGAGAAAAATAGGTGAAGGATAGTGAGGAAACTAATAATGTATATTTATTTGGATTTTGCATCAATTTTTTGTTTGGAAATATTGCACATATGGGAAGAAAGTTATCTTTGTTTGGATTTCAAGCAAGAGAAGAGAAACAAATAGAGTTATAGAGAGAAGTGTTATTCTTTGGGTGGTTGGCCTATCACTTGGTGAGTTTTATTGATTAAAGGTCTTGGATATATTCCTTGAATTTCTATAAGAAGAGAATTTTTTGGGTTTTCCCCTGTGGAGGGTTTTCCCTGGCCTAGAGCCTATTTTTGGTGTTCTTTTTTGAATTGTGATTTTCTTTATTGGCATTGTCTTGATGATGAAAACAAAATAATAACGATGATGATGAACTAAAATTATATCACAAGAATTATCAATATAACAAGAGAAAACATTATAAAAGAAACACTAATTCTATTTTCCCTAGTTTTTCTCAACATCTATGGCCTTGGAATATTTGCAATGTAGAAATAAAATATAGCTCGAAATCAAATGCAACACAACACTAAATCACACACTTGGTAGCCAAGCGATTGGTGGGCTAAAGTTAAGAAGTACTTGGATGAGTTATTTTTCGCATATATGACCCCAAATCAAGTTAATCTTTTACATCCAGATATGCGAATGAAAGCACCTGCAAAACAAAGGGGGGAGAAGTTAGATGTGATAAATAATTAATAAATAGAAGAAAAATCATACCATTGCCTTATGCATAACTAATAGATTAATATTTTCTCCTACTTCCCTGCATGAAAAATGATAGTTTATGGTCTTTCACTCATATACAAACACAATTGTCAAAGAAAGACAAGTAGTACATGAATTTTTTGCATGGAAAAGTTTGTTATTTCTTATAAAAATTTATGTAACTCCCACTCGGCCAAGATATAAAACACAAACATCAAA
This sequence comes from Pinus albicaulis, assembly GCA_034641835.2. Lineage (NCBI taxonomy): Eukaryota > Viridiplantae > Streptophyta > Pinopsida > Pinales > Pinaceae > Pinus > Pinus albicaulis. Next base: position 798,482,854 of record CM076572.1, on the reverse strand, counting down.
CCAATTCCATTGGCTCACCTAAACACTTAACATTTTGATCTATTTGATTTAGATAGTTGTTCCACTTCAACATCTAAATTGAAACTAGTTGTCCTACACATATTCATGAGATCAATGAGGAAAACTTAGAATAAATTTGTAACAATACTGGTAAAAAAATCATGTAAATAAATTTAATAAAGGAAAAATAATAATCAAGGTCATGGGACTCGATTTCCAAGTTGATTTTTGGGAAAAAAATCCTAGTGGGTTTTCATTTGGTTTATTAGGGCTAAAGGAAATTGGGAAAGACAATGGAAAAGTATTTGGAAAGGAAAAGTGGCATTAATTATAATTGTATTTATGAAAATAATGGAAATTAGGAGAAAAGGAAGGTGAAAGGTCACAGGTTACATGAGAGGAGTAAAATGAAGGAAAATAATGGAAAATGAAGAAGATAAAGGCCTCATTGATAAAAAAGGCTTCTGAGGATCAGTGGGTAGCTTTTGCCAGTGTAACCTTTTTTTAGTTCAGTTTTGGAGCTCTCTCTCTATTTTCTCTCTCACACACTCTTGGATACTTAGATTTTTCTTGGAGAACTTTAGCATTGGATCAAGAAAAGAAAAGGAATGACGGATAAGGAAAAGGAAAACAAAGATCAAACAAGGAAGAGCGGGATCAATCAACTATAGTGGGATTACTTGCATGTATTGATTTTCATGTGTGATTTCATTTTTATATTTGGCATGGTACATGCATGTGACTATTTGGTTCTCTTGTTATCATTGGTATGGGATTTTACAGGTGTGATAGTGTTCTTAATCCTATCCTTTCCATTTCCAAATAGTCATAGTGTGATGGTTTCTCTTGTATTAGTTGAGTTTGTTGGATGGTTTCGAAACTGAGTGAGGTGGTCTCTGAAATAAATAACACATGGCCTAATAATTGATGAATTGGACTGAGATTACGGTAAATCCTAGAGGTGTGTGCCCTCTGTTAGGCCTAAGAATCCTTGATCAGTGTATGGTGGGATATACGGTAAATCATGGAGGGTGGAGTCTCAATTAGGCCTAGGAATCCTCGACCGATGAATGGTGAGATATATGGTAAATCCTAGAGACTAGGAGGAAAGAAAATTCCTCACGGTGTAGGTGGAGAAATCCAGTGGCATCCATGCTTGTTTAAGGCCTATTTATCATCATCATGTATGGATATCATCATGTTTTGATTAGAAAGTGAGTGTGCAATGAATATATGACCTAATAGATGATAATGAAGCTATTGTGATAAGGAAATAATGCTTCTTTATTATTCTCAAATAAGTATGAGATCCCTATGATCAGATTTGATTTTATGACCTGTATATTACATATTTGTGACATGTTTGACAAAATTCCTATCATCTCTAGTACGGGTCAAATAAAGTATTTGTATCAAATTTTTCATTAGTATATTTTTTCCTGTGATATTTATCATTTCTTACTTTTTCATGAAGTTCTGAGTAGTGCCCTGAGTCCTGACCCTAAAAAAGGTGGCATAGAATCTGGGGTCGTTGGCACAAAGCTAGATGGAAAATTCCATAGTCGATGGAATTCCTTGTTGTGGGAGCGACAGGAAGGCTTTATTCACTTGCAAGGCTTGTCTTGGGAGTGACTAAAGGCCCATGCTAGTCAAATTATGAGTTGTCTAAGGGTTTGACCACTTGGAAGGTTTGGTTGGCTCTTGAAGGTTCTGTAGAATGTGTGGAAGGTCAGATTAGTTGTGTTATGTCAATTCCACTTCCTTAAGGTGACCTAGGAGGTTGAATCACATGATAGTAGCCTCTCATCACATGTTTACCATAGTGGACCGGTTAATTTGGGTAAATGTGGGAGGAGGGTGGTTATAGAGTGGTATCAGAGCATGGTTCACCCCTTGGACTGGATGGACGGTGTGTTGGTCATGCATACATGTAGGTTGTACATGTGCTTGTTATGTATTCTTGGTGGTTTTAATTGTTACAGTTGTATTGGCATGTAGAAGTTGTTGATGTTGTTGTGGAGGTGTGCTTGTCTTGAATACATGTCGGTTGTATATGTATTTGTTATTCATGTTAGTGTCTATATGTTGTTATGCATGCATTTTCATGGTTATGGTTATGCATGCATGGTAGGTTAGGCATGCATCATGGTGGTCATTATGTAGTTGTGTCATTATGATGTGTTGGTATGTCATGATGCTAATGTGTGGGATGAGATATATTAGGAGACGCAGATCATCAGAGCAAGGATGCAACACCAAATGTTGGGGTAGGAGAAGATCATCATACATGTTTGTATGGTAGGTGTGCAGGTATGTTGGTTACTGGTTTTATAAGAATTAGGGTATGTCCATGTATGTTAGTCTATGGTTTTTTCAGTTATAGGTGTGATAGATGCTATTTAATCAGTGTGATCATATGTACATGTGTCAGTTAGTTATGAATGATAGTAACTTGTTGTTATATGCATTTTGGTCATATGCATGATGGTTATGGTCATTGAAACTAAGATCTTGATGTTATATGTATTGTTCTAATTTGGATTGGCCTATTTAGATGGTTAGGGTTATGAAATTCAGGTATGAGTCGACTTATTTGTGATATTGTGTTCTAATAATCTAGATTTACTGTGCATATGTGATTGTTATGCAAGAATGGAAAATGTTTATGAGTTTATGATGTGAACATGTTAGCTATTTACTATTATGGACATCCTGACCTTAATTATGTTTGAGTTGATATGTTGTGAAATTATATTGTGCTAACCTAGATTGATTGTGCTGACAATATGGCCTCCCTTGAGATACTTTAAGGTATAATTTTTCTTATGTTGTCTACTTGGTGCTTGAATGCTTGATTATGTCGTCTAATTGATGTTATAGTGTTTGGTGTATATTATGTCATCGATATATTGCTTGAATGTTTGATTAGTTCCATGATAAGAGTATGCATCTATCAGATTGCATGAAGAATTGATCATGTTTTAATATGGTTGTACTAACATATATGTGTTGAGACAGTTGATATGTACTTGAGTGAAAGTAGGTGCTAGTTGTAGTGTTATGAATAATGAATGTGATTTTATGATAACATGGTTGTTAGTCTTGGTAAAGGATGACTTAAATTAATAGATATGATGTCTTGATATTTGGAATATGTGGTTGACGTGTGTGAACAGTTGTAGGGAAATGTGTTTGTTATTAGCATGACAAGGTAATAGTTTATTTATTTATATAACTAACAACTATGTGATGTGATAGTAGATAATAAGACTCAATTGTAGCAAGGAAAAAGTTAAAATAAGGAAAGGAATTGGGTGAGAATCCCTTAAGATATTTTTGGAAACCACAGTTTCGAAAGAATGAGTTCTTTGCATGAGTACATGAATTATTCGTAACCTTGATTTCATACGAAATTATGTGGATATGTGTTATATTCATGAACATGTATTTGAAAGGAATATTAGCTATTTTCTAGTTATATTTGGATTTGTCAAGGGAATTGGAGTCCCTTGAGAGATGGTATAGATGTGTTCAGTTACAAGGTAATGTGTTTGGCATAACAAGGTAAGATAACTAGTATATTGTTATATTTATTTATGCACTAACATTTATGTGTTTATGGAAGTATGATGCAGGGGATTGCATGGAAAAGAGACTTCCATGCAACCTTGGATAAGGCTCAGGTTGAGCTTTCCTTTGGAAGCACTAGGAAGACATGGGGATTGAGTCATGGTGTTTGTTGCTAGTTTTTTTCTTTTGGTATTTTTTGATTTTTTGCGCTTGATTTGTAGTATTGATTATGTCTAATGCATGGCCATGCTTATTTTTTGTGGTGTTGTATTGTTATTCATTTTCATGTTTGTATTATTTTTGGCTTTCTTGGTCTTTCCTTTTATGTTTTGAGGGTCTTGAGAATTGGTTTGGGAAAGAGAAATTTAATGGAGCTCGAGAGACCTGTGTAAAATCCGACAGGTAATGTAAGACCTGGATGAAGCTTAGTGCATGTATAAGGGTAACTTAAGGCAATAGTATGATAGTTATTTGGATTGGTTGGGTCCATTGGGATAAATGGATGGTGGAAGGGAAACCATGAGAAAGGTAAAATAAATACATTTGAGGTGTCATATGCCTTGACTATGTTGGGAAATGTTGTTCTCCATGTAGTGCATGTTGTGTTACACGGATAAAGGGGGTTCTCTTAATCTTAACCTTATGGTATCTGGTAATTATGTTCTGATCGTAATTATTTTGATTTCTATATATGTATACATGTATGTATGCATGTCATTGTCTGACAGGGTAATCAAGGATCATGATTGTTTTATGCTAGTGTTTATATGTATATATTTATTTATGTATGTCAATTTATGACAGGTTCATAAAAAATCATCCTTGTGGAGGAATGATTGCTTATGCAAGTGAATGGCATGAATAGGTTTCTTGATTATGAGGAATGAAGTGGGAAGAGTAGCCCTAACAGATCTATGAGGTTAGTATCATGTGGATATGAATTGGTATTATGATTATACTATGTTTATGTTTATGTTATGGACAGGTAATGTTCAAGGATACATCAGTGGAATGAAAATGGTATGATATGTGACATGCTGGGACAAGTATGGATGGTGTAAAGACACTAGAAGCAAGGGTGTCTGGTAGAGACAGTGTGGTATCTAGATGTGTGGTACTATTTTTGTGTATATATTGTACATGTTTCACCTGTTATGTATATTTTGTACATGTTTATGCAATTTTATGTATAGATGGTGTTGTGTGCATGTTATTTATGCAATACATTGTACAGATGGTGTTGTGCGCATATTAGATATGTGGTTTTGTGTACATATGGTGTTGTGCACATGTTGGATATGCGATGTTGTGTACATATGGTGCTTGGTGCATGTTACATATGTGGTGTTTTGTACATATGGCTTGGTTTGCATGGTGTAAATATGGTGCTATGTAGATGTGTTATTGTGTATATGATTGTACATGTGGTGATGTGTATATGTGGTGTTGTGTACATGTTGTACATGGGGTGTTGTGTGCAAGTGTTGTTGCGTATATATTTTGCATATGGTGCTATGTACATGTGGTGTTGTGTACACGTTGTGCATGTGGTATTGTGTACATGTGGTGTTGTGTACATCTTGTGTTGTGTACACATTGTGTAGGTGGTGTTATGTACATGTGGTGTTGCGTACATGTTATGTAGGTGGTGTTGCGTAGAGGTGGTATTATGTACATGTGATACTGTTGTACATGTGGTATTGTGTGCATGTTGTACATGTTGTTCTGTGTATGTGTGGTACTATGTATATCCATTGTGTAGTTGTTGTATTGTGACATTTGTATTCATTGTGTTGTACTCTATGTATGTATATGTATTGTGTTGTACATCGGGTATAGGTGTATGTATTGTGTTTTTTTGTGCACCGGGTGCAGATGTATTTGTTGTGTTGTACACCGAGTGTAGGTGTATGTATTGTGTTGTGTTGTACACTGGGTGCAAGTGTATGTGTTATATTATACACCAAGTGTAAGTGTATGTGTTGTATGTCAGGTGTAGGTGCATGTATAGCATGGTGTTGTATGTCGTGTGTGGTTGTATGTGTGTGATGCACAATATGTGTTTGCATACGTGGTTTAATTGAAGGAATTGGGTGCTTGCCGAGTGTGGAAACTAATCTGGTGTGTGTACGGAAAGGAAAAAATATAAAGTTAGAGGCCGAGGATTGATTATTAAAGGATAAGTATAAATGTTTTATTTCAGTTTTAATTCTTCACGTGATCTATGATTTTGATTATGATGGTCGTGTTTTGAGCTAACAGGATGTTATATGTTTATACATGATGATTTGGTCAAATAGCTAATTTGACTTGTTGTGGCAGGAAGTGAACAAGATTGCAGATGTACCTTGTTGATGAGCTACCAATGAGGTATGATGTGAATTTATTTCAATTTATTTTGAGTCTAATGGAAGTTATGTGCTTCGTACATGAGATCATGAAAATTCCCAATTGGGTGGTTGAAATTGATTGCAAGAATTAGCCACAGTAGTGAAAGGAAATGGAACAGGAAACAATATGTTGGTAAAGCACTTCAAGAGTAGGGCCATTGTGGGACATTAGTACCCAATAGTGCCCATTGATTTCCATGAGAATGCTATGACTAATATGATGGTTTTGAGTCAGGTATATGCCTTAGTTGTTTGACCTTCCGATGCGAGGAATCCTTGCCAAGGGATGGATCTCCCGGATTAGGGGATGTTGGGGAACTTGAAAGGTGAGTAACTGCACAAAAGGGGATAACAAGATTTCCCGAGGGACTATTTATTAAAGAAGAGAAGGTTGGGGAATGCATTTTTTTAGGTCATTATCATTTCCAAATAGAATCAGAAGCACATTGGGAGTGTGCCCTGGAACAATGATTCAATAATTATTCAATGAGAGGACATGACCATAGGATCGTAGTGCTGGACATTGGATGTAGTTTTTGCTTTGATAGTGTATTTTGGACTTCTTGGGATGGAATTGAATCCTGGTACTACTTTTGAGGGTGGATGTGTGAGGCTATGGATTTCCTTGTTGCGGATGTAGGCATCGTATCCTTTTATTTGTTGGTTGAAGCAAATGTGCATGAGCATATGTGGTTGTTATTGTAAATACCGTAATGATTTGTGTTATAAAGCTCCAATAAATGGTATTATTTTCATGTTTTTAGAAGGATGTTCATTGTAAATATTCCATTGAGTTGTGTTATAAAGCTCCATGGGCAACATGTTTTTGTTTTTAGCAGTTTTGCTGGTGGTAGGTGTCATTGAACACCGAGGAGAGTGTTCCCCCAAGGGGGAGGGTTCTGTAACAACCTTGGTAAAAATTTCATGTAAATAAAGTTATTTAAGGAAAAATAATAACCAAGGTCATGGGGAACTTATTCCAAGCTAAATAGTGGGAAAAACATCCTAGAGGGTGCTAATTTGGTTTATTATGGCTAAAGGAAATGGGCAAAGGAAATGGAAAAGGATTTGAAAAGGAAAAGTGGCATTAATTGGAATTTTATTTATGAAAATAATGGAAATTAGGAGAAAATGAAGGTGAAAGGTCACAGGTTGCATGTGAGGAGGAAAATGAAGGAAAATAATGGAAAATGAAGAAAATAGAGGCCTCATTGATAAAAATACTTATGAGGATCAACTGGTAGTTTTTGTCAGTGTAACCTTTTGTCAGTTCATTTTTGGAGTTCTCTATCTATTCTCTCTCACACACACTCTTGGACACTTAGAGTTTTCTTGGAGCACTTTAGCATTGGATCAAAAAAAGAAAAGGAAGGAAAAAGAAGGAAAAGGGCAACAAAGATCAAGAAAGGAAGAGCAAGATCAAGTAGCTACAATGGGATTACTTGCAAGTATCGATTTGCATGTTTGATTTCCTTGCTAGATTTGGCATGCATGGTACATGCATGTGTGTATTTGGTTCTCTTGTTGTCATTGGCACGTGATTTTCCATGTGTGAAAATGCTCTTCAGTCTAGCCTTGCCATTTTCGGATAGCCATGGTGTGATGGGTTCTCTTGTATTGGTTGAGTTGGATTGTTAGATGGTTTCGAAACTGAGTGAGGTGGTCTCTAAAAGAAAGAAGACATTGCCTAGGAACCATTGAAATAGACTGGGATTGCAGAAAAGTAAGATTTTGTGTTCCTTGGTATGCCTAGGAATCGTCGACTGATGAATAGAGGGATATATGGTAAAGCCTAGAGGTGTTTTCTCTCGATCATGCCTAGGAATCCTCGATCAGTGTATGGTGACATATATGATAAATCCTGGAGAGTGGAGTATCTATTAGGCCTAGGAATCATCAACTGGTGAATGGCAGGATATATGGTAAATCCTAGAGCCTAGGAGGTAGGAAAATTCCTCACAGTGTAGATAGAAAAATACGTTGGAATCCATGTTTTTTAGGGCCAAGTGATCTGGTGGGGATTGCGCTAAAGCCTAAGGAAACTTGGTTTGGTTTGGTTGTGAGTCCCACATTCATGCTTGGAATATGGAACGGGGGTGATTCGAAGAAAGAAAGATTTGGTTTAGCCAATATATGGTCGGGTGGTTCGTGGAAGTCCTATACCTAGTTGGATTTTTCATTCATTAATAAGAGCTTCTTCTCCTTGGTATTTTATGAGTGAATATATTGGCTTATGTGTGGATTTTATGGTTGTTATATACTTATTATTTATGTTGGTTATATGATGGTTATGAGTATTATTTATGAAAAACTTAATGTATGGATCTCATCATGTTTTGATTAGTAAGTGAATGTGAAATGAATATATGACCTAATAGATGATAATGCAACTATTCTGATAAGGAAACAATGTGTCTTTACAAATCTTAGATAATCATGAGACCCCTTTTCTCATATATGATTTTATGACCTGTATATTACATATTTATGACATGTTTGATGAAATGCATGTCATGGATAGTAGGGTTCAGATAAATTATTTGTACAAAATTTTTCATTAGTATAATTTTTTCCCATGTTATTTATCATTTCTGAAGTTTTCATGAAGTTTTGGGCAGTGGCCTGTGTCCTGGCCCTGAAAATTGGCACAGAATTGAGGTTTGTTGGCAAAAAAGTAGCTAGAAAATTCCACAATCACTGACATGCCTTGCTGTGGGAGTGAATCAAAAGGATCATTCATTTGCAGGGCTTGTCATGGGAGCAACTGAGGGTCTAGGTCATTTAAATGATGAGTTGTCTCAAAGGTTAACCACCTGGAATGGTTGGTTGGCTCCTGAATATTTTGTAGTATGTGTGGAAGATCAGATTGGTTGTGTTATGTTGGTTCCACTTCCTTAAGGTGACATAGTAGGTTGAATCACATCATAGTAGCCTCTTGTCACATGTTTACCCCAGTGGACCGGTTAGCTTGGGCAGATGTGGGAGGAGGGTGGTTACAAAAATTGACCAACTATTAAATTTAATTGCACGAATAAATAATAATTAAAAGGAATTTCATGCATGAATACCTGAATGAGCTCCTCTTGGTTCCGAGAATAAATTTTTGGAGTAGTTTAATCTTGGAGAAAAACTCCCTCCACTCGACGATATAGTAGCAGAGTCAACATTGATTTTGTTGTTAAACTGTTGGATTAAGGGTGTTTTTCTCCAAGATTATCCAAATCCTAATTTATTCTCTACTAGACAGGGCCAACCACGTGAAGGTGGAATCTCTCATGGCCCCTCCCCACCACCCCCCCTCACACCACTCTCAAATCACCATTACCCAATCTATCTACTATATAGGCAGTAGTTGAATATAAGACATTAATATACATTAAAAAATGAATAGAAAACATTCATTCATTCATTCATTCGTAAATCCACAAAATATTTGATCTCAATAAATTTTATCATAAAAAATATGTTTACTAATATGAAATAAGGTCATGTAAATAAAGAGACACATAGAAATTATTCATTAACATATAAGATTCATTCATTTATTAATCATAGACACAAAATACTTCATCTCAAAAAAAAATGTCTTCAAAAATATTTTTTCATAATATGATATGTGATGTTTCTAATGTTATAGCTATTACAATCATTTATTTTTATTTTTATTTATTTTTGATGGCATGGTCATGTACTCATGACGTTGCCAAGGCTGCAGCAAGAGGGGTGGATCATGAGCTGTAACAAGAAAGAAATGTTAATTTGATAATTTTTTGTTATTATTCATTAATAAAAATAGCATTAGAGTTTTCTTTACCTTGTACACTAGTTGACACTATTGGAATGGACACTATATTTTCTACTATATGTATTGTAACTAATCTATATATGGGTAGCATTTTCTATTTTTTATTAGTCTAAAAAAATATAACATATATTAGCTTTCAATTCACAAAAATTTGTGATTATGATGACAATTTAAGTACATATGAGTGTAATTTCCATGATGGGATGTATTAATTGTCCTCGACACATTTCCCATCAATGATTATAACCTTGAATGGGGTAGCACTGGTATGTCATCACCATCTCAAAATGACCTGACAGATTAAAATTTACCATGTTTTTCATCATCACTTCACACCGTCACATAGATTACCCTTTCTACATATTATATGTAAGAATTTCTAACATGCCATCCTCTATACCTAGTCTATGATTGATTGTGAGAACATGTGTACAAAGTAAAATTTATAAGTAAGGGGTCTTGTCAACAAAGATATGTCAATTGTCCTTTATCCACGTGTTTTCACAACCAATCATGGGATAAGTAGAGGGGATGACCTTCCATAAATTCACGCATATAATTTTTATAAAGGGTCATTCATGAGATAGCACTGTGAAGTGATGATGACAAAAATTGCAAATTTTCATCTGTCGGGTCATTTTGAGATAATGAGATAGACCAGTGCTAGCCCATTTAAGTTCATAATAATTTACAGGAGATTTGGAGAGGAAAATTCATACATCCCATCATGGAAATTACACACATATGTAGTTTAATTGTCATCATAATCACAAATTGTTGTGATTAGGCATTGAAGCAGGAGTGGCAAGCACCTAAATTAGGAGTGGGATAGTGTATGGTGGAGTGGTATAGGTATAAAAAATAGTAGATGGTTAACCTATCATGGATATAGATTGGGTAAAGGCTTAGTTTAACACTAGAATATGATTATAGCCTCTTTTTGTTTGTACCAGACTTAATTGACCTATAACACAAATTAAGGGTGTCATCATTCATTCATTCATTCATTCATGCATGCACAAAATATTTTGTCTCAATAAATTTTATGACAAAAAATATGTTTACATAAAATGAAACAAAATCGTTCTAATTTTTTGCAACGGAAAAATCACAACTTTTTATTAAGATAGTCTAAATTTACATGTGCATATGTCATGAGGCATTCAACCTCTCAGTCAAAATTGTGGTACTCAAAAAAATGGGCTCTAAATAAACAAAGGCGGTCATTTTTTACCAGGTTTTTTTTTTTGTTTTACTATTTAGTTAGTCGGGATGTCTTTGTCTTGTCCCTCTTTAATTTTTATGGTCTCTAGTGTAATATATCTTGTTGCTGACCTAGTCCTACGACTATGTTGTTGCAAGTGGGGTTGAGCATCAACTACAATAATAAATAAATGTTAAATTCATATTTATAGTGATTATTATTACATTTTTTTATTAATAAAAAGAGTAGTAGAGTGTTATTTACCTATTTTGGTAGGGGAGGGAAGCAAAATACTTTCAGATGTAGCCACATCATATACATGCTCTGGTGTAGAAACAAGAAAGGTTATTATTAATACACCATTTGAATTTAAATATTTTTAATTGTATTCCATACTACATTTTTTTATAACACATGAAATACCTCCAATAACAAACTAAACATTAGTCTCAAGATCAGGAACTCCATCGTCAGTAGGCTCATGTGTTGTATCTACATTCTTATCCTTATTTTTACAATCAAGCACATTAATTTATGGCCAAAAATAATAACCAATATATTGTACAAGTAATTATTTATAAATACTATTCATTTCTTTTATTTTCCTAAGTGTTAGGTTGGGTGGTGGAATACTACGAAGACATGAAGCTTGTTCTCCGTTCAACAACGACTTAATAGCCGTACTTGAAACAAAGTGTGTTGGTGTGTTTGGTACATGGATGTACGAAATATACCAGTGCTTGGTAGGAGTGATTTCTAGCCTACAAGAAATGGTCACAGGGAAAAAATGGGTTATTAGATGGTTAGTGAAGCATCATAACATGTAGATAAACTAGTTATAAAACATAACATACTACAAAAAGAGGAGGAAACAAGAAAAAAAAAATACACATATAACACAAGCTCAATATCAAGTAAACGAACTAATAATACCAACAGAGAATGAATCCACTTTTATTAGCCACTGATGGTAAAAAGAGGTAGAATGCTGAAACACTCACATTGAGTCCTTATAGCTATGGAGCTCTAATACTCAAAGCAAGAAGGGCTCTCCCATAAGTTGTTTTCATGCCTCTCTCTTCTCCTCAAATGAGTGATTAGATAACGGAAAACTGATGCACTTCTCCTTTGAGGTTAAGATGTTGGATGGCCAAAAAATAAATCCCTTCACTCCTTTGCTACTTGGACAACACACTACTAGTTTGATCATGGGAAATTTGGCCAGGATAACAATGTGTTCTGAATTGTTCTTCTCATGGTGGTATTTTATAGGAAAAATTCAAATATTCTTCCCTCTCTTCGTACAATTGTGGATGGTGACCCAAGTGTGGTGGTTGATTCCATTGTGTGCTCACTTGAGGTCTTAGGGTGGCTCTAGGCAGCTGTCCTTGGCCAGCCTCAAGTGGAGAATCTTCTTCCTCAAGTGTGCAAAGTGGTCCCAGATAGTGACATTCCCCCATACCTATGACCGTGCGGATTATTGAGGGAAATCCACAGAGATTTGTGTTGCAATATAAGAAAAGTGCACACAGATCGCATTTTTTCAGTGTCTTCTGTGTGCAATTTGATAAATTTTCCTTTTAACCTTATAGAAAGTTAAATTTCCCAGATTCTGTAATTCTTTTCCACACTATAAATCCTTCTGCTTAACATTTCATGATGTCCTTTGATTGTATGATTTTCCAGTGATAATAGTTGCCCCCTAATGTGTGAGGCTTAGGAAGAATTATATAGCCAAAATACATTATAGTTTATGTTATTTATAACCCATGTTGAGAGAGAGAGGGAGAGAGTAACCTACGTGCAGCCTAAGGTTGGAGACCCCTTGATGTGAGTAAAAGAGGGACCATGTTCTGTCAGAAACCTGCAAGAGATAGCATAAACACAATAATGGAATATTACTCTCAGGTGAGCATATCCTATGCTTGTGATTCTTTGGCTAGTTAAAGCTTATCTGACAGATAGAGGTTCTGTCTGTGTCACTTATGTGGTAGTGATATGTTGATTTGGATGATGACGATGATTTTTGATGCCCTCAGGGGCGTTTTTTTCTTTGAAAATAGGTTGAATGTAGTGCCCACATGCATAATATTGGTATGGCATATTTTAGAATGAATGCTCACTGTATGCATGGGTGTATGCCTAGGACCTTCTTGTGTAACCATTGTTGAAAGAGATGCTTATAATGGCACGGGTCTTTGACGAATTTTGACAAAGTGCAATGGTTGTAAAGTACGATACCATCTTGACATGAGAGCTTGTGTTGTATTTGAATTTTAGGAGGATCGAAGACATCAGTGGGCAGTGATGATTCCCATAGTGCCATCTGAGGATGCCCCTATTGAGGTGAGGAGCCATCCAAGGTACTGCTTTATTTTTGAAAATGGTTGTTCAAGATGACAAAAAGGAAGCCTCAACCAATAGAGAGAAATACTGATGCAAGGGAACAGATTCTCTGATATGATAGGTTAACATAGGCATGATGGCAAGAAATGGTTGAAAACTAGTGATGGGAGTTCAATGGCCTAAGGTCGGAGCTTGAAAAAAGAAATGTGGCGGAAGTCAATGGTTTCTGATGAGGAAAGCCTTGGAGTCAGTAGGACATCCAGGGTGGGTATATGTTGGTTATGAATGGCATGGAACCAAAAGGTACAAGGGTACCAAAAAGGTAAGCACCACCAAAGGTATATAGTCAAGGAAAGGTACACCTCTTAAAAAGGTTTATAGGACGTGCATCCAGGAATTCATGGATACACGTCCTATAAACCTTTTTAGGAGGTGTACCTTTCCTTGACTATCTACCTTTGGTGGTGCTTACCTTTTTGGTACCCTTGTACCTTTTGGTAGACTACACGAACTGAATTTTATTGCCTATATATATGTAGTCATTAATTTTCACTTCATTCTTTTTTTGTTATTTTTTTTTCTTCATATTTCTTTTACCTTATTCTTTGATCTTTCTTCTTCTTATCGTATTTATTTCTTCTTTTCTTCTTTTTTCTTATTTTCTTCTTTTCTATTCATTTTTTGAATGCTTATATGTTTTTTTCTCTAATTATCAACACCTTTAATTATCTTCATATGGCGATATGGTTGACACACTCATGACCTACATTCAACTTTGTTTCAACTTTTTTCAGCTTTTAGCCTTTTTTGCTATCCCCCCTTTTTCCTTCGTCATTTCATATCCTTATTTACTTCATTTCTTCTTCTTATTTTTCTTATTTTTATTTTTTTCCTTCGATTTTGGGGCCTTATGTGATTTTAAAGAAGGATATGAAATGACAAAGGAAAAAAGGGGGGATAGAAAAAAGGCTAAAAGCCATAAAAAGTTGAAACAAAGTTGAATGTAGGTCATGAGTGTGTCAACCATAACACCATATGAAGATAATTAAAGGTGTTGATAATTAGAGAAAAAAACATATAAGCATTCAAAAAATGAATAGAAAAGAAGAAAAATAAGAAAAAAGAAGAAAAGAAGAAGAGAGATCAAAGAATAAGGTAAAAGAAAAAATAAGAAAAAAGAAAAAGAAAAAAAGAATGAAGTGAAACGTAATGCCTATATATATATATATATATATATATATATATATATATATATATATATATATATATATATATATATATATATATATATATATATATATATATATATATATATATAGGCAATGAAATTCAGTTCGTGTAGTCTACCAAAAGGTACAAGGGTACCAAAAAGGTAAGCACCACCAAAGGTAGACAATCAAGGAGAGGTACACCTCCTAAAAAGGTTTATAGGAGGTGTATCCATGAATTGGATTTGTGTGAAAGGTGTGAAGCTCCGACCAATGGTTATTGGGGACTGCTGCTAGGGGAAAAAAGTGGATGGATGGGTAGGGGATTTTCTCCTAAAAAAATTTTTACACTTGCTAAAATAATATAAAATGGTTTTGGATTGTAAAAACATGAATACGAGTGCCCCAAAAACATGAAAATTATTGCTCACTGATGATGTAAGGAAGGTGTTTTGTTGAGGAAGGGGGCCCCATTGGTTAGTCTCGGTGTGGGGGTGGAGAAGTGGATGGAAAATATCGTAGATGGGCTATGCTGATGGAGGTATGGTAGGAAAAATGCGAGACACGGTGGTGCGTGTTCGATCTGCTTGTGAAAAATGGTAGTCCGGGAAAGGGGTTTTATCATGATATGGTAAAACTTGACTTGATGTATGATGGATGGATGAACATGAAGTGCTTCCCACATTGGGGTGTTATGGTCATGGCATCATTTTTTTTTATGCATGGTCTACTTGAATTATGGTCGCCATGGAGGGGGAGGCTCTACCGATTGACGAGGATGTTTATCATGTGCAAGATGGGGAGATGATAAACATGGTTGGGTGTTTGTAACCTATGGTTGATTTCTTGTTGAGAAATGATGTCTGGATATAGAAATATTCTCTAGGACTCTATCATGCTGAGGGTAGAATGATACCTACTCTGGAACCCTCGGTGACTGGGGCAATAGGTGCTTTGTCGTACTATATGATACCTGCAACCAATACCCCAAGTGAAAGCATTTTTTCATTCAAATTTATTGAAAAAATGTGCTAAACTAAAAAAAGATAAGAGAGGGCATACATGTCAAAACTAGAAAATTATTTTTTCAGAAGCATGAAAGTGTGATGCCTCCTTTAGGCGCTATGAGGTGTTGATCATTGTGTTTCTCTCAGTTTCATAATTGGGCTTTCTGAGCTCCCGTTATGGTACTTAAAACAATTTGAAAAGGGTGATATATAGGTCAATATGACTAATTTTAGTTCATTTGTGTCATTTGAGAGTTGAGAGTTTGAGAGGTCAGAGCTTGCTGCTGAGCCTTTATTGTCGTTGCAGTCAGCCTGTTTACCAGGGATTCGTGTCGTTAGTGCCAGGTAGGCCCCTAAACATCCAAAATTTTAATTTTTTCAGTTTTAATGGGTAGGGGTCCATACAAATTAGGTTTGTATGGGTTCCTACTCATTTTTGGCCTTCACCACGCAGGCGATCAAGGTACAGGTGTGTAATCTCTGCGGGAAATTGAGGATTTCCATAGAGATTTCGTCTCTATGGTCATTTTTTGCATGACTTCCGCATATGTCTAAGATACATATGCATGGTCAGCACAACTATCTAAGAAATAGGCACGTTGAAAAGCCAAGGTAGTTTTTGGAAAATTTTTGAGGTTTTGATGTCACTGATGTGCTTTTGTTTGGTGACAAGATGTTGTGGAGAGAGAGAGACTAGCTGATCTACGTATAGATGTGGTGCAGGATGCCAACGCTTGTCAGACATTGGCTCAGTGGGGTGTCCTCAATTTTCTTGAGAATGACCTCCTGAGGTCGCAAGATCGCCTGCTACGCTACCTGGTCTGTTGTTGGAACAGGAGGCACAAGGTGATGGTTTTGCGAGGGTATGACGTCCCTATCCATCTAGATATGGATATATATTTTGTGACCATTTTTCTACCTCAGGGTGCAGCACCTCCCCATCCACTCCTGCCTGGGATGGTGGCTCTCCATCGGTGGTCAGCACAACACTATGGCAGGGCGCTACTTTCAGAGGGGTGTATCCTTATCACCTCAATGACTAACCTAACCGAACGATGTGCTCTGGCCATGATTGTGTGATTGACTAGGTCATCATCATCGCACAAAGCGTCGGGACCTCAGATCGGTGTTCTACGTTGGCTTTGGGCCAGACATTCATTTGACTTTGCCCATCACTGTTATGACGGTATGGTGTCACAACTGGCAAAGGTTCGAGGAGGATCTAAGCTATTCACATATGATAGCATCCTTTGTAGGATAATGTTTGAGAGGGTGGTACTTCTGCGACCCATAGTAGCAGTTCCTATGGGGTTTCATCGGGACCCTTGGATGAGGCAATGAGCGTCGGTGATGCCTCAAGGAGGTGGAGGAGCGGTGGGTCGCAATTGGAATGCGACCATAGAGGCCTGGTTCGAGGCAAACCCTCATATGTTACTCGAGTTTCCATACTCTGGGATGGATTGTCGGGGAGATCTCGATATGGTTCTTCCTGACAGTTACATGTGGGGACCTGCAGGTATGAATTTTTATGTTTTTCTGCATTTGTTGAGTATTTATGATGTGTATATTTGTACATGTATTATGTTGACAATCACACTATATTTATTTCTCTTGCAGATGTGGGAGGAGTTAGATGGCCTACTGCTCAGTTGGTGGGACACCAACCCATTTGGAGGCTTCCAGGTGGTGGAGCTCAGCCCCAGGCTAGGGGGCAGGGTGGAGATCCACAGTAGCCTCAGGGTGGAGGACCCAGTGATGGTGCTAGCCCTTCCAGGGAGGGCAGCATCTCGGCTACTGCCGAGTATTCTTTAGCTATTTCTCATGCTGAGGCAGTAGAGGCATGAGTAGCAGAGATGGTAGAGAAGCTAGTTGCATTCAAGGCCTGAGCCACTGACTTAGCAGATTCTTAGGGTCGGGTGGAGAGGCTGACCTAGGGTATGCTAACCCGAGGTTTTGTTGATGAACTGGATGAGGCCTGGATGGAGACATTGATGGCCCAGGAGAGGGGCTACCTTGTGACTTTGGGCTGTATGGTGCTTTCTGTTGTGGCTGCTGCCCTAGTGTTGGCACTGGCGCATTTGTGGGTCGAGATGCCCCACTTGGTGGAGCTTGGCCCTAGAGACACTTTGTACTCAGGGAAAGCACCCATTATGAGGATGCTTTCCTTATTTTTGATGACACATGTATATATATTTTTTGGTTGGTCTGTGGGTCAGAGACATGACTTGTGATCTTGTACTCACACATATTTTTTGGTATATATGCGAGATGTATTTTTGCAGCTCTTGATGATGTGTATATGGTTATATGCTTTGATGGATGTTGTGTAATACTAATGGAGATCTATATTTTTTATGTTTTTGGTTTTATGTATGATGGTTTATACGAGATGCATTCTAGTCTGGGATGTGGTTAGCTATGAAAAATGCCATCTAGTTTTGATTTCTTGGTACATGTGTGAATGTAATATGATCAGATTGATGGCTTAATATTTTTTCACACAAATATTTTCTAAAGAGTTGTGAATCTCACACTACAAATTCTTGGTTTAACTGTGAAACCATTAATTGGGAATCAAGGTAGATATGTAGGTGGCAGATGCCTTGGTTGAGGGAATCACTCATGAGCCCAATGACGGCATCATGTTCTTCGTGATTGTTGGTAGCTAATCCGATGCATACTCCATTGGTGAAGAATGGCGATCGGCCAGGATAGTAGATGACCCAGTTAGTTTCTGCTATATTTTGAGACCATCGCGATGCTCCATCAGTGCATCCAAAGAAATGGTTGGAGGGACGATCCATCTATGACACCAGAGAGCTTTTTAGAAAAATGCTGCGATGGTTTTTATCAAAAAAAAAAGTTTGCTATATGCAGGTTATCTCTATGGTTGAAGCCTCCTGACCCTTATGGGTAAAATTTCTTGAGGTAGATCCCATTGATGAGGTTTCTTAGGCATGTTACATCGTACTCTCACAAGATGTATGCCCCCTTGAGGAGGAAATGCTTTATGACGTAGGGACCTTTCCACAGGGTTTCAAACTTCCCAAGCCCTAGGGCTTCTTTCGCAACATTGTAGCATAAGACTAACTCTCCCTCAATAAATGATCGAGGGGTGATGTTGCGATCAAACGATGCTTTCACCTACTTTTTGTGGGCCTCATTGTTCTAGTTGAACCAAGAATTTCTCTAGGGGATGGGTGTCATCAAGGAGTTTGATGGCGATGTGTAAGTTCAGTATATCACATTCTATGGGAATCGTGGCTTCGACCCCATACACCAAGTGGAAGGGTGTGAACCCTGTTGATGTTTTCGCTACCATGCGGTATGCCCATAGGACAGAGAAAAGCATGTGGTGCCAGTTTGTTTTGTGGTTATTGACCAGCCATTCTAACATCATTTTGAGTACTTTGTTCACAACTTCTACCTGTCTGTTGGATTGGGGGTAGTAAGGTGAAGCGAATTCATGTGTGAATTCAAGGTGACGAGATAACTCCTGGAAGATATCGTTTTTGAAGTGTTTTCCATAGTCGGAGACTAACTCTTTTGGTACACCAAACTAGGTGATGATGTGGTTGAACATAAATCGTGCAACGATTTCTACCATGTTGTTGTATGTTGGCATGGCCTCTGCCCATTTGATGAAATAGTCGACGACTACAATAATGTATTTGTGGTTACCTGACGACGTGGGGTTGCAAGTCATGAAGTCAATCCCCAGTTTTCAGAAGGGACCAACTATGATGACTGGGTGCAGGGGAGAGGGTGGCAATCTTACCTTCTAAGCAAAGCGTTGACATCGCTCGCACCTTTTGACTACTGAGATGCAGTCACAGCATAAGGTGGGCCAAAAATATCCTTCTCGTAGAATTTTTTTGGTAGTATTCATTCCAAATAGGTGGCCACCGCAAGCTCCACTGTGACAGTCATTGAGGGCTTGCTCAACTTGGTCGTGAGTGAGGCATCAACGTAAAGTGGTGTCGATGCCCCACCGATAAAGGACATCTCCCATGAGGAGGTACCGGGGGGCCTGGGGGCGTATGTGCCTGCGGTCATCACGAGTGAGATTTGGTTTGAACTTTTGGGTTCATAGAAATAAGAGAATATTTCCGTACCAAGGGTCTTCAGTCGTCACTAGGAAGAGATGTTCGTCCGGTAGTGAATCGTTGACTGGTGATCCTTTGGTCTGACTTGGGAGGTCAGTGATGAAATCGGCTAGAATTAAAGCCTTCTTTATTTTGGGGTTCTAAATTTTAAGTTGAACTCTTGCAATATAACTATCCAGCGAGAAAATTTATGGTTCATCAAACGGCGGGTGAGCAGATATCTCATGGGGTTGATATCAGCGACGACTATTATAGTCCTTAATATGTAGTGGCGAAGTTTCTGAACTACATGAATTAATGATAGGGCAGTGTTCTCTTTGGGCTTATAGATTAAGGCGGGGCTTGATAATCTTTTACTAATGTAATAAATTACGTGTTCCTTACCATCGGGGCCCTCCTGGATTAACACCTGGCCAAAGCGGTCTCGGACGCTAATAGATACAGGTGTAATATTTATCGTAGTTTGGTGGATTGAACAATGGTGCTAAAGATAATGTGTCTTTTAAGGCCTCGAATGATTTTTGAGCTTGATCATCCCATTTGAATGGGATTTCATGATGGAGGAGGCGTAGGAATCCCTGGGTGCAAGTAGCATAATATGGGACAAAGCCTCTTAGAAAATTGGTGTTTACCTGCAAGCTTTGGAGTTGCTTGAGGGTTCGAGGTGGTTGTACCTCTTCAATAGCTTGGAACTTGAGGGGGTTAACTCAAATCCCTTGCTGGGACACAATAAAACCTAGAATTCATCCTGTAGTGACTTAGAAGACACACTTGAGGGGATTTAAGTGTAGGTTGTATTGTCGGCATTGTTGGAATATCAGTCGTAGATCCTCGAGATGATCTGATTGCTTCTTGGATCAGACGGTGACGTCGTACAAGTAGGCAAGGATGAGGTGTGACAATTCATGAAAGATGTAATTCATGGCCCACTGGAAAGTGGCTTCAGCATTTTGAAGACCAAATGACATAACCTAATATGTGAATGTGCCCCATGGGGTGGTGAACGCAGTCTTGTACCAGTTGATGTGCTGTATTTGGATTTGATTATACCTAGAGAAACCATCCATGAAGGAGAGGACCTCATGTCCTGTGCAAGCATTGATAACTTGGTCTATGAATGGGGTAGGGGAATTGTCCTTCGGACAGGCTTTGTTCAAATCACGAAAATTGTTACAGACACCAATGGTGCCTTGTTTTTTCATGATGGGAACAGGGTTGGAAACCCATGATGTCTAATCGATGGGGTAGATAAACCTGACTTTATGAAGCTTATCAATTTCTCATTTAATTGCTTCTGCCTTGGATGGGTGCAGTTGACGTTGTTTCTAGCATACTGGTGGTACGTCAAGCCAAGTGTCAATGTGGTGCTCTATTACAGTGGGACTGAGTCCTAGAATTTTAGAGTAGTCCCATAAGAAAATGTCTCTATACTCTTGCAACTGATGGGTGTAAGAGGTTACTTCATCTCGGGAACATGCTGCCCCCAGTGAGATTTCTTCGACTTTCTCAGGATTTTGAGAGATGTTCACTTTGATGGTGGGAGAAATTTTAGACATGTTCCCTTCTTCGATCGCATTGGGGGCTAGAATGGGGTTTTTGAAATAATCAAATTTCCCAGATGGAAGGAAATATTTTGATTTGATTATGCATATCTCCTAGTTTCCATGGTACTTAGGGCCAAACATATTTTATGGAAGAAAAAATGGTCGGTGATGCATTGCATCCCACAGATAATCTGGTTCTGTCATGGCCTCCAGAATATCCTTGTCTGAGTGGAATAAGGATCCTAAGGGGGATTGAGTCTGTGTAAGGCCGTGAGGAGGTGGTTTGGTCCTAATGGAGCTAGTTGATATACATGAATAATATTCCATCGTCGATGCGGTGGAAGCAGATGCATTCGACAGGGTGCAAATAGATTGGGTTGCACCATCATTGGTACAACTACTCTCGTAGTTGCAGCGGTCTTGACATCTATGACTAATGAGCATACAACACGAGTCATGGTTCCAATACAAGATGGTATGAATTGTATATGATTTTTTGTGTCTTCGATGTTTGGTGGGGGAGGAATCTCCATTGTGGCAGCTTGCGTGAGAGCAAGTCTAGGTTCCTCACAAGGCGTACAAAGAGTACCCGTACTTTCCTGGATTTAGAAATTGTGCTTGGTGCATAGGCTCCTAAATGTTTCCATTAAGGGGCATGGCTCTGTCTCATGGTTATGGTCGGTGAAAATCGTGCATGGTACCACGATGCCTATCAAGTAGATGGTGTGAGAACCAACACTAATCTTCGTCCTTGAGGTGGACGCTTGGAAGGGATCAAGCATGGGGGGAAGATTTTGTTGTTTCCATCTCTGAGTTTTTGGTTTAGGGAGGTCTAGCTCTCTTGGGGAGTTTAGACTCAACGTTGCTCTTGTCTCTCTTATCCTTGGGAGGTGTTCACAATTCATTGTATGGTGAAAACATGAGAAGATCCTAAAATAGCAGTGTGTTATCTTCTCTTAATTAGAGAGATGCTTATGCGGGATAGGGGAGACCATGCGAATTTTGTTCTTGAAGTGCTTCAGTTCCTTACACTGATTGACCTGGTGTTCGATTTTATCGCATAGCCCACATGTCGTCCTAGACTGGATATGGGTCCTGTTAGGCTGGTGCGTCTTTTTGACTCACCCAATGTTTTGGTAGTGATACGAGGTAGGTTGCATGGCAGAATTCTGCCTTACATTAGATTCTCTAAGCTCAGGACTGATTATATCTTGGCATTGCATTTCTAATGAATGTATGATGTTGATTAGGGGCCGCACTTAACGGATATAAGTATAGTTTTGGGCATGATGGTTGCCTTGACATACTAGAAAATAATATATTTCTTGAGCATTCCCTTCCCTCAGGGCTAGTGAGGTGATTGAGTACCATTTGCGTAGCGATTCTAGGTCTGGGAATTTGGCGACAAAATGGTACGTGCATTGCATAACACACAGGTTGGTCTTCTCCATGGAGGGCGATGGGGATGACTATGTGACCCCAACTGACCGCTTTTCTCCTAACAAAAAGAGAATGGATCTGCTTGTCACATCCTCTTGTTTTGTCGAACTATCCATGGATTCTGTATCTGAGCCATCTACTAGGGAGAGGCAAATTATGGCCGTGCGTAAACTGGTTAACGTTGACCGAAATCAAGGGATATAACGACAATGACGTAATGGGTGATTTTTAGAACATATTCGACATGAATACTGGGTTGCTGTTAGGCTGTTATAGTATAGCGGGTTAACCGGATACCATCTTTGAAACAACTCCAGGGCTACACAGTCGACGATGAAGTGATCTTTTTCATCACAAAGTGCACAATGTTGGACTGGAGGAGGAGGGACAAACAAGAGTATTTCTAGTGACTGTCTTGCCTCCTGAAGGTATCATATGACCCGAGGTTCTTCCCCATTTGTATGAATGGGGGGATCCTCCTCACATGATTTTTCTAGAGCATGTAAGGCATCCCTATATTGCAGTATTTCTGGACAATGATGAGTGTAATGCACATAATTGTTGCAAATGGTGCATGTGTGGTTGGTACGCAATTATTTACCTTGGTTCTTTGTGGTTGGTTCCTTTTTACGAGAACTCATGGCCACATAATTTCTTTCGGAGCTGTGGAGAGGTTTCAATTCATCCAACTCCAAGAAAATATTTGTAGGATGGACTTCAATATCACACAATGTACAAGGTTGCAGTTCCCTTGGCATGATGGGGTTTTCTATATTTTTTCCCTTTTTTATGGGTTTTCCTGGTTGCTTTAACCAGTGTTGCTATGGTAATATCTTTAACCGATGTCACCTCCTGAGGAGGGATGGGGGTTATTCCTGTAGATGTAATTTCAGGGGTTCCCAACATGGTTGGTGGGACCAGGTACCAGAGCGGTATCCCGAATGACATGTTTGGAAATGTTACTATTTTCGAGACTTGTTGTGACATGAAGCTAGGTGGAGGGTATAGAAATGGAGTTTGGGAGATAGCTTAGGGTAGAAAAGTCGTGCCCGTGGCCTCGGTTTTGTTACTACTAGTCTCTATCTCCTGGCTGGTTTCGGTGTTTGATGATGACATGATGCACATCAAGGCCCCTATAATATCATCAAATGATTCTGGTATGACATGGGGATCTCTTAGGAATGATCCAAGGATAGATGACGATTTGAATTGCCCGGGGCCATATTCCTAGTACCGCGTAAGCGATTCCATAGATGTGTCTACATAGGGTAGCATGACATCGACGTTCGTCATGGGTCGCTTGTCATGGTATGTCAACTAGTCGACAGTGATGATACAATCATCGTGGGGGAACATCATAATCTATAATATAGAGGATGCTATGGTAGACATGTCATACATATAACTCCACCCAAGGAGTATATTGTAGTCCAGTTGAGCGTCCAAGACACCAATTTCTATAAGAACTATCTTGTCGGCCAAGAATACTGGGAAATTTTGATAGAGACCGATTGGGGAAGAAGGGCACCCGTCGTATGCTCTGAGTGTGATGTTTGATGGATTCAGTTTGGGAGATCCTAACTTCTACCAAACGCTTTTTGACATGATGCATGTGGATGAACCCTCGTCAATGATACATCGGTGTATAGTGATGTTCTGGACTAATAATGGTATCTGGAAGGAAGCTATTGAAGGAAGCCTAGGGGTGGATTTATCTAAGTCAAAAGCCATTAGGTGCGAATCAACAGGGTCAATGGCGCCTAGTGTGCAAATTAAGGATTTCCTTTGCTTTGGGTAATATTGCAAAACCTCTAAAGCTGACATGGCAGCAGGAGATTGTGCTAAATCGTCCACAATGCTATAATTATGGGCCACTTTGGAGTGGTGTCTTGCTCGCCTTGTTAGACATTTAGCCATTTTTGGTAGGGGTTCAATAGGCATTTTTGATACAGTCAACGGTGCGATAGGTGCACCCGTGTTAGCCCTTGACAAAATAGTGTCTAGCGGGGTATCATAGCTTCTATTCCATGTCTGAAAAAACATTTCCTCGACAGTCATATGGATTCCGTGGCTGTTATTTCCAAAACCATTTTGGGGTGGTTGTTTTTGTTGGGTACTGACCACCCCTTTGTGGGGGAAGGGCTCCTACATTATAGTTGTTTTCTATGTAGTTCCCCCTTGTCCACAGTTGCCCTAAAACTTCTTTAGCTCAAGGATTTCAAGACAGTGATGAGTGTAATGGCCATACTCACCACAAATAGTGCAATATTGGTTGGTCCATAGATTCACCCTCTTGTTCTGCCCTTGGGAGTTATTCAACTCCTGGTTTTGATTTTAGTTGGGGTTTCCCCCAGCCTGAGGTTGAGGAGAGAATTGTTGGTTATTTCCCCCCTGTCTAGGACCTCCCTTTTGTTTTTTTTTGTTTTTTTTTCCTTAACGTGTTAGGAGGATGACTACAATTCTCCTGGTTGTATGAATCATGCGGTTGGGCCTGGGAAGGTTGCACGAAGTTCACAGGTGCATTGTCTTGCATCAATGGGTTTTTTGCTGAAGAGGGGAAATATTGAGGTCCCTGTCCTTAATTTGTATATGGTTGCTGGGGGGGATCTCTTCTGTCAGTGTTCCTAGCTACGTATTGGGTCCCCTGTGCGGGAGGGTATGATCCTCCTTGCTGATGATGGTACGACGACGCCCTATTGGTCATGTTCTATAGAGGTGCATGATGACTCTGATGGTAGATTGGTTGCGGGATGTTCTGGTTAGGATAATATGCATAACAGGGGTATGGGATACTGCTGCCTAGGTGATTTTGGGTTAGTGACCCTATCAATTTGTCTACAGTATTTGACATGCCTAGAAATTATTTGTAAGTTTGCAGGCATGGGGAGTTAGGAAGGATGTTGTAAATGTATCCTGAATGAGTGTATATCATCTCGAGCTACAAGGATTTGCTAATGGCATCCTTTTCGGAAGTAGGTCCTTGAGTTGCCACGTCCATTGAAATTTCTGCTATGAGAGTTTTCAAGAATAGGTCGAGTAAAAATCGATCATTGAGTTTGGATTTACATGAACTTCGACGTCGCCGCCATTCATGGAGATGGTCTGAGATATGGATGGCTAGTGTTTTCCTAAAATGATTCAGTGACTCCATTCCTTAATCATGGTGGATGGGTAACTAAAAATATGTGAGGAATGTAGTAGCGAGGCCGCTAAAGGTTCCATGCAAAGTAGAAGGCTACTCCACATACCATTTCGCTGCTGGTTCAGTTAAGGTGCGCTAAAACAGTCTTAATTGAATAGTGTCATCAATAATACTATTTGATGAACACCATAGGTGGAAAGTCATTACATGATCTCTAGGGCCTTCCACTTTCTTCCCTTCAAATTTTGGAAAGTATGAAGGGAGCTTCGTGGGCATGGGGGGGAAATTGGGATTGTGCGCAATGGGATCATTTGTTAGCTTTGATAGATATGGTAGGTTTTACGATGCTAGGAAAGGTAATTGAGTATTGAGTGTCATTATGAACTGTGGAAACATAGGAATGTGGTTATGTATGGGGGGTGTTTGGGGAATAGTACCTTGTGACGTACTTGCATGTGTGTTGTGTTGGCTCCCTGAATGGGTAGCACTCCTCAGCCCTCCTGGGGTTGTGGGAGGAGTGGTGTGTGGTGACCCTGAGGGAGTATCCACAGGTGTGGCGTTGGGTGACCCTTGGGGGTTCCTAACTAAAGATGCCCTGATAAAGGATGAACCAATAAGGGTGGTTGTGTGTCTTCTTTAACGCATGAATGGCGAAAGACCTGGAACTCCTCCCTCTAGTGGGGAGAGGTCCAAAAAATGTCTAGATCAACAAGGTCCCATTGGGTCCATTATGGTGTCAAATTAGTTTAATTTGGGAAATATTTTTTAGTTTTTCTGAGAGGAGAGAGATTATTATCAAAGAAAAATGTGATTACATACATAAAAAAAGCAAAAAACAAAAGGTTAATTTCTCCTTTAAATTAATCCTATGTGATCAGTAAATAAAAAAATATGATTTTGGTTGTTTCATGTATGATACTAAAAAACAATAGAAGACCTAATCATCCTCACACTCTCAAATGTAACCGGGTTTTTCAAAGATATATTTTGGTAGGTACTTGGGCCAACATCCTGAAATAACTGGCAACACTTTCCAGTAGCCGAAGAATCGACCAAGGTAACAGGAAGATGACCTAATGTTGCTTACATCGTCATATAGGGAATGATTCCCTAGATTTGGGTACTAAATTACCATCATCCCACGTGAGCATTCGAGTCTTGATATTCTTGGTATTCAGCTACCAGTATCGAGCACTAGATGGGTCAGGTAGCCCCAAATATAGTGCACACACTAGGCCTAACATTAACCCCCTCTGAATCAGGTCTTTGTGGCACTCGGGAATTATTTTAAATGAGCAGATAGATGGATTTAAAGCTCCCTAAATAGTAAAATTCTATGTTTAAATAATTTAAAATTAACATGGTGGATTATTGGATGCCTACCCCCAATGGTCCTAACCTGAACTATTAATTATCTTGTGGTCCCTGTGGGGAGATTTTAATGAGTTCAATTAATGGTTAGTTTTAAGGAGTCTTACTTTTCTTATTATGTGCCAAGGTGTGTGATGAAGTGTACAATAAAATTTTTTATAGAATGCATATATGTGATGATCATTTACACTCCCTCCTAATTAAACTATGTTTGGTTGTTCCTTTCAAAAAGTAAATGATGCGCGGATAATGGGCCACTTACAATTTTGCCTATTTAGAATAAATGTTGCACTATAGGGAGATAAAAAAGTATCAAAAGGGAGCGTTCATATGAATTACCAAGATCACCAATAGGTGCAAAGGCATCAGATATTGTTTGCCTTCTAAGATACTTTGATCCTAGCCCCGAATCCTAATGCAAAATTTAAACTAAACTTAATGCAAAAATTGGAAAAAAGGAAACTAGCTAGACATGCATGGATATGGGCCACTTACTTCTTGCTAATTACCTATGTTTTTGGTGTCTATTATCACTAATAAGTTCATTAAGATAGCATGGGTGGAATTTAACCACTTACTTGCCTCCTAATTAAACTATGTGAATTTGTGATAATAAACTAAAAATTAGAACTATGAAATAGCTAAGCTAAAGTTTAGCTAAAAACATGTCCTAACAGTCAAGGGACACCATAACACAATGCTGGAAGATTTATTTTGGGATTCCAATCACTTTAAAATTTCCAAAAATGAGGGAAATAAGTGAAGAAATGACTCACTAGTTTCTGTGTGGATTTCTTCCACACATGCGCGTGAATCTGCACCTCTGTTTGAGCTGAACGTGCACGGATTAACACATTTGCTTGAGCTGAACGTGCATGGTTTTCATGTGCGCTGAAATTCTGCTTCTCCTGAATGGAATCTCTTCATAGAGGGTGAATGAGAGAGGATGAGGAAGAGGATAGTTGTTCATGTAGAAATCCTGAGCAGAAAAGAGGTTCTACAAAACCACAACCACTTAGCTTAAGAGGAAAAATAAGTGGAGTCGCCAATCATGTGTTGGTTTGTTTGGTACACGGATGTATGAAATACACCGGTGCTTAGTAGGAGTGGTTTCTAGCCTACAATAAATGGTCACAGGGAAAAAATGGGTTGTTAGATTGTTAGTGAAGCATCATAACATGTAGATAAACTAGTTATAAAACATAGCATATTACAAAAAGAGGATGAAACAAGA
The DNA here is from genome assembly GCA_034641835.2 of Pinus albicaulis. NCBI lineage: Eukaryota > Viridiplantae > Streptophyta > Pinopsida > Pinales > Pinaceae > Pinus > Pinus albicaulis. The sequence goes on along the minus strand of CM076572.1, from coordinate 798,454,487 downwards.
AACAAAAAATACACATATAACAAAATCTCAATATTGAGTAAACAAACTAATAATACCAATGGAGAAAAAATCACCTTTTATTAGTTGATGGTGGTAAAAATAGGTAGAACGCTAAAACAATCTCAGTGAGTCCTTAGAGCTATGGAGCTCTAATACTCAAAGCAAGGAGGGCTCTCCCCTTAAGCTGTTTGCAGGTCTCTCTTTTCTCCTCAAATGAGTGATCAAATAACGAACAACTGATGCACTTCTCTTTTGGGATTGAGATGTTGGATGACCAACAAATGAATCCCTTCACTCCTTTGCTGCTTGGAAAACACACTGTTGGTTTTCTCATGGGAAATTTGGCCAGCATAATAATGTGTTCTGAATTTTCCTTCTCATGGTGGTCTTTTATAGGAAAAATTCAAATATTCTTCTCTCTCTTAGTAAAATTATGGATAGTGACCTAAGAGTGGTGGTTGATTCCATTTTGTGCTCACTTGAGGTCTCAAGGTGGCTCTAGGTAGTTGTCCTTGGGTGGCCTCAAGTGGAGAATCTTTTTCCTGAAGTGTGCAAAGTGGTCTCGGATAGTGACCTTCCACCATACCTAGGACCGTACAGCTTATTGAGAGAAATTCGTAGAGATTTGCACTACCATCAAAGAAAAGTGTGTGTAGAGCACATTTTCCAACGTCTTATGTGCGTAATTTGATAAATTTTCATTTTGACGTTAGAGAAAGTTAAATTTCGCAGATTCTATAATTTTTTTTCCACCATGTAAATCCTTCTTCTTAACATTTCATGATGTCCTTTATTTTCCAGTGATAACAGAAATATTTAGGTATTCCTCCATGGGAGCCTCTTTGAATTTTGACCCCTGAAATTTTGCATTAGAACATGAAATTTTCTTCTTTTGTGATTTTAAATTAAAATTGTTAACAATTTACAATTTGGATGCAAATAATTTTTTTATATACTTGTAATTTTTGTGGCCAGTTTTGAGTAAATACGTGGGCCGAGATGATGTTTCCCATGTTTGGCTATACTAGCCATTTTGGCTTTAGAAGTATATGGGAGCCTATAATTAAAACATTGAAAAACATAATTAGATGTCGTAATGATGATAAAGAATCATATTTACATTATTAAAAGTGCCTCATACCTTCCTTGTCTGGGTGGAGTCTTCCCTGCTTTTGAAAGTGCCTTCTCATGTGCATCTTCCTCGAACGCTCTCCACTCCATCTCTGGAATCAATGGAGGGTGATCATCTGACTTGACCTTTCAAATTGAGAACTATATTGGTCCCACAAATATTTTAAATGTAGGTCTGCCTTTGAGGTAACTCCATATTTGTTGAATGTACCCTCACCAAACAGGTGAACCATCCCGTTAATAAGTTCATCTTTTAACTTGGAACTTTGGGATTTCCAATCTATGTGAATGGTCAACCCAAATAGTTCCAAGGTTATGTCATACAAATTCCTATAAATACATCATTTCCCGCAAAACGATATTATCATTAGTTTAAAATAATCACATATTATACATTAATTTCATTTAGGTTGTACTTAATATTTAAAACACTTCTTAAATACCTGTGAGTTTATGTATTTTCATGTGGACATTTTCATTATCTATAAAAAATGTGATCGGTATTGATCCCGTGTTAGTAACACGGGAAGATCCAGGAAAGCTCACTTCAAATTATGCAATCGGATTATTCTTTGCATCCATAGCATCATGTGTGGATCTTGATGTATGTTGTCTAAGGGGTGCATATCCTACTGTGGGTGATTGAACGGTTGTACCAGTCTCAATGACTGATGACTCACTCATAGGTGGAGCATCGACATTGCTACTAATATCCTCCCCCATAGTCGTAACATGGGGATTGTACTCTGCCAAAATATCCTGTAAAATAAAGAGGCCTTTTTATAAAGGATGACATAACTAAATGATAAGAAAATAAATGGGATAATTAAATGAGTTTCTCACCCCATGCCAACAAACTTGTTGGAACAAGGTTTTGATTTTGTCTTTTGTCTCATATGTTTGAGGCTCAATCAGAACTAAAGAATTAAGTTTCTTGTTTGCTTTGATTTTAAGCTTCTTTATAATTTGCTTGGATTGGATCAGTGGACATAAAAAATGATTCATCAGTAAGCTCTTCCTCATGAGCATCTGTGGAATTCTCTAAGGATGGTGCCTTCCCCTTATCATCCATTTTATCAAAAAAGTGTAATTTTCAATTCATCCACAATTAATCATCATTATATTGATAAGAAAACCAATATTGACATATGTCTAAATTATATAGAAACTTCATGTTATATCATGACCAATATAAAAGGTCCTAAATTTATAAAACCTTCATCATCTTGGAAGAGTCTTGCAAGAGGCATTTAACAAAATCAAAATTCATTATGCATATTGTGTAGAAACAATACCTTGAAAAGGATGAAGTAATGCATTTTCTCAAGTTTTTCATATGCAAAGTGAATATTTCATTTAGTTATATGAAACCTAAAAATATCAATTTGACTTACTCTCTAATGGATAAAATTATACTTGCATATATATCTCATGGTTATATTATTTTATGTACAACTGCATTGATGTTTTGAGATGAGTGTGGAATAACCTATTCAGATTTTTTAGTCGAACCCAAAATTTTAGACTTCTATGTGAGTCCATCTTCAGGGAAATGCCAATTATTTTTGAAAAGATTGGTGTTGGTGTAGAGATAATGAAAAGTAACGTTAATATATATTACATAGTGTTGGAAAAAAAAATTGTTGGTGTCAGCTAGATTAAAATTGGTTATTATTTATTATATAGTTATTATTATTATAATTTATATAACAAAAATAGGAATTATTTAGGTTACTGTTGTGAAAAGTAATTTTTTTAAGTTGATTGTTGTTATGATATATATCCTAAAAAGTAGAGATTTTTAAGTTGCTATTATGAGTAGTATGATTTAAGGGTTTCCACGTGTTACTATTATTTAAGCCTTCATCACGGTTCATATTATCTTCTTTTTTTTTCAATTTCTATGGCCTCTTTAATTTTTCTTTTTAGGTAATGTTCTTCTTTTTTGATAAGTTGTGCTTCCTCAATATGGATGTAGTGAGAGGATGAGTGAGCATGTTTTGTAAGGGAAAATTTTGTGGTTCTATTTCTTGATATGTCTAAATCATTCTCTTTTAATCTAATGTTAAATGATCTACCAGTTTCACCTATGTACTCTATTCCGCATGAACAAGGAACTATGTAAACCCCTTTTTGTTGGTTAGGTTTTACAGGGTCCTTTGTGGAGTCTATGATTTTTCTAATGGTATTAAGGGGGGTGAAAGAAATATTGATATTGTGCTTGTTTAGGATTTTAGTTATTTTATCTGTGGTTCCTTTTATGTATGGCAAAGACATTTTAGGTATGTCTAGGGTTCTTTTTACATTTTTTTCCTTTAGGGTTTTATGGATGGTTTTATTAATGGTGTTTATTTTATATCCCTTTTGTTCAAATACTTGACGGAGATGGTTGAGTTCATGCTTTAGATGATCACATCCTAAAATTCTAGGAGCTTTTGTAGTTAGGTTTTTAATGATTCCAATTTTTTGCTTGGGATATGGTGGTGAGAGTTAGCGTGTAGGTATCTTTCAGTGTGGTTCTTCTTTCTTGGAAGCCAAGTTTTCCATATTTTTTGGTTAAAAGGAAGTCAAGAAACGGTAATTGGTTATCCTTGTATACTTCAATAGTGAATTTAATGTGTTCTAAGAGACTGTTAATGTGAGTTAAAAATTCTTCCAATTTATCCTTACCGTGCCTCCATTTTGTGAATACATCATCGACATATATTTTCCATTATTTTGGAGTGTAAGGGAAATGCTTGAGGGATTTTTGTTCAAAGTGTTCCATGTATATGTTAGCAATTATAGGAGATATAGGTGATCCCATGGCTACCCCATGAGTTTGTTCATAAATTTTTCCTTTAAAGTTGAAATATGGATATTTTAGGCAAAGTTTTGAGAAATCTACTGTTTCACTATCAGTAATGGATTTTCATGATATCAACAGATTCATCTACCGTGATCATTGAGTAAAGGTATACTATGTCAAAACTAACCAATAGATCTTAATCCTTCATTTCAAAGTTGTTTATCCATTGTACAAATGACGTAGAGTCTTTTATATAGGTGGAGGTGTTTCCGGATAAGGGACATAATTTCTTAGATAGGTATTGAGAAAGAAGGTAGGTGGGATAACCTATGGTATTTACTATAGGTCTTAATGGGATGCCATATTTATGTACTTTAGGAGCTCCATATATTATAGGAGTGATGGAGCTAGTGGGTGTGATCCTCTTTTTAGTGATAGTGTCTAGAGATGATTCTTTGATTTTTTTGTGACTTATTGAAGGATTTTTTTTTCTCGAGTCTTTTTCTATAATTTTATGGCATCCAATTTTGTTTAGGTGTTCTTCCATTTTATTATCATATTCACTTCTCCGTGTCATTTGTACAATGGATTAAAAACCTTGAAATGAAGAGTGAATATCTCATGGTTAGTTTTGACATAGTATCCCTTTACACAATTATCCTGGTAGATAAAGCCTCATGAAATAAATTATTGATAGTGAAACTGTAGATATCTTAAAACTTTTCCTAAAATATTCATATTTTGGTTTTAAAGGAAAAAATTATGAAAAAACTCATGGGGTAGCCAAGGCTCACCTCTATCTCCTATAATTGCTAAAATATACATGGAACACTTTGAACAAAAAACCCTCAAATATTTCCCTTACACTCAAGAAGAATGGAAAAGATATTTCGATGATGTATTCACAAAATAGAGTCATGTTAAGGATAAATTGGAAGAATTTTTGAACTCACATTAACAATCTCTCAGAACACATTAAATCCACTATTGAAGTATAAAAGGATAACCAATTACCCTTTCTTGACATATTTTTAACCAAAAAATATGGAAAACTTGGCTTCCCAGTCTTCAGAATGACAACCCACACTGAAAAATACCTACAGCTAACTCTCATCACCATCCCAAACAAAAATTTGGATTCATTAAAACCCTAACTACAAGAGCTACCAAAATTTTAGACTCTGATCATCTAAATCACAAACTCAACCATCTCTGCCAAGTCTCTGAACAAAATCGATATAAAAGAAACACTATTAATAAAACCATCCATCAAACCCTAAAGGAAAAAAAATGTAAAAATAACCTAAACATACCAAAAATATATTTTCCATACATAAAAGGAACCACAAATAAAATATCTAAAATCATAAACAAACACAATATCAATATTTCTTTCACCCCCCTTAATACCATTAGAAATATCATAGACTTTGCAAAGGACCTTGTAAACCCTAACTAACAAAAATGGGTTTACATAGTTCCTTTTTCATGTGGAATAGAGTACATAGGTGAAATTGGTAGATCATTTAACATTAGATTAAAAGAGCATGTTGCAAATGTATCAATAAATAGAACCACAAAATTTTCCCTTGCAGAACATGCTCACTCATCCTCTCACAACATATGTATCGAAGAAGAAAAACTTATAAAAAAAGAACATTACCTAAAAATAAAAATTAAAGAGACCATAGAAATTGAAAAAAGAAAAAAAATACAAACCATGAAGAAGGCTTAAACATTAGTAACACCTGGAAACCCTTAATAAATCATCTACTCATAATAGCAACTTGAAAATACGAACTTTTTAGGATAGATATCATAACAATAATCACTTTAAAATAATTAATTTTCATAAAAATAACCTAAATAATTCCTATTTTTGTTATACAAATAATCATAATAATAATAATAATATAAATAATAACATATTTTAATCTAGCTTATTAGCCTCCACAATGTCCCAAGGCTGAGAAATGATATCGACGGAGGTACCTCAAACCAAGCTTTTAGTTTGGTAGCTATCCCTACCAAACTAGAGAGGGCTCTCTCTATGAAAATCACAGCTAAAGGATTTGACTGGAGGAAGAATGGATTTTAGGCTAGATTTCTCAACTCTACGTTTTTGAAAGTTTAGGGTTTTTTTGCTGGATCAGGGATGAAAACCAGGTAACTACGTCAAAGTATCAAAGGGTTTCAGTTGCAAATATATGGAGGAGCAAGATAGCAATGCTTTTTTGATGGGCTTAGGATTTTTTCGGTGTAGTGTAGGTTTGAAATTGAAAGAGGATTTAAAAGAGCATGTGCACCATGAATTCATTAAACAAGAAGGAACACTACATAAAATTGCATTCCCAAACAAAACAGAGCTTTCATGAAAGAATTCTACTTATAAAACTTTTAGGAAAATCACTGAAGAAAGAATATATGGAAAGGAGACATTTATATCATCTATATAGAAATATAACAGAGAAAATATAACATCACAAACTCATAGCACGAGAATTCCTAGATAATAGCTGTAATTTGTCCTTTGATTTCCTGAATAAAATGATAAAGTACAAGCTACAATGGTTCCACCCTTTAATGCCCAACCATCAAAATGACTAAGAAATCCATACATATATACCAAAAAAACATTTCCCCTCTCTTAGGGGTTGAATCCTAGAGTGTATGAATGGTTCAAATTAATTCCTTACCTAAAACCTAAAGACTAGGGAGGTTAAAAAAATCTCCTCACAATAGAAAAATTGATACATTTGACCATAAGAAGCATTTACAAGCATGAATCTACCAAATTTTCACTTTCACGAGAATTTTTACCATTTATTACATCATGAAAACCTCAGAAATGAAAAATTACATCATAATAAGTCTAATTGCATTGATTAAACTGAGAAGAATGAGTTCCAGGAAAAAGCGAAGCGAATTGAAAGGAAAGCGTAGCGTGCCAGGAGAAAGCGCAACGTGTCGGATGTAGGAGGCTTTTGGAGGGTTTCCCGAGGTCCAAATAAAGATATAAAAGATGTTGGAGAAATATTTTCTTGTCTAATACACCATATAACCCTCAAGCACTAAAAATACTACTTCTATCCCTCCAAAAATCATTTCTCCCACAACTACTCCAAAAGCGCAGCGTGCCTCTAAAAGGCATGGTAGGAAGGTGATTTTTTGGTTATTTTTGGACCTTTTCCCCCACTAGAATGTGCTGGCATGCCTCTACAAATATATGAATTTGATTTACATATCAAAATCAATATAGAAATGAAAATATTTTTTCATTTTGATTCCCCCAACAAAAGCACAGCGTGAGGCTCGCTACCCTTTTGGACCAAAAACTGTGCAAAATTGCAAAAATGCCCAAAAACTTCTAAATTTTATGCAGATATAGGGCTCAAAGGTAGGTCAAAATATATTTAACCATAACGGTTTTTTCACACTTGAGAGAACTTTTTGTTCTTTGGCATGTTATGAACAAAAACCTCCATTTTTTAAGAATACTTTCCCATTTGTTCAAAATCCAAGTTTGAAGTTGGTCACTAAAAATTGGAAAAGTGCAGTGCCATCCTGCAGGGAACTTTTGATTTCCTTACTGAGCTCCAAATCGATATATGAGGGTACCTTTGGAAATTTTATGATTTTTTCTACACAATAGAGTCATCAAGGATTGCAAACACCTTCTCCAAACCCCTGAAACACTGTCTTGAAGTAAAGTTGTCCAGAAGTGCATAAAACCTCCTGTAGCAATTATATTCTTGGAATTTATCCCAAATAATAATACATGTGTATAAAATTAAGGATGTTTTTGTTCCTTGGTATATTATGGAAAACAACCTATTTCACTTTTTGTAAAATTCATCTCTATTTGGTCAAAAAAAAATTTTTAAGAAAAATTGTCCCTATTTGCAATGTAAACCTTAGGCAACCCACATCTTGGAATGGTGACGCTATGGTTTCTTGGACTCTGGTGGGATCATACCAACTGATACGAAATCCCTTATTCCTCCTTTTCTTAGTGGTTTTAGAATTCATTGCTAACCCTAGATCAATGGGAAGGGAAATTAGGGTTTAGTGAAGGGAAAAACAGGGGATTTGGGTAGTTTTTGGGAATGAATGGAGATGAAGGGGTTAATGGATTCATAAATTCTTGGGAAAATTTATGGGGGTAGGAAGAGATGTTAGAGAGTGGAAGAAAGTTAAATTTTAGGTAATGAGTGAGAGGAAGGGGTCCAAAGAGGGAAAAATAGTCTTAACCTAGAAATGTTTAGTCTAGGCTAGGGTTTGTGGGAAAATAGTGAAAATGAGGGATAGGAGTGATGAGAAGTTATTAGGAAGGTGTATAATAGGTGGAGGAAGGTGAGCGAGCTTTAATCTCAACATTTTGCTCAACAATTTGTCAATGTGAACATGAAACCAATCAAATGCACTAAAAACCATAGAAAAGGGGATTGACCTTTCTAATCACAAAATGAAGACAAAAGAGGTGTTATAAGGGCCAAATTACTTTTCATTGATACAGTGGACCTTTTTTTTTATGAAGAATCCCTCTGCAGTGTTGATTTTGCTCCCTTGAGGAATGCGCAGTGGATGCATAGCAAATGCGCGACGCAAAGGAGAGATGGCACTCTTGGGCACACAAATTGTTGTTCTGAGGGTGCAAGTGGTTTTTCAAGGTGGAGGGAAGTCTCTTGAATATGAAAAGAGAAAATGGAAGCTCTTTTTGGTCTTTTGTAGCTTGAAATTTGATTTTCTCCTTTGGTGGTTAAGTGGTCCCCACCAAGTCTTTTTTACCTTTTGATTTCAAACTGTAGCTTTAGAACCTTATGAAAAATATTACATGTCAATATAAGTACTCCTTCAATGCTGAATTTGATGGTGAAATGACTGATTTTATGATTTTGACCCTAAGACCTAATGGTGACACTACATGAAATGAGCTGAATGATGACCATGGTGATGTAAATGAGATGGTGATGGAGACATTTTAGTGGTGACTCATCATAATAAATGATGGTAATACCAAAACATGGACTGAAAGGAGTAGTAACACACCTAAACACACTAGCCAGTGACCAAATTTTTATTTGAAGACCTACTAAAACCATAAAAATTTGACTAAGACCCTAAAAAAAAACCTTGTAAGAGCATATTTGATCACTGTTGACTGGAAGAACTGGAAGGAAGTAACATAACCAACGCCCAACAAAAAAAATAAATCCAACACTAATTAATATATATTAACATTAATTTTCATTAGCTCTACACCAACACCATTTTTCTCAAAAATAATTGGCGTTCCCCTAAATATGGACTCACATAAAAGTTTGAAATGTTGGGTTTGACTAAAATCTCCGAACAGGTTATTCCACACTCATATCAAATTATCTCACTTGTATGGATTCTCTTTTCAAAATACATTGATGTTTACCTGTTGTGAGGTTGGTGCCCTTTGACCTTGATCAACCTTACACAATGTTTTAACCATGACATTTTAAAATGTTTACTCAACTTACAAGATGTCTACAAATATATTGTAGTAAATGACAATCATAACATAAAATAGGAATTTCTTACAAGTTGGTTAGAATTGAATACATACCACCCCCATAATAGAAATTTTTTTTTTTTAATTCAAATTATAATCAATGAGAAACTCTTCCCCTACAACTATTGATCTAATGGCACATACGAATACACAGTTTCATTCATGTCCCTCGAATATGGAATTGGGTTGCTTATTTGTGGTGACAGGCCACGTACTATTTATAAAGGTTGAAATATTCCCTGCTTCTTTTGACCTTCCACCAATATACATAGTTGCGCCTTTATTTTCATCATTGTATTTTAGTTGTATATAATTTGCGGCCACTCCATATCTTTGCATACTTTTCATATATTGGACTAGTTGTACCCAATCATTGTAGTTGTAACACAGTCTGAAATAATCCATCAATTGAATTAATCCTCTATAACATACCTTTATTCCATCCATGGAAAATATCACCAAACCATGTAATGACGATGGGGAAATGTAGTATATCCTTTCAATGATAGAAAAATTAGTGTTTATTTCAGGAAGATCCCTAGGTGCCCATTGTTTCACTAGATGTTTTTACCTCAAGGGAACCTTGATGTCATTTATGCTCAGATTATCATAATAAGATGACCCCCCTTTAGCGAGAAACATTTCCATGCTTCTATGGAATTTTATTATAATATTTTCACCTCTAGTTGATCTTTGCCTGCTAGACAACGTAGCAGATGTTTGGCCAATTTCTCTTACCCTACCTAAACTTTTGTCACTCGACGAAGATAGATCTGGAAAATACATGTTTGGTTGAACGTCCTATAACACTCCATCAAATGAGATAAACTACTAGTTAGTGTCATAAGGGATGTTGATAAACATCTTGATGACACAATAACATGATAATAGTATGAGTTACAAGGAATTTCTTTGCGTTTAAAATATTCAAGTAATATTTTAAAACTTGAGTGTTGAAAAATGCAACAAGAAATTCTCAATTTGATTGTGCCTTGATTAAATTGAGAAAATTTGAATTTCCACATTAGTAGACAACTTGGATGATGTTAAATTGAGTGACATGGCTTGTGTCACCTAGTTTACTCAGTAAATTCGAGTTACAGGAGTTATAGTTTAGTTTAGCATGTGTGATTGATAATTTGTATCAATCAAGGTAAAGTATCTAAGCTTGTTTTCAGTGAAACTAGTTCCAGCTATTGGAAGAACTACTGGAGGGTCAAGTTGTGTAGTGAGACTTCAATCAACCCAAAATATCTAGTGGATGCAGAGAATTTGAGTTACCCAATTGAGATGGATATTCCAAGGTAGTGAATATCAGTTGTAGCATATTCCCATGTGTACAGGTGGTGCATGCAGTCAGAGGAAGGACCTAGAGGAATTGCACAATTCAACAGTGGGAAATTCATAAATAATAGGGGCTAATTTCCTAGAGGAATAGTGTAAGGAAATAGGAGCTTCGAGGGATTGAAAATTTGCTAAGTGTTGGATAGAGTTAGTTAGTTAGGAAGAGGAATAGACTATACACTTGCAGGGTGTGCTCAAGCTTGAGCAAGCATATGTATTTCTTTTATATTATTTTATTAATGAAATATAGATAGGAAGGAGTTTTGAGCAGTTGCTTTCCCCTAAATCTTTGTGCATGTTTTATTTTTACTTTTGCATGTATATGATTTTTTTTCTATATGGTGAATTAACTAGAGTAGCTTCGATTCTTGTGATTTAGTAAATTTCATGAGCTGTTTCGAATCTACATCATAATTTCTACATGGTATCAAAGTTGAATTCGCAGTTGAGCATAAATTCGAAGTTGTTTCTTGGAGGTTCGAATTTGGATATCAGTGTTGCAATTTTTCTTCAGTAATGAGAAGATGGCTTTCAATGGACTAAGGATAGATTATGCCTTGGAAGGCACCTCTATTTTCATTGCATGGAAGGACCGCATGGAGGTGGTATTAGATGATGATGCTTTATTAGAATACATCAAGTCAGATGTTGCAAAACCACTATCATATGTTGCCCATAACCTTTCTCAGTGGAAGAAAGATGTGGCCAAAGAGAGGAGAATCATATTGGAGGGAGTACGGAAAATATCCATGGAAAGGAAACTTTGTTCATGATGTGGAAATAACTAATAGAATTGTTCAAGAATAATAGTGACCACAGGAAGCTGGAACTCAAGGATAAACTTTGAAGTATCAAGATGTAGAAGAATGAAACAATTCCATAGTATCTGAGTAGTTTCACACAATGTTTTGATGAACTTGGCAGGGTTGGCGTTAATTTCCCTAAAGAAGACTTGGTAAGCCTAGCAGTTTTGGCCCTTCCCAAGAGCTAGCATAGATATCAAGATTCGGTGAATGGGGGGGAGAAACTATTGAACTGGGAGTGGTTATGGTCTAATTTTATACATGAGGAAATAAGTTAGAATACCAGAGATGGGACTTCATCAAAGTGTGAGGATCAAGAAAAATTTGCATTGGATGGAAACGCAAAGAAGGCAAAAGGGAAGAAATCCAAGTCCAAACCAAAATCAATTCAAGGGAGAAAGAAGAAAGGTTTGTCAAAAATCAAATGATTCCATTGTCATGAATTCAGCCACTATGCCATGAAGTGTCCACACAAGAAGACAAGAAAGAAGACCTAAGGAGGAGCAGTAGGTCAAGCTTTAGCTTCAAAGTTCCAGCTTGACTTTAACCTCATTGCATGCATGGCCAGTACAATTTTTAGTATGAATTCTTATCGCAAGTGTACGAAAAAAAAAGCTCACTTTAGATGTGCATAACAAACAACCCTAACATCAAAGATGGCTGCCAATTTCTTTAGATCTACAGTTAGTTGACCAAGATAAATGCTACAAAATATAGATCTATGCAGTAAAAGACATTAAGCAGTAAATAAAAGCAAGAGTTTCTCCATGCATCCAATAGAGAAGACCATCATATTTTTAAAGAATTTTTGTATTTTTGACACCTGGGAAGGGAACATAGAAAGATGTTACCAGTCCCCCTCAATGGGATGGGTTCTTGTAAGTCCTCAACACTTCTGATCTAAGATCTCTCTCTCTTGCTGGTGTAGAAAACCCAGACAAAAATTTGAACTCAAAGGGAGCTCACAAGAAAAATGGTAGCAAAATATGACAATGATGGAGGATCAAAGTCAGAGAAAAAGTATAGATCCAAAGTGATCTTTAGGCAACAAAGGTAGTGAGTGAATGGAAAAAACCTTCTATTTATAACAAATTATTGAGCTAGTATAGATATTGGTGCATAATTAAAATATTATTAACCAAATCTAGATCCAACTTTTATGGAATATTTTATTATATTTGTTGGAGGGAAAAAGGATTTGAATTTGGTCAAATCCCTTTATTTGTAAATAATAAATAAATAAATGATTTATTTATTATTTTAAGGATGTGGCTGAGTAATAATTAAATAAATAATGATTTATTCAATTATTTATAAATGATTTAGTCAAATTTGACAAGGAATATTATTTAAATAAAGTTTAAATAATTATTCCTAGAAAATAATAAGATAAATAATGATTTATCTAATTAATTTTCCTATTATGGGTTAAATATGACCAGGAATATTAATTAAACTGGTGTTTAACTAATTATTCCTTGAGGAAAATCAAACAAATATGGATTTATTCAATATTTCCTCATGGGGTATCCTATTTAGACCATAAACAACTTAATAAATAAGGATTACTAAGTTATTTTTCATAGTGAAATAAATTTTACTTAGGGTAAAATTGGTTTTACATGGTGTACTTTGGTTCATCTAATAGTAACAGGTTAGATGACCAAAAAATGGTGTAACATATTTCCCCCTAGTGTGTGAGCGTTAGGAGCTAATCGTATGACCGAAGTATGTTGTAAGAACTCAGCCACTAGACACTGAAGGGGAAGTTAGAGAGAAATATAAGGTAGATCAAAGCGTTAGAGGACAATACCCTAAGGAGGTGAGACTTACAGGTGCGACAAGTCTCTTTTATGAGTGAGTACTTGTGCTATAGGTGGTGGGGAGGTATACCTATACCCATCGAGACAAATTAAAAGTATGAAGAATAATCCGCCCAGTAAACAAGGGACTGAACTATATAGTACATGCTGGCATAAACATGAGCCAGATAAAAACATGATAATGAATCCCACATACATACTGTGCCTAGCATAACAGCCAGGACTTATACAATAATATCTAAGTATATGAGATATAAGTACAACTAAAGAGGCCCTGTAAACAGGAAAGGGCTCTGAAAATCTGACTGATGCATGAAAAATAAAAGGCGCTGCAAGTGGTTGAGGCCGAAATCATCAAATATTTAGAGTTTCATCGAAGGCTGTGATGAAGAGGTTATCCGAGCTGTGATGAAGGCTACCTGAAGGGCCACCCCCTCATGAGGGTTGAAACATATCACACACACCCGGGAATCACTGGTACAATCTGTTGCATTACTGAACCATCAAGTATACAGATGTCGATCATGTCGTATGGAGTTGAAGCTGAGAAAAAATCAAGTCAAAGGGAAATAATGAGTCCCTCTGCCTGATCCGAGGCACCGAACAAGAGTGGAAGTTGGAACCAAGGTACACCACCCTATAGAACTGTCTTCTGGAATGAATGAGTTGATGTCGACAGAAGGAGTTTCACCACAGGTGAGGCAATAATGGATCCTCAACTAAGGCACGAGAGAAAATAGTAAAGCGAATGACAGACTGACACCAAGGATGATGATGAAATGGGGGGTACTGAGTAGCGGACGGATGACTTCCCTTGTTAGAGCATAAAGGGCATGGATGACCTGGCAGCAATTGACACAATATCAAAGGGGACAGGGGACAATAGGACTGGAGGCCATAATGTGCGACACGAGAGAGGAACCAAGCAATGAAGGATGGAGGAATATAGCGGGATACAAAGGGACTCGGGATAGACTCCATGGGTGCAATGATGACTCAACTCAGATGCTCTAAACAAGGGTGACTCGATGATGTTGCCACACAGAAAAGGTCTAGTGGGGACCATAAAAACATGAGTACAAGATGATTACTCATGAAGAAATTTGACACGAGCATGGAAAAGTATGGAGGCAAAGTGGTGCCCCAAGTACAAGTGTTGCAAGTGAAGAAATTAGATTTTGAGGAGTGGTGAAGTGACCCTTCTTGGAAAAAATGTGTCCTGGTGAAGTATCAAATGACAAAAAACTAACAGATACCCATTTGAGAGCTCGCTGAGAGCTTTCCAACGGTACGGATAGTTTTTCAAACTGAGCTATGGTTTGGCTGTAGCAAGCGAAAGAGAAATATCAGGTTTCTCTTTTAATAAGGCATTTTCCCTCCAATTTCATTCATTTGTAAGTGTAGTTATGGTGAATGTAGAGAGGAGAGAAGGCCCTAAATCTTGCGGCGAGCGTAGCAAACAAACTGACTGTTGGAATCGAGATTCGTCAGTTGCAATTAAGAGGCCTAACCATACTCTTTCAATTAAGGGGATCAAAATTTCAGTTTAGGTACCTAGAGCTCATGAACAAGCTAGGTCACAATTTTTGGGGTCTGTTCTACGACCTAGGTAGCAGGTACTAGGTAGAAAACTGCGACCTGTCCCAAGAAATGACTTGAAAAGTGCGACCTGTCAGAGAAAGGGGGTATCAGTGATGTTTTTGGCTAAGATTTGGGATTTTATGGTTGAGGGGCATAGGTTCCCCCAAACATGCTATGGTCATGCCAAAATATATCTAGAAAAGAGGAATTGAAACACATTTTTATGATGTCATGCGCCATTTGTTTTCGTTATGGTTATGTAGTTCGAGAAAGGGAATGGAGGATTACCAATATCTTTTAGTACGACATATATGAAGCAAATGGACTAAGTTTATAGGTTTTCATACATGGTGTGACTATCCCAAAGAGTGGATTTGGAGATAATCAATTGGTGCTCTCCTGGAAAACCCATAGGTTGGTCAACAATAATGTCTAGGGGACTAGGTTGCTGATGTAAGATGAAGGAATGATGAGGGGCATCATCCCTACAATGATCTAAAGTAATATGGGACTCTAGAGGTTCTTCTAAATGGGGAAGAATAAGGGTACTAGAGTCAACACGACCAGATACAATAGGAGAGTTTTGGAGAATTGCTTCTCCTGGTCTCTCGAATATGGGTGCCCCCTTATCCAAACATTGGGTGTCAATGTAATGGCCACAAGGTGTATGTGGTTTGAATGCATGGGTTCGATGTAAGGGGGGATAGATAAAGTTAGGGTTGGTGACTACTTCCATAATGTCGTCATCGTAATAGAAGATGGGGTGACTAGTGGAAGAAAGACCACTTGACGCAGCGAAGCAACCTGACTCATCATCATGAGAAGAGAGGTTCAGATGTGCATCGTCACAGGGGGTGATACAAAAAACAAGTATATGAAGGATCCACCGATGTTGAGCCCAAGGTGATCGCTGAAGGGAGGCCAGGCGAAACATAAGGGGAAGTCCGAGGGGGGTCTTCCACTGTGGATCTCATAGATGATGATAGGTAGTGGACAGTGGCTAAAGACTCTGTAATTTTGACATCCAGAGGGGGAATGTATATGGGAGTGGATGTGTCCTCTGTTTCTTCTGAAGTAAAACACGCAAAGAAGGGAGCGGTGGACTCATTGTGCTTGGCCTCGAATTGGTGAACTGCCACTAGAGAGGTGCGAAAGTCCTTGAGGCAGGGACAAAGGTGAGTATAGTGGACATGAAAATCACACAAAGTACAAAGATTATTTGTGTGTAAATAATATAGTTTCGGGACTGAATCAGGTATAGTGACATATACCTCTGGGATATCAGACTCTGGAAATGCTTCATTAACCATGGGCTTGAGAAGAGGCAATTCAGGAAAATTATGGGTGGCATGACCAACAACATCACACAAAGCACATGAAGGTGTATTCTTTGGAGGCTGAGGAGGAGCAGATTTTGTTGGGGCATCCTTTTCTTTAGGTGCATTCTAATGATATTTTCCCCCTTCACCCAAAGTTGTCCCAACAGGAGTAGGTTCCTATTGAGGTAGCAGAGGCACGGTAGCAGAGGTATGGGTCATGGGGAGTGGTTGAACCGGGGTCAAAGCAAGATAAGGTTTGGGATGACTAGTTGGGGTAGTGGCTGGGGTATTAATTTACCAGACTGGGATCCCCAGGGTTAAATTAGGAAGGGATAAGGTAGCCATAACAAGTACCGAAAACACTCTAGGAGGGGGAGCTAGGAACGGTATCTGACCAGAGGGGTAATGGCCAGGCGAGATAGCTCCAATATGGTTAAGGATAGGAGGAACCATGCCAAGAGGGTAGAGAGGCTCATGGATACCAGTTGTAGGTGAAGGGCCAGGAGGAGGGGGTCCAGAAGGCTAATTCGAAGTACTAGGAGCAGGTTGCGGAGGGCGGGGCTGCTAACTATCCGAAGCGGGCCACTTGAGGGAAGCCTGAGACGATTGCATCATGCAAACATTCGACGAGCTGGGATCAGAGGCAGGAGGATAAATACCAGGGAAAGAACCAAGCAGAGAGGAGTATTTTTAGACTCCGGGTGAGACACTGGTCAAAGGTTCGATGGTTTTCTTATTTGCCACCGAAGAAATGATGGACTCAGGGGAGGTCTGAGACTTCGATTCATAATATGTCAACTAGTCAATGATGACTATCTTTCCATTGCGGGGAAAGGACATCTTGCGGTGAACTGCAAATGGTACAAAATACATCACATAGGTGTAGTTATGACCCAATAGAATGTTGTGATCTAAGGGGACATCAATGAATTCTACATCAACGCAAACAGTCTTGCCCGCAAGAGTAATAGGAAAATTGCAGAACAGGCCAATGGGCTAGGAAGAGTAGCCATCCCACGCTCAGAGGGTGATAGTGGAAGGGGCCAACTCAGGTGATCCGAGTTACTTCCAAATCGAACCGTACATCATGCAGGTGGATTCCCCCTCATCAATGATACAACGAGAGATGTTGGCATTCTGGATCTTGACAGGGATTTGGAAGGCGACGGAAGCAGGAAGGGGAGGATGTTATAACCGTTCAACATCGAAGATGATAAAATGATCATCTGAAGGATCCATAGCACCCATTATTACAACTTTTCATTGTGAAGGGCATGACTGGAGGAGTTCCATAATTGAGATGGCAGTAGGAGATTGCGCCAAATCATCTACTATACTATACGAATGGGCAGCTTGGCCAGAAGCAACATTTTAGAGTAATAGTCCCTTGGGGATCTTGGTATGAACCTCTGCCTTAGGCTGAGGGATCTATAAAGGACCATTGGTTGTCGAAAGAGGCTCTGTGGAACCTAAAGAAAGGAGCTCGGGGCGGACATAGCGGGAGGCTTGTTGTACTGATGGAACCGAGTCTGAAGGTTGAGGTCAACGGTAATGGGTTAGTTAGAGTTCATCACGATAATATGGTAATCGAAGGTACTAGATGGAGGAGGTTGAGTGGACACCTGAACTTCAGGTGGTTGTGTAGACATGAATCCTTGCTGAGGGAAAATATTGGTAAACACAGTCGGCTGGATAGGTGCAACATTGGGAGGAACCGAAGGGGAGGCTTGTTGTCCTCGCGATGCTGCTTGATTCTCCCACATCTAATGCATCTATGGTAAAATATCACAATCGTGGGTGTAATGACCATAGACACCACAAAAATAACAAGGCTAGCTTATTCGTGAGAATAGGCCTGTCCTGCTTGGGCTGAGTGCCCTGTTGCTAGTTAGCAATGTTAGGTGCATTCCCTTGGGGATTAGGTCTTGGATTACCTGGGGTAGATTGATTTTGGGTGCCTTTCCTCTTCTTTTTGGAAGTAGGAGGATTAGTCGCGCACTGTTATGCATATACCTGCCCTGGGGGGGCGATGGCTGCTGTTGCGGGGGTTGAGAAGGCAAGGGAGGTGGGGGTGCTAATGCTGGAGGAGTTGGAGCACTAGGATGTGGGTACATATAATAAGGAGGTTGGGAAACATTGTGGTAAACAGGTTGGGAAAAATGAGGAGGCATGTTTTATCCTGAATACATGCTACCGGGAGGGGGAAAAGTGCTGAAGGAGCTAGCCTGTCCCTGAGGGAAATCATAACCCATGGGAGGATGAGCGTATGGACGAGAAAGGGCTCCAATGATACTGTCGGCAGCATGGGATGCCCCCAGTGCATTGGCACCACCAAGTCCAAGGAGATCAGGTAAGACAATATAAACATAACTAGACCGTGCGTAGATCAGGTCATATTTTAATGCAATCTGGAGAGCAGTTACTTCGGTCTAAGGGAAATGTGATGCGACATCTTTGCCGATAGCAGGAAAAATGGATCTAAGGAACTAGTCTATGTAGACACGGTGTTAGAAGGTAGGGGCTCGACATAGGCTCTTTCTTCTCCACCATTCCTAGGCATGATCGGATAGGTGCGTCGCATACAATTGACAGAAAGAGGTCAAAATTTTGGTACCAGTGTCATAACGAAGGGGAAGCTGGAAGTAAGAAAGAAAAGTCTGAGAAAGGGTCGCAAAAAGTAGTATGAGAAGAGGAGGCCGAGTCAACATAACACTTAGAAGCTTCGCCAGTAAGCATACATTGGAACAAGTGAAGATGGACAGAGTCATCGGTAATGGAGTTAGACAAACACCACATGTGGAAAGATCGAACATGGTTTTCAGGATCTTCTCCAGCAAGACCTTCAAACTTGGGGATGTCAGAAGGGAGCTTGGTTGGCATAGCAGGCCAACCAGCGTCATGTTGTATGGGGTCATTGATCAACTGGTTAAAATTGGGAAGACTGAGGCCTACCATATATGGGAGCAAGGGAGTAGCTGAGATAGTCCCTGTTGCAGTCCCACTAGTAGTATTCCCAGAATTAGGGTTGGGACTACCACCAGCATTAGGTCCTGAACCAGACATGGTGAGGGTGACAGGGGGAGAACCGGGGATGGAACCAGAAGAGGAGTCGGAATGCGGACTCGGTGGAGGACTAACTTGAATTCTACGTAGAGGATTAAGTCTTCCTAACAGAAACTGAGGATGAAGGCCAAGAAGTCTCTGAGATAAACGCCTTGGGGGCATAATGATGAAAGCACAAACATGAATCACAAAGGGAAGAGAGACCAACAAGGGAAAGGAGGTGCAGGATCAAATGGTTACAATGACGAAACAAGGGCAGAGAGGTGCAAGATCAATTGATTGCAATGTTATAGTCTTTGCCTGGTGGTGTTAACCAGGCTCTTCTTCACTTAGGGTGTGTGTGTTAAGTGTGTAAATTTTAATTTTTAAACCCAGACGTTTGTAGACAAAGAAAAAGTGTGTTGTATAATTGTAAATAAATATGCAGATAACAGTAAATGAAACTGAATATAACAGAAAATAAATAGCTAATTATGCATTAATCTAAACCCGGGATGCAAGTGTCTCAACAACTAGTCTACGGGTGGGAAAAAATATAGTCAAAACACACCAAAATAGCCAATATATCTAAATTCGGAAGGGAGAATGATCTAAAGGTCAGATCTACTGGAAATAGATGCAGAAAACAACAAAAAACCAGATGGAAAAATGTTGCAAATGAGGTGGCGAAAGGATACAACCGGGAGGGAAATGGAGGGGACCCTAGAGGAAGACCCAAAAAAAACTGAAAAGAGGTGTTTTGGATGGATGAATAACCAATCTAAATTGGATCTGAAGGTAACGGATCAGATCTAAAAAATGGCTGAACGCACTGAAATTTCAGATGACCTGCCACAACTAAAACTCCTCCTAGGAAGGTGGAGGGTACTGAAGCCCTAGGGGGCTAGGTTCCCATTTTGATGAGTAAAATAGAGCAAGTACATGTAAAAAATGGGCAGAGATGGAGGTCAGACAACCCTGAACAGAAGCCCAGACAAACCCAGGAAAATCTCAGAAAAATTCCCTCAAAAAGTTCAGGTCGCAGTTTCTCACCTTTTTTCTACAGAGGTCACAAGTTTGGGGCAATGTTCTGCACCTTGAAGGTCCAGGTTGTAGGTTTGGGCCCAAAAAGTGTGACCTACACTTCCGGCACTCTCGGGAGCAGGTTTCAGAAAAATTTTCCCTCTCAGTTGCGGTTGATGCCTGTCACCTGCATAATAGGTCCAAAAACATACGAAAGTTATAATTTTTAATGTTTTAGGGTTTTATAGGTTAAAAACAACATCAAGAAAAGAAAAAAAAGAAGCTAAAGAGAAATCCTAGGGTTTTAAGCAACTGGTCATGTAGGGACCTGAAAAATGACAGAGGTCGTAATCGTCAACCCTTGTGGAGTTGCCAGTTGTTAGTATGAATTCTTATCGCAAGTGTACGAAAAAAAACCTCACTTTAGCTGTGCATAAAAAACAACCCTAACATCAAAGATGGTTGCCAATTTCTTTAGATCTGCAGTTATTTGACCAAGATAAATACTACAAAATCTAGGTCTATGCAGTAAAATACATTAAGCAATAAATAAAAGCAAGAGTTGCTCCATGCATCCAATAGACAAGACAAGAATATTTTTAAATATTTTTTGTATTTTTGACACCTGGGAAGGGAACATAGAAAGATGTTACTAGTCCCCCTCAATGGGATGGGTTCTTGTAAGTCCTTATCACTTCAGATCTAAGATCTCTCTCTCTTGATGGTGTAGAAAACCCAGACAAAAAATGGAACTTCAAGGGAGCTCACAAGAAAAATGGTAGCAAAATATGACAATGATAGAGGATCAAAGTGAGACCAAAAGTATAGATCCAGAGTGATCTTTAGGCAACAAAAGGTAGTGAGTGAATGGAAAAACCCTTCTATTTATAACAAAATATTGAGTTAATATAGATATTGGTGCATAATTAAAATATTATTAACCAAATCTAGATCCAAATTTTATGGAATATTTTATTATATTTGTTGGAGGGAAAAAGGATTTGAATTTGGTCAAATCTCTTTATTTGTAAATAATAAATAAATAAATGATTTATTTATTATTTTAAGGATGTGGTTTAGTAGTAATTAAATAAATAATTTTTTATTCATTTTTTTATAAATCATTTAGTCAAATTTAACAAGGAATATTATTTAAATAATGTTTAAATAATTATTCCTAGAAAATAATAAGATAAATAATGATTTATCTAATTAATTTTCCTGTTTTGGGTTAAATATGACTAGGAATATTAATTAAACTATTGTTTAACTAAGTATTCCTTGAGGAAAATAAAACATATATGGATTTATTCAATATTTCCTCATGGGGTTTCCTGTTTAGACCATAAACAACTTAATAAATAAGGATTACTAAGTTATTTTTCATAGTGAAAGCAATTTTACTTAGGTAAAATTGGTCTTACATGGTGTACTTTGGTCCATCTAATAGTAACAAGTTAGATGACCAAAAAATGGTGTAACAACAATGATGGGGAGTGCGTGGTACTTGGACTCAGGTGTCCCGTTCCACATGATGGGGAATAGAGACAATTTCAATGAACTGGAAGAGAAATTTTACAAATGCACATTGAGATGGTGGATGATGGAAGGTACAGTGAAATCAAGGTTGGTACATTAACCTTTCAAAGGGAGTCAAGCTCACCCCTCAAGCTCAAGGATGTCATGCTCGTGTCGGGCCCAAAGAAAAATCTTGTCTCTGTTGCAGTTTTGGAAGACCGTGAATATGATGTGATCTTCAGCAAAGGAAAGGAACTACTGAGACACATAGACACGGGATAGGTGAATCAGATCGGGGTTCGGTTGAAGAACCTATACAAGCTAGATGTGGAGGATTGTGCTACATTGAGCACAAAAGAAGAGAAAGTGTGGAGTTGAGATGTCGATGAAATTTGGCATAGAAGACTTGGCCACTTGCATTATGGATCTTTGAAGATCATGCAGCAGATATCCACAGGCATTCCCAAAGGATCACTTGAGAAGCAAGATGTATGCAAATGATATACTTTGGGGAAGTACACAAAATCCACTTTCCATGATCGGGACAACAAGGCGCATGTAGTCCTAGAAAGGATCCACTCTGATGTCTGTGGACCTTTCTCAACAACCTCCACTTCCATACATAAATATTTTGTCATATTTATCAATGATTACTCATGGAATTGTTGGATCTTCTTCATGTGGAAGAAGGAGGAGAATTTCGCCAAATTTTTTGAGTTTAAGGCACTGGTGGAGAAAGAAACATGAAAGAAGGTGAAAGCTCTCGGGAGCGATAATGCACCACCTATAAGGCTCTATCAATTATATAGTACACTATTCCAAGGAAGTGTATTATCAGTTCTAGCATATTCCCATGTGTACAAGTGGTGCATTATTATTCTATTAAGGAAATATCAGTTGTATCATATTCCCATGTGTATAGGTGGTGCATGGAGTCAGAGGAAGGACGTAGAGGATTTTCCCAATTCAGTAGTGGGAAATTCCAAAATAATAGGGGCTAATTTCCTGGAGGAATATGTTGGGTGTTTGTTATATTCTTTCCATGATTAGTTGCATGTGCAGGGGGGTCACATGGGGGGGTGACAGGTGTCCCTTTTTGTTGCGTCAGACATAGCACAGGGGGTTATAGGGGAAGCAGTAGCACCCTCTGTTAGGGATTTTTTAGGGGGGCAATAGCCCCCCTACACGAGGTCCAAGGCAGCGCCCCAAGAATGTTTTTATTGGACCCTGTAATAGGTGGGCAGACCTACCTAGGGTTTTTTTCATGGGTTTTGCACATGGTTTTGGGCACGATGGTATTCTTCCCATGGTGTTTTTTATATTTGCCAAGGGAACTACGATTATGTTCTAATCCAGGGTTAATGGATTGAGGTTTATGAATGCTTCGACATGTATATATTGTTATGAAACCAGCTCCAAAAATAGAAGAAAAGAGAGATCAACGCCTTAGAAATAAACCAATTCGAGGCAGAAACCTTCTTTACATTACATAAATGAAAATTTCTTGGATGATACAAATGACAAAACCTCCTTTCTATATATAGGATTCCATGGGGTCACAATATGATCCTAGTTGAACTAACAATAATAATGTAAGGGCACAATAATAACAATATTGGGGTTATAGGGGTACAACAATAACAATAAGGGGGTTACACAACAACAATAAGAGAATACACTAGTAATATAGGGACCTAACATGCCCCTCCCCTTTAAACAAGTGTTGTCCTCAATGCTTGATTATTTCTTGATGCTTATGTATAAAATTCTCATCCTCCCATATGTAATATTCAACGGGTAAGTTATTCCACATGCTGAGATACTATGAAATTGATCGATTTTGTAGTTGCCGAGTTCTTTTTTCTATGACTACTTCAAAACTTCTTTCACTGCGATGTTGATCTTCATGTTGTTTCATTCGATTCTGCACCAAAGTTAGGTTATACTTTGAGAGTTGGAAAACTTGTTGTTGATGATCGATACGATCTTCCACTACTTTATGATCCATATTAGATTTCATTTGATCCTTCAAAATGTCCAACTTAGCCTTTATTTCTGCTTTTAAACCATCTATTTTATCTTTGATTTCTCTTTGTAAGATCTAAATTTGTTGCACTTGGTACCGTAATTTTGATATTTCATACTGCAATTATTCCTCTTCATGAGTCATAGTATAGCCTTCTGAGGGCTTAATGGGTGTGGAAATATTTTTGGGAGGAATTATATAACTCAATATTGATATATATGCTTCAATATGCCCTTGGAATCACTTCAAACTGATTTTTCAAACAAACATTATGCAAACTTGCTTAAAAAATACACACATTTTTCTTGATATTTACAAGGTCTATATTGAAATTGAATTATATCTGTGATTTTGGATCTTCAATATATAAAATTTGGTCCTATAGTATCCCTCTTAATCTTCTTTCTAATTCCATAGATCTGACTTGATTTGGATTCTTCAAGGAAAATTTATGCCCAATCTCCCACAATGACCTAATTATGGACTGGTTTAGTAGAGATAACTTGTACAATGTTCCACATGTCACTGTTTCCTCCTTTGCTCTTAAATTCATAAACAGGAACTTACAGTCTGTTTAATTGTCGCCACTTTTTACAGAATTCCGATCCAATTCTCAGATAGAGAGTTATGACGATTTTCCCCAAGTCACCTCTTTTAGATGAAATTCAGGAGCCTGCAAAAACCCTAACTTCCACAGATCATATCTCCGAAAATATTGTGAACCAAGATCTGAAATTTTTATAATAAGTTCTTGAGGGTTTCAGCTTCGCATGATAAAAATTTCAGCTTCTTAACCTTTGTAGAAAAAAATTTATAGTGAAAAATCCACGATGACCTTTTGGGAGCAGTGAAACCCTAGAATCTAAAGCTCTAATACCAAATGTTATGAAACCAACTCCAAAAGTAGAAGAAAAGAGAGATAAATGCCTTATAAATAAGCCACTTCGAGGGGGAAACATCCTTTACATTACATAAATGAACAATTCTTGGATGATACAAATGAAAAAACCTCCTTTCTATATATAGGAGTCCATGGGGTCACAATATAATCTTATCTGAACTAACAATAATAATGCAAGGGCACAATAATAGCAATATGGGGGTTACAGGGGTACAACAATAACAATAAGGGGGTTACACAACAATAATAAGGGACTACACTAGTAATATAGGGACCTCTAGCCAAACTAACAATAATAATGTAAGGGAAAAATAATAACAATATGGGGGTTACAGGGGTACAACAATAATAATAAGGGGGTTACGCAACAACAATAAGGGACTAAAATAGTAATATAGGGACCTAAAATATATATGTATTGTAACATTGAAAGGAATATAATGAAAAATCAATTTGGTAGTCCCAGTTTTGGGATCCATGGAAAATCTTTGTGTATATTTGTTTTATTTTCTCGACATTGTTTATTTTTCTATTTTAAGAATTCATTTGGAGGTAATTTTTGTAAAGGGTTAAAACCTACAGAATAACGCAAGGAAATGGGAGCTTGGAGGGCTTGAAAATTGGATAAGTTTTGGCCAAAGTCAGTCAGTCAGGTAGAGGGATAGAATAGACACTTGTAGTGTGTGCTCAAGCTTGAGAAAACATATGTATTTCTTCTCTATTTTGTTATTAATGCAATATAGATAGGAATGGGTTTTGAGCAGCTTCTTTCCCCTAGATAAATATCTTTCCATGTATGATTTTTTCTTTTGCATGTCTATGTTTTGTGTTATATATGGTTAATTAACTTCCAAAAATCAATAGAGTAGCTTCGAGGATTGTGATTAAGTAAATTTCATGAGCAGATTCAAATCTACATCATAATTTCTACATTGAGAACTTGTGAACCTATTCATCCTAACCAATGAACTCACTCGATAACTTGAGAACTCAATATAATATGGTAGCATTTAATCTTCCATTACAAAAAATTACCCACATACTTTGATATGTTGAAGAATGTAACTATTTTCAGTCTTCATAATTTTCATTTGGCTCATTTCATGATGTAATTATTATGTATCTATCAAAAGAGAAAAGAAAATGATTTTTGTAAAGCATGGGTCTCATGCTCAAGTAACTTTTTCATTAGGTCAAGTATCCATTGAATGTTCCTAGGGTTTTTCATGACTTAAGAGTCCTTGTCATATTGTAAAAGGCCCTTTCAGGAATTTGTATAAAGGAAAGAAAATTTATTTTGAAATTATAAATGTCTAGAAGGCTCCCAAGACCAAGTCGACTAGCCAAGGAAAATTTGGCCTAGAGAGGGATAATGGAGCCTCTTGGAAATGGTATATAAAGACGGATCTTCGTTCTATTGAGATACACATCAATATTTTGAAAGTTTGTAACTTTTCTTCTAATTATGTTCACAGATGTGAATACCTTAGGATTTCTAGGGTTTCCTCAGGCCCAAAATTGCACGAGGTGTTGCAAGTTTCCTTGGTGAGCAAGAAAGTCTAGAAGAGAAATAATCTTGAAGAGATCTTGTTCACTTCCCTTGGAGATCTTGTTTCATTGCACTTGGAGGACTGGAAAATCTCATTATGCAACATTTATCATGAACCATAGTTCTCTTACTGTCATCATGTATCAAATGAAACTTTTCCCCAAACTGAGCGAGAAACTAAAAATTCAACATAATTTATGTTGCTCCTATGGCTTATTTGAAACAACATGCTCACATATGTTGGGAAATATAACTAGTTTCGGTCTTCATAATTTTCATTTTTCTCATTTCATGATGTAATTATTATATATTGATCAAAATAAGAAAGAGAATTTCAAACATAAATTTTTATAAAGCATAGGTTTCATGCTTGAATCTTTGGTCAATATGTGAGGCATCCATTTTCTATCTTTAAAATTAATAACACATGAAACATGATCAAATTTTTTTCCAAATTTGCATTAGAATTATTGTTTTTTATTGCAACAATTTGAATGTCTATGTGATGCTAGAAACCAATTCTCATTTCGCTTGTGCATGTGTACCTAATACTGAGATAGCTTAGGTGAGGAGAATTGATAGTCATATTAAAATTAAATCTATTATATGCTATCTTAATTATGGCTACTCTTCCTTTTGGTTACAAATAAAATTCCTAGTAGCCTAAGCTTTTTGTGGGCATGCTCCTCATACTCATTTTTATAGAGTTTCTTTCCCTATATGATTTGATGGTGTTGAAAATGGTAACTAGCTCCAGTCTTCATAATTGTTTTAACTAGCTTCAGCCTTCATAATTGTTTATGTACCATGACTTGATGTAATTTTCAATGAAAAAGAAAAAGATTTTTTTTTTTTTGCAAAATTAAAATTTGTTTATTGAAGAATGGGTTTCTTTCCCATTGATTATTTTATTATTTTTGGCACCCATTGTGTGCCACAGGGTTTATACAAGGTTTAGGTCAAGTTCATGATGCAAATTCCCTTGGAGGGCTCTAGGATCAATGTAAAAGGAATTTATTTTTAATGTAAAAAGGACAAGAAACTAGCAAGGGATGGGTCAGCCAGCCCAGCAAGTCGGCCCCACAAGAAGGTAGATGCACCACACCGAGAGGCTATATATAGAAGATTCATTCGACCTCCAAAGAAAATAATCAAGTTTTCATCTTTTGAGAAGTATGAGATAAATTAAGTTGAATAAGAGGAAAAAATAAACGAGGAAGAAGAGAAGGTTTTTTATTTTGTTTTGGGCATTTTTTCTTGTTTTGGAAAGTTCACACATATGATAAGGGAAGCTAATTTGGTTCAATATATTTCGGCGTAGAAAAGAGGAACAATTTGAGTTGAAGAGAGAAGCATTTTTATTTGGGTGGTTGTCCTATCACTCAGTGAGTTGTTTAGATCAAAGGTCTGGAAGTCTTTCTTGAGAATCTATAAGAAGAGAATTTTTTAGGTTTTCCCCTATGGATGGGTTTTTCCTTGGTGAAGAGCCTATTTCTAGTGTCCCTATTTTCATTTAGATCTTATTTAATTTCCATAATTGTCTTGATGATAACAAACACAATATACTAATACTAATAATGGGCTAAACATATCACTTCGTCGTTGCATAATCCATCACACATCTCTGTTCACTACATTTTGACTCATGTTCTTACAACTTAATTCCATGACAAATGACCCACATAATAAGTGAGTGGTATATATATATATATATATATATATATATATATATATATATATATATATATATATATAATTCCATCTAATTTCTTAGGTCCATAGAGGTGGCCTTGAGCAAGACTATTTCTTTTAAAAGAAGACGAAGCATTGATAAGGACCGGTGATTGGAAATTCATTCTTATTAAATGATTTTTTAATTCCCAAAGGATTCAAGGCCTTCATTGGGATTTAATGGAATAATAAGCACTTTAGTCTAAGCTATTATTAATTATTTATCAATTATTTTGTTTAGAAATTATGTGTGAAAGTGATTGTTATTTATTATGACATTGTTGACTTGTAATTCATAATGGATATTCTTTATATATTGTTTAAGGAGAATTGGTTATAGAATGTGGAATAAATAAGGATGTATTTCATGTATCTACTTTTATAATAATGATTAATGTTTCATGTTAATTACGTGAAATTAATTGTAATTTATTTTTATATTGTTCACCTATCATATAGAATGGATATTTTTACATATTCGTTATTAATATGGAATTGATAATATAATGTGGAATAAATTAGTATGCATATAAATGAGTCATGAATGAAAATGTCAGTAAAAAGTGAAATGTGATATTCTAACTCAAGAATAAAACATGTAATGATAAAAATGATATTTGAATGAGAGTTATGTTCACTGCATATACCTTAATGATTAATATTGTATAAATATTGGCATATATGTGTGTGTGTGTGTATATATATATATATATATATATATATATATATATATATATAACCTACAGGAGCGCATACCTATGACGGAATGTTTGCAAGATATTTTGAATATGGATAGAGGACAGTAAAGTACCTTCATTAAACCTATACTAATTAACCTAGACTTAGTGTACCACTTGAAGCTAGTGATACGTGCAAATAGTGGAAGGCTACAAGCCTTATAAATTGCCAAATTTTGAATAGAACCTCAGAGAAATATTATGACATTAAATTATTATTGGGATAGAGCATGAGAAGAGTTTATAAACCATCCCATGAAGCATCAATATTAGTCTCAACATAGAGAATTGTGTCATGGTGAGTGAGGCCACTCACACACCATGAAGGGGAAAACTAAGGCTTATTAGTGAAAAACGGTTGATTGATTATTTGAGCACTGGGAAGGGGAAAATTGTGCCACAGATGAAGAAATATAAAATAAAATTGATGATTTATAGGTTTTGTTTACATTAATAGACATTGTTTCACAATCATTGTAGGGAGATTTAATGGTATGTTAAATCCCTTGTAATTTAAATATGTCAACCTAGGGGTTTTGTAAAATTAGAAGAAAACCAAAATATATGGGACCTCAGATGAAACTGTTTGTAGAAATTTTGTTTAGGATGGAAACAAAGAGAGAAAGAAAAGAATGGAAATGCATATTATAACTAAAACCAAAGAAAACAACCAAAGAAATCAAATGCAAGAAAAATGAATTAGATTCTAAGGGTGGAAGTTAGATTCTAAGGGTGGAATGAATGAATTCCATGGCCTTTCTAAAAACTTATAAACTAATCTATGAAAAATTATAAGAAGCAAACTATGATAATCTAGAAAGCGGGTAAACCTAGAACAACTATTGATTTAGTTATCAAGAAAGCAAATTTTGAGAACTAGTAAGCAAGAAATTTAATGATAACTAAAGTTCAAATCTATTAGAAGCAAACTATGATAATCTAGAAAACAGTAAATATCAACTAGTGATTTAATTGTCAAGCAAGAAAACTAAGATAACTAGTAAGCAAGTAGTTTAATGACAATCAAATTGAATCTAGGAAATGAAATCACACTTGTGGAAAGTAAATCACACTTGCAGAAAGTAAAGCGCGCTTGCATGAAAGGAAATAACATAAATCAAACTATGTTACAGATGTATGATAATTGTGGTTGATGGGGATCCGTCCATTCCTCAATGAGCACATGTGAATAACTGTCACATCTTAAGAATCAAACAACACTCATAACTCATGATTTGAAGAAAATGAAATTACTCATGCTGAATGAATAATCATAAATCTGATGCTAATGAATAATTGACAACTTGTTAACTTCCTTTGAAGGATTCTCTTCCTATTTATACATGAATTAGGGATATCTTCTCAATAAATTTAATTCCCTTAAATATCTACTAGATCCATACTTGTCTCAACTTATCCCTATATAATAGATACAAATCCCATGACACATCAAGATCTCCATGATCTTTCTCCTTGGAATATGGTCCACCTCTGGAGTTGAAATTTGAATCTATGCTTGGGAGGCTAGGTAAGACCCTTCTAGAACCTCCAAACAAGCCTACACATGTCACAAAACTCATAACACACATATATGTATATGAAACCATGTTAAGTTCCTAGTTTTTAATCATAAATTCACTTAAAAATATAAAATAAATAAATTTGGAAAATGATTATTCTAACCCATATGATCATGAAGATGATTACTTGATGTAGGGTTTTAGGCTATATAATCATGAAATGAGGACTAAATTTTTATGAAATGATGGAAATATGGATGAAGATGGAAGACAACTTTGAGACTCAACAATCATCTTATATTACACATATTTCCATCAATAAATAAATGGTGAATCTCAATTTTCATGCATTATATAGGAATTGGTGTCAAATTGATACATCAAGATCCCTATTGCAATGAGGTAATAGGATAAGTGCAATGTTATTATCATCATGTAGACACATAGGCGTTCCAAGTCACTGATGTACATATGGATTAATACAAGCATAGGATTAATTGTCTATGTCACTGTCATGATTATAGTTGCATAGACTAATTTCTAACTTTCTTGACGATCATTATAATATGTCAAGCATATCGTTAGCTGCCAACTCTAATATTACTAATATACGGTTTCTTAGGGTTGTTGTTCATATTTCCTTTAGATTTTCCATAATTTCATATGAGTCATAGAAGATAGTTGTCCACGATATCTTTGTCATTTAAATGTATAAATTGATATTCCAAGCCTCCTTAGGGTTTCAATTTAGGGTTGATAATAAAAATATCTCAACATAATATATATATATATATATATATATATATATATATATATATATATATATATATATATATATATATATATTAGAAATAATGTGATATTGAGAAAATACAAGGTTTCAATGCCATCAACAAAATCATAAGTTAAACACTTCCATAACGTAATTCAATTCCATGCCAAACAAACATTATATTGAGGTCATATGTATTTGGTATATAAGACATAATTCTAATAGAAGTCATACCATACAAACTGTATAAATAATCGATGCTAATATTGTGTGCAAACTTCCATAACAAAGCCAAAACAAACTTTATATTGAGGTCATATGGAAATGTATAAATAATCGATGTTAGGACTATATGCAAACTTCCATCAGAGAGCCAAATCAAACTTTATATTGAGGTCATATTTATTTGGTATATAATCCATAATTCTAAGAGAATATGTACCATATGAACTATATAAATAAGCAACTCCAACACTATATGCAAAATTCCATCACAGAGCCAAAACAAACTTTATATTGAGGTCATATGTATTTGGTATAGAAGCCATAATTCTCATAGAAAACATACCATATAGACTATACGATCCATATTTATGCAGGAATGCAATAAAATACATAAATAAACCTAAACACAGAGATGCAATAGAAAATATACTTCATTTCATTAATATCAAATAATTGAAATAAGCTTACAGACAAAATGGAAATAAACTAGCTCGGGTGATGATAACTTATCTCTGAGAAGAGATGTAACAGCTACATCCTATGAACTGTGTTATAATGAGGCTCAAGGGAATTTTTATTATTGAACAACATGGGAAACCATAAACAACCAAAAGCCTAACCCCAAGAGATGGAACACCAAGTTTTTGTGGGCCCCGTTGGGGTTAGTTGGGTAGCCAACTTCCCAGGGTCGTAACTTGGTCATATTATCTTTGTTTGGCACATACAATATATCGTCAGAAATATCTCTTCGATTACTATAGGATTTTCTGCAAGCCCCTTCCTCTAGCTATGGGCTTGTTGTAGACCTAAAAAAAACATTATTTAGGGGGTCAAAATTGCTCTAGAAGTTTAGGACCCAAAAAACTGCTAAAAATAGTAAATGTTGCTATAAACAAGGAAAATGATGAAACTGACTAGAGGTCTAGGTGGAATAGGTGGATGGCCACCAATATCCACCTGGATCACTATATAATAATCGATGCCAAGACTATATGTAAACTTCCATCATAGAGAGAAAAAAAATTATATTGAGGTCATACATAAAATAATTGATGCCAAGACTGTATGTAAACTTCCATCATAGAGAGAAAAAAAATTATATTGAGGTCATACATAAATGTATAAATAATCGATGTCAAGATTGTATGCAAAATTTCATCATAGATCCAAAACAAAATTTATATTGAGGTCATATGTATTTGGTATATAATCCATAATTATCAAAGAATAAATACCATACAAACTTTATAAATAATCGATGTCAAGTTTGTATGCAAATTTCCATCATAGAGCCATACATACTATACTAGGATAATACAATTGTGCATATGGATTGTGCCATCTGAACTATATGTGAATACCAAACAACAGTCACATTCGAACTGTATAATAATACCATACAAAAGTGTCATGTGAACTACATAGGAATACCATATAAAAGTGCCATCATAACTTACAATCATGGGTAATGGTTCACCCCATTACAAGTAAGATGAATAAGAGTTTCGAGCTTACTTATGAAATAACCTTGCTTAATTACTTACCTTCAACTCCTTCTTGACCTCATCCTCATAAGGTTGAAACCAGAAATCAATGGGTTCTTTTTTAATCTAATTCCCAACATGTGGGCTAATGGGAATACTATCTATGGGGGTATCTGACCTAATGGGTATGGGGGGAAAACCCAATACCATATAGAGGTTGTAGTGAGTGGAAGCATACAGTTCATAACTAGCAACATTGGAGGGATAAGAGCTAGAGGCATAAGAATGATATGGAGCATAAAAATTTAATGAACAAGAGGGTAAGGGTTTTGAGCTTACAATCATGGGTAAGGATTCACCTTGTTGCAGGTAAGATTAATAAAATGGTTTTGAGCTTACAATCATGGGTAAGGGTTCACCCCATTCTAGGTAAGATTAATAAAATGGTTTCGATATTACAATAATTGGTATGAGTTCACCCCGTTGTAGGTAAGAAAAATAAATGCCTCGGTGGAAATATGAGGGCGACTTCATGGAAGGTAAAGGACTAAGAATGATAAGAGAGATGGGGTCGAGCTTACAGTCAAATAGAAAACATAGTAACTTGGTTTCAAGATTACCACCATATCTCTAATGATGTCCTCCAAGAATGCCATTGTGCCCGCTGCTCAAATTCCCTTGTGACCTCCTCAAATTCCCTCATGCCGCCCAGTGGAATTCCCTCGTTCTCTCTCTCCTACCACCCTGTGAAATGCCCTTGTGGTCTCTCTATGAACTACCCTGCTCGCTATGTTGTGAACCCGAACCCACAATTTGATTATATGATTATATATCGTATTATGTATAAACTATATAATGTTCATTATATAATATATATAATATATATTATATATATTATATATAATATTATAATAATATTATAAATTATTATATGTTTCCTATGAGTGGTGCAATACCCGAAAGTGGGTTTGTCCATTTGCAATTAACTGGTGGATGGAATTTAGATTGATTCCATGCTTTCTCATATTAAGTACTAAGTCAAGGGAGTTGGGCGATTGATAATCCAGCATGACCACATAGTAAAAGTGGCATTCTATTGCATGATTAT
This sequence comes from Pinus albicaulis, assembly GCA_034641835.2. NCBI lineage: Eukaryota > Viridiplantae > Streptophyta > Pinopsida > Pinales > Pinaceae > Pinus > Pinus albicaulis. Next base: position 798,420,520 of record CM076572.1, on the reverse strand, counting down.
TTAGTAATTCTGAATGTACCCATGTAGATATGAGACTTAAAGGAAGTTGGAAACTAGTCTAGAAATCATTCATTATTCAGGGGTTATCCTTGCTTCGTTCACCTGGTTTCCCACCATATATATTGAAAGAGGCTTAGGGGAGGAAGGCAGTGAATATTCAAACATCATGAGAGTGGTGATAAAGAAAATTCTGAAATTATTTTAAAAATTATCCTAGATGAAACCATGTCACACTTACATAGGTGAGAGTATAATTTTTCACTAAACACATGAAAAAATCATCATATCCATTCTTAAAGAAATTAAGAAAATTATAGAATGTGGTGCACATGATTAATATTAATTATATTAATTAATTATCTCTAAAGTGGTTAATAGTGGTCAAACAAACTTAGATGAGTGGGTCAAAAAAATTGTAGATGAATTTTGTGAGGAGCAAGCAATAGAAGGAAGGCATCCCTCGATGATGTTAAAATCATATTTTATGAAAAATTGAATGACTAGTTCCTCTACATGGTACCCACTTTAATTCACAAATTCTTGATTGGCCAAGGCATTTGGAACATTTTTGAACCCCATTGAACTCCACTAACAAGACTAACTAGTACCTAATAGAAAATATGACAATCTAGGTGGGAATATTTTTTGAATGCTAGTTTAAAAAATGCTTAAGAAGCTTAGGAATACTTATAGAAATGAATGGCTAATTGTGGTACCTTTATCAACTAGTAAAATTAAAGTTTGGATTTGTGGTGGGGGTGACAATTTGTGAGAATGCCTAAAATGGAGTAAACTTAGTTGATACACATTAAAGAGAGTGAGAGTATGCTCTAGATGAAGAAAAAAAGAAAAGGATGCTCAAAATAATGAAATCATACAAGATAATGATTAATATTAAAAAAGTTGGAAGGGGAAAAAGCCAAAGGAAAAGCATAGTGATGCGCGATGTTGCCAACCATCATCAATCCTAAAGAAAAATTCCTCAATAGTGGCAATTCATTGGAGTGCTAAATCTCTTTGATGATTATATAGATTTCACATGGGAAGAATCCTTGATGGTTCTTGATTTGAATGAATATATAAAGTTGGTAGAGGTAGGCATTGCCACCCTTTTATTGGTAGAGAATTTTGAAAGCATAGAGGTTGAGAGCTAGGAAATATGATACGTAATCATCCAAATCCTTATGTAACAAGTCATCTATCTTCAATAATTCCTCGAGTTCAAAAATCCTTTTGGGAACATTTACAAGTATGTTCTTAATGATCTTCATAGTGGTATCAACTAGAAAACCATGTAAATGTGAGATATATTTTGTTCCTTGTAATACCCCACAAAAAGTGAAATTGGCTAAGCATTGAAGGATATAATAGCATACTACTCCACATAAAACATATTAGAACTTTACCACTTATATGATTTACTATTTGAGGAGGATACCTCAATTTTTTTCAAAATTTGCAAGGAAGTGATGCAACAACAAACAAGACAATTTAAATACTATAAAGATCAAAATTGTTAGATTGATGAAATAAACCTTCTAGTAAAATCAGCCAAATTTGATCAACTAAACAATGAGAAACCATTGATTTTCCTATGACTAGCTCCACCTACTACAATATGGTAAAAAAACCCTCCTCCTTAAACAAATGTTGCACCACCATATACCCTTCTATGAGGGTGATAAAGATATTAAAAATCATTGGTTCATATGTGAGAAAAATTGGGTCGTGATGTATATACCACACACAAAGAAAAGAAAATTTCAAAGTATGTTGGAGCATTAAAGAAAACAATGTTAACATGATTTATGAATTTTAAGGATAATTAAACAAAAACAAAAACACAAATGGAAGTGAAGGACAAATTTTTATCATTCCTTAAAATTCAATATGTCAAATATATAATACCACAAAAAATAAAAGGCACTAATTAGTTGACTTGTGAACTTGTGTTGGAATACAACGAGAGGTTTATATATTTTCTTAGCCATATCCCATAAATAATCAACAGGTACTTTCTCATAGAATGGTTCATAGCACGCCTTCTATAAAATATAAGGGGTACTCTTTGAATACATGAAATCAAAAATTTCCAAGATGTCCTAAAGAAATAATAACATATGGAATCACATGAATATTGGTCTATCCCATCATCATTTTATGGGTATAATTTAAGATAAAAATTTGGGGGGAATTCCACTTGAACTCTATATATTATGGAAACAAAGTGAATCATATCAACTATGTGTGTATTTGGATAACTCCAAACAAGTTTTAGAGGGTAATTTTTTTTAAGGAATTTTATTATTGCAAGTAATAATGAGAAGAAGTAAGTCAACTTTAAATAATTTTCATGAAATCTTGAATAAATATTCTACGTGATTAATATATTGAACACTAGAATTATATATAATAGGATAATGCAAATAAATATTTATACAAGGTTTCATACCATGAAATTTTTTATGGGACGTCTCTTATTGAGTCTTAGTTTTTAAAAGATTTATTAAACCACACCTACCTGACCATTGTGTCACTTGGTTCACTCGTCGCCCAAATCGCCTAGTACAAAAATGATGGTGTTGATGATGATTATGAAAAATATGACATTAAAGGGTCATAAGTTTTCTCAAATGTAAAGGTAAGGATTTTTCTCAACCTTTGGACTATGAAGTACATTATAAGCCTGAAACTGGTAAATAGTAATAAATAATTTCATCTCCTTAACATTGATATATGTTATAATTTTTTTCGTTTGATTGTAAAATCCCTTTTGTGAGTTGTATTTGAGTCTCAAAACCCTCCCATATCGTTAATGCATGCATCTAACATAACCATGTCAAATTTCAGTGTGTACGAGCATAAACTGAAAAATTTCAATGTTGGCCCCATTCTCAAGACATGGGCAGTCATGCATGTATGGGACTACATTACTTCTTTTGTGTGTACATCCCTTTTGAACGGCCAAGAATATTTTCATCAATGACAAAGGGGGAGATTGTTAATCTAGGTTGTCATTGATGTCAGTGGCCGACATGGAAAATATTCTTGAAGATGCTAGATAATGAATACAACTCTTATTTAAGATTTCAAGACACAAATGAAGTGTCAATCATGTATATTGATGATAATAATGGAAGACTACCATATCACTGCACTTGATTGAAGACTAGAAGACATACACATGATGACATGTCCTACCTCCAATGATCTTGATGATAATACTACATGATTACATGTCCTACCTCGATAATTTGATGATGACATGACAAATTTCCAATGATGTGAAGCTTGATGTCCTTATAACGAAGACTACATAATGATGTTGCATTTGATTGATGAAATATCTCTGCACTATCTTAAGAACAGCTGACCTAATGCCCTTATGTTGAAGAAGGCAAGGACAGGATGATGGTGATCCTATGTTGAAGAAGGAAAGAACATGATTATGAAGACAATCAACGAAGAAATTAAACCATGAAGAAGCCCTACACTCAAAGGCATTCTGCCTTGCCTCCATTTCTGCACTCATAAATAAACAGTCACATTAAAAAATATTTTGTGCTACCTTAGAGGCAAAATTCATTAATGAAACCTACAACATCTTGAAGAGCATAATTTTTCCTTTCTAACGAGCTATTACTCTGCCCGAAACTCCAAGCAGTTTGAAAGATATTGATTTTTTAAGTTAATGAAATTAATCCTAGCAGCTATCCGACCTAAACACAGTCATTCATGTCGGCCTCTCTCCATGAGACATGTCTCTTAATTAAGGGTCAAAACATAGTATATATTGACATTGAAAAGCTTAATTTTAGCATCAAAATTTCGGTGATCATTTTAGAGAAATGACACAAAAATTACAGGAGGTTGAGAGGATGTAAAATTTTAATGTTTGGGCTAATTTTTGTGATTGGGTTATCATTTAAGAGTCGATAAAGTGCAGATATCATAACAGTGACTACATTCTGTGGAGAGATACTTCTAAGACCGTGAGGCAGCAACCTGTGGAGACAGTCCTCACCTCAGAGTTGAAGTAGCTCAGACTTTGGGTAGTTTCCAGACCTTGGACCTAGCATATTTGTGGATTTTTTGCAAATTCTGGAATATACATTTCTAAGTAGAAAATTCAGCCCTTGGAGCAGTCCTGTTATAACAAAAGTTTAGAAACCACAGTCACTTTTGAAGACATCACTGCAGAAACTTTGTAGATATATTGAGCAGTCTTTAAGAAGTTGTAGATCTTGCGCATAATATATGATCTCAGTAGGGAATTTAAAGCAGTGTTTTGAGCATATTTTTGAAGACACTATTGAAGTATTTTGGAACAGTTCTAAGAGTGCATTTGAAGTAGGCATCTAGTGAAGAAATCTGGAATATTTATTTGGACTACAAGTTGAGCAGACTTAGAGAACTATAGAGCTGGCCTTCTGAGCATTCTATAAGCATTTTGGAACATAATTTTTGGTTACTCCTTGATAATTTATGCAACATTCCTTCTAGTGACCCTCCTTGGACCAGATTCTTGAATACTTATTGACTTACCTTGAATCAAATTTTGAGTGAATTTGGAGCAAACTTGAAAGTCTATTTTGGACAAGATCTTAAGCTGTTGTGAACTAGCCTGTGAAGAATTCCTTGGGGTATTTCGATAATCAGGTGAAGTAGGCTTGGAAGCCTTTGTTGTTAAAGCAAACCTAAAGAGTATCTCGTGGACATATAGTTGGAGCTAGTAGCTGCCTTGGAGAAATCAATGGAGACCTCATAATGCATTGAGGGAAGTACTCATGACGTGAACTTGGAGATCTTGTTTGGGTACGATGAAGAGCAATGGTGATACCTTCTAAGAATAAAATGTTGTCATTGATGATGTGACGTGGAGACTAATTATGACAAGGCTCGTTGAAGAATACTTTGGGAGTCGTGAAGAATAACCAAACATATTTTGATGAAGTGAAGTTGAGAGTTGGAGCCCAAGAGGTTGGAGCCTCATAGAGATAAGGTCAGTGCCTTGGAAGATAGGGTTGGAGCCCTAGAGGATTGGAGTCCTCAAGAAACCAGGTTGGAGCCTATACCAGAGGTTGGGTTGGAGCCCTAGAGGTTGGTGCCTCAAATTGACAAGGTTTGAGCCTTGGAAAGACCAAGTCGATGCTTGGCACAATACAGGTCGGAGCCTTGGAAAGACCAAGTTGGTGCTTGGCACAATACAGGTTGGAGCATGGAATATTAGAGTCTTCATCTAGGGTTGGAGCCCTATATCATTATTGTACTTTACTTATTGTAAAGAAGAAATTAATAAAATTATCTATTCCATCATTGTCCATTTTGTGTTCTAAATATAAGTGATCTAACTGGTAAAATTAACAATTGAAAAAAAATACTGATTCACCCCCCGCTCAGTATTTCCAACAGGGTCGACCCACCAATTGATCGCATAAGAACCCCTACCATGCGGGCGCCTTGAGGTGCCCAACACGCAAAATCAGTGAGAAAAAATAATTAGCTCATTAATGATCACAACAAAATATTATCATTTGTTAGTACCATGTTGCATAATCAATCAATTATAAATTGATGTTTAACACCTAAACATTAATTTAGTTAATTTTCTAAAAATCATTATGAGACTCCCTTGTGGGAACTCGGTTAATGGGAAGTTATGGGCCAACATTAATTCTTTTGTTCACGCACCCCTTTCCAAGTTGGTATGACCCACCAACTCATCGCACCAGCCCCCTGGCGTGCCCAATATGCAACGCCCCCATGGGCACTCATGCGCCCCACCTTCATGGAGGCGCACCTAGGGCATATGCATTCACCCTGTTATGAAAATTAGTGAACACAAATCATTATCTTATTAATGAAAAAAAATAGTATCATTTGTTAGTGCTTCCACGTTGCATAATCAATCAATTATAAACCAAATTTTAACACCTTAACATTAATTTATTCAATTTTCTAAGAATCATTATGAGACACCCTTGTGGGAACTTAGTTCATGGGTAGTCATGGGCCGACATTAGTTCTTTTGTGAAGATGCCCCTTTCCAAGTTAGGTCAACCCACCAAATTGTTGCATGGGTGCCCCCGCTAGGTGGGTGCCCTAGAATGCCCAACATGTGATGCCCCCATGGGCGCCTAGGCACCCCACCTTTGTGTGGGTGTTCCTAGGTGCAGGCATTCTCCCTGCTGTGAAAATCAATGAAAAAAAATCATTAGCTTATAAATTACTAAAAAAATGTTATCATTTTTTATTTCCAGGTTGCATGATCAACCAATTATAAACCGACTTTTAAAACCCAAACATTAATTTAGTCAATTTTCTAAAAATCATTATGAGACCCCCTTGTGGGAAATTTTCTCATGGGAATTCATGGGCTGACATTACTTATTTTTTGTGGGTTCCCCTTGCCAATTTTGGTTGACCCACAAAATCGTCGCACGGGCACCCTTATCAGGCGAGTGTCATGGCATGCCCAGCATGTGATGCCCACATGGGCGTCCACGTGCCCCACCTTCGTGCGGGAGTGTCCAAGGCATGGGCATTCGCCTTGCTGTGAAAATCAGTGAACACACTATTTATCTCATCAATGAAAAAAAAATATTATCATTTGTTATTTCCATGTTGCATGATCAATCAATTATAAACCGAATTTTAAAACCTAAACATTAATTTAGTTAATTTTCTAAAAATAATTATGAGACCCCCTTGTGGGAACTCATTTCATGGGAATTCATGGGACGACATTAATTTTTTTTTGTGGGTGCCCCTTTCTAAGTCAATTTGAACCACCAACTCGTTGCATGGGCGTCCTGGTATGCCTAGCACACAACACCCCCATGAGCACCTGAGTGCCCCACCTTCGTGCCGGCGCACCCAGGGCACAGGCATTCGCCCTACTATGAAAATTAGTGAACACAAATCATTAGGTCATCAATGACAACAAAATATTATAATTTTTTATTTCCATGTTGCATGATCAATCAATTACTTGAAAAAATGCAGTCATCCCACTATCAGAAGTTTTTATCTTTTCATCCAACCTTTTGATGTGAAATTTGTGGTCATTGCACCACATTTTGTTGTGGTGTTTCAACTGCAATACGTCAAACACATAAAAAATTCATCTTCAATTGATAAACATGCATATTTAAACTTGCAAAATATGAAAATTAAGAAAAAAACACGCCATGTGCATCAATGTAATTGTAAAAAAACTAAGTAACTTATGGGTGAATATGCTTACATGATAATATTTTAAACCATATGCTAAATTAATTTCCATTTGTGTAATATTGGTATATCCACTACGTTGAGCTTATTTTACCAATGTAGACACACCATACCATGATAACCTACTATTATTAGCTTGTTTGTATCATTCAATCCATATCTTCATCCAATATTTATTGTCGGCAATGTATAAATGTATTGCATTCCACTCTCGACTGGTTGTTGTAATGTCCCCTAATAATTATAAAATAATAAATAATATAATATAATTAAATAAATAAGTAAATAAATAATAAGTCAAGAGAATAATATAAATAATAAATAAAATAGTAAAAAATAACTGGAGTTCTAATAAAATAGTAAATAATAAACTGGAGCCATAAACAGTAAATAAATAAGTGAAGTTTAGTGTTAATTAAGAAAGAGTTAAACTAAGAAACTATAAAAATAAGTAAAGTTAACAAAAAGTAAGTTAAACTAAGAGAAACACTAAATTAAGTAAAATTGAAAAATAAAGAAATAAAATTTGTATGTTGACACAATGAATGTGTGCATGTGATTCTCATTCCATTGTTTGGTCTATTTAATAGACATTGAGGAAGCTTCATGGATCATTCATTCATCCATTCTCTGGAGAGAAAGGTATTGTGAGGCAAATGATACCCTGGTAGTAGTATGTTGATTGAGGGCTCGAGGGTGGGCAGCTGTGGAAATATTATGTGCAGTTGAGCGTACAATTGGGTGGAGAGTTATCCCCAAAAATTTGTTGCGGTTAGCAGGATTCAAATAGTGCTCAACTTTGGAGTTTCAAGTAAGGAATAATTTTGTTACAGGTAAGTCGTCTTTGCCTGTATTTCTGCAATTTTTATGCTAATTACTTAAAAAAAATTGTGTTGATTATTACTTTCATATTTAATATAATTAATTGCATGTTAAATTTGGGGTTGTTACATTTGTATTAAAATAAAATAATTCACATATATATAATTAGTTACCATGTTATACCTTCATAATAATGGAGGGCGGAAACGTGAAGCTGGGTTACACTTTTGTGAGAATCGGGGGTCGAAAACTTTTTTCAGCAATAGTTCGGTCGAACTTCTTCTAAAGTTCGGCCGAACTGTTGATTCTGTTAAGATTGATGACACACAGACGGCGCGGGCAAACAAAATTTTTACCGGAGATTGGAAAACCGGCAACAAAAGTTCGGTTGAACTCTTAACAAAAGTTTGGCCGAACTATGAGTTCGGCCGAAATTTTACTTTTAAAATAGTTCGGCCGAACTAATTCCTATAAATAAATCGCCCGCGAAGACTGTTCTTTTACCTGTTTCATTATTCCCGCGAATTTGTGTTTCCAGCTGCTCCCTTCAGCACTGCTGCTGTTCGCGCGTTTCGGCTACTCCGTTCAGCACTGCTGCTCCTCTCGTTGGCCAAACTAATTCATCGGGTATGTTACACGAAAACCAGGGTCCTATAATTACCATATGAAATTTGGATTCCATTGTGGCATCAACCCTGTAATGATGGTTTCATCGGATCAACCCTATTATAATAGTTTTAGAAAAACATATTGCAAGATGAAAATGTGGATTCCATTGCTGGATCAACCATGTTATGATAATTTCATTGGAGAAAAGAGGGATATAAATGTCACCAAAATATATTTCACCAAGGATTTCTCTTAAAATTGAGATCTTCCCATCTTTAATCATCACATCTTCATCGAGCTTTTCGGCTTTCTTTTCGAGTTATTCTTTTTATTTAAAGCATCTGTGCCATTCATTTTCTAAATCATTAATTTTCTCATTTTTTGCTTTCAGCCCAAATTCCAAACCTGCCACATTGTGGTTTGCATTGCTAAGCAGCTTCTGTAGCCTTTCCAGTTCATTCTTCGCAATTTCTGCAGCCTTTCCAGTTCATTCTTAGAAAGTTCCTAACTTCTTTGTAATTTTTCAGCTTCTTCTTCTTGAAAATGTGGATTACATTGCTGGATCAACCATGTTATGATAATTTCATTGGAGAAAAGAGGGATATACATGTCGCCAAAATATATTTCACCAAGGATTTCTCTTAAAATTGAGATCTTCCCATCTTTAATCATCACATCTTCATCGAGCTTTTTGGCTTTCTTTTCGAGTTATTCTATTTATTTAAAGCATCCGTGCCATTCATTTTCTAAATCATTAATTTTCTCATTTTTTGCTTTCAGCTCAAATTCCAAACCTGCCACATTGTGGTTTGCATTGCCAAGCAGCTTCTGCAGCCTTTCCAGTTCATTCTTAGAAAGTTCCTAACTTCTTTGTAATGTTTCAGCTTCTTCCTTTAGTTGTTCCACTTGAAGCAAATTTTATCCCAGAAATATGCACCTTAAATTTTGGGTTTTAGCTCTTCTTGCACCTCTCTCAATTGCTGCTCATTGGATGAGTACGATGACTAAATCTCTTCATGATCTAGCAACCAAGCTGAACCGATATTTTCCATGTTTTGTAGTTCACTGCAAGGCATAGACGCAGTACTCACACTTTAACAGTTGTTCTTGGATGGAGCAATATTGACAAAATCCAATGGCAAGAATTTCCTTCCCAATCTTAGATAGGAAACATAATTACGTAATAATTATATTATTAAAAATATTATTTAATATCTTTAATGGCATCATTGTTGTGTGTAAAATGTGTTTGATTTTTAAAATTTGGTTTATTTGTATGTTATAAATTTTAGTTAGTATAAGATATGGTTTTTTTTTTTTTACAAGGTTATTAGAGAATGTTTAGACCAAGAAAATTTAGGGTATGGTAGTTTAAATTTAGGTTAAGAGTGATATAACATTAATTGTTTCTTTAATTTAAAGAAAGGATATAATTAATCTAACATTAAAGTGAAAAATCTCATGTTGTCTCTCTTGATACCAACATAGTTAAAACATTTTAATTTGATAATGTTAAAGACAAAGTATATATATATATATATATATATATATACAATAGTGGTAGTGCTTTATTTTTATTCATTGAAATTTGATCATATAAGTTTTGGTGAGATTTTGTACTTATATAATATGGTGGTTTAAATTGAGCATTTTTTATTAAATTTTGATTATATATATATATATATATATATATATATATATATATATATATATATATAATTTTAATAATTTTTATTGACATAGTTTAGTTTATAGATTAAATATTACATTTTTACTAGTTAATTTAACCAAAATAATCTATAGAATTCAAATGTTTGTGGAGGTTTTCAAGGCATTGAATCCATTTATGAATTCAAAAAACAATTTTAAACAACAACAACTTACAATCTTGTTTGCGATAGTATAGCCCAAGGGATTTCTAAGGTGTTGAATCCAATTATGAATTCAAAAATCTATTTTAAACAATGAAAAATCATAATCTTGTTTGAAATTGTATTGTCGGATTTCGATGAAAAATACTTTTGTCCATAAATTAGACTAATTATTTTGTCTATAAATTAGACTTTATCTTTACCAACTTCTCCTATAAAATTTCTTGTTTAGGTTACCCTTGTCATAAAGGAACTCTCTAGGAAATTCTAGTCCAACCCATTGCTTTAATTTTATTCACTATAACTTCATCACATATCTGCACTTGGGACCCAAATCTTCCAATAAGTGTATTAAAAAATAAATCAATGTAACTCTAAACGATCATCCACAAACAAAAATTACATAGTGTCAACCATATTGATATACATGAGGAGTTTTCTCCGGTAATAATTAATGATCAGTGAATATTCCTTTTCTTTTTAATTAGAGAGATACAAAGTCCAACACTTGTCTACAAGGTGACTTTTCTTATGGCAATGAGTAATAAACAATTGCAACTTATTTTCAACATCATTTTCCTTGTCCAATGGGCCTTGGACCTTTTGCCTCATTTATTTAGAAAGTTTCATACATGCATGGATATCTTCTTCCAACATCTATAAACATTATGATTATTCAAACCACAAAAGGAACATGCAAGTTCTTTTCCAAATCTTATGTGAATATTTACCATATATATCATAATCAAAAGCAATTTGATTAGAGGCAAATTTATACCTTGAAATTTATACCATTACCACTAGTTTTGTAATGGTCAAAATGGTTGTTAAGATCCACTCATGCAACGGTGAGAGTGTTCCTATTCTTCCTTTTAGTAGAAGCTCTAATATGGAAATGCATGTCTCATCTATTGACTTGGAATTAGGTAATATAAGTGTCCATTTTATGTGATTGTGAAGGTTAGCTATGTAATTTATGTCCACATTGTTGTTCTTGAGATTTATCCTCCCCATTGAATGGATTGTTTCTAAAACCTTGTAGTGTACTTTTGTACACTTTATTTTTGTGGTTGTTGATAGTAGTGCCACTTAATCGTGTGGTCCTCCTCATACCCCATAAAGAAGTGTTTGGACTTGAGGAGGTCTTTGAATACTTCACACTTATTTGTTGCTATTTTTTAGGGTTAGTCCATAAGTAGTGTTACCTAGCTATGAGACTGTTGGACCTCCTACTCCCTTGGTGATGCTTGATGAACATATGGATGGCTTAGTGTGAGTGGATGCTTGACCTTGGATAGAGACTTAGAACATTGCAATTTCATAGGAGGTTGTTATCTTATGTGGCATGATAACTAACTCATTGGGTATACATAATGGAGAGTTGGTTATTTGAACAGGAGAGGTACCTACCTAGGGGAATGAGCATTAGACACTTGAATGAGGGCACTTAGCCATAAGAGCATGGGGCCATTTGGCATATACCTTAGAGGTTGAAAATTTGACTTGAGGATGCTTGGATTGACGAGCATACTTGGTGGAGGTTGGTTGTGGACTTGGGCATGTTTTTGGGGATAAACATTTGAGCAAGTGATGCTTTGACACATGTATGTTGAGGATTATGGGGCGTAAGAGTATATGTGGTCCACACTGAGAGAAGAAACACCTTGAATGAGGACACTTGGAGAATGAACCACCATGCAAGAAAGAGTGTTCGGTTAATAGCTTGTTGGATAGCATGCAATCTTGAATGAGGGGTATCATGATTGGATGGTACATCATCTTGAGGGTTGGATAAACCTAGTGTGAGGCTTGCACTTCCTTATTTAATGGATATCTCCTACCAAGGTTGCCTTGTTGACTTAAGTCTAGGTTTATTTGTGTGGACCTAGTCCATGTTTTATATTGACCTTTCTAGCCTACTACTACTTCTGTATAAAGGAAAATGAGAGAAAATTTAACATTATTTATTATTGATGTATTAGTTATTCTGTTTTTTTTATAATTTTAAATAATTTTTATAAAAAGAAAAACCTAAAATTTATTATTTAAAAGAAAATACAAAGAAAATAGCAACCTTTGAAAAACATAACACAACAAATAGATGATTCAATACAAATGTCACATAGAAGTCATTTATCTCATGGGCCTTCAACCTAAATAATATATCTAGCACTACATTAAGCTATAGGAGATAAATCAAAGACGCATTTGAATGTAAATTAAACATGTGTAATAATTATGTCCTTTAGTCTAATAAATAGATAATAATTTGCAAATGCCGTATCTAAGCTATATTTCATCTAAGTAGCTTTCAATTTAAACTTATATCTAATGTTAAATTATATAAAAGAATAACAGTAATCCAAACTTCAAAAAAATATTTAGAACGTTAGTATAAATGTGACATATAATTTTCCTCTGTGGAAAAACATAGTTATAATTACCAATCTTATAATATTATCCAATCTTATAATATTTGAAACCTAAGGTCTTTCCCATACCAAAGTGTGTTCTTTTAAAACATGTTTTCTTGGTGATATGGGTGATTTAGAAATGATTAGGAGAGGAAAATTCCTCATTTAATATGTACAATATGTTTGGTTCATGCCACTAAGCCAAGAATTTTAAATTCAACTGAATTTTAATATAACCAACTAAATCCTGCAAAAAAAGAATAAAACAATTTATGTTAGGGTTGTGGATTCAGGCATTGAAACAACACACCACGATATTTCAAATTTAAAAATAATGGTTTGAGTCCTAGGTAGCTTAGAATCCTATTTGTTTTCAAAATAAGGATGCACTCCCATTTGATTCTCATGATTAGGTTGTAATCATGAGGCTCTCACTCAAGAGTGGACCTTCCCAAAATCTTGTGACATCTTGTCACAAACAAAACCATCAAACTGAAAAACACATCATGCAAGAAACATACCTCTCTGACATATCATTTTTCTCCTTCAAAGAAAAAAAATTCACATCATGTGAATATCTCCATGTACTCTTACATATTGGTGTACAAAACCATCAACCAAACACAAGTCGACAAAACATGACTCTTCAAACAACTGACTCTCAAGTCAAATAATAGCTCATGTACAAATTTCCATATTTGTTGCATTTAAGTGTGTCAACATAACTCTACTTTCAACATCTTGCTTCATGCAACATGCACCATACTTTTAATTTGCAAAGAAATTCATGAAACATCAAAATACATGCTAGGCCTTAATTGGATAAGAAATCTAACCATCTATTAGCAAACCATTTCAATGGCGCTTCTTTTAGTTGCACTTCATCATGTGAATCATATTGACCCTCATCGATTATGAAATCCTCTTTTCCATTCTTGTCGTTATCTCATTCCACCTTCTTCAAATGTTGTGGATGACTTGTTGGATACAAAGTCCAACACTTGTCCAACATCTATAAACATTATGATTATTCAAACCACAGAAGGAACATGCAAGTTATTTTCCAAATTTTATGTGAATATTTACCATATTTATCATAGTCAAAAGCAATTTGATTAGAGGCAAATTTATACCTTGAACATTCATCGTTGTCGCCTTCTTGAGGAGGAGAATTTGATGAGGTAGTGGCTCTCCTCTGAATACTAGCAATGAATTCAATGACTCTAGAGCTTTCAACATCCTCTTCTTTTACATTCTCATTAGCTGCATGATTATTAACATCTTCTTGCAAAGTGGGTGTCAAACTTTTCCATTCAACATGAATACAAACTTCACAAGCTTGATGCACCCCTTTCATGTACAAAAATATTACTTGTGTTGGGAGTGGCCTTTTACAACTTCGGAAAGCATTTGGTTCCACATTCATTCCTCCGGCAGACGCTGTCTTGTAGATACCATACATTTTTCTAAGGTTAAAATCATACAAGAAGAGCTTCATTCCGGGCTTCACCTTTTCTACAAGCTCCTTTTTGGTTGGTGGCAACCCAAGCACTTTGTATCGGAAACACTCTTGCTTTGTTTGAGAATTACACATAAAAATCAAGTCGGCAAACTTATCTTTGCCACTGCCATCTTCATTGTTTGCTTCCTTGCTGCCTTGTTTTTTCTTCTTATTTTGATCAACCTTTGACACAACAGGGTCAGATAAACCCTTGGGTTTGTTCTCTATCTCTATTTTAACAGTCTTATCCACAACATTAACCTTTGACACAGTAGGGTCAAATAAACCCTTGGGTTCGTCGTATGTCTCTATTTTAACAGTCTTATCAACAACATTAGTTGGTGCTGCATCTTGCAACATATATCCACAGATTTGTTTCTGAATTTGTAATCTTCCTTAGACTATCCACAATTTGCTTCACACTATATGCAATCTGCTTCATACTATACTATCCTCAATCTGCTTCAAAGATGACCGAACAATAGATCCACACTATTTTCAAACTCTTTAAACTTCACACTGAAAGCCCATCAACATATTCGTACTGAATCTTACAAGAATCTGTAAACTGTTTTCAGAGATTGCCGAGTTATTCCTTATTAAAAGAGCCATAGAGAAGGTATATAAATATAGATAGAATTACTTCTTTTTAGGCCGACCAACACTTTGCCATGTAGGCTGATTTGTAACACATCATAATAGTTCGATTTTTCAACGTTGATGTAGAGTTGAAATAAACCATTGGTTCATGTTTTCTTTGACTAGGTCTGGGTTTCTGGCTAAATCTATATGGACATTTCTGTCTAGTTAAATACCCTTCTGTTTGCAATATTGATTTATCTTTTAAGATTTTGCATTTGTGTGTTGTATGTATCAAAGATATCTATTCCCAGTTTTTCTATGCACATCAATTCAACTGCACAAACAATTAAATCTAATTTAATATTTTTGTTTGCTAGAAGTTAGTTTATGTTTTAAAAATGTTCAGTGTTGTATGTAGCAAAATATTCTACAAGGTGACCTTTCTTATGGAAATGATTAATAAACAATTTCAACTTATTTTCAACATCATTTTCCTTGTCCAATAGGCCTTTGACTTTTTGCCTCATTTATTTAGAAAGTTTCATGTGCATGGATATCTTCTTCCAACATCTATAAACATTATGATTAAATTCAAACCACAAAAGGAACATGCAAGTTCTTTTTTATATCTTATTTGAATATTTACCATGTTTATCATAATCAAAATCAATTTGATTAGAGGCAAATTTATACCTTGAACATTCACCGTTGTCGCCTTCTTGAGGAGGTGAATTTGACATGAGGTAGTGGCTATCCTTTGAATGCTAGCAATGAATTCAATGACTCTAGAGCTTTCAACATCCTCTTCTTTTACATTCTCATTAGCTGCATGATTATTAACATCTTCTTGCAAAGTGGGTTTCAAACTTTTCCATTCATCATGAACACAAACTTCACAAGCTTGAGGTAATGAACACGAAATAAAATTCCTTCTTGGAACAGCTTCATGTGCCTCCTTAGCTTTGGAGCATTTTCCGTGTTTTCCATAACCAAGACCCAAATAATTAGGCCCTTCCTGAAGAACATTTGGCTCAACTATGCCTTGTACTCAACTATGCCTTGTACATGCTTGCCTTTAAAACCCTTTACTTTCATAGCACATTTTCATCAAAAAATTGGACCTTATTCCTCTAGTGTCTCTCAAAAGCACCTACACATTCATTTTCAGAGGAAATTGAAGACAAAAACCAATAGCCAATTCTTCTAACTAACCTTGACTAAAATGAGCTAAATTGTACTTTGATACCAACTTGATTTGAATATGGAAAAACTAGTTTTGTTGGAGAAGGGGTTTATGTGTCAAGCTTTAAGTGTATTTTGTGAGAAATTTATGAGTTAATTAGATTTTAAAAACTCATGTTTACACATTTATAAAATGCAAAATTTTTATTTCTAGGAAAATCTTTTCCCTCAATCCAAATTCTGATCTTTGGACATGTAAGAGGAAGAAAGAGGGAATTCACTTTTCAAATTCTAGACCTTGTCTAAACCAAAATAAACTAGAGGTTTGGTTTTCAAATACATTCACTTATTTGGAAACTTTCTAGCTACCAAAATTCCATATGCCAATCTACCTCCCAAGAAATCCATTTAGTACACCATTGGTTAGTTTTTTGTCTTCCTATATTCTTTATCAACCTCTTCTAGTGATTCTTGAAAGGTGGATACTTAAATCCTTCCTAAAAATTTGCGCTCTAAAATGAGAAGACATACAAGGTCATTTTAAGTCATTCTTCTATCCAATTATAAAAACCAAGTGAATATTGAACTACATATTGATTTTTTTCCCATAGAACAACAAAATCTAAAACCTCTTCAAGGTCTTCAATCTGCTCGTAAAGTTAATTTACATGTCTTGATCAAGTCCAACAACAAAGAAACATTTAGTGACAACACCAAAATCTACAAATTCTTCAACATATTCTAAACCATCTTCAAAGTCAATACTGTGTGCATCAAATTCCTCAGCAAGGTCATTAATGGAGTCATCAATGTTGCATCAAATTCATGCACCATACTTTGAATTTGTGAAGAAATTCATGAAACATCAAAATACATGCATGGCCTTAATTGGATAAGAAATCTAACCATCTGTTAGAAAACCAATTGCATCTTATTTTCAACATCATTTTCCTTGTCCAATGGGCCTTTGACTTTTTGCCTCATTTATTTAAAAACTCATGTTTACACATTTATAAAATGCAAAATTTTTATTTCTAGGAAAATATTTTCCCTCAATCCAAATTCTGATCACTGGACATGTAAGAGGAAGAAAGAGGGAATTCACTTTTCAAATTCTAGACCTTGTCTAAACCAAAATAAACTAGAGGTTTATTTGAGCTCTAAAATGAGATTCCAAGCCTAATTTCATAAAAAGTAAGTTGGGGATGATCACATTGACTTGCTTGATGACATGTCTATGAAGATTAACTACTTTGAACTATTTTTTTGCGTAGGGAAAGAGACACATTCCCATGTCTGAGCATGAAAGCGTTCTTTGATATTGTTAATGCCTCTAGTGTTTACTTCTACAAGTTCTATAGGCAGAGTCTGTAAAGGGCCAGGTAGCCTCTGGATCTCATCTTTTATGAAAGGTGACATATCTAGTAAATACCCCTACAGTCAATCTCTGGAATGGATCTAAATAGAAGTTCTTCATTTTAATATCCATAAAACACAACAACTTTAAGGTAAACTATGTACATGTGTCATTTCTCCCACAAACTAAAGTGTATAAGTGGTAAATTTTATACCAAGTGTGCTCCCACCATGTAAAGCGTAATTTGGTGAACTTATCATTTTTATAATTTCTTTTTCGATTAAATTTAGTTTCACACATGATCAATTATTGCTTTGAAAGTTGTGTTCTACATAATTTGTGTACACTAAATTACAAATTGATTTTTTGAAATCTATTTTTTGTAAATGTCGACCAATAGATATATATCATGGAGGATGAACAACGAAGATCAGTCGAATCCCATATGGAGGTTCAGGGATCGGGGAATGTTCACGGTATTTAAATATAATCTTAAATCTCCATACATGTGTGTACATATGGAATTGATTTTTTTATTAACTTTGTGATTTAATTTAGTTGTTAATAAGTTTCATATTTTAATTTTTAGGAGGTAAGAGGAGAAGGGTTTCAACTCCATCCATGGAGTGTGGCCAAGGTTCAACTGGTCAAGGTGTGAGTGGTAGCAGGTTGCGGGAAGGGGGCGATATTTATTTCCCTGAAGGTTAATCAACCGCTGCTGGTTCTCAGCAGCGTCATTCTGGGGCTGGTTCTCAGCAGGGTCATGTTGGAGAAGATGTTAACCAACAACATCAAGGTTGCCATCAATTTCAATATTTTTTCATTAAATTTGTACAATTTTTTTTACACGTGTTTTTTCTAATATACGAAATTTTATATATATTTATGCAGAGGCCGAAAATGTTCAAGCTAGTGGTCAAAATAGACGCAGGGCAGCTCGCTACATTCAAGAAGAAGGCTGTCAACCCAGCACAACTTATCCGGCTGAGATTACTGATATACCATGGGAAACCAACATGGCAGAATGCACCTTACAAAGGTGTGAAAGCCTTCATGCAAAATTGCAAAGAGATCTCATGGATTTGTCTCTACCTGCTGAGAGTAGACAAAGCCTTGAAATAGTTACACATTCATTGGGTGAAATGGTAAAGGTGTACAAAAATTTGGGGCCAATGACTGATTCGTTTGTAGAACTGATGAGAAAGAGAAAAGAAACAGTGATAGGTCCCGATAAATGGCAGGACATAAAACAAAAAGTTACAAGAGCAGAGGCCAAGTCAATGTTTAATTATAAGGAAGGGCCAAAAAGAAAAATGTTGAAGGTGCAATATTTCAAGCACCCAGACAAAGCTTGTTATTTGTATGATCGACATCTTGCGGCCTTTGGAAGGCTTCCATGGAACGATGAGGTTCCTGTTTATTTTGCACAAATGTTTTATGTAGAATTTGTTTTGGGTATGAAACCCGACTACAATGACCTTCCTTCAGAATTTTTTGGCCCGGGGAGAGGTTGATTATATCAACGTAAGGGCGCTAAGCGAGATGTGGAGTTGCCTCGCCCTGAGCCGCCATTGGTGAGTCGACCGTTTCGAGTCGAAACTCTGTGATCAGAGATGGATGCGACTTTTCAAATAAGTCGAGAAGCAAGAGATGTTATGATCGACAATGTTCATAGCAGATTGAGTGGAGTCAATCTTTGTTTAAATCAACAAAGAGCACGTGAAAATGCACGTGCCAATTTTGTTTATCGTACATATGAGGAGATTTACAACATGAATGTTGAAGATCTCCAAACATATGCAATAAATTGTCGCAATGGTTTGCAAGACCTAATTTTTCATGAGGAAGAGGGCACCAGAACGGTATGTGTTAGTGACCTTAGGGTTTGAAATTATTTTTACATATACATGTGTACAATTTGTAATAAATACATTTGTATGTACATGTATACATTTATTTGTATGTGTACATTAATCTAATTTAATGTATGATTATATGTTAAAACACCATTTGCAGTTCTCAGGCATGATGCGTGATGAAAATGTTAATATTACGTTCGGGACCTCCGGTTCAAACGATGCAGATGGATCTGACCATCATGATATGTTGGCACATGTATGTTAGTGTTTTTTAAGTGACTCTAAAATAAATAATTGTTGCCACACATCTACATGTATGTACATATATATATATATATATATATATATATATATATATATATATATATATAATTTGATCAAAAAAATTTAGATGCAGATTAGTTTAGTGTTTTGGGACATTGCGATGCATGCTTCAACCTTAGAGGATGTGCCTTCTACTTAAGTTTTGGGATATGAGCCACGGTATGGACAATTTTTCACAAGTTTAAAATTTATGTTTAAATTATATATAATAGTTTAAAATTTATGTTTAAAAGTTATATGTGTGTGTGTGTGTGTGTGTGTGTGTGTGTGTGTGTGTGTGTGTGTGTATATTCTACCTCAAAAAGTTTCATTAAAAATTGAGATATATATATATATATATATATATAGAGAGAGAGAGAGAGAGAGATCTATATTTTGAGTTATTTAAATTTTTTTGAATTTAGGTTCCTATAGAAGATTTCTTTAATCTGAGGACTCTAGTGACGGAGATAGGAACATCCACAGCATTTGAACAAGTTGTCTTTAGTTCCTTTTTTTAATATTATTGAAAATAAGTTTATATATGTACACGCGCATTTTCATTTGAAAGTTTTTAATTTATATAAATTTTATATATATATATATATATGGATAAGTGTTTATAACTTATATTCTTATCAAAAGAAGTATGTCATATCTCATCCCCTTCATAGAAGTTGGTATTTCCTCCATTTAGAGTATGGTGCTCCTGTTTCACCAATGCTCTAGTTATCTTATATGGATGTTAAGTGTAGGGTTGTAGCATCTGTAGAGAATTATAGAGGAATTGAAAAAAGGATAAGTTTTTATAACTTATAGTCTTATCAAAAGCAATATGCAATATCTCATCCCCTTCATAGAAGTTGGTATTTCCTCCATTGAGAATATGGTTGTGACTATGGACTTTATGTAAAATCAAAATACAATTGACATGAAAAATTAGAGGTTTCTTAAGAATGCTTCAAATTTTAGTTAACACAGACGTTAGCACAAAATTGCTAAACCATTGTGAATAAATGAGGTAGACATTTCACATAATATTGATGCCATTAAGAATACTCATCAAAAGTACAAATATTGAGGAAAACTTCTCTATAATATTTATGAGCATAGAAACAAATTGCTAAAACAAAAGAAATATTTTGTTATCATTTCCCATAAAGTTAGATAAACCAAATTTTTTCTTTATAGATGGTGGCAATCATTATCATCAACAACAACCACCTTTTCTACTCTTAGAATAACAATTACTTTCACCACTTTTTCACCATCAACTAGCCCAACCACATAATATATACATGCATCTATCACCTTATATCAACCACCTCTCAATGACTTCATGAATAGCTCAAGCACTAAAAGTGAAATATTATAGTGGAGCATCAATTATTTAGAAAACAATGGTGACAACTTTTCCCTTCACAAGAAAATGATTGACATGGAAAAATATAAGAAGAAAAAAATGCCACAAAAGGTTTTATCACCTAGAAAATATGGCAGATTTTTTAAAACTTCAATATGGAAACATTGATATAGATGAATTTGTTGAAGAATACTTTAATCTCACCTAGAGCTAAAAATATAGCACAATAAAAATGAAAGATGAAGAGGATGTTGTAATAAGAATTTGTATATATACAATGAAATTAAAATACAAAAGGTCAATGTAAAAGAAGAAATTGAAAAAGAATAAAGAATGGGTTTGGAAATTTTACATATAATTATTTTTAAAAACAAACACTATTTTGTTTATATATATATATATATATATATATATATATCTTATGTAAAATCAAAGATTTTGGCATCTTATTTAAAATCGTTATAAAAAAATATTTTGGAATTGGAAAGGGAAATATATTCCATACAAATAAAAAGAGAAATCAAAATATTGACAATTCCTCTATAATTCTCTAGATATGCTACAACCCTACACTTAACATCCATATAAGATAACTAGTGCATTGAGAGCATGAAAGAGGAGCTTCACTTTCTCTTATATAGCCTTTTTCTTGTTAGATTTTATTGACATGCACAAACTAGAAATGAATTTTTTGAGTTTTAATTCCTAGTTGATTAGAGCGGGGGGAGGGTTTGTTATAAAAATACAATTAATTTTAAGGATAATATCAGAACATGAAGGGTTGATGTAGGTTCTCTCTTATCTCATGAAGTAACTAAGAATTCTCCAAGATTTGTATTATTGTACATGTATACCAATAAACATTGACGAGATAAAGGTTGCGATAAATAGATTTAAAATACCATTTACACTAACTTTATGTATGAGATTATCAATGTAGAGGAAGTTAATTCATATAAATATCTTAGATTTGACCTTCATCACAAGATTCATTGAAGCTCTAGCATTGAGAAATGATTAATAAAGGATGGAAAGCCTCTTTGGTCTTCACAACTATAAACAAGTGCTACAAGGTAGCTTAGTCCCTACCACCTAAAGTTAGAAATTATGCTCTCAAAAAAATTGCATGTAATATGGTTGTGACCAAATTAACTTAGAATCATTTGATGGGTCAAGAATAATTTGGGAGGGAAAATGAGCTTGAGATATAATTGATAGAAATCTGGCAATAAGAACTCACCATGGTATCTCTGAATAGTGAATTAAGGAAAATGAGTTTGAGCTATAATTGATATAAATTTGACAATAAGAGCTCACCATGGTATCTCAGAATAGTGAATTAAGGTTGATATGTCAGCTAAAAGAATTATTTAATCAATCCTCAACAAAATATCCACTTCTCTCCTATCAAACAATGTAAAGTTGTTCCACAACAAAATATCCACTTCTCAAACAATGTAAAGTTGTTATGTCAGTGACTATATATCTATTTTGTAGCTCTAATTTAAAAATTTTCATCCAATGGAAAAACTTTGAATATAAACCTCCTGCATCACAAACCAATCCAAATCCCCAAAAGAAGTTAAGCAAGGACAAGCAATGGAAATCCAATGACCTTAAGAGAAAGTGCTAAAAGAATATAAGCTTTACTAATTACGCTGTAAGGTATTCTTATTTGAAAACAACTTCCCTACCTCAAATGTTGTAATGTCAGTTTAACATTTTGACTCTGTAAAATTACACAAAAATGAAAATTAAATTAAATTACATAAAAACATTGACATAATGTAATGAACATTTTAAATAGGTCAAATTACAATAAAAAATAATAATAAAATATAAAAACAGCCCATGGTATTGACCCATGATATTCATGTGGAATATATTTTATTTAAAGGGGAAAATTGAGATGGCCTAGATCAATCTTGACTCTGGATCTACCAAGAGCGAAGATGGATCAAATGTCTTCATAGGCAAACCTCTTTTAGAGTGAAAAGAGAATTGATCCCTCTCATAAATAATATGGATCTAAACGAACTACTTAATAAAATTAGTTTTAATTGTTTATAACCATTATTCTTTTAAAATTTTACTTAATAAAAATTATCTAAATTTTCATACATCTAAATATACATAGTTTTTCTTGTTCTATATCATTTTTGTTACAACTCTTTTATTATTCCAAAAAGACATGGTTTTTTTTGTTATATATTATTAATGTTACAACTGTTTTATTATTCATGAGCAGTATTTTTTAATATATAAAAAATTAAATTAATAATGAAAAATTTTAGGCCATTAGATTCACAAGTAAATCTATATATATATAATGTTAGTTTTTTTCTTTTTCTTTTTAATAAGTTAGATTTATTTTAGGTGTATACTAGAAATGTTGTAATGTCATGTTTAAATTAGCTCTCTATATGTAGATGAACTTGGAGTAAATAAGTTAGATTGATTTTAGGTGTATACTAGAAATGTTGTAATGTCATGTTTAAATTAGCTTTCTGATATGTAGACGAACTTGGAGTAAACTCTATTTCTGTTAATAAAAATTCTTTTTATTTACATCTATGCTAGACAAATTGTACTTGAATGAATTTAAAATATTGTATTTGAGTTACA
Source organism: Pinus albicaulis (assembly GCA_034641835.2). NCBI lineage: Eukaryota > Viridiplantae > Streptophyta > Pinopsida > Pinales > Pinaceae > Pinus > Pinus albicaulis. The sequence goes on along the minus strand of CM076572.1, from coordinate 798,396,799 downwards.
TGCTCATTTCATGCTTGTTTCAGAGGATTATTAATCACCAAAGGATTTTCACCTACGATTTCATATTTCAATATATATAACAATTTTTTTAAATATGTGAACACACTATATTGGTTTATATATATGTTTTCACACACAATTTCCTATTTCAATATCTGTAACAAAATTTTCTGGTTGATAATTCTTATCATTAATATTTTTGAAATCTCCACGACCAGCTTCCATGGAAGCAGAAAATTCCTTTCAATCCTTCACAATGGCTCTTTCTTTGCAACAAATTATTTCTTCTAGGCTACTCTTTCCTATGCTATTGTCTTACGGCGTTTCTTTTGCAACATGTGGTGCAATTTCTAGTTTTTATATTCAATTATCTTATATCTGTCACAATTCTTTTCAAATTTATGCCTTACTACTTTTCCTTTGCAACATTTGGAGCAATTGCTAGTTTGGTTAATTGGCTATATGAGTTTGCCTCATAATTTCTTGATTTCAATTTGAATTATGTTTTGAATAAAGGCTAAGAGTATCAATATTATTTTTTGATTGAGTGGCATTTCATGGACAACTCAGCCCACACACACACACACACACACACACACACACACACACACACACATACACACACACACATATATATATAACTGCTACAACGTCATATATCCCAAATGAGAAATATCAAAATACTATCAATGTTGTCAACATCTATCATGTCACTTTTGGAAATTGGACATGGGCAGGGAGGATTCCATTCCTTTCTCCCAACCATCCAAGATAACCCCAATTGTATATATATATCATTGATAAAACCATGGATTGTCAAATCTTGGAACCCAAAATCTGCCAACGATAAATTGACTATATGATCTAAATTTTACCTCAACTACTGTAACAATATTGATAAGCATTAGTTTGTTATGATTTTTTATCTTTATTTTAAAGAATTTGAATTTTATTTATTTTTATTTGACCTAATCAAAATGTTTACATAACATTACAACATCTCTTCCATATTGTGCTAGAAAGCACCAATCAATACAATAAACCAACTTAGATTCATCTTAACTTAATATTGTGCTAGAGAGCACCAATCAATACAATAAACCAATGTAGATTCATATTAACTCTGAAACTATCAAGGGATGAGACATATAAAATCCCTCAAGCTGCAAACATTTCCTCAAATTTGACACTCAAAAAAGAAATTTGCACCTTGAGGGATTTGATCTCTCAACACTTAAAAAATACAAAGTTAAAATTGATCTAAGTTTATTATAATATAAATTAATACTATATTAAAAAAATAAAAATAAAAATTATTTAAAAATAATCCACTTAATTGTAATTTATGTTGAAGCAAAAAAATTATCTCTATTATGAAAATCTTCCCATAATCTCCATTTACAAAATCTCCCAAATTATCAATTCACAAAACAAAGCAGTAATACAAGTTTATAGCACATGGAAAAAGAAAGGTGTTTGAGGTATTTAACATGATATTATTTATGAATGGAAGATGGCTTAAAAATTCTAAATAATGGTATCACATAATTATCCTTCAAAACTTTGCAAAAACACCTGAATACAAAAGAGAAAAGAAAAACGTATTACCAATCTCAACACCAATATTTGGATCCGATTGCATAGCCAAGGGAACTTCTGGGTGATGTTCAAAGAAGTTTGATCTCAACATCAGCACTCTTTGAATCTAATGACACAACAGAGTTTACCAGGTAGCTGATCTATTATCCAAAAAGGGCATTGAGTCGGAAACATGTAAGTATTTTTGTGCAGGACAGGTTTATGAATACTAGATTCATCCATTCCACATAAAGGCTGCTACATTTGAAGGGTCATATGCTGTGTTTTCCTGCTTACATTGTTTTTGAAAACAAAAAACAAAGATCCAGAACAGATTACACTTTACACTTTTTGATATATATAATGGATACATTTTGTATCTAATATTAATAGAAATGATAGGACTATCAGATGATAGGATATGTAATAAATACAGGAAAACATGAATTTTTGCATAAATACTGATAGGAGAAAGGATAGGACACTTATACATATAGGAATGAAAAATAGAATATATGAAATCCATATGATTGTACTCTCTTTTTTTATTTAATGAAAAGGAAATTTTTTGTTTTCATTTTGAAAAAAAACAGTCTACCACTGGGTGTTTTTGTTCTCTAACGGGTTCGATCTCAGAATTAACACCCTTACCTTTGGGTTTTGTTCTTCTACAAAGGATTTGATCTCAATAACACCATTCTTTGAAGACAATTGCATACCTGAGACCAACTCTGCCTTTTTTTTGCTCTGTCAGGGAATCGATCTCTGTAGCGCCACCCATTGAAGCTGATGGTAAAGTTGTGACCTCCTATGTGTCTTCTTGTTATTCAGGGTTTCAAATTCAACACTACCACCCTTTGAAGGCCCCATACCGCAAATAATTTTTATCCTGCCACATCATCTCGCACTCGCGAACTTATGTGCTCGAGGCACCGCATTTAACAGGAAACAAGCATGGGAAAATGAAGGAAACTACACAAGGATAAAAGAATACTACTGCGACTTGTAATGGTTGGTAAATAACACAATAGGATTTGAAGATAATAATACTGTGTTGAAGACCAGAGTGACCATGGAGATTTTACAAGAAAATTGGAAGAACATATTCAAATACTTTAAACCCTAAAGAGGTTGAGAATTCAAATGCAGAATTGGAGAATTCTGGTAGTTTGACCAAACGTTATGGGAATTTTTCATTTATTAAATTAGATTCTATTATGAAGGAGGAAATGTTGTCTGGTTCTTTTGTTGCATCAAAATCGAACCCTAGGTTTTAGGAAACGAATATTGGCATTAGAGCTTCTAAAAGTAGACACTTTTCTTTGTTGCATCAGAATCGAACCCTAGGTTTTATGGAACGAATATTGGCATTATTTCTTCTGAAAGTAGACACTTTTTGTTGGAGTTAATTCTTACATCCTATTTCAGAAGTTGGTTTTATGGTTGAGAAATTCTCTCAACCTATCTCTCTAAATTAGGAATAAGTTGGATCTTAGAAACTCTATTTAATAGAGCGATCTGAATTTAATCAGTATGTGTGTTTTTGATTGCATACACCTTCTATGTGCAATATATGAGTACTCTTAAACCATTATTTATCATGGTATCAGAGCTAGTATGGGCCTGAACCTAGTCTTCCTTATGAAATAGAGAGTGTGTGTGTATTTGTTGAAAGACTGATTTAAATATCTCATTTGCATATCATTTTGGTGATAGATTAGTGTCAAACAGTGCTTAGGAATCATGGCAGGTGGATGATGACAGACGACTATATCTCCTCCTGGTTATGCATCCTGCTACATGCTTCTTCGATGGATCATTGAAATCATTTCCAAAAATTTCTCCAGACAGTGAAGGATCATAGTTGGCACTACATCCATGTTAGGCTGTTGGTAAAGCTGGCGCGGTGAACGGTGTGCAGAAGAGTCAATTCTCTGCTGGTGACGCAGCTTATGAGTCGATGCAGCATATAATGCAGCGCATGAAAGTGAAAGAATGATGGATGTGCGTAAAGAGAGTCTCAAAGAGATCAGGTTTCATCATACGTGGTGCGGTTTTGTCAACACTCAACACTGCTACCCAACTTTTATATATGTGGTGTTGTGTGACCTAAAGTGTCTTCGTTACTAGATTTCAGGTGGAAGATTACTCAACTCTATAAGAACTCAAGGGGTTTGAGTTTGCAGTGGCCCGGGAAAAAGCTAAAGCAGCAGTGCACGGTAATCAATGCACGCGCACGGCATAAAATAATTACAACATTTTTTAGTATTTTAGAGAAAGGTGACCTTAAACCTTAAAAGGTATTTTTGGTTTTTTGAATCTTTCATGTGATTATGGAGTTCATGGTTTTAGATAAATTCAGTGGTCTAAATTTTCCCTCATGGAAAGTAAAAATTCAAATGCAATTAGTGAATAAGAACTTGTGGGGTATAGTGAATGGTTCAGAAGTAGCACCTACAGATGCCAAGGAGTTGCTTGAATGGAAAAATAGAGATGACAAAGCTAAGTCTATTATTGGACTTTTCCTTTTAGATTCGCAATTACATCTTGTAGATCTTACTAAATCATCAAAGGAAATATGGGAACATTTGGCTCAGTTATTTGGAGCAAAAACTACAAATGCAAAATTTTCCATAAAGCTGCAATTATTTAGTCTGAAAATGAATGAGGAGACATCTATGTCAAGTCATGTAAATAATTTAATGTCTCTTTTAATACAATTAGGTGAAGTAGGTACTAAGGTGGAGGATGAATATGCTAAAGCAATATTATTAAATAGTCTTCCTTCAAGTTATAGTAATGTTGTTTTCACTTTGAGTCAAATGTCTACACAAACATTGCATGAGACAATTAAAGCACTTATGGCGAAGGAAAAGCGACTAAAACTGGAGGATATAGAAGAGAACCTTCATGTAGAATATGCATTGTGGACAAATTCAAGGATGAAAAATAAAAATGCAAACAAAGGTGAAATTGAATGTTACTATTGCAGGAAAATTGGGCATATAGTGTGGAATTGCAGAAGTCATGCCAGTGATGTGTTAAAAGGGAAAGAATTGGCAAATATAACCATAGATGAATACCAACTGAATTTTGATGATGAATTCAATGAAGAGTATGAACCTCTTAAAAAATTTTAGAACAGCTACAGTTCAGGCTCAACATGGATGGTTGTCGAGATAGTATGGCAGTTGCAGATCTAGGGAAGAATCCCTCATTAGTCGTAGACATGGTGTGGTCTCCTAATGAGGTTATGCGACAAATTGGGATGTTGTCTAGTAATCGACTTCAGGAGGTCCTTGATTCGGGAGTTCAGTATCTGAGCTCGGGAATCCAACTTGCTGACTACACCTTTACGAGGGTTATGAGGCAACTTGATGGAGCCTAAGCTGAAAGCCAGTTAAAGAATGATTGATTATTTTGTTATTTATGAGTGATTTCAATAAATTCATGTAATTTAATCATTAAGGGTGGATGTTGGAGTTAATTCTTACATCCTATTTGAGAATTTGGTTTGATGGTTGAGAAATTCTCTCAACCTCTCTAACTAAATTAGGAATAAGTTGGATCTTAAAAACTCTATTTAATTAGTGATCTGAATGTAATCAGTGTGTGTATTTTTTATCACATACACCTTCTGTGTGAAATATATGAGTACTCTTAAACCATTCTTTATCACTTTTCTCCCGCTTTCAGAAGCTTTCTTTCCTATCATGCCAAATTCATCCCATGTGTTGAAGCTTTCAAAAGACATTAAACCTTCTGAAAGTAGACATTTTTCTTCCACTTTCAGAATATTTCTTTCCTATCAAGTCAAATTCATTTGTGCATTGAAGCTTTCAAAATAAATTAGAGCTTCTGAAAGAAGACATTTTTCTCCCGCTTTCGGGAGCTTTCAAAATAAAATAGAGCTTCTGAAAGCAGACATTTTTCTCTCGCTTTCGGAAGCTTTCTTCCCTATCAGGCCAAATTCATTATTTGCGTTGAAACTTTCAATGGGTTTTGTAGGCTAGTTTGAAGAACAATACACTTTATCAATTTTGAGGCCACCTCCATCATTTTGTTCTCTTTGTAAACATTTTATGCAATTAGAGCCCCATGACCAAGAATAGTGGGACAACCAGTAGATATAACCCATATAATACATACGATATTTTTAATCACTGAAGCTTTTTTCAAATGAATCTACTTCTACATTGCAACCTAAATATCTGAATGGAAAATGGCTAAGTTTAGGACTTCAGCCAAGTCGAAGTGATTTAAATAAGTTAGAGTAGAGAAAAATAACATTGGAATAGGTATGAGTAGTGAATCTAAAAATGCTAACCTTAAATTGACTATTTTACCTTAAATTTATTTTATTATTAATTTTATTTTATTTTTATATAATTTCACTAGGTTAAAATGTTTTGATAACATAACATAATAGGACATGACATTATAGCATCTAGACTAGAGATCTCCTTTTGGTGCGATAAAATTAAGAGTGGTCTAATTAGGAGACAATTTCACTGGAAAAAATATAGATTTTTTCAGCACATTTTTGGAAAAAATTGGTTGAAACTTGAAATTTTTGGAAATCCAAGTTACAGTTGTCAAAATATAGAATTTTAGGTTCCCTAAGGGTTTTTAAGGGTGTTGAATCTATTTATACCTTAGAATTTTAGGTGCCCTGAGGGTTTTTAAGGGTGTTGAATCTATTTCTACTTTCAAATCCAGATTGGATCACTTCTAAATCAAGATTTTATAAAATGAAAAACATCTAATTTCGGATATAAATTGAAATAATACATCTCCCGTTCATTTGGAAAGTGGATTATGGAACCTTGGAGCTCTACTGCGATAGGGTAAGGTTTTGATCCAAGAGCTCTACTGCGATAAGGTAGGGTTTTAGCCCAAGCTTTCTTATTATTGTCACTGGTGACTATACTGACTCGACGACGAGTCGTGGACGACTTTAGGTATTTCTCTTGGCCAACTTGACTCCCTTTATGGTAAGGCACACATTTTGGGTGGAAGTCACATTGTAATAGGTTTTCATTTTGTCTATTTATGGAAGAAATGAAGCGTCCAAACTTTAACTCTAACAACCCTAAATCAAAGTCCATCTGGACATCTACCCCATAGTTTATCCTCTCTAGGATTGGCAGACAGGTGGTCAATGGGGAAAATATGGATGAGAGGTCTCTATGTCCTGCTTCCATTGGGTTCAACAATGTTTTTGAGGGTCGGGATGAATTTTATAGTTCGAGAGAGAACCGTTTTACCTCTTCAAGGCAATAATTTGGTCTTCCTCTATTACTAAGCCTTACCCTTGAGGCTCGAGAATAGGTATCATTGGGAGCCACTCGAGATTTTGCAGTCATTTCAACTTACCCTCAGATTAATGAATTTATTCCCACTTCGACCATTCTAACAAGAAATATAATCTCATTGTTTATGTTGGTTTCTTTCCCTGATCTAGGCTTTTTGGGACCTCCTATGGGATTTGTTGGCTCATTAGAGGGTTCCTCTTTATTGCATGCTATCCCCCCAACTTCGATTTTATCGTAACATTAGGAGTAGAGATTATCCTCATACCTCTCTTAGGTTTTCCAACAAACAAGCATTTGTGCTATAGTTTGAAGGTTTACATGCTACTCAAGGGGAGACTCTAGTTTTTGGACTAGAAGGAAGGTCAAGGAGCCTGCAGACCACTTCTTCCAATGAAAAAATCTTGAGTCCTTCATATTGGGGGAAAAGGAAGAAGAGGTGCATAAATAAAATAACCCACACCTGACCTCATAATGGCTTTAGGAGCATATGTGGCTTTGGAGATGGAAGTGTCATTGTTGATGAAATCATTGTTTGGCATACCTAGAGGCCATAAATTCAACTTAAAGACAATTTTGGAGTGGGTGGATAACACTATAAAGTTTAAGGTGAAGTCAGTGCCTAAGGCCTCTATACTTGCAAAAGGTTGGATCCAATTGATCTTTGAAGACCATCATTAAGGGAATTTTGAGGTCTAAAATGGGCCTCCTATGAAAAATGTACAACCAAAATAAACTTTATAAGAACCAATAGGATTCAAGGTGATGATGTCAACCATAGGGGATGATTCACCATTTTTTAAGTAAAAGGGTAAAAGATTAAAAAATAATAAAATAATAAAACTACTTTTTCAACTCATATTTTCAACTTATCTCCCAAAGTTTTTACTCAAATTTCAAGCGGGAGTACTCGTTGGATGCAAAATTTAATTCCTCGTCGAAAGAGTACCCATGTTGCATACTTTTTATGGACCCTGTTACATGAAAAATGAGAAATACATTAAAAAGTGTGATTGGAATCACGTTTTTCATCTATTTCTCATTTTCCGTGTAGGAGGGTCCATCGAAGGTATGCAACATGAGTACTCCTTGGATGAGGAATTAAATTTTTCATCCAACGAGTACTCCTGCTCGAAATTTGAGTAAAAAATTCGGGAGATAAGTTGAAAATATGAGTTGAAAAAATATTTTATTTTTTTTTCCCTCTAAAATTTGATGATGTAATCAAATCTTATTTTATTAATTCCACTATTATTTTATAATTTCCTTAGGAGGCCCATTTTAGATCTCAAAATTCCCCTAATGGAAGAAGCCAAGATGGTGTCAACTCAAGTATGGTCCATTGATTTGATGCTTTTTTTTTCAAGTTTTGGTCTCCCACCTTTGACGCATCTTGGGAAAGGATGGAAAGTATTCCTATTTGGGTCTAGTTTCCTAGTCTCCCCTCAAATATATGGAACCCTCTTTCCTTCCAAGATATTGGGAACACCCTTGGATCTTATCTTGATTTTGATTATTCTGTCTACGAGGGATCAACCAATGGCTTAGATCTTAGTGAGGTTGGATGTAACCACCCTCCTCCCACATTTGCCCAAGTTAACTGGTCTGTTGGGGTAAACATGTGACGAGGGGATACTATGATGTGATTTAACCTTCTAGGTCACCTTAAGGAAGTGGAACCTATTGTAGTTTGTAGATTTCTGTGGTGAGAGTTTAGAGTTTCTAGTTTCGGAATCTCCACAGTGAACATTTGAAGTGGAACCTACATAACACCACCAATATGACCTTCTACACATACTACGGAACCTTTAGGAGCCAACCAATGCTTCCAGGTGGCCAACCCTAAGACAACTCATCATTTGACTGACTTGGACCCTCATTCGCTCCCACGACAAGCCCTGCAAGCGATCGAGGCCTTACAATCGATCCCACAGTAAGACATGCCAACGAATGTGGACTTTTCCAGCTAGTTTTTTGCCAGAGATCCTAGATTTTGTGCCACTCTTTTTAGGGCCAGGACTCAGGCCACTTCCCATAACTTCATGAAAATTTTAAGAATGATAAATAACATGGAAACAAAGATACTAATGCAAAATTTGATACAAATAATTTATATGACCCCTACTAGCCATGACAAAAATTTCGTCAAACATGTCACAAATATGCAATATATAGGTCATAACAATAGATCTGAGCATAGGGTCTCATACTTATCTAAGAATCGTTAAGAAGCATTGATACCTTATCACAATAGTTGCATTATCATCTATTAGGTCATATATTTATTGTTCATTTATTTGATAAACAAAAAAAGATGAGAGCCATACGCCAAGTTTGTCATAAAATATATTGATAACCAACATAAATAACAAGACTATAACAACCATAAAACCACAAATGAACAAGTATATTTATCCATCAAATACAAGAGGAAAGAAGATCTTATTAACATATGCAAAATGCAACTAGGTCTAGGACTTCCACGTACCACCCAACCATAGATTGGGCTGAACCAAGTATTTCTTTCAGCTAATCACCTTGTGCCATATTCCAAACATGAATGTGGGATCTCATGAAACAAATCAATCAAAACCAAGCAGGGCATCTAGAGGCCAAACCACCTCAACCCTCAAACAGTGATTCCACCTCACGGTCGCGCATCACTAACCATCACCAGATTGGTCTCTACCCATGTTTTCTAAGAGCCCAGAGCATTTTTTCCAACCAGGGCTTCCAGGACTAGTAACTCAACCCACAACTGTCGCCAGGCTTCCAGAGTGTTTGTCCAACCAGGGCTTCTAGGACTAGTAACTAAACCCACCAAGGGCTTCTAGAGCCTTTGTCCAACCAAGACTTTTGGGAGTAGTAACTCAACCCAAGCTGTTGCAAGGCTTCAAGAGCATGTTTCCAACCAAGGCTTCAAGAAACTAATAACTCAACCCACAACCATAAGGAACATGAGAACCAACCAGAAAACAAAAGTAACACCCACAACACCATGGCTATCCAGGAAATGGAAAGGCTAGGAAAAACCACTATGTATCCAAGAAATTATCCATTCCAATGACAAATTATAACCAAGAAATCACATGCATATACCATGCATGTTAAAACTAGTAAGAAAATCATACATGCAACTCGATACCCACTAACAAAACCTGTTGTAGTCACAAATCCCAATGACCTCTTATGCTTTCCTTCTCTTCCTTTTCCTTCTTGCTTCAAATCCCAAGTATGCCACACTCCTCCAAGAGTGCTCCAACAAAACTCTAGGTGTCCAAGAGTATGAGAGAGAGAGAGAGAATAGAAGAGAGCTCCAAAAATAAACTGATCAAAAACCATGAAATGATCCTCAAAATCCTTTTTATTAATGATGCCTCTATTTTCTTCAATTTTCCATTATTTTCCTTCATTTTTCTCCTTACATGAAATATGTGACCTCTCACCTTCATTATTTTCATAAATAAAATGATAATAAATGTCTCATGCCTTTCCAAACCTTTGCCATTTCCTTTGCCAATTTCCATAGACATTAATTAATCACAAGTGATAATAGTCACTATGTCTTTTTCCCAACTTTCAACTTGGAATACGTGTCCCGTGACCATTCTTTTATTATACCTTTATTAACTTTATTATATGGATTTTTAACCAAGGCCGTTACAACCCCCCCCCCCCCCAATAGCAGACCCGGGCTAAAATTTCATGTAATAAAAGTTAATAAAGGAAAAAAACAAGACAATGGTTAAGGGACACTTATTCCAAGTTGAATGTTGGGCAAATATATCCTAGTGGGCACCACTAGATATGTGCTTATGGCTAAGGAAAAATTGAAAAAGGAAATGGATAAGGAATTAAAGAGGCAAAGAGTATTTTTGGCACATTTCTTTATGAAAATAAAGGAAATTAGGAGAAAATGAAGGTAAAAGGTCACAGGTTGCATGTGAGGAGGAAAATGAAGGAAAATAATGGAAAATGAAGAAAATAAAGGCCTAATTGATAAAAATTATTTTGAGGATCAGTTGGTACCTTTTGTCAGTGTAACCCTTTTGTCAGTTTAGTTTTGGAGCTCTCTCATTATTCCCTCTCTCTCACACTCTTGGACACTTAGAGTTTTCTTGGAGCATTTTAGCATTGAGCCAAGAAAGAGGAAAGCAAGAAAAGGAAGGACAAGGAAAGGAAAGAAAAGCAAAGATTAAGCAAGGAAGCCTAGGACTACTTGCAAGTAACATATTGCTTGTGTGATTTCCTCACTGGATTGGACATGCATGACTTATGCATGTTGGTATTTTGTCCTCTTGCTGTCGGTGGCATGTTTTTGTTGGGTTTTGACAGTGAATTTTAGCCTTGCCTTGCCTTTTTCCAGATGCCATGGTGTGTTGGGATTTTGATATCATTTTTGAGCTTTGGAATTGTTGGATGGATTTCAGAATCCGGGGTGGAGGTGGTCTCAAGGAAAATTCCCAAAGGGTTAGGAATCCCTTAACAGGTTTTGGCGGGATGCATGGTAAATCTTGAGGGTGGTGTCTTGGTTTAGGGCCTAGTGATCCTAGATTGGATTATGGTAAATCCTAATAGAGAGGGAGACAAAAAATTCCTCAAGGATGGTGATGGATTCCAGATGGCATTCCAATTTCAGTTTGGTTTCATGATCAGAGCATCAATTTTGGTGTGATCATGGTATGGCGAGGATGGAGGTGGTTTAACCTTTGGATTCCCTTGGTTGGTTTTGTATTGGTTTATCCATGAGATCCCACATTCATGCTCGGAATATGGCATAGGGGTGACTAGCTAAAGAGAGATTTGGTTCAGCCATGTCTATGGTCGAGTGGTACGTGGAGGTATCGAACTTGGTCAGTTATTGCCTATGTTTAATGGAAGCTAAGTTCTCTTTATTTTGTACTTATTAATGTGTGGATTTAATGGTTTTTATTCATTTTTATTTCCATGGTTTTACGTTGGTTATAAGCATGGTTAAATGACTTGTTCATGTCATGGTTATTTCATGTATTTACTTGCAATGGTTAAAATAATGGATGCAATACCTAATTGATGTCATATTTGTTCAAGGAAGAGTGTTGTGATACTTATTGTAATGTTTCATATGATTTTTGAGTCATTCATGCTCTGTCTTGTATCATAGACCTGTAGATTCCATTCATGTCAAGTGTTTGACAGAATGTCAGTCCCGGTTGGGGATGGTCAGGCCTAGTCCTAGAGTCATTTTTTGGTTATTTGGCATTGTTGCCATGTGTTTGATGATTTATGAAAGCTACAGGAAGTTCTAGGAAGTATCTGGGATTATGAGCTTCAAAAGTGCCTTAAATATTGTGGATGCATGCACAGGTCTGGGAAATTGAGTCCTTGTACGCACACATGCCCATGTCGTGGGAGTACCCAGAGCCTCCCAGACACACCCTTTCCCATATCAAGGGAGCGTATGAGGCTTTGAAGGCCTAAACTTTAGTGGGATTAAGGGATAAGTCAAATTGATGGTTGGGATAGCCTTTAGGGTTCCTGTATCAAGTGCAGGGAGTTTATGTTATGGTTTTCCACATAGATTCCACTTCCTTAAATTCACCAAGGAGGTTGATTCTTCTTTTAACTTCCATCAGCTCATGTTTACCCCGGTTGGTTGGTTACTTGGGTAGATGTGAGGGGATGTGTACGTTATAGGCGGTATGAGAGCGTGGTTGCATTCTCCTTGGGAAAATTATGATGTTTTCAAGATTTTTGTTGTCATGTATTCATATCGGTCGTGTATGTGTTTCTCATGTTATGGTCCATGTACTTGTTGCATCCATGTGGTGTTGGTCATGGTATCAGTGGTTTCACCATGGAAGTGATGATGGTGTTGTTGTAAATGTGTTTTCATGAGCATATGACTGGTTATACATGTCAGGTGTTTACATGTGTCAAGATTTCAGTGGTACGATTGTCTTTTTCATGCATAAGGTCATGTTGTGTAGTTGATATGGTCATGCATTAATGACTAGAATCTAGCTAGAATGATGTATATGTGCTAATATTCCTATGCATTATAAGTCTATATGTTGTCATGATTATGTCTATACATGTATTAAGCTCATTGGTTGACCTTGCAGATGAGATATCCTCCCCAAATTATGCTAAGGTACATTGGTTTATTGTGATTTGGTTTAAGTTGACATGAGATGCCTTGTAAGATGAAATCAAATATAGCTAGCAAGATGGTAGACTACAAATATTCTCCTTATAAATCGATGAGCAACATGGTGTTCGGAACTCATCTAATCTAGCATATACACTGAGAACTTTGAAGGAAGAGATAAGGAGTTGTAAGGTAGACAATGACAAAATCATACACACACATGAAAAACAAGAAGAAGTAAATGCGACAAGCCTTCAGAGTTTTTCAGATTTGCAGCGACAAGGACCACTTCAGATTAGTTATGGACAAGAGGATGCGATTAATGGTGCATATGTCAGTAGGTTTCCCAGTGGTTACGAGTCAGATAGAGTTGACATGATTAGAAATGGCATATTGTTAATTTTAGACAACTAGATCCAAACTCCATGTTGTGATGCTCAAATGAAGATGCCAATATTTTTGTTGGACTCCTCTTTCAGAGAGGTGCAAGATCAATCTAAATATCATCTTAATCGAATGAGAAGAACATTTATTTTGAATTTATTCAAAATATGTGCAGGTCGGCCTTAAGGTTTTGTGCCCCAGTAGTTGTGTCACACACCCTCACTGATGGATATAAATTGGTCAACGTTGGAGGAAATTTTCACTCATCTCCACACATTTTTCTCTCCTCATCTGATTGGTTTGATTACCTTGGAGGCTCTTCTCTCCACATGTGGAAAATTTCAGCAACAGCTCTTTTTTGTTTTTGGCCTAGGGTTTCTGCAGCAACTTTGACTAGCATTGACTTTGGTCAATGCAAGGTCAAATAGACCTGAAACTCTCCCTAAATTTTGATCTTTCAAATATGCATTTTTGGCACTATTCTCGAGGCTAGACATTGACTTTCAATTTGCTATATTAACCAAGCTACTGCTGTTATTTGCGTTGACGATTGATTGAGAGTATTGATTTTTAGGTTGACTTTTTAGTTGACCATTTTGGTTGTCCTAGAGGGTTGTGTGACATTGCTGGTTGGATGACCATATTGATACTTTGCTGGTTGAAGCACCCCGCCAATCGCCATAATGCACCAACACACTTATATATTTTGGCTTCTCTTATGTCGATCCAATGGTATGTTCTATCAACATTTTACTTTGTTGTTTATGTGATTACTGACTGATATTGGGATAAAAAGTAAAGTTGCATCAAGAATATAACATCAACAAAATTTACATGGTATCAGAGCTGAGGTGAAGACAAAGCCCTAGTTTGTAGCAATCACCGAAGAAGAGGATGGGTTCCTCAAACTACAATGGCCTTAAGGCTGATAACAAATTGACCTGGAAGGATGACTTCCATGCTTGGAAGATGACATTGGATCTTAATTTGGAAGACCAAGATGTCATGGACTATGTGCAGGGTAAAATCTAAGAGCCCCCATCCACTACAACTGTTGCTGCCAAAACAAAGTACAAGAAGGGATAAATCAAGGCAAAGATGATGATCAGGGACTCAATTCATAAGAGTCTGGTTGCCTACATATCTGAGCTTGGTACATTCAAGGAAATGTATGATAAGTTGGTCAAAATGTTCAAGGCCAACAATGCGAATCAAGTCCTATTCTTCAAGAATCAATTGAAGAATCTGAAGAAAGGCAGGGACGAGTCTATTCAATCATACTTTCTGAAGCTGAGCAAAATCAGGAATAATCTGCTGGCTATTGGGGAGACAATAGTTTATTGAGAGATTGTTCTCACCGCACTTGGAGGTCTCTAATCCAAATGGCATGTGTTCAAAACTACCATTCTCAATAACAATGTCATACCTGACTTTAACGAAGTAATATCGAGATGCATATAAGAAGAGACAAGGATGAAGAAATGTGAAAATGAAGGAAATGCTTCCTTCACTGCTCATTATAGAAAGAGGAACTTTGGTGGTCCAAGGAACAAAGGAAGATCAGGAGCCCAAGGAAAGAAGGGCAAGTGTTACACTTGTCACAAGCCAGGTCACTATGCTAGAGAAAGCCCTTTCACGAAAGATTCTCCTGATAATGATGACAACAACAACAATCGGAGGAATGGCAATCAAAGGAGCAGTAGGTTCAAGGGAAAGAGGAAGGCACCCTCCAGCGGAAATGGTTAACCCTTCAAAAGGTCGAGAAATTCCAGGTATGAGGAATCAAATTTTGTTGATAAAAGAAATGAATTCATTCTTGTATCTTCCCTCTCTGCTGCATCTCCACCCAACACTATGGATGTCTGGTTGATAGATAGTGGTGCCTCGAGGCACATCACTAGGTTCAAGGAAGCACTTTCTAATATGGTTGAGAAGGACACTAATCTGGAAATTATCCTTGGAGATAATGCCACATATCCCGTGAAAGGGACAGGGACTGTGACCCTCCACTTGTCTCAAGGTCAAGTCCTCTATTTACGTGATGTACTCTATGTACCTGATTTGAAGAAGAACCTTGTGTCTATATTGGCCATGGAAGACAAAGGTTTCAATGTGGCATTCATTGATGGGAAGGTGTGTATCTGGAAGAAGAGTTTCAAGGAAGCTATCATGATTGGGTTTAGAGTTGATACACTCTACCAAGTTGGAGGAAGTCCACTGGGAGCGATGACGTGTGATACTATCTAACAGACTGAACTATGGCACCGAAGGGTTTGGACACCTTCACTACAAAGCCCTTCCCGAAGCAAGGAAGTTGGTGACAAGGATGTTCGAGTTCTCAAATAATCATGAAGGTGTATGTCACGATTGTGCTAAAGGAAAGCATACAAGGGGACCTTTCCCCTCAAGCGTCACAAGACATCTGATGTCTTGCAATTGATACATTCTGATCTGTCTGGTATGCTACCCGTGACATCCTTAGGAGGATTTTCTTATTATATGACATTCATAGATAACTTCTCTCGCAAAACCTGGATATACTTCTTGAAGAAAAATGATTAGGCTTTCATGTGGTTCCATACCTTCAAAGCCTTGGTGGAAAATATGACAGGGAAGAAGATCAAGATATTGAGGACCAATAATGGCACTGAATATGAGATGAATGAGTTCAAGAACTTTTGCAGAGAAGCTGGCATCAAGAGGGAGACCAAAACTATCTATACTCCTGAGCAGAATGGCGTTGCTGAATGAAAGAATAGAACCATTGTGGAAGCTTCCCATGCCATGCTATGTGACCAAGGTCTCCCGAAATTTCTATAGGGAGAAGCTGCGAACATTGTTGTGTACATACAAAACTGATGCCCGCATTCTGCTCTAGACTCCAAAACTCACAAAGACGTTTTCTCTAGTAAGAAACCTGACATCTCACATTTTATAGTTTTTGGATGTCCTGTTTATTTTCATGTTCCGAAAGAGAAGAGGGGTTGGCTTGAGGGGTCCTGACTCAGGTTCGTAAGTTAAGGTTTGTCAACAAACCGCTATACTACTAGCCCTTTCGGCAGTGACCTGCATGCGTAGGCCAAAGTCTCACCCGAAGCAGTACGGGTGGGTGTTGGAACCACGTTTCCACACCCTGAGAGAGAGAGAGCAGGTAAGTGAAACCGTTCAACAACTATCAGATCTATGCAGTCAGAGGTCGTTCGCAGGACTTTCAATGATTAACTAGAGTACAGTTTTACCAAATTTATATAACAGGTTTGCATCCACGTGTGGATAGCCAAGTATAAGCATAAAAAATATATTCGCAGTAGATTTAATTAGATTGAAGATATAGTTATCATAACACAGTTAATTCGCAGCTCATAAACACATATTATTCGCAGCTCATAACAGAATCACATATAATTCGAGTCCTCAATAACTGTAAACAACATCAGATATCCCTGATACTTCGCATATATTACTTATAAAAAAGTCTCTTACATACCCAAAAACCCAACCTACGCACACAGCAACAGGATCCGCACATAGTAGGACTGAGGATCTCTGCGCACACAGCCAGCAAGAGTCATTTCCCAAAAACCCAAACAGATCTACTAATTCAAATTCACATCAATCTTAATCCCATTCCGTCTTACAACTCAAAAAGGTTCAACTACTTATAGACTCTTGGTCTACCCTTGACCCATTTACAATGCATTAGGGGCTTTGACCCACCCCAAAACCCCTACGTTAGACTAAATATAATAAAAAATATACAAAATGGACTAGTTTCGCAACTCTTGTAGGAGACACTATTCCAATAGTCCCCCAAAAAAATCTTGTGACTCGTTCTGAATCACTGCGGTGATGGGGTCTCCACCTGCACGCGTAGTGCATTGACAGCTGTGACCAACGGGGGCAGCACTTCTTGACTCTGAGCAGTAGCGCTCTACTCAATATCTACAAGCTTCTATGAGGTTGGTCCCTCTGTCGCAACCATGACACTCTCCAGTGTCTGGTTTAGTTGCTTCACAACACCATCAAAATCCTGTGAGAGCTGGAAGGCCACAGCAGTCCAAGGCTTTAAGCGTTCACTGATAACATGCTTCTTCTGGCGGAGTCCCTCAATCTCATCTTGGAGGGTGTTGCTAGTCCGCAATCGTGCCAAACGCTGTGCAGGGACCCAGGTATGTAATGTAGCCTTGATATTATTGAAAGCTTCCTCCTTCTGTCACAAGTCCTGATTCATTTTCTGGAGGACCGGATCACGCTGGATCTTGGTCCAAAGCTGCATGGCATCCTCGAGTAACTGGGCGCCCTGAGCAATCTTCCTAGTAATGGTGTTGGTAGCCTCGGTCACTAGCGCAGTGCACTAGGCGCGTACCTCCGGTGGTGTTTCAGGTTGTAGTTTGGCTTGTAAGTCAGATATTTTCTACTCCAACTGAGTCTTAATGACCTGCATTTCCGTCCTAGAAGCCTTCAATGTTGTGACCAATCCTTCCACTTTAGCCCGAGGAGTGGCTGCACCCAGGATTTCTTCTGTAACTTCAGTGCAGAGCTGGTGGATCAGAGTTTCGAGATTTTCCTGTTGTGCGACAATAGAGAGTACCTCTGCATGTTGCTATGCGATGGTATGTTCGGACATACCAAGTTGGTGGTGTACTTGCTAGTCCCAGTGGTGAATCTCCTGAAACACTGTAGTGTGGAGACCCTGTAATGCTGTGTGGGGTAGCTTGGCAAGATTCAACTGCACCCCTGCACCTACTTGAAGCTGGATCTCTTGGTCTGGCATACTGACCACAAGGGTGGTGCTAGGTAAGGGACAGAGGTGGCTTTCTTCTGTGGCTAGCGCTGTACCGCTAGATGCTAAGATAATTCATCCTTGAACCATGTTGGTCTGAATGGTGTCTACCTTTAGCTACAAGGTTCACAGCTCTTCCTGGATAGTGCTGATCGCAGCCTTCTGGTGCTCCTGTAATGCGACCCATTTTTCTTTTGTGGCCAATGTAACAGCATGTGTGACTTGTTCGAGATCTCCATCTGTCAATGTAACCATATCATCTCGTTCCTTCTGCTGGGCGCGTTGCTTCTTTAGGGGTCCCTTGACAGGCTCACATGTGTGTTTCTTACCTCTGACATTCACTTCCTCCAGACCTAGCTGTGACTAACTCCGGTCTCGACTCAAAAATGCGTCTCTTATATCAAAGTCATTTTTATTGGGCTGTCCCCAAAATGCCGTGAAGGAGAGTTGTTCTCAAACTGGCCGAGAAGGGCTCACATCAACATCTTCACGAGAATGGGATGGACTATGTCTAATTTCGATCGAGAATGAAAATGAACCAGTTCATCGAATCGATTGAGAATGGGATGGACTATGGTCAGCTGGGGATTGTTCAGATGTTTCTTCTCCCAAATCAATGAAATGGGGTCCTTTCATTTGCATTTTCCTCAATTTCCCCTTAAGTCTGGAACTTCTTCTCACACGCTGTGGACCACTGTCCTTTTGCTTTTGTTTTCCTTTCTCTGTCTTCTTGGCCATAGATGACTGTTTTTGAAGATGAACTAATCTTTCAGATAACACTTGATGATCTTCTTCTTCGGAAGAAGAAGTTTGATGTATAGCCTCAATATTTTTTCTCTCTTTTGATGTTATTGGCTTTTTACCTTTAGTTTCTTTCTTCTTCCTCTTTGACAGTCTCTCTTCCCTATCAGTTCTTTCAATTTTAGTAGTAGGAGTATTTTGAATTTCATCATTTGTTCTCTTTCTCCTACTCCTTCTTGATGTGTTACCTTCGGGAATTTCTTGAGTAGGAGTACTTTGAGTTTCATCATTTATTCTTTTTCTCTTACTCCTTCTTGATGTGCTACCTTCAGGAATTTCCTGAGGTTCCTCAAAGAAATTTCTAATCAAAAATTGTTCCCATGTGTCTTTCTTCTCCTTTAACTCTTTTTCAATCAAAATTTTTACAAGACTGTGGTGATATAGATGTGGTTCTACATCTCCCAAATGCTTCTGAACAGTCACAGACATTTTCTTCAAACTATTTAATAGAAAATATGGGAGATTGAGAGTTTGATTATCTAGAAAATTCATCAGCAATCTGGTATGGTACATATACATGGACCCAAAACGGCCTTCACGGGTAATGAATTTTTGAACAACTAGCAGCAAAGTAGCCCATTCCTCTTTCAAAGCATGAACGGGAATTCCTCTTTTAAAAATAGTTATGTCCATACCTTGGTTTCGTAAGATTATTCTCCAGGCTTCATCATTAATGCTTTTATTCTTAAACCAACGCTCACCCTCTTGAGGAAGTTCCGTGGTAGTTGCTATAGATGCCTCGTTCACCGCAAACTTAAGGTCTCCAATCTCTACTTCCAGGCCATTGAACGACCTTGCAAATGCTTTTGTCACTTCTTTATGATAGCCTCTGAACTTTTGGATAAACCGCAGCCACTTTGCTTTCTTCAATATATCCTTGACTTGCGGATATCCCTCCATGAATTTAGGTCCTTCTGGTTCTGCTCTTAGCAATTTACCCATCCTTCTTTCTGTGCTTCAAAAATTTGCCTACGTGAGGTTTCAATGGAAGTAGAACGGCTGAATGCACAGAAATGAGCACAATGACTATAGGTAGATATCAGAGAGTGGGTATACAGGCTGTAGCGTAACAGAGAACGAAATGGAGTGAGGCGGAACAGAGAGGGGTTTCGTGAGCACGGCAGAGATACGGTTGTGAGATTAACAGAACAATAGGAGGAGTATAACACATCCGGAAGTGTTTTGAAATTTGGTGGCTGCAAAATAAATGTAAGCACGTTTAAACAACGGCTATGGATTTTATGCGGCTGAAAGAGCCCGTGGTCAAATCAACTACGTCTCATTGTCACCGGTGGAATATCGGAGTATGAGTGAAGATCGGGGGTTTAATTATGGAACCGTTTGAGAATGAATGCGGGAGGATCATATGGAGATTGTGAAAGGGTTACGGAATTTGTCAATATAATCATTGCACATAATGGATGGAGCTTATGGTTTAGAACTATATAAAAATGTGTTTTCAATGCTATTTGAAATGAATTTTTACTCATACCTTGGAATCTTTGCCTTTTTCCTTGGTCTTCAATTAGTTGCTCTTCATTGGTATCTTGAATGCTCCATGCCTTTATTTTTGGTCCTCTCACCTGCATTTAATTTCATGATTATGGAAATAACATCTGGCTGTACATTCTTTTGAAAACAGAGTTGTAGCTGCGGAATCTGCTTCTGGCTGCGGAAACTGGTGTCAGCTGCGGAAACAGATGTCAGCTGCGGAAACTGACACAACTATTATTTGAGTGAATGGAAATGAACGGATGACAAATGACTGAATGGAATGGTCATGAAAAAGAATTTTATTGGTGAAAATGGAATGAAATAGATAAAATGAAGTGGAATGGAGTGAAATGAAGTGAAATGAAGTGGAATGGAATGGAGTGGGTGGTCACAAAACTTGTGAAATGAAAGAGAGATTTTTTTTTTTGGAAAATATAGAGTGTCAGGTGTTCCTGATTTTCACCCTATATTTTCTGTATAAGACTGCCAATCAGTGATTGGTTTTCAGGCTTATACAATTATTTATTTATTTATTTTTAATTTTAATTTTATTTTTTATTTTTATTTATTTTTTAAACTAGAGAAGAATAATCTTTCCAGTATTTCACCCTGATTGTGCAGTAATTTTCTAAATATTTTATTAAAATCCTATTTTGAGAGGTCATGATGAAATTTAACTCGTGGCCATTCTTTCATTCAGAGTTTGAAACTCATCAATGGTCTTGATTCTTACCGCTCCATTGCTAAAGATCTTGTCAATCTCATATGGCCCAAGCCAATGAGTCTGAAATTTTCCTTGAAAATCTTTAAACTTGGAATCAAATAACAATGACCAATCTCCTTCTTGAAACTTCTTCTCTTTGATGTACTTGTCATGCCATTTAGCTCTTTGATATTGAACTAGATCAGTTCTTAAAATTGCTTCTTGTCTGATCTCATCTAGCTCATTCAACTACTCCATTCTATGCTTTTGGGCTTCTGATAAGTCCATCCCCAATTGAACTGCTATCTTGAAGGTCTTGACTTGGAACTCAATGGGGAGCAAGACTTCTTTCCCATAAACAAGTTCATAGGGAGAATGTCCTATTGTATTTCTCCATGTAGTTCTGTAGGCCCACAAGGCTTCAGGAAGCCTTTCTGCCCAATCTCTTCTATGTAGATGAACAGTTTTGGTGATGATACTTTCAAGAACTTTGTTTGTGGACTCCACTTGACCATTTGCTTGCGGATGGTAAGGAGTAGATCTTTTGTGCTTGATTTTGTATTCTTCCACCAATTTCTCCACCAAGTTGGATGTGAATTGGCTTCCTTGATCTGTCACAATTTCTCTTGGAACACCAAAGCGAGTAAAAATATCCTCATAAAGAAAATGAACAACTAAATTTTCAGTAGCAGATACTAATGCTTTGGCTTCTACCCATTTAGTAACATAATCAGTACAAACCAATATATACTTCTTTTGCTTGGATGGTGGATTAATATGTCCAATGAAATCTAAAGCCCATTTTTCAAAGGGTTCAATGAGTACCTATGTTTGCAATGGCATTTCATTTGAAAGGGTAGGTTTCCCTACTCTTTGGCAGCTGTCACACCTTTTGACATATTGTTTTTCATCTTTGAAGAGGGAAGGCCAATAATATCCTAAAGAGAGTATTTTATAGGCCGTCCTTTTGTCTGCAAAGTGTCCGCCGCATGGTTCATCATGACATGCCTTAAGAATATCAGGCATTTCATCTTCCCCGACACATCTTCTGATCACAAGATCTGGCCCTGTTTTAAACAATTCGTTAGAAATCCATGAATATTTTGAACTCTCCTGAATAATTTTTCGTTTTTCATTTTGAAATAAATGTGAAGGCAGTTTCCCTGTAACCAAATAGTTAGCAATATCTGCATACCAAGGAGTCTTAATAGTTACTGCAAACAAGTATTCATCAGAAAACTTATCCTCTACAGGAGAATCTTCTTTAGTATTCTGAATCCTAGACAAGAAATCAGCTACTGTATTTTGTTTCCCTGGTCTATCCAACACAGTAATATTGAATTCTTGTAAAAGTAAGAGCCATCTTGTCACTCTACCATTAGTAACAGGTTTGTTCATTAAATATCTAATTGCAGAATGGTCAGTATGAATAAAAGTTTCATAGCCTGTTATATAATGTCTAAACTTATTAATTGCATGAACAATAGCTAAAAACTCTTTTTCAGTCACAGTATAGTTCAACTCTGTGGGAGTCAAATTTTTACTGGTATAATAAATGGCATAAGGAACTAAATCTTTTTGACCCAACACACCTCCTAGAGCTGTATCTGAAGCATCCGTAGAAATATGGAAAGGGAGTTTCCAATTTGGTCCTCTCAAGATAGGTGCTTCAGATATTCTTGTTTTCAAAGTTTCAAAGGCCGATTGACAATCAGGATCCCATTTGAATTCACAATCTTTTGTAAGCAATTTGAAGAGTGGAGATGCTATTTTAGTGAAGTTTTCTATAAATCTTCTATAGTAACCAATAAATCCTAGAAAACTTCTAACATCTCTTTGACAATTTGGAATAGGCAACTTGGAGATGACTTCAACTTTTGATCTATCAACCTTAATCCTATCTCCTGAAATATGATGTCCTAAAACAATCCCTTCAGTAAACATCATAAAGCATTTTTCATGGCTTAATGAAAGGTTTGTTTCTTTACATCTTATAATAACTTTTTCCAAATTTTCTAATGCCTCTTCAAATGAATTACCATAAACTGTAAAATCATCCATATAAACCTCTACACAATCATGGATTAGATCAGAAAAAATTCCTAGTACTGCGCTTTGGAATGTTGCAGGTGCATTACATAACCCAAAAGGAAGTACTCAGTAGGAAAAATTTCCCCATGGACAAGTAAATGTGGTCTTATCTTGATCTTCAGGTGCTACCTGAATTTGATTACAGCCACTAAAACCATCCAAAAATGAAAAGTACTTTTTACCCGCTAATGTATCTAATACCTGATCGATAAAAGGCAAAGGAAAGTGATCCTTCAAAGTTGCTTTGTTCAATTCCCTGTAATCAATGCATACCCTCCATTTACCATTCTTTATAGGTACTATAACCAAAGGAGAAACCCATCGGCTATCTGAAATTGGATAAATGAAGTTTATATTGAGTAGTTTTTGGAGCTCTTCTTTCACTATCTCCCTAAGATTTGGATTCATCCTTCTTTGAGGTTGTCTGATTGGTCTACTGTTTTCCTCAATATAGATATGATGGATGCAAGTCTTAGGATCAATACCTTTCATGTTAGTATACTCCCATGAAAATGCAGTAGAATGTTTTTGCAAGATTTTGGTTAGTTCTTCTTGTTGTGACTTTTCCAAATGTTTGTTGATATTCAATTTTTTTCCTGGAAAAATCTCAATAGTAGAACTACCAAACTCTTCCATAGAGTAAAGAGACATTTTTCTTGATGATAAATATTCTATGTCAGATTCCAACTGAAATTGTGTGGGGTCATATTCTGAAGATGTCTCAAAATTTTCTAATGTGTTCATAATTTGACTATCCTCACTGATTTCCGAAATGGTAAAGACAGGTTGTATAGTGTCCTCATCATCAACCCATTCATTGTCTCCTACTTCTGTGATTGCTTTTGCTGGAGGATACAAATTGAATTTCTTTGTCGAATTACCATTAGAAATGCACATATCCCCAGATCTACAACTAATGAAAGCATCAGCTGTGGCTAGCCAAGGTCTTCCTAAGATAAGTGGGTGCCCTCCTAGATTACTCTTGGGAGTCAAAATCATAAAATATACTGGATATTCCCAAGAATCTAAGGAGATTGAAATATCTTCTAATACACCATCTGGTTTAATAATTGATCGATCTGCAAGTTGCAGTAAAGTAGGTGTAAAAAGAAGGTTAGGAAGTTTTAGCTGTTCCATAGTCTGTCTACTCATAATGTTGATAGCAGCCCCTAAGTCAATCAATGTTTTTGGAATTTCTATCCCATTTATATGTGTCTTGACAATTGGACTTCCTGGATCTACATACTTCTGCATGGTAATTTTTCCCATCATAATATCTGCAATTTTTCCTACCAGGTGGATTCTTCTTGTGTCTTTTAGTTTCCTTCCTGGTCTTTTGAAACTCAACTCCTTTAATGTTTTTGCTAGAATAGGAATCTCTCGAATGGCTTGTAACAAAGGAATCTTGATACAAACATTCTTCAATTCACCTAGAAAATCATAGTTAGGCAACAAGATTTGTTTTTCCACCCCCTTGTCAATTTGTAGTCTTTTAGGAAAAGGAGGTGTAGATGAAGATGCAGGTTGCTCAACTATAGGAGTTGTGGGTGTTAAATTTTCTTTTTCTTTTTGAATATTTGAGTTTTGAAGAGATTCTTCCTCAGAACCCTTATTGGTTTCAAGAGAGTCCTCCTCAGAGGTATCTTGCTCTTGAATATCTATAGAAGGTTTTTCTAAAACTCTACCAGATCTAAGTTGTACATCATTGAGAGGAACAATCATATAGGTAGGAAATTGTTGTCCTTCTACCATGTAATTATTCTGAGGATTTTTATTGTTAGGATTTGGCAATGGCTGAGCTGGAAGTTGATTTGTCTTTTGTTGGTATGGGAGCATGAGTTGAGGATTTGGATTTGTTGAGAAGGTTGTTGTTGTGGAAATGGCAATGAAAGTTGTGGATTTGGGTTTGGAAGTTGTGGAGCTTGTTGATTTTGAAAAGATGGAGGATATTGATAAAATTGAGAAAATCTCCCATAAGGATTTTGCATCCCTTGTACCCATGGCTGATATGGATTTTGATGTTGGGGCCAAGGTTGTTGCCAAGGATTCCAATTTGGTGGTGTTTGAAGATTCATAGGGTTGTTAAACCCTTGAGTTTGTTGTCCCTGCCAAGGTCTTCTTGCAACAAAACAGAGAGATTCTACTGAATTTGGGTCTTCTTGAAAAACAGCTTTGAGTCCAGGAACTGAAGGACAATCCTTGATCTCATGATTCTCTGAGCAAATCATACATGTTTCTACAACTTTTTCATCCAAGGGACATTCCCTTAAAGCATGTTTCTTCCTACATTTCGGACAAAAGATAGCTAAAGCATCTATTTCTGCTTTCTGCTTGTTTTGGATTTTAAGGGTGTCTAGTTGTTCACTAAGGCTCCCTAAGATATCAGTTTTGAATTCATCAAGCATATTACCAATCTCTGCCCTACTTACTGATCCAGTTGCAGATTTGTTAACCCTAATAAGAGAAGGATCCCTAAGCCCTTTTCCTGTTTTAGATTTTCCTCTTGAGAGATGGACACATAGTTATGTTATGTCACGAAGTGGAAGTTGAGAAATGTCTCCTTTCCCCATCATGTTTAAAATATCTATCCATTCATCTCTAATGGCTTTTAATATGAGGGCTTTCAAAGTTTCATCATCTAAGTTTCTCATCTTTGCTCTTTTTAAGTTGTATTGAAATCTTTCAAGTAAATCTTCCAAATTTTCATCTTCTTTTTGCATCATTTTGAATACCTCATCCTTGTGATTGGTGGGCATATAATAGTCCAAGTATCTATCCAAAAATGTTTGTTTCATATCATTCCAAGTCCTAATAGATTGAGTAGCTAATCCCATGAACCATTTCAAAGCAGCTCCCTTCAAAGTTGAAGGAAATAGTTTGAGTTTTTTAGAGTCTTCCATATAGTCATAGGTTCGGCACACGACTTCAAACTCAAACAGAAATGTTTCAGGATCCTCACTTCGCAATCCATAAAAGTTAGGAAGGACAGATGGTGAGATATTTTTCATTGTTGTATGAGTTTCCTCATCAACTATAGGGAATCCAAACAAGTTTTCTCCTTCCCTATTTCTTCCATTATTATCTTCACCATTGTTGTCTCCATTGTTTCCTCCTCTTCTACCTCTACCTCTATCTTCTACCTCTACCTCCAAATCCATCTATTATTTCCTCTGCCATGATATTTTCTTTAGAGTCCTTAAAGTCCTCTAGTTCTTCTATCAAGGGAGGATGAGAGGGAGTCTCTTCCTTTTCTAAATGAGATTTAGTAGGTGGTATAGGAGAATCTTCTAATTCAGCTGCTCCTTGAATTCCAAAAATCTTAAGGCTAGGGGTAGATGGTGGTGATTCTTGTCTATGCCTTGAAGAAGATGGAGTTGTGAAAATCGAACTCTTGGCTTTAGCTATAAACCTTCCCCTAGAATCTCTTGCTCTATGCATGTCATTTTTTTTTTTTTTAAATAGGGATAATAATTCTCTTTCTGATCTTCAGATCCTGGAGTGCAGAGAGCATAATTCAATAAATTATCAAGTTTTCCCTTCTTTTATTATTTTGTTTTTTTTTTTAAGAAATTGGCTACCTAGTTACACTTCCCCGGCAACGACGCCAAAATGTTTGGTCAATTTAGTGTGTCCTAAATTGCTACATTAATTTACCAATCCGGGATTCGTAAGCTGATGAAGTGTGGCACACTATATGTGCAAGATAACCTATCTCTTACTTTTTGGTCGTTTTTGGATTTTTTATGAAATTCTGAAAAACAAGTATGGAGACAAATATTCAAGACAACAATGTCTTTCTAATGATTTTCCAAACTTCAAAAGAATTTTAAAAACACACAATGACAAAATTAATTCTTCAAAGAAAATGAAATTACATCACTACTCTAGTCAAACAAACAATGAACTACTGATCATGAAACTCATTATTCTTGCTGTTGTTCAAACATAAAAGAAACTATGCTTAAAGAAATCCAAAAGTTGCAACAAAGTAAATCTAAATCAAATTACATCAACTTATCTTCTGATCCCTCATCATTAGTCCAGCTATGATTTTCGGAGGTAACCATAAACAACTTGAGTAACTGATATCTAACTTGCAGAAATTAAACTAATATCAAACCACACATTCATAATTCAATCCCTCACCATCAGTCCAGCTGTGGCTTTCGGAGGTAACTGAAGATGTCATGCACAATTTAATATTTCTAACTTGCAGAAAGGAAACTAATATCAAACTACACACTCATACTTCAATCCCTCACCATCGGTCCAGCTGTGGCTTTCGGAGGTAACTGAAAATGACATGAGCAATTTAATATATCTAACTTGCAGAAAGTAAACTAATATCAAACTACACATTCATACTTCAATCCCTCACCATCAGTCCAGCTGTGGCTTTCGGAGGTAACTGAAAATGTCATGAGCAATTTGATATATCTAAATCTGACTACTGAAGCAAATGAGCAAGACTGAAATAAACAAAGCAGTACTGAGATTAAACAGAAACTAAGAAAAGTAAATTAGTAGCAGAACAATATTGATTCCATGTCATTAATCAAAAGATATGCAAATGTTCGGGCTTCCTATTTGAAATCTGAAACAAGAACACTGATCAGTTAACATAAAACATGAAAGATTATGGACAGAAGTAAAGTGTAAAGCATGAAAGATTATAAACAGAGATGAAGCATAAATACCATGAAAGATGCAATGTATAAACACATGAATGACTTATGGCACAATGAGCTTAAAGAAGTAAAACAAGAACTATACAATAATGCACAAAACCTCAGCGTGTGCAGGGGCCCTCTGCACCAGCCCTGGCAACAGCCTTCAAGTACGAATTACGCTTGGAAACAAAGTCTTCTTATATATTGAAATGCAGTCATAATAGAGAGGTGATATTACAGCACAGTGGCAACGTAATTACATTACAGAGCTATCTAGAGGTTAATGGAGACTAATAAAAACTAACTCTTATGCGTATGCAAACGCATTATTTATAACTGAAGGTGATATAACTAATTCCCTAAAGTTTATGCTGATAGAAAAAACGTAAACCATTACGTCCAGAGATCTAGGATCATGGCCGTGTTGAGGAGTAAATCTATGAAGAGTGGATGTTGGATTCGGCTTATGGAGCCGTGTACAGGTGTTGATGTGTCTCCCGTAAGTTAGAAACGGTCATGCAAATCCTCACGTGATGAGAAACAGAGTCCTGTCACCGTGGGACTCTACGGTTGACAAGCACTTGGCCACCTTTGACCGCAGCCTCCTTAGGTGAATTTGCTCGAGCCAATAGGACACGATCCATGTCCACATCATTTCTGACTTGCCCATGTGGCTCATTTTTCCTGAAGACACCTGTAACATAGACTTTCACAAAATGGCTGCGGAAAGTTGCAGCAGCTGCGGAAAGTGGCAAGATTCCGCAGCTAAATGAGCAAAAATCTTAATCAAACAGCAGACAAAAAATATAGTTAAAAACCATTTTAGATGCTCTTTTGCAATTAATATACAATGATATTGACAATTGGGAAGGTTGAGGTGAATGAAAAAGGTATAGAAAGGTGTATGGAAAAGATGCAGATTTGAGACTCAACGATGCACGTCATGCTAGTACCGTGGTGCCTTGTCTTTAGTTTGTGACTCAACCTGGGTCTTGAATCCGGTTTTCTTCGTGGTGGCCTGTGGTGGCTGTCTTTCCTTTTTCGCGGATGCACCAGAATCTTTCCTTGTGCTTCCGGTCTCCTTGGTGGTAACAGGTGGGGGTACCTGCGTCGTGCTAGTACTAGCGGTGCCCCTTGCGCTGGTTTTGAAGCCTATGTTCTAGGCGGGAGGCCATAGCGCAATCACATTGATGATTTCCTCGTCTGCTACCATATAAGGGAGTGATGTCCAGGTTTTATCCTTGTGGCTGTGGATCTGAATTTTTTTCGTGGTAACCTTGAATGCTGTGATACTCTTGTACTTTTCATATACAGTGGAGGACAGCCAAGGTCGAGAATTGATGGCTGCGGCCACGCTACTCTGGAAGAGGACCTAGAATACTTGGTTATCTTCTATGCAGTGTGCGTCCCTGGAATTCCACAGATGGGCATATCGGGCCCCTTCGCACATATCTGGAGGGAGCTCAGGGAGGATTGACTCCGCAGGGGTTTCCCAAGCAACCAAGGCTATAAGAAATAGTAGCTAGGCATAGCGGAAGGCTTTAAACTTCTCCTGGAATTCGTGGACATTGGCTAAGAACTCGTCGCATAAGTATTGGGCCCAATTGAGGTAGACCCCCTTCACACATTGACCGGTGAGCCAAATAACATAGGCAAGGATCGTTACGACCTGACACTTTCACATTAGCTTGCAAGCTAGTAATATGGTACCCATCTGCGTAGCCGGGTCACTGATGGAATTTATGATGAAGCCCCGCGTATACCTCTCCACATGGTAGGTCTTACACACATACTCAGCGGTGTCCCCTTCATATTTCTTGCCTACATGCTCCAGAGGGTGTGGCCCATTCATGGGAAAGCCCGTGATTCTATGAACCAAGGAAGCATCTATGGGGACCCTATCCCAAATCCACAGGCAGCCATTGTGTACTAGGGTGAGCAGTTGTCAGGCCAGTCGATCCGTGACGTTGTAATGGCCAAAGTGAGGCATACTCAATAGGTTCAAGAGCCCGAATCCGGCCAATCCACTTACCCAGCGCTGAGGAAAAATTGTGACCCCATCATCCGCGTAAATTGTGTCGAATTACAACGCGGGGATCAGCTCAGGGAAGGCTTTGTACTTCTCCAAGTCGTGATCATCAAATTTCACTTCATGGATCTTCCTGCAGGGGTCACTCAGGACAGGGACTTCTCTTGGGGTTAGCGGCATTTGTAGGTAGGTAACCAGGCCATCAAGGTTCTTTGGTGTGTGCATCGAGGGCCTGTGTAGGTGAATGAATGGAGGTAACCAGTTGATTGGATTGGCATGCAAAGCTTCCTCCTACGCAGCCTGAACTTGAGGTGTCGTTTGTAGGGACTAGGCATGCCTCGGGGAGGTCCTAGGCATCCCTGAAGCCCACTTCGCAGCTTTGGGGGGCTTCCCTAAGCCTTTTGCCTACTCTTTTCCCTTCCTCGTGATCGATGTCATGGACACTTCTTCATCCTCAGACCTGATCTCCATTACCTCCTCAACTTCTAAGCTAGGATCTTCTCATGGATCATTCTTACCTTCTCCTAGGGCTAGGCTACAATATTTGATCATGCTTGGTATCAGCGGCTCCCAATTGGGTATTTCAGGTGCGACACACAAGTGTGATTCACCCCATGCTACAATGTCAATGTCCTGCACAACTGCATCAAGCACCTATGTTCTGCCTATTATTCCAAATGTTCCTAGAAATTCATCCCTCAAAGCCTCCCAGTGGCGGGTGCACTGATGGAGCTCCACATCTAAGTACCATGTGGTGGGAAGTGGTCCTAAGGCATGAAGAAGCAGATGAACTCACTCCTGGGCAGTTCTATTGCACCATTGTTTTACCCATGCGAACAGATACTCTCAAGGATCTTCGGATCCAAGGAACGTTCTAATTCGTATGTCGGTTGGGGCCTGAAATTGTAGGATCATCATATTCCGACACTCTTCCCACTCCTGGAACGCCTCCTCATGCATTACCCACCATTGCGCAGGTGATCCATGCATGGCTAGCTTACAGGCCCATAGCCATCGTCCTTGGGTAACTTCGACTTCGAATGCCCGTAAAAAGTCCCTAACATTACCAGAACCTTCGAAATAAGGTAGATCTCTTACCTCTGAGGAGATGCAGCAAAAGTTCTTCGTGATCCGAAGACATCTCAACGCAGAGACATCATGTAACCAGTTTTTCCAATTCTCCATTTCCCCATCAGAGTCGGAGAAACATTCGATGTCCTTTTCCCAGCAAAGTACCCCCTCCACCGTGGGGTTGATACAATCTTCATCTCATGTAGTCAACTTATAGATGTGATCCACATCCTCTTTGTCATGCACTAGTTTGGTGTATCGTTCACCCTCTGTCGGATCTAATGGTACGATCACCCTTGTACCTTTATTCTTGAATACCATGCTTCTCTTCTTTAGGTTAATGATGCCTCCCATATCAATGGCCCAATCCAAGCCTAGGAGCGCAAGGTGGGGGGTCATATCTTCAACAATCTGGATTACTTCAAAGTCAACCTGGACCTTAACTCCTGCGATATCCACCAGAATCTTCGATAGTCTTCCCAATAGAATGATATTTTGTTGATTGACCATACGCAGCTAGATAGTGGACCATTCCAACTTAGGTTCCCCCATGCATTTCCAAGTTTGTTTAGGTAATACATTCGCATCTGACCCTAGGTCCAAAATAACCTGATCCATCTCATAGTTAGCGATCTGCGTAGTCAACCACATCTCCCTGCCATTGCATTTCTTATACCTATATATTTTATGTACGTCCTTGACTTTTGAGAGGATGATAGGTCATGTTGCGCAGCTATCTATCAATGCCTAAAGATTCTCTACAACTCTTAGGTTGCGCAGTAGCTTCATACATGCTTGTAAAAAGGGTTTGACCTCCTCATCTGCCTTGAGGTCCTTAGGCAGCTGCAAAGTAGATGCCTCTGCCTCGGCAAAGTCCTTGTGAGCTGCGATAAATGTTTCTTTCTCCTTTTTTAGATCCAACCCTTCATTTTTGCTAACTGTTGGCTGGATCAGAGGTTCGGTTTTAGTCTTCTCCCCAGGCCCCCCAGTGGCCATCCCACTGCATGTTACAACATTCACACTTGGATCTTTGTCTCGTATTTTCGCCTTAACCCTCTGCACATTTTGCATAAGTGTCGGCTACTTTTCTTGCATCTTTTCTATCAAGACTTGACAATCTTCAATCGCATGGTCCAGCTGCCTGCAATACTGGCAGGTTTGTCTTGTAGGGTTTGGAAAGTCCCTGGAAAAATTCCCTACCTCCCCATAGTTATAATATATGAGTTTCCCTTGTCCCCGGTCTGTGCTTCCACCTCTTCCGCCTCCCCTGCCCCTTTCTAGGGAACCCCCTCTGCTCGAGAGCGATCTGGGTGAGGACGGGTCCGACTGCACCCTATATAGATTCCCCCGATCGATCATCAAATCATATGTCCAACAGTTATGTTCATCATGTCCTACCAACCTGTAGAACCTACACCATTGTTGTTTTACTTCTAGGATGTACGCAACAAGGCGAGGATAGTGGTTCATGTCGTGCAACCCTGTAATGCGACAATAATCACACCATAGTGAAACCCCACTTGGTCCTGCTACTTCCCTAGGGCGCAGTGGACTAGTTCCCCTAGCCTGCATGTAGTCTGTTAATAGCGGGCAGTTGTCCTTGGTGTGACCATTCATCTTGCAATGTATGCACCATCTTTCCGGGCTAGCCTCTATGCCTCGCTCCTTTCGCAGGTTCTGGATATCCATGTGCATCGCCTCCAACTGTCCTTGGATCTGTTGGACACCTAGTTGGGCATCATCTTTGGGTGCAACTTCTAACTTCATAGCGACCTCCAGGGCTTTTTCCGGTGATTCGAACGTTTGGTGACCCATAGGTACACGAAGGTGAGGCAACAACATAGCAACAAACCACTCTATGTGCTATCTGTCGTCGTACTAAAATCCTCCTTCCCTGATCACCTTCTTTATTCGTTGATCGACCTCCCATACAGATTCAAAAGGCCCTTGCTTGAAATCCTGTAGATCAACCACTATTTTAGAATAGGACTTAGGCTTCTTGAACTGTTGTTTTAAGGCATTCTTGACCTCTTCGATGGTTGAGTTTGCATGCTATCCAATGTATCCCATGTACCAATCCAAAGCGCTTCCTTCAAAGGCAAGGGACAGTTGTGCCTTCTTCACCGTGTCACTATCTGCGTTCTGCGCAATCCATACCAATTCTGCGACAAACCAAAACTGCTCCATGTCATCATCTCCCACACCCTTAATGGTAGGAAATTTCATGTGCGTAGCCATGTCGTCTTCTGAAATTTGACCAACCTTGCGAGCCACTCCTGGAGCTCGATCGCAAAAGTTACGAAGAAGATCTCGTAGATCTCTGTGAAAATATACCTATTTTTCCACTCTTTGGTGGTCAACCTCCTACTGTGGTTTTATTTTACTACGAATTCCTGTATTTTCCATTCGAACCCTTCATCAATTTCTTTTCTTTCATATTTCCAGTACGGTCTTGGCATTACCCAATCCCTCTCTCAAAATTCTCCTGGTCCCGGCAACGGAACCATTTGTTGGCTTGAAGGGTCCTGACCTAGGTTCGTAAGTTAAGGTTTGCCAACAAACCCCTATACTATTGGCCCTTTCAACAGTGACCTACTTGCGCAGGCCAAAGTCTCACCCAAAGCAGTATGGTTGGGTGTTGGAACCAGGTTTCCGCACCCTAAGAGAGAGAGCAGGTAAGTTGAACCATTTGGAAATTATCAGATCTACACAGTCAGAGGTCGTTTGCAAGACTTTCAATGATTAACCAGAGTACAATTTTACCAGATTTATATAACGGGCTCACATCCACGTGTGAACAACCAAGTATAAGCATAAACAATATATTTGTAGTAGATTTAATCAGGTTGCAGATACAGTTATCATAACATAGATAATTCGCAGCTCATAAACACATATCATTCGTAGCTCGTAATAGAATCACATATAATTCGAGTCCTCAATAACTGTAAAAAAAATCAGATATCCATGATACTTCGCATATATTACTTATCAAAAAGTCTCTTACATACCCAAAAAACCAACCTGCACACACAATAGCAGGGTCCGCACACAACAGGACTAAGGATCTCCACGCACACAGCCAGCATGAGTCCTTTCCCAAAGACCCAAACAGATCTACTAATTCGCAATTCACATCAATCTTAATCCCAGTCTGTCGTACAACTCAAAAAGGTTCAACTACTTATACTATTTTAGCCTACGTATCCAATGGTCTACAAATTGTGGTTTACAGACTCTTGGTCTACCCTTGACCCATTTACAATGCATTAGGGGCTTTGACCCACCCTAAAACCCCTGTGTTAGACTAAATATAATAAAAAATATACAAAATGGACCAGTTTCACAGCTCTTGTAGGAGGCCCTGTTCCAACAAGAGGAGCAAGCTGGATGCTTCTGGGAAGAAGGGAATGTTTGTGGGCTACAATGAAACTGTGAAGGCCTATAGAGTCTATGTACCTGGTCAAAGGGAAGTGGATATATGCCATGATGTCACCTTTGATGAAGATGCTTCCCTGAAGAAAGTAGTCAATCTTCCGAGATCTGAGGAAGATCATGAAGCAAGGCCTGGAAAGCAAGAAGAACCGAAGGATGAGACGATGCCCGATGGACCTGATTGATCCACCTCCTTCGATGAGGAAGAGACCATCATGGCTCAGGAAAACTCTTGAGGATGTCGAGGGACATATGGCCCTAAGGGGGAAATTCTGTGAAAGCAAGAAGCCGAATAGATACCAAGGGTATCTAGCAGCCATGAGCACTATTGTACAATCTGAGCCTGGATATTTTGAGGAAGTTGTAAAGCATCAAGTATGGAAGGATGCTATGCACGAAGAGTATGTGTCCATAATGAAGAATGATGTCTGGGATGTGGTTCCAAGACCGGAGGACAAAGAAATTGTCACCTCAAAATGGCTCTACAAGATCAAGCATGGATCTAATGGAAATGTTGAAAAGTTCGAAGCAATATTCGTTGCCCCTGGCTTCTCTAAAAAATAAGGTGTAGAATATGATGACATATTTGCACCTATGGCCCGATATACCACCATCCAATCTATCAGAGCCTTTGCTGCTATGCAAGGATGGAGTCTTCATCAGATGGATGTGAAGACCGCATTTCTGCATGGTGCGATAAAGGAAGAGGTGTAGGTGGGGAAACCTCTGGGGTTCGATGTCCAGGATCAGGATACCCATGTTTGCAGGTTGAAGAAAGCCCTCTATGGGTTGAAGTAAGCACCCAAAGCTTGGTACGAGAGGATAGATAGCTATCTGATGAAGCTGAGCTTCACTCGTAGTAATGCTGATTCGAACCTTTACTTCAAGGTTGATAGAGAAAAGCCTCTCATTCTAGTGCTATATGTGGACGACCTCTTCTTGACAGGTGTTGACCCTCTCATTCATCAGTGCAAGAGGGAACTCACTACTGAGTTCGAGATGAAGGACCTAGGACTGATGCATTACTTCCTAGGCTTGGATGTCTGGCAGAGACCTGGAGAGATTTTCCCTTCTCAAGGAAAATATATTGTGAAGCTTCTGGAAAGATTTGGTATGGTGGACTGTAAGTCCGTGTCGACATTGATGGAGCTCAAATTTAAGAAGTTGAGTGGCAGCACTGTTGGGCCCGTGCTAGAAAATCCTACTGAGTATCATCAACTCATAGGGGCCCTGATTTTCTTAGAGAACACCCATTCAGACGTATGTTTTGTAGTGAACACTTTGAGTCAACATATGGTTGAGCCTCATCACATTCACTGGGGTGGTGCCAAGAATCTATTGATATATCTTCGAGGCATGATAAACCATGGGTTGAGATACACTCCCAGGAGCGTGACACTCCATGGATATACTGATGCCAATTGGGCTGGCAGTGTGGTGGATCGTAAGAGCACATCGAGATGCTGCTTTGCGCTTAGTTCTACTTCGATATAATGGATGAGAAAAAAGCAGAAGTCGGTGGCTTTAAGAACTGCAGAGGCCGAATACATTACAACGAGTATGGCCTGTTGTTGGTTGTGAAATATATTCAGTGAGATGTTCAGGCATGTGCTAGATACCACCATGATACTCTGTGATAACCAAAGTGGGATTCGGTTGTCTGAGAATCTCATGTTCCACGATCAATCCAAGAAAATTGATATCAGGTACAACTTTATATGAGGTGCTGTAAGGCTCGATCATATAGGAACTGATGAGTAGGTCGCAAATATTCTCATAAAGCCCCTCGGGAAGGCCAAGTTCCTAACCTTATGAGAATCTTGGTATCATGGAATGAGCCTATGCAGGGTCCTATTAGACGATGAGATCTGGGAGCTCTGTGGGACCTTAGGGATAGCTTCTCAGAGCTATAAGAAACACAGGGCTATGCTTGTCGAACCTTGTTGGTGTGCTTCTGCCCCACCATTTTGATGACCGAGTTGGTTCACCTCTCATTATCTGTGCCCTGTATGCATCCTACCCATTGAGTTCAGGGCTCATGGGAAGTACCTCTCATTTCACTAGTGAGGTGGGAAAAGCTAGAGACTAGTAGCAAAGACTGATGGACACATTAGATATTGTCGTATTCTCTATCTAGGATGGCACGGTCCAACCACTTGATCTGGGATCAGGTATAGTGAGGTTTCAGACCTCGAACTGACTTCGGGTCAAGTAAACCAACTTCGGGTTGGTATGATACTCTTTGTGAATCCTATAGAGGTTTCAGAACTTTGGGTTGAATCTGTCAGT
This sequence comes from Pinus albicaulis, assembly GCA_034641835.2. NCBI lineage: Eukaryota > Viridiplantae > Streptophyta > Pinopsida > Pinales > Pinaceae > Pinus > Pinus albicaulis. Next base: position 798,360,029 of record CM076572.1, on the reverse strand, counting down.
CAGGAATGATGTCTTTTTGATTGACCCACTTCTGTTCTGAAATAAAGAAGCTAGAAAAGTAAGTTACAGTGGGATGACGCACGATGTTTGGATTGCACAGGTGGATGGATTTCTCCCTAGTTGAGAGGGAGTGTTAATTTTGGACAACTAGGTCCAAACTCCATGTTGTGATGCTCAAATGAAGATGCCAATATTTTTGTGGAATCCTCTTTCAGAGAGGTGCAAGATCGATCTAAATATCATCTTAATCCGATGAACATAACATTTATTTTGAATTTATTCAAAATATGTGCAGGTCGGCCTTAAGGTTTTGTGCCCCAGCAGTTGTGTCACACACCCTCACTGATGGATATAAATTGGTCAACGTTGGAGGACATTTTCACTAATCTCATCGACACACATTTCTCTCTCCTCATCTTATTGGTTCAATGACCTTGGAGGCTCTTATCTCCACACATGGAAAATTTCAACAACAACTCTTTTCTGTTTTCGACCTAGGGTTTCTGCAACAGCTTTGACCAGTGTTAACTTTGGTCAACACAAGGTCAAATGGACCTGAAACTCTCCCTAAATTTCGATCTTTAAAATCCAAATTTTTTGGCACTATTCCCAAGGCTAGACGTTGACTTTTAATTTGTTGTGTTGACCTAGCTGCTGCTGCTATTTGCGTTGACCATTGACTAACAACGTTGAATTTTGGGTTGAATTTTGAGTTGACCATTTTGGCTATCCTAGAGGGTTGTGTGACACTGCTGGTTGGCTGACCATATTGAGACTTTGATGGTTGAAGCATCCTGCTGATCTCCGTAATGCACCAACACACTTATATATTTTTTCCTTGTCTTCTTTCGATCCATTGGTATGTTCTATCAACATTTTACTTTGTTGTTTATGTGATTTTTGACTGATATTGGGATAAAAAGTAAATTTGCATCAAGCATAGAACATCTACAAATTTACACATATTCTTGGACACTCTAGATAGGAGAGGAGACAGACACATGTACTATTCTAGTTTTGGTTCTAATAGGAATTATGATCGTCATCGCTATCATCCTTACAGGAGAGTGACAAGGGGTATTTGTCAGATGAGTTTAAGAAAGAAAAGCCACCTAACTTTGATTGAGAGATAAATAAATCACAAGATGCAGAGGCACAATTTCTTGGTATGAGGAAATTCTTCAGGTTGCCTGACTATTCAGAAAACATGAAATCCAAAATAGCCACATTTAGTCTCAAAGGTAAAGCGGATATTTGGTGGGAAGTCATAAAGAATTTCAGGAGTATTTATGAGGAGAAGCTGACTTGGAGTGAGTTCAAGAGGATATTTCGAAAGAATTATTTGTCAGAGAGGTACTATGATGCTAGAGCTAAGGATTCTTATGAGTTGTAGATAGGTTCCATGATAGACGATGAGTATACTAGCAAGTTCCTACTATTGTTGAGATATGTGCCTTAGCTCAAGGAGGAGTAGGCCAAGGTTCAAAGATTCATCAATGTGTTTCCAGTAGCCTACATGGATCAGATTGAGTTCGATGATCCTAGATCACTGGATGATGCCATTCAAAATTTGAAGAATTGTTATGAGAAATCAAAGCGCAAATTTGAGCCTAAGCATGATTTGAAAGGAAATGAGAAAGGTAAGGGAAGATGGCCACCAAAGCAGGAAATACTGCAAGATGCAAGTGAGAAAGAAAATGTGGGTCCTTACAAGAAGTTCAATACAACTAGGAAGGGGTCTGGAGAGAAGTAAACTAGAGGTGATGGTAGAGCACCGTTGTAGTGTTGGATATGTGGCAAGGATCATCATAAGAGGGATTCTCACAATATCAGGGTGGTAGACCCCAAATCTATAGTGCACAGGAGGTGCAGACAGTTGGATATTTTTGGCATAGCATTCCTTGCATTTATGTAGCTGTGGAAAATAGGTAGGCAGATCATCATGCTTCTATAATTGAGATGAATGGTAAGCTTTGTGATCAAGTTGTTTATATTTTTATTTATTCTGGATCTAATTATAGTTATATTAATCATGAACTGGTGGATAAGTGTGGTATGAGAAAATAAATGCATGCAAAATCTTGGTTAGTGTAGTTGGCTACAGGTATAAAGAAAATAGTTCACCATTGGGTAAGATCTTGTGCATTTGAGTTAAATGGTATGCCTACAACAACGCACTTTAACATATTGCCATTGGGATCATATAATATGCTATTGGGTATGGATTGGTTGTATCTTCACAGGACCAAGGTGGATTTTTATAAAAAATCCATTGAGTTCTTGGATGACAATGGGGAACCAAGAGTCTTACAGGGAAATAAGAAAGACAAATAAGTTAGGATGGTGATAGTTCTATAGGCCAATCATAGTCGCATGAAAGGGTGTGTGCTATTCGCAATACATATCTCTAGTGACAAGTGTAAGGAAGTTGAGGATGTAGATCTGTTGAACATGTATCCAGTTCTACAACAATTTCATGATGTATTTCCTGCAAAGTTTTTAGATCTACCACCTCACAGGGAAGTATACTTTTCTATTGAGTTGGTACTAGGGGAAACACCAACATCAAAGGCACCTTATAGGATGAGCACACATGAATTGGTAGAGTTAAAGTTGTAGGTGAAGGAGATGATTGATAATGGATACATTAGTCCAAGTGTATTGCCTTGGGGTGCACCAGTGTTGTTCGTGAAGAAGAAGGATAGTACTCTCAAATTTTGCATTTACTATAGGCAATTTAACAAAGTGACCATCAAGAACATATACCCATTACCGAGGATCGATGATTTGTTTGATCAACTGAAGGGAGAAGTAGTGTTCTCTAAGATCGACTTGAGATCGGGATATCATTAGGTACACATCAAATAAGAGGACATATACATGTCATATTTACAGCCCAGGTATGGACATTATGAGTTTGTTGTAGTTCCATTCATTTTTACTAATGCTTAAGATACATTTATTTGTTTTATGAATAGTGTGTTGCGTCCTTATTTAGAAAAGTTCGTGATTGTATTCAATGATGAAATATTGGTATATTCTAAGAATTAATAAGATCATGTCGATCATTTAGTAGTAGTGTTGAGATTTTTGAGAGAGCATCAGTTGTATGCTAAGATCAACAAATGTAGTTTCTTTCATAATGAAGTACATTACTTGGGACATTTTGTCTCCAAGGAGGGCATATCGGTGGATCCAGAAAAGGTAAGATCCATCATGGAATGGAAAGATACTAGAAATGTAGATGAGGTGAGATATTTTATGGGATTGGTAGGCTATTACAGGAGTTTCATCATGAAATTCTCATAGATTTCTTATCTGATTACATTATTGCAGAGGAAAGGTAAGAAGTTTGAGTTGACAGAGGAGTGTGAGGCTAGTTTTGAGGAGCTTAAGTAGTTGTTGACAAATGCTCCAACGTTAAAGATTGCAGATATGGACAAAGAGTTTATATTATGTACATACTCTTGTAAAATAGGGCTTGTTAGAGTCCTTATGTAGGGTGGACAGGTGGTATGCTATGAGTCATAGAAACTGAATGAGCACGGACAGGACTATCTGACGCATGATCTTGAGATAGCAGGAGGTTTGTATTGATGAGTTGATCACAATGGGTTGAGATGCTTGTTTGACCATCTGAATATGAATTCCAGGCAAGCTAGATGGTTGGCTACGATCAATAAGTTTTATTTTTATATCAAATACATCAAAGGTAATGAGAACAAGGTTGCAGATGCTCTTAGCAAATGGATACAAGTAAATCAAATTGTAGATATGAGATCCTATGGGACAAATTTATAGGATAGGATCTTACAGGAAGGTTAGCAAGATGTCATGTATATGGAGCTTAGGAACATATTTCATCATAATACAACTACAGGTACAGGTACAGGTGCAGTTGTACAAGATGTGGACTATCATCTCATGAAAAATGGATTGGTGAGGTTTAGAAACATGATATATGTGCCAGACAATATTGAGCTCAAGAAGGTGATCGTGAGGGAGTTTCAGGCGAAACCTTTTTAAGGTCACCCAAGACATCATAAGACATTGACTACAGTGAAAATATTATATTATTGGCGAATCTGAGGAGGGATGTAGCAGAGTTTGTGCCTAGGTGCTTGGACTATGAGTAGGTAAAGGCAGATTGTAGACATCCCGGTGGACTACTACAACCCATCGCAATTCCGAAATGGAAATGGGAGGTCATTTCCATGGAATTTATCACAGGTTTTTCGGGGACAGTGAGACAACTTGATTCCATCATGGTTGTTATGGATAGGTTGAAAAAGGTTTCACACTTCATTCTAGTGAAGACTACGTATTCATTTAATGATGTAGAACAAGTATTCATCAAATACATAGTCATATTGTATGGTGTTCCAAAGAATGTTGTGTCAAACAAGGATGCAAAGTTCAATTCTGAGTTTTGGAAGGAGTTATTTGCAAGGTTGGGCACAAATTTGGCCTTCAGTACAACTTATCATTTGCGGAAAGATGGACAGACTGAGAGGGTCAACAGGATCTTGGAGGACATGTTGAGGATGTATGTGATGCATCAGTAATGGAAGTGGGAAGAGTATATACCATTGGTTGAGTTTGCATACAACAATGGGTATCAAGAGTCATTGGGGATGAGTCCCTTCAAGGCACTGTATGGGCGGAGTGGTAATACTCCCATCAGCTGGAATGATCTAGCTAATAGGGTGTTGATTGGACTGTACATGTTGGAAGCCATAGAGCGGGAAATTTAGGTTATAAAGAAGAATATAAAGGCAACACATGAAAAACAAAAGAGTTATGTAGACCATCACAGGGTATTTAATGAGTTTCAGGTTGGGGAGCATGTTTATTTACGCATCAAGCCCAAGAAGAGCTCCTTGAGGATCAGATCATGTGCCAAATTGGCACCACGGTATTGCAGGTCTTTTGAAATCCTTGAGAGGATTATATCAATGTCCTATCAACTTGCACTGCCTCCAATAGTGAAAGTCCATGATTTTTTTTATGTTTCATTACTTAAAAGGTATATAAAATATGTTGATCATGTTATTAATTTGTTTGTATTGTAGGTGGAGTAAGAAGGATAATTCCAATTGGAACCTTAGTGCATATTGCAGTGGAAGCAACTCATGATCAGGAATAGAGCCATTGAGCAGGTTAAAGTGCAGTGGAAGTACTTTGGGCTCGATGAAGCTACATGGGAGATGGTGAATCAAATGTGGGTTATGTATCCTTCATTGTTTTCCGGTTGAGGAAAATCAGTTTTGGTTTGATGTTTGGTATATGTTTGAAATATTTTTTGGTGATGTTTTAGTATATTTACTGATGAATATGGATGTAAATACCACCATGAGCTAAGTTATAAATCTCCAACAAGCGGTATGGATGTTATATGGTCATGCTATCATGGTTTTTTCTTTTAAACATGTTACTCATTGTAAATACTGCATCGAGCTAAGTTATAAATCTCCATGAGAAGTATGCTTACTTTTCAGGGGTTTTTCTGAGGTGTAGGTGTGGTTTAACACTGAGGATGGTGTTCCCCAAGGGGGAGGGTTTTGTAACAAACATGGGCTAAAATTTCATGTAATAAAAGTTAATAAAGGAAAAAATAAGACCACGGTTAAGGGACACTTATTCCAAGCTGAATGTTGGGCAAAGATATCCTAGCGGGCACCATTAGATATGTGTTTATGGCTAAGGAAAAATGGAAAAAGGCAATGGATAAGCCATTAAAGAGGAAAAGAGTATTTATGACACATTTATTTATGAAAATAAAGGAAACTAGGAGAAAAGGAAGGTAAAATGTCAAAGTTTGCATGTGAGGAGGAAAATGAAGAAAATAGAGGCCTAATTGATAAAAAGGCTCATGAGGATCAGTTAGTACCTTTTGTCAATTTATTTATTTATTTGATTTTTTATTTATTTATTTTATTTTTTATTTTTATTTTCAGTTTAGTTTTGGAGCACTCTCATTATTCTCTCTCTCACACTCTTGGATACTTAGAGTTTTCTTTGAGTATTTCAACATTGAGCCAAGAAAGAGGAAAGCAAGCAAAGGAAGGACAAGGAAAGGAAAGGAAAGAAAAGATCAAGTAAGGAAGAGTAGAATCTAGCAGCTTCAACATGAATAATTGTAGGTAACATATTTCATGTGTGATTTCCTAGATGGTTTTAACATGCATGGCTTATGCAAGTTGGTATTTGGTCCTCTTGCTATCGGTGGCATGGTTTTGACAGATTTTGACAGTAGATTTCAACCTTTCCTTGCCTCTTTTCCAGATGCCATGGTGTGTTGGGATTTTGATTTTGGTTTTGAGCTTTGGAATTGTCGGATGGATTTCGGAATTCAAGGAAGATGTGGTCTCAAGGAAAATTCCCAAAGGCCTAGGAATCCCTTGACTGATTTTGGCGGGATTCATGGTAAAGCCTGAGGGTGGTGTCTCAGTTTAGGGCCTAGTGATTGCAGTAAATTTTGAGAGACAGGGAGACAGAAAATTCCTTAAGGATAGTGATGGGTTCCAGATGGAATTCCAAGTTCGATTCAGTTTTGTGATCGGAGCATCGATTTTGGTGTGATCACGGTATAGTGAGTGTGGAGGTGGATTAACCACTGGATTCCCTTGGTTGGTTTTGGATTGGTTTATACATGAGATACCACATTCATGATTGTAATATTGCACAAGGGTGACTGACTGAAGAGAGTTTTGGCTCAGCCATGTCTATGGTCGGGTGGTACATGGAAGTCCCAAACCTAGTCGGTTATTGCCTATGATTAATGGAATAAAATTTCTCTTTATTTTGTACTTATTAATGTGTGGATTTAATGGTTGTTATTTCATTTTTATTTCCATGGTTTTATGTTAGTAATAAGCATGGTTAAATGAATGGTTCATGTCATGGTTGTTTCATGTATTTAATTGCAATGGTTAAAATAATGGATGAAAGACATAACTGATGTCATATCTATTCAAGGAAGAGAGTGGTGATCCTTCATGTAATGTTTCATAATATTTTTTAGTCATTCATGATATCTTTTGTATCAAACCTGTATATTTAAATCATGACAAGTGTTTAATAGAATTTCAATCCTGGTTGGGGATGGTCAAGCCTAGTCCTGGAGCCAATTTTTGGTTATTTTTCATTGTCGCCATTTTTTTGATGATTTATGAAAGCTACAAGAAGTGTGGGAAGTATCCAATATTATGGGCTTAAAAAGTGCCTTAAATCCCACAAACATGGACATAAGTCTAGGAAATGAGTCCCTAGACACACTCATGCCCATGTTGTGGGAGCATCCAAAGCCTCCCACATGCACCCTTGCCCATATCAAGGGAGCATCCAGGGGTTTGAAGGCTTAAAAGTCAATGGTATCTAGGGAAAATTCAACTTGATGAATGTGATAGCCTTTGGGGATCCTGTAGGAGGTGCAGAGAGTATGTGTTATGGTTTTCCACATCAATTCTACTTCCTTAAAGTCACCAGGGAGGTTGAGTCTTCTCTTAGTTGCCCTCAAATCATGTTTACCCTAGTTTACTAGTTACTTAGGTAGATGTGAGAGGATGTGTACATTACACCCTTTGGGGGAACATCGTCCTCGGTGTTAAATGACACCTACAACCAACAATACTACTGAAATAAAAACACACTTCCCATGGAGCTTTATAACCTAGCTCGTTGTAGTATTTACAATGATCAACCTATTGAGAAACAAACCAACGTGACAATATAACAACATGTCACCATACCTATTATTGGAGCATTATAACATATCTCATTGTGGCATTTACATCCATTTACATATGTACATAAACCAAAACATCACCCAAAACATATACCAAAAACATGCTCTCAACCAGCGAATAGAGAAGGATGCAGAGCCCAGATATGATCCACCATCTCCCATGTAGCTTCATCGGGCCCAAAGTGATTCCATTTCACTTTAACCTGCTCCATTTCTCGGTTCTAGAGCATGAGCATATTTCTCTACAAAAATACATTGAGATTCCAATTGTAATTCTCCTTCTAGCTCCACCTGCAATACAGACCAGTGAATCACAAGATCAACATATTTAACATACTTCTTAAGCAATGAAATATGGAAAACATCATGGAATTTCATTGTCGGAGATAGTGCAAGTGGATAGGCTACTGGTCCAATCCTGTCAAGGATCTCAAAAGGTCCACAATACCGAGGTTCCAACTTGGCACATGATCCAATCCTTAAGGAGCTATTCTTGGGCTTAATGCATAAGTACACTTGTTCCCCAACCTGAAACTCCTTAAACAACTTGTTTTGATATGCATAACTTTTCTGTTTTTCCTGTGCTACCATCATATTTTTCTTGATTAATTTCATTTCTTGTTCCATCTCTGCGAACATGTATTTTCCAATCAAGACCATGTTAACTAGATCACTCCAACTAATAGGAGTATTACAACTCTTCCCATACAATGCCTCAAACATACTCATCCTTAGTGACACCTGATACCCATTGCTGTAAGAAAACTAAACTAATAGAAGGTACTCCTCCCATCTCTTATGTTGATGCATCAGATAGATCCTCAACATTTCCAATATTTTGTTGACCCTCTATGTTGGTCCATCTATTAGTGGATGATTGATGCAGAAGCATCAAACCATAATTCAAATTCAATGCTATTAAGTGTGAAATGTGGACAATCATTGGTAAATTAGGGAAAATTTTGTAAACAGAGCTAAATCGGTGGAATTGATAAGTCTCTAGAAGACTTGATTAAATTGTAATTATCTTCCATGTAATCGAATAGAGAGATTTAGGGGTTTGGTTAAGCGATTGTGGGAGAAACTCATGGATCTTAAATGATCCACTCCCTTTGTAATTCATTTATAAGCGATTTGTGTTGTGTGGAAAGGGAGACAGAGTACGCAATGTAGCCGCAGGGCTTTAGTGTGATTCAAGTCGTGAGGCCTTAGACTGTAATCAAGTTTTGTATATAAATTAAATGTGTGTGTTATTATAAATCCAGGTGTAATATGGATTTACCATGTTTGTGTGTTACTGAAATTTTGATCTCAGTATAAATATGCATTCTCTTCTGTTAATTGATAATTGTGTGGTCAAGTGTGAGAGAATGAACTTCCTATGAACTTCGCTGTAGATTGAATATGGTAGAATCCATCAACAATTTTCTGAGTGAAGGATAATCAGATTACAGACGTGACGAGGGCCGTAGACCTGAACCCAATCAACGAGAGAGATCTCATCGTAGTTGAGAAACATCACAAATCACACAGAACATAATTTACCATTAAAGAGTTTTTAAATTTAAATTTTTTAACCTACGATGCAAAGTGAGGAGGTGGAGAGACAACGAGGATCGTCGGATCAAGAACCAAACCAATGGTGGAGATCATAGCGCACATGAAGCGATTTTGAAATTCGCAAGATTTATAGGTTAAGAGTTAAGGTGTCGCAAAGTAAATTAATTTTTTTTCGATGCGAAAAAGGGGAGGACACGTGTTGGCTCATCGCAACTTCACATTTTTCAAGGAATAAGGTTTAAGTGTTAAAGTTAAACTGCAAATTGCGCGACTTGCGATTGCCGGTGATTTTTTGACATGCTGTGGGACCCAAGAACCCTGTTCCGCATGTATGTAAACTATTTAAGGTTATGTGCATTCTGTTACATAGAAGCATTGTTGATTGCTTCACGTATGTATGTAAATAAACCTTGATAAGAGTAATCCGTTGTGTATAAGGGGGTTTATGTGGGCCATAACCCACGGGTCCACGGTTATATATGTAAATTCATGTTTCGTGATGCATTAAGTGGTATCAGAGCAAGGAAATATTTCATGCGAGAAAGATTTTGTGTGCAAAGGAAGAAGGAGGTACAGTTATGTTGAAGATTGGTGAGTTTTTGGTCTTTATATTGTTGTGCAGGTGAGAAGATTGGAACAAACTAGAGCCAGGAGTGCTCAAATGGTTCTAGAGAACAAAGAACCAGAGAGATGCCAAAAGATTGAGCTCAGAGGAGAGAAGCTTGGTGAGGTATCGTGTAGCAGAGAGGACTTGTTACTACAGAGGTTTTGTTGCATCTCACAGAAAGATCATAAAGTCAATTCCACAGAGGATGTGGGTAGAATTGCTAAGGGATGAAGGAGGCATATGACTAGGAGGTCATAGAAATTTTGTACCTGGGGACTATGATGTAGGAGCATCAGACCATAATTCAAATTCAATTATATGAAGTGTGAAATGTGGACACTCATTTGTAAACTGGGGCAAATTATGTAAAATAGAGCTAAATCGATGGAAATGATAAGTCTCTAGAAGACTTGATTAAATCGTAATTATCTGCCATGTAATCGAATAGAGAGATTTAGGGGTTTGGTTGAGATATTTTGGGAGAAAATCATGGATATTAAAGGATCCACTCCCTTTGTAATTCATTTATAAGAGAGTTGTGTTGTGTGGAAAGGGAGACAGAGTACGCAATGTAGCCGCAGGGCTTTAGTGTGATTCAGGTTGTGAGGCCTTAGCCTGTAATAGAGTTTTGTATATAAATGAAATGTGCATGTTATTATACATCCAGGTGTAATATGGATTTTATCGTGTTTGTGTGTTATTTAAATTTCGATCTCAGTATACATATGAATTATTTTTTGTTAATTGACAACTGTGTGAGTAAAGAGTGAGAGAACAAAGTTACTATGAACTTAGTTGTAGATCGAATATGGCAGAATCCATCAACATGTTTATGAGTGAAGGATAATCGGATTGCAGGCACAACGAGGGTCGTAGATCTGAACTCGATCAACAGGATATATCTCATCGCAGTTGAGAAACATCGCACATCACACAGAACATAGTTTTTTGTTAAAGAGTTTCACAAGTTAAATTGTTTAACCTGCGATGAGAAGTGACGAGGTGTAGAGACAACAAGCATTATAAAATCAAGAACAAGCCAACGACGGAGATCGTAGTGCATAGCAAGCGATTTTTCAATTTGCAAGATTTAGAAGTTAAGAGTTAAGGTGTCGCAAAGTAAAATAATTTGTTTGCGATGCGAAAAAGGGAAGTACACGTGTTGCCTCAGTGCAACTTTGCGGTTCACAAGGACTAAGGTTTAAGTGTTAAATTTAAACTGAAAATTGTGTGACTTACGATTGATAGTGATTGGTTGACATGTTGTGGGACCCGAGAACCCTATTCCGCATGTATGTAACTATTTAAGGTTATGTGCATTCTATTACATAGAAGCATTGTTTATTTATTCGCGTATGTATGTAAATAAACCCCAATAAGAGTAATTCGTTGTGTATAAGGGGGTTTATGTGGGCCATAATCCACAGGTCCATGGTTATATATGTAAATTGTAGTTTTTCTGCATCAATGATGAGTTATGTTGAAGGCCAACTCTGTACCCAAACCTACAAATAAAATTTTCTAGAACCTAGAAGTGAACTTGTCATCCTTGTCTGACACAACCTTCTTTGGTACATCATGCAACCTCACCACATATTTGATGAATACCTGTTCCATATCACTAGATGAATACGTAAACTTCATTGGAATGAAGTGTGCTACCTTTTCAACATGTCCGCCACAACCATGATATAATCATGCTTTCTAGATGTCCTTGGAAAGCCTGTGATAAAATCCATAGAAATGACCTCCCACTTCTGCTCTAGAATCAGAATAGGTTGTGGTAGTCCACCTGGAAGCTTGTATTTTGCTTATACATGTTTACAATCCAAGCATCTAGTCACAAAATATGCCACTTCCTTCTTCAAATTCGGCCAATAATAAAACTTATTCACTGTTGTTAATGTCTTCCGATATTGTGGGTGCCCCAAATACGACTTATCATGAAATTCCCTCAAGATTATATTTTTGATCTCACTATTATCTAACACGTATCATGTCCCTAAACCTGACCAAGACATCTTCTGTGAGATGAAATTCCACATCCTGATCACCTGTACCTTGTTGTAACTTGTGCATAAGCTCTCTATACCTATCATCTTGTTGTCCTACATGTAAGATTTGATCCCGTAAATATGTCCCATAAGAACTCATAGTTTTTATATGATTTACCTGTATATGCCTGCTAAGAGCATCCACAACCCTATTCTCTTTACAATTAATGTACCTACTCTCAAATCCTAACTCACTAATCGTGGCCAACCATATAGATTTTTTGGCATTCAAATTAAGTTGTTCAAATAGATACCTCAATCCACTGTGATCACTCATCAATACAAACCTCCCGCCAAGAAGATAATGGCTCCACATATTCAGTGCATGAATGTTCATTGCCAACTCAAGATCATGTGTCAAATAATTCTTTTCTTGCTCATTCATTTTCTGTGACTCATAGAATACTACCTGTCCTTCCTGCATAAGCACTTCACCAAGTCCTCTCTTGCAAGCATCTGTACACACCACAAATGATTTGTCTAGATCTATAGTCTTTCACACTAGAGAATTTGTCAACAACTGCTTCAGTTGCTTGAAACTTGCTACACATTCCTCCATCCATTCAAATTTATTACATTTTATTTGAAAAAATGTAATAGGATAAGCAATCTATGAGAATTTCCTGATGAACCTCCCATAATAGCTTGTTAGTCTCATGAATGATCTTACCTCATCCACATTCCTGGGAGCTTCCCATTCCATGATGACCCATATATTTTCTGGATCCACTGTTATGCCTTCCTTGGAAACAAAATATCTCAAGTAATGTACCTTTGTATGAAAGAAACTACATTTACTGAGCTTAGCATACAACTAATGCTCTCTCAGTAATCTGAATACAGCCGCTAATTGTTCGACATTTTCTTCCTCATTCATAGAATATACTAATATATCATCAATGAATACAATAACAAACTTGTCTAGATAAGGATGCAACGCACTATTCATCACACACATAAAAGTAGTTGGAGTATTACTCAAACCAAATGGAACTACAACAAACTCATAATGCCCATACTTGGTCCTGAAAGTTTTCTTGTATATGTCCTCTTCTTTAATGTATACCTGATGGTTTCTCGATCTTAGATCAATCTTTGAGAACACTGCTACTCCCTTAAATTGGTCAGACAAGTTATCAATCCTCGACAACATATACATGTTCTTAACGGTAACCTTGTTCAACTTTCTATAATTAATGCATAACCTGAGAGTACCTTCCTTCTTATTTACAAACAACACTGGTGCACCCCACGATGGCACAATTGACCTACTTTACCCCTTGTCAAGAATTTCCTTCAATTGCAACTTCAATTCTACTAACTCTGGAGTAATCATCTTGTATGGTGCCATTGATGTTGGTGTTGCCCTTGTTACCAACTCAATAGAAAAATCCACTTCCCTATGAGGAGGTAACTCTAAAATATCTACCGGGAATACATCTTGAAACTATTGTAGAACTAGGTACTTTCTCAAAACATCTGCATCCTCAACTTCCTTACCTTTTTCACTGGAAATATGCACTACAAATAACACACACCCTTTCCTGTGACTATTCTTAGCCTACATAAATGTCACCATTCTAACCGATGTTTCCTTCTTCTTACCCTGCAAGATTATTTGTTCCCCATTTTCATCCAAACACTCAATAGCCTTGTCATAATAGTCCACCTTAGTCATGTGAATATTGTTGGTTTTTGTAGCATCAAATGTGTTTCAACCACAAAAATTTGTGGAGAGGCTATAATACATGAGATCTCCAAAACCTATAAATCGTTTATGGAAATTCCGCCTTGAGTTGTCTCAATTATATTATTAACCAATTTTTAAATATTTCCTAAGTCTAAACTTACGAAATATGGTTAATTAATCAATATTAATTGAGATAAGGCGAGAATAGACTATAAAATCACAGAGATCGAACCCAAGATGATCCTAGTCATTGGTTAATTTTTAATCTTGACCGTTGGTGCTCCAACAGAGGATTATAAGAGGAGGTTGATGTGGTAATGGATAAATCACTTATAGAGTTCGATTTCATTGGAAGATGGATTTATAGAGTAGCAACAGCCAGTTGTCGGAGAGAGAGTTAGAGAGATAGAAACAGTGAGAGAGGGGCAGAGACAGTGAGGCTGGAGGTGGAATTATAGATACAACGAGTGAATTTGCAGAGAGGCAGAAGAGCCATAGGGAGGCTGATGCTGGGGTAACACAATAGTCTATAGAGGAAAACTGATTTTCTGTAGAGGAGAGACATTTTCAGTTCCATAGGTAGGGAAGGAGTCACAAAGAGCCAAAGAAGCATATTTCTAGTCATCAGAAGGAAAAACAACTTCATCAGAGTTTAGTATGAGGCTAGACGCCCAACCAGATACGCAGATCAATGAAAAGGTTGGCGTAGAGGGTTAGAGGGTCATATTTATGAAGGAAAACTATGTCGAGAGATTTCTTGTGGGGTGAGGAAAATTCCTTTCCAGATTCTGCCAATATTTTTCTCTGTAGGATTGCCAGTATTTTTGCATCCAGTTGTACTCATATTTTCTCACTGTTGCATAATAATAAAGCCCTGAGTTGCTACACCGGTTTTCTCGCATTGGGATTTTCTGGGGAATTTTGTCCAAAAATAATTGTGTTAATTTTATGTGTGTGTGCTATTATTTATTCCAGTGTTTATTCTTCCAAAATTTTATTTGTAAATTTGCAAAGGTTTGGCTGATAGATGTGTGTGTGTTCCTTTATTAAATAATCAAGGGTACACATGATCAACCGAAGGGAGAGCAAAGGAATGAATTTCGCTGTTCAATGTGGGTAACATATCGAAATTCTGAGAGTCACCGCAGTCACTTTGCTAAGAGGCCGAGTTACTTGAGGAGATTCAATATTTATGACTAAGGGGAAAAATATGTGATCTCTCTAGATCGAGTGATTCTAGAGGCAGAGGGAGCAACTTAGTGATTTCATTGGGAATATATCTACCTAGATGCAGAGGTTTTTTTTGCAGGCTTTAGAATCAAAATCTGCGTCGGGTGGAAGAGAAGAGCACACACATAGGGTAAATTTATCTCAGGGAACTTCTAGTCTCATAACTTCTAATTTCCAATTGTAGATCGACAATAGAAGATAGAAGAGCCACACATTCCAGGAGGGAGTGCGAATAGCAAAGAAACAGCCGAGCACAGGGAAATAGAGAGTTTTTGACTTGATCATAGATGGGTAGGATCCCTGGAAGAGAAACAGATTAGATCCAATTGCTACATATTTCTCACATGGATCAATTTCCTTGCCACGAGAGCCCAACATAATTAGTAGCAGAAGAATCATAGTGTTAGCAGGTTCAGTCATTCATTCTGATGACCACTTCATAGACAGTTGCATTCAGTACCCAAGAGACAGTTGCAAAACTAGTTACAGTGACATAGGTAATGTTAATTTCCCAGTTACAGGATGCAGGTGTAGTTCCAACTAGAAGATTCTCAGTGCAGAGCTATGCAGTCCAGTTTCTAGTACAAGAAGACAACGTGGGTTTCTAGGAGGGAGTAAAGAGATTTCCCATAGGGAGATTGAGACTCAGACGGAATATAGTTTCATAGGGAGTGGCCTTATGGAAGTTAGTTCTTTAGGATCTGAGGAGATCAAACTCATTATTTCAGTAGTTGCAGTAGTAGTGCAAAAGCATCAACAAAGCAGTAGAAACAACAATATGGGTAGATCGTATTTCGCTATGTTCGTCGATATACCTCCAGGAGTGAGGTGAGGTGACTTGGTGTTGTATCTCCAGAGCGCTACAAATTGGAAGGATCCTTGAGGAGTCCACCTCTTGGATCAATACCTAGCTACGAGGGCCCACAATATTCAGTAGTAGGATGGACCAGTGGCATTTGGTCCAGTCAAATGCCATAGTGACAGTTGTAGAGACTAGTAGTAGTCAAATGTTGGGGAGCGCATTGCAAAGTTGGTAGTAGTGCAGAGTTAATAGTAACTCAGATTCCTCAGTGACAATGCAAATGCTAGTAGAAATTAGGAATCGAGTGACATATGCATCATATTGAACATCATTGGTTCAATTTTGGATCTTTTTCAGTTGCATATGTTGCAGTAGTAACAACAACAGAGTTGTAGTGCAGATGCAATGTTGGTATCATTTCAGCAGGATCAAAAGCAACGCAGATGTCGTGCATATTAGATTTTTGCAGTTGTTGGTGGGAAACAGTAGCTAGACATCATCAATGTAACAAGAGATAATGTAGAGACAGGGTGTTATGGCAGCAATCACAACACTAGAACGCATTCCTCGCTAAGAGGGAGTGTTGGTTTTTGTACCATAGGATGTGTTCTAGCCACAAAATTTTGTGTAGAGGCTAGAATACACCAGATATCCAAAACCCGTAAATCGTTTCTGGAAATTCCACCTAGAATTTTCTTAGTTAGATTATTAACCATTTTTTAAATATTTCCTAAGTCTAAACTTGGGGAATATGGTTAATTAATCCTTATTAATTGAGATAAGGGAAGAATAGTCTAGAAACTCACACGGATTAACCCCAAGATGATCCTAGCCATTTATTAAGTTTTAATATTGGTCGTTGGGGCTCCAACAGAGGAGGTCAATATGGATGTTGGATTATAAGAGGAGGTCAATATGGTACTGGAAAAATCACATATAGAGGTCGATTTCATTGAAATATCGATTTCTAGAGTAGCAACAATTAGTTGCCACAAAGAGAGTCAGAGAGATCGAAGTAGTGAGAGAGGGGAAAAGACAGTGAGGCTGGAGGAGGCATTCTAGATCTAGCGAGTGCATTTGCAAAGAGGCTAATGTTAGGGTTGCACAGTAGTATCTAGAGGAAAATTGATTTGTTGTGGAAGAGAGACGTTTCTAGTTCAAGAGGCCGAAAGGATTCCTAGAGTGTCGAAGAAGCATCTTTCTAGTCAGAAGAAGGCAAAACAAATTCATCAGAGTTCATCATGAGGCTATACGTCTAGCCAGCTACGCAGATGCTAACATAGAGGGTCAAAGGGTTGTATTTATGAGGGAAAGTCGTGCTGGGATATTACCTATGGGGTGAGGAAAATTCCTCTCTAGATTTCTCCCAATAATTTTCTATGTAGGGTTGCCACTATTTCGACATCCAATTGTACTCATATTTTCTCACTGTTGCATAATAATAAAATCCTCAGTTGTTGCACCGATTTTCCCGCATTAGGTTTTTCTGTGGACTTTTGTCTGAAAATAATTGTGTTAATTTTATGTGTGTTCTCTAACATTTCTTCCAATGTTTATTCTTTCACAATTTTATTTGTGTAAATTTTAGTGTGATTTATTCATTATTTGTCGTAACAAAAACAAATAAATTGTTAAATAAAATTAAAAATTAGGAGAATAATTTCCATTTTCTACAATATGATTCCAGTTTGGGAATTTTCACAAAGATATAACTACTCCATACCCAAAAGCATAATGTATGATCCCAACAGAAGTACATTCAAATGCACTGATGTAGACATACCATTCGACTCAAATGCACAATATCTTACCCGATAATGAACGCTTTTCTTAGTACCTATATCCAACTGCACTAACCAAGACTCTGCATGTACTTGCTTACTCAAACCACACTTATCCACTAGACCATGATTAACATAACTATAATTAGATCCAGGGTCAATCAAAATAGAAAAAACTTGATCACAAGCTTACCATCCATCTCAATAATAGACACCTGCTGATCTTCCTACATGTTATCTAATGTTGCGTAAATACGAGGAACACTCTGTCTAACATACCCCATTGCCTATGCCTCCTGAGTATTATAAATTTTTGGTCTACCACCCTGATGCTATGGAAAACCTTGCAAGCAATGATCCTTTTCACAAGTCAGACACTGTAAGTGCTTCCAACCTGTATCCTTGTTCTTCTCATCAAACTAAAAATATTGTCCTCTATCAGATGCATTGAACTTCTTAGTCGGTGCTACATTCTCTTTGTTACCTATGTCTTGAGGTCTTTCTCACTTCTGATCACATTTCCCTTTTTTATTTGCATTACCTCTCCAATCCTGCTTAGTCTTAGATCTACGATTTGATTGCTCATAGTAATGATTTATTTTCTTGATGGCTTCCTCCAATGACCCAGGCTCATCGAACTCAATTTTGTCTTTGAATTCTATCGGAAACCCACTGTTGAATCTCTGAATCTTCACTTACTCTTCCTTAAAATAGGGCACATACCTCAATAAATCCAATAATATGCTAGTGTACTCCTCATCGGTCGTAGATCCCATATTTAGCTCATATAATTCCTTTGCCCTCATCATAGCATCTCTCTGATAGGTACTTCTTCCTGAATAGTCTCTCAAACTCACTCCAATTCAGTTCCCCTTCATGAACATCTCTTACATTATTTACATATTCCCACCAAACATATTATTTACCTTTAAGACTGAATGTAGCTATTCCGGCCTTCATGTTCTCTGAGTAATCATGCAACCAAAAGAACTTATTCATCCAATGTAACCAAGATTTTGCATCCTTTGACTTCTTCATCTCTCCATAAAAGGTAGGTGGATTTAATTTCTTTAATTCATCCATAAAATATGCCCTATCATTCATTCTATAAGGATGATAACAGATATTATCATGATACCTTCCAGAACCAGAACTAGAATAGAACCCGTGTCCATTGCCTCTCATGTACATTGTATCCATGAACCTATCATCTCTAATTGTGTCACCTCTATCAGATCTATTCCCACCGTGAGACTGACTGTTAGGTCCATATATTACTAGTGTAGTCCCTTAATGTTGTTAGTGTAGTCCCCTTATTATTGTTGTTGTACCCCTGTAACCCCCATATTGTTATTATTGTGCCCTTACAATATTATTGTTAGGTCGGCTAGGATTATATTGTGACCCCATGGACTCCTATATATAGAAAGAAGGTTTTGTCATTTGTATCATCCAGGAATTTTTCATTTATGTAATGTAAAGAAGGTTCCCCCTTGAAGTGGTTGATTTCTAAAGCGTTGATCTCTCTTTTATTCTATTTTTGGAGCTGGTTTCATAACATTTGGTATCAGAGCTTTGGATTCTAGGGTTTCACTGCTCCAAATAGGTCATCATGGAATTTTCGCTATAACTTTTTTTATATGAAGGTTCAAAAGCTGAAATTGTTACCACGAGAAGCGAAATCCTGAGGAACTTCGTGTAAAAATTTCAGATCGTGGTTCGCAATATTTTTGGAGATGTAGTCTGTGGAAGTTAGGGTTTTTGCAAGCTCCTGAATTTCATCTAAAATAGGTGACCTTGGGAAAATCATCATAACTCCCTCTCTGAGCATCATATTGTAATTCTGTAAAAATTGGTCGAATGCACATGGATTGCAGTTTCCTGTGTATCAATTTCAGAGTCGAAGGAGGAAAAAATGGCACGTGGCATGCCGTAGAAGTTCGCTCTACTAAACCAGTACATAATTAGGTCCTTGTGGGATATTAGGCATAACTTTGTCTTGAAGCATCAAAATCAGGTCAGACCTGTGGAATTTGAGAGGGATACTACAGAATCGAATTTTAGATTTTGAAGATCCGAAATCACAAAGATAATTCAGTTTCAATATCAATCTCTGCAAAAGAAATAAAAATGTGTGTATTTTTTTTTCAAATTGCATAAGTCTTATTTGAAAAATCAGTTTGAAGTGATTCCAATAGCATATTGAAGCATAGATATCAGTATTGGGTTCTAAAATTCCCCCTAAAGAGAATTCAACACCTATTAATCCCTCATAATACTCTACTATGACTCATGAAGAGGAAGAAGTGCATCATGATGTATCAAAATTATAAGAGAAAGTGCACCAAATTTTGCTCTCGCAAAGAGCATCAAAAAATGAAATGGAAGTTTTGAAGAAAGGTGTGGAAGCTAAGATGGATGGTTTGAAGAAAGGCATGGAAGCTAATATGGATGATATCGACAAAAAAATGAAATACAGCATGGAGGACATGAAGAATGATCTAAAAAATGACATGGAATTTTTGAAGGAAGGTTTGACAAAGTTGATACAAAAAATTATTCCTAATGGAGAAAATATGGTAGAGGAAACTCATGATGATAAAAAATTAAATTTTAATCGTGATTTCATAAACTATAATGTTGGATGGAAGACCAACCATATTCCAAATATTGATATGAGGAATTTTGATGGCAAGGATCCCATAACATGGATACTACAGATGGAGAAATATTTTGATCTCCATAATGTGAAAAACACACAAAAGGTACACATTACAACTTTACATTTAGAACAAAATACATTTGTATGGTATCAATGGCTTTGCTCTCATAAAAAAATTGTCACTTGGTCAATTTTTACAGAGGAAATGATAGCACATTATGAGGATACAAAGAGCAACACCTTCTTTAACCAATTGATAAATCTCAAACAAAAGGGTTCAATGGTGGAGCACATTGAGGAATTCCAAAATTGAATATAAGGGTAGTTGATATTCCAGAGGAACACAGAATTGATGTCTTCATAGGGACTTTAAAGGATAAAATCCAACATGAGGTTCGCCTTTGGGAACCTAAATCATTGGACAAGGCATTCAGGTTGGTAAGAAAAATTGAATTTGAAATTATGGTGACAAGGAAGCCTACCACTCAAATCACATCTATAAAGATGGAAGTGTTGCTACTCCTAGACTTCCAAAACCAACAAGGTTGAGACCACGACTATTGGAAGAAAAAAGAGAAAAAGGGATTTTCTACAGTTGTGATAGAAAATACACTAAAGGTCATAAGTGTGCTGAGAAGAAATTATTTTATATAGATTGTGAAAAGGAGGAATAAAATGAACAAGAAACTTAAAAAGAAGAGGATATACACTAGGAACCAACCCTAGAGAAAGAAGAAATGAGTCTGACCATATCATGTAATGCACTGGAAGGAATTACCACTCCTCAAACTCTCAAGATAGACATATCAAGAAGAAAAAGGTAATAGTGTTGATTGACTCGGGTAGTACCCATAATTTTATTCATTGTAAGGTAGCCAAGGAATTGAATTGCTTCCTATACCCAGCACCAGAATATCAAGTGATGGTTGCAAATGGAGGAAATATAAATTGCTCTGGAAAACGAAATAATATCAAGCTAACCATGGGGGAATATGTATTGAATAGTCCAATGCTTTCCATTCCAATGGGATGTGTTGATGTTGTACTAGGATTAAAATGGCTACAATATTTGGGGACGATATCTTTTAATTTTCAAGAACTTTTCTTGAAATTTTTATCGAAAGGAAAGGAAGTTGAATTACGGGGTATCGCAGGGAATCTAGGAAAGATAATAAGCTCTAATGTCATGACAAAGCTTCTAAAAAAATAACAACGAGGCGTAATTACACAATTATGCTCACTAGAAGTTCCAACATCAAAATCATCTATTTCTCCATATCTCCAAAAGGTCTTGGACAATCATTCCAAGGTGTTTGAAACTCCCAAATGACTCCCACCTATTCGTGATCATGATCATGTTATTCATTTGATTTGAGGAAGTGTTCCTCCAAACATCAAGCCTTACAGATATCCTTATGTCCAAAAGAGTGAAATTTAACGTATGATTGCAGAAATGTTAGGGGCTGGTATAATTCAACCAAGCCAAAGTTATTTCTCTGCTCCAGTAGTATTGGTGCACAAGAAGGATTGATCATGGTGCATGTGTCCTGATTATAGGGAGCTCAATAAGCTCACTATTAAAGATAAATTCCCCTTTCCCACAATTGATGAATTATTGAATGAATTACATGGAGCAATTTATTTTACTAAGTTGGATATTCATTCAGGATATCATCAAATTAGAATGAAGACTGAATATATTCCGAAAACAACATTTCGAACTCATATAAGTTTAGTTGAGAATTTTACTGCTTTTGGCCTTACTAATGTACTCTTCTATCAAGGGTTGATGAATTCCATTTTCAAACCCTTCTCCCTTAGAAATTTGTGTTGTATTTTTTGATACACTAATAACTAGTAAATAGGTCTTGGAAGGATCATGTTCAACATGTCGATGTGGTGCTCAAACTATTGGAGGATAAAACAATTATATAAAAACCCAAATTTTTATTGAGTGGGCAGGTGAATATTTGCCTACTAGAGTCATACGTGGCATAGTAGACTCAACAAAATTTAAAGCCATTAAGGAATGGAAAGTTCCAAAATCAGAAATAGTTTATGATTTATGTTAATTTTATTATTGGGTACTGCCGAGTTAAGAATTAGAGAATAGCAACACCTCTAATGCCATTATTGAAGAAAGATGCATTTTCATGGAACTCTAAATAACTAAGGCCTTTGAACATCTTAAAGAGGTAATGTTCCTAGCACCGATCTTAGTTATGCCAGACTTCACAAAAACCTTTATTGTGGAATGTGATGCCTCAAGAAATGGAATTGGTGTTGTTTTAATGCAAGAAGGAAGACCCATTGCTTTTGAAAGTCATCCAATCAAAGGAAAGTATTTATAGAAATATATTTATGAGAAGGAAATGTTAGTAATACTACATGTGGTACCTGTAAAAGAAAGTTTGCTTACCTTACCTATTGCAGACACTTCATAAAAACTGATCATGATAGTCTTAAATACTTTTTGGAACAAAGTTTATCTTCAAAAGAGCAACAAAAATGTGCCACAAATATGTTGGGTTATGACTTTAAAATCATATACAAAAAATGGAAGCTAAATGTTGTTGCAGATGCACTCTCAACAAAGGACGAAGAGGTGGAAGCATTGCTTTGTGCCATTTCTATTATCCAACCAGATTGGATAACCAAAGCAAGGGATGAATGGAAAAAGGATGAAGAAGTGTGGACACTCATTCAAAAGTTGCAGCAAGATCCTATTACATCTAATACATTTAGTTGGGAAAATGATTCCTTATGGTACAAAGATCACTTATATCTTTTTAATAATTCCAAACTAAAACAAAATATTATTTTGGAATTGCACACTTCTCCCTTAGGAGGACACTTAGGATTTTAAAAAACTTACCACAAGGTGAAGAAATAATTGTTTTAGGATGACCTTAAATCTGATATTCAATTTTGGTTTGCCAGAAAAATAAAGTTGAGACAATTAATACCCAGGTCTTCTACAACCTTTATCCATTCCAGGTCAACGTTGGGAGGATATTTCAATGGATTTTATCAGAATTTTACCCAATTTCGAAGGAAAGAGTGTCATCATGGTGGTAGTTGATAGAATTACCAAGTATGCACACTTTTGTGCATTATCTCATCCATTTAAAGTAAGTACAGTTGCTATGCATGTATGGAAACAATTCAAAAGCTACATGGAAACCCAAATATTATTGTAAGCGACAAAGATCCCATTCTTACTCGAAATTTTTAGACGGAATTATTTTCTTGTTTGGGTACTCAACTAGCTCATAGCCCAACTTATCATCCTCAATCCGATGGGAAAATTGAGATAGTGAAAAAATGTTTGGAAGGATATCTTCATTGTTTTGTATCTGATAAAAAACATAATGGGTCAAGTGGTTACCTCTAGCTGAATGGTGGTATAACACTTCCTTCCATGCTGCAGCAAAAATGACCCCATTTATGGCACTTTATGGATATCATCCCCTATCCATCACATCATATTTAAGATAAAATTCTAAGGTTCAAGCAGTGGAAGATCACATTGAGCATCAACAAAAATTTATCCAACTCTTAAAGGATAACATAAATTTCGCACAAAATCGAATGAAACAACAGGAAGATCAACATCACAACGAGAGAAGTTTTGATGTAGGAGACTGGGTATTTTTATGGCTATAACCATACAAAAAAATGTACCTCAAACAAACTCATAAGGATAATATATTATCGCTAAAGTAATATGGTCCTTACAAGGTGTTGCAAAAGGTTGGTACTATGGCACACAAATTGGAGCTTCCTACTTCTTCTCGAGTACATCCAATTTTCCATGTTTCATGCTTAAAGAAGGTTATAGGCGACAAACTTCCAGTTCAAACAATATTGCCTGAAATTGATGAGGAAGGAAAAATCATATTGGAACTTGAAGCAGTCACGGAAATAAGAACTCAACGGCTACGAAATCGATCAATCTCAGAGTATCTCATCAAGTGGAAGGTCTTATCCACTAAAGATTATACATGGGAGGATGAGAATTTTATACAAAATCATCCAAAGCTACTCGAGCATTGAGGACAAAACCTTTTTGAAGGATAGGGGCATGTTAGGTCCCTATATTACTTGTGTAGTCCCTTATTTTTGTTAGTGTAGCCCCCTTATTGTTATTGTTGTACCCATGTAACCCCCATATTTTTATTATTGTGCCCTTACATTATTATTTTTAGGTTGTCTAGGATTATATTGTGATCCCATGGACTCCTATATATAGAAAGGAGGTTTTGTCATGTGTATCATCCAAGAATTGTTCATTTATGTAATGTAAAGGAGGTTTCCCCCTCGAATTGGCTAATTTCTAAGGTGTTGATCTCTCTTTTCTTCTATTTTTGGAGTTGGTTTCATAACAGTGACTTCCATATGCCCCATTAGTCCTATCCTTCTATCCATCATTGATTCTAAGCAATCCCTGTATCTGAAAGTCTGACCAAATCTGAAGAAAAAAGACATTGGCTTCTACTTATTTTTCCTGTTCCCTAGCAAGTCTCTCTTGTGATTAAATGATTCTATGATTGTCTGCTTTGCAACTTCTTATTTTTGCCTTTAAACTTCTCAAAGTTTTTGCTATGTGAGCAGATTAATCATCACAATGATGCTCATTTGATCCATAGGGATAATCTCGTGAACTATAGTCTACCATTCAGCTAGCCATCTTTGTTCTTGTTTTCCTGCAAGGCATACTAATGTTAGCTAAACCAAATGATAAACAAACCAACACACCTAAGTATAATCCGGGGAGGACATCTCATCTGCAAGACCAACTAGATTAGACAATACATGTATAATCATAATCATAACAACATATAGACATCATCTCAATCCTCATTCAGTTACCATGCATAATGCCACAACCACACATCAACTGGACACAATGCATGCATAAAAAAATATGTATGACACACATACATACACAATACATACAAATATTGACATGCATAACTAGTACATAATTTACATATACTCATGATAACACATCCAACATTAACACCATTAAATTTCACATGGCGACGCAACGACAACCATGACCACTACCATGTATACACAACAAGCACATATAATGCAAGCATATAAACACATATGCAACCAACATGTATGAATGAACGACACACCACCCATCTAGTCCAAGGGGTGAACCATGATCTGATGCAACTCAGTGGTATCATATATGACCCAAAGGGATACCACTCCATGGTATCAAATATAACCCAAAGAGACATAAACTCGACACCAACCAGAGAGAAAGAAACCATGATTTGATACCACTATGTAACCACTAGGGAAAATTTTAGGGGCTAATATGTGCAGGTGGGCTAATTTTCCATGTTTTTTCCAAAAAAAATATTCGTCAATTTCCATTTTCTCTAAAAATTATTTGCCCACATTTTATAGTGTAAAATTATTTTACCTTCAAAATCGCAAAATTTTTATATAGACTAACATAAAATCATTAGAATTATAAAAATTTTTACAAAAATATTGTCAAAATATTTATAATTTGCATATTACAGACTAGTAAGATTCACTAAGGTTTCTAAACTTTAATATAAACTTCCATCCTTAAAATTTTCCTTGGTAACCACCCTCCTCCCACATTTACCCAAGTTAACCGGTATTATGTGTTAAACATGTGATGAGGGGATACTATGATGTGATTCAACCTCCTAGTTCACCTTAAGGAAGTGGAACCGACATAACACCACCAATCTGACCTTCCACATATACTACAAAACCTTCAGGAGCCAACCAACCCTTCCAAGTAGCCAACCCCTGAGACAACTACTCATCATTTAACTGATTAGGACCCTCAAGCTCTCCCATGACAAGCTCTACAAGAGATTGAGTCCTTTCAGTTACTCTCATAGCAAGGAATTCCAGCGACTATGGAATTTTCCAAATAGTTCTGTGCTAACGACCCCAAATTCTGTGTGGCTTTTTTAGGGCCAAGAGTCAGGCCACTGCCCTAACTCTTTATTCCAAAATAATTATAAATAAAATAATTATTCCAAGCATAAAAGTGGGATCTCATGAAACAAATCAATAAAAACCAACCAAGGCATTCAAAGGCCATACCACCTCAACCCTCAACCAATGATTCCACCTCACGGTCGGACATCACTAGCCATCACCATATTGGTCTCTACTCAAGCTATCTAGGGCTCTAGAGAATTGTTCCAACCAGGGCTTCTAGGACTAGTAACTCAACCCACAACTATCGTTGGGCTTCCAAAATGTGTGTAAAACCATGGCTTCTAGGACTAGTAACTCAACCCACCAAGGGCTTCGAGATTTTGTTTACAACCAATGCTTCCAGGTCTAGTAACTCAATCCAACCTATTGTAGGGATTCCAGAGCGTTAGTCGAACCAAGGCTTGCATGAACTAATAACTCAACCGACAAACATAAGGAACATGAGAACCAACAAAAAAATAAAAGTAACACCCACAACACCATGGCTATCCAGGAAATGGAAAGGATAAGAAAAACCATTGTAAATCCAGTAAATCCTCCATGCCAATGAAAAATCATAACCAAGAAATCACATGCATATGCCATGCATGCCAAAAATGGAAATAAAGTCATAAATGCAACTCGATACCTGAAAACAAAACCCATTGTAGTTGCTGATCCTGATGACCTTGCGCTTTCATGTTCCTCCTTTTCTTCTTGCTCGAAATCCCAAGTATTCCACACTCCTCCAAGAGTGCTACAAGAAAACTCCAAGTGACCAAGAGTATGAGAGAGAGAGAGAGAATAAAGGAGAGCTCCAAAACACATATGTTCCAACATTTTCCCTGTTTTAGTCACTATGTTCAAACACATATTTCAAACAGATAGTGATGAATTAAAAAAAAAAGAAAAAAAAAGATGTTTTTTTGGGAACATGATGATTTACAAAAAAATATTTTAGATTTTACCTAGACATCATGGTTTCGAAATTACAGAGGAATCTTTGAGGCCTATTTTCTAGATTTTGTAATTATGTTATTTTCTTGTTTTAGACACTATTTTCAAATTCATTTTCTGAACATATGGAGATGAATTTGAAAAAAAAAAAAAAATTATTGGTAACATGCCAATTTAAATGAGCCTCTCTCATATTTTACCCAACTAGCATGGTTTGAAAGATATGAAGGAATATTTGCAACATATGTTTGAGGATTTAAATATTTAATTATTTCCTATTTTAGTCATCCACTTTGGGTGCAGTTTTCGAGAATATGAAGATCAATTTTCCAAATTGGAAAGAGGTTTTCATGGGGAATGAGTTGATTAAAAAATATGTCTTTCAAGTTTTACACACCTATCACGGTTTAGGAGATCCGAACGCCTCTTTAAATCATATTTTTAAGAAATTTTCCAGATTTTTCGACATTTTATTTCCTATAAAAATTCCAAGTCAACAGCAGAAGTCCATCTCATCAAATTCAAGTTGGGGATCAGACTAAAGATGGATGAAGAGTTTTTCAAATCCATTTCTTTTGTATCTTGATGGTTATTGTAATATATACCTTCCCAAACATTGTGGAGCTCATATTTATGTATATTTCCTATATAATGAATGAAAAAGAAAAAAGAGAGTTTGTACTTTGAAATAAAGTAGTATTTTTTTGTGTGTGTAATAAAATTATTCATATTTTCAAGTGCCAAGATGACTAAGATATTATGATCAATGATACAAATATTCTTGTGATGATGTACTCGGTTTGTTATCTTTTGTGATAGTTTCCTTTCTATGTGATGCCAATTTATATTTTTATCCTCTGATGTTTAAATGATATTATGTGACATAATTCATTAACTTAATGCTCTGGTTCATATGGTTTAGACATCTAAAATTTTTCTTCTAAAGCTTGCAGGATTCATTTTTCAAGCCCTATTATAGTGGATTGTTATCTCCTCCTGCTACCATCCAAATTATGTTTGACATGTATACAGTCTACCATCTACCCTGCCTTCATCCATCATTGGTATCTATATTTGCAAACTAAATTGTTGACCCCATTTCTCAATGGATTAATTTCTTCATCCCAACCAAACCCTATTTCAACACAACCCTATTAAAGATCTAGCCATTATTTGAGGATACAAACAATTTCTAAACTTAATGATTAGGTTTTCAGAGAGATCCCTCTCTAGATTGAAGGGACTAGCCTTCAATCTGCAAGAATGGTTTGAAAAGGTTACCTTAGGAAGCTTTCTATTACAACCAAGAAACTTTCTGAGTGCTAACAAAACATAAAATGCATACTTGGGAAATAATGGTTAAAAGGAATAAAATGGGTCTGTGTTGGTGTGATTTGTGTAAAATGAATGATGAAATCATTAGTCATTTATTTATCAATTGTCCCTTTACTTATTTTTTGTGGGATGCTTGTAGAGAGGCTCTGAATCATCAATGCTTATGGAACGTTGGAAATGTGGAAAATTTCTAGAGAGCATGGTACCACTCTGGTAAAACCTGTCACTATAAATCCCTTCCTTTGATCCTCTTTTTGGGCATTTGGCTGGCTCGCAACAATGCTATATTCCAAGACAAAAATTATTCTCCATACAAAGTTGTAGGAACAAATTTATCCATTTTGAGTCATTTTCCTCAATCAAAGGAGTCCCCTAATGTTCGATGCATCGTCCCCGAAGAGCCTGATACTTCCAAGCCATCCAGATTTTTTGACGGGGCCTCCCAAGAAGAGGGTACTTAGAGTGGTGGTGGAGTTATTTTATTTCTCTCTAGCACACATTAATTTCATATCAAGATGGGTTTTGATCCTAGTTCCAATAAATTTTCAGAGCTACAAGCTTGAAATTTCTTAATGGCTTTTGCTCGAGAAAAAGGTTGTGATTGCATTCATTATTTGGGGACTCTCTTCTTGTTGTTCATTGTGTGAATGTTGTTAAGTGATGCATAAAAAGTCTCATGTCTCCCGTTTTAGATGAAATTATTCGTTTAAAACCCTCATTTTATAGCTTCTCTTGCATGCATATTTACAGGGGAATAAATTCTACAACAGATGAATTATCGAGGAAGACATACATCTGGATTGCAGGGTCATCATGATATCTGAATTTTGTGGAAGGGACATATCTTATTTTTACCATATACCATACATATACTATGATGTTGTATCAGATTTCTAAACCTTCTTTTTGAAGCAAACTTTAAAATTTCTTTGTTAGTTTATCTATATGAACTTTTGACAGAAGAGCTCTAGTGACAACTCTCTAATCGACGACCCAGACTATTAGTTTTTGTATGAAGAAACATGTCTAGTTTGATAAGTTTTGTCTATGTAATAGAACAAAAATGTCTGGAAAACGTTCTAGAATGCACATCCTTGATACAAGTATATGCAAAATGTACTTTTACACTTTTTTGGAATAAAATAACATTTTTTTTAAGAAAATAAACATCCAATTCTAATGAAAATGGTTACCATATGAGAAAAATTATTGCCTCGTTAGACAACAACACCTATAAAATTATATTTAGAAAGTGAATTAAGAATGGAAAAAAAATTGTTAATTCAATTAATACATTTAAAAAATAATTTAAATATGAAAATATAGTGGTACAAGCATTGCATTCCATTACAAGGATTTACCTTGTAATTGAAAGTGTGAGAAGAAAAATTAAGTATACTTGCACCATTATAATTATGATAGACTACAATCATATTGCAAAGCCATGGAAGTTAATTCATTTTAGCATTATGCTTGAATAAATTAATAATTACTATTTTTTTTTTTAAGAATATATATATTATTTAATATAACTTTGTATATATTATATATATAGATATTGAAACAATTATAAATATTAATATATATGTGAATTTTTAAAATGTTTCATTATAATAGTTTAAAGAATTATATATATATATATATATATAATTCTTAAACTATTATAATGAAACATTTTAAAAATTCAGATATATATTAATATTTAAAATTGTTTCAATTTATATTTTTGTGTTATATGTTGGCATATCTATGTTCATATACATAAACTGCGTATAGATAGAATTCATTTTCTATATATTTTCACATTTGCATATACATATATGTATGTGCGTGTGCGCACACACACACACATATATGTCGAATTTTATAAATGCACTTTCATTTTTGCATATGTGTGACTTACGTATATGCACACTTCCATATCTATGAACATATATAGAAGTTGTGCATACACAAACAATGACTTATGTATATGCGCACTTCCGTATATACACATAAATATGAAAGTGTACATATACGAAAGTCACACATATGCATAAGTCATCTTCTGTGTATGAAAACTTTTATATATATGTGCATATATAGAAGTTGTCAATATATGGAAGCCATATTATGTATATACACAACTTATGTATGTGCACATAGATATGGAAGGGTGCATATACGAGAGTCACATATAGAAGTCAACATATCAATTTACATATGGAAATGCAAGTGCATATAGGAAAGTCAAATTCTATATATGTTCTTGAATATCTATGTGCATGTACAAAAATTGAGCATATACAGAAGCAATATTCTCTATGTGTGCACGTTTATATATGCATATAGATATGAAAGCATATATATAGATGTAGACTTTCGTAAATGCACTTGAATTTTAGCATATGTGTGGCATATGTATATGCACATAGATATGGAAGCATGTATATACGGAATATGGTTTCTACATATGTATTTATTTTTTATATGCACATTTACATATTTATGTGCATATATGGAAGTCATCTTCCATATCTGCACAATTTCCATACATGTACATAGATATGTTTGTGCACATATATGGAAGTCTAATTTCATAAATATATTTTCATTTATGCATATGCACACTTCTATATCTATGTGCATCTACAAAAGTAGTCCATATATGAAAAAATTCTGTGTATGCACATATATATGGAAGTGTGCATGTACGAAAGTTACAAATATGACGGAACCATTTTCCATATGTGCACACTTCTAGCTGCACATATACGAAAGCCATCTTCCATGATACGGGAAAATTCTGTGTATGGATATATATATATATATATATATATATATATATATATATATATATATATATATATATATATATATATATATATATATATATATATATATATATATGGATATATATATATATATATAGGCATGCATGTACAGAAGTCAAATTTCATAGAGGATTTTAAACACATAGGTTGACAATCATTCCCATTGAAGACTGGATTCTGTAATGTCTTAGAAAAATTCAAAATATTTAAAGGACAATACAATATCACGATGTAAACAACCTATGCTATTTTATCTCAGGATCATATATGAGTTAGATGAACCATGTGGACAAAAGAGACATCGCTGAAGTATCATGTTTGAAACAACAAAGGACAACAACGAGCGACAACCTATTTTTCACAAAAAGGGTGTGAATAGTTACTTTAACATTTTTATTGTTTATAATAATCTTATAGTAAAAGCACCAATTAACATTTATCCATACTTAGTATCAAAAATCTATATCTAGTTGGAAATTGGCGAGGGTCATCCCATTTTGTACAATAAATTCATTATGTATATTGATCATATAATTTGTAAATATCCCTCCACTAGTAAGAATACCACATAAAATCACAAGTTCATAAGTTGATTTGCCTTAGGGACTCTTTTCTACCACATTCTTGAAGTTACAAAATGTCAATCTTGCATTTCTTATTAATAGAAACTACATTTTCACAATGATTTAACTCATAACAACATTTATAAAACAAACATATTCGAATATTGTGACAGGTTGCACCTTTTGAAATGATTTCTAATATTCGGTATATATGTGAAGTATAAATTTCTCATGAGAGATCATTTAGTCATAAGAGATATTGGTTTTTAGCCCCATATAGGAGAAGATGATATCATGAATCGAATTTTGGAAATCTCCTAAGGAGGAAAAATTCGATCCAAGAAAGACCAGAAAAACTTCGGTGGGGTTACAAAACCAATGGCATGTTCAACATCAAGGAATCATATTCCCATGATGCAGGGCACAAATATTCACCCTCTCAATGCATATGGACTCAAAATTTATGGGAAAAAGTGGCCCATTTCCTCTAGCTCATCATTTGAAAGTGCACCCTTAGTTGGGATAGGATAATCAAATATGGTTTCAAAGGACCGTTTTTTTTCCATCTAGGCCACAATAGCAATGAGGATTTCAACCACCTATTTATTACATGCAACTAATCAAGAGAGCAATGGCATCAGGTGGATATTAATTTTGAATATACAAACATAGATTGTGACAACATTAAAACTATAACAACCCATGGTTGATTTTCCATGTAAATAAAATAAGACCAAGGTGATGGGACACATATTCCAAGCTGAATGTTGGGAAAACAACTTTAGTGGGCATCAATTATGATTAATTATTGGCTATGGAAATTAGCAAAGGCATCGGAAAAGGAAAAAAGACAATAATTAGCATTTAATTATGATAAATATTGAAAATAAGAGAAAAGGAAGGTGAAGAGACACAAATTTTCATGCAAGGAAAATTAGAGGAAAAATGAAGGGAAATGAAGAAAAATGAGACATCAAATGATAAAAAGGCACATGATAATTAGTTGACAACTTTTTCTCATTATTTGATCAGGATTAGCAAAGGAGAAAGAGCAAGCACTTTGACAAGCAAGCAAAGAAAACAATGGTGCGCAAGATAAATCTTGGACAACTACAAGTAAGGATGAAAACTAGTTGTGGATTGCAGGTAACATTGTGCATGTGAGATTTAGCATGCTGATTTTTGGATGCATGGTATATGCATGTGATTCTCTGGTTATGTGTTTTCATTGGCATGTAAATTTTCCTAGATTGAAAATGGATTCAGCCTTGCCTTGCCATATCTTGGATAGCCATGGTGTTATGGGTTTTTTCCACTTGTTTTTATGATTGGTGCTTAGGTTCCAAATGGATGTGGGTTGGAACAAACACTCTAGAAGCCCTGGAACAGTTTGGGTTGAGTTACTAGTCCATGGAGTCTGATTGGAACAAATTCTCTGGAGCCCTAGAAGGCTACGAGTTGAGTTACTAGTTCCTGGAGCCTTGGACAACTTGGGTAGAGACCAATATGGTTGATGTTAGTGAATTTTGGACCGTAGGGGTGGAATCAATATGGTTGAACTGGTTTGGCCTCTGGAAGCCTTGGTTGGTTTTGTCTTGGTTTATTCCATGGGATCCCACATTCATGTTTGGAATATGGTGTGGACATGATTGGCTGAAAGAGATATTTGGTTGAACCCAATCTATGGTCGGGTGGTACGTGGAAGTCCATGACTTGGTTGGAATTTCCATATGTTAATAAGAGCCATTTTCCTATTGTGATTTATGAGAATTTGTACTAGTTATCATGCTGACATGATAACTAATTTTCCATGGTTTCTATGCTGGTTATGTGTTGGTTATATGATGTATGTATCTATGACTCTTGACAATTTTTTTAAGTATTTGAATGTTTGATGAATGCATGGCCTAACAAGTGTTATTGCAGCTAGCCACGGTGAGCTTAGAGCCCTGTTGGTGATTCACAGATGAAGACTGTCATTTTATGATTAGATATGCATTCATGGCGTGTAGCGTATATTTTTACCATATTCTTGATGAAATGTCTATCATGGATTAAGCATGTCTAGGTCTAGTTATTTCTTGAGTTTGAATGGTTAGCATTGTTATAATTTTTTTTTATGCTTTTGGAAATTTACAGGAAGTTCTGGGCAGTGGTATGAAGGCTAACCTGAAAATTAGCTTAGATCCCAGAACCGTAGGCACTGAACTGGAGGATTTGGACCATAACCGCATCGACACAAGCCTATGAGTGTGATTATAGGCTTCCAACCACATGGATGTAGTGTAAAGGGTGTAGTTATGGGGCTAGGTAAGAGAAAACAGGTTCCAGATCAGGGATTGATCACCTGGGGTGGTCATCCAACTATTGAGTGATCTGTCCCCGTGGGATGTCAGTAAGTGTTCAATTTGTAGGCCCCACTTTCTTAACCGGAACTTGGATGTTGGGTCATGTCATAGTGACACGCATCTCATGTTTACCCTCATAAGCTTGTGAATTTGGGTGAATGTGGGAACCGATGGTTACAAAAACACCATAGATAATTTGAGCCCCTCTCATTTTGATAATCCTATTATAAACAAAACATGGACCTTAATTCATGGCCTTATTTTTTGGTGTATATAGAAGGAATGGAACAATTGTATCGTCAACAATCAAAGTCTCCCTGAACATATGGTCTATTCTAAAAACCTTTGTGTCGTGAAGAAAACCACTTGCTCACACCTTGGACTTCAGATGCCTTGTCCTCCCCTTCCTTTGAATTTTTGAGAATCCAGAGGAAACTTTTCCCTTCTCTTGTCACCTCCCCTTC
Organism: Pinus albicaulis; assembly: GCA_034641835.2. NCBI lineage: Eukaryota > Viridiplantae > Streptophyta > Pinopsida > Pinales > Pinaceae > Pinus > Pinus albicaulis. Next base: position 798,325,431 of record CM076572.1, on the reverse strand, counting down.
CCCTTCTCTCCCCCTTGCCTCTTTCTACTCGCGTCCCTCCACTTAGTTTCCCCCTCCTTCCTATTTCATTAAATTAAACTTTGATAGCACCTCCAAAAGCAACTTGGGCCAGTTTGGCGATGGTGGCATCTTCAAACATGATGAAGGACATGCTCTCTTCTTTCACTCAGGGTCCATGGGCTACACCGCTAACAATGCAACAAAGTTATCCTCTCTATAAATGGGCCTCTCATATGCAATTCAATTGTCTTATACCAAACTAATAATTGTAGGGGACTCCAAATTATTTATTACTAAAGTGTAGCATATCCTTAATGGAGGAAACTCCAAAAAAATTACAATCAATTGGAGAATGGAAAACTATCTAATGCACATTCAATTCTGACTACCTCCCATCCCTGTGGTCCTCACTTCACATGTTCAACAATCAACACATAAGGTTGTTGACTATTTAGCCAATATTGGAAGTGTCGGCAAAGCTTCCATTATAGCCAAGCCTTGGCCACCCTCTCATGATGATCATATGTATCAAGAATGTTGAAACCTCTTATTTGCATCATGTTTTCCCCTTCCCTAGTCTTTTTCCATGATTCATCAGCAAGCTCATTTGAGGAAGGGAGTTGGGGGGTGTGGTGCCCTTAGTAGTGCCACGACTTCAGCCCAACCTCATGCCTTCGCTGACAGGTATTGTGAGCATACTCCACTGGTTGTTCAATAGGAAATTGATGATATTGAACAAGAGATTGCAGAGGAATAATATAATGTTTCTAATTTAGAGGTTATGACATTAGTTTCAAATTGTGTCCCTCATTTGAAAATTATATATTTATTATTGTATATGACAACATAACAAAATGGAAATGAAAATGAAAGTAGAGAAAATGAATATGTAAAATATAATATTATATAAGAATATAAATATTTATTAGTATATATATATACACACATGAAAGTGACAATAAAAAATAATAATATAAAAAACATAATATTATATACATATAAACATGAATTATAATTATTTATAAATACAATAAAATAGTAAAAAATATTATTTGAACCCTGGATGCGGGTGATAGTCGATGCACTCCTGACACAAGCCCTTCACATGCCAACACTACTGACAATCAACCTGGACGACACCCATCACCTTACCCTCATCTTTATGGCCCGACGGTTGATGGAGAAGGCCATTAAATGGAGCAAGGTTGGCTTCCTAAGGAAGCCATATCCCCTCTGTCGATGCTTGATATCATTACTTCAGATTTTAATGGTTGCTCCGCTAGCCCGAGGTCATTACTGCTTGCTGGATTTTCTTTGTGCTTGGTCCGCCATTTGCACTTGGTCACCTTTTCTTGCCTAGTTTGTCTGCTCTACCGAATTGCATGCTACTGTGATCTCTCGAGGCCACCCTGTTCTCCTTGGCACTCTCATTTTTCCTCCTGGCACACTCCCGACCTGCTCTGCAATGCCTCCTCACTAGCATCTTCAACCCATCTGAGGCAACAGGAGAGGCTCCCTTCCGGGACGCACTCACCATGGATCCCTTCGCATTTTCTCAGTGGAATAAATAATGGAGGCCTTTGCCGACTCTAGTCCCTCTGCCCCTGCTCCTCTTGATTGCACTCTAGCCCTTGAGGTTGATTCGGGCCATCTCCTAGACGCAGACCCTCACAACTCTCATCTCAACCATCAGGCGAGCAAGAAACAAAGGCGAAAATAAATCATTCTAGTTTCTCTGCTGCCAATACCACAGAAATTGATCATTGTACCTCTCAACCTCCCAATAGCAGAGGATATTTGGGTCTGGAATCCTTCTCCAGGTGGAATTTGGCACAGAGACGATGCAACGATTGTCCTAGTCATGGTTGCAGCTCCCTCAGGCCCACCTCGGCCTCTGCCTCCCCTGACTGATAAATATGAAGCCATCCTTCGAGAGTATGGATGCCTAGTGCTGGAAGAAAATCCTAAAGAAGAGGATGACACAAAAAAGAACTCAATAGCTCCTTAGCTAGGTTTCATTTTCTAGTATGTTTATGCATGTTTGTTACAACTTTTTTTCCCTATTGTAGTGTTTTAGATAGACAAGAAGACAATGATATACTCAGGACCTATAAGAGTTGGTTTCCCCAAAAAAGACAACTCCTTTTTTTGATATTTTTAAACTAAACTTGAACATGGATAAGCTAATTAACGCAAACTATCCCTAGTCCACAAAATTTTTGTATATTATTTTGTATTATCAATAGAATTTAACCTAACTTTTAAAAAAAATCTTATTTGAAAATTAAAAAAATTCACTCATAACGGTATAATGGGAAGGTAAAGCCATTCCAATCTCCATGAATAATGAATCTTTACGAGCTCACGGCTTCGATGTGTAGCTTCCCTAAAACAATGTTTCTTCTTCTTTGGAAATGTGATCAAGGATTTATAAGGTACACCACACTATCATATTCCATAGAAACAAATTTCCCTTTCACATTCCACAATGACTATAAAACAAAATGATCATACAAATTTGATTTCTTAGAGTAAGAAGCTTTTTTTGAGAAATTGAATGTAAAAATTACAAAAATTAACGTTATATATATATATATATATATATATATAATTTGTGGAGCCTGCATGCTAAAAATCAGATCTCCAAGTAGCAGCATAATATAGTCATAGATTATCTAAATTTATAAAATCACTACATATTTATTTTAAATATAGATTTGACATAAATCAACAAGGATATAATTTTTTTGAGTACAATTCTTTTTTATGATCTATATTATTTAAATAATTTATATAGTTATTTAATTTTTTTTAATTTTATAATTTTTTTTTTTAATTTTAAACGACAAGGTTTAAATAATTTATATAGTTATTCAATTTCAAATTTAATTTGTACAACGCTCATATTCAAATTATAATTTACGTGTACGATGTTTCCTATAAATCTCTCACACATGATGTCACCTCAACCTTGGCAGGAAATTAACAAGATACAACTTGGTAGGATTGATTACAAATGATAACGATGATAATAGAGCTTGCTGCAGGTAACTCAGTGAACTCACAATGAAGATTGTATGCTCAAAGATGCTTATAATGCATGTGTGATTATGTATTGATAACAATACTATATACTAGGTTAATAATTGGCTTAGTGCATAGGGAATATTGTTTTCTTTTTCTACTCTTAATTTTTGTGGTAATTGTTTGTGGCCACTATAGCAAGCTTATATCAAGTTGCAAGATAGAAATATGCCGTATTGACTTGGGCTTATATCACGTGGCAAGATAGCAATATACCACAGTGTCTTTCAAAAACTCATGTAAGGCTCTACATAAGTATTGTATCGTCCACACCAACCCTTATCATGGTTGGATTTTTTTTTGCCTTTGGGGGATTGGAATCGGTGACCTTTTCATCACGAGTGTCTTAACAACACACTCTTCACCGTTGAACCAAACACCTGTTGGCAATAATTTATTTTTAAGATTAGAGTCAAATTAGATACTAAATTGATGTATAAGACTTTTTGTTTATGGAATAAAAGATTTCTTAATAAAAAATATTCTTTTGTTTATTAAATTTCTAATTTAATTTATTTAGCATATCTTTAGTGAATGATACTGATCCAGATGAGTAAGCTTTTGGAGAGATGTTTGGGAAAATATTAAGCACCATCTAGTAAGCTAATGATTAGCTTATTTTATTTTCATCTTGCCCATTGGATAGGAATAATGTGATACTCAAAGAACATGATGGAAAGAAAATAAGCCAATGATTGTCTTACAACATAGTGCTTAATATTTTCTATCTACTTAGTGTTTAGTGATGCCACCTTGTGTCTACGAGATTAGTTAATTTTGCAAGGATATCTACTTAGTGCTTTTATAAATGTACTTCATACAGAGTATTAATTATGGACTTTAAAATCATTATGGCTAGTATTTCATATTTGGAGCACAATTAGGCTAGTAAGTCAATGCTTTAGTAATATGCTTGAGAATAACCTAGTGACATGCCTACTATGGAATTTTTCTAGCAAGTGTTGCAGTGTAAACCTCATTTATATTAGTAGTCACTTTAAAGCATTATGCTTGAGAATAATCTAGCGACATGCTTGCTATGGATTTTTTAAAGCAAGTATTACAGTTCAAAACTCGTTTATGTTGGTAGTCACTCAAGAGAAATCTAATTTGGTTACCAACCACCTTCATTTATATTAGTAGTCACTCAAGGGAGATCCAATTTGGCTACCCAACACTTATAAGGGACGGTTTAGCTTTTTCACATACTTGAAGACATGATATTTACTATGGACCTTGTTTAGAGTTGGTTACACTTAGGGAATACCAATTCAAATTTTCAAGATATGGTTTTGAATAATAGTAATAACTTAATTCAAAGTTATAAGTGGGGAAGAGGTTTAATTGTGTGAGAGAGATCCAAAATACATTTAGGTATAACAAAGTGACATGCTTACTATAGATCTTTTTTGTGTGATTCTTTTGGAATAAGGCTTCCAAAATTTTAATTTAATTACCAATAATTAATAAATGGATGGTAGAAATTTCATCTCTAAAGAATATTCACAAACTATTTTTAGTAGTAGTCGGGATAGAGGGTTGATATTTATCTTAAAAGTAGTTATGCACTTTTCTCTTTTAATTTAATTAAAAAATATATTAAATTAAATTAAATTAAAATCTATATAAAATATTTTGAATATGAAATAAAGTATGGTTTTTTGAGCATGTAGTATTGATAAGCCATGGTATTAGCCCATGATATTGTAATATATCTTATTTAAAAGTTAAGAATCTGGTTTAAAATAAAGCTATAAATTATTAATTTATTAATTTATTATTTATTTATTTTGGCAATATTAATTTATTCTGAGGTAATAAATAAATCTAGACCAACATAATAAATTTCTTGGAGATTGAGTCGTTGGTCTCCCTTGAGGTAATAAATAAATCCATGTTCTTTCCCAATAATAAGCTAGCCCCCATGAGTCATTGGTCTCCATTGCCTCCACCCCTTTCTTCCTCCCACATTACATCGTCTGTAGCATTCACTACATTGCTCCTCCCTATACACTTCCCCCTTCCCTCTATCCTCCCTTTTTCAAATCCTCTCCTTACCCTTCTCCATCCCAATTCCTTGTTGCCCTTCTGAAACTTTAAAATTATTAAAAAACATTCTTAAAAAGCTCATCTTAAATCAACCAACCTAACTCTTAATAAAAACTTCCAAAATAAATAACTACCCTTCTTAATAAATTAATTTACTAGCACAAAACCAAACCTTAGTTAATATTAATAATATGTTAAAAAACCTAATGTAAAAATAAAAAATTTATAATCATAAATGAAGAATGAATTATCATATCTTATTATAATCTAGTTTATACATTCATTTGATTAATTAAACTTATTAAATCTATTATAAATAACCATAATCATCATTACTTAAATTTATAAATATTACTAATAACAATTATTAATATTAGTAATATCATTAACATACGGCATTATAACAAAATAATAAATAATAAATAATATTAAAATAAAATAAATCTTCCAGGAAATCACATGAGAGATTTTAGAACCGATGTGTTTTGTACTGTTTAATGTAGTTCATCATCAGGATAATAATATTATCCTAATGATGAACTACATTCAGTAGTTCGAAACGCATCTGTTCTAAAATATCTCATATGATTTCTAGAAAGATTTATTTTATTTTAATATGATATGGATCACAGAAGTTTACACTCTAAAATAATAAATAATATTACAATATTTTAAATTTCATTAATCTAATTAGAAATAAAAGTGGATAAAAAATAAGCAAAAGTAAATAAATAATTAATCAAATAAAAACCTTTTATTAAATTTTAAAAACTGGTCAGCTCTTTTACCCATCATCTTTTTCCTCTATTTATTAACCCTAATCTATTCTCTTCTTAGCAGGTTTGTCCTCAAGATGAGTCTTGATTTAGACTTGAAACGTAGACTAAAAATGAAGATTGTGGAGATTCTGAATTTTACATCTAAATGAATTAAAGATGATTTAAAAAGATATTAAAAAATAAAAAATAATAATTAAAAATATTAAAATTAAAAATTAAAAACATTGAAAATAATAATTAAAAACATTGAAAAAAAATTAAAACCTTTTTTTTAAATAACAAAACAAAACATTAAAAAAAAAAAATTGAAAAAAAATAAAAATAAGAAACATATTAAAAAAACAATTTAAAATATATTAAAAATAATAATAATTTAAAAAACAATAAAAATAATTAAAAATAAATTCATTTTATAAAAATATAAAAACCATTTATAAAAATAAAAATCATAATTTAATTATAAAAAATTAAAAAACAAATTAAATAAAAAAATTTAATTTAAAAAAAATTCATTTTTTTTAAATAAAATGAAATTGGCCCCACCCACAACAACTAGAGCGAGGAGTTCGATTCCCTGTGGCCACTTGGGTGGTAGTTCAATTCGCGCAGCTCCTCGCCCGCCCAGCGACCACCTCGGGCAAGGAGGTTGATTGGGCTTGGCAGCTAGGGGGTAGGGAGGTGGATTCTGAGAATCGACCTCCTAGCCCCAGGTTGCTGCGGGGCTTGACCGCTTAGCGGGCGGGGATTTGGTAGGTCTTTGTTTGCCCAACGACTAGGCGTCGTGGCCACTTGGGGCGGGAAGGTCGATTCTCAGAATCAACCTACCTGCCCAAGTGGCTGCGGAGGGCCCAATTTCAATTTTTTTTTTTAATTTTTTTTTTAATTTTTATTTTTTTTACTTTTTAAATTTAAATTTAAAATTTTTAAGTTTAATTATTTAATTTTTTTTTTTAATTTAAGTTTTAATTATTTTAATTTTTTTAGTTTAATTATTTTCAATTTTCAATTATTATTATTATTATTATTATTTACTTTACAAAAAATGTTTTTGATGTTTTTTTTTCTTTTTCTTTAAATTATGTGTTTTTTTTAATCTTTTCTCAATTTTTAATTTTGTTTTATATTTTTATTTTTTGTTTAAATTTTTTTATTTTTACAAGTTAATTACTTTTTCCTTTACATTTTATGGGTTTTTATTTTATTTTATTTTATTTTTTGTCATGTTTTTTTTAATTTATTTTCATGTTTTATTACCATCATGAAAATCACCAACATTTAAAAAAATTATCCACACTTGATACATTAGAAAATTTAAAGTGTAAAAAATAAGCCCTCTCAACAAAAAGGGTTGACATTGCATAACAAAGGGTTGACGTTGCATAACAGTTTTCAGAATTAGCATGAAAATCACTGACATTTTAAAACAAATGTTCATACTTGTAAATAAAAAAAATTTAATGTGTCAAAAAATATCCCTCTAAAAAAAATGGGTCGACGCTGTATCAACACTTTTCAAAATCAACATGAGAAGAAGTAACACTTAAAGAAAATGTTACATAAGAAAATTTAAAGTGCCAAAAATATGCTCCAAAAAGTAAAAAGGTTATTATGAATAACCACTTTTCAAAATCGAGTGTTTTTTTTGCTACCTCAAAAGAACAGGTAATTTGTAATTTTCTTGTTTGATCGGTAACTATGTTCATGTCTTATTGATGTATGTGTACATTGATCTAGACTCAATCCTATCTCATGTGTTGAGATCAACCTAAGATTCCAACATGCATGCATCTTATTCTAACTTTAACATTGAACCGAATTGAAGATTAAGTAAATAATTTCTAATTATGTAAGAAAGGCAACTAAATCTAGAACCGCCAACTAATACAAGGAACAAACTAAGGTTATTTCTATCTCTCCTACATATCCACATCTTGCCTCGTAAAGAAACTTGGTTTTTCATTTTTATCAACTAGCCATCATATTGCTCATAGGAACTAAGAAAGGATGAATCTATTGAAGCATATCATTGTTGTACAACCAAGGAGAATATTAATTGAGAAATCAGGTAAAAATCTAACAAGGTTAAGTGCATAAGTGACTATATGAAGAGGTGTGTTCCTTTGGATCCATCTTATCTATGCCAACTTTTGGAGTTCTTTAAATAACTCTAAAGAGGGGTCCATTTGAAGGATGATGTGCCTCATTTTTCTAATCATGCTATCATTTGATTCATATATTTCTCTAAAGGCAGGGGATCCAAATCTACATATCTGATCAAATCTATTATTGGAGATGTAAAAGAGAAAATTTATTTCACATCGACCCACCAATCATCATTCAACCATTATTGCCTTACCTTCTCGTGTCCCTCTATTTTCGATTCCCCCTCATATAGACCAATCATAGTAGATTGTAAAGCTCATTGCACCTCTAACATATAGTCAAAACCAATAGCATAGGGTGTCATACCTTTTATCTATTGGTTTTAAGAACTCATTTTCTGCATAATTCCTTTAAATAACTAGACTCATGGTGATTAAAAATGAACATTTTATCCCTATCTTACATCCAAATAATGCAATCAATCCAAGAAATTTTGTGAATGAATCCAACAACAAGTCCAAAATACTTGCTTTCAATCATCAACCACACAAACCTACCAGCTAGTGTGGCTTCTATGATAACTTGAACTACATTTGTAGGACCAATTTATTTGATTGCATCTCTCACTACATCAATTGGAATGTTGCATCTTTCATTTTCAAATACAATTAATTTTCTCCGAGAAATAGGGCCAAGTTGGAGAGATGACAATGATGTCCGACGAAGACCATTGCTGAATATTTGTCCTACCATCCATGATTACTAAACACCCAAAAACAACCCATAATTTCTTGAGGCTTTTGATCAACCCTTAAATCAGAGACCCCCCATATAACAATGTTATCCTCATTTTGTTATAACCAAGGGCTTGAAATGATGGACCTTCATTTATAACATTTTTCATAATATCTTTGTAGAGAAAACAAGTGGAATTAAATGATATTCCATTAGTAAAGAAATATTCAACCACTACATCCTCCAACTCCTTACATTGAACAACTTTGTCACAATGATTAGTTGTGTGAAGGTTCCAACTTTCAAGCTAACTAATGCATTTTGTAACATTGCATCTAAGTGACATACCATGTGAAGGCTCCAAGTCAAGTAACAACATGTGTACATAAAACTAGTAGGATTAAATGTCATAATCTCTTTGTAGAGAGAATGGGTGGCAATATATGACATTCCATTAGCATTATAAAAACAAATTCAACCACTACATCATTCACCTCCTTGCATTGTGAATTGAACTCTATTTTTGGGTGGTTGTGTGAAGGCTCCAAATTCCAAGCTAACTAATGCACTCTGTGAAGGTTGCAACTAAGTGATATACGCTATGTGAAGGTTCAAAGGCAAGTAAAAATCTATTTTCTCACTACTTGGTGTGTAGGAAATTGAGTGACTCCAAGTAGACAAAGACTTTAGAGGCCAAGTAGAGAGATTGATTTGAGATCTTTTCTAATAGGTGATGACACTTGAGAAATGTGACAAGGAAGGCTATGACAAAATCTGAGTCGATAGGGAGTGAGATGTGAGGGGATGCTAAAATGTGATTCACGTTCCCCATCAAGCACACATCATTAGAAAAATTTTGAGGTAAAATATGGGCCTCAAGACAAAGGAATGTTCTATCAAAATAAAATTTAAAAGAGTTAAGGGATTCAAGATGATGGCGTCAACCATAAGGTAAATAGTTTTGAAAGGAAAGAAAGAAAAATACTTTTTAGTTGTATTTTCAACTTATCTCCTTATACATTTACTCAAATTTCAGGTGTAAACAGTCATTGGATGATAAATTAATGAATGCCTACACTTGAAATTTGAGTAAACATGTAAGGACATAAGTTAAAAACATGATATATATATATATATATATATATTCCCTACTTGAAAGTTCATAAGCCTTCTTTTAGTATTTTAACTGTTGCTTTAGCAAGTGCATTTTAAACCTGAAGATTTCTCTATTGTGATTATTGCTTAGGTTAGATTAAGGTTTATTTTATGTTTTTTTAAATTTCAATACCAGACACTAGATTAATATGAAGAAAACCCATACATTCCCATGTTTTTCAAAAGATGTTGGGACCATACCATAACTATACTCCAAAAAATCTCAAAATTGATTGTGTACAACCCAACTATCCCCACTTCCCCAATGATGTTCTGAAACAATTCGGATGTTCCCTAGGTGTTTGTAGGTCCCCAAAATATCAAGTAGGAAAATGTTAGTGGTTTTTAGGTGGGGATGTGTCATTGTGCAACATAAGAATATTGTAATATTTATTTGGTCAATTAATTAATTTATTTACCACATCTATCCCAACTGTGTATTAAGGGAGGATGTTGCGATGCAATATTTATTTGGTAAAACATGTATCAACACCTTAGTGACTACATGTAGTCCCAAGGTTGTCTTGTATGTCAACACTCATTATTTGTATCCCCAAGTTAAATTTCAGGGTTTGATGTTGGAGATATGTTGTCTAACCTTGATGTATCATTAAAGGAATCTTCAAATGCATTTATTAAGCACCCTTAGTAATTGATTTTAAACCATAATGGCATTAGATGGCATCCCTAGGGGCACCACACCTTGAGTTAGGGTACACATAATAAATTACCTTAAGACTTATATAAATGTGCCCAAGTATCATTTGTAATAGTCTCACTTGAATTAATATATTGTCGATTGTTTTTGTGTAGCATCGGGAGGTATTCTTGCATGCCTAAGTTGGCCTAGAAGAATTATGAAGAAATAAAATAAAATTTTGATTTTTGAATGACAAGTCAGCCCAGAAAAAATCAATTCAACCTAGGAAACTTCAAGGAAATACTTCAAGGAAAGATTTGTATCTTGAAAAGTAAGCTTGTTGCTAAAGAAAATCTACAAGGTTTGTTAAAGAACAAATCAAGGTATGTCTTATTTGATTTAACTCGCTGTAAATGTTCTTCACATAAGAAGGTATTATAATGACCCATCTAGAATTACGCACAGAATGGAATATTAGCATGCATACGAGACCTACATATGATAGCTACATATGCACGGTCTGCATTTATTGCATTTTTATGCATACTAATTAAATACATAACTCAAAAAAAAAAAATAAGTTATAATTATGAGTAAATTAATGAAATAATATAAATAAATTAGATTTATAAACAAATGTTATCAAATCATATTTTTAATTAAGTTATCAAAAAACATAATTAAATTATATTTACAAACAAATATTATAAAATTTATAAACATAATAAGGAAATAAATTAATAAAGTTATAAACAAATATTATTCCAAAAATTTAAAATAAAATCAACTTAACCTCACCAAACAATTTACGTACGACTTTGCGGTTAGTTATAAGCACAGGTGGTTGATGCATGCCTAAAACTGACTACCTTATCCCTTATTCACTATTAATTAAATGGAGAGGACGACGATCACCATTTTCTTTTGGGGGGTGGGGGGAGACAAGATAAGAGAAGGAGGAAGGGAAGGAGGTACAATGCTGGAGAAAAATTCAATTAGAATTTGGGAACTGAGCAATTGTTCTTGAAATTGAGAATTGAGTAGTTGTTCTTGAAACTTTGGGCACGGGGGCTAGAGTGCTTCAATTTCATAGTATTCTGGAGCTGAGTACCAAGATTGTATCCCGTTTAGCAGGGAGGATTTATTCAGTTTGCTAACGGAAACAAAATTTTGAGCTACTACAGTCGAGATCGAATTCAAACGCGAATATTTATATAATATAGTGGATAGATTCATGTTTAAAATTTAGAAATATAAATTTTGGTGAGATCTTTCATTAAATTGATAAATTCCTATTTAAATTACAAATTATAAAATGCAGGTAAGATTTAAGGATTTAAGGATTTAATTCTGGTTAGGTTATGTATATGTATACTTAAATTCGAAAAATTTGCTTTCAAACATCACAGCCTGAATTTTTGGGACCCGTGCGATTTTGAACCATTGAACCGATGTTCCCCTACGATCTTCTATCAAGGATTTGTAATATTTAATATCTACAATCAGAAGAAAAACCAAGTTGCCGTTGGAATAGATCTCGACTCGAGTGAAGTGTTTCACTTCTTTAGTTTCCACTGGATTCTTCCAACGGATAGTGTTCGAAAACCACCTCAAAAGGAAGATTTAAGAACTCTAAGCATTGAATCTAAAATAAAGGTGAAATTTTTTTATTATTGGATCACAATTCTGACTTTTCTATTATATGTGTTCGAGATATATGTTTAGACTCGTACTATTCAGCTTTGGACATATTCACGACAAGAAGCTATGGAGCAATCAAATTCCACAAATTTAAAACATTTTGTTATACTTTGATACTTGTCTCTTTCCTTAACCTTCCTCGCACATGTCACCGTAACATCGTCTGAATGACAGGTAAAAAATATAATGGATGGTTGGACAAGTGGACCTTGACTTCTAAAATATCCATGTAATTAACTCTGAAGAAAAATTTATCTAAACTATTTGTGAACTTTATCAAAGTTTTGGTAAAAATACATTACTTGAACATGGAACTTATTTATTACTTTATTTTAGTTAAACTTTAAATGTGATTTTAAATGTATTATTAACTATAAATTGAAGTAATAGGATAGACATCTCATTATTATAAACTCGTTGATGAAGTCAGCCAGGACACTCTCTTGTGTCGCTATATATATAAGTTAACTTAGTAGAGTACACAAAATTATGGTATGATGTATGTCGAGCTTGATATATATATATATATATATATATATATATATATATATATATATATAATTTGTGAGAATTTAAATATTAATTTTATTATGTATATCACAAATTATTATTCACAATATTTATTAATTATTCTTATAAAATTAAGTGAAATAAAACCATATATATATCTTTTTAAATAAATTGACTATTTAAACCTATAGCATTATAAATTAGTAAAACAAATTTTGCATTTGTAAATGGTAATTAGAATAAATCTATTAACATTAAATGCTAACTTGAATAGTCTATGTTAATAAGTAGGAATTGGTAGTTTATGTGATTGAGAGTTTATTTATATTAAGTTGTATAATCACTCTATGTAGCGCTCTAAGAAGGTGGTTGGAGATGTTTATGTAATTTGCTATATCAAATATTTTCGACATTAACATCATATTTAAAATACACATTGCCATAAAGAGGCCTTGTATGAGTGTATTTTAGGATTAGAAAATTTTAGACAAATATTCTAAAGTAATACTATGGTATATGAAAATCCATGCATTTTAACAAGTATCATTACGCATCATGATAAAACACCATGAATTAGGACAAGGAGGTGATGATACCACCCTCCTTGACCTCAGTACCAGTAAGACCTACCTACAGGTAATAATAGCAGAAAAAATATACCCGTATGTGAGCTTGAATTTATGAAAATTATATTTATTAAATCTAAATTGTACCTCATATTTTCATAAATCTTATTATGTATTCAAAAAAATTTGCGATAGTAAAGAAATATCAACGACGACAATGCCATCGAGTAGCATCACCATCACTAATGCCACCCAGGTCCTCATCACCATAACCATCACCATCGCCATCGCCACCACCGAGACCCTCATCAACACCAATCACTTCAACACCTAAGCTAACAATTATAATGTGCTCATTGGAAGCCATCTTGGAAACATTAAAAGGGTTTCCAACAGCCAACTCCAAGGAATAGCAACCTCATATTGAGGAAATAAACTCAGAGGAGACCAAAGGTTGTGATTATAGAAAACCGAAGGAAGATATTTCTACGGAACTACAAAAGATTAAACTCCCATAATTCTCAGGATGGTGAGCCGGAGAATGTGTTGAAGCATGGTTAGAAGGAATGACAAGGTGGTTGTCACTAAGAGAATATTCTTATACCTCTAAAAAAAAGATCTTCATATTTCAACTTAGAGAAAGTGCTTTGATTTGGTGGGGAAATCTAGAAAAGCAATTACATCTCACATCAGACAACGTTCCTTAGGAGTTGTTCAAGGAAATATTATGTGCAAAATACTTGCCACCTTACTTTCAAGAGCAGCAAGCCAGAGCTTTTCATATGTTAGTACAAGGTAATAAGATAGTGGAAGAATATGAGACAAGGTTTATGGAACTTGTGAAATATGTTCCATACCTAGATATTGACGAAGGTCAAGATGCACATTTCCTATATGGATTAAATCCTTGAATTAGGGCTATCGTTAGAATCTGGAATCTGTCATCAGTAATAGAGGCAGTTGAATGTGCCCATTATGCAGAGGAACATTTAGGGATCAAAAGGGACATCGGGGTGAAAAAAACCCCACAACTAGGATTTCTAGAAAAGACTCCCTGAAATTTTTTCAAGGGAAGTAGCTCGAGACCACCTCGTAAAAAATTTACCCTAAGAGGATTAAGAGAAAGAGCTCCCATGACTGAGTTAATACTATAGTTTTTGAATCGTCAAACACAAGTCCATGGAAATATCAAGCAACTGCTAATAGAGGAACAAACACGAGAGGAAGTAACACAAGAGGACAAAGTTCCTTGTCTAGAAACTCACAATTTGACTCAAGAGGACCATCCTAGGTTAATTATTGGGGATGTGGAGGACCACATTTTCAGCATGATTGTCTAGAAGTCCCATCAAATGTAATGCATATAATAGGAAAATAACCATCATCAAATACCCAAGGCAATCATAGAATCCATGCAATAGTCAACAATAATCAAACAAAACATTAGTCCATTGTAGTGGAATCCTCACATACTATTAATGGCATAAAACTCAAAATTTCATTTGATACCGGTGCTGCAAATAGTTTCATTTCGTCATATGCATTAAATAAATGTGGGTTGGCAACCCACAACCAAAACGATTTTAGACAAGTAGAAATGGTTCCAGGAGAACTTCAATCTGTAGACTTAAGTGTTGATGAATGCAAAGTTGATTTAGAGTTTTTTTCAATTAAGTTAAAATTATATGTCACAACCCTAGGAACTTACGACCTCGTCATAGGGATGGATTGTTTAGAAGCTCATCAATCATGTGTAGATTGTTACGAGAAAACAATTTGATATATAAATGATGAAGCAGAGACAATCCAAATCCAAGGTATTAAGAGGAAATTATCTTTACACTTCATCTCAACAATGAAAATGAAGCATTGCTTAAGAAAATGTTTTCAAGTATATTCAGTTCAAGAAGTAAGCAAGGAGAAAGGATCATCCTTAGAGCAATATCCGATGTTATCCGAGTTTCTGGATGTTTTTCCAAAGGAACTACGAGGATTACCTCCTCAAAGAGAGTTGGATCTCACAATAGAATTGAAACCTGGCACATAACCAATATCTAAAATAACCTACAGAATGAAAACTCCAAAACTTCAAGAATTACAAATTTAGTTAAAGGAACTATTGGATATAGGACATATTCGACCTAGTATTTCACCTTGGGGTGCACCTGTAATTTTTTTCAAGTAGAAGGATAGTTCCTTACAATTATGCATAGACTATCGAGATTTAAATCAAGCTACAATTAAGAATAGGTATCCAATGTCTTGAATTGATGACCTTTTTGACCAAATGAAAGGATATTCTGTCTTTTCAAAAATTGATCTACTATCAGGTTATCATCAACTAAGAATTAAGGAAATAAATATTTATAAGACTGCATTTTGAACACGTTTCGGGCATTATGAGTTCACGGTGGTACAATTTTGGTTGATAAATGCACTAATAGTATTCATGAGCCTTATGGGCAATGTTTTTCGCAAATATCTCAATCAATTTGTACAAGTCTTCTTAGATGATATTCTCTCCTACTCCAAAAATGAGAAGGAACATGAAGAACATATACAGATAGTATTATCTTGCCTCAGGTAACACAAGTTATATGGAAAGTTATCTAAGTGTTATTTATTTCAAACTAAGATTCATTACTTGGGTCATATTATATCGGGTGAAGGAATCTCAGTAGACCCCAAGAAGGTAAAATCAACCATGGAATGAACGATACCGAAAAATGCGCATGAATTAGTACAAAGCTTTATGGGTTTAGCCGGATACTATCAAAGGTTTGTAGAAGGATTCTCATAAATTTCAAAGCCTATCAAAACCCTCTAGCCTAAAGGAGTTAGGTATGAATGGACTGAGGAATTTCATAGAGCATTCTCTGAACTTAAAATATTATTGACCAGTGCACCAATCTTGCAAGTACCTGATATGGAAAAATATTTTACTATGTGTACTAATGCATCTAAGCAAAGGATTAGGTGCAGTATTAATGCAAGATAGAAAAAAAATAGTGTATTCCTCTAGGAAGTTAAGGCCTCATGAAGAACGCTATGCCACACATGATTTAGAGTTAGTCGTTGCAGTACTAGCTTTAAAAATTTTGAGACACTATCTAGTAGGGACAAGCTTTATGCTCAAAAGAAACCATCAAAGTCTACAATATTTGTTTACCCCATGGGACTTGAATGCTATACAAAGACGATGGAGTGAATTCTATGGAGTGAATTATTAAGTGAGTATGACTTTGGGATTACATATATTAAAGGAAAAGAGAACGTAGTAGCAGATGCTTTAAGTAGAAGACCACATATATTTTCCCTCATAGCTATCAAAGTAGATTTGAGGAAGAACGTACTAGAACATATTTTGAGATACAAATGGTATTTAAAGGTGAGATTCGAGATTGATAGTAACAATCCAAAAGAACCTAAGTTTGAGGGATATGAACTAGAATATGATTGAATTTTGTGATTCTGTGGAAGAATGTACATTCTCGATAGCAGAGATCTCTGAAATACCATCCTTAAGGAAGCCCACAAAGCATTGTATTGTGCACATCCTGGTGTAAAGAAAATATATGATGATACAAAGAAACTTTTTCTTTTAGGAAGGCATGAAATGTGGCATTGTCCAAATCGTTGCAAAATGTATTGAATGTCAGCAAGTAAAGGTTGACCATTGTCACCTGGAAGGTCTCCTATAACCTCATGAAATTCCTATGACAAAATGGGAGAAAATTTCTATGGATTTTATCGTCGAGCTACCTCTTACTCCACAAATACAATTCCATTATGGGCGTGGTAGATAAATTAACAAAAAGCGTCCATTTTATTGTCATAAGAGATACTTTGAAATTGTTGAAGTAGCCCGAGTATTTATAAATGAAATTATCATATTTCATGGAGTACCTAAGAAGATCATATCATATAGGGACTTATGATTCACTTCAAGATTCTGAACTTGTATGCAATCAACCTTGGGAAATCAACTAAATTTAAGGTACAAGTTATCATTTAAGACTGATGGGCAAACAGAAAGGGTGAACCAAATCGTAGAAGATATTATAAGAATGTACATTATGGACCAGAAAACACACTAGGAAAAATAATTCCCTTAGTTTAATTTTCATACAATAATAGTTACCACAATTGAATCGAGATGCCTCCATTTGAATCATTATAAGGAAGACCTTACAAGACATCGTTAAGTTGGGACAAATTAGAAGATCAGGTGATAGTGGGGCCATAATTAATTCAAGAGATTGAGGAACAAGTAATACAAATTAGGCAACAATTGAAAGAGGCACGAGATAGACAAAAGAGTTATATTGATGCTCACAAGACATATATGAATAATGAAGTAGGAGATCAAGTTTTCATCTGCATCAGACCCAACAAAAGCACCATCCAGTTTGGAAAAGGAACAAAATTATCTCCTCGATTTATTGGGCCATTCAAAATTATGGAAAAAGTTGGACATGTCGCCTATCGTCTTGCACTACCACCCCACTTGCATAAAGTTCATAATGTATTTTATGTATCTATATTAAGAAATTACATAGTTGACAAATATCATAACCTTCGATGGAAGGAACTATAGGTATCATACGAGGGAACTATTTCAGTCGAACCATTACATCTACTGGAACATAGGGTTCAATAGCTTAGGAACCACATGGTAAACCAAGTTAAGATCTAGTGGGACAAGTACAACCTTAGATCGGTTACCTGGGAAGATACCAAAACCATATGTCGAAGATATCCCAACTTGTGTTGATTTTGAAAAACTTTAAACCCTACTTTGTATATGAATAGTTTATTTTGTTAAATACTTAAGACTATCATTTCGAACTATCACATGTAAAAATTAATTTTATTTTTCCAGTACATGGGTACCAATAAGAATATGTTGTTTTTTAACTCTGCTGATACATGATATATGTTATTTACTTAACTCTGCAAGTACATAGATACCAATATGAAATGTGTTATTTAATTAACATTGTTGGAATATAAATACCAATATAAATTTTAGTATTTGATTAACCTTACTATGAAATATAAATCATGAATTACGTTATGAATGAAGATATCTAGAATTTTGTTTCATTTCTTCATATACACTTGATTGATGAGGTAAAAATAAAAGAATGAATACATTTTAATATGAAAGCTAACTTATCGATATATGGGTTGGATATGGAAAATTACGTTATACCATAGATAACAACATATATGAATTAAATAGAAATTGTTATTTAAATTCAAATGGTTTTAAATATATTGATGAATATATTATAATGTATGGGAAAGTGTTTACGTTACAGATAACATCGTTACCACAATGACCACGTGATGAAAAAAGTTTCAAGAACAATTAAGGCTCAATGAGATTCCATGATAGGGCATTGACCCTGGTCCCACTAGGAGGGGTGGAGGTATTACCCACCTTTTATCCTCCAAAACCTGTATTCATGGGAGAATTGTGTGAATCACGCTCTCGTAGACATGCGATTATGATTGTTAGATTCATACTGGGAAATTGGGTATATATAATAAACGCTGACACCCTTGGGGTTTATGAATGATTAGATCAGTAAAGATGACGCCATGAAATATTACTATAGAGGATAGATATGATGGGAGATGAATATATTATGAAAGATAGGATGATTCTATAATAGTTGGGGACCTCGGTAGGGGCAGGGCATAACTATTATGGTTGTAAAATTTTAAATGTTCAAAACAAATTTTAAAGTGCCCTCAAGTTAAAAAAATATCAATTTTGTAACACAATTCTTAAGTAGTTATACTAATCACTAAATAATTACTAATATATTATATAAACCCTAACTTCAAGATGAATCTTTCTGAAGGAGGGATGTATGCAATGACCCATCTTGAATTACACACAAAACGAAATATTAGCATGCATACGAGGCATGCATATAATAGCTACATATGCATGGCCCACATGTATTGCATTTGTATGCATACTAATTAAATACCTAACTCAAAATAAAATTTAAATTGTATTTCTGAGTAAATTAATAAAATAACATAAATAAATTAGATTTATAAACAAATTTTATAAAATCGTGTTTTTAATTAAGTTATTAAATAAATATAATTAAGCTATATTTACAAGCAAATATTAGAAAATTTATAAACATAGTAAGGAAAATACAAATTAATAAAGTTATAAACAAATATTATATATATATATATATATATATATATATATATATATATATATATATATATATATATTTCCAACACTTTAAAATAAAATCAACTTAGCCTCACTAAACAATTTACGCACGACTTTGCTATCAATGATAAGCACAGGTGGTTGATGCGGGCCTAAAAATGAATACAGTATCCCTTATCCGCTATTAATTGAACTAAGAGGAGGGCGATCACTGTTTGGGGGGGGGTGAGAGAGAAGAGAAATTCTATATAAGAAAAGGGAAGAGAAGGAGGAAGGGAAGGAGGTACAACGTTGAGGAAAACTTCAATTAGAATTTGGGAAATGAGCAGTTGTTCTTGAAATTGAGAATTGAGCAGATGTTCTTGAAAATTTTGGGCATGGGGGCTAGAGTGCTTCAATTTCGAAGTATTATGGAGCTGAGTACTAAGATTTTATATAGTTTGGCAGGAAGGATTTGGTCATTTTGGTAATGAGAATAAAATCTGGAGCTACTATAGGCGGGATCGACTTCAAACGCCAAAACTAGGTACATATATGTACAATATAGTGGATAGATTCATGTTTAAAATTTAGAAATATAAATTGTGGTGAGCTCTTTAAATTAAATTGATAAATTACTATTTAAATTTAAAATTGTAAAATGTTGGTAATATTTAAGGATTTAATTTTGGATAGGTTATGTATCTGTATAATTAAATTCGATAAATTTTCTTTCAAACATCATTGTCTAAATTTTGAGTTTCGATGTTGTTATAACTGGGGGTTTAAATTGATAAGGGTATCACAGGTATGATATTTTTCATTTGAATTTTTCTTTATATGACTAACTCACTTATGTCTATGGTTTTGAATCATAAAGATTCTTGTTAGGGTGATTAATCACTAGAATGGATCTACTCTTATCATACTATCTCTTTCCATTTTGTTCATATTGAGGAAGCCCTAACCTTTAGGGTTCTCTATAATATCCTAGCCTCTTGGTGCTTAGGGTATATTAATGATGAAACCCTAGTATACTTAGGGTTTGTCGATAAAGTTTATATCTCATGATGAAATCCTACTCTTGATGTTTAGGGTTTTGGTAATGTTATTGTAAAACCCTAGCCTTTTTAGGATTTGTTGTTGATGTTTAGAAACCCTATATTTTTAAGGTTCAATAAATTAGGGTTTATGACAAAACCCTTGCTATAGTCAATATAAAGTCTTAGGAATGAAATCCTAGGTGTATGTACTTTTGTATGATTGAAACCCTACCATGGTTAAAACCATTTTTGGAATTTGATGTTTGTATCTAGGGTTTATGATAAAAACCCCAGTGGGAGATTGATATAAGTATTTAGGGAATAATAATGAAAACCTAGATATGAAATGCTATACTGCTAACTTAATCGTTGATATTCTTTTGTAGATGAATTATAGGGTTTTTCACAAAACCCTAGTAGTATTTATCATGACATTATAGAGCGTAATATTAAATTATATGATTGGATTGTTAACTTTATTTAATTGATGATTTAATTGATTTACGTATTGATTATGCTTCCATTGTAATGACATGATTTTAATATACTTGAATTCATGTTTTTTTATATTTCTATTTTGTTGTACTTGTTGTTGAAGATTTGCAGGTACATAATAATCAAGATAATTGAAGATGATGATGAGCATCATGGATAAAGGAAGTTTTAAGAATGATATAAAATATGAATAGATGACCTAGTTTCCATAAGAAATAATGATGTTCTTCGAGAAATGAAGCTTTGAAAGGTTGAAGTTTCTTCGATGATATAAGAATGAAGTTGTTGATCTCCCTAAGTTGAGATGGAGCTTGGATGAAAGATATATCTCCCCAGTTAAGAGAGAGAACATATTTTGACAGTTATAGTGAATACATTGAAAGAAAGAATAAGGCCAAATAATGAAAGTATTGCAAATGGATGTTCTTGATTCATGAAGTTACAAACAAAGACCTAGTTGTGTTGCTGAGGTTGAGTTTGGTGTTGCAATAAGAAGTTAAAGAAGAAAACTTCCAACGAAGATGTGTTTGGATAGTATGATGATGACCTAAGAAATGTCAATATATTTGAAGATCCTGAAGGTTTTTAATAACTTGTATATATATATATGAAGTTTATTTCTAATTGGGATTGTGATTGTACATGTTAATCTCTCCATAAAATGGTTGAACATTTTAAAGCATGATGGAAATGATGAAAATATATGATTTAGTTTATAGGGAGAGATGAAGTGTCTTGGGGTGATAAGAAGCTTGGGAGTGTTATAACTCCAATAATTCCTAGGGTTGTTATGTTTTTTGTTTAAAGAAATATTAGAGGTAACTATCAACCTACTTTTGAGATCGGGATCTAGCCTTCCTAATGCTCAGAGAGGGCTTTCTCTTTATGATTTAACTTTGTTATTTTTAGTTGATTTTACGCTAGTTATATACGATTGATTGGTTTTGATTTTGGTGTGGTTTGGTGGTGGAATTACTGATTCATATGGATAGGTGCAGGTCTATTTTCCATTAGGCTATGGATTTAATGTATCAAGAAACAAAACAAAATCAAGTTCTAATTGAAGTGTTCACAGGGCAAGGTAGCTGAGTAAATTCAGATATCTTAGGCTGGATGATGAAATGGTTTCAATCAGGATCAAGGAGCAGTTAAGGATTCCTCAAACCGAATAATGAAAAAATGACAGAGGTAAATCAAGATGGGAGAGAAATTAAGGATTATTATATTTGGATATCAGAAGAAAACATCAAAATGAATAACAGTTTAGAACATAGTGTACTTAAACAATTTCTGCAATAAATGATTCGTGTTATAACATTTAAATTGGAAAGCATACAAGTTTATGGAAAACTTAAGGAAAAACATGAAAAATAGAAAGATACTTCATTGAAGTGGCTCAACACATGAATCCTATAATGCAACGCCTTTATTATTCAATCCTGCTATTGACTTGAAAATGGTACAATGAACCCTCAGGTTTTAGATCAATTACAACTATAGAAATGTTCAGAAATCCGCCCTCAATACTTCGAATTATGAAGTATTTATACAAAAACTAATACAAAATATCCTAAAATTGATTTAGGAATTATTCAAGGAAAAATAAATATCTTCATGCAAGAATATAGAGACACCTAGGAGATTAAATGCTAGTTGTCCCTCTTTTATTTGGATTTACTGTTTGCTATTTGATATTTTCCTGCTTTTTTTCTTTGAGTGTTGTTGTACGCTGGCTGCATCTTTATGTTTTTGAGTATCCTTTACATTGTCTTTATGTTTAAAATTTGCCTTGTTATCTGATACTCTTTAAACTCTATTTTAATCTTTATCTATTACTTTTGTTTTCACTTTAAACTGCTCGTCCTGTTTTAACCTTTACTATTGTTTACCTGTGTTACTTTTCACTTTCACAATAAATCATTCAGTTTCTCCAAAGCTTAATCATCTGGTAATTTTATTTTTACCATTATTCTGAAAATTTCATCAGCCTCTGTATATTTTGCAAAAGTAGGCTTGTTTATGAAGAGATGATTTACCTCATGTTGTAGGTAAAAGAAATTTTCAAAATTCTGATAGAGTACTTTTCCTGTAGGCATTTTTTCATGGAGGAATTGTTAGACTGTTCTTTGTCATAGTCTTCATGTTTCATCAATCTATCATTGATAGCCAAAGGGTTAGGCAGACTGATGCAAGGGCATTAGAAACTAGCCAACAATGTAGGAATTTTTTCCACATGTTGTGGCTAGGAGGGATCAAAATAATTCAAAATTGTAACAGTAAGGTGTCAATACCTTAGCTGTCTATTGCATTTAGATCAGTGAGAGTCAGTAGAAGTCGAATAGTTTTAAGTTCAGTCCATCTGTCATGTTCATTTATTCGAATGAATGTAATTAGGCCTTTTGTTAGATTAGAAACAGTCCTTTGAGAGGAACCGAAGAGACACATAATAATACATATAAATTGTATTCCCCGGATGCATTGAAGGGGGGAGATTTCTATAGTAAACTTGTGTGTTAAGCCATTGTTTCCTGTTGAATAAAATTCGGTGCTCATTGATAATCCAATTGGCTTTGAATTGGTTTTGCGTAGGAGTTGTTTAATTTCAAGGTGGTTGAACACTACTCTATGTATAACTGTTGAATAGGACTGCTGTGTAATCTCCGCACGCCTCTCTATCTATTGTTGGTCGTAGATTTCCCTTGAACCATCGGAATGAGCTCTGTTGAAATAAATCCTTGTAATAGACCATAACTGAATGTATTCCGCCTTGTAATAGACTTACATTGTGAGTTTCGTAAAAGTATCTGCCGCAAGCCTTGTTGAAAAAAAATCCCACTCGTAGAAGAGGTCTATGTATGGTTGTGGTCGTCGAACTCTGTTCCGTGGTAGTGAAAACTCCGCTTACCAAGAAATAGTTCGGTTGGTTGTGAACTGAGAGTGTTATCCCAAGAGTCGAACCTGAGTTAGGGAACCGGAGTGAATAGGAAGAAGGGTGTTAACCCTGGTTTAACCTACGGTCACTTATTGTTCAAAAGCAGGAAGCAATTTTGATCGCACCACTTTTGTACAGAAGGGAAACCGTTCAAATAGCAAGCGATCCTGTGAAAATATGCCACGTCGACGGGGCAATATGCCTCATTTCTCCCTCATCGCGCGTTAACTATCGACAGAGAAGTTAGCGCGATATTGACATACACCGTCTGATATCGAGACTGACCATCGAACGGTGATCGCACTTAAAAGAGCTCGGGAGATAAGCCAAGGTATGGACGTTGAATTACATTGAATTCCGTCGGTTGTATAGGTGGGCCCGGGGCCTAAGGGTCATAATTATAAGTGTTTTGATTATAGTGAGTCGGGCTATTGATACAAAGTCCCGAAGGTGGTAACCTTAGTTATAAGGTTCGACGATAGAGTTGAAGTCCGTAAACATATATGTTACCAAGGGTCTTAACATTGGAATGAATACAATATAATTTGCATACGGATACGACTGTGTGCGTGGGATTCAAGAGCACAAGTAACAATATATAGGTGGCTTGTGACCAAAGTTGGTTATAGTATTTATTTGTCAATTTCTCTGAAATTGTTAAATAAATTTGTAAAAGAGATTGAGGAGAATTCTTGTTTTAACGAAGCTAAATAAAAGGAATCATGGGTAGAATTTAAAGACCAGCTCTCCTTGGCTGGATTCAAATTTGTTGCTATCAATTGTGGTATCAGAGCTGTTTTTGAGCTGTTTTTGCAGAGAATTAACATGGCAAACCGAGTTGGTAGAGGTGTTGGCAGAAGGAGAGGTAGACCTGTTGCCAATGCAGAAGTGTTGGAGACCTAACAGAGGTTTGAAGCCAGAATGGATGCCATGGAGCGAGGACATCCCAGAGATCCGGAAGACATCAATGAACCTGAACTAGAAGAAGTTGGAGAAATTGCTAAGATTCCTCCTGACATGAGGCTCCTCAGAACTGTTCTGGGGTCTGCAGTTAAGCCCAGGATTGAAGTGTCAAGTTTTGTAGGAGGACTAAATCCAGAAGAGTTGGTGGACTGGATTAATGAAATGAACAAGTTCTTTGACTATGAGGAAATGAACGAAGACAAGAAAGTCAAGTTTGCAGTAACAAAGCTGAAGGGACATGCTGCACTTTGGTGGGATGGAGTGCAAGCAGAAAGAAGGAGAGATGGTAAACAGCCTATCAAAAGCTGGACCAGAATGATGGCTAAATTAAAAGGTAAATTCTTTCCTAGTGATTATCAGCTAACATTGTTTAGGCAAATGCAGAACATGAGATAGAGGTTGCTGACAGTAAAGGAATACACAGAGGAATTCTATAGAGTAAGCATAAGAGCTGGGCAATTTCAAGACACACCAGAGAAAATTTCCAGATATGTGAATGGTATCAAGCTGGAGATCCAAGATGAGATTGGTCTTTTGTCTCATAAGACAGTTGAAGAGGCCTATCATATGGCCTTGAAAGCATAGGAGAAACTCTTGAGGAAGCAGTCTGCCAAAGGGAGAGGTACTTTCCGTGGAAAGGGAAGTCAGGGTGGTAGAGGAAAGTCTACTAAACCTAGAGATGGAGCTAACAGTAGCTCACCTCAGAATGCATCTACAGAGGGTGATGCAAGAGGCAAAAGGGTCTCTTACAGAGGAAGAGGAGGCAGAGGAAGAGGTAGAGAATTGAGGTGCTATAGATGTCATCAAGTGGGACACAAGAACTATGAGTGCCCAGAGAATATGGGTGCTGGTCCAAGAAATGTTGTTGTTGCCCAGGCTGGAGAGGAGGCAACAATTGAAGAAGAAATTCTACCAGAGAGAGGAGATTCCTTGGTGGTTAATAAGGTCCTGTTGAAACCAGCCAAAGAGGTCACTGAGCCTGCACAAAGGAAGACTTTGTTTAGGAGCATATGAAAAGTCTAGGGGAAATGATGCCAGCTAGTCATTGATAGTGGCAGCACAGACAATCTGGTTTCGACTGAGGTGATAGAGAAGTTGAAGCTGAAGACAAGGGAGCATCCAACTCCCTACAGGGTGTCCTGGCTGCATAAAGGGCACCAACTGATTGTAAAAGAACAGTGTGAGATAGAGCTGCAAATGAGAAACTATAAAGACAAATTCTTGTGTGATGTGATGCCCATGGATGTGTGTCACATACTGTTGGGTAGACCTTGGCAGTTTGACAGAGCAGCAGTGCATGATGGCAAGAAGAACACTTATAAGTTCTTCAAAGATGGGGTACATCATACATTGATACCCATGGAAGAAGGAGAACCATCAAGTAGAGTGGTTGATCCAAAGACCTTGTTGCTGAGTGGGAAGGAGTATCTACAGCAGATTGAAGAAGAAGAGGTAAGCTTTGCTTTGGTTTGCAAACCTAAGGTAGTTCTTACTTATACAAAGATTTCTGATTTGCCAATAGAAATCCAAGAGATGTTAGATAGTTATTGTGACATTGTTGTGGATGATTTACCTGATGAGCTGCTTCCTGTGAGAAATATCAGCCATCAGATAGATTTTATCCCTGGTTCAAATCTGCCAAATAAGGCAACCTACAGAATGATTCCCACAGAAAATGAGGAAATCAGGAAACAAGTACAGGAATTTGTGGACAAGGGGCTGATCAGAGAAAGTTTGAGTCCATGTGCAGTGCCAGCAGTATTGAGCCCAAAGAAAGATGGAGGCTGGAGGATGTGTACTGATTCCAGAGCAATCAATAAGATAACAATCAGGTACAAATTCCCTTTTCCCAGAGTTGAGGATTTAATGGATTGTTTGAGTGGTGCTAAGTATTTTTCAAAGATATATTTAAAAAGCAGATATCATCAGATTAGAATAAAGGAGGGTGATGAGTGGAAAACTGCCTTTAAAACGAATGAAGGACTGTATGAATGGATGGTAATGCCTTTTGGTTTGTCAAATGCACCTAGCACTTTTATGAGACTTATGAATGAAGTATTGAAAGAATTCATTGGTAAATTTGTGATAGTGTATCTGGATGATATATTAGTTTTCAGCAAAACTAAAGAAGAACATCTAAGGCATCTAAATTATTTCTTGAAGAAGCTGCACCAAGAGAAACTGTTGATAAACTTAAAGAAATGCCCATTAATGAAGGAAGAGCTGGTGTATTTGGGCTTTGTTGTCTCTACAGAAGGATTGAAGATGGACCCAGAAAAGGTTAAGGCAACTATGGAGTGGCCTTCACCAAGAAATGTTTTTGAGGTAAGAAGTTTCCATGGACTTGCCAGTTTTTATAGGAAATTTATAAGAAACTTCAATAAGATTAATGCACCCATCATTGAGACAATGAAAAAGAGCAAACAACCATTTAAATGGACTGCTGAAGTAGAAAGAAACTTTAAACTTTTGAAGCAAAAGATAACTGAAAGGCCTGTTTTAATTATGCCTGATTTTACTAAACCATTTCAAGTGAAGTGTGATGCCAATGGAGAAGCCATTGGAGTTGTGCTGAGTCAGGATGATAGGCCTATAGCTTATTTCAATGAAAAGCTAAATGAAACCAGAAGGAAGTATTCCTCTTATGAGAAGGAATTCTATGCAGTTGTTCAGGCATTGAAAAAGTGGAGGCATTATTTAATGTCCAAAGAATTTGTATTATACTCTGACAATCATGCTTTGCAGTACATTGTACAACAGCCCAAGTTAAATCATAAGCATGCCAAGTGGGTTGAGTATCTCCAAGGTTTTAATTTTGTTTTTAAACATATAATTAGCCAAGCAAATAAAGTAGTTGATGCTTTGAGTAGGAGGCACATGCTTGTTCAAGAAACCAACTTTGAAGTTGTAGGATTTGATTTTCTCAAAGAACTGTATAAAACAGATTCAGATTTTAATGAAGCATTTGAGGCACGTTGTAACCCTGTTCTAACAAATAGAAGCCAGTGGATGGATTATTTCTTGCAGGACTTACTATTCAGGAGAAACCAACTATGTGTACCAAAATGTTCCATGAGAGAAAATTTGATCAAGGAGAAGCATAGTGGTGGACTTGCTGGGCACTTTGGTACTGATAAAACTTATGAGCAGCTGAGTCACTTCTATTATTGGCCCAAGATGAGAGAAGAAGTGGACAATTTTGTGAAAATTTGCAAAATCTGTCAATATGCCAAAGGAAGGAGCCAAAATGCAGGATTGTACACTCCCTTGCCTATTCCAGACAAGCCTTGGGACATGGTGAGTATGGATTTTGTTCTAGGATTGCCCAATACTCAGAGAGGGAATGATACAGTCTTTTTTGTAGTAGAAATATTCTCCAAAATGGCACATTTTATTCCATGTTATAAAACTAGTGATGCCACCCATGTTGCTAACTTGTTTTTCAAGGAAGTTGTTAGGTTGCACGGTTTTCCCAAGAGTATTGTTTCAGACAGAGACACCAGATTTGTGGGCCATTTTTAGAGGACACTGTGGAAGAAACTTGGTACCAAACTGAGTTTCAGCTCAGCTTATCATCCTCAGACTGATGGACAAACTGAGGTAGTGAATAGAAGTCTAGGAAATTTGTTGAGAAGTCTTGCAGGAGAACATCCCAAGTAGTGGGATCATATTTTTCCCCAGGAAGAATATGCATATAATGACTCACCAAACAAAATCACAGGGAATATTCCATTCCATATTGTTATGGAATGCACCCAGAGGAATTTCAGAGTTAAGAAATCTGGGAAATTCAGAGCTGATGAGTGTTGATGGTGAGAAATTTGCTTCAAAAATCCAAGCCATACATGAACAAGTGAAACAACAACTACAAGGCAGCAGCATCATATAAAAAGGCAGAGAAAACTTGAGCAGAAGAGAAGTCCATTTTGAAGTAGGATATCTGGTTTTGGCACACTTGAGAAAGGAGAGATTCCCAAAGAAACAATATAACAAACTGAAGTTTAAAAAGATTGGGCCATGCAAGATACTTAGAAAGTTTTCTACTAATGCTTATGAGATTGAATTGCCTCCTGATGTTGGAATATCTCCCATTTTTAATGTTGCAGATTTGTACAAGTATGAAGATGATGGTGTAGAAGAAGGAAGAAGGACCAGTAGACAAGGAACGGATTGAATGGGTGAAGCAACTACCTCCAACACAACCATTGCAACTAGAGAGGATATTGGACAAAAGAGTGTTCAAGAAGACCAGAGGACAAGAGTACTTTCAGTACTTGATCAAATGGAAGGACCAGCCAGAGGAAGATGCCACTTGGATGACTAAAGGAATGTTGCAGAAGATAGGCAGATCAATGGGGGAACTCATGGATAGGATTCCATGAAAGAAAATTTCCCTTGGGAGTCTGATGCAGAGGCATTAGACACTAGCCAGCAATGTAGGAGTTTTGTCCACATGTTGTGGCTAGGAGGGATCAAAATCATTCGAATTTGTAACAGCAAGCTGTCAATACCTTAGTTGCCTGTTGCATTTAGGTCAGTTAGAGTCAGTAGAAGTCAAATAGCTTTAAGTTCATTCCATCTATCATGTTCGATCATCATGTCATGTTCGATTATTTGAATGAATGTAATTAGGCCTTTTGTTAGAATAGAAATGGTCCTCAGAGAGGAGCCGAAGAGACACATAATAATACATATAAATTGCAACCCCCGGATGCATCGAAGGGGGAGGAGATTTCCATTGTAAACTTACATGTTAAGCCATTGTTTCCTATTGAATAAAATTCGGTGCTCATTGATAATTCAATTTTCGTTGAATTGATTTTGCATAGGAGTTGTTTAATTTCGAGGTGGTTTAACACTACTCTGTGTATAATTGTTGAATAGGACTGTTGTGTAATCTTCGTACGCCTCTCTATCTATTTTTGGTCGTAGATTTCCCTTGAACTATCAGAATGAGCTCTGTTGAAATAAATCCTTGTAATAGACTGTAATTGAATTTATCCCACCTTGTAACAGACTTATATTGTGAGTTTCGTAAAGGTATCTGCTGCGAGATTTGTTGAAAAAATCCCATTCGTAGAAGAGGTTTGTGTATGGTTGTGGTCGTTGAACTTTGTTCCATGGTAGTGAAAAATCTTCTTACAAAGAAATAGTTGGGTTGGTTGTGAACTGAGAGTGTTATCTTGAGATTCAAACCTGAGTTAGGGAACCAGAGCGAATAGGAAGAAGGGTGTTAACCCCGGTTTAACCTACGGTCACTTACTATTCAAAATCAGGAAGCAGTTTTGATCGCACCACCTTTGTACGGAAAGGAAAACGTTCAAAATAGCAAGTGATCTGTTAGTACGCACGTCGACGGGGCAATACCACCTCATCGCTCCCTCATGGCGCGTTAACTGTCGATGGAGAAGTCAACGATATTGACGTACGCCGTCCGATCTGGAGACTGACCATCGAACGATGATCGCACTTAAAATAGCTCGGGAGATAAGCCAAGGTATGGACGTTGAATTAAATTGAATTCCGTCGATTGTATAGGTGGACACGGGGCCTAAGGTTTTTCATAAGTGTTTTGATTGTAATGAGTCAGGATGTTGATATAAAGTCCCGAAGGTGGTAACCTTAGTTATAAGGTTCGATGATAGAGTTGAAGTCCGTAAACATATCTGTTACCAAAGGTCTTAACATTGGAATGAATAAAAAATAATTTGCATACGCATATGAATCTGTGCATGGGATTCAAGAGCACAAGTAACAATATATAGGTGGCTTATAACCAAAGTTGGTTATAGTATTTATTTTTCAATTTCTTTGAAATTTTTAAATAAATTTGTAAAAGAGATTGAGGATAATTCTTGTTTTAACGAAGCTAAATAAAAGGAATCATGGGTAGAATTTAAATACCAGCTCTCCTTGGGGCCGGATTAAATTTTTTTTCTGTCACATACCTTTCTACCTTAAAACATCAAATTTAACCATGAATCTGGTTATTTCTAGTTCCATGTTTTGACACTTATCTTCAAGTTATGTCATTAGGTTTATTTTGGAAATTACCTTTCTTACTTCTAGGATAGTTTCAGTCTTGTCACTTATGCCAATTTCTTCCAATTCCTATTTGCTCTTGGAATTAAGAAACTTAATGATCTCATGGTGGCCTCTTCTGGCTTTTTCCCAAGTTCCTCTTTGACTTTCTGAATGGCTTCACTTTTTGCTTTGATAAAATCCTTTTTTTCAAAGATAACTTGGATGTATGGCAAAATATCATTAAAAAAGTTAATGATATTGGCCCACAACTGTTTTTTTTCTTGGGCAAGTGGTTCTTTTAGTGTCAATTCTTTCTCTAAATTTTGCACTTTGTCAGTCAATCTGTTTGACTTCTGTGTTTCATTCTTATGCATGATTTGAACTAGCTTCTTTTCATCCTCTAGAATTTTTATTTGTTCTTTAAGGATATTTATTTCATTTTTTTGGATGGACATATCCTACATGGATTTAATCAGTTTACCTGCCTTATCACTGGGATGAGTTGTTGTTGTTGTTGAATATGTTGCTGATGTAGTTGTTGATGTTGAAATTGTTGTAGCCACTGGAACTGTTATTACCACTGGAGCTGCTGAAGTAGAAGGAACTGTTGTAGTAACTGTAGGAATTGTAGTGACATGGATTGCTTCCATGCTGGCCTTTTTCTCCTATACCAATTTATCCATCTCATTCTCCATATCTTTCAGTTGAGCTGTCAACTAAATGATGAGATTCATCATTTCATATTTTTGTCCTTCATTCTCTAAAACTTCTTTTGCTTGTGGATGTTCAGTAGGAGGCAATTTCAGTTTGTTTTTCAATGCAACAATGTCTGCATTCTTTTTCTTGATGATTTCTTCTGCAACTTTGATGTTCTTGGGATCATATCCTACCTTTATGACCAAATATTCAAGATATTTGATTCTGTTGTCTTTGGCTTGTGAAGAAGCCTTATCTAGTTTTAATTGTCCTTTGATGTTTTCTAGAGAATTTTGCAGCTTTTGAACACTCATAGCTTTATTGGTCATGGTAGAATATAACATTTCTCCATCTTTCTTATGAAATTCTATTTGGTCTATAGGATGAACATCTTTAGCCTGAACTTTGAATGTTGTCTTCCTGTAATCTGCTGATGAATTTGGATGTTGTACTGTGGGCTGCAAAAAGGTCATCTGCTTCCAATATTGGGCATAAGTCACTGCTTTCAATGCCTCATTCCTGACTTTGATTTCCTTGTACTTCTCCATGATATCTAGTTATTTATCTGATGGTTTACTTGATGAAGACACATCAACACTATGTTGATTTTGAATGATTTGAGTATTAGATGTTGAGGGCTGGTGAGTTTCCTCTAAAACTATTGGATGTGCATTTTCTTTAACCACTATGTTTGTATCAATAATTTCAATAGTCTCAACTTGTCCATTTACAGGATTTAGCTTGGGCTTCTTCCTATACATTAATTTGAATTTGGTTTCTGTAATGGTTTGAGTTGAATATGATCCTTCTTCTTTTTCTCTCTTAGAGTTTCTATCTTATAGGGCTAGATTTTGTAGGAAAAAACTAGTCTCAACTGGCTTTTCCACTTCTTTCAAAGTATTCTCCAACCACTCTGATTGGTTGGAGTACTTTTTTTCAATTTCTGGCTTGGACTCATGGACAAAAGGAGTTCATTTAAATTTGATTCTTATCTTGCTGATAACTCCTAAAGGATCATAATGCCTTTTGAAACTTTCACTGAACTTGAATTCCTGTAAACACTTGTCTGCCTGTTGACCAACACCTCTATTGTTGCAAATGAAAGGACCAATCTGGTTTTTGATCTTAAAATATGTTTTCTTCTTTTCTGATAGAAAGTTAACCTCATCAGAGTTTAGGATCTGCCTGATATATTCAAGTGAAAATAACCTCATTGGGAGCTATTTGGGCAGCTTATATGGAGTGATTTGACATCCATATACCCTAATTTCAGTGTGGTTCTGGTATAAATACCAGTCTCCTGTCCTACTATGTTCAGAAAATTGTAAAACTTTATTCATTTCTTCATTAATCCTAGGTTCAGTGTTATTGCTTAACATATTGAAAATTGGATGAATAAATGAATCAATGAAGTTGTTGTAGGTAAACTCTGTGGAATCTTTCCTGATTAAAGAAGTCTAGAAGGCAAATGATTTTGGATTACCCTCAGTGTCTAGTTTTTGAAGGCTAACTGCAAACCTTTCAGATTGGAAGTACATGAACATATGAAACAAAACTGATGAATAATTAAAGACTCCTTCAGGTAATTTAACTAATTTCTCATGAATGGGATCTGGTAAGTATTGAGCAAAGTTAAATGTGAAATATGGAGGTTTTCCTGGGCAGAAAATGGACATAAAACCTAGACTTGAAGCATCTACATACTCATTTGCAAAGTATCTTAGGTTGCAAGACAACATTGTGACAATCTGTATTCTTCTTTCTGAGAAAATTGAGGATGAATAGGGAGGGTTTATCTTTGGGGTTTCAATTGATGAAGGAAGAAATGTTTGGAAGATCTAAAACCTCTTTGGAAGGTCAAGTTTTAGATATAACTTAGTGAGGATTTCAATTGACAAAGGGGCTTCATCAGGCTTGGGTTGAATTTGAAGCATTTGGTTTATGGATTCTACAGTAATGGTGAACAAAATTTACTTGTTTTGGGTTACTAGGGCTCTTTCATTGGGCAGATAATTAGCTTGATAGGGTCTGATGATTTCAAGAAATTGGAATGCCTGTGGGAAAATATATTTGGGAAATTTTTATTCCCAAAGGTGGATATCATCAGCCTGGTCTATGAATTTATCATGGCTCTAGTAGTGGAGCTCAAGGAGGTTGAAATTAGTGACAAGATCACTGATTTTGAAGTCTTTGTCTGCAAGGGAGGTATGTTCAACATCAACAACATGAGGTTGCAGGGGATTAACTGTCACAATGCATTGGGAAGCCATAGATTTGTTTATTTTATTCAATTTATTACTTTTTTTCTTAAGAAATAGCTTCGATAGCTTTAAGAATACCTGTAAAAACGGAGTTCTTGTATGCATAATGGGTTCTGGAAACAACTGAGACTTTCTGGCACTTCAATGGTCTTTATAAAGCTTTCAATAAAAGTCAACAACGATTCTAGTAGCAAAAGGCCTGGATTCTGGTGTGAAATATATTGAAAACGGGTCAGCAGAGCTTTTGTGGCTTGAGAATAGGTCGACAGAGGCTCTTTTCTGCAAAATTCAACAAACAAATTGTGAAAACACTGTAAAGGTCGTGTTTTAATGTTTTTAACCAACAATGATTAATCATATGGGCGCGGGGTCAAATTCAAGCATGGTTGGTTTCATTGCAACGAGCAGAAAAAATATTGACAATTTTCGCATGATGAAAAGCTAGTAAATGGTTTAAGTGGGAGGGATGCGATACAATGCGGGGCTGCCACGTAGTAGAGGAGTGGGGTTGCGAAACTGCTTATTTTGCAACACCCCAATGGCGTTAAAGGTTGGGAAGTTGGGGGTGCGAAAATCTTTATTGGTTGCAAGATCTGATAAATGAAGATCTGACGGATGGGCGAATAGGAGGGTGAGTCGGGGATTTTGAAAGGTGGGACCATAAATGTGTATTCGATGGGATTTAATAGAAATTCGAAGGCTTAATGATATATGTCGGTTAGGTTTATAATGCATCAGGGTTTAAATATAATGTGGGTCCGGGATATATAGTGGGGGTATTAATATATGCAATGGGTTAGGAATATACAATTGGCGGGGTCAATATGATAAGGGACCCGGGATCTATATATATATATGCAGGATTTAATATAATAAAGGGGATATGCGTTAAAGAGATATTGGGAAGGGGTTGTTACAGTGGGGCCCGACATATCATTTTAACTATTTAAACTTAGGATAAGGGGGTTTTGATACCTTTTGAGTTAAAAAGGGGAATTAGTAAAGGGGAGATTGATTTTCAAAGGAAACTGTATTTTTAACCTAGGGAAAATGGGTTTAGTAAGGGAAAATGAGTGAAGGGGAAAAGTTAAAATGAAGGGAAAGGGATATTTTTCCAACGGAAAATGCCTTTTAAGAATGGAAAATTGGATTTTAAGAAAGGGGAAGGGGATTTTTGGGGATATTAGTGATATAAAATGACCAATTTGATGCTCTCCATGCCTTGTGAAAGTAATCTACCTACCCATCATTTACCCTAACATTTTTTCTTCATTTATTTGGGTGTAGTTGAGTTTGTTGACCCTTTTTATTTTTCTTTTATAAGAAAACTATCTAATTATAACCTTATAACTTCCAATGGCTCGGATTAAACTGATGAGCTCATTATTATTCTCTACCTAACTATTGATCTGCCAAGATTAAATAGTTTGGTTAGGTCATTATTCTCTAACTATCAGCATGAAATTTAAAGTATGAATGAATCAAGATTAAACTGTTTGATCCTCATGGATTTGTGGCATTTTTGACAAGATGCACACAATATTATTTTGCAAAGTAAAGTAAAAGTAGAGGAATTTGAATTTGCATCACTTTCAGGATCTATTTTTATCTCTTTTTGGTGGGGTTCCTACTTTATATTCTTTTTTGATCTTTTTCTTTTAGTCCTTTGATTTTTTTTTTAGGACTTACCCTCTTTAAATTTTTTAGTATGGGAAAACAATTTGCAGAAAGCAAAGTATGTACAATATTACAATATTAAACATAGTCAATTCAAAATTATGAATCCTATTATTATAGGACCCTAACAGGGAGGACATATGGTTGACCTATGACAATGTCTAGATATCAAAGTAGGGAGGGTGGAGGTGGTATTGGAGCTCTAACCTTGGATACACACCTAGATCCATGGGTTGGTGTTAAAGTGGAATCTTGATGGTACCTGGAGTGGATGAAACTTAAAAAAACCTCAGTCCCAACTGTCTTAGATAGCACTGTCAAGTATCTATTATGTAGCATTGAGTGTGTTGTAACTCTTCATAGAAAATCTTAATTTGAGATCTTCCATGTACCTTTGTATATATTTAATTATGAATACCTCCATAGTTAAGAGGGATTGTTGAAGAATTTAACTGGTGTCAGTCTTCATAATTATATTTGATGTAAGATGTATTGTATTTGTCAAAAATAAAGAAAAACAAATTTATTTATAAAATAAAATTATTGATTAGCATGGGTTGCATGTGTTGGGAAAAATACTGAGAGGGGGGGGGTGAATCAGTATTTACTGCATAATCAAATCTTTTTACTTTTTCATTCCTTAAAACCCATACGCTACTTTCCTTCAGTAAACTAGCGTATATACGCGGATCCCCTTTATGAAACTCGCGTATACACAGAGATCTAGATATGTCATTAAACTTCACTTAAACCATTCCATCATTCATTCATTTGCATGTCCAATGACCAAGAATATTAAAGTGAGAACAGAATAATCATCACATAAAGAATCACACATGAACACAGACATTTTAGGTGGAAACCCAAATCGGGAGAAAACCACCGTCGTAGTTGCTCGGCACCCTTCAATATTTTATTATAGAGAAAACATCTTACAACATGTGCCGGCGCGGACTTGACCAAGCATGTGCACCCACCGCTTCTCGTTTACCGGCCTCTCCCCGAAGGGAGCTCCAACCCGACCCCCTGACTCGCTTATCAGCCTCTCGGGAAGGAGCTACGACCCCCCGATCTCGTTTACCGCCACCCAGAAGGGAGCTACAACCTCAAAGACCACCTCTTGACCACGCTTCATCAATTTTCACACTGGATCCAACAACTTCAATAGAACAACACTTGCAGGCCACGTTTCATCATATTTCCAGACTGAACCCTTTCCATACTTTTAAGCACAAACATACATCACCAACAGATACTTATCAACATAGATCAGATAGCAGAAACACAGCAGAACAGATCAAATATTTCATACCCTTTGCTTCAGCAAAACCTAGTTTGCATACGTGCTTTTACTTCACTTATGTCGCGTATATACGCACTTCCGTCCACAAAAACCAACGTATACTTCAGTGTATATTTTATTGCGCATACGCGCTTTTACTTCAGCAAAGCTGCGTATATACGCG
The DNA here is from genome assembly GCA_034641835.2 of Pinus albicaulis. Classification (NCBI taxonomy): domain Eukaryota; kingdom Viridiplantae; phylum Streptophyta; class Pinopsida; order Pinales; family Pinaceae; genus Pinus; species Pinus albicaulis. The sequence continues at coordinate 798,288,365 of CM076572.1, read as the reverse complement.
CTTCCTCCACGGCGAAGTAGCGTATAGATCTTTAATCATTACAGAGCAGCATACTTCATCAGATCAGATATTCAGTTCACTTTCACTATAATAATCCTTGCATATACAATTAAGTAAAATACAGGAGCAACGATCAATACCTGTTTCATCTTATTCAATTTCTGCTATACATGATTTCTGAGGCTTCTTCTTTCCTTGAGTAACCTTCTTCTTTTGCTTCTTTCCCATTGCGACAGATCTCCTTCAAGCGATCAAGCTTCTGCAGAAGGACCACCCTCTGATACCAATTGTTGGGAAAAATACTGAGAGGGGGGGGGGTGAATCAGTATTTACTGCATAATCAAATGTTTTTACTTTTTCATTCCTTAAAACCCATACGCTACTTTCCTTCAGTAAACTAGCGTATATACGCGGATCCCCTTTATGAAACTAGCGTATACACAGAGATCTAGATCTGTCATTAAATCTTCACTTATATTATTCCATCATTCATTCATCAGATGTTCAATCAACAGTAAACATGTGCAGTAAGAACAGAATAAACCATCACACAAAGAATCACACATGAACACCAGGATTTTTAGGTGGAAACCCAAATCGGGAGAAAACCACCGCTACAGTTGCTCAGCCTTCAATATTTTATTATAGAGAAAACATCTTACAACATATGTGCTGGCGCAGACTTGACCAGCACGCAGGCACCCACATGCGCTCGTTTACCAGCCTCTCCTGGAAGGGAGCTACGACCCCCTGACTCGTTTACCAGCCTCTCCTGGAAGGGAGCTACGACCCCCCGATCTCGTTTACCAGCCTCACCTGGAAGGGAGCTACAACCCCCTAACTGAAGGCTACAACCCTCAGCACCCCTTCGGACCACGTTTCATCAATTTTCACACTGGATCCAACAACTTCAATAGAACAATACTTGTAGGCCACGTTTCATCATATTTCCAGACTGAACCCTTTCCATACTTTTAAGCACAAACATACATCACCAACAGATACTTATCAACATAGATCAGATAGCAGAAACACAGCAGAACAGATCAAATATTTCATACCCTTTGCTTCAGCAAACCCTAGTTTGCATACGCACTTTTACTTCACTTATGTCGCGTATATACGCACTTCCGTCCACAAAAACTAGCGTATACTTCAGTGTATATTTTATTGCGCATACGCGCTTTTACTTCAGCAAAGCTGCGTATATACGCGCTTCCTCCACGGCGAAGTAGCGTATAGATCTTCAATCATTACAGAGCAGCATACTTCATCAGATCAGATATTCAATTCAGATCTACCCTTTTGCTTCAGACAAATGTTCGCCTAGATGTTCGCCTCATCACAGATCTAGGCCTTCCATAAGCAGATCTAATCACTCCATAAACAGATCTAGAAAATACAAGTACATTTCAGATCTAGAAATCCCGCTTCATCATTTCTTCATAAGTGCATCATAGATTCAGATCTATCATCAAACCTTTACCCTTTCCATACAGATATACTTCACAGAGAAGTATTCATTCAAGCTCAGACATCTTGCACCCACACTCATGTTTTGCACAATGAATTTCTTCTCCTTATATAGGTTTATCCTTTTTCAATACCATGAGCCCCTTTTTCAATACCATGGACCAAAGCAATACCATGAGCCCAAAAAAACCTGGACGGGGTCAATTAGGCGGATCATTACCCAATACAATGGGTCAATACCATGGTGGTTACCCCTGGTTTTGCACTTTTTGAGCGCTTTTGCCCATACGCGACTTGTCACGTTCTTTCCCGCGTGCATACGCGACTTCCCCTGGTCCAATCCGCGTATACCTAGAGACATCCTCTTTTTCATCATAGAATTAGCACATGCTGAATTCCTTTCTTCATTGCCTTCTGTTCACACTGTAGATACATCAGATTTCCTTCATCAAGGACATATTCTATCAAGCACAACTTCATCAAGTAAGTTGTCATCATCTTCATCAAGTGGGTTTCCTTTCAGGGACAACACTTAGCATCATATTGTCAACAAACATCATATCACATCAGATTTACATTATTTACTAAGTCCATCAAGTCAAGCATAACTTCATCAGGTGGATTGCCATCAAGGACAACACATGTCAACAGTCAAATGTCTTCATCTTCATTCAGTGGGTTGCCATCAAGGACAACATCCTGCATCATATTTCCAACAGCATGCACTTATTATTTTATTTCTAGGTCAAAGCCTCCATTGTAGACTTCTGGGGTCTATATTAGGAGTTCTTGTCCATGTCATCGTGTAATAGACCCTTCGTGGGCTTTGTATATCAATAAGGAAAAAATATTTTTATGTAAAATGAGTCAAATAACCCTCCTGCACCAAATCAGCCTCAAATAGGAACCATAAACAACTATAAATAGGTAGCTACTTGAACTCATTTGGAAATTCACTCAAGTAAGTTCGATATGAAGTTGCAGTAGAATAAAAAGAGTGTGAAATACCTAAAAGAGGAAGAAAATACCCTAGGAAGGAAGAAGGAACCATAACGAAGAAGTTTGAAGACTATTTTCTCTCTTTTGACTCACACATGCGAAATTTTGGAGCTGCAGAAAGGCCAAAATTTCAGATTTGCAGTAGGGAAGAACAATTTTGTTGTAGTTGTGTTGAAGTTGGTTGACAAGTAGAGACTACTAAAGCTTGCATAATCATCTTCGAATTCTAACTTGGTGGAGTGAGGAAGGTCTTTTGGTTTAGTTAAAGGTCTTGGTTTGTCTCAATTTGATTTGAATCTACTAGTGGAAGAGTTTAACCGAACTTTCCTCTTCATAGGGGTTTTAGCCCTCGCTGAGTTGTCTATATCTGGTGTCATTGATATTAATGCTTTTTATTTGATGGTTTCTTGATGAGAAGAAGGTAAAATAAGAACATAAATAAAGTTAGTGAGAATACACGAATATCAAAAGTAATTGTCAACATAAGAAAATATTTTTTCCTTTCCGGTTTTCTAACTGGTTTTTCATGCTTATAGTTTTGTAGTTGTAGGGTATTTTTGATATGTCAATCGATTCTTGGGCATAGCTATTGATAGTAATATATGCAAGCATAAATGTCAAGAGAGGGATTACTTTGTTAATATTTCTTCGGTGGTTTTGAAAGAAGTAATTCAAGTAATACAATTCATTTTGCTTTTGGATTTAAAACCACAATATGGATGTTGTGATATAAAACCAAGTAATTCATGTGAAATGAACCTATGAATTGATCCAAAATTTTCTATTACATTATTAGGACATCCATATTGGCGCAGTGAATCTAATGTAAGCCTTTTTAATAAGAACAAGTTCAAGGCTATGTTGTATGGATATGGTATGATATTTGTTATAGGCCATTTTCTCGCATTTGGTTAATAGGCCTACAGACTAGATCAATCAACATCCTTTTACCCCTTTTCATCAGCATTGCACAAAGCCCTAAGCGTGACTATTTCTAATCCCTGAGTTTATGCCTGAAACTACTTCATTTCAATAATTTTAAGGACCAACACACTCTGTTTCCTTAGAGACCTGTGTTCACCTACATGTTGTCCCTTACTGGGGTGCGTTGATCACCTACATGTTGCCCTATGTTGGGGGTGCATTGATTCTAGAAATTTGGGGGAAATAAAAAGAATCCTAAAGATTCCAGGAGTTGTTATAACTATTGGAGTTGTCTACCGAGGCCGTGAAATAGCCCGTTCTGCAGAAAACGGTCGGAATCTGGTCAACTAAAACTCAAAAAATCAGGTGCTTGGAGTGTTTGGAATCCATTTTTGATGCTGAAAATGGATTCAGCACTATCAAAAACCCTTAGGACACGCAAAATACTAAAATTTAACAACTATAAACAAGATTATGGGCAAATGTTTGCCGGATTTTCTGAAAATCATTGCCGGATTCTGAGCAAAAACGCGGCCTTTTTAGACTACGCGATAACTATTTACCTTGGATGAAAGTCTCGAATCATATCTTATCCTACCTTGGAGTTTTCATCCATTATCCCTTGAACTCATCCTCCCATCAAGAGTGGATCTGAAGCCTAGATTGGTAAATGGATAAGAACTCCCAACTTACCATCCTCTTTTATATATTTGTGGCCATCCACAAGCTAGGGGTTAGATTTTGGAGATATATTATACCTTGTCTTGCCACTATGAGAGTTATTATTCCATGCATTAGGGTGAGATAGAGGTAAAATTTTTGGCAAAGAAGGACAAGTCAACTTGGAGGAGCTCTTCTACAAGATCAAATCCTATATTTGGTTGTAACTCTCTCCATTACTATTAATGGAAAGAGTTCTTTGTTTCCTATATGTGATGTTATGATTTCATTTATTTTGATGCCATGTTGATCCATTGAATGAAGTGATTAGATGATGCTATATAGATGTTGTAGATCGTTGTCTTGTGTTGTTTGATTATGCAGGTTCTAATTATAGTGATTAGAGCTAGGATTGGAGCATACAAGCCAAGAGAGGAGTGAATCATATGACAGATTATAGGTAGGCTTCATCCCATTATCTATTTACTTTAAGAAAAACCTTAGCTTATTTGTCTTTCTATTGTTCTAGGATAGACCACCCACTCTTGGGAAGATAGTTGTGTTCGCAGTTGTAGATTATGTATAAAAAATTGGTGTCTCCACTAGGGAACATTGTATGCCCTTGGTGGTTTCTTTGTCCTTGGTGCTTGTTCTACCTCTTCTTCAGACCTTCACTATCATACTCAGTCAATAATATACTTATGAAGACATTTCATTGAGATTTACTTGCATTTTTTGTGTCATAACTTGGCTTTCCTTGATCAGCACACCCTGTGGTCTAGAGACAGTGTGTTGCAGTGCCTCCTAGCCTTCTATGCACTTGCATTGTAGTGCACCCTAACCCTTTCAACACCTGCTATGATCCATGTTTGATGCAAAAAAATGTTTTTTTGTGATTTTATCTTTAATTAACTTTGTTCCAGTTGGTCTTCCTTGTGTCCCTAAGTGTGCCTTGGTCTCTCATAAGCCCTCATATTGGTTTTTTGTTTTTTTTTAAGTTCCTTTGATAAGGATTTGTTTATATTTTCCTTTGTTCTTATCATTAGGTCATTAATAAACCGATTTGTTTAATCATTGATTGCCTGAATGAATTGGTGTTTTAGTCATCATTTTGAAAAGTTTACTTTTATCAATGATTAGACAAATATCTTAGTTTTCACCTGAAAATTAAGTGGAATCCAAAATAAAAATCTTATTCATTATGCATTGCGGATAGGGCTTTGATTTTGATTGGAGTATTAACGTTGAGGAGATCGATTGTTGCATCACTTGTTTGTTGCATTGTTGATTGATTTCTTCTTCCACTACTTAGTTAGGCCTTTCATTGTTAAAAGGAAAATGAAAAGAGTTATTTTTGTCATATTAGTTGCATCATAGGTGTGTTCAGGAGATATCGCATTTTGATCCGTGAAATCGAAACATAGTTCAAGATAAACTCTAAAATTCACCTCAATTAACCAAAGGAGCATTTAAAACTTTACGACACACATAAATATCTAAGATAGAGAGGTGTTCTGACGTCTTTAAATGTAGGAGATGTCGTTTTTTGTCAGATTTAAATCTCGGGGGTGATATCTCGTTCAACATACATAACTGTATAGGATCATTCTCCTCATACCTTTGGGTATATTGGATGGCACTCCACGCATGATAAATATACAGGAACACTCTCATCGAACAATTATGCATTAGACAATACTACTACGGACTGCACTTCCACGTATCGTTGAGTATATTTTGGAAGTCCACCATAGGTTGCTATCCTCACCATAGGTAATCGAGTCGGCCGCCTTGTAAACTGTGATACACCAAACAAACCATTCGGGGATATTGCATGCTCATACATAAATCCTTGGTTCTCCAAGGTGGTATATTGCATTTCACTATTACTTGTAAACCCTTTTGCCTAGTTAACCTGGTTTTGTTTGATTTTGTGTCTTTTATTTTCTAAAATCAATTAATTTACCACAGAACAACGTCGTCATTGTGGAATAACTCCTTTGTATATCTTAGGTTGAGACTAATAGCGACAATTCCTGAGTCTACCAATCAAGGAAACCCCTCTGACTAGAATCCTAGTCTTTTTTGTCCTTTTAGGAATATTGGTGCTCCTTATATGACAATGCTACCCCTTCCCAGATTTACCATTGGTTTGCTAGTTTGGTTATTCTCGACCTCTTTGGTTCTGAATGTCCAAACTTCTTCTCAACCAAGTTCTCCTCCACCTTAACAACATCAACCCCAAGTTGACCCTTTTCCTTCTTCACCTATTGTTTCTTCATACATTTCTTCCTCCTCTGCTGGTGAAAGCCTTGATTCTAGTAACCAGGAAGCTATGAAGAATAAGAAGAGGATGATGAAGAAGAAGCAAAATAAGCAGGGGGGAAACCAAGAAACCATTGCTACAATTGAAACTAGTATGGAAAAACCTTACAATCAGCCTCACAAAGTTAAATTCCATTGCAAGTTATGTAACGGTGATCACCTTCTTAAATATTGGCCCGGTATTCCACAGGTATTAGAAGTGTGGTTCACAGACTCACATCATCTTTTGTCAGAAACCTCTGGAGATCATGTTGGTGAAATTCCCTGTAGGTTATGTGAAGGGAATCATATTATTCACTTTTGTCCTTATATGAATGCAGCCTAAAAAATATTGGAAAATATTACAACTTCTCAACCTCGTCTTCTAGATGGTTATCTAAAACTTTATCCCAATCCTCCACTAGTTGATGAAATAATTGATTAGAATCTGTCTCCAATCAACCCTACTCTCTCGGAATGTGGATCCCATGAGTTTATTCTCGACAAACCATTGGTTGAGAGAATGGTTGCCTCGATTCCACCTTCATTTGATCGTTCCATTCCTAAAGAGAGTGAAGTTCATACCGCTCAAGTTCTTCTTGTTTCTTTAGATTCCAATGAACTCAGGGGAAATCCACCAATTCCAACAATACAGGGTGATCAAGAGTTCATAAATTTTTCTCAAAATTCAAAGTTACAAGATTGAGTTAAAACTAGGATGGTTGTGTAGATCTCATCTTCTTGATTCCAGCGCCATCGAAAAAACGAATTCGTATGAGGAAGATATTGCATTCTGATCAAAATGCCAAACAGGTAAAATTGAGACAGTTTGACTAGGTTTGACTGGGATGCATAGTCAGAAAAGTGGATGTACAGTCAGAAAAAGATAATATTCCTTAGAATATTCCTTTCTTAGGACCAATCGCTAGATGACAAGTGTCCTTGTACTATTTTGGGTACGGATTGAAGAGCCAATCAGAAGCAGCCACATGACCAACCCTGAGACTGCCACGTGGCCTTGAAATCGCATATTAAAATTTTGATAAAGGTCACAGTGCTCGACCCCCTGACCTCCCTCCGGGCATGGGCATGGCTTACCAACTACTCTACACATTAGTTCTTAACAGTCTATGGTTGCGGGTTTATGTTATGGTTTAATGCAATCACGTTTGGGGGTTGGGAATCGCCAGCGGTCCCAACCCGCTAGCGATCCCCATTACATATCACATGGAAACGATTAAATTTCAGCCCAAAATGTACGTTATATGCATTAACATGATAGCACATACCATAGTTAAAACCGTTAACCAAGGTTGCCGCGTGGGTTCCGCCTAACTGACAATTTTGTAATGGTTTGGGGGTGCGCATGTGGCCACTGCCCAAACCGTCAAATTTAATGTGCAGTCAGATTCGACGAAGAAGATATAGGTGTGCCTAAATTAGCGGCTAGCCTATTTTTAACTCCAGTTAACTGGATTTCTCTGCTTTTAGTGGAGCTTTCCTAGGAGATACTGGGCAAAAGAGAAAGAGACTCAATTTTCGCCCATTCTGAGTGAATGAATAGTCATTTTTTACTAATTGAAGCATTATAAAGCCATTTGTGTAGAGAAAACAACCATTAGATCATTGTAACTAGATGTAATAGAAATTTTTTTAGCATAATGAAAGATGGACAAGCCATTGGGATATAGAACAGCAAATCTAGCCCAAGAGGGGTGAACTACTTCATCATGCCTGATGTGTAAGTTTCATGTGGTGACTTATTTATATGTTTTACACTGTTGTTCAGTGTTATTTATGCTTATTTTATGCTTATAATTCACTAAAAATCATCTACAAATCATGGAACAACTCCTCAATCCTTAAGAAAACTAATGAACTGATTATGCACATGTATTTAAAATTGAAAGACACTTAGCACAACAAAACTAATACAATCATTTCACATCAGATTGGTATCAGAGCTAGAGTTTATTCTCTGGTGTTTTTTAGTGCAAAGAATTGATTAACTATTTGCAAGTTTTATATGCTTACAAGGCTCAAGCTCAAAAGAGGAGAAGGCAAATTGGTGGAAGCAGGATGGTCTCAAAGGGAGCCCAAGAAAAGGAGAGAAATATTTCCTCAATCTCCACCACCTAGTTCACATCCTAAAGAAGCAGAAGCTCCATTAAGCATGCCTCATGATGAAGGAGAAATCCATGAAGAAGTTGACCCTAAGGAGGAAGACAGAGTGTTCAGGAAAGCATTTCTTGACATGAATAAGATGGTTAGAATCCTTTATCAAGAAAGGAATGAGAGACTAGAAGAAGGATCCAAACTTCAAAAGGAAGGACAAGGATCTTTAGGAGGTCAACATGATGAAGACAAGTCAAAGAACGTAAATGGAGGAAATGGATGCAATGGAGAGCCACCATCTTCACCCTCATCATCATCGTCATCATCTTCTACTTCTTTTTCGGTACATCAGCCACACAAGTCCAAGAGCACTGGTAAATCTCCTTTTTTAAAACTTGATGTTAAGTTCAAATTGACAATGTCTAATGGTGAAGTAAATGCATAAAAGCTAGATAATCGGATTAGACAATTGGAGGTCTATTTGAGAATACAGAACCTTCAAGATGATGATACAAAAATTCAATTAGCTTCTTTGAGAATGGAAGATGTAGCACTTGTTTGGTGGGAAGCCAAGAAAAAGGAGGAAATCAAGAAACATGGTAAGATTGTTCTATCATGGTCAGATTTTATTGCTACTATTAAACAATAGTTTTATCCATTAGCTCATATGTAGAAATCCATCATGAACTGGCAGAAATTTAGGCAATTAAAGGGAAAAAATGTGCAAGAATACACCCAAGAATTTAAGAGAAGAGCTCTCTTATTAGGGGTGGATTTGCAAAGCCAAGACACTTTGCTAAGTACATAGGAGGCTTACATAGCTACCTAAAACATACTATTCTCATGTTTAACCCCACTAGTCTAGATGAAGTTTGTGTTCAGGCCACACATCTAGAAGCTAGAGGGAAGAACATTTCTGAAGAGGGTAGAAAGAAACCTTTTAAGGGTAAAGCCAAGGAAAAGACCTCAAAAGGTAAAAACAAAAATAATGCATATATTAAGAAAGAGGGAGAAAAAGTGACTTGTAAATATTGTTTAAAATAAGGCCATGATGAAAATGATTGTTGGAAATTACATCCTGAATTGAGGCCAAAGAAACCCGATAACAAAGGGAAACATAAAACTATTGCTACAATTCAACATGATTTAGGATCTGATTTAGGTGATGAAACTAAAATCACAACCATGGATTGAAAAACATGGAGGGAAAAGAAATTAAAACTAAACCCAGTACCAATACATAAAATTGTCACATAAACACTCCAAATGAAGAATAAAGAATAGAATTGTTTCATGTGAGGGTTGTATCCAAGCATGCCAAGATTGACACACTGTTTGACAGTGGGTCACAAGAAAACTTAATCTCTGAAGATTTGGTCAAAAAACTTAACCTTGAGACCATACCACATCCAAAACCATATCCATTGGGTTGGATTTGTAAGGATGCAAATCTACAGGTTTTAAAGAAATGTATATTGAGTTTTGCAATCACTGCAAGCTTTGTTGACACAGTTTAATTAGATGTGGTTCCGCTTGACATAAATAGTATTGTATTAGGGATTCCTTACTTGTATGACAGGAAAGTGATCTTCTATCGCATGAGAACAAGTATCATTTATTCAAAGATGGCAAGGAGTTCATTGTTAGAGCACGTCGCAAGAAGACAAACATTGCTTTGGTAAATGTTGGACAGGTAAAGAGGTGGGTAAATTCAAGTAAGAATTTTTTTCTTCTTATGATTAAGCCTAAAGATGATATTAATCATGAATTTTTTGAGGGATGTGATCCTAATTTGAAATCATAATTATATGATGTGGTTAATGGGCATCACGAGATATTTCAGGAGTCAACAGGATTGCCTCCAAAAAGGGAAATTTAACATGAGATTCAGTTGCAGCAAGATTGTCCTCTTCCAAAAATCGGTATGTATCACATGTCGATAATGGAGAATGTTGAAATAAAGAGGAAAATAAAAGAGATGTTGGATAAAGGAATCATAAGGCCAAGCACCTCACCATGCAGTTGACCCATAGTCTTGATACCAAATAAAGATGGGACTTGGTGCATGTGTGTAGATTTTTGAGCTTTGAACAAGATTACCGTAAAAAATCATTACCCACTCCCAAGAATAGATGATTTTCTTGATCATTTGAAAGAAGAAAATTTTTTCACTAACTTAGATTTACGAAGTGGATATCATCAAGTAAGAATTGCAGAAAGTGATATATGGAAAACTACATTCAAAACCAAACAAAGACTCTTTGAGTGGCTAGTTATGCCTTTTGGTTTATGTAATGCACCGACAACTTTCATGCGAGTTATGGATAATGTTTTGAGACCATTCCTTGATGACTTTGTAATTGTGTACTTATATGACATTTTAATTTTCAGCAAAACAAGAGAAGATCATGTCTTGCATGTGAATAGAGTGCTTGATATTTTGAAAAAAGAGAAATTGTTTCTTAAGATGTCAAAATGTGAGTTTGGAAAGACTTATTTGGTCTATTTGGGACATATTGTAGGAGGAGGAGAATTGAGGACTGATCCTTCTAAAGTGGAGGCCATTATGAATTGGCCCACACCCAAAATAGTTACCGAAGTAACAATTTTCTCAGGTGCGGCTCAATATTGGAGGAAGTTTATTGCTAACTTTTCTTCCATCGCAGCTCCTATGCATGCAGTGACAAGTGTGAAGAAAGGCTTCCAATGGGGAGGCAAACAACAGCAAGCTTTTGAAGCTTTAGAAGACAAGATCAGTTCAACTCCAGTCCTTGCATTACCAAATTTGAGACAGCCATTCGAGATACAAACCTATGCTAGTGATTATGCCATGGGCGTAGTATTTTTGTAGCATGGTAAGCCTATCGCCTTTCATTCTGAAACTTTTAATGGTGTTGTGACTAATTATCCTACATATGACAAAGAAATATATGTGTTGGTACAAAGTGTCAAGAAGTGGAAACACTACTTGAGGGGTAAAGAGACTATTGTACACGTCAATCACCAACCATTACAGTACTTGCAGTTGCAAACAAAATTGCAGCAATCAAGACATTTCAGGTGGATGATATTTCTTCAACAATTTCACTTGGTTATAAGGTACAAGAAAGGTATATTCAATAAAGTTGCAGGTATGCTTTCGAGACCAATTATTAGTGCTTCTACTTTACTAAAAAATGATTCTATTGTACACAAGAGTTACATAGAACAATATGCACATGACATTGATTTCCAAGATGTGTATGCTAGTTTGAGTGAAGGGAATCAAGTTGAAGAAATATATTATCACATGCATAAAAATTTGTTGTTTCATTTGGGCAAGCTATGTATTCCACAAGGAGAGAGGCTAAGTGCCATGAGATAAGCTCATTATTCTCTTATTTCAGGACACTTTGGGGTAAGAAAAACAATGGCGCACCTACATAGGTATTGTTATTGGCCTCGTGTGATAGATAGTGTGTCACGTTTTATAAGAGATTGTTTTTGTGTGCAAGAAGTAAGCCTAGCAATAGGAAGCTTGGATTGTACACACCACTACCGGTACCATCAAGGCCATGTGAGGGCGTCTCCATGGACTTTGTTGGAGATCTACCTATGTCAAGAAAGCAACATGATTATCTTTTTGTAATTGTGGATAGATTCAGTAAAATGTGTATACTTATGCCATGTAAGAAAACCATTACTGTTGAACTTTATTTTCAAAATTTTTGGTATTTTGGATTGCCCACTTCTGTTAGTGACAGGGATTCCAAGTTCATTGGGAATTTTTGGTCAAATATATGGAGAATGATGGACACAAAGTTAAAAAAGAGTACCACTTTTCAGCCACAAACATATGGACAAACCGAAGTGGTGAACAGAACAATTGTGCATTTATTGAGAGGATATTTCAACAAACATCCTAAGTTGTGGGATGAACAACTGCATTACATTCAACACGCTTACAACTAGGCAAAGCACTCTTCAACTCAAACCTCACCTTTTTAAGAATGCTTTAGGTATTTTCCAAAATCGCCATTAGACTTCATATTTGGGAAGGATGTTGTAATTTATGGTGATAGTGATATTGATAGGGCTCGAAAGTTCATAGAGAAAATTTATATTATACATCAACAAGTTCAAAAACAACTTGAGAAAAGTCAAAGTAAATACAAAGAGAGGCATGCCAAACATCGGGTTGATCACAAGTTTCAAGAGGGAGATGAGGTATGGTTGCACGATAGCAAAGAAAGGATGCAAGGGGAAGGTAAAAAGCTCAAACCCATTTGCTATGGTCCTTTTAAGATCATAAAAAAAAGTTGGTAACAAAGCATTCCAACTTGACTTGCCTTCTTACATGTAAATGTATTCAGTTGTTAACGTTGAAAACTTACACTTGTATGAGCCTCCTTTGGTCGATGATCAAGGAAGTGATTTTCAACTACCTTATATTGAAGATTTCTCGCCAGAATTTCTGGATAAGCTCAAAGAAGATACAATTCTTGACAGGAGGACAAGAGCATTAAAGAGGGGAAGTGTTGACTACCTTTGAATTGGGCTCAAAGGCACTAAACCAAGCAAGGAAAAATGGATGGAGGTTGGAAAGGTGAGGGAGTTGTACCCTCATCTAATGAACAGGTAATCAAGTCTTTTAGGGTCCAAAATCTTCCCAATGGGGAGGAATGATCAGGAGTTCATAAATTTTTCTTAAAATTCAAAGTTATAGTATTGGGTTGAAACTAGGATGGTTGTGTATATCTCATCCTCGAGATTCCGGTGCCACGAACGGTTCGAAAAACCGATGTCGTATGAGGAAGATATTGCATTTTGATTGAAATGCCAAACAGGTAAAATCACGACAGTTTGACCAGGTTTGACTGGGATGCACAGTCAGCAAAGTGGATGTACAATCAACAAAATAGAATATTCCTCAGAATATTCCTTTCTCAGGACCAATCGCTGGATGACAAGTGTCCTTGTACTATTTGGGGTATGGATTGAAGAGCCAATTAGAAGCTGCCATGTGGCCTTGAAACCACATATTAAAATTATGTTGGAGGCCACAGGGCTCGACCCCCTGACCTCCCTCCGGGCATGCGCATGGCTTACCAACTACTCTACACATTATTTCTTAATAGTCTATGGTTGTGGGTTTATGTTATGGTTTAATGCAATCATGTTTGGGGGTTGGGAACTGCCGGCGGTCCCAACCCACCAGCGGTCCCTATTACATATCAAATTGCAACGATTAAATGTCAGCCCAAACCACGCAGTCTATGCATTAACCCGACATCACATACCACAGTTCAAACTGTTAACTGAGGTTTCTGCATGGGTTCCGCTTAACCGACAATTTTGTAACGGTTTAGGGGTGCGCATGTGGCCACCGCCCAAACCGTCAAATTTAACGTGTAGTCAGATTCGGCGGAGAAGATAGAGGCACACCTAAATTGGCTGCTACCCCAATTTTAACTCTAGTTAACTGGATTTCTCCACTTTTAGTGGAGCTTTCCTAGGAGATACTGGGCAAAAGAGTAGGAGACTCAATTTTCGCCCATTCTGAGTGAATGAAGAGTCATTTCTGACTAAATTGAGCATTCTGAAGCCATTGGTGTAGATAAAACAGTCATTAGAGCACTATAAATACATGTAATAGAAAAATTTTGAGCATAATGAAAGATGGACAAGCCATTGGGAGCTGGACCAGCAAATGTAGCCCAAGAGGGGTGAACTGCTTCATCATGTCTGCTTTGTAAATTTCATGTGGTGACTTATTTCTCTATTTTACACTATTGTTCAGTGTTATTTATGCTTATAATTCACTAAAAATCATCTAGAAATCATGGAAAAACTCTTCAATCCTTATGAAAACTAATGAAATGATTATGCACACGTTTTTAAAACTGAAAGACACTTAGCAAAGAAAAACTAATACAGTCATTTTAGATCACAGGGGGGAAATCATCATGTTCCCATGGAACTAGAGGGAAATCCTCACATTCCCAAGGTACAAGGGAGAATTTCTCCTATTCCCATAGCACATGGGGGCAGTTCTCTCATTCCCACGACACCCCTCCAAGTAGTATGGTCACATCCTTTTATTGGAGTCGACTGACAGGATATCATCTTCCTCCTTGTGTGCCCTTCCAAATCAGAGTACAAGCTTATAATGTACCCATACTTGGCACAATCATAGAAGAAGGCACATTTGTTACTATTTTGTCCTCAAATTCTTGGCAATCTTTTGATTCTACACAGCTTATGTCTGTTACCCAGAATCTGATGGCGTTTAACAGAGGAACTAGTCAACCGTTAGGGATCCCTCCTTAGTTACCTATTACATTGGGAGGAAAGAATATCTATATCGATGTGATGGTATTCCAAGGCCCTTTGGATTTTAATTTACTCCTTGGACATGACTATGTTTATGTCATGGGAGCTCTTGTCTCTTCACTTTTTCATGTGATGTGTTTCCCACATGAAGGAATAATCATGACGATTGACCAAATTTCATTCTTTGGTCCTAATTTGACTCCCAATCAACCAACTTCCCTAAATGGTCCTTATATGCAATTGGTGTGTTCCCCTCCATAGGTTAATTTTGTGGCAACCTATCCCATTCACATACCTACCAATAAAGATGAAGCTTTCACTATTTTCTTGACTTCTTTCGACCTAGATCCAATAGGTGATATGGTGAATCATTTACTGGGGGCATTGGAGCCTAATATTTCCATTGGATCCTTTGATATATATCCCTTATGGAGCATTGTTCTCCTATCTCATGAGAGATTTTTTGAAGCCATGGCCTCCTGGGGGCCATGATCAAGGTTCCTTGGAGCAGAGTTCCTTGTCTTTTGTCACGCTCGTAAGAAATGAAACAAGGTTCTTGGAGCACAATTCCTTTTCTTATGTCAAGCTCGTTAAAAAATGAAACGTGGTCCCATGAGCAGAGTTCCTTTCCCTCTCTCAAGCTCATTAAAAAATGAAACATATCCCCTTCCATTTCGAGTCTTTGATTATATCTTGTAAATTCCCAGTCAATTCTTTCAGTTGATCTAGTAAATGAACCTTCATTCCATCCACATGTTAGTAACTAGTAGTCTACTTAGGTGCATGAAATGAAGCTTGGGGGGCATGTGCTTTGAATTGAGTCATTATGATGGGGGCATGCAAACTTATTACAAGCACAGTTTTCCTCCATTTCAAGCTTGTGTAAAAATGAAACCAATTTCAAGCATAGTTTCCCATGTTTCAAGCTTGTGTAAAAATAAAACCATTCTCATCCTATAACTCATGGTTTCCCCTTTTATCAGCCTATTTATTCTAGATGAGCCTTGGTTTGCTCATTCCATCATCACCATCTGCTTGGTCAATCATACTCTTTCACTTGGTTTTTTACCCTTTCCAAGGGAACCACTGCGATGAGTGGTATTATTAGCTTTCCTCTTGACCTCTACGTGTTTTGAGCAGTTCCATCATGACCAAAACTAGTTTCTACCCTTGATACCACTTTTTCCTCCAGGAAGAGTCCTCTTTCAGCTCTTTTCATACTCCCAAAATATGAAAAGATTGTCGAGCACTTGTCTTTTCGAACTTATTAAAGTAAATGAAAATACATTTACTCAATATAAGTTTAACTCTTTTCTGGACTAAGATAGACTATTTACGAAAAATGAATACCTTAGTCGAAAATGGCTAAGAGGTTCTCTTGGGTATATTTTTATTCCTTTTTAGAATCAAGGGATTATCTATGAAAAGGAACCTTTGGAGTTTTTTTCGCCTCTTTTTCAAACTCTCTAAACATGAAAAATATTTTGAGTTTTACCTTCATTGGACTCATTAAAACATCAAGCAATGATGAGCTTTTCAAACATGAAGAGACCAAACCACTCCTTCTCAAGCTTCGTTAAATATACTTGGAGAGTTTCATTTGAAGGATGAACTTACAGATCAAGCATATGTTATCCTCATCAAGATTATTAAAAAATAAAGAGGTATTGACCAATATGGTTGGGGAAATTGGAAAAACAAGGTACTCCACTTATCAATGGAAGCGAGTGGCTCTTAAACATGACACTCTTCCACTTCATCTCTGTCGTTGTTGGGTTGGGAAATCTACATGTCTTTTGGTTCATCATACCATTTCAAAGCCTTTTTTTTTGGTTTTGGGTCAATGTTGCTAGCTTCATCTAGTGTCGCCCATGTGTTCAAGAGAATTCATTCAGTCGGTATATGCTACAAAACTCTTAATACTTCATTCCATGTTTTTCATTCCTATTTGAGTTCCATATTAATATCATTCTATCTCAAATCATGATACTAGTTTTGTGTCATTGATGGGGGATACATCAATGCCCTCCTACGACAGGTTGCTTCTTGTCGACATAAACTCATTATCTAGGAAGTTGACCTAGAAACAACCTTTTAGTATCTTGGTGCTTGCATACAACAATGGCAAGTTTCCTCGCTCTCGGAATTAGGTTTACATCATTGGCCCTTGAACGAAATATTTTGTGTGGTGTTCGACTTCAACTCATTTATTCGCACCATACATATTGTATTGTAGTACCTTGAGAGCCATTAACATCATTGTTGGTTTCTCTCATGTCTGTTAATGACTTACATCATTTGTCGGTAATCATATGGTGCCTACCATGTTCGACTCCATCTCATTAATTCACATGGTTAGACTCGTACATTAGACAGTCATGTGAATGAGATAGAAAACCCTGGATCTAGTTTCATCCATCCGAGCGACGATTTCGGGATTAAGACAAGATTACAACGCATGATGCCTATGATCATACAAACAATCATCCAGTCATGGGTCCACCATTTGTCATCAATGGACCTTTCTTTTGGTCATTGTACATGTAATGTTAGCTTATGTTTTGAGTATGGGTATGTCTCTCTCGGCAAAGATGTCATGAAATAAATGTATTGTAACAAAATATGATCTTGCCGGTTATTCTTGATTTTGACTTGTCACAAAGTAAAGAAGTTCAGTCATCAGTTTCCATTTCTGACTTTGCACTTTAGGGGATGATCTGTTATAGGCCATTTGTTCGCATTTTGTCAATAGTCCTACAAACTAGATCAATCAACATCCCTTTACCCCTTGTCGTCATCCTTGCACAAACCCCTAAGCATGACCTTTTCTAATCCCTGAGTTTATTCCTGAAACTGCTTCATTTTGGTCATTTTTAGGACCAACACACTCTGTTGCCTTCGATACCTACGTTCACTTATAGGTTGTCCCTTACTGGGGTGATTTGATCACCTACATGTTTCCCTATGTTGGGGGTGCGTTGATTCTAGAAATTTGGGAAAAATAAAAGAATCTCGAAGCTTCCTCTTTCAGAAGCTTCCAAGAGTTG
This sequence comes from Pinus albicaulis, assembly GCA_034641835.2. Classification (NCBI taxonomy): domain Eukaryota; kingdom Viridiplantae; phylum Streptophyta; class Pinopsida; order Pinales; family Pinaceae; genus Pinus; species Pinus albicaulis. The sequence continues at coordinate 798,270,531 of CM076572.1, read as the reverse complement.
TTATAACTATTTACCTTAGATGAAAGTCTTGAATCCTATGTTATCCTACCTTATATTTTTCATCCTTTATCCCTTGAACTCATCCTCCCATCAAGAGTGGATCTCAAGCCTAGATTGGTAAATGGATAAGTACTACCAACTCACCATCCTCTTCTATATATTTGTGGCCATTCACAAGCTAGGGGTTGGATTTTGGAGATAGATTATACCCTGATGGTGCTATTATGAGAGTCATTATTCCATGAATTAGGGTGAGATAGAGGTACACTTTGTGGAAAATAAGGATAAGTCAACTTGGAGGAGCTCTTCTACAATATCAACCCCTATATTTGGTTGTAACTAACTCCATTTCTATTAATGCAAAGAGTTCTTTGTTTTCCTATATTTGATGTTATGATTTCATGTATTTCCTTGCCATGTTGATCCATTGAATGAAGTGATTAGATGGTGTTACATAGATTTTGTAGATCATTGGCTTGTGTCGTTTGTTTTTGCAGGTTCTAATTATAGTGATTGGAGCTAGGATTGGAGCATACAAGCCAAGAGAAGAGTGAAGCATACAACGGATTACATATAGGATTCATCCCACTATCTATTTACTTTAAGGAAAACATTAACTTCTGTGTCTTTCTGTTTTTCTAGGCTAGGCCATCCAGTCTAGAGAAGATACTTTTGTCCGTAGTCATAGATTCTGTATAAAAATATATAACATGGATATGAAATATATGTAAAACTTGGGATAAAGAACATGAGTGTGAAAAAAGTCGATATGCCATATTTTTTGTAAAAATGGAATCATTAATTTGCTATGTTGAAGGGATACAAATATGATAAATTTTTTGAACTCGGTTATGACACACACACCATTAGACAAAATATTTAGAATATCATTCATAAATTTTCAAGTAAAAGCAAAAAGGATGTTCTTATTGATGTTAGTCGCTAGGACATCATGTTGAAACATTATATACAAAATGAGTTTCCCATCGCTCTACTAAAATCAATTTGCTAATAATAACACATAATTATAAGAAAGATAAACCCATAAAATGAATTGTCAATGAGTACAATTAGTACTTGAGAGATAAGACTATTCATGATAGATGTTGAATTTTCTACAAGGTATGTAGTGGAAATTTTTTTTTTGATCTGTTATTTACTACCTAATGATCTTCAAACAATTTATATCATGCCACTGATATCATTAAGAAATTAGATAGAAAATATCAATATTAAATGCAACATAAACAATAAAAATTATAGAAAGACAACTATGCACAATAGAGACAATAAATTCTACCTTGGGAAACCCAACCTTGGGAGAAAACCCAACAACTTTTCTTTAGGAGAAGTTATTCATTACAAAATTGGCAATGTTGTTGATAAATCTGTGCTAATAATCCAAGTCAAAATTCTAATAAAACCTAGTCAATCTGCAACAAGTCAACACTAGTGAAACTAGCCAAAATATCATAAATTAAACATTGGTCAACTCAGTCTGTTCAACCTTCCTATGGTCCAATTTTGGCCCTGCGATCAACTGAAGTATGGATTATAGTCAAACTGTAGTCAAATAATCTTGGTCAAACAGTCAAACTTAGTGAACTACTGTAGTCAAATTCATCCTTTTGTTCACATGTGTGGTTGTCCAATAATGTTGGTCAGTCTCATCCAAGAACTCAGTCAAATACTCCTTCACATGTGCGGCCAAGAGAGAGATAGAAGGATGATCTCCAAAACAAACTTTTCATGCCTAGATTTTCTCTTCATTGGTCGAGAAAATAAAATTTCACATCATCTATATATACTTGTCGAATGGGGGTAAAATAACCCAAGGGACATGTCCATTCACCCTCCTGGGCTGACTTGAATTTTATGGGCCAAATTTTCATTCAAAAATCAAATTTTTATTTTCATTCTTCATACTTCGCGGGATTACCTCTCAATGTTGCACAAAAAAAATCAACGCTCTTAGCAATGGAGGTGTTCTCCTTAGCTGAAATTTCTCCTCCACAAGAAAATTTTATGAGCTTTCTATATTGATGTGTCTTTTCAAATACATGTCTATAGATCACTCCATCTTGGATTAGGTAATGTGACTCCTCACATGCACATATATAGATCATTCCATCCTGCAGTAGGCATTGTAAGCATCCTTTCGCCATTTATCCCTAGCCAAATCAGCATGGCCCAACCAAATCATTATGGCTTCTCAGGTAAATGTATCAATCTCCTACGGTCAAATCAACATGACCAAACATGATGGCTTCTCAAGAGAGGATTTTCCCCTGGACTAGTCACCCTTGGCCAAATTAGCATGGCCCGACCAAATTCCTTTATGGCTTCTCAGGTGAATTACATCAATCTCCTATGGTCGAATTAGCATGACCCAACCAAATTCCTTCATGCCTTCCCAGAAGAATATTTCTCCAATTCTACAGTTTCCATAGTTCGTTCATCCCTGGTCAAATCAACATGACCCAACCAAATAATCATGGCTACTCAGGTGAATGTATCCATCTCCCCTGGTCAAATCAACATGACCCAGCCAAATCAGCATGGCTTCTTAGGAGATGGTCTGCATGATCCTGAAAATAAATCAACACTCCCTCTTGACAAGGAATACACTCTGTGGCATGCTAAGTTTGTCTCTAAAGTATACAAAATTCGCTCTAAACAAAGGCTTGGTGAGAATGTCAAACATCTACTCATTTATGGATATGTATTGGAGCTTCATAATTCCTCTCTGCACCATGTCTCGAATGAAGTGATATTTGATCTCAATTTTCTTTGACCTGATCAAATAGCCTTGCAATTAGCTTCCAAAATCACTGTTGAGATTCAACAAGATGATGAGCTTAGTGAAAATTGGTCACCTTCACTAAGTGGGCCCGCATGTTATTTTTAGGTGTAAGTCTATTTTTACACATGGTGATCATATTTCAAAAGTTGCAGGATGCTATTTGTGTATGGTTTGTCAAGTTGGAAAAATAGATGAAATTATATTTTTAGAATATTGGGTGCAATCTATTTATAGATCGTCGATCTAAAAATAGAAGTGTCGATTATTATTAGCTCTTAATAATAATCCGACAATAAACACCAACTTATTCTCTTAGAGCACTTAATTTCAGTGTACAGATTTGGCAAATCAATGGGCTGAAGGAATTACATGATTCCTAGAGTTTACTGGTGGTTCATGCATGGAGGACTCAGTTATAACTGAAGTGGAAAAGTTATGACAGAGTTGGAAGAGTAGTTCATGGAGTTGTTATTTAGTTTAACTCAGTTATTGGAGTCAAACTCAGTTGAGCTAATTGTATCTAGTCTAACTGAATGATACACTAGTGAGAGTGGAGTGAATTAATTATTTAATTAATTCACAAATAATAACTCATTAATCAACTAAACAAATACAACAGTTAACTACAGTGCATGTCAGTTCCAATGGATACCCAGTGGAGAGATAGGTGAAAGGGCAAGATGGACTATCCGTTGTGACTATAGTGATGCATTGATTGCACCACACACACATTGGATTTGCCAATGAGGATTGCGCAGTGCAAGCAAGGTAGATTTGAATTCATTCAGGGGTCTTCTTCAATAGGGATTGCGCAGTGGAGGCAGGCTATCAGGTGGAAAGAAATCGGTGCATGGATTTGCAAATTTCTTCTGATTAGTGTGTGACGATTGATTGTACTGAGTGCTTGATGTACTAAGCTTTGTATGATATTGTTACATGATCTCCATGATACATAATATATGATATTTGGGGTTTTCAGCTTCAGGCTTTCCCGTTAAACAATTGTGTTATGTGCGATATTTTTATTGCTTATGTGTTTGCAATTGATTTTAATTTCCGCAAAAGATTAACAGTGGAAGGATTCTGTATTTAGCAAGAAGATAAATATTGTTAGATCAGGAGAATCTGGACATATACATGCATATTTTATATAATTTCTATATGGTATCGGAGCAGTGTTAATTCTTAAATATTGCAATTGTGAAGAATTTTTGAGTTTGTGTTGGTGGACAATTCGAATTTGCTGCAGAAAATTCTTGGTGCGACAGTTGAGTATACATTGAAATGTCTTTCAATGGGTTGCGATTGGAGTATGCCCTTGATGGCAGATCGAATTACATAGCCTAGAAGGATAGGATGGAGGCGGTGCTGGAGGATAATGGACTGAAGGAGTTCATCGATAGCGATGTTCCTAAGCTGGGATCTAGCGATGCTGCATTACTTGACGCATGGAAAAAGAAGATAGCAAAGACAAGAATAATTCTGTTGGAAGGTGTGAAGGACCATATTGTGTCTAGACTTCATGGGAAATCCACTTCATTTTCAATGTGGAAGGCTTTGAAAGATTTTTTCCAAAGCAGCAGTGACCAGAGGAAGTTGGCACTGAAAGATAAGCTCAGAAAAATAAAAATAGAGAAGGGCGACAGTATTCCAAAATATCTCACGAAGTTTGCCCACTGTAGGGATGAACTGGGAAATGTGGGGATTACTGTTGATGATGAAGACTTGGTGAGCTTGGCTCTCCTTGGGCTTCTAAAGAGTTGGCATAGCTACAAATACTCTTTCAATGGACGGGAGAAACTACTGGGATGGGAGCGACTTTGGTCGTATCTTGTGTAGTAGGAGATAAGGCAAAGTACCAGGGATGACTCTTCATCGAAGAATGAAAATGAAGAGAATTGTGCTTTGGCTGCCAAAGCGCGGAAAGGGAAGGGGAAGAAATTTCCTTCAAAATCTGAAGCTAAAGTCAAGAAGAAGTATTTGTCCAAGGTGAAGTGTTTTCATTGTCACGAACATGGGCATTTCGCCACTAACTGCCCACAGAAGAAGAAGAACAAGAAGGCTGCTAGAGCTGCAGTGGGTGAGGCCTTAGCCTCGTAATTTGAACTTGATTTCTCTTTGATTGCATGCTTGGTTTCAAGGTCAATGGGATCAGTGTGGTATCTTGATAGTGGTGTGTCTTTCCATATGATGGGAGAAAAAGAGTTGTTTAGTGACTTGGAGGAGAAGGACCTCCAAATGCATATAGAGATTGGCGACGATGGTCGATACAGTGCAGCCAGAATTAGGACCATTACCTTTGAGAGGGAGTTAGGCAATCCATTTCTGTTGAAAGATGTTATGCATGTTCCAATTTTGAAGAAGAACTTGGTCTCGGTCGCAATGTTGGAAGATAGAGGTTATGATATTGTTTTTAGCGATGGAAAAGATTTCCTGCAACATAAAACAACAGGTCAAACCAAGAGGATAGGGATTCAAGTTAAGAATATCTACAATCTGGAGGTAGATGGTTGCGATGCAATGATGGGCAAAGAAGAAGAAGTGGTGAGCCGGGATGAGGGCGAATTATGGCACAGGAGATTGGGCCATCTTCACCATGGCACTTTGAAGATTTTGCAGCAAATTTCTACTGGACTTCCCAAGGGTACTCTTGTGTAGTAAAATCAGTGCAAGGGATGTACTATGGGTAAGTTTGTGAAGACCACCTTTCATGAAAAGGAAAACCGTACTTCGGTGATCCTGGAGATAATTCACACAGACGTGTGTGGACCTTTCTCGGTTGTTTCAATAGAAAAACACAGTTATTATGTTATATTTTTTTATGACTATTCTCGTAGATGTTGGATCTTCTTCATGCAGAAGAAGAGCGAAACATTATCAAAGTTCTATAAGTTTAAAGAATTGGTGGAGAAGGAGTCAGGGAAGCAAGTCAAAGCTCTATGGAGCGATAATGGTGGTGAATATATCTCAGGCAAATTCAAAGAATTATGTAGCAAAGAAGGAATTCAAAGAGAACTCATATCGCCTAATAACCCACAGCAAAATGGGGTTGGGGAGAGAAAGAACAGAGCGATCATGGGTGCTGCACGAGCTATGCTTGAGAGGGAGCTAGAATTGCATGCAGAGGAGGAACTTCTTATTCCCAAAGATGAGCCCCTAGATGTGGATCAGCCGCAGGAGGAAATTCATGGAGTGGAGGAGTCCACTCATGCAGAACCAAACATCAAACAAGGAATAAAGCATACCACAGAAGCTGAGAGACTGAAGCTTGTTGTGGCATAGAATGTAGGAGTCCCTACATCATAACGCAGATAGAAATAATCACTTGACCAATTTACTAGATACATGGCTCTAATGAGAAAATGTATAGTGACAGAGCCTTCTTCTTTTGAAGAAGCAGTGCAGGAGCCCACATGGGTAGATGCCATGGTGGAGGAGTATGACTCCAATTTCAAAAATAGTGCTTGGGAGATTTTTCCAAGGCCGGTGGGAAAATCAGTTGTAGGATCAAGATGGATCTACAAGGTAAAACAAGCTGTTGATGGGAGCATCAAGAAGTATAAGGCAACATTTGTTGCTCGGGGCTTCTCACATATCGAGGGGATTGATTATGAAGAAACCTTTGCACTTGTCGCACGATATTCTTCCATAAGGACTATCCTTTCTCTCTCAGCACAGATGGGTTGGCACATTCATCAGATGGATGTGAAGACTATGTTCCTTAATGGGATCATTGAGCAAGAGGTGTACATTGAGCAGCCTGAAGGATTTGAGATCTTCAGCAGTGAGTTGCATGTGTGCAGACTCAAAAGAGTGTTGTATGGGCTGAAACAAGCACCTCGTGCTTGGTACACACTAATCGACAGCTATTTCACTGGACTTGGCTTCACCAAGAGTGAGGCGGATGCAAACCTGTACCAAATTGTGGTGGAGGGTAAGATTTTAATCATTGTTCTTTATGTTGATGATTTAATACTAACGTGTGATGAGCAGTTGATACTCTCATGCAATGCAAATCTTGTAAAGGAGTTTGAGATGAAGGATTTGGGCCTCCTTCATTATTTCCTTGGATTGGAAATATCACAGCGAGAAGGTGAAATGTTTGTGTCTCAAGGCAAGTATGCCCAGGAGATACTGGAGAATTTTCACATGCAAGTTTGCAAGCCTATCGACATTCCTCTTCCAGGAAATTGGAGGAAACAGGATGCTACATCGGCAGAGGTAGTGGATGCCATTGTTTATTGACAATTGGTGGGTTCGCTCATGTATTTATTTAATACAAGATCAGACATATGCTATGCAGTGAACCAGCTTTCACAAGCGATGGTTAAGCCTGCCAAGCTCTTTTGGAAGGAAGGAAAGCATGCCCAGAGATATCTCAGGGGAAAATCTGAGTATGGCTTATGGTACAGACAGATGGATGAGGTGAAGTTGCATGGTTTCACAGATGCAGATTGGGCAGGCAGCCCAATAGACAGAAAGAGCACATCAGGAGGGGTTTTTAATATCGGATCTACAGCAGTTTCTTGATACAACAGGAAACAAAGATCCGTGGCACTTAGTTCAACGGAAGAAAAATACATGGCAGCAAGTCAAGCTGCATGTGAGGCTATCTGGATGAGGAAGATCCTAGTTGGTTTGTTTGGTTCACATTTAGATCATACAGTGATACATTTTGATAATAAGAGTTGCATTAAACTCTTGATTAATCATGTGTTTCATGGTAGATCTAAACATATTGATATCCGGTATCATCATATCAGAGATTGTGTGCAGTGGAAGATCATGTTGCTTCAGTACATTCCTATGGAAGATCAAGATGCAGACATTCTGACGAAGGCGCTCGGCAGGAGAAAATTCGAATACCATAGAGGCAGGATCGGGATGAAGGATAATCCCTATCTTGTTGAGAGGGAGTGTTGAGATTCAACAAGATGATGAGCTGAGTGAAAATCAGTCACCTTCACTAAGTGGGCCCGCAAGCTATTTTTAGGTGTAAGTCTCTTTTTAGACTATGTCTATTTTTAGACATGGTGATCATATTTCAGAAGTTGCAGGATGCTATTTGTGGATGGTTGGTGTTACATATTAATTTTTCACTATCCCTAAAATCCCCATATCACCCATTGGAGGGTCATTTATGTGATCAATAAGCAGTTTCATGCCTTACAAATACCATCATTGCATCCCTTGCCATGAGGACACAATTCCCTTTGTTGACCATTTCCTGAGCAGACCACTAAAAACACCTGTTTTTGCCTTGGCGCAAGTAGCCAGTTACACGCCCACGTCGAGCTGGAAAATTAACACTGAGTCCACACCAGTTGGCGCTCTGTCCCAGTTAAGCACCCGTGCCAATCTTCTTATGGAAAGTTTTTTTAAAAAAAAGGCGAAGTTTTGATCACAACAACTTCGTGGATGAGTCATAGGGAGTGGTTCGACTGAATAACCATGGCTTTCCTCCTTTGGCCTCATGTTTCCACCTTATAGGGAAACCTCCCAAGGGATAAGGCCTCCCTTCCACTATTGTAGGGATCCCAACCTCCTCCTCTCCTCTATAAATATAGCCATCTTCCATTGATGTGCTAGTTGAACAGATAGTTGAAAAAGTTAGCATAGAGAAGAAGCAATCATAGTTTTGGGAGAATAGTGTAGAGTGTGATTGTTTTTGTGTGATTGGGAACATAGTGAGATCTTAGACCTTTGTGTGTGTGAGTGTTGCAAATGTGCTTGGATACAGACCTGCCAAAGGAGAGACTCAACATCAAGGCTTGGTTGTATAATCCCCTTGTCTTTATCAAAATATAATGCATCTGATGTTTATCTTCCACTCTTGTTTATATTTATAATGAGATTTCTAGCATTCCTTGATTAGTTAGATAGGTTGTAATTGTTTTATGTTTGTCATGGTTTTACGCTTGTCGTGTTGTCTTGATTGTCTCTATAGGTAATTGAACGTTGGCAGAAGCGTGTATCGAGCTTGAGAAGAGTTACGGATCAAAAAGCTTCGACAGAAGACGACAACTTAGCATCAAAATGAGGTAGGACATCTTCCTTGCTCTGAATTTCATTTACAATCTAGGAAGGTAGATGTTAGTATGTTCTCGTAGTTGCTAGACCCACCATAGGGCTAGAGGGATCACCTCTATCCACAAAGGGGATTTACCTGGACAACAAATTGGCGACTCCGCTGGGGAGTTTCCTTTGAGTTTGTCACTCTTTGAGGTCTTAGTCGTTCGACGGATTTAGTTGAATGACCATTTCCATGTTTGTTCCTATGTTTTTCATCAATTACAATCTTTTAGTTTTTTCTTAAAGTGGTGAGTCTGATCTTGGTTGGGAGAAATTTTTTGTTTTTTCCTATCCAGTCATTGCCGCTTTTATTTTTCTGACAGTAGCGCCGATTGGTGCAAGTTTTCAGTTAGAAACCCGTGCCAATTGGCCATTGGCGCTAGTTTTCAGTGAGCAAGTCGCGCCAGTTGGCGCTAGTTTCACCCACCAAAGTCATGCCAATTTCAGGGTGTATGAAAAATTGAGGTTTTTTCCCTAAATCCTTCACCAGTGTGTCTTTCCCTTCTAGTATTTTTCTCTGTATGATTTACTCGTTCTCCCCTCTACTTTTTCACTTATGAGCATAGATTACATTTCTCTTTGTTCAGCTAAAAAGTCTTCTTTCTTTGATTTCTTGATGTAAAAGGGAATGAATGCCTTGTTTTGAGCTCATGCTTTGGAAGTCCTTTTTTTTCTTGACCTCATATGTCTTGTATCCTTTTGATGAATTTCGTTACAAAGTGTTTAAAACAATGATTTCATTCTTAGTGTTTGTTTGCATCTCTTTTGTATTCATCCTTCATTAAGAAAATTTGTGTTCATTTAGTTTTCATCTCAAAGTTTGCTTTTCGTTAAATGCATTAGATCACATTGCATTGAAAAGTATTTTTTGAGATCCATCATTGAACTTAGATTACATTGTTCAATGATTGAAAACTAAAGATCACATTGAGTGCATTCTATTTCATTAAAAGCTTGCATTAAGTAGATTTTCATTTCATTGAAAAATGCATTGAGTGCATTCTTATTCTTTCAAAAGAAAAAGGAAATTGTGCATAGATTACAATTGCATAGTTTTCAAAAAAGAGATTTTTGCATAGATTACATTGCATAATTTGCATCGTTGAATGTTATAGATTACTTTTGGATAGTGAAAGTCATCTAGTTTGGAAAAGTTTCATTTTTTGTTTGTTGCATCATTGTTTGAGACTCTCCCCTTAACTAGATAGCATTCATTGAATTGAAAGATTTCTTTCCTCATATAGTTGCATACAGGAGATTGTCAGATGACATGCGGTAGGGTCTCGAAACCGAGACATAATTCGAGATCAACTTTAAAATTTATTCAATTAACCTAAGGTGACATTGAAACTTAACGAAACATTTAGTGGTCTAAGCTAGAGGCGTGTTCTGGTGTCTTAAAACCTAGCAGATGTCGCTCGCCATTTGGCTTCAGACAGTGTTAGTACAGACTTGTGCTCCTCGTACCATCGAGTATATAAAGGGAGACCCGTCTAGGTTGCAATCCTTTTATCCGTAGGAAGCCGAGTCTGCTTCCTTGTAACCATGATACGCCGAACACAACATTCGGGGAGACTACCTGCACGTACGTCAAGTCCTTGGTTGATTTTTCTTTCATTTTATAGCCAAGGTGTATATGGCAGTTCACAAAAACTTGGTACACCCTCTTTCTTAGATTACCAGAGTAGCCATTTCGATCTTTTCATGACTCTTTAAAAAAAGAAGAGATCATCGAGCACTTATCCTTTCATGCTCACTTCAACCTGAAAGTGATAGAGTCACCTTTTGCCTGTTTCTCGACTCTTAAAATATGAAATGATAGAGTTTTGTTTCAGTGTCTTAAAAATTATACGCCCACGAAATATTCCTAGTTAAAGTTATCTTCCTTAGCATTTGGTTTTAGAGTTGTTTTATGATGGCAACGTTTCCGGAGTTCACTAACCAAGGAATCCCCTCCAAAGGGAATCCTGGTCATTTTCCTACTTTTGGGAATGTTGGTGCTCCTTATATGGAAACATTGTCCCAGCCTGGGTTAACTGTTGGGTTTCCTGTTTGGTTATTCTCAACCTCTGTGGTCTCGAGTGTTCCATCCACTGTACAACCATCTCCTCCACCTGAACAACATCATGTTGATTCTAAAGTGGACCTCTCCCCTTCTTCGTCTGTTTCTTCGTCCTCCTCTTCTACTTCGCCTGGTGAAAGTTTGGATTCTAGTAACTAGGTGGCTAAGAAGAAGAATTCAGATAAAGGAGAGGCTATCTCTGCGGCTATTGAGCCTAAGAAATATCCCATTGATAAACCATCCAACCTTCCTCGAAAATTCAAATACCCTTGCATGTTGTGCAAAGGTGACCACCTTCTTTGAGACTACCCTAGCATTCCCAAGTTACTTGAAGTATGGTCCCACGATCGCCCGTCGTTGCTTTTTACTTCTGGAAGTCATATTGATAACACATCTTCGACTAGCTCTGGTAAGACTCATAAGAGACATGGTAAGATCACAAATCCTGTAATTTGTGTGAAGGGCATCACCCCATTCACCTTTGTCTGTACATGGATGAAGCCAAGAGAGTGTTGGACAACTCCACTGTTTCTGCACCCTGCTTTCCGGCTGGTTACCAGAAACTTTCTTTGAGTCCTCCGTTAGTTGATTCCAAAATCGGTCAAGAGTCATCCTTAGTTGATCCCGCTCCCTCAGAAATTCAAATTCAGGAACCCGTTCCCGACCAACCATTGGACGTGGAATCGGTCGACTTTATCTCGCCTATGGTTCATCAAGTCTTTTTCGTTGAGAGTGGATCTCATCCCCCTCATGTTCTTCTTGTTTCTTCAGATTCTTCGGACTTGGAGAAATATTCTTCCATCCCTGTAGTTCAAGAAGTTGCTCCTCCTACTCCCATGATGGAAGTCCAGGAGAGTGCTCCTATGGCTCTAGTAACACCAGGGGATAACCATCTCAGTTTGATGGTATCCCCTCCAAGTAGTTTGGTCGCTTCCTTTGATTGGAGTCGACTTGCAGGATACCACCTTCCATCTTATGTGCCTTTCGAGATAACGGTGCATACCTTTGATGTGGTCGTACCTAGCACCATTATAGATGAATGTGTGTCTATTAGTATTTTGTCTTCCACTACTTGGCAAGCTTTTGGTTCTCCACTGCTTATGCCTGTTACTCATAATCTAATGGCTTTTAACAGAGGAACCAGTCAACTGTTAGGGATCCTTCTGAAGTTTCCTGTTACTTTGGGAGGGAGAATTGTCTATATAGAAATGATGGTAGTTCCAGGCCCCTTGGATTTAAATTTACTCTTGGGGCACGATTATACTTATGCCATGGGTGCACTTGTTTCCTCCCTCTTTCGTGTGATTTGTTTTCCACACAAAGGTCGGATCGTGACCATTGATCAGCTTTCATTCTTTGGTCCTGATATGGCAGCTGGCCCACCATATTCCCTTCCTGGTCTTTATCCATCGGTTGTGTCCTCCCCGCCACAGGTTAATTATGTGGCTACCTGTCCCGTGCCCGCATTCAATGATAATTCCATTGTGCATCATGTGCTGGGGGCATTGGGTCCTAATTTCCGAGATGTTGTTCTCCCATCTGGTGCGAAACTCTTGGAAGCCATGACTTCTTATTCAACATGATGAGGTCTTCAGAGCAGAGTTCATTTTCTTGTGTCAAGCTCCTTAAAAGATGAAACAAGGTATTTGGAGCAGAGTTCGTTTTCTTGTGTCAAGCTCCTTAAAAAATGAAACAAGGTCGTCGGAGCATAGTTCGTTTTCTTGTGTCAAGCTTCTTAAAAAATGAAACAAGGTCTTTAGAGCAGAGTTCGTTTTCTTGTGTCAAGCTCCTTAAAAAATGAAACAAGCTCTTATGAGGATAGTTCTTTTACTATGTCAATCTCGTTAAAAAATGAATTAGCTCAGGAGAACAATTCTTTTATTGTGTCAACCTCGTTAAAAAATGAAACAGGTTCCCTTTTCAATTGGAGTCTTTGATTAGATCTCGTGAGATCCAAGTCGAGTCTTTCACCTGATCTCGTAATTGAACCTTCATTCCATCCACATGTCAATAACTAGTAGTCTACTCCGGTGAATGTGTTGAAGCTTAGGGGGCATGTACCTCGAATTGATTCATCATGCTGGGGGCATGCTTATTTTTTCAAGCATATTTTGTTTCCGTTTCAAGCTTGTGTAAAAATGAAACTGGTTTCAAGCATAGCTTATCTTTGTTTCAAGCTTGTGTAAAAATGAAACCAACTTCAAGCAGAGTTTCCTGATTTCAAGCTTGTGTAAAAATGAAACCATTTCTATTTTAACTCTCGTGATTGCCATCTTATCAGCCTGTTTTCCCAGATGAACCTTGGTTTTCTCATTCCACCGTCACTATCTGCTTGGCCAATCATATGCCTTCACTTGGTTTCTTTACCTGTTCCTGAGGAACCGCTACGATGAGTGGTCTTGTTAGCCAGCCTCTTGACCGTTACTTGTTCTGAGCAGTTCCACCATTACCGAAACCAGTTTCTACCCTTTATACCACTCATTCCTCCAAGAGGAGTCACCTTTCAGCTCTTTTCTGACTCTCTAAAATTGAAAATATTGCCGAGACGCTTGTCGTTTTGAACTCGTTAAATGGCTGCGAAACGATATCTACCTAGTATACGTTTAACCCTTTTTCAGGTTGGGATGGATTATTTACGAAAAATGAATACCTTAGCCTATTGCGACTAAGAGGTTCTCTCAGACGCAGTTTTCTACCTTTTCGGATCTGTGAGACTACCTACGAAAAGGGACTACTGGAGTTTTATTTTCTGCCTTCTTTTCAAACTCTCTAAACATGAAAAGATGTCGAGTTCTCCCTTTGTTAGACTCGTTAAACCCTGATGACATCGGAATCATCACCATGATGTTACATGAGTTCCTCCTTCCTAGGGCTCGTAAAATGTACTAGGTTGGAATTGTCCGAAGGACAAATTTATATGACAAGCACATGGTATCCTCTTCAAGCTTGTGTAAAAATAAAGAGGTACTCGCTAGAAATGGTGGGGGAAAATGGAAGTTATTCATCAGTTGTGTCGGTAGTATGTCACTCTTGAACATGACACTTGCCTGCAGTTCGTGTTGGGTTGGGATATCTTCATTCTGTCACTTTGCCTCCATGGGTTTAGGAAATCCGTTTACCTCTCATTCGATTACAAATCTTGTCAACATGACCTCTAATCCTATTTGAGTCAAATGTTGCCAAATTCTAGAGTCGTGTCGCTGATATGTTCAAGAGAAAATCCTTCTGCAATTTGTACATTCCTTGATCCTTTGGTTTCAGTCTTGATTCACACTCATATTACCTTCTCTGTTTCGCGTCGATGATGTGGGATTCATTATGACCCTCCTTCGACGGATCACTTCCTGTCGACTTCAACTCATTATTCAGGAAGTTGATCTAGAGACTCCTTTCTGGTACCTTAGAGCTTGCATGCCCTAATGGAAATTTCTTCGCAATCGATGATAGGTTCACATCATTGGCCTTCGATCGGGTGATTTCACGGGTGTTCGACTTCAGATCACAGTTCATAGTCCGTGGATTGTACTAGTATTGCCTTGAGAACCATTAACATTATTAGTGGTTTCTCTCGCACTTATTAATGTTTTACATCATTGATCAGTAATCAAGTGATTTTCTAGCATGTTCGACTTCAACATGTCTATTCACATGTTTAAATTTGTACTTTGATCGGGTGCTGTTGGAGCGCAAGACCCTAGGCTTCTATCACAAAAGTCTAGGTTGCGAGGAGTGATGAGTCATTCATGATTATATACATGATTCTTTAGACGGATGGTTGTGCCCATGCCGTGGATCTATTTCATATGATCTCTTCATTTGGATGACTGCGTCCATACCGAGGAACCATGCACATGATCCTTTTCTTGATGGATATTTGCGCCTATATCATGGATTCATGTTTTTTATCATCAGAGATTTCAGTTATGTATCTGTATCTATGCTTGATTTTCAAGTCTCCCGACAACAGTGTCTGGTTCCTTGCATGTACTTGTAAAGCATTTCACCCCTCACTCATGTTCAGACTTCATACTTTAGGGGGCATTTGTTACATAATAATTTGTCACTGTCCTTGCAATCCATATCTCGCCCATTAGAGGGTCATTTCTGTGATCAATAAGTAGTGTCATGCCTTTCAAATACCATCATTTCATCCCTTGCCATGAGGACAACATTCCCTCTGTTGACCATTTCCTGAGCAGACCAATAAAAACACCTATTTTTGCCTTGGCGCGAGTAGCTAGTTACACGCCCGCACCGAGGTGGAAAATTAACACTAAACCTGATTCAGGTGGCGATCTATCCCAGTTAAGCACCCACGACAATCTGTTTATGGAAATTTTTTAAAAAAAGAGGTGAAGTTTCGATCACAACAACTTTTTGGTTGAGTCATAGGGAGTGGTTCAACTGAATAACCACGGCTTTCCTCCTTTGGCCTCTTGTTTCCACCTTATAGGGAAACCTCCCAAGGGATAAGGCATCCCTTCCACTATTGTAGGGATCCCAACCTCCTCTTCTCCTCTATAAATATAGCCATCTTCCATTGATGTGCTAGTTGAACAGATAGCTGAAAAATTTAGCATAGAGAAGAAGAAATCATAACTTCGAGAGAATAGTGCAGAGTGTGATTGTTTTTGTGTGATTGGGAACATAGTGAGATCTTAGACCTTTGTGTGTGAGAGTGTTGCAAATGTGCTTGGATACAGACCTGTCGAAGGAGAGCCTCAACATCAAGGCTTGGTTGTAAACTCCCCTTGTCTTTATCATAATATAATGCATCTGATGTTTATCTTCCACTCTTGCTTATATTTATAATGAGATTTCTAGCATTCCTTGATCAGTTATATAGGTTTTAATTGTTTTATGTTTGTCATGGTTTTACGTTTTTCGTGTTGTCTTGACTGTCTATACAGGTAATCGAACGTTGGCAGCAGGGTGTATCGAGCTTGAGAAGAGTGACGGATCAAGAAGCTTCGACAAAATACGACAACATAATATTAGAACGAGGTAGGACATCTTCCTTGCTCTGAATTTCATTTACAATATAGGAAGGTAGATGTTAGTATGTTCACATAGTTGCTAGACCCACCCTAGGGCTAGAGGGATCACCTCTGTCCGCAAAGGGGATTTACCTGGACAACAGTTGGCCAAGTTGGAAAAATAGATGAAATTATATTTTTATAATATTGGGCGAAGTCTATTTATAGATCATCAATCTAAAAACAGAAGTGTCAATTATTATTAGCTCTTAATAATAATCCGACAATAAACATCAACTTATTCTCTTGGAGCACTTAATTTCAGTGTACAGATTTGGAAAATTAGTGGGTTGAAGGAATTACACAATTCCTAGGGTTTACTGGTGGTTCATGCATGGAGGACCCAGTTAGAACTGAAGTGGAAAAGTTATGACATAGTTGGAAGAGTAGTTCATGGAGTTTTTATTCAATTTAACTCAGTTATTGGAGTTAAACTCAGTTGAGCTAGTTGTATCTAGTCTAACTGAATGATACACTAGTGACAGTGGATTGAATTAATTAGTTAATTAATTCACAAATAATAACTCATTAATCAACTGAACAAATACAACAGTTAAATACAATGCATGTCAATTCCAGTGGAGACCCAGTGGAGAGATAGGTGAAAGGGCAAGATGGAATATCCGTTGTGACTATAGTAATGCATTGATTGCACCACACACACATTGGAGTTGCCAATGAGGATTGCGCAGTGCAAGAAAGGTAGATTCGAATTCATTCAAGGGTCTTCTTCAATAGGGATTACGCAATGGAGGCAGGCTATCAGGTGGCAAGAAATCAATGCATGGATTTGAATATTTCTTCTGATTAATGTGTGAAAATTAATTGTACTGAGAGCTTGATGTACTAAGATATGTATGAGATTGTTACATGATCTCCATGATACAGAATATATGATAGTTGGGGTTTTCAGCTTCAGGATTTCCCGTTAAACAACCGTGTTATGTGCAATTGTTTTATTGATTCATGTGTTTGAAATTGATTTTAATTTCCGCAAAGGATTAACAGTGGAAGGATTCTGTATTTAGCAAGAAGATAAATATTATTAGATTAGGAGAATCTGGACATATACATGCATCTTGTATATAATTTCTACACTCACACTGCATCATGACTTGCGATAATGGTTGCAATATACTCTACCTCTATTGTACTGAGTGAAACAAGTATCTTCTTCTTGCTAAAATAGGATATCATAGATGATCCCAAGTTGAAGAAACAATGTCAAGGTGCTCTTTTTTTCCTCTGCACTACCTGCTCAATCTGAATATGTATATCACTGTAGCCTTACTTCACCACCTGAGATCTATCTCAAACCATATCCAATTGTACCATGTAGGTACCTCAACATATGATTCACTTCATCCCTTAGCTCAACCATAAATTGGCTCACTTCCTTCACTGGATCCATCACCACAACTTCTTTCTAGTAACCTTGACTAGGTGCTCCCCTTGACACTGATGCAAATTATCTTGTGGTAATCATGGTTGCTCCCTTTTTCATGAAAGAAAATACTCCTACCATTGTTGCTCCCTCTGTCACTGAAGCATATCTTGTTGTCTAGCATGATCCCCTCATAAAAGGCATACTACTCCTAGAGACCTCTCATCTTTGAGCATCTAGGATGACAATCTAAACTCATGACATCATCTTGGTGTTGAAGAATGTAACAATGTCCGATCTTCATAAATTGTACTTGAGTTAATACTTATTTTAATTTTCAAAAGAATAAATAAAATAATTTTATATTATTATTAAATGACTTATTAAAGCATGGGTTTCATGTTTGGGTCATATTTATTTTATGTCAAAGTACCTATTCCTGACTTCTAGGTTCTATTTTGAGTCTATAGGTTTATTGCATAATTAAATTGATCCATATTGGGCTTTTGAATCGTGAAATTAGGTCAAGTATTGAGTAAAATGTGATTTGTGAAGCCTCCACACCAAGTCGGCCTCAAATCCAGTAATTCGAACCCATCAGAAGCCTATATTTATGTGGAATCGAACTCACTTGGAACCAATTCACTACAACTCAGAAATTTGATATTGTAGCTGCAACAAGGAGAAATTTTGAAATTAAGAAGAACGACTTTCTGGATTAGGTTATGGGCACACTTATAGAGTTGAAAAAAATCAAAATTTTGACACTACTCTCTCTGCATTTGGATCTATAGTTTGCGAGATCGAAGTTCTCAAAGTTTTGTTGTTGCACCACTTGCTGTCAGGTTGATGCTGTTAAGTGAAGGAGAAGTTGAAGTTGTTTCTGTTGGATGTTTCTACTTGGAAAAAGTTGTATTGGGCCTAAATCGAATTCTTTGAAGCTACATCTAAGTCTCCACATCAAGATCGAAGTCTCAAGAAGCAAGGTCGAAATTCCAAGTCAAGGTCTAGAGTCTCAAGCATTACTATTGAAGGAAGAATTATTGACTGGTTTTTCCCCTCGAGGGGGTTTTTTCGCTGGTTTTTGGCCTACATCTGGTGTCCTTGATCTATGTGTATTTTCTTTGATATTTTCTTGATGAAATTATAAGAATAAAGATAAGAAGAACATAATAATAACTAAATAATATCACAAGTAAATAATCAAGAACAAGGGGATATTTCTACCTTTCTAATTCTCTAACATGGTATCAGAGCTTTGGTGAAAGAAGAAGGAAGAAGGGAGTCTCAAGGTCTTGATCAAGAAAGTAATACGAAGTTCACTAAAGGAAAGGAGTATCCACTATCTTCAAAGATGTCTAACACTATCAAGGGAGAGAACAAGATTGAAGGAGCTAAAAATTATAGGTGTTGGAAGAAAAGGATTGACATCATCCTTGAAAAGAACAAGGTTTTAGATCTAGTCAAAGGAAAAGTGAAAAGGCCTACAAAAGAATCAATTGATGTTGATAAGGTGAAGTATAGAGAATTGGAACTAGTAGCTATGGTTTTGTTGGATGAAAGCATAAAGGATAACCTTGTCCCATTCATAGTAAATATTGATCATGCTTAGGAAATGTATGAGGCTTTGTCAAAACTATTCACCTTCAAGAACATTGAAAAAGTGGCAAACCTAAAGAATGAACTAAGAACTACTAAGATGATAAAGGAGGATATTTTTTCCTCTTTCTTTGTGAGGATAAAAAGGATAAGGGGTGAGATTCTTGCCATTAATGAAATAGTACCAGATAAATAGTTAGTGATTACAACCATTCTGGGGCTACCATATTCTTGCGGTTTCTTTACTTCAGCTCTCAATAACTGGAAAGAAACACATACCTTTGAAGAGATATGGACAACATGCAATCAAGAATAATTAAGAGTCTCCATGGTAAACAACAATTAAGAATTATCAAATTCTTACGTTGCTCATCATAAAGGAAGATTAAAGAAGAAGGCACCAAAGAAGAAGGCTGACATGTCCAAGATCGAGTTTTATAATCGTCACAATATGGGACATTGTAGGAGTGATTGTCTTGAAATCCTAGAAGCAGGAAAATATATAGAGATCATGCAAACATGGCTGAAGAAACATCATCCCCCAAGAAATCACAGACCGAAGAAGAACTAAGGGACTTGCACTACTATGCCCCTTTCATCTTATGTTCCATTTGTATATTTTATGTAGTATACGTTTAACATCTTCTTGGATATGTATTTCTTTGTTTTATAAGTTTTAGGTTTTCCCTCAAGCTTGGGAGGGAGCCCAAAAAAACTCCTCAAGGTAAGTATCTCATTCCCTCTATTTTTCTTCATGTACTTATTTAAGATTTTGATTATATTAAATACTAATCAATTGTCTACCTTTATTCCTTGTCTAGGAAACAATCTGTTGAATGTTCAACAATCATGGAGAAGTCTTAAGGATTAAATAAGGAGGCCACATAAGTCATAAGGTTTTTCAAAGAATTGAAGGTATTTATTGAAAATATGTAGTCTTGATACTCTCTTCCAAATATCCATTTCTATGTTACTAACTATTGATATGTCTACCTCTACTGAATCTAAAAAGGATTCTTGTTTAGGATTATTCATCACCTAATGAATATACCCACCTTATACACCTCTTATTTATTGTATAAATATAACCTTAAGGCATTTCTCTAGAAAAAATCTAACCTAAGCCTATGTTGATAATGCGTGAAACCCTAAATCTAATTAGGGACATTTATAAAGAAAATTTTATTATGATTAATGTATTGATAATGTCAAGTTTGGGATTTTGATATGATCATGGAAGCTCTAGACTTGCTTGATTTGAAATGATGTTGTTTGAAATCTCAACCTTTGCATTTTGATATAATGAGGGTTTTATTTGACAATGAATCAAAACCCTAGGTTTTGGTTAGGTTTATAATTAAAATCCTTGTTATGAAAGAACTAGGCATGAAACCCTAGATATATCTTCTCTTGATTGAATCCCTAGCCTAGTCTAGGAAAATATATGTCTGATGTATTAATGTTGACTAACATATGATGTGCTTATAATGATGATCTCCCAGATAGATGTGTTGACATGTTTTCTAATGGTCCTAAGAATCTAGGGTTTGGAAACAAAGTCAAAGTTTGAAAGTTTTAGGATGATGCTTGAAAAATATAGGGTCTATAAATAAATCCTAGTGTCGATTAAATTCTCTAGTATGTATGTATCTATATAATGTGTGATGAGAATTTATAAAATCTAGGGTTTACATAGAATCCTAGTGTAAGTTACTTATGATGTGTTTATTGAATTCTAGTATTTACACTAAACCCTAGTAGAAGCTCTTCATGCTATTTTTTGATAAATGATTTGAAATCTAGGGTATACATCTAACTCTAGTAAAATTTGATCATGACAATGTCTGAGTTGTGGTTAATCTTGATTGGCTCTTTTATATAAAATCTAGGATTTGTATGAATCCCTAGTGGAAAGTCTAACATATGAATTCTAAAGGTTGTTAGATATCTTGTAGATCTATATTGGTTCTAGGGTTTACTAAATGTTGTAGCAAGGTACATTATACCTTTGAAAGAAAAATCGAAACCCTCGATAAAATGAAAAACATTGTGACGTAGTCTAGGTTTTATGATAAAAGTCCTTAACATAAATGTCGAAGAGTATATGTCTCTTTTTTGGGTATCTGACATGTATAAAGTTGAAAATGATTATGTGATTTTGATATGACTAACTTTATGCTTCTATAGTTTTGGTTGTACTTGATATCTAAAGTTGTGCAGGTACATCATGAAGATGAGAGGCTAATGAGTATGATGAAAATAATGGAAGCCATGAAAGATTCTCCAACACCTAAAGAAGAAGTTAAGTCTCCCTACATTAAGAGGGAGCCCGGATAGAATTTGATCTCCCTAGATTAAGAGGGGGTCAGGATAAAAGAAGAAATGGTTATGGTTATCTACTTCATGTATCATGCACTAGACCAGGACTAACCGTCGTAAGCCTTAGTGAAGTCCATGAGTAAGAATCATAGTCATGGTTGGAGAATATATTATGGAAATATATGTTTCCACATGGGAAGTAGGAAGAATAATATTATCTTGAAAGATTATATTGATAGTCCTGCTAGAATTAGTTGAAGGGCGACATCGAAACCCCATAGTTTGTTTTGATTATGCATTTGAAATTATTGATGATTTGGGTTTGTGTTCGCATAGGTGGATCTCTTGAAGGACTTGATAGCATGTTGGTTACCAATTAGTTTGATTAGGAGAGATAGTTTATCCTTGATCTACTAGATCAAGGTGTATTGAGGCTTTGTGAGAGAAGCATTTCCTAAGGGTTTTTGGGTGAATAATTGCCTGAAAATATTGTGTTGAGGCTTTTCGAGTGAAGCATTCCCTAGAAAAGACATCTGGATAGCACTATGTGTTGATGCCTAGTTGCGAGGGTGGCATCGAGTGGATGTGCACCTAGTTCCCTGGGTTGATGGTCAGTAAGTAAGCCTGACAATACCTATAGAGGCTGAAAGATTTAGTCCATCTTAGTTCCACTTGGATAGATTTCCTTAGTTAGGAATCTAGTCCATGGCATTGAGGTGCCTGCACTGTTGAGTAACCAATGGATAGAATTCCTTGGTTGGGAATCTAGTCCATGAAATTTAAGTGTCTAAAGATTATTCATAGTTCATATATTTGAGATATACCTTGTACTAATGATTTATGAATACCTCCCTAGTTAAGAGGGAGTGTTGCAGAATGTAACTAGGTTCGGTCTTCAAAATTTGTACTTGATTCAATACTTATTGTAATTGTCAAAAGAATAAAGAAAATAATTTTATATTATTATTAAATGACTTATTAAAGCATGGGTTTCATGCTTGGGTCATATTTATGTTAGGTCAAAGTCCCTATTGTGTACTTCTAGGTTTTATTCTGTGTATATTGTTTTATTGCAGATTTAAATTGACCCGTATTGGGCTTTTGAATCATGCAATTAGGTCAAGTATTGAGTAAAATATGATTTATGAAGCCTCCACACCAAGTCATCCTTAAGGTGATCAAGTCAGCCTCAAATCTAGTAATTCGAACCCATCAGAAGCCTATATATATAGTGGAATCAAACTCACTTGGAACCAATTCATTGAAACTCAAAAATTGGATTTTGTAGATGCAACAAGGAGAAATTGTGAAATTAAGGAGAAGGAATTTCTAGATTCGGTTTTGGGTGAACTTATAGAGTTGAAAAAAATAAAAATTTTGGCATTACTCTCTCTCCATTTGGATCTATAGTTTGGGAGATCTAATTTCTCAAATTCTTGTTTTTGTAGTTGTTGTTAGGTTGCTTCTACTAAGTGAAGAAGTTGAAGTTGTTTCTGTTGGATGTTGCTACTTGGAGAAGTTGTATTGGGCCTAAATCGAAGTCTTTGAAGCTACATCAAAGTCTCTACCTCAATATCGAAGTCTCAAGAAGCAAGGTCGAAGTTCCAGGTCATCATGGTGCTACTAATGATGTTGTTGCTTCTAGATTCAAGAAGGATCACAAGGTTGACTTGGTGTGGAGGAATTCTGGGTCAAGGTCTAGAGTGTCAAGCATTACTATTGAAGGAATAATTACTGACTAGGTTTTCTCCTCGAGGGGGGTTTTTCCCTTCCTACTGGCCTACGTCTGGTGTCCTTGATATATGTGTATTATATTTGATATTTTCTTAATGAACCGATAAGAAGAAATATAAGAATAAAATAATAATAACTAAATAATATCACAAGTAAATAATAAAGAACAAGAGGATCTTTCGGCCTTTCTAATTCTCTAACACTTGGAAGGTTGATCCTTCCATTTCTTCTTGATTGTTTTCTGGCTCTGAAATGGAGTCTCTTCCAGTCATCTAGAACAATCTTGGATATCCTAAAATTGAGTATTATCCTCCTTGTCAAATAACAATCACTCATATTGAGTCTAGCTCGAGCCCTAAGACTATACAAGAACTTGACCATTTTGTGACTGGAGCAAAAATCTCCTCATAGTCCACCCCCTATTTCTAGGAGAACCCCATTGCCACAAAACTCACTTTTATGTGCCATCTGATGTGTGAATCATTTCCTTGGTATCCTCTACAGTGAACCTATTCTCCCTTTCCCCATTCAGGAATCCATAGAAAATAAAGGAAAAAAAAAATAACCAAGAAAAATACAAGGACAAGGAGTTGACTAAAAATAAAACTAATAATAATATGGATTATATGGAATTGTCAACTTCGTCTTTGACAAATATGTGAGACAGTCTTAGAAACCTTTCATATGCGTTGTCCACAAACCAAACATTAATACTATTGGAATTAGTATCTAAAAGAAAAACTCCTTTTAATTCTTCTAAGGTGGATTCTCATCATCATCACAATCAACGTTGGTTGTTGATGCATGTTGTTTTCCCTTCCTTTTCTTCTTAGGACACTAGGAGGCATAGTATCCAAAATCATGAAAAATGAAGCACTTGACCTTTGACATATCCTTTTTCTTCTTATCCTGAACATGAGCAGATCTTATACATGTATTATTCTTATCAAAATTTCTAAATTTCCTTCCTTTTCATTTCCTTGTGTGAGCTACAAGAGCTTGAGTTTCTTCATCATGCAAATTTTCCAAGTTATTATGAGGAAACAATCTAGTCTCCACTTGGACACAATTAGTTCATATATTATCAAACTTGGGAAATTTTTCTCTTGCACAAATTCCCTAAATAAATGGCTCCGATGAGGAGGGAAATCCATTGAGAGTCGTTGTAACAAACTCTATGTCATCAATGGTATCTCCAATGGCTAGAAACTCATCTCTAATCTGGGAGACTCTCATAAGACATGAGACAAAAAAATATGATCTAGCCATCATGAAATTACAGAGATGATTTCTCAAGGTTGACTTCCTACTAGTTTCACTTCTCTCATACAATCCTACCAGAGTATCATATACTTCCTCGACAGTCTTCAATGCAGCAACATGAGGAATCAAGTGGTCCTTTATGGAATTTACCAAGATTATTTTCACCTTGGCTTCACTCTTCTTATACTTGGATTTCTCCTTGGCTCCCTTTGGCTTTGAAATGACCTTCTCCACATGATATTGAAGCTCATTCTCTTCCAAGATAAGGAGTATCCTAGTCTTCCAATATCTAAAGTTGATGGCACTATCTAACCTATCTTCAACTCTAACACTTGGTGTCATTTTTATAAGAGATCTCAAAATCAAGTTGTTGAACACTTGTCTCTTAGGTTGAATTAAATGGATTCTCTTTCAACAAAGCTTTGATATCATCTTGAATTTTCTACAAGGTGTGCAATAGAAAACAATTTTCTGATCTGATAATTACTACTTAATGATCTTCAAAGAATTTATCTCATGCCACTGATATCATTAATCACTTATACACATAAAATATCAACAGTAAATGCAGTGGAAAGTGTAAAGGTCATAGAAATACAACCATGCACTAGAGATACAATACTTTTTACCCTAAGAAATCCAATCTTGGGAGAAAACCCAACAACTATTCTTTAGAAGAAATTTATAGCATTTTTTTGAGTTACAATACCATGGGTAGATACCATAGGTGGATACCATGGGTCAATACCATGGGTAGATACCACTTACAATACCATGGGTAAATTCCATGTGTGGATGAATACCATGGGTGGAAACATATCATGGGTTAATGAATATCATGGATATATGTCACTTACAATACCATAGGCGAATAAATACCATGGGTCGATGCCATTTACAATACCATGGGTGGATGGATAACATGGGTGGATGAACACCATGGGTGGATGCCATTTTCCCTTCGAACCATTCAGTCCAATTCATCCTTTTGTTCACATGTGTGATTTTCCAAGAATGCTAGTCAAACTCGTCCAAGAACTCCTTCATATGTGCATCCAAGAGAGAGAGATAGAAAGATATAAAGATAGAATATGATCTCCAAAACAAACTTTTTCATGTTCAAATTTTCTCTTCATTGGTGGACAAAATTAAATGTCACATAATCTATATATACTTGTTGAATGGAGGTAAAATAACCCAAGGGACATGTCCCTTCGCCCTCCGAGATTGAATTGACTTTTCTGGGCTAACTTCTCATTCAAAAATAAAAAAATTATTTTAATTTTCATAATTCTTCTAGTCTGACTTAGACATACAGGAATACCTCATGTTGCTACAAAAAAAGAATCAACAATATATTCATTCAAGTGAGATTGGTATAAATTAGACTTCACCCCATTTATAGAAGTGTTAAGGTCACTTATTATGTGTACCCTAACTCAAGGTGTGGTGCCCCTAGGGATGCCATCTAATACCATTATGGTTTACAATCAATTACTAAGGGTACATAACAAATGCATTTAAAGAGTCCTTTAATAATACATCAAGGTTATACAACATATCTCCAACACCAAACCCTGAAATTTAACTTGGGGATACAAATAATGAGTGTTGACATGCAAGACAACCTTGAGACTACATATAGTCACTAAGGTGTTGATACACCCTTTACCAAATAAATATTGAATCACAACATCCTCCCTTAATACACATTTGGGATAGATGTGGTAAATAAATAAATTAATTGACCAAATAAATATTACAATATTCCTATGTTGCACAATGACACATCCCCACCTAAAAACCACTAGCATTTGCCTAGTTGATGTTTTGGGGACCTACAAAAACCTAGGGAACATCCAAATCTTTGGGGAAGTGGGGATGGTTGGGTTGTACACTATCCATTTTGAGAATTTTTGGAGTATAGTTAGGGTATGGTCCCAACGTCTTTTGAAAAACATGGGAATGTAGGGATTTTCTTCATATTAACCTAGTGTCTGGTATTAAAATTTGAAAAAACATAAAATAAAACTTAATCTAAGCCTAAAAAATGATCAAAATAGAGAAATATTCAAGTTTAAAATGCACTTGCTAAAGCAAGAGCTAAAATACTAAAATAAGGCTTATGAACTTTCAAGGAGAAAAAAAACTATTTTTTTAATCATGTTTTTAACTTATGTCCTTACATGTTTACTCAAATTTCAAGTGTAGCCATTCATTAATTTTGCATCCAATGAGTGTTTACACCTGAAATTTGAGTAAATGTATAAGGATATAAGTTTAAAATACAATTAAAAAGTAGTTTTCTGTCTTTCCCTTCAAAACTATTTACCTTTAGGGTTGATGCCATCATGTTGAATCCTTTAACTCTTTTAAATTTGATGTTGATAGCACATTCCTTTGTCTTGAGGCCCATCTTTTACCTCAAAATTTTTCTAATGATGTGTGCTTGATGGGTAAGGTGAATCACATTTCAAACTCCTATCACATCTCACTCCCTATGCACTCAGATTTTGTCATAGCCTTCCTTGTCACATTTATGAAGTGTCATTATATATTAGAAAATATCTCAAATCAATCTCTCTACTTGGCCTCTGGAGTTTTTGTATGCTTGGAGTCACTCAATTTCCTACACACTAAGTAGTAAGCACATAGATTGTTACTTGACTTTGAACCTTCACATAGTATATCACTTAGTTGCAACCTTCACAAAGTGCATTAGTTAGCTTGGAATTTGGAACCTTCACACAACCACCCAACAATAGAGTTCAATGCACAATGCAAGGAGGTGAATGATGTAGTGGTTGAATTTCTTTTGCTAATGCTAATGGAATGTCATTTAATGCCAACCATTCTCTCTACAAAGAGATTATGCCATTTAATCCCACCCGTTTTATGTACACATGTTGTTACTTGTCTTGGAACCTTCACATGACATGTCACTTAGATGCAATGTTACAAAGTGCAGTAGTTAACTTGAAAGTTGGAACCTTCACAAGAATAATCATCGTGATAGAGTTTTTCAATGCAAGGAGTTGGAGGATGTAGTGGTTGAATTTGTCTTTGCTAATGGAATATCATTTAATGCCACTTGTTTTATCTACAAAGATATTATGAAAAATGTTATAAATTAAGGTCCATCATTTCAAGCCCCTAGTTATAATAAAATGAGGGTAACATTGTTATATGGGGGGTCTCTGATGCAAGGGTTGATCAAAGGATTTAGGAAATTATGGGTTGTTTTTGGGTGTTTAATAATCATGAATGGTAGGATAAATATTCAACAATGGTCTTCATTGAACATCATTTTCATCTCTCCAAGTTGGCCCTATTTCTCAGAGAAAACTAATTGTACTTGAAAGATGAAGGATGCAACATTTTAATTTGATGTAGTGAGCTACGCAATCCAATCAATTGATCCTACAAATGTAGTTCAAGTTATCATAGAAGCCACATTATCTTTTAGTTTTGCAGGGTTGATGATTGAAAGCAAGTGTTTGGGACTTCTTGTTGGATTCATTCAAAAAATTTCTTGGATTGCTTGCATTATTTGGATGTAAGACATGGATAAAACGTTCATTTGTAATCACCATGAATCTAGCTATTTAAAGGACTTATGCAAAAAATGAGTTCTTAAAATCAATATATAAAAGGTATGACACCCTATGCTATTATTTTTTACTATATGTTAGAGGTGCAATGAGCCTTACAATCAACTATGATTGGTCTATATGAGGGGGAATCGAAAATAGAGGGACGCGAGAAGGTAAGACAATAATGGTTGAATAATTATTGGTGGGTCGATGTGAAATACATTTTCCCTTTTACATTTCCAATAATAGAGTTGATCAGATATGTAGATTTGCATTCCCATGTCTTTAGATAAATATATGAATCAAATGATAGCATGATTGGAAAAATTAGGCACATCATCCTTCAAAGGGACCCCTCTTTAGAGTTATTTAAAGAACTCCAAGAGTTGGTAAAGAGAAGATGGATCCAAAGGAACACACCTCTTCATATAGTCAGTTATGCACTTAACCTTGTTAGAGTTTAACCCAATTGCTAAATTAATATTCTCCTTGGTTGTACAACAATGATATGCTTCAAAAGATTCATCCTTTCTTAGTTCCTGTGAGCAACATGATGGATAACTAATAATAATGTAAAACCAAGTTACTTTACGAGGGAAGATGTGGATATGTAGGAGAGATAGAAATAACCTTAGTGTGTTCCTTGTATTAGTCGTGGTTCTAGATTTAGTTGCCTTTCTTTCATAATTAGAAAGTGTTTACTTAATCTTTAATTCGGTTCAATGTTAAAGTTAGAATAAAATGCATGCATGTTGGAATCTTAGGTTCAACTCAACACATGAGATAGGATTGAGTCTATATCAATGTACACATACATCAATAAGACATGAACATAGTTACCGATCAAACGAGAAAATTATCGATTGCCCATTTTTTTGAGGTAGCAAAAAAAACACTCGATTTTGAAAAAGCGATTATTCAGAATAACATTTTTTTGAGCATATTTTGACATTTAAATTTTCTTATGTAACATTTTTTTAAGATGTTACACTGATTTTGAAAAGTGGTGATGCAGCATTAACCCTTTTTTTTAGAGGACTTATTTTTTACAGAGTAAATTTTTTTATTTAACAAGTATGAACATTTGTTTTTAAAATGTTAGTGTTTTTCATGGTAATTTTGAAAAGTGTTGATGTAACATCAACCATTTTTGTTTAGGCGACTTATTTTTTACACTTTAAATTTTCTAAGGTATTAAGTCGATAATTTTTTTTAAATGTTGGTGATTTTCATGTTGGTAATACAACATAAATAAATAAAAGAACAAAAAAACTTAACAAAAAAGAATCAAATATAAAAAATTATATAAAAAATAATTATAAATAAAAATAAAACCATAAAAATGTAAAATAAAAAACAAAATTAACTTATAAAAATAAAAAATATAAATAAATAAACAAAAAAATCAAAATCAAAAAATAAAGTAAAAAATGGGGAAATAATTTCTAAAAAAACACATAATTTAAAGGAAAAAATATATAACAAAAAAAACAAAACACATCAAAAACAATTTTTTAAAAGTTAAAAAATTTAAAAAGAAAAAGAAAATAATTAAAATTTAAAATTTAAAACAATTAAAAATAATTAAATAATTAAAAAAAAATCCAAATAAAAAAAATTTAAAATGTAAAATAAAAAAATAAAAATTTAAAATAATAAAAATTTAAAATTTAAAAAAAAAAAAATTAACTAAAAAAAATGAAATTGGGCCTGCCCTATTGCCACCTAGACGAGGAGGTCAATTCTTGGAATTGACCTCCCCACCCGCCCAACAACCAAGCCCAACAACAACCTGGGATGGGGAGGTTGATTCTTGGAATCAATCTCCGTACCCACCCAACGGCCGGGCCCCGTAGCCACCTGGAGCAGGGAGGTGGATTCTGAGGTTGATTCTCGGAATCGACCTTCCCGTCCTCAGTGGTTGTTGGGCGAGCGGAGAGTTTCCCTTCATAATATTTGTGTAATTTTTAAGCTTACTTTTCTCGTAAGGTTGGGTGTCCCAAGGTATAATTTATTCTCTATTGTGCAAGGTTGCCTTTCTATGATCTTTATTGTTTCTGTTGTATTTACAGTTGATATTTTTTGTCTTATTGCTCAATGATATCAATGGCATGATATAAATTGTTTGAAGATCATTAGGTAGTAATTAGCAGATCAAAAATCATTTTCTACTCCACACCTTCTAGAAAATTCAACATATATCATTAATAGTCTTATCTCTCAAGTACTAATTGTGCTCATTGACAATTCATTTTATGGGTTTATCTTTCTTATAATTATGAGTTATTATTAGCAAATTGATTTTAGTAGAGTGATGGGACACTCATTTTGTATCTAATGTTTCAACATGATGTCCTACCAGTTAGCATCAATAAGAAAATTCTTTTTGCCTTTACTTGCAAATTTATGAATGATATTCTAATTTTTTTGTTAATGGTGTGTGTGTCATAACCAATTTCAACAAATTTATCATATTTGTACCCCTTCAACATAGAAAATTAATGATGCGATTTTGATAAAAATTATGACACGTCAAATTTTTTCGCACACTCATGTTTTTTATCCCAAATTTTAGATATCTTTCATATCCATGTTAGATATTGTTTTAGGGAATCTATGAATGCGGAAAGAAGTATCTTCCCTCGACTGGGTGGCTTAGCCTAGAACAATAGAAAGACAAATAAGCTAATGTTTTCCTTAAAGTAAATAGATAATGGGATGAAGCCTATCTGTAATCCGTCGTATACTTCACTCCTCTCTTGGCTTGTATGCTCCAATCCTTGCTCTGATCGCTATAATTAGAACTTGCACAATCAAACAACACAAGCCAATTTTCTATGACATATATGTAACATCATCTAATCACTTTACTCAATGGATCAACATGATATCAAAATATATGAAATCATAACATCACATATAGTAAAACAAAGAACTATTTTCATTAATAGTAATGGAAAGAGTTACAACCAAATATAGGAGTTGATCTTGTAGAAGAGCTCCTCCAAGTTGACTTGTTATTCTTTGCCACAAAGTGTACCTTTATCTTACATTAATGCATGGCATAATGAATCTCACGGTACCAGCATGAGGGTATAATTTATCTCCAAAATCCAACCCCTAGCTTGTGGATTGCCACAAATATATAGAAGAGGATGGTAAGTTGGGAGTTCTTATCCATTTACCAATCTAGGCTTCAGATCCACTCTTGATGGGAGGATGAGCTCAAGGGATAAGGGATGAAAAATCCAAGGTAGGATAGGATAGGATTCGAGACTTTCATCCAAGGTAAATAGTTATAACAACTCCTGGAAGCTTCTGGAAGAGGAATCTTCGATATTCTTTTTATTTTTCCCGAATTTCTAGAATCAACGCAACCCAACATAGGGAAACCTGTAGGTGATTTTCTCACCCCAGTAAGGGACAACCTGTAAATGAATGCAGGTCTCCAAGACTGTAGAGTGCATTGGTCCTTAAAATGACTGAAATGAAGCAGTTTTAGGCATAAACTCAGGGATTAGAAAGAGTCATGTTTAGGTCTTTGTGCAAGGATGGTGACAAGGGGTAAAAAGATGTTGATTGATTCACTTTGTAGGCCTATTAACCAGATGTGACAGAATGGACTATAACAGATTTCCCATAAAGCGAAAAGTCAAAAATTGCAACTGATAACTTAAGTGCTTTACTTTGTGACATGCCAGGATCAAGAACAACCAACGAGATCATCTTTTTTTACAACACATTTACATCATGACAGATTTGTTGAGGGAGACATACCCATACTCAACACATAAGCTAACATTACATGTATAATGACCAAAAGACACGTCTGTTGATGAAAAATGTTGGACCCATGATTGGATGACTGTCTGTATGATCATAGCCATCATACTTTGAAATCTTGTATTAATCCTGAAATCTCTGCCTGGATGGATGAAACTAGATTTGGGTTTTTCTATCTAGTTCACGCGACCATCCAATGTATGATTCTAACCATGTGAATTAATGAGCTGAAGTTGAACATGGTAGACACCATCTGATTACCGACCAATGATGTAAGTCGTTAACAGATGCGAGATAAACCAACAATGATGTTAATGGCTCTCAAGGTACTACAGTACAATCTGTATGGTGTGAATAAATGAGTTGAAGTCGAACACCAGACAAAATATTTCGGTCGAAGGCAAATGATGTAAACATGTCGTAGAGAACGAGGAAACTTGTCATTGTTGTATGCAAGCATAAATGTACCAAACGATTGTTTCTAAGTCAAATTCCTAGATAATGAGTTGATGTCGACAAGAAGCGACCCATCGTAGGAGGGCCTTCATGTATCCCCCATGAACAACACAAAATGGGTATCATGATTTGAGATAGAGTGATATTGATACAAAATTGGATTAGGAATACCAGACATGGAATGAAGGCTTAAGGGTATTGTAGCAAATATTGATTGAATTAATGGGCGACACTGGATGGAGTTAGAAACAATGACCCAAAACCGAAAACAAAGGCTTTGAAATGGTGTGTTGAACCAAAATACAAGTAGATTTCCCAACCCACAAAGACAAAGATGAAGTGGAAGATGTTGGGCTATATTAATCATTATTGAATGACTAAAATAGTACACATAAATTATCAATCGAGGGATGTCTTTTATTTTAATGATAGTTGCATTGTTTGTGCCGATACACCCAAGCAAAAGCAATTCCAAATAAAATAAATCATTGTTGAAGTAAATGTTGGAAGTAAATCACTCATGCAAAAATAAAATGATACACAAGACTGAAATCACACTTCAATTAATATGTTCTAGTGCGCCACACAACAATTTTCCAGCTGGTGTCTCTAATATAATATGTGTAACAGCATACAAAATATTGAAATTGAAGCAGATATATTCACAACTGAAACAGTAGCAACAATGTTGAGAATTTGGAGGGCTGGTGATTAATACAAATTCTCTTCTTGATAATTAATTGTGAGCTTGCTTTTGTTACTTATGTCTTCTCTTCTTTTAGCTTAGTTAATCTTTCATCAAGTCAATTATCAAAATGCACAAGACACAAAAGTTGGGCTCCTAGAGCTAGGGCAAAACCTCTCCCTCTTGGAGAGGAAAACCCACGATAAACTCTTTGTATAGATCTTCGAATGACAAGTACCATGACCCAGACTTAGACCTTTGACCTATATATGCTTCCAAGACCTTGTTATTTCTTCTTTGTCGATTTTGAACACTGACTTTTCTTTCTTGCACCAATACAAGAAAAAAAACTCGTCAAGTTGCTTTGGACTTATTTTCTTCTTGAAGTTGCTTCACTTTATATGTATATCTTAATGTTATATACATCCACACTTCATGAAATCTGATCCGAATACCAAAATTGACTTTGACCTTGATTGGCCCGAAGTGTTCTTTATCATGCAACCTTTTATTTATTTTCTGCACTTGAATGTTTACTGAACATCACACTTTAACATCAATTCATTCCGAATTATAATACTTTCTGAACTGTGCACTGTAGTACACTTTAGAAACTCGTAATTTCCTTTCACAAGACAGTCTACAATATACTTCAGACTTATCCGCAAAGTTTTCTTTAGAGAAATCCACAATGTATACTCTGTAACAATCTCATGAAATCCGCATTGTTTTCAATTCAAAGAATCTGCAATTAATGATTGAGTGATCCGCATTTTCTGCTCGGGACAGTCCGCAATATATTCTTAAGTCATCCGCAATCTGCCTCAGGTTGGAGTGATCCACATTCTTCCTTAGTGTGATCCGTATTTATTCATTAGAGTGATCTAGATTCCTTGTTCTGTTATCACATATTACTTCATAGATATAACCAAAACTTCCTTTTGTTGTGTCAGAGAAATTTGCAATTCCTTTTTATGTCCGGAGAGATACGCATTGTTTCTTAATCCACTTAACCACAGTCTCTTCATATATATATATCACATTTTTTGTTTGAAGGTTGACCATACATCTTGTATGAGGGCCAACTTCACCATTGAGAATATAGGTTGACTTGTAGTCCACTTATTCCAACGTTTATGAAGGTACCTTGACCAGGTCTTGGAGCATATAACTAGACCCTTTATCCATGAGACTTAATTACATTTGTGACTAGAAGACAATCTTAATAGATATCAAGAAGTCTATTGACCTATAAAATCTTGCTCATGAAACCCATGGAGCAAGTACAATAAGAAAAATACATTTTATTATCTTTGTCTTCTATAAATACATAATTACATAGCTATAATGAAGACTGACCTAGTTATGCTTTTCAACAAATAGCACCTCTACTGATACATAAACCGAAATACAAACATACCTTAATCACTGCTATCCATGCTAAGAAGGAGGGCCCTTCCTCCTTAGCAGGGCGCAAGTAGAGAAAGAACTTAACAGAAACTAAATCGAATAACGCATGTAATAGTAATAACAAAATAATTTATATTAATATGAGAAAAATTACAGAGCCAAAATAATGTTGTTCTCCGCTAACCTTTCGACCTCTAGGGTCGAGACCTATATAGTGGTTACATCTCAGAAAATCAAGGGATAGATCAGTCATGAGAATCTTATGATTCTCATGCTGATAGAAATAGAGCACATATGGTTATAACCACTTCTTAATAAAAGTATGACTAGAAAATTATAGATTAAAATCAAAATCGCCCATAGGCTATTATCAAAAAATACAATGCTCAATAACTTCTACAACTATCACAAGAAGCCACAGTTGTAGCATAACATCTAAAGGATAGGTCAGCAACAGGAGTTGACGAGATCTAGTCAACGGTACAACTGTATCAGCAGTTCGCCAGCCGGTCTGTAACAGCATAGTGTAACAACAAAGTGTAACGCAATTTTCCAATGGGTATGTAACAACAAAGTGTAACAGCAATTTTCCAGCAGGTTTGTAACAACAAAGTGTAACAACATCATAGTGTAAAAAGCTCGATGTAATAGCACACCCTTAACTACTCCTGTATATCTCGTGCTCGAGATATTTGGTGCTACAAATGACATCTGGAAAGACAACACAAAGACCATAGATCTTCTCCAAACATTCATCCTCAATTAGTCATAAAAAAAGGTACGATATATCATAATAATTGATGAAATGGAAGTGTAATGAAAATAAGATGAAACAACACAAGTTAGAATAGAAAGGTAGGAAAAAGAGGCAAAGATAGTCCCATTGGTTATATTCATGAGGAAAAATAGGGAAAACAAATGTAGGAAAAGTGTGCAAAACTAGCACCCAACATCTCCCCCCAACTGAAACACTTGCATTTCCTCATGCAAACTCATCTCTCATGGGAATATCTCCAGTGCAGGTCGGTGAGATCATAAGCACCAGTTGTATCTTCGTTTGCAGACCTATACCCCTGATTGGCCATCAGCTGTTGTATCTAGGACTCTGATTCATACTTGCTTAATTCATAATTACTCTGATAGTCCTCGATTGGCATCTAGATCAAAGGAAACTTGATTCTCAATCTGAGCCACAAAGCACCAAGGGATTGTACTATCTGTGCATACGCTGGTACATGTGTAACAACCACCACGAAATTCTGGAATGTAAATGGTTCCCCCTTCAGTAGCTCAGCACTGCTGGCTTCCGTGTGTTTCAAGCACCCATTCAAGGCTCAGATCTTCATCATTGAGAACTGATTGAGGCAGAAGTTCACAATATTTCTTCTGTAAGTGGAAGTCAGTTCCTTTATCCCAAGAGTACTCAACATTCTCTTGAATTCTCGCCTTAACTCGGCGGCCCATCCTAGTTCTGCCCAGACCCATAATGCCATCTTCTCCTCATTAGCATCCATAGATTTGATGACCAAATGCCACTCAATATGATTCTTCATGAAGGACACAAAAGCTCACAACTGAATAACCCCCATATAGGAGAATACTTTCACAACCATTTGCATACTCACATGCTCACAAATGATATTGTGTAAGAATTACTCACACAGCAGGCTTTTCTCATCAAAATTGGAGGCATGGAAAACATCTAAAAATGTGCAAGTGGAAGAACATAAATAGGGTATGTCCTCCATAATGGCTTTCATCTGGAACAGGAAGTAACTTTCCCATAGAAAAATAGGATAGGATGGGGAAGGCTGCCTGCACCCCAACAAATTGAGGGCGAGATCATGAATTTGTTGCTTGTCTATGGTAAGATCCCAAACCTGCTGCTGTAACAGCAACAACTATTCCTCCTGTTTCTTCAGGGTTTCCTTCTTCTTATAATTCTCCCATAATTTCTTCAACTCTTCTTCCATCCATCTTTCATGTAGGGCATCTATCTCCCTCCAGTGTTCTTTTAGAGAAATCGTCCCCTCCCGAAGGGAGATTGCTTCCTATTTCCACTTCTGTAATTCGAAAATTAACGAGATTTTCTCATAACTCCATCCCGAGATGGGACTCGACGTTCTTCTGCATTCAATATCAACATCAATAATGGGTGCAACAACCTCTGCTGAATGGGGTTGTTCCACCTCTATTGTTGGTTCTTGTGTAATAGCAGCTTCCTCGATGGGTTCTTGTATGGCAGCCCCTTCGTTTCCACCTAGAGTAGCCTCTGTGTCCATTGTTGTTTCTTCTAAAATAGGAGTGGCCTCCACAGATTCTTGTGTGTCAGCTTCTAGGTCAATTATTACAGGAGGCTCTACTTTAACTGTTGGTTCTTGTGTAACAGTAGTATCCTTAGCAGGTTCTTGTGTAACAACCTCTTTCCATTATGTTTCTGTTTCCATTGAGCTAATGTTTTCCCCATGAATCTTATATCCCGCCGCTGTTAGTTCTTGAAAACATGTCGTGCATACAAACAACAATATTTCCTTCCCCTCAAATAATCTTTGCTTCAATTCTTCATTTTCCTTTCTTAGATTTTCAAGTTCTAAAAACATGACATGAGTTTCGTCCTTACCTAATGAGGAGGGTTGCCTTTATTCTTTTGATACTTTTGCTTCTGTCTTCTTTCCGGCCGTAGGAAAGGGTTCTGTGGGTATGCTAACTTTCACCCTCTGTTTTGGCCATCTATCCCCAATTGGTTCATTAGTAGGTTCTTTCCAAATTCTGACTTTGGCAGGCCGAGTCTGGGTTTCCACTTCTGCCTGACTTCCTCCTAAGGTCAAGGTATGTTTCCCCCGGCTTGTCCTCAGCCTCTTTCACTTGAATTCTTCCCAAGTCTTTCCTTGCTAGCCTAGGGCATCCAACATGATCAATTTGATGAGTCTGTGATTGGTCACGCATGTTTTCGGGTGTGTTGTTGTATTTACTACTGCCGCCATATGTTTGATGTTCCCTAATAAGTAGAATGGAAGATTAATATTTTGCTGGTGTCGAAGGTGATTAAGTAGAGGAAAGTGATATTTAAACACTATCGTAGATCTTCCCTCACAAGTGATATACTTTATTAAAACCAAGGAAACGTCTGCCCATGGCTGAGGGAGTGACAACCTGTCAATTCCTCTCCCTTTCTTCACAAGTTTTTCTTCTCCTTCTAGGAAGTCTTATTTCAAGGAAGGTTCATTGATTTTTCTGTTAAACCACCTTCATCCCTCTACTGGCAATGTAGTTACTCGGGAAATTACCTCTTCAGTCACCTCAACTTGCAGGCCCCTAACTTGGGTGTGATTGTTGTTCAAATTATGAGCGAATTCGATTGCCACTGCCTCGTCTGAGCCTTCTAGCTTTTGGAAATATTCAATCCATCCGGCGTCTCTGAATATATGGTAGGCTTCTGGAAAATTTTGTAAGGCTTCCATACAATACAGCTCGTGCCTGACCACTTCTTTGTTTCTGAATTTGTTTCTTACTGATCAACCCACTGTAATATCACTGCACTGCTCACTTCTTCTCGGTGTATCTTCTTATCCCAATTGATGAGTTTGCAATGAGGATACAAGGCTTCAGTCGAGGATGTTGATGGGAGGTGACAGGTTTTACAGATTACCGAATCACACTACTCTTCATAAATTTCTCGTTATGGAAAGTAATGGGTTCTAGTACACACACTCTTTCCAATCGAATTTCATCATCATTGGAATTTGTGCTATTAATTGGGTGCATGTGGATTTGATAGAGGTTTATGACTACGAATTTTTTCAATGATTTCAAAACATATCCCCTCCCCCACCTTAATAGTGATGGCCGTCGATCACCATCACGAGAATATCATTACTTTTTCCAATAATCACCAAAACATAAATGATGACGTTACCTTTTGAATGACATACCTGAGGTGACGCAGAGGAAGATTTCCAATTGGCGGTGTACTGCTTGCAGCGCTCGTGTTGTCACGTTTGGCTAGCACGATTATTGCTGTTGTGGGATGAAAAAATAAGAAACAGTGTTTGTGGTTGTCGGTTGTTACATGTGTAACAACCAAGACAACCCTTAGATTATTCTTCAAAAAACATAACAATTAGGATAAATTGGTACAGAAAAGAAAATCAAATGAATACCATCATCCTATAAAATGAATCAGAAAGGGAAGATGATATTTCAGGGAGAAAAATATGGGTGTAACAGTCGCCACATGAGTGGTTTTCAGCTGTTACAAACTGTCTGATTGTGCCTCGGAAAGAGGTTTTCACAGTTAGATTTATTATTTTTGTTTTGTCGAAGACCGTGTCCACTTCTAGGGACCTATCCAACTGGTGTAGAGCTTGCCTCTAAAATCCTTGAACCTTGAATCATACAAAAGAGCCCAATCTCCTTTCTGGAATTTTTTCTTCTTGATAAACCCATCATGCCATCTAGCTCTTTGCTGCTGAATGATCTTTGTCTGTTGAATAGCAGCTAGCCGTTTTTCTTCCAACTCATTGAGTTGGTTTAGTATTTGTGTTTGTGTTATACTTAAGTCCAGATCAACCTACAATGTTGTTCTTAATGTCTTTATTTGAAACTCTATGGGGAATAGAGGATTCTTACCATACATAAATTTATATGGTGAGAAGTTTGTAGTATTCCTCCATGTTTTCCTATAAGCCCACAGTACCTCTGGAATTTTCTCGGCCTAGTTTCTTCAGTGGCTGGCTACTTTCTTTGTTAAGATTCCCTTTATGAATTTACTGGTACTTTCCACTAGACCATTTTCTTGTGGATGATACGATAAAGTGATTCTGTGATGAATTCCATACTTTTCAACCAACTTCTTGATCAAATGAGATGTGAAATGAGGCCTTCCGTTTGTCACTATCTCTCTGGGTATCCCAAAGAGAACAAAAATATCTTCAAACAGGAAGTTTGAAACAGCCTACTCTGTTGCTCTAATTAGTGCCTTTGCTTCAACCCACTTTGTGACATAATTGGTGCAGACCAATATGTATGATTTTTGCTGCGATGAAGGATTAATTGGCCCCACAAATTCTAGGGCCCATTTCTCAAATGGTTCTATCACTATCTGAGGTTGTAATGACATCTCATCTGATTTTAGAGGCTGGCCCATCCTTTGGCAGCTATCACATCCTTTCAAAAACTTCTTGGCATCGTGGAATATAGTTGGCCAATAGTACCTTGTTGAGAGTACTTTATATCCTATCCTTTTGTCAGCAAAGTGCCCTCCACAGGGTCCCTCATGACAAGCCTTTAAGATCTCAAATACCTCATCTTCTCTAACACATCACCTAATTTGAAAATCTGGCCCGGTGTGATAGAGATTTCCTTCTGTCTAGGAGTAGGTAGCACTCTGTTGTATAATATTCCTTATTTCCTTGGAAAACAATTGGTGTGGGAATTTTCCTACGGCAAGGTAATTGGCTATATCTGCATACCATGGTGAGTGAGTAGATATGGAAAAAAGATATTCATCTGGAAAAGAATCCTCAGTGGAAATGCAGTCATCACATATAGTTAATCTAGAAATAAAATCATCAACTACATTATATTTTTTGGGTTTATCTAAAATAGTAATATCAAATTCTTGTAACAACAATAACCATCTTGTAACTCTACCATTAGTAACAGGTTTTTTCATCAAAAATCGAATTGTAGCATGGTTAGTGTGTAAAAATACTTGAAACTCGGTGATGTAGTGCCAAAATTTGTTGATATCATGCACTACTGCTAGGAATTCCTTCTCAGTAACAGTGTAGTTGAGTTCTACTGGAGTTAAGTTCTTACTGATGTAATAAATGGCATAAGGTTTCTTCTCCTCTAGTTGCCCCAGAACAACACCCACAATTATGTCAGATGCATCCGTAGCAATATGAAATGGAAATTCCCAGTTTGTTCCTCGTAAAACAGGAGCTGTTGTTACACAATTTTTTTACTTTAAGAAGGTCAGCTCACACTTCCCTGTCCACACAAATTCTGCAACTTTCATGAGTAAAGAAAAAAAAGGAGATACAATCTTTGAAAAGTTCTCTATAAATATCCTATAGTATCCTGCATGTCCCAAAAAACTACGTACCTCTTTTTGTGTCTTAGGGGTCGGGATTTTCAAGATTACCTCAATTTTTGCAGGATCCACCTTGATTCCATCTGCTGAAATGAAATGTCCCAGCACAATTCCCTCAGTCATCATCATGTAGCATTTCTCCATGCTCAGAGCAACATTAGTTTGTTCACAATGTTCCAACACTTTTTCCAAGTTATCTAATGTTGTCTCAAAGGCATCCCTATAGGGAGTAAAATCATCCATAAAGATTTCAAGGCAGTCATTCAAAAGATCAGAAAAAATACCCAATATTTCCCTCAGAAAGGTTGTTGATGCATTATAGAGGCCAAAAGGAAGGACTCTGTATGCAAAAGTACCCCATGGGAAAGTGAAGGTTGTCTTGTCTTGGTCTTCCAGGGCAATCTGTATTTGATTATAGCCACTAAACCCCTCTAGGAATGAAAATATTTTTTTTTTCCAGAGAGAGTATCCAAGACTTGATCAATGAATGGTAAAGGAAAATGGTCCTTTTGAGTGGCCTTGTTAAGCTCTTTATAGTCAACCAAACTCTCCATTTGCCATTCTTTTTTGGAACCATGACAAGCGGAGACACCCACTGGCTGTCAGAAATGGGGTAGATGAAATTAGCATTAAGGAGTTTTTGCAATTCTTCTTTCACTGTCTCCTTAAGTGCAGGGTTCATTCGGCGCTATGGTTTTCTAACTGGTTTGTAGTCCTCTTTAAGGTAAATGTGATGAGTGCATAGGCCAGAATGGATTCCTTTCATATCCGTATAGTCCCATGCAAATGCCTTTTTGTATTTCTATAACAGTTGTATCAGCAATCTGTTTTGTTTAGCAGTCAAGTTAGGATTGATGTTTAGACATTTCCCAGGTTCGATTTCAACGGGATTATTGATAGTATGTAGAGTGGTTTTCAAATGTTCAATAATTGCATCATCTACCTCCTCTTCTTCCCCCAGATCTATAATGGAGGCAACAGAGAGTGAATTACTAATAAAACCATTAATGATATTGTCCTCTTTTTCATCCTTAAAGTATTATGCTTTTCCAAGCGTGAGAAGAGGTAGGGAAAGATCAGATTTAGGTGAAAATTCGTCCCACCAGGGACTACTCAAATCCGTATGAGGTTTTGCTGGGGGATAAAGATTTAGGTTCTGAGTGGCCTGTCCATCTGAGATCACCATAGATCCAGACCTACATCTGATATATGCATCTGTAGTGGCCATCCACAGTCTTCCCAAGATTAAAGGATGACCCCCCAGGTTGGATTTGGTTTGTAAAATGAGAAAATCAACTGGATAATTCCAAGAAGCCACATTGATAACCACATCTTCTATCATTCCCTCGGGCTTGACATGGGACCTATCTGCTAATTCAAGCACTGTGGGTGTAGGTCTAAGTCCATGAAGTCCTAGGCAGATGAAGAGGTTTTTAGTCATGACATCGATGGTTGCACCTAGATCAATCAAATTATTGGTTATAGGTTGATTGTCAATATGGACAGTCACTGTCGGGTTCACTGAGTCATTATATTTAGTCAACAAAGGCTGATCAATCATGAGATCGGAAAATTTCCCCATGACATGGATAGTAGCAAGGTCTTTAGGTTTCCTTCCAGGCCTTTTGATGCATAGATCCCTCATTGTTTTAGCATAGATAGGTACTTCCTTAAGAGCTTGTAACAACAGAATTCACACATAAAAATTTTGCAATTCCTTGAGTAATTCAGATTCAGGTTGCAAGACCGACCCAGTTTCAGTTAATCATTGAGGGTATGGAGGGTTCTTAATGCTAACAGCTGAGTCAGCTATCACAGATGCACCAGCCTTGCTGAGACTGGATGTTGTAGGAACATCATATCCTCTCGAGCTGGCTACTACAAATGTAACAGTGGGTGTTGT
Organism: Pinus albicaulis; assembly: GCA_034641835.2. Lineage (NCBI taxonomy): Eukaryota > Viridiplantae > Streptophyta > Pinopsida > Pinales > Pinaceae > Pinus > Pinus albicaulis. The sequence continues at coordinate 798,228,332 of CM076572.1, read as the reverse complement.
ATCAGCTATTACATGTGTAACAACTGCCTCAGAATCGCCCATATCCTTTCTAGGTGATTTACATTCTTCGGTAATAATGGGAGTATGATTAGATCTTATTACTTTCCCTAATCGAAGTTGAACCTCGTTAATTCCAATAGGAGTAATAAGATAAGTCTAGAGGGTAACCGGAGCATCCATGCTCTAGGTTGCCTTATTATTTGGATTGGGGTTAGGTTGCACAGGTAACTGGTGTCGGACATAAGGTGTATGATTTTGAATAGAAGGAAGTTATAACTGCTGCTGCTATATTTTTATTTGAGGGGGAACTGGACCTTGGTCATTACTTCTCCAGTTTTGACCCCAAGAATCGGGTTGTGATGGAGGATATTTCATTGGTGGAGGAGACGACCATTTGTTCCATGGTGAAGGAAATTGTGTTGAGGAAGGAGTAGGATACTACCATGAATATTTTTGACTATTATAAACATTATTCCAAGAATAAAAATAGGAAAATTTTGGAGGAATACCTGTAGGTCGTGGCTGCCATGGTTTCTTTGATCCGATGAAATAAGAATATTGGACATCCTCGATTGATTCTTGAAGTAATGCCTTCAGTCTGGGCAATTCAGGACACTGATTCATAGAATGCGCCAACTCACATATGTTGCACAAATTGACACTATTCATTCCACATTCTCTTTCCAAATGTTTCTTTTTGCATCGGGGATAGAATATTGCTAAGGTTGCTTTAGCTTCTGCTTGTGCTTTCTTAACTTCTACCGTAGTGATCTGGGTAGAGAGAGTGCTAAGGAGATCGATTTTAAAATCCTCAAATAAATTCCCAACCTCTGCTCTGGTTACTCCTCCACTCGTGGACTTCTATATCCGGACTGAAGGATCCCAAACTGAAACTTTCCCTTTGATCGATCCTCTTGAGCTACGCAGGCAAAGCTTCATTATTTTGTCAAGAGGTTCTTGCGATATGTCTCATTTTCCCAATAGGTTCAGATGCTCCAGACAATCATCTCTTATACCTATTAAGAATATTGGCTTTAGAATTTCCTAGTCTAAGTTACTGAACTTAGACCTTTGTAAATTGTAATGAAATCGCTCCATATAGTCTTCCAAGCTTTCCTCCTCCTTCTCTACAATTCTGAAAATCTCATCCTTCAAATCCCTAGTTCGACAGTAATCCTGATACTTAAAGAGGAAGGCCTCCCTCATGTCATTCCAGGTCCAAATCGTGCTAGCACCCAGTCTCATGAACCATCTTAATGCTACTCCTTTCAGAGTAGCAGGGAATAATTTTAGCTCTTGGGCGTCTGAAGTGTAGTCATAACTTCTACACAGCACATCGAATTCAAACAGAAAGGTATCAGGGTCTTCAACAACATCCCTTGAAATAATGGTAGGGATAATAAAGGAATATTCTTCATAGGAGCCTCATCCTGTGTTTACTATTGGGAATTCAAAAGTAACATAGCTATCTTTCTTAACATTCTCATCCCCCATGGTTGATTCTTCCTGATGGGATGAACTAACCTCGGAGTGTACTGGAGATTGACAAATAAAAGGATCAGGTTGTTCCAGGACCAGCTATTTAACAACACTACCAACGTCCAAATGATGATCAATTAAATGTTGTTCCTCAGGTCCCTTATGCTCCTCATTGGTCTCTCTGTATCCTTCAATTCTCAGATCCTGATCAATGATTTTTCACTATTATTTTGAATCTAGAGTCTTGATATCAGGAGTGGATATGCTATCTGAAGGGTGGTGAGGTCCAGACACGGAAGACACCAATGGCCCATGCTTTGATATGGTAACTGCTTTATGTGGTCCTGTATTCCTATTATCTCTATATGATGTAGACTATTCCTTTTTTTCCCTTGAGATCAGATATCCAAAGAATGTCTTTGTTCCCAAATTTTCACCCTTCTTTTCCTTCTTACAACCTGTCTTTCCTGTAGTCAATAGAGTTGGGGGTGTTTGTAGATGTTGATGTGGTCCTATCGGCGCACATGGGCCCTATGTGTATCAATTCATCCTATAAGTGCTTCATTTTCTACAGCAGTGAGCCCAGTCAAGTTCATTAGCACAATGCACAGGTTCTTACCTCTCGTCTTACCGCCCAACGACTATATAGTTGAAGACACCCTAAAAGAACACCCAAAAATTCGAACTTCTAAGTGTCCTAGCAAGACATTGGTGAGCCCGTTCAAGTTCATTAGAGTGATGCACAGGTTCTTGTTGAAACCTTGGTTAAACTGAGAGGGGGGGGGGGGGTGAATCAGTTTAACACATTCATGGTTCTTTTAGAACTTTATTTTATACTTATTTACACCTTCAATTTGTGATCAACTTAATGTATAACAGAACAACAATATGAATAAGTGAGTAGCAGGTATTAAGCAAATTAAACACAGAATATCAACACATAATCATCATGCACATAGACAATAGATATAAGTGGAAACCCATAAGGGAGAAAACCACATCTTATTATTGTTGTGATGCAAAGGCAAGCTCCAACTCCCTCTCACCACTAATTTTCTGTAGGCTCCAACCTACAGGAGCTACTACCTCAATTCTGCAAGCTACAACTTGCAAGGAAGCTCCAACTCCCATATATTTTCTACAGGCTACAACCTACAGGAGGCTCCTACCTCAGCCAGCTACAACTAGACATCTCTCAAGCTACAACTTGAAACGGAAGCACAAACTCCCTCACTCTACAATAAGATCATATGCTGATTTACCTGGATATCAGCTCTATTTTCCTCCTTCTTCATTGTTGTCCTTCGAGCCTTAATATTTTCTTTAAATCATCTCTGGATCTTCACAGCTTCTGTATCTGCTCCTTCTTCATCTTACACTCTCTCACCTCTTTCTCCATTCTCTTACCATTTATGCATATGCTGGTAACATTATTTATAGAGATCACCTCATAACTGTTTGCATTCCACAGGGAATTCGAAATGAACAGGTATGACTCTTTGTCGCCCCCCTTATCATTTTCTTGTCCAACACATTCAGAAAAATATAACAGTATGTATACATTTTAGTATTACAGAGGAGATTTTCTTTGCCTATGGAGACTTGCCTTTGCATCACATACAATAAAAAATAATCAATGAATTTATATTTATAGTTACAACAAGTATATTTGTACTCAAATTCTCTTTATTCTTTTGTTTGCCAGTAATGTCTTTTCATTGTCTTAGTCCTTAGTCATTTCTGCTTTCTTCTATTACATCTAACATACCACATAACCCGTCATTTTGCCTAACTCAACCAAACTATTGTGTTTCCGGGCAATGCTGCCACCATATATTCTCCCTTTTTCTTCCGACTGCTTCATTTTCTCGAGTCTATTAGTCATTGCTCAACCTTCACCGCTCTCTAAACACTTGATTCTGCCCTTTTCTCTGTGTCGCGTCCTTACCCGAGCCTTTCTACTCGGGTTCATACTTTCTTCCATTACCAAGGCAAAACTGCTTTACTCTCTACATTTAGTGTCGGGTCTTATTCTACCCGAGTCCTTCTGCCGTGTTAAACCTTTTCTTCATAAATTTTTGTCGCCGCATCAACCACTATTCTGCACGAGTGTTGAGTCTTATTACTTACTCGAGTCTATTCTTGCATTAAAGCTTTCCTTTTTGCTTTACATTATAATCCCTCCTTTTTCTTCTTAACATTTATCAACAAATCCCATACTCCCTACTTGAAATTATTTAGGCTCGTGATTGACCAGATCATGATCCACTTCATTATTGCACTTCATGATTCCAGTTTATCCCATGTCATTCATCTGATCTTCCCGATTATATATGGTTGGTCCCACCTAACTTTATCGCTACTTCACATCGCAACTCACATAACTTCTAAGATTGTTCGATATCTCTCCTGCCCCGATTGCGATATGCGATCACATCGCATCGCATCCATCGATCGCATCGCATTCATCCATCGCATCGCATCCATCGATCACATCGCGCCCATCACATCGCATCTATTGCATTGCATCAATCAATCACATCACATTCATCGATCGCATTGCATCCATTGATCGTATCGCATCCATCACATCACATCTATCGCATCACATTAGTCGATCACATCACATTCATCGATCGCATCGCATCCATCGCATCGCTCTTGCTTCCGATTTGCGATCTAATTTCCGCCGATGCAATTATCACTGTTGATCTGTCCAAATCTACGGTCCTCATTGCTGTTTGCAATTCATTTGTATTTATGCCCCGCTTATCTTACGATGAATCATATCCATCCATTTCTTGCCTTTATTGTTGCTATCTAATCGTGACCTTCCAATCTCCTCACTTGGAATTCTTCAAAGACTTCTCTGTCTTAGTCGATTTTTGTTTGTTTATCCTCTCGCCGCTCTGCAACATCGGTTCCTCCACGCTACTCCTCTTGAGCTTTATTCAATTTCTAAGTGCGTTGATCTCTCCTGAGCTTGTTCTTCTATCTGATATTCACTCCGACTTGGGATTATTTCTCTTGATGCATGCCTTAAACGCGTCGATCTCTCTTGAGCTTGTTTTTCTTCCTTTGCTCCTTTTCTTCCTTAACTGCTTCTCTACTACCTCTGCTTCTTTCTGCCTTGCTTCTTAGTTGCATTTTCTTCTTTGCTACCTCTGCTGATAGTCTAATGTTTCTCCTTGTCTTGTTGCTGCTCTTCTACCTCTCTTTTATGCTTTCTTATTGCATTATTGCCTGATCTACTCCTTTTCCTTATTGCTGGTTCTTCTTTGCTCCTTTGTCTTAGTGATAGTTCAGGTGCTGCTCCTTTGTGCTCATTTGCCATCAATGACAATATTTCCAACAGTCTCCCCCTTTGGCATTGATGGCAACACATCCACCAGTACTTTGATTCTTCCTTCAGGACTTCCTCCCCCTTTCATTCTGAGAAGTATCTTGTCTTTCTTCCTCTGCCTACTTTACATAAGAGCCTTTCTTATTTTTCTTGCTTTTCCTCCCCCTTTGACATCAATGGAAAAGGGTTTCACTTTTCCCAGTGTGGTTTCTATCTTTTCATAATACTCTGATCTTGAGGACCTGTTCCATGCACTGCTCCATTGCTCTAGCTCTTTTATGACAATTTTATTGACTGCTCTCACCCTGGAATGATGTTTTCTTCTATGATACAGACTATTACTTGTCTACCGTATTGACCCCATTCCTTGTATGAAACCTTTATATATATATATATATATATATATATATATATGAATTTATAATCATATCAGAGAGTAACATCTCGTATTACCCATCTCAGTTTGTCTTTTAGATATTCGAAGTATTCTTTAGTGTTAGGTTTTGTGAATATGTTTGCTGTTTTTTCCTTGGTTGGTACATATTCCAACTTTACTAATTTCTGTGCTACTTGTACTTTGAGGAAGTGGTACTTTATTGGGATGTGATTTTTTTTTTTAATGAAGTACAAGATTTTTTGATATACTTATTGCACTTGTATTGTCACATCTGATAGAAATGGGTTCATCAATGCTTACCTTCATGTCTTGGAGAGCTTGTTTCATCCACATTAATTGTGTGCAACATGCAGCTGCTACTATGTATGCTTCTTCTAATGTAGATAGAGAGATAGAAGTTTTCTCCTTGCTTAGCCATGCCACCATAATTTTTCCCAAATAGAATGCACCTCCACTTGTACTTTTCCTGTCATCCACACAGCTGGCCCAATCTACATCTGTCTATGTTGTCAATGTGAAAGTTTTTACTTTTGGATACCATAGACCATAGTGTGCAGTTCCTTGTAGATATCTAAATATTCTCTTGATTGCAAGTAAGTGATTTTTTTTTGGTGCTTCTTGATATCTTGCCACAAGTCCTACTACCAACATAATGTCTGATCTAGAAGCAGTTAGGTATAGCAGACTTCCTACCATGGATCTGTAAATTCTTTGATCTATATCTGCAGATCCATCATTAACACATAGTTTGCATCCAATGATCATGGGAGTTATCACAGGTTTGCAGTCTTCCATTTGGAACCTTTTTAACATCTCTCTTAAGTATTTTTCTTGTGAGATGAATGCTCCTATGTTCTTTTGTTGAATTTGAATTCCTAAATAGAAGGTGAGCTCTCTAATCATAGACATCTCAAATTCTGATTTCATTTCTTCAGCAAATCCTTTTGTTAACTCATCTTTGTTGCTACCAAACATGATATCATCTACATATACTACTACAATTGGAGTTCATTTTCATTAGCCTTTATGTACAAATTGTTGTCTACTCCTCCTTTCTTAAAACCTTGTTTTTGCAAGTATTTGTCCAGCCTTGAATACCATGCATGAGGAGTTTGTTTCGGCCCATATAAGGCTTTCTTTAATCTGCACACATAGTCATGTTTATCTATTAAGGAGAATCCTTCGGGTTGTTCCATGTATACTTCTTCCTCTAAATCTCCATTCAAGAAGGCAGAATTCACATCCATTTGATATACCTTGAAATCATGATAGCATGCCAAGGCCAAAAACATTCTGATTTCTTCCATTCTGGCTATAGGGGCAAAGGTTTCATCATAATCAAGTCCTTCAATTTGAGAGTATCCCTTCCATACATGTCTAGCTTTATTTCGGATTACCTGACCTTGTTCATTCATCTTATTCTTGAATATCCATTTTGTGCCAATGACATTTTTCCCAGTGGGTCTTGGAATTAATTCCTAGGTATTGTTATTCTCAATTTGGTCTAGTTCTTCATTCATAGAATTTACCTAGTTTTTGTCTTTGATGGCTTCTTCGAACTTCTTTGGCTCTATTTGAGATAACACGGCTAAGTATACTTCTTCTGTCTATTCAGCAAGATGTCTTCTTGTCTGGACTCCCACACTCTTGTCCCCAATGATTTGATCTTTTGGGTGGTTCTTTTGAGTGTGTCTTGAGGGACCTTTTGAGTTTAATTCAATATCTTCTCTCGTTGTTCTACAGTGTTCATAATTATCTTGTTTTCACCTCATTGATTATCCGAGGATTGGGTACAAATTTTGTGTTTCTTGTCTCCAGTTTGGTAGATCTTCATCAACTCTTACATCAATGCTTTCCACAATTTTGTGCAATGCTAGAACACCGTAACCCCTTACTCTTGGATGCATATCCAAAATATTCCTTCACTGTAATTTTTTGTACCAAACTTTCGCTATGTTTTCATCATTGTCTTTATGAAACACTTGCTTCCAAAGACTCTAAAGTTCTCGATTGATGATGGTTTACCATGCCAATTCAAGAGTTTTTACGCTCGTCTTAAATGTGCTCATGACAATGTGAATAGCCAGTGTACCGTCCCCGTAGGTTTTGGGAATGTTACTTTCTTGCATCATGGCTCGGGAAATCTACTGTATCTTTTTTTCCTCTCGCCACTCCATTTTTGTTGAACCGTACCACAATTGTAAACTGTTGTTTTATCCCATGTTCATTGCATAGGTCTGAAAAATCATAGTCTGTGAATTCACCTCCTCTGTCTGATCTGATGCACTTTATCTTGCATCTTGTTTGATTTTTTGCCAATGCCTTGAATATTTTTAATTTCTCAAGTGCTTTCGATTTATATTTGAGAAATTCTACCCACGTCAATCTCGTAAAATCATCTATTATCAACATGAAATAAGATTCTTCGCTTGGTGCTTTAGTTCTTGATGGTCCACACAGGTCCATGTGTACAAGCTGAAGAGGCCGACTTGTAGATAGTATCTCTTTGGTCTTGAAAGATATGCAGGTCTTCTTTCCCAGTTGGTAGGATTTACATATCGTATTTGAAGGCTTCTTTATTGCTAGCATATCTCTGAATGCGTTCTTCTTGCTCAGGCTGATGATGTGGTCAAAGTTTAGGTGTCCCAATCTTCTATGCCATAATCATGATTCATCAAGTTTGCTTATGTGGCATGCTTCATTCTCTTGTTTCATTATATATACATTACTATCTATTTGAACACCTTTGATCAAGGTCTTTCCTATGGTGCTCGATCTTACTTCACAGTCTTGGGCTCTAAAAAGGACCTCACAGCCTTTATCACACATTTGACTGACGCTTAGTAGATTGGCTTCCATCCCATCCACAAATAGTACATTTTGAGCCTTTCCTCTTCCATTATTCATACTGACTAAGCCTTTTCCTTTGATTTTCCCTGCTTTATCATTTCCGAATGTTACATTCCCAGATTTATTTTCATCAAAGGTTACAAACTTGCTTCGATCTCTAATCATATGCTTTGAACATCCATTGTCCAAATACCATTGGCTTTTCTGATCTTGAGCTATTAAAGCCAAGTTTCACTTATTCAACTTCTTTTCCCACTGCATGCATCCTTCTGTTTGTTACCTTTCCTAAGAAGATGGACCACATTCTCTGAGAGGACATTTGTGACACTTGTGCCCGATTTGATGGCAGTCAAAGCATTTGATTATGTTTCTGAATGGATTATGTACACAAGTGAATTCTCCATTGTTCGTCAATCTCCTTGAGTTTTCATACATCATTCTTTGTCCATTCGCTCTGCACTCCATGGCTTTATGGTTGTACCCCTTACAATAAAAACAATACCCATGGAAATGATTAGTGTACTTGGTGAAGGGTTGTCCTCTCCATTGTTTGCTTGAGGTAGTCTTTTCATTTTCTACATCCTTTGCTAGTTGGAATCGATTCTCTTTGTCTGACAGTATGCAACAATATGTTGTAGTTTGTGGCAGGAAAAACAAGTGAGATACCAAATCCACAATAGGAAATTTGGGGCATATCCCAAATCCACAGCAGCCCAAACTTCTATTCCTAGAGACATTATGTACGTCCTCATTCTTATTTTCCAAAAGGAATAATTTGTACCAGTAAACAAAGGGGCTTTATTTTTTGAGCATCCTTCTAGACTAGCCATCTTGGGGACCTAGGATCTCCTTCCAGTTGTTAAACTGATACACAAGGAACCCGCTCTGATACCAATTGTTGAACCCTTGGTTAAACTGAGAGTGGGGGAAGGGGGTGAATCAGTTTAACACATTCATGGTTCTTTTAGAACTTTCTTTTATACTTATTTACACCTTCAATTTGTGATCAAATTAATGTATAACGAAACAACAATCTGAATAAGTGAGTAGCAAGTATTAAGCAGATCAAACACAGAATATCAACACATAATCATCATGCACATAGACAATAGATATAAGTGGAAACCCATAAGGGAGAAAACCACATCTTATTATTGTTGTGATGCAAAGGAAAGCTCCAACTCCCTCTCACTACTAATTTTCTGTAGGCTCCAACCTACAATAGGCTACTACCTCAATTCTGCAAGCTACAACTTGCAAGGAAGCTCCAACTCCCATCTATTTTCTGAAGGCTACAACCTACAAGAGGTTCCTACCTCAGCCAGCTACAACTGGACATCTCTCAAGCTACAACTTGAAATGGAAGCACCAATTCCCTCACTCTATAATAAGATCATATGCTGATTTACCTAGATATCAACTCTGTTTTCCTCCTTCTTCATTGTTGTCCTTCCAGCCTGCATATCTGCTTTAAATCATCTCTGGATCTTCACAGCTTCTCTATCTGCTCCTCATTCATCTTACACTCTCTCACCTCTTTCTCCATTCTCTCACTTCTTATGCATATGATGGTAACATTATTTATAGAGATCACCTCATAACTGTTTTCATTCCACGGGGAATTCAAAATGAACAGGTATGACTCTTTGCCTTCCCCTTTCTCATTTTCTTGTCCAACACATTCAGAATAATATAACAGAATGTATACATTTTTGTATTATAGTGGAGTTTTGCTTTGCCTACAGAGACTTGCCTTTGCATCACATACAATAAAAAATAATCAATGAATTTATATTTATATTTACAACAAGTATATTTCACTCAGCCCTTTCAACTCTTTGCTCGTTGTGCATTTGTCTTTTTTGCTACTATCAGAGTCATTTCGGTTTCTTCTATTACATTCAACACAGCTATGCATAACTATCATTTTGGCCTAACTCGACCCAACTGTTGTTCTTCCAACAGTGCCACCATATTCTCCCCTCTTTGTTTCTGACTCTGCATCTTTTTCTTGAGCCCACAGCGTTCAACCTTCACCGCTCTTCTAAACACTCGATTCTTACCGTTTTCTTTATGTCGGGTCCTTCCCTGAGCCTTTCTACCCACGTTCATACTCTCTTCCATTATTAAGGCGGAACTGCTTTACTATCTACATGTAGTGTCGGGTCTTATTCTACCCGAGTCCTTCTGTCGTGTTCAACCTTTTCTTCATAAACTGTCGTTGCTGCATCAACCGCTATTCTGCATGAGTGTCGGTTCTTACTCGAGTCTATTCTTGCGTTCAGGCTTTCCTTTTTGTTTTACGTTATAATCCTCCTTTGCTCTCTGAAACTATTTAACAAATAAATCCCATACTCCCGGACTTGAAATGCTTTAGGCTTCAACGTTGACCTGCATCGCGTCCACTTCATTATCGCACTTCGACGATTCCAGTTATCCCATGTGCCTTCATCCATATGATCTCCCGATTATGCGATATGCGAAGGGTCCCACCTGAATTTATCGCTACTTCGCATCGCAACTCACATGACTTCTAAGATTGTGCAATATCTCTCCTACCCCGATTGCGATATGCGATCGCATCGCATCACATCCATCGATCGCATCGCATTCATCGATCACATCGCATCCATCGATCGCATCGCATCCATCGCATCACATTTATCGCATCACATCAATCGATTGCATTTCATTCATCGATCGCATCGCATCACATCTATCGCATTGCATCCATCGATCGCGTCGCATTCATCGATCGCATCGCATCCATCGCATTGCTCTTGCTTCCGATTTGCGATCTAATTTCCGCTGATGCGATCATCACCGTTGATCTGTCCAGATCTACGGTCCTCATTGTTGTTTGCAATTCATTTGTATTTCTGCCCTGCTTATCTTAAGATGAATCATATCCGTCCATTTCTTGCCTTTGTTGTTGCTATCTAATCATGACCGTCCAATCTCCTCACTTGGAATTCTTCAAAGACTTCTCTGTCTTAGTCGATTTTTGTTTGTTTATCCTATCGCTGCTTTGCAAAATCGGTTCCTCCACGCTACTCCTCTTGAGCTTTATTCAGTTTCTAAGTGCGTTGATCTCTCCTGAGCTTGTTCTTCTATCCGATATTCACTCCAACTTGGGATTCTTTCCCTTGCTGCATGCCTTAAACGCGTCAATCTCTCCTAAGCTTGTTTTGTTACCTTTTCTCCTTTTCTTCCTTAACTGATTCTCTGCTACCTCTGCTTCTTTCTACCTTGCTTCTTAGCTGCATTTTCTTCTTTGCTGCCTCTGCTGATAGTCTAATGTTGATCCTTGCCTTTCTGCTGCTCTTTGCCTCTCTTTTATGCTTTCTTACTGCATTATTTCCTGATCTGCTCCTTTGCCTTATTGCTGGTTCTTCTCTGCTCCTTTGTCTTAGTGATAGTTCAGGTTCTGCTCCTTTGTTCCCCTTTTCCACCAATGACAATATTTCCAACAGTTCTTACCTCTCGTCTTACCGCCCGAAAATTGTGTCGCTGGAGACGCTCTAAAGCAAGACATTGGTGAGCCCACTCAAGTTTGTTAGAGCGTTGTGCTGGTTCTTACCTCTTGTCTTACTGCCCGGCGATTGTGTGGCTAGAGACACTCTAAAAAAACAAAATGCTCATAAATTCACACTCCTAAGTGTCCCAACAAGACATTAGTGAGCCCGCTCAACTTCGTTAGAGCGTTGTGCAGGTTCTTACCTCTCGTCTTACTGCCTGGAAATTGTGTTGCTGGAGACACTCTAAAAACACACAGAAAGTGCATCTTTAAGAAACAACTCTGATTGATTAGATTGTCACTACCATCCCCGGCAACGACGCCAAAATGTTGGGTTGTATTAATCACTTTTGAATGACTAAAATAGTACACATAAATTATCAATCTAGTGACGTCTTTTATTTCAATGACAGTTTCACTGTCTATGCAGATACACCAAACCAGAAGCAATCCCAAATAAAATAAATCACTGCTGAAGTAAATGCTGAAAGTAAATCACTCATGCAAAAATAAAATGATCTACAAGACTGAAATCACACTTCAATTAATCTGTTCCAGCGTACCACACAACAATTATCCAGTTGGTGTCTCTAATATAATATGTGTAACAACATACAAAATATTGAAATTGAAGTAGATATATTCACAACTGAAACAGCAGCAACAACACCTCTATTGATACATAAACCAAAATACAAACACATATAAAAAACTACCTTAATCACTGCAATCCCTACTAAGAAGGAGGGCCCTTCCTCCCTAGCAAGGCGCAGGTAGAGAAAGAACTTAATAGAAACTAAATTGAATAACGCATGTAACAACAATAATAGGATAATTTGTATTAATATGAGAAAAATTATAGAGCCAAAATAATGTTATTCTTCTCTAACCTTTCGACCTCTAGGGCCAAGACCTATATAGTGGTTACATCTCAGAAAATCAAGAGATAGATCAGTCATGAAAATCTTATGATTCTCATGTTGATCGAAATAGAGTACATATGGTTATAACCACTTCTTAATAAAATTCTAACTAGAAAATTATTGATTACAATCAAAACTGCCCATAGGCTGTTATCCAAAAATACAATGCTCAATAACTTCTACAGCTATCACGAGAAACCACAATTGTATCTTAACAACTAAAGGACAAGTTAGCAATAGGAGTTGATGAGATCTAGTCAGTGGTACAACTGTATCAACAGTTCGCCAGCGAGTCTGTAACAACAAAGTGTAACAACAATTTTCTAGCAGGTTTGTAACAGCATCATGATGTAAAAAGCTCGTTGTAACAGCAAACCCTTAACGACTCCTGTATGTCCCGTGTTCGGGATCTTTAGTGCTACAAACGACATCTAGAAAGACAACACAAAGACCATATATCTTCTCCAAACATTCATCCTCAATTAGTCATAAAAAAGGTACGATATATCATAATAATTGATGAAATGGAAAAGTAATGAAAATAAGGTGAAACAACACAAGTTAGGATAGAAAGGTAGGAAAAAGAGGCAAAGAAAGTCCCATTTGTTATAGTCATGAGGCAAAATAGAGAAAACAAATGTAGGAAAAGTGTGAAAAACTGGCACCCAACAGAAGAGTGTCATGTTCAAGAGTGACTCACTGCCATTGACAAGTGGGGTACCTTTTTTTTCCAATTTCACCAACCATACTGGTCAGTACCTCTCTTTTTTTAACAAGCTTGAAGAGGATAACATATGTGTGATCTGTAAGTTCATCCTTTGGATGAATCCCTCTGAGTTTGTTTAACGAACCCTGAAATGAGTGGTTCGGTCTCGTCATGTTTGATAATTCCATCGTTTTTTGATGTTTTAACGAATGCAGCGAAGGTAAAACTCGACATCTTTTTCACGTTTAAAGATTTTGAATAAAAGGTGAAAAATAAAACTCCATATTCTGAAAAGGCAGAAAACGATACCCAATAAAACACCTTATCCATGTTCAATTAAGGTATTCCTTTTTCATAAATAGTCTATCTCAGTCCGGAAAAGGGTTAAACTTGTATTGAGTAGACGTATTTTCATTTAATTTAACGAGTTTGAAAAGACAAGTGTTGGACAATGTTTTCATATTTTGGGAGTATGAAAAGAGATGAAAGAGGAATCCTCCTGAAGGAATGAGTGGTATAAAGGGTAGCAACTAGTTCCGGTCATGATGGAACCACTCAAAATATGTAGAGGTCAAGAGGCAAGCTAATAAGACCACTCATCGCAACGGTTCCGCAGGCAAGGGTAAAAAACCAAGTGAAAGAATTTGATCAGCCAAGAAGATGGTGATGATGGAATGAGAAAACCAAGGCTCATCTAACATAAATAGGCTGATAAAAATGGAAAACATGAGAAATAGGATGAGAATGGTTTCATTTTTACACAAGCTTGAAACATGGGAAACTATGCTTGAAATTGGTTTCATTTTTACACAAGCTTGAAACAGAGGAAAACTATGCTTGAAATAAGTTTGCATGCCCCCAACATAATGATTCAATTCAAGGCACATGCCCCCCAAGCTTCATTTCATGCACCTAAGTAGACTATTGATTATTAGCAGGTAGATGGAATGAAGGTTCATTTACGAGATCAAGTGAAAGACTCAATTGAGAATTTACAAGATATAATCAAAGACGCGAATTGGAAGGGGATATGTTTCATTTTTGAATGAGCTTGACACAGGGAAAGGAACTTTTCTCATGGGACCTTGTTTCAGTTTTTAACAAGCTTGAAACAAGAAAAGGAACTATGCTCCAAGAACCTTGTTTCATTTTTTAACAAGCTTGACACAAGACAAGGAACTATGCTCCAAGGAACCTTGATCATGGCCCCCAGGAAGCCATGGATTCGAAAAAAGCTCTCATTATATGGGAGAACAATGTTCCGAAAGGGATATATATCAAAGGATCCAATGGAAATATTAGGCTCCAATTCCCCCAGTAAATGATTCACCATATCACCTACTGGATCTAGGTCAAAAGAAGTTGAGCAGATAGTGAAAGGCTCATCTTAATCAGAAGGTATATGAATGGGATAGGTTGCCACAAAATTAAACTGTGGCAGGGAACAAACCCCTTTCATATAAGGACCATTTATAGAAGTTGGTTTATTGGGAGTCAAATTAGGACCAATGAATGAAATATGGTCAACGATCATGATTCTTCCTTCATGTGGGAAACACATCACATGAAAGAGTGAAGAGACAAGAGCTCCCATGACATAAACATAGTCATGCCCAGGGAGTAAATTAAAATCCAAAGGGCCTTGGACTACCATCACATCAATATAGATAGTTTTTCCTCCCAAAGTAATAGGGAACTTAGGAAGGATCCCTTACAGTTGATCGGTTCCTTTGTTAAAGGCCAACAGATTCTGGGTAACAAGCACAAGTTGCGGAGAATCGAAAGCTTGCCAAGTAGTTGAGGACATAATACTAACAGATGTGCCTTCATCTATGATTGTGTCAGGTACAAGAACATTATAATCATGTATTGTGACTTGGATGGGCACATAAGGAGGAAGACGATATCCTTCCAGTCGACTCCAATCAAAGGAAGTGATCATAATACTTGGAGTGGGTGTTGTTGGAACGAGAGAATTTCCCCCTTGTGCTATGGGAACGAGAGAACTGCTCCCCTATACCTTGGGAATGTGAGGATTTCCCTCCAGTTCGATGGGAACAAGAGGATTTCCCCCTTGTACCGTTGGAATGGGTAGATTTCTCCTAATTCATTGGATCTGAAGAAACAAGAAGAACTTGATCAGTATGAATTTCACTCTCTTCAGGAAATGCACGATCAAATGAAGGTGGAATTGAGGCAATCATTCTCTCAAACAATGGTTGGTTGAGAACAAACTCATGGGATCCACATTCAGAGAGAGTGGGATTGACTGGAGACAAATTATGATCAATCACTTCATCAACTAGTGGAGGATTGGGATAAATATTCGATAACTAGCCGGAAGACGAGGCTGAGAAGCTGTAAGGTTTTCCAACACTTTTGAGTCTTCATCCATATAAGGAAAAAGCTTAATAAGATAATTCCTTTCACATAACCTATATGGAAACTTGACTTTACCCTTTTTCCCATGGAACTTACTATCCTTGATCTCCAAAGATTGACGACAAAGGATGATGTTGTTGAATTTCCATAACCTTGGGTCTAGGATAGAGTCTTAAAATATCTGACGCTACCAAAACAAGAATCTCAATAGAACCAGGATAATTTCCCTCAATCATCCACTAGTACAAGATACAAACTGGGGCTTGGTGTCAGTACACCGACGACCAATATTCCCTCAACAAGATACTCTGACCATCTAACTGATGGAGTCGACTCTCTCATATCCTCCTAGTCGTACCTTGAACCTGCCTAGTCATTCGGCTCCCGATCTGCAGCTCCTGCCTCTATCAATGCTCCATGTCTATTTGACCACTGAACCTTGGTTATCAATTTGCTCAATAGTTGATCGTTCGTCCACCAACACATCAACACATTGAGACTCCTTTCGAGTTGTTCACTGCTCCACTTGTGAACAACTCTCAATATTCCCACTCCTGCTCCTTAGCTAATCAAGGACTTCAACCCACTATGGTCTTCCTGCGCTACTCCGATCAAGACCAACATAGGGCACAAAGGGCTACCACCTATCACTGCAAGATGTCCATCTCTCACAATGAACATGAGCTAGGATGACTGGCCATCATCTGTTGTATAATTCCTTCTCCACACACAAGTCTCAGGCTACTCAAAACTTCTCTGGGTTGATCATACCATTGAGCTCAAAAACTGGCTCTCTAGCAACCACTTTTTTCCATCAAATTTTTTCACTCCGGGATTCAACTTGGGAATTATCACATTGTACTCCAGAAAACCATAAATTCCCATTCAACGTTCACACTTGGTCCACTCTCACGCTGCATTCCAAGATTCTGCAAGTGACCAATCCTCATTATAGCATCTACTCCTAGTTAGGGAATTCAACATCTAGGAAACCCCTCCACATGGCTGCTAACAAACTTCACCAACAATCCTCTCTTACGACACTTATCCATTGTGAGATATGCTCCTAGTTGGGGTTTCTTAACACCCAAGACAACCCCAAAAAATGGCTCCCATGGTTTACACTATCCAAACACTAGGACAACCTTCCATCTAACATCTAATCAACATGAAACCATCACATACCTCTTTAGTCATGGACTTTCATACACTGTTGTAGGTCTGACCCACTAGCTAGGTTTGCAACTTCACTGCAACAACTCCCTTTCCACACATCCATACCTCCCTTTTCTGCTACGAACTTCCCTTCCTTTTTTCCACAATCTCCTTGAGGTCTGGGCTAAATCCATCCCCAAACCACCCTTCTCGACCCTCTATTCAAATTAGGTGAGGCATGCGGCCTTCTTGTAGCTACAAGAAGCCTTATGACCTGCTTACTTTAAAGGAAAAGAGTATGTTCATAATTTTTAGTGTCTTCAATGTCTGTGGCATTCAAAAATGGAGATAAACCACACAAAAGTGGCCCAAAGACTCCTCTAAAGCATGTCTTTGCACTCTCTTCTCCACATACTTGTGAAACCCTTTCAAACAAGACCAAAACAATCCTCCACTACTTCGACCTTCTTCCTTCTAAGCTACGTCTGCCTTAGGATGGAATTCCTATGGAAAGATGCACTTGTGGATTGTCTAAATGAACTCCACTCACCTCCTATTTATACAAAAATATAAGGACTTCACTAATTAATGAAGGGTCATGTCTATTGGGAAAATTCACCTCAAGCCTACATGACTTGACTATCCAAACATTAATGACAGCTTCAAAAATTCATAACTTAAGTTATAAAGCTCTGATTTGGGTGATTTTCGAAGCGTTGGAATCGACATGCCAAGCTCTATCACCTCAAATTTTCTCATAGTCAAAATATTCATGGTTTTGGCCCAAATATCGATGGGTGAAAAATCCATGCTTGGGTTCCAATCCCACAAGGCAACTTTTGGAGATCCTTCCTCCAAACCCTCGATCCTTAAGGCTTGGAGTACCTCCCAAGCTACAAATATCAACAGATGTGAGCCTGTGGACCACACTTCTAATACCTTTGGAATACCGGGACAATCTCTAAGAAGGTGATCACCCTTACATAACTTGTAGGGGAATTTAACTTTGCAGGGTTTATTGAAAGGTTTTTCCATCCTATTTTCATCTATAGCAATGGTTGCATGGTTGCCCCCCTTCTTATTTTTCTTCTTCTTCTTAGTTTCCTATTTACTAGAATCAAGGCTTTCACTAGGCGAGGAGGAAGAAAGGGATGAAGAAACAACATGTGAAGAAGGAAAAGGGTCAACTTGAGGTTGATGTTGTTCGGGTGGAGGAGAACTTGGTTGAGAAGTAGTTTGGACATTCATAACCAAAGAGGTTGAGAATAAACAAACATGAAAACTAATGGTAAATCCGAGAAGGGACAACATTGCCATATAAGGAGCACCAATATTCCCAAAAGGAGGAAAAGGAATAGGATTCCCATTAGAGGGGTTTCCTCAATTGGTAGGCTAAGGAACTATCGTCATTAGTCTCAAGCTAATATCTACTAAGGAGTTATTCCACAATGAAGATGTTTTTCTACGGTAAATTAATTGATTTTATAAAATAAAAGACATGAAATCAAATAAAACAAGGGTAACTAGGAAAAAGGGTTTACCAAGTAACTGTGAACTGCAATATACCACCTTGAAGAACAAAGTATTTACGTACAGGCAAGAAATATTCCAGAATGTTTTGTTTGATGTATCACAGTTTACAAGGTGACTGACTTGGTTACTTATGGCGAGGATAACAACCTATGGTGAACTTCCAAAATATACTCGATGGTACATGGAATTCCAATCCATAGTAGTGTTTTCTAATGCGTAATCGTTTGATGAGAAAGTTCTCATATACTTATCATGCATGGAGCGACATCCAATATACCCAAAGGTATGCAGAGAACGATCATATACACTTACATACATGGAACAGGATATCACCCCTAGGATGTAACGTGGACAAAAAATGACAACTCCTACGTTTAAAGACACCAAAACATGTCTCTAGCCTAGACCTCTATGTGTATCGTTTTTTTTTTTTCACAGGAGGGAAACTGATAACTGGAACCATACAATCATATATGCCACACAAGATCACATCGTGCTGCTGCCAATGAAAACCCTCTTGGCCGACATCATCCCCCACAAACAATACACATCAATTTTCACAGGCTTAGGCCTGACAGTCACCCACGGGGTTTGAAATGATCCTTGGGTTAATTGAGGTGAATTTTAGAGTTGATCTTGAATTATGTTTCGATTTCATGGCTCAAAACTCGATGTCACCTAAACACACATGATGCAACTAATATGACAAAAAGAACTATTTTCCTTTTCCTTTTAACAATGAAAGGCTTAACTAAGTAGGGGAAGAAGAAATCAATCAACAATGCAACAAACAAGTGATGCAACAATCGATCTCCTCAACTTCAATACAATCAAAATCAAAGCCCTATATGCAATGCATAATGCATAAGATTTTTCTTTTGGATTTCACTTAATTTTCAGATGAAAACTAAGATATTTGTCTAATCATTGATAAAAGTAAACATTTCAAAATGATGACTAAAACACCAATTCATTGAAGCACTCAATGATCAAACAAATCAATTTAGTAATGACATAATGATAAGGAAAAAGGGAAATATAAAAAAATCCTTATCAAAGGCACTTAAAAAAAAAACAAGATGAAGGCTTATGAGAGACCAAGACACACTCAGGAACACAAGGAGGACCAACTGGAACAAATTTAATCAGAGATAAAATCACAAAAATGATTTTTTTGCATCAAATAGGGATCATATAAGGTGCTAAAAGGGCTATGGTGCACTGCAATGCAAGTGTAGAGAAGGCTAGGGGGCACTGCAACACACTACTTCTAGACCACATGGTGCATTGATCAAGAAAAGCCAAGTTCTGACATAAAATATCCAAGTAAATCTCGATGAAAGGACTTCCTAGGTGTATTCTTGACTGAGTATGACAGTGAAGGTCCGAAGAAGAGGTGGAATAAGCACCAAGGACAAAGAAACCACCAAGGGAATACATTGTTCCCCAATGGAGTCACCAATTTGGTATACAATCTACGACTATGGATAGAAGTATCTTGAGAATTTGGAGGGCTAGAGATTAATACAAATTATCTTCTTGATAATTACTTGTGAGCTTATTTATGTCTTCTCTTTTTTATCTTGTTTAGTCTTTCATCAAGTAAATTATCAAAATACACAAGACACAAACTTAGGCTTCTAGAGCCAGGACAAAACCTCTCCCTCTTGGATAGGAAAACCCCCAAATAATTCTTCTTATAGATCTTCAAATGACAAGTACCATGACCCATACTTAGACCCTTGACCTATGAATGTTTCCAATACCTTGTTACTTCTTCTTTGAAAATCTTCCATGTTGATCTTTCTTTCTTGCACCAGTCTGCATTGTCCTTTCTTTTATTAGCTGTGAGAGGGAAGATAAATACTATATTTACCTTCCTCTCTTTTCTTATCAAGCAATAACCCTTACTTTAGATATTCACATTGCAAACTACTATTACACCTAAGATAAAAACGACACTTAACATCTCAGACAATGTAAGCACTGAACCACTGCAATTGACTTCAAAATTCTGCATTTCAGTTCTCTGCAAATTCTGCATATTGTCAAGTATCTTCTGCACTTCTTTATATGTATGCATCTTACTTCATTACATGTATACCTCCACTCATTGTCATATATATATACTCTGCACTACATATGTATGCATCTTACTTCAATACAAGTATACCTCTATTTGTTGTCATATATATATATATATATACTCCATACTGCATAATGCTTATTATCCGCAATGAATATCCTTTGTCTTCCGCACTGTGTATCTTTTATCATCCACACTTATATTCATACTTGTTTGAACTTACTATTACAAAGATCATTGTTGAATTCTTCATGGATGATCGCATCATATTACAAGTATTGCTCACACTTCTTATCACAAAGATCCACACTATTTTTTGTCTTTTATCCACAATATGTTTCAGAGATATCCGTAATGTGTTTCAGAGATATTCGCATTTATGTTTCAGTGATATCTGCATTCCCTTCTTTCATTCTTGTTTTAGATCCACATTCTTACTTTCCTTATGACCGCATGACATGTTCATATATATATATATATATATATATATATATAGGGCACAGTCCTTAAATAGGCTGACCATACAACTGAGTGTTAGGTCGACTTTTCCATGGTGAATTAGGCCGACTATAGAAAGTTTATTCCAACGTTGATGACGTATTTATTCACAGCATTTAAAGCTTGTCTTCCATCATTGTTTGAGGGCTGTTGTGAGCTTCTTCCACAAGGTCTTGGAGCATATATTCCTAGACTAGATCCTTTATGTATGAGACACTTAATTCTATTTATTCCTAAAAGACAAAAACCTAATAGACATCAAGAATAATTCTATCTACATAATAAAATCTTGCTCATGAAACCCATGAAGCAAGTACACCAAAATACATTTTATTATCTTTGTCTTCTTCTTTACATAAATACATAATTACATAGTCAACATGAAGACAGACCTCGTTACACTTTTCAACACTCTCTTTTAACTAGGGAGGTATTCATACAGGTACATGGTCACTTTCAAACTGAAGAATATCATAAGAAGAATTGGATTGGTAATTGCATCTGTATAGCATCATATCAACCAGCATTGTCCTAATGCAAGGCCTTGATTAACAACCCCATCTCTCAACGATAAAATGGGCTACAATGCTGGCGAGACACATGACTTATAGACACCATAGTCATTGTCTCTCTGAGGTACATACTCCACCCGGGTGTTCCCAAAGTATGACCTTCTTGGACTATTCTTCTCTTGGGAAACTAGCCCTCAAAGAATATCGGTCCCCAACTATTCTTATCTTGAATTCCCTAACACATTCTCAAAGAGTATCAAATGCCAGATGATTACCCAATCCTCCATTCTGTCTTCCCAAGAATAGAATGGTGTGTCTATCTCTCCCTCTCAACCAGGGAGGACCTATTCCACAAGAGAATGAACTCATTCCTATACAAGGAATGTACCTAATATAATTCTTAGGAATTACCAACTTTCTTCCAAGTAAGAAACTTATCACCAGAGTCCCTCTTAGCTAGGGACCTCTAGCAACAATGGTGAGACACCCAGCTACTCATGAGGAATTCCTGCCCTCGATGTCATGGATTTTGATATTGAGTAATCTTCAACTGTTAGCTTCATATGGCATAGATCATCCATCACTTTCATCCACGAGTCATGTCAGCTATCAGAAAGTGATTCATCAGAATTCGTTATCTGGTTCATCGTAATGCCATTTTTCTTATCTTCGAATCATCTCCAAAGACCATACATCATTTCTTATGATTAGCAACCCTGCACAAATTCATCCAGATAAACATATGAACCTTTAAAAAGTTACCTTAGTGATGATATTTCACCATGACATCTTCATGTAGGCATCGACATCCTTTATTCAAATTGACACAACTCCTAATGATATGTTTTTCCAAGGGTCTTCTTATTTACCAGACTTCCATTAGAGTCTACATATCTTCCTAGAGGATATTTTAGTCACGTATTCTTGGCTTCTGAATGATAACTACTTCTCAACATGGTTGCATTTCATGATCTCTTCCTTTCTGCACATTCTCCATTATTTTTATTTTTTTTCATATACAACCACCTCATCTTCGATGAGGACATATTATGTTGATTTTATCTTGTCAGTGCATCAAGAGATCCTTCTTCATAGATCATACTTCTAAATATGGAAGTTTATTACCTG
Source organism: Pinus albicaulis (assembly GCA_034641835.2). Lineage (NCBI taxonomy): Eukaryota > Viridiplantae > Streptophyta > Pinopsida > Pinales > Pinaceae > Pinus > Pinus albicaulis. The sequence continues at coordinate 798,205,823 of CM076572.1, read as the reverse complement.
CAACCATATGACATGACTTCACAGCATCTAGTATCAGCATATATGTATACATACCTCATACCTATTTCCCTTGAGTCTTCCTGTAGCAATTTCTCTAGAATGAAGAGCTTCATTCCTTTGACCTGCTCTGTCAATATGTCATCACAACCCAAAATTTTGTCCTCATGATGACCCTTGATCTGATGACTGCTTTACTTTAGTAGAGAGGTTTTCCAGAAGCTGTTTCACCGAGAGTTCCTTTCATGATGCTTATTAATGTACATAGCTTCCTATCATACTATTTTACAACCAATCAGAAATCACTTAAAGAGAAATATGATCTCAATCATAATAGAGATATCTTGCTTCCTCTTTCTTAGATCTCTTAGCATTAGGTTCTTCCCTTTCATTAGTGACATGGGCTTCTTTCTTTTTCCTCTTGTCCTTTCCAGATTTAGGACAATCTCTTTTATAATGCTCAAGTTTATCACATCTAAAGCATCATGTTTTGTTCATACTATTTTGAGGACCAAACTTACCAAATCTTCCTTTCTTTCTTGACTTGGCTGCAAAGGCTTGATTCCCTTCAATTGATCCTGTAATAGCTTTGTCTTTTAATCTTGTTTCCTCTATTTTACATAGAGACCCTAAATCGTGGAATGTTGTGGCTTCTATCTTCCTATATAATCCCAAAGTGAAGTTTCCCCATTCTTCTCATAGATCATTTAGCACTCTTGTAGCCTTCTCCCAGTTCCTGCAGTTGATGAGAGAGATTCATTTTACTGTAGTACTCACAGAGAGTGGCTCCACTAATTTCTTATATACCTCTTTTGACGATTTTAGATTTGGTACATCGGAGATGATAGAGTCTTTTATGGATTTTATAAGAATCCTTTGGGTTCTTATATCTCCCTTCATGAATTTTGGCATGACTTCATTGTCCTTGTCTTCTATGGAAAGTTTTGAAACTCCAAACAGATTGTTCCTTTCTTTGCAAAGGATACATTTTAATATATTCATATAAAGTCATAGATATACTTACTTGAGTAGATGCTTTTATTCTTCTATTAGCTTGATTACTTTAAAGATGGTTGAATCTTTCTTTGAATGGTGATTGATAAGGATGTTCCGCTGCTTCCTTGGAAGATCAAGGATGATAGGTAACTTTCCTTGAGGCTTTTGAAGGCAATAATTTGAGATGGAAATGAACTGCTGGCATATTTAAGATGGTTCTATAATACTGTCTTATTTCTTTCACTGTGGAAGACTGGCCTTTCTTCTAACCAAATCGTTGCCTTGATGCCTTCCATGAAATTTGATCCTTGAGTGTCTATATGCCCTTTCTAGCACCTTAGCTCTGATACCATGTTGAGAATTTGGAGGGCTAGATATTATTACAAATTATCTTCTTGATAATTACTTGTGAGCTTACTTATGCCTTCTATTTGTTTTCTTGTTTAGTCTTTCATCAAGTCAATTATCAAAATCCACATGACACAAACTTAGGCTCCTAGAGCCAGGACAAAACCTCTCCCTCTTGGAGAGGAAAACTCACAAATAATTCTTCTTTTAGATCTTCAAATGAAAAGTACCATGACCCAGACTTAGACCTTTGAACTATTAATGCTTCGAAGACCTTGTTACTTCTTCTTTGAAAATATTCCATGCTGATCTTTCTTTCTTGCACCAGTCTGCACTGTCCTTTATTTTATTAACTGTGAGAGGGTAGGTAAATCCTAGATTTACCTTCCTCTCTTTTCTTATCCAGCAGTAACTCTTACTTTAGATGTTCACATTGCAAACTATTGTTCCACCTCAGATAAAAACGACACTTAACATCTCAGACAATGTACGCATTGAACCACTGCAATTGACTTCAAAATTCCACATTTCAGTTCTGTGCAAATTCCGCATACTGTCAAGTATACTCCGCGCTTCTTTATGTGTAAGCATCTTACTTCATTACAGGTATACCTCTGCTCGTTTTCATATATATATATATATATATATATATACTCCGCACTGCATATGTATGCATCTTACTTCATTAAAGGTATACCTCCGCTTGTTGTCATATATATATACTCTGTACTGCATAACGCTTATTATCTACATTGAATATCCTTTGTCTTCCACATTGTATATATTTTATCATCCTCTCTTATTATTCAGGCTTGTCCGCAATTACTATTACAGAGATCACCATTGAAATCTTCATGGATGACCACATCATATTACAGGTATTGCTCGCACTTATTATAACAAAGATCCGCACTATATCCGTAATGTGTTTCAGAGATATTGGCATTTATGTTTCAGTGATATCTGCATTCCCTTCCTGCATTCTTGTTTTAGATATGCATTCTTACTTTCCTTCTGACCACATGACACGTGCATATATATATATATATATATATAGGGAACAGTCCTTAAATAGGCCAACCATACAGCTGATTGTTAGGCCGACTTGTCCATGGTGAATTAGGCCGACTATAGAAATTTTATTCCAATGTTGATGAGGTATTTCTTCATAGCATTTAAAGCTTGTCTTTCATCATTGTTTAAGGGATGTTGTGAGATTCTTCCACAAGGTCTTAGAGCATATATTCCTTGACTAGATCCTTCATGCATGAGACACTTAATTCTATTTATTCCTAGAAGACAAAAACCTAATAGACATCAAGAAGAAATCTATCTACATAATAAAATCTTGCTCATGAAACCCATGAAGCAAGTACACCAAAATAAATTTTATTATCTTTGTCTTCTTCTTTACATAATTACATAGTCAACATGAAGACCGACCTAGTCACACTTTTCAACACCCTAGACTGCGTGGCCTAGCTTAGAACAAAAAAAAGACAAAGAATTTAATGTTTTCCTTAAATTACATAGATATTGGGATGATGCCTACCTGATATCCATTGTGTGCTTCACTCCTCTCTTGGTTTGTATGCTCCAATCCAAGCTATGATCATTATAATTAGAACCTACACAATCAAACAACATAAGCCAACGATCTACGACATATATGTAGCATCATCTAATCACTTCATTCAATGGATCAACATGACATCGAAATACATGAAATAATAACATCACATATAGGAAAACAAAGAACTCTTTTCATTAATAGAAATGGAGTGAGATACAACCAAATATAGGAGTTGATATTGTAGAAGTGCTCCTCCAAGTTAAATTTTCCTTCTTTGCCACAAAGTGTACCTCTATCTCACCCTAATGCATGGAATAATGACTCTCACAGTAACATCATAAGGGTATAATATATCTCCAAAATCCATCGCCTAGCTTGTGGATGGCCATAAATATATAGAAGAGGATGGTAAGTTTGGAGTTCCTATCCATTTACCAATCTAGGCTTGAGATCCACTCTTGATGGGAGGATGAGCTCAAGGAATAAGGGATGACACTAGTTACATAAAATATAATTATGAAGACCGACAGTAGTTACATTCTTCAATGCTCCCTCTTAACTATGGAGGTATTCATAATTACATATATACAAAGGTACATGGAAGATATGAAAATGAGATGTTCTATGAAGAGTTACAACACACTCAATGCTACAGATTAGATACTTGACCAAGGTATCTAATCCAGTTGGCACTGAGGTTTATTCTAATCTTCAACCACTCTAGGTACCATGAGGCTTCCGTTGTAACACCAACCAAAATATTTAGGTGTGTATCCAAGGTTAGAGCTCCAAGACCACCGCCACCCTCCCTACTTCGAGATCTAGACATCATCATAGGTTGGCCAGATCCCCTCCCAATAGCGTTGTCACCCCAAGAAACTTCATCTCTCCCTATAAACTAAATTAGATATGTTCATCAGTTCCATCATGCTTTAAAATATTCAACCCTTTTATGGAGAGATTAACATGTACAATCACAATCCCAATTAGAAATAAACTTTCAAATATATATACAACTTAACAAAAACCTCTGGGATCTTCAAATATATTGATGTTTCTTACGTCATCATCACACTATCCAAACACATCTTCATTGGAATTTTTGTTCTTTAACTTCTTACAGCAACATCAAACTCAACCTCAGGAGCACAACCAGGTCTTTGTTTGCAACTTGATGAATCAAGAACGTCCATCTAAAATATTTCATTCTTTGTTCTTTTTCTTTCTTTCAAGGTATTCACTATAATTGTCATAATATGCTCTCCCTTTTAACTGGGGAGATATATACTTTCTTTCATCCAAGCTCCCTCTCAACAACTTCATTCTTATATCATTAGAGAAACTTCAACCTTTCAAAGCTTGATTCCTTGAAGAACATCATTCTTCCTTATGGAAATCAGGTCATCTATTCATCTTTTATATCATTCTTACAACTTCCTTTATCCATCATGCTCATCGTCATCTTCAAATATGAAATATCTTCAACATCTTGAATATTATGTACTCGCAAATCTTCAACAAGTACAACCAAATACAAATATACAAAAGCATGAAGTCAACTATATTAAAAGCATGTCATTACAATGGAAGCAGAAAAATAATCAAGTTTTAGACATAAAATACCTAAACCTAGTTAGGTTTACAATCAACAATGGTTACATCCTTTATATCCTTGACTTCAACAATTTTCTAGAGTTTTGTCCAAACCCTAGATTCCATCATCAATACTTAAAGTCTTAAATATCAACAATGAAATCAAGTTAAAAATCCAATCATAACATTTAACATTATGCTCTAGAATTTCATGACAAATACTATTAGGGTTTCATGATAAACTCTAGAATTCATCAACAAAAGAATATAAACAATCAAGTTAACATTCTAGCATTTCGTAATTAGGATTTCATTATTATTCCCTAAAGACTTATGTCAATCTCCTACAAGGGTTTTTATCATAAAACCTAGATACAAACATCAAATTCCAAAAATAGTTTTGACCAAGCTAGGGTTTTATTCATACAAAAGTACATGCACCTAGGATTTCATTCTTGGGACTTTATATTGACTATAGAAAGGGTTTTTTCATAAACCCTAATTTATTGAACCCTAAAAATCTAGGGTTTCTAAACATCAACAACAAATCCTAAAAATGCTAGGGTTTTACAATAACATTACCAAAACCGTAAACATCAAGTAGGATTTCATCATGAGATCTAAACTTTATCAACAAACCATAATTAAACTAGGGTATCATCATTAATATACCCTAAGCACCAAGAGGCTAGGATTTTATAGAGAACCCTAAAGGTTAGGGCTTCATCAACATGAACAAAATGTCAAGAGATAATATGATAAGGGTAGATTAAATCTAGTGATTAATCACCCTAACAAGAATCTTTATGATTCAAAACCCTAGATATAAGAGAGTTAGTAATATAAAGAAAATTTCAAATAAATAATAATCATACTTGTGATACCCTTATCAATTTAAACCCCCGATTATAACAACATTGAAACCCAAAATTCATAGAGTAATGTTTGAAATCAAATTTGTAGAATTTAATTACACAAATACATAACCTAACCAGAATTAAATCCTTAAATCTTACCAACATTTTGCTATTTGAAAAATAGGAATTTATCAATTTAATGTAAAGGCCCCACCACATTTTATATTTCTAAATTTTAAACATGAATCTATCCACTATATTGTACATATATGTACCTAGTTTTGGCGTTTGAAGTTGATCCTGCTTGTAGTAGCTCTAGATTTTGTTTCCATTACCAAAATGAACAAATCCTCCCTATCAAAATGGATACAATCTCGGTACCCAACAACAGAATTCTTCGAAATTGAAGCACTCTAGCCCTTATGCCAAAAAGTTTCAAGAACAACTACTCAATTCTCAATTTCAAGAACAACTGCTTAGTTCCCAAATTCTGATTGAAGTTTTCCTCGACACTGTACCTCCTTCCCTTCCTCCTCTTCCCTTTTCTTATATAGAATTTCTCTTCTGTCTTCCCCCCCACACGGTGATCGCCCTCCTCTTCGTTCAATTAATAGCAGATACAGGATAAGGTAGTCGGTTTTAGGCTTGCATCAGCCACCTATGCTTATAGTTGACAACATAATCATACGTAAATTTTTGGGTGAGGCTAAGTTGATTTTATTTTAAATTTTTGGAAAAAATAATATATATAATATTTTTTATAACTTCATTAATTTGTATTTCTTTATTATGTTTATAAGTTTTCTAATATTGGTTTGTAAATATAATTTAATTATATTTCTTTAATAAATTAATTAAAAATATGATTTTATAACATTTTTTTATAAATCTAATTTATTTATGTTATTTCATTAATTTACTCATAAATATAACTTAAAATTTATTTTAGCTTAGGTATTTAATTAGTATGCTTATGAATGTGATACATGCATGTCGTGCATATGTAGCTATCATATGTAGGCATCATATGCATGCTAACCTTCCCTTTTGTGCGTAATTTGAGATGAGTCATTACATACACCCCTCCTTCATAAAACTTCATCTCGAAGTTAGAGTTTATATAGTATATTAGTAATTATTTAATGATTAGTCTCATTACTTAATAATTGCGTTTCAAAATTGAATTTTTATTTAACTTGAGGGCACTTTAAAATTTGTTTTGAACATTTAAAATTTTGCAACCATAATAGTTACGCCATGCCTTTGCCAAGTTCCCAAGCTATTCTAGGATCACTCTATCATTCCTAGTCTCTTCCCCTCCCATCTTATCCTTCCTCTACAGGAATATGTCATGGCGTTCATTTTACTGATCTAAACATTCATAAACCTCAAGGGTGTCCTCATCGATTATGTCAGTTTGATCTTCCAGTAAGCATTTTTCAATCATCATTACACGTCTATATGAGCATAAATTTCACAATACTCCCATGACTCTAAGTTTTGGAGGATAAACGGTGGGTAATACCTCCACCCCTCCTAGTGGGACTAGGGTTAACACCTCATCATGGAATCTCATTGAGCCTTAATTGTTCTTCAATTTTTTGTCACGACGTGGTCATTTTGGTAATGATTCTATCTGCAATGTAAACACTTGTCCATACATTATAATATATGCATCAATATACTTAAAACCATTTGAATGTAAATAATAGTTTCTATGTAATTCATATATGTTGTTATCTATGGTATAACGTACTTGGCCATATCCATCTCATATATCGATAAGTTAGCTTTCATATTAAAATGTAGTAATTCTTTTATTTTTATCTCATCAATCATGTTGATATGCAGAAATGAAACAAAATACTAGATATCTTCATTCATAACATAATTCATGATCTAGATTTCAGAGTAAGGTTAATCAAATACCAAACTTTATATTGATATTTATATTCCAACAATGTTAATTAAATAACATATTTCATATTGGTATCCATGTACCAGCATAATTAATAAAATAACATATGTCATGTATCAACAGAGTTAAACAAACAACATATTCTTAGTGGTACCCATGTACCATAAAAATAAAATTCATTTTTACATGTGATAGTTCGAAATGATAGTCTTAAGTATCTAACAAAATAAAGTAGTCATATACAAAATAGGGTTTAAAGTTCGTCAAAATCAACAAAAGTTGGGATATCTTGGACATATGGTTTTGTATCTTCCCAAGTAGTTGATCCAGGGTTGTACTTGTCCCACATGACCTTAACTTGGTCTACTAGGCGGTTCCTAAGTTGTTGAACCCCACATTCCAGTATACGTAATGGTTCGACCAAAATGGTTCCCTCCTCTGATGTTTGTAGTTCCTTCCATTGAAGGTTATGAGATTTGTCACCTATGTAATGTCTTAATACAAATACATGAAGTACATTATGAACTTTATGCAAGTGGGGTGGCAATGCAAGACGATAGGCGACAGGTTCAACTTTTTCCTGTATTTTGAATGGCTCAATAAATTGAGGCGATAACTTTGTTCCTTTTCCAAACTGGATGGTGCTTTTATCGAGTCTTATGCGGATGAAAACTTGATCTCCTACTTCATAATTCCTATATGTCTTGTGAGCATCAACATAAATCTTTTGTTTATCATGTGCCTCTTTCAATTGTTGCCTAATTTGTTTTACATGTTCCTCCATCTCTTGAATTAAATTTGGCCCCACTATCACTCGATCTTTTAACTGTCACAACTCAACGGTGTCCTGCAAGGTCTTCCTATATGATTCAAATGGAGGCACCCTGATTGAACTGTGGTAATTTTTATTGTATGCAAATTCAACTAAGAGAAATTACTTTTCTCAGTGTGTTTGTTGGTCCATAACGTACATTATTAGCATATCTTCAACGATTTGGTTCACCTTTTATGTTTTCCAATCAGTCTCGGGATGATAAGTTTTACTTAAATTTAGTTGAGTTCCCAAGGTTGATTGCATATAAGTCCAGAATATTTAAGTGAATTGTGAGTCCCTATATGATATGATCTTATTAGGTACTCCATGAAATCTGATAATTTCATTTATAAATACCCGGGCTACGTGGAGTAAGAGGTATCCCGACAATAAAATCCATAGAAATTGTCACCCATTTCATCATAGAAATGTCGTGATGTTGTAGGAGACTTGTCAAGTGACAATGGTCAGCATTTACTTGTTGACATTCAAGACATTTTGCAACGATTTGGACAATATCGCATTTCATACCTTCTCTAAAGAAAAGTTTATTTGTATCAGCATACATTTTCTTTGCACCAGAATGTGCACTATAAAATGCTCTATGTGCTTCCTTAAGGATGGTATTTCGGAGATCCCCACTATCTGGAATGTACATTCTTCCACAGAATCACAAAATTCCATCATATTCTAGTTCATATCCCTCAAACTTAGGTTCTCTTGGATTGTTACTATCAAGCTCATATCTCACCTTTAAATATCATCTCTCAACAGATGTTATAGTACTTACTCCCTCAAATCTACTTTGATAAATATGAGGGAAAATATTTGTGGTATTCTACTTGAAGCATCTGCTACTACATTCTCTTTTCCTTTAATGTATGAAATTCCAAAGTCATCCTCACTTAAGAATTCACTCCATCGTCTTTGTCTAGCAATCAAGTCGCGTTGGGTAAACAAATATTGTAGACTTTGATAGTCGCTTTTGAGCATAAAGCTTCTCCCTACTAGATAGTGTCTCCATATTTTTAAAGCTAGTACTAAAGTGGCTAAATTTAAATTGTGTGTGGCGTAGAGTTCTTCATGAGGCTTTAACTTCCCAAAGGCATACATTATTGCGCATATATCCTACATTAATACTGCACATAATCCTTGCTTGGATTCATTAGTACAAACAGTAAAATGTTTTCCCATATCAAGTACTCGCAATATTGGTGCACTGGTCAATAATCTTTTAAGTCAAGAGAATTCTCTATGACATTCCTCATTCCATTCATACATAAATGTTGAACCCTTAGTTAAACTGAGAGGGGGGGGGGGTGAATCAGTTTAACACATTCATGGACTTTTAAAACTTTTCATTAAAACTTATTTACACCTTCATTTCATGTCCAACTTAATATGTGAGTAATCTTAGAATGTGAGCAGCAAGTATTAATATAATATAACAATAGACTTAATATGAGAGCAGCAGGTATTACGCAGATGATATAAATCATATCAACACATAAACATCATGCATAGAGACACCAGATATAAGTGGAAACCCATAAAGGGAGAAAACCACATCTTATTATTGTTGTGATGCAAAGGCAAGCTCCAACTCCCTCTCACCACTGTTTTTATGCAGGCACCAACCCACAAGAGGCTCCAACCTCAATTCTGCAAGCTACAACTTGCAAGGAAGCTCCAACTCCCTTCAATTTTCTGCAGGAACCAACCTACAGGAGGCTCCAACCTCAGTCAGCTATAACTGAAAGCTATCAAGCTTCAACTTGATAGGGAAGCTCCAACTTCCTCAATTTATCACAAGAAATGTTTGTTGATTTACCTCAGATATCAGCTCTTTTCAGTAGCATTTCTTTCTGCTCCTCTCTTCCTCAATCTTCTATGTTTTTCATTCTCTATCCTTACTCTCTCTAACCTCTCTGTGCATATCAATGTGATATTATATATAGAGTTCATCACATGACTCTTTACATTCCTCAGGGAATTTGAAGTGAATAGTCCTGACTTTTTGACTTCTGTCTTCTCATTCCTTTATCCAACTCAATTTAAAACTATAATAATATGTACAAATTTCCATGCTACAGTGGGATTTTTCTTTTCCTTAGGATACTTGCCTTTGCATCACAAACAATATAAACAAAAAATATTTACATTTTCAGTTACACATTTTAATTCCACTAAGCTCCTTTTCTGGACTTTGGCTTTACTGGATTTGTCTTTTCTGCTGATGTTGAGTGACTGTTCTGTATATTTTGGTTCACCTTAGTGTCTATTCATTTGTTCATTGTACTTGAGTGCACCAGCTACATATATAACTGCCTTTCAGGTTTTATTCTCAAATACATATGAATCTGGGCAATGTCTGTTCATTACCATCTTTGTTCTCTGGCTACCTGTCTACATTCTCTATTCATATATGAGTTTAAACATAATGGTTTGAAACTCACATTACAATTTCAATTCATTTTTTTCCCTGTACCATTTTTCTGTTGCTATCTCTCACTCTTTCGTTCTTGCAGGCTCTTGTAATAAACCCAATCTCATTTCATATAGGTTTCGACTTTAGCACAGCATATAAATATATATCGTCATGTATGCATATTCCTCGATTCAAACATTAAAACTATTAATAAATTGTGGCTTTTAGCGCCCAATAATATTAATGCCTATTCTCCTTTCGGCATCGCCACTTAACCCACGCTAGCCCGCATATTTGTATTCCGATTATTTAATAATAAACAATTAAACGCTGACCCATACCTTGTTAGACACCTTGAAACTTTATTCATGATCCAACGGTGGATAATTCATCTCTTTTTCAACCTCTGATCCAACGGAAATCGCGCGGTTAACTTGCACGAGGGTTAATATTCAATAGTTGTGCGATGGACTGGGCCCCAGTGTTAACAGTCGTCTCCATTCGACGGTTGTTATCGCGTCGTGCCACCTCATTTGATCGGATGGATATCGCTCGGCGAAGATGCACGAACAATAACATGCGATGGCGCGCAGTGAGAGCGGTTCTGGGGTCCCTCCATATGCCACGTGTCATCCGCTCTATGGAATCATTGCGATTTCTTGAAAACCGCTTGCCCGTTGAAGGTGGTGTGATGAAAACCACCAGTTCGCTCTAAACCGCATCCAATGTTCCTCTTTTGTGGTTCCGCCCCTCTACTCCAGGTTCCGTTGTCACTGTTTACACCTTGTGGTTCCTCACCTTCGCTCAAGGTTCCACATCCTTCCGTGATCCGGTTACTAACGCCAACTCGTTTTTACTATTCATTAGTCAGAGTTTCGTATTCCGAGTTCCGCTTCTAATACTTCGGTCCTTTCGTTATATATATAACTATTCCGCTTCGAGGTTCTGGTCCTTTACATCCTTACTGCATTCATATTCCATTATGTTGTAATATTCATCGCATCTGCTCCGTAACACTCACACTGGGACTCTGAGAAAGCCTCTCCATACAGGGGTTAACATTTCGGCACCATCGGTTTGCTCGATCGTGCACATAATTACAAATCTACCCTTTTGCACAGGGTTCTCAATGTTCACAAATTTTGAAGGTCTAACTCCCACTTCCACAAAAATTATATAGGTATGGTACAGTTCCGCTTTCTCTTGGAGGATCGATCCTTTCGAATAATATGGAAGTAGACTTATATAAATTCTCTCATCTCCTTAGAGCCACTAAACAAATTCTTCATTTATGCTAATTGAAAGTACTTACAAAACCCTCTTGTTCATGAAAAACAAGAGGACAATCTATTCTGTCGTTTGGACAACTCTGCTTCAATTCACTGCTTGCCTCTGTTCCTTGTACATGTTCCCTATTGTCTTCTACTGTTGTCCTTTGCCATCACCTTTTCCATTTAAGCAATGCTCCAACTCATCCCCAAGCATATTAAGTCTTTACCACAGGGTTTTAGTCTTCAATCAAAGTCTATGCCATACAAACTCAATTAATGAATAATTGCTCAATAATTCATCTGCAAACTATATTAAATCCCTAATTCATAAATAAACCTCTGTATTACTCTCCTTCAGGTCCTTTCAACTCCACTGCCCTGTCTCTAATTCCTCTGTTGCTTCTGCTTCAATTCCTCTGTTTCATCTGCTGCCTCTGCTACCTCTCTATCTCTTTTGCCTTATGGATAGTTTAGGTGTTGCCCCTGTATTTACCTTTGCCATCAATGACAACATTTCCAACAATAAATCCTTTACATTGGAGGGTTGTGATAGGTTTTGTAATTTTGGAAAATCCTTCTACAAACCTTTGAGGGTTGTGATAGGCTTTGCAATTTTGGAGAATCCTTCTACAAACCTTTAATAGTAGTCGGCTAAACCCAAAAAGTTTCGTACTTCATGCGCATTTTTCAATATCGGCCATTCCATTATTGCTTTTACCTTCTCAAGGTCTACTGAGATTCCTTCACCCGATATAATATGACCCAAGTAATGAATCTTCTTTTGAAATAAAGAACACTTGGATAAATTTAAATACCACTAGTGTTCCCTGAGGCAAGATAATACTATCTGTAGATGTTCTTCATGTTCCTTTTCATTTTTGGAGTACATGAGAATATCATCTAAGAATACTTATACAAATTGATCGAGATATTTGCGGAAAACGTTGTTCATAAGGTTCATGAATACTGTTGGTGGATTGGTCAACCCAAATGTTACCATAGTGAAATCATAATGCTCGAAATGTGTTCAGAATGCAGCCTTAGAAATATTGTTTTCCTTAATTCTTAGTTGATGATAACATAATCGTAGATCGATTTTTGAAAAGACAGAAGCTCATTTCATTTGATCGAAAAGGTCATAAATTCAAGGCACTGGATACCTATTCTTGACTGTAGCTCGATTTAAATCTCGATAGTCTATGCATAATCGTAAATAACCATCTTTTTTCTTGACAAAAATTATAGGTACACCCCAAGGTGAAATACTGGGTCGAATGTGTCGTATATCCAGTAGTTCCTTCAACCGAATTTGTAATCCTTGAAGTTCTAAAATTGCCATTCTGTAGGGTGTTATAAGATTGATTTTGTACCAGTTTTCAATTCTATTGTGAGATCCAACTCTCTTTTGGGTGGTAATCCTAGTAGTTCTTTTGGAAAAACATATGGAAATTCAGATAACATTGGATATTGCTCCAAGGACGGTCCTTTCTCCTTGCTTACTTCTTGAACTACATATACCTAACAACCTTTTCTTAAGCAACGCTTCATTTTCATTTCTGAGAATGAAGCGTAAAGATACTTTCCTCTTAATACCTTGGATTTGGATTATATCTCCTTCATCATTTATACAGAGAATTGTTTTCCCATAACAGTCTACCCATGCTTGATGAGCTTCTAACCAATCCATCCCTATGACGAGGTTGTAAGTTCTTAAGGTTGTGGCATATATATAGATTTATTTCACTTATTTTTATAAGAATAATTAAAAATATTGTGAATAACAATTTGTGTATACATAACAACATTAATATTTAAATTCTCACAAATTATATACATATATATTTTAAATAAATCAATGAATCACAAGCTCAACATACATCATACCACAATTTTGAATACTCTCCTAAGTTAACTTTATATATATATATATATATATATGGGCATAAGGGAGTGCCATGGATGGCTTCATCAATGAGTTTATAATAATGAGATGTCTATCCTATTACTTCAATTTCTAGTTAATAATACATTTAAAAATCAGATTTAAAGTTTAATTAAAATAAAGTAATATATAAGTTCCATGTTCAAGTAATATTTATTTTTTACCAAAACATTAATAAAGTTTACAAATAATTTAGATAATTGTTTCTTTCGAGTTAATTACATGGATATTTTAGAAGTCGAGGTACACTTGTCCAGCCATCCACTATAGTTTTTACCTGTGATTCAGACGATGTTACCGTGACATGTGTGAGGAAGTTTAGGGCAAGGTACAAGTATTGGAGTATAATACAAGATTTTAAATTTGTCGAACTCTTAATAGTATGAGTCTAAAAATTTATTCTGAACACATATAACAGAAAAGTCAGAATTTTGATCCAATAATAGAAACTTTTCACCATTATTTCAAATTCAATGCTTAGAGTTCTTACATCTTCCTTTTGGGGTGGTTTTTCGAACAGTATCTGCTAGAAGAATCCAGTGGCAGCAAAAGCAATGAAACACTTCACTCTAGTCGAGTTCGATTCCAGCGGCAACAAAAGCATCTTCACTCGATTCTTCTTGAACGCTTCAAATCAAGCTTTAGCAAATTGACTTGTTATTATTCTTTGATTATAGAGATTAAATATTACAAATCCTTGACAGAAGATCGCAGGGGCACAACGGTTCGACAGTTCCAATCGTGCGGGGTCCTCAGAGTCTCTTATGTCCAAAACAAAAAGAAAAATTTCCAAGTCTGGATAGGATTTCATTTCACTGTATTACACCATCATGTATACACATTGGTTGTTAATTACAATTAAAAGGGTTATATTTTTAAAGGTTAATTATTTAATTAATGATTGATTTTATTTTATTTTATAACAAATGCTTAAGAGTAAGTCGAAAAAGAGGGCCAAGGTCCTCATTCGTTTCTTGGTTGTCAAAATTTCAATTTTATGAGACATGTCGAGTTCGATTAATGATACCAGCCATGAGACTACCTCTTTTAATACAGATTTTAGCCATTAGCGACATCTTGCCGAGTAAGACCTGTCAGAATAGCCAAACCTTAAAGGTCGTAGATACTCTTTAATACTTGGTGATAGGTTTAAATCTAGCACACTCAGCCAGAATACCAGTCACAATTCTTAGAATGATGATTTCTGTTACCACAACATAGCGCGATATATTTCTTATATCTCTAAAGGAAAAAAAAAGGCGACATGTTGTACTGACGGTCTACAATTCGCATTACGTCAGTGCAGGATTGGTAGTTGGTCAGCTCCAATGGTATCATGGACTAGAGGTGATATTATTCATCTTTCAAGAACGGACGGGATTGTAAAAACACAAAAAATGAGCAACAAAGAACAAGCCTCATAAATGAGAAGGTGATTTAACAAAGTGTAGGGCTTGTAAGGTTTGAAGATTTCGAACCTCGCTCTGATACCATATTATACCCTTGTCAATTTAAAACCCCTAGTTATATCAACATCGAAACCCAAAATTCAGACAGTGATGTTTGAAAGCAAATTTGTCGAATTTAATTACACAGATACATAACCTAACCAGAATTAAATCCTTAAATCTTACCAGCATTTTACAATTTGCAATTTAAATATGAATTTATCAATTTAATGAAAGACCTCACCACAATTTATATTTTTAAATTTTAAACATGAATTTATCCACTATATTATACATATAAGTATCTGGTTTTGGCATTTGAAGTCGATCTCGCTTATAGTAGCTCCAAATTTAGTTCCTTTAGAAAAATGACCAAATCCTCCATTCCAAACTGGATATAATCTTGGTACCCAACTCCAGAATATTTCAAAATTGAAGCACTTCAGACCCTGTGCCCAACTCCAGAATATTTCAAAATTGAAGCACTTTAGACCCTGTGCCAAAAAATTTCAAGAACAATTGTTCAATTCTCAATTTCAAGAAAAACTGCTCAATTCCCAAATTATGATTGAATTTTTCCTCAACGTTGTACCTCCTTCCCTTCTTCCTCTTCCCTTTTCTTATAAAGAATTTATCTTTTGTCTTCCCCGCCAAAATGATGGTCGCCCTCCTCTTCGTTCAATTAATAGCAGATAAGGGAGAAGGTCGTCGGTTTTAGGCCTCCATTAGCCATATGTGCTTATAATTGACAGTAGAGTCATACGTAAATTGTTTGGTGAGGCTAAGTTGATTTTATTTTAAAGTTTTGGAAAAAGTAATATATATAATATGTGTTTATAACTTTATTATTTTATATTTCCTTCTAATGTTTATAAATTTTCTAATATTTGTTTGTAAATATAATTTAATTATATTCCTTTAATAACTTAATTAAAAATATAATTTAATAGCATTTGCTTATAAATATAATTTATTTATGTTATTTCATTAATATATTCAGCAATATAACTTACATTTTCTTTTGAGCTATGTATTTAATTAGTATGCATACAAATGAAATACATGCGGGTTGTGCATATGCATGCCTCGTATGCATGCTAATATTCTGTTTTGTGCGTAATTCGAGATGGGTCTTTAATATCTCATGTAAGTTGTTCTCTTAAATAAAATCAGAGTTTTTAATGTTTTATTCTTTATGATGTTTTTTCCTTGAAGTTTCCTCCATAGCCTTTGTGTAATCTGTAAGCTTTCCTACCAAAGAAAAAATACAAGGAAAGGATTATGAGTATGTAATACAAACAAATATTTATATGTGGAGGAAAAAAAATATGAAAGAGGAAACAAAGAACAATATACTTATCTTTTGGTAAAATGGTGAAGGCTCCCTCTTAATCCAATCATTATGAGGGATACCTACAACTTATCAAAAACATTTCAAAAAAATTTAACAATACATTAGATCTATAAAATCTAGAAATCAAAATATAAAAGGAAGAACTTTCACAAAAACCTAAAACAATAGGAGAAGGATATGTAAGGGATAATGTCCCTAAAAGACTTAATAGTATAAGTATTTGACTTTGAACTCTTCAGCTTTGTTCTTCTTAGGTGGAGCTTCATTTGCAACTGTTGCATGTTCACTTTCTCTTTTCTTATTATTGTTCCTAGGATTTTCTAGACATTGATTCTTATAATGTCCCATCTTATGACAATGATAACATTCTACTTTAGATAGGTCAATCTTCTTCTTTGGTCCTTTAAACTTCTAGTGTTCTCCCTTTTTCTTGTAGTGAGCGGTATATGCATTGGAAGTGTTGTCCTCATCTTCTTTCTTCTTATTACTTGCTAATGAGATGCAACCTTCTTCTTGATTGCATGCATTCCACATTTCTTCAAAGTGTTTCTTTCCAACTTCTAATACTCGATGCAAAGGAGCCCCATGATTTCACTATTTCACTATTTCACATTACACTATTTCACTATTTCAGGGCAAGCATGAGAGAAAAATCTTGGTTCTGAAAGAGGCTACAATGGAGGACGAGCCACAACTCACCAAGAAATTATCCACATTGTTAAATAAAGAGTATGTCTCATTCCTGGATTCATAGGAGATTTCCAGAGATGGTTGGTATCTAGACAGCGATGCCACATGCCATATGACAAGGGAGTGTGATCTATTTCAATCACATGGCTCAATAGCTACTGGATGCTCGGTGAGGTGTGGGATCCACACCGAAGGAACAATCGGTACAAGAGAGGGTTCAATTGTATTTGAATTAGAATCAGGATGGGATGTAGCCTTTCATCATGTTCTATATGTTCCTCGTCTGAGTGTGAATGTGCTCTTCGTTTCAGCCTTAGAGGATCAAAGATATACAATTGAGTTCAGAGGAGATTCAGTACATTTATGGCCAAAGAGAGTTCCCTATGCTGAAGACTCCATCATACTGGGGATCAAAGAGGGAAAATTGTATCGATTATGGGGTCGACCTCTAGTTTGAGACGGACATAGAGCTAGTTATGCAGCATTTTTGAGGAGGCAAGAGGACTGCCTTAGCAGACCCAGTTGGTGGGAATGGACCCAGCTAGAAGAGATGGGATACTCAAATGACTTCAACAGAGCTTTACCTGGTAGCCATAGCACATATGAGGTCGAGTTTCCAGATTCAGAGGGAGTAGGATTTTGAAAAACTTATGAAAAAAGATTTTGAAAAACTTTGTGATTCTACTCTCATTGATAAAAAGTGATATTAGTAATATGTTTAACATGTAGCTCCAAACCAATGTTATGCATGTTGGTTTCATTATTTTTCACTTGAGAATGTCATGGTTACATCAATCCACCTCCCAAGGTGTTTATATCAAGTGTGATCAAGTTAGATGTATATATGGTAGCATATTTTTTTAGCATGGTCACAATTTTTCTGAAGGTGTTAGTGTCAGTATTTGCATACTTCCATCAGTGATCAAAAAATATATTTTCATATCATTTTAGGATTCCCACTCAGAAATTTTTAATCATTCCATTAGGTCATGTAAACAAAAATTCACCCACTAATGGTAGCCCTAGTCATACAAATTCACTCTCTCATAATGTCTACTTGTTGGCCCACCTTCATGCCTTGTTGAGCATAAATCAGTCTTGAAAGTCCATTTCATCATGTCATTATGTCAGTCAAAGTCACCATGGAGTTTGGTCATTCAAGGTCCCATGAGGTCATTAGGTTTCATTTTTCAAGGTTCAAAAATATACGATTTCATTTGCATAAGGTCAGAAAAAATAATGAGAGTGATCCAAATAACATTCCTTCATCATCTTAAAAGGATTTATCAACATGTAACGATGATCTCCAAGGAATATTTCCAAAGTTTAAATTCTACTTTCAAGTTATGATTCTATTTTGCAATGTAATTTTATTCAAAAACATAGATGTAATTTATTTTTATTTTTATGTAATTTTATGTTCACTATATGTAATAAGTACTATTCCCAAGCTGCCAATTCAACTTCAAATGCCAAACTGAACACTAAGAAAAAGCAATGAGAAAAGTGCCAAACTCCAACATCATCAACCTACAAAGAAAAAGTCAGTGTAAAAGAGTGTTTTACAAAAGTTTGAAAGGTGAAAATGAAACATTAGAAAAGTGGGTTTCAAATCAAAAGATCAAATTTAACATAAGTATAAAAGCCCTCATGTCATCAAGAGAAAGCTCATTTGTCTCTTACTACATTGAGACAACTCAGAAAAGCAGGGTCTTCAAGTTTTTTGGCCAAATCAACAAAACAGAGGAAGGCGTTGCACGTTTCCTTCTGGCGTTGTGCATTCTCTTCTAGCGATGCGCGTTCCCTTCTGGCGCTGTGTGTTCCCTTCTGGTGCTGCACATTTGACCATCTTCTTTAACAGTTGCCTGCAAATCCTCAAAACTTGAAAAAACATCCTCCAGACTTCAATAATAGTTCTTCAAAGCCTCCAACAAGCAAGTGACTTTTGCATCATTCCTATTCTTCATCAAAATCATTTTGGATGTGTGAGTTTGTTTAACATCAATTTGGTGTCTTCTTCAATTTGAAACCCTAGTATTCCTAAAAAACCTAATTCACACTTCAATTTCATTCCCTAAACTTTCATACCCTTCCCCCATTTCATTCTACCCTTTCTCAAACCCCTGCATTGGCATTCCCTTTCCCTAAGCTTCATTTCCTAAAAACCCTAAGCCGTAGGTACACTATTTACCTAGGCTCCCAATTCCCTACACTTGTGACAAATTCCCTATTCCAAAACCTATATATCCCTACTCCCTATCACATTCCCTAATTCATAAATCCCTACCCCCATATCCCTTACTTACCCTATCCCATTCCCTAGTCCTAAAATCACAAGCCATATTATCAGACTTCCCTAGGGTTTTGACACTAAGAAATCATGACAGAAGAAGGAAACATATCATACAGTGAGGGAGAAGAAACAGAGGGGAGGAGGCCACACAAAGGGGAGAGAATACTCATATTAGAGGCAACAAATACCAAGGAACTATTGTCATCTCCTATGACTGTGACATGTTTCAAACATGTTTGATGTTTTGAGTTATGTGAGGAAATTCAGAGGGTCCAACACCATGCTATGTTGACCATACTTTTCATTGCTAACCTCCATGATAACCAGGTCACTCTAGCTGGTGTCACTTTCACTGTGTCAACTGTTATCATCTCAACTGCGACGAGGATTCCTAATGTTGGGGAGAAATGGTTCAAACAGACAGAATTGGATGAGAATTACTATGACCCTTTCATCAACCTAGGTACAAGAATGAGAGAAAGAGGATCTTTCCTTTCTCTTACCTCCTGGAGAGATATGCTCCCATGATGAAGATCATCATGAGATACTTTTCATGTGAAGGTATATTTTCTATATTGTATGCCTACCACATCCGATTACTTATGCACTTCACTAGGGTAAAGATGCTCAACATACCCTACTACCTTTTCCAGAGCATTGAAAAGATGGCATTCTTTGTCCAAAAGAGAGAGTATGCACAAAAAATGAATAGTCTCTTTCACCACTTCCTCATCAAAATCATAGTCCTCCATCATCTCAGAAAATTGAACATTCCATGGGATTCATTCATAGCTGATGACATATTCACTGCTCCACCCATTCAACATGCCCAAAATGTGCCTTCATCATCTCATCCTTCCACTTCCATTCCTCCATCTCAGCCCACATTACATTCATCATCATCAAATCAGAGTTCTTCATCTACTTGACCACCATTATCTCCATCTCATACTAAGACTAAATCACCTAGCAGAGTTGAGATCAATGAGCCTAATCAGGCTAATGTGGCTGAGATAGAGCCATTGGAAAAAACCTATTAGAGGGGTCATAGGCAGGTGTTTTCTCCACAGATTATGGAAGGGGCCCTGCCTTCTTCACCAACAAAACATGTATAGAAGGGGAAAGAAAATATGGTAGAGGAGGCTGAACATGAGGCATCCATTCATCATTAGGATGACCTCCATGAATCATAGCAGGATTTTGACCTAGTTGACCTAGATGAGGATGATGATGATGAGATCACTAGTGTAGTCATCAAGGGGAAAGAAACCAAGATTGGAGAGCTCCAAACTAATCTTTACATGTCCAAATTTGGCATAGACTTCCTTGAGCAAGAGAACCAACAGTTGAAGACAAATCATGCCATTGATGAGGTGAAATTCATCACAGGCCAAAGGGAGGCAGAAAAGGCCAAAGTTTTGCTAGATGAGACACTTGAGAAGCATGTTTTGTTTGAAGAACAAGATGAACAAGCACCAAGAGGCAGACCTAGAACTAGAGGGTTGAAAAGAGCTCTAGCTCTAGAAAGACAAAAAGAGGTTGAGCTTGCTGATCAGCTAACCCTAAATGAACAACTTGCAGTGATAATCAATGAAAACAGGGAGCCATGGCTTGATAGAGCAAATTAGCATTTGGAGAAGTTGTTGGAGAAAGAAAACAAAGACAATGACCTACTAAGGAGAAAGGTCAAGCATTATGCCCAAAAGGAGAAAATTGCAATGGCCAAGCTCAAAAGAGCCAATGCAAAGATTGAGGCTTTGACCATGCTTGAGGAGAACAGAAAGTTAGATATACTTGCAGAGGTTTCACTCCAAGCCTAGCCACATCATCAACCATCATTTCAACAATTTTGAAGAGTTTTGGGTCAATTTTGAAAATTCTGTGTTTTTTTGGACAGACAGGTCACAGAGACAAGTGTCAAATGTGCAGCGCCCTTGGCATTACGCTCTTTTTTGAGCCGTCTTCTGAGGAAAAGGTCACCACCACTAGATGTAAAATGGTTCATGCATCTCAGAAAACCATTTTGCAAGGCTTGGTTTGCAAAATAGGTAAGTGAAAAACGCAAAAAACCACCAAAAAATCATGTTTCTGCCTCATTTTTGGCCCTGGCACTGCGCGTTTCGAAATCTTGGGAGAAATGAATTTTGACAGGGCAAATGACCTTCATTTTGAAAACTGAAGGCAAATCTAGAAACTGGACTTGAAGGGCTTTCTAACAAGCTAACTTGGAGCCAATTTGGACACCTGTAGCCCAGTCAAAAACAGTCTTCAATATGGAGGGTGTGTTTGCTTAAGGGAGGGTGCGTTTACCAAAGAGAGGGTGTGTTTGATAGTTTGCTGATATTTTGAAATTTCACAACAAATTTTGACTTTTGTCTTGAGAATCATGATTTCACTTATGTAATTGAGCATGGTAAATGTAAATATGATTTGGATAAGTTACCTAGGGGTAGATTCATGATGTAAATGTACTTATCAAAGTCAAATGAATCAGTTTCAATGTAATTAGGGAGGAGTCACTTAGAACTCCCTACACTCCAGCTTTCAGTTCAGATTTGTGTAGATCTCATCCTCAACTCAGGAATTCAACCCCTGACGATGATTGAATGTAGTTTTGATGTCTATATCTTCCATTTCTTCACTCTTAGCAAGGGTTGGAATAAGTTTGGATGCTAGTGTATTGATCAAGAACCAGTTTAGCCTGGAAATTAATGAATAATTTCAGCTATTTCCTTGGGATTCATGTGGTATGAATGTTTGGCATTGTTTTTTTCTCTATTATCATTTGTATGAATGTTTTGTAAGCTCATAAACATTTCATGTCTATTATATGATAAATTTCAAGTTGATAGGAAAAATACATGTTTTTCATGCTTTGTCTTGGGAAATTTGTCATAATTTGTCCATTTTCTTCAGTTTAGGAAGAATACATCTCTATGCTCTTCCTAGCTCCTTATCAGTCTTAAACCATCTCACCAAATCACCTTTAAGTGTTGAGCCTTCTACCTACCTTGCCGCATCGAATGGACTACAATTCCATCTCATTTGCCTAGACCTAGTCCCCTTGACATAATCCTCATCCAGCAACCCAACCCAATCAAAACCAAAACAAACCCTTCTGCACTTATTAGCTAGCCTAAAACCTTTTCATCCAACCGTCTTGGTTGTGATTTTAGTGGAGAGGGCCCTCTCCGACTTGGTAGGGCTAGATACCAAGTTAAAAGGTTGGTCTGTGGTTACCTATGTTGGGATCTGTTCTTCAGCCTTAGAGATTTGGCGGAGTGATAAAATATTGGCGTCGTTGTCAGGGAACAAAAGATTTATCTTCCTTGGGTGTACAATAATAAAATTTTGGAATTAGTCCTTTGTATGATAGGGTAAAGTTTCAGAAAGGCTTATTCGACAATTACAGTGCTAAGATTGTAGAGCTAGCTTCTACAAGATATACTAGAGCAAATCCTGACCTTGATCCAATTGATCTGGTTGATGATCCAAAGAACTTATTTCGAAGGCATCGATATCAAACTGCAGACATTCAATCAGGACCAGTTCCATTGGTAAGGTCTATTTCCCTACCTGCTAAGTTACTTTCTCTTGAAGATATGTCGTATGATCTAAAGTTTGAATTATCATTGTTTAAAACCAAATCTGAAACCTCTTTATCTGATATAGTATTCGATCCTTTAAGATTATCTGAGGTCAAGTCTTTGTCTGAATTAGACCTTAGTCCTCTGAAATATTGGTTTTTCGAAGAGATTAAGCCTGAATCTGACCTTGACATCAAAGAGTGAATCTAATTCTACCTTCCAGAGGAAGTCTCTGCCTCATCTCAATCTCAAACTCAATCAGTTGAAGTTTATTCATCGCACCTTCGACCTTATCATACATACCGACTACTTCAGTACCTACAACTTCAGCTCCCTTACCTATTCATCTAATCCCTCATGTTGTTAATCCAGTACTCCATCCAGCAGGAATCATGGCAAGATTTCCCCCCCTCATCTTACCAGCCCAATTGAATGACTTACCTCAGGGTTATGGCCAAAGACTCCCCTTGTTTGATGAAAACTCCACCATATCTGCAAGACAACATATTGTTAAGGTCATTAACTTCATAGATTTGGAGGAAGTCGTTGTTGTCAATGCAAAAATGAGGATTATAGCCCAAAGTTTCTTTAGAGATGTCAAAGTATGGTTTAGGTCTCTGAATGCTAATTCCATCACCACTCCAAACCAACTAACTGATTTGTTTATAGCTCGTTGGGAGGTAAAGAAAAATCACTTACAGTTACTTGCTGAGTACGAGAACATTAAAAGAAATCTCAATGAGTCGGTTCAGGATTTCAATACTCGCTTTAATAGGATTTACAATGAAATTCCCGTTGACATCAAGCCTCCTCCAGGCTTAGCTCTCATACGTTATCCTGATGCATTTGATGCTGACATGGCTTACCAATTAAGAGAAAAAAATATAGCTACACTTAAGGATATGCAAAAGAACGCGATCAACATTGAAGAAAATTTGCTAATGAAGAGAGCTAGAGCTAGAAACGAGAGGAGAGTTACTATTAAGGATGAGCCATCCACTTCATCTTCTGATGCTAAGATGGATACCTTGATCATAACTATTGAGCGGATGGTTGATAGGATGTCCATCACGGAAAGACAACCTGAGGTCAGAAATCCTAACTATAGAGGTCAACAACAGCCTCAGTTAAGGATTAAGCAGAGAGAGCAGTGGGCCCCTAAACAACCACCACAGCAGCAACAACAAATCAGGACACCCTTGCAGCATAACTATGCTCAAGGAGAAGAAGAAGATGAAGACATAATTGTTGAGGAAAACCTCCTTTTCAAATCTGATGATCTGCCTATGTTTTTTACCGAAGATGAGGAATATTTTGGAAAGAAAGATCAGCCTAAAGACGAAGATTTTATCCTTGATAATGATCATGAATTAGAGATTGAATCAGAGGATTACCAGTGGGGGTACTTGAATGCACTTAGTTCACAAAATAGGCAAATGTCATTGAGGAGCAGAGATGTACCAGTTAATCCCATTCAGAAGAGAGCATCTCAATAGAAAGCCACTCAAACAAGGCAAAATCCTCTGAGCAATCAGAGTAAGGGAAAAGACCATGTGATCACAAATCATAACAAAGTAAATCAGCGTTCCACAAGTGCAGCCAATAAGGAAAAGGACAATAAAAAAAAGATGTTCCATCAAAGGACCAAGTTGGACAGCAATACATCGTCAGTAAAGAGGTAGAAAAAACTATTCCCTTCAGTTTAGATACAGAAATTTCAAATTTAAAAGTGTCTATCCCCTTAACCGAGCTTGTTAAGAACAACCAGTACAAATCCCATGTTTCCAAGATGCTTAAAGTAGATTCTTCTTCTGACATGGTGAATGTCGAAGATGATCAACCCGAACTCATTTTTGCTCCTGCTATTGATGGTCCATTAGAAGACAGTGAGGTTCCTCCTTTTTACTTGAGTCTAAGAATCCATCAATGCATTTTACATAATTCCATGTTAGACTCCGGAGCCTCCCACAATCTGATGCCAAAATCCATAATGGAGAAGTTGGGCCTCGACATTACCCGTCCCTACCATGATTTATACTCCTTCAATTCAAGTAGAGTCCATTGTACTGGTCTGATCAAAGATTTGGTAGTCTCCCTAGAGCAGATTTTGGGTAAAGATTTTTCTAATGGATGTGGTGGTAGCTGACATACTGCCACGCTTTGGAATGTTGCTATCAAGATCTTGGGGGAAAAATTGCGTGGTACACTGCTGTAAGACTTTTCTTATGCAACTATCCCTGTTTTTTGGCAATTGAGAAAATTGTACAGTGAAACTAAAATGAAGTATATGATCACAAGAAAAAAAGAAGCCAAACAATCATCCCATAAACGTTGTACATACATATTTAGAGTCATTCATTTTGTTTAATGATAGTGGATTAAATGATGTAGATAGCCAATTAGTATATGTAGAAGATGTTCCAGAGATCCATAATTGTATTAGAGAAGTGATAGCTAAAGAAAAAATGAATATGTTGAGCTTAATAGAACAGCCATTAGATCAAGCATTGAAAAAGTCAAAACAACAATCAGAAGAGGTAGTGAAAGATCTGGAACGGCCATTGGATAAAGTGGAAGAAAGTCCGAAAAAGCATGAAGAGTTGGTTCAGAAAATTCAACCAAAGAAATTAGAGTTTCAGCATTTAGAGGATGAGAAAGATGAGAATGGTCTATGGTCCATGGAATTTGATGGTGCCCTGGGAAAATATGGGGCAGGCATTGGAATCTGGGTCCTCGGCCCTTTTCATCAGCAGAAAAAGGTCCTATGAATGTAAGGTTGTGCTCTTATAAACTAGCTTTTGATTGCACTAACAACGAAGCAAAGTATGAAGTACTAATTACTGGCCTAAAGATCCTGAAGAAACTGGGTGCAAGAAGGATTGCGGTGTATGGTGATTCAGAGCTTGTCATCAAACAAGTTAAAGGTGAATATCAAGCTAACCATCCTCGAATGAGACAATATAGGAATGGTGTACTTGATATTTTGAAAATGTTTCAGGAATGTATACTTACAGTGGTGCCAAGAAATCAAAATCTCATGGTTGATTCATTGGCCAAAGCTACAAGCAATTTCAAAATCCCCATTTTTTCAAACAGAAAATTTGAGATTCATGTGAAGCATCGGCCCATAGTTCCCGATAACTTGCGATATTGGCAAGTTTTCTGGGATGATAAGCAGATAAACAACTTTCTTCAAGGTGAGGAAGGATTTGAGAATTGTTCTATAGATCAGATTTCCGATAAAGATGACCAGGATGTAGAAGCAACTCAGATGGACATATTACAACTGAAAGATAACATTCCAAAAGGTCTTATACCTTTGGAAGAATTGTTTAACCAAGATGACGTAGCAAGGAAGCCTACATTGATGCCTACGGAAAAGGGTGTTGAAGATGTAAATATTGGCACAGCCGACAAACCAAAGATGGTGAAACTATCTGAGTCCTTATCTCCCGAGGTAAAGGTTGAATATGTTAAATTACTTTCTGAATTTGTTGATGTTTTCGCATGGGAATATGTAGATTTAAAGGTGTATGACAAGAACATCATTCAGCACACTATTCTGATCAATTCTCATCAAAATCCCTTCCGTCAAAAGTTGATAAGGATAAATACTAGATTGATGCCTTCAATTGAAAAAGATGTAAACAAACTTTTCAAGTCTGATATCATTGTCCCAATCAGATTCTCTGATTGGATTTCAAATTTGGTCCCAGTGAGAAAGAAGACTGGAGAAATCCGGCTCTTCATAGATTTCAGAAACTTGAACAAAGTGTCCCTCAAAGACAACTATTTGCTTCCGAAGATGGATCATATAATTCAAAGAGTTGTCGGTTCTTCCCGGATGTCATTGTTGGATGGTTATTCAAGATACACCCAAATTCTGGTGCATGAAGATGATCAGGACAAGACAACATTTACTACACCATGGGGCACCTTCAAATATGCCAAAATGCCATTTGGTTTGAAAAATGCAGGGGCCACATTCCAGCTTGCCATGGGCATATCATTCGCCAATGAAAAAGATGTTTTCTTGGTTGTTTACTTAGATGATTTGACAGTGTTTTCACATTCTGATGATGAACATTTGCACCATTTGAGAATTGTTTTTGAAATATGCAGGAAGTTCGGAATATCACTCAACCCAAAGAAAATTCTTTTTGCTATTGAGAAGGTAAACTCCTTGGTCACATCGTCTCCAAGGATGGGATCCAGATTGACCCTTCCTGTGTTCAAGCAATTCGGCAAATTGATTTCCCTCGCAGCAAAAAGGAAGTACAAGCATTCAACGATAAGATGAATTTATTAGGTAAATTCATTCATAACTTAGCAGAGCATCTTAGAGAATTGACAAAATTTTTGAAGAAAGCTAGTGATGTGGAGTGGTTTGAAGATCCTCGAAAATATTTCCATTCAATTAAGTTTGCCTTGACTACTGCCTCGGTTTTGATAAGTCCTAATTACACTAGTGATTTCATAATATTCTCATTTTCTTCTGAGCACACTATGGCATCGGTCTTGATGCAGAAAAGGGACAAAACAGAATTACCAATTGCATTTTTTAGTCGCAATATCAAAGATGCATCCCTTCGCTACAAAATCATAGAGAAACGGGCTCTAGATTTGGTTAAAGCGCTGAAAGATTTCAAAGTTTACATATTGCATTCACACACTCTTGCCTATGTACCTAATGCAACTGTGAAAGAAGTTCTCATGTAGACAAACCCAAAAGGTAGGAGAGGAAGATGGATAACAGCTTTATTGGAGTATGACCTTGAAATCAAGCCCACCAAGCTGATTAAAGGTCAAGGCTTAGCCAAGTTCATGGCTGAGTCAAATCTTCATGCCCTTGATATCAATTTGATTTCAGCTTTGTCCGAAAATGAAGAAGTGAACCTCATTCAGGTACCCGATATATTTTTGTCATCTCCACGATATTATGATATTGTTTATGTTTTGCAACACCTAAACCCTCCTCTAGGCATGACTAAGAGTCAAGGTAGATCTTTGAAACTCAAAGCTTAAAAGTATTGCATACTGGATAATGCACTTTACTGGAAGGATCATGGAGGTGTGTTTCTGAACTTTTTGGTTGAAGAAGAATCTAAGGAAGTGATGAATGACTTCCACACAGGAGATAATGGGGGTCACCTATATTGGAAGGCCACAACAAACAAAATATTGAGAGCGGGATATTATTGGCTAACACTTTTTGTAGATGTTTACAAAGCAATAATCAGTTGCCATGAATGCCAAGTTTTTCATGGTAAGAGAAATCCTCTCTCGTTGCCTCTTCAATCAATTTCAGTCCATGCACTTTTTCAGCAGTGGGGCCTAGATTTCATAAGCGAGATTAACCCAACATCTTCTGCTTAGCACAAGTGGATATTGACAGCCACAAACTACTTTACAAAGTGGATTGAAGCAATCCCGACTAGGCAAGCTACAGATTCTGTTATCATTCAATTTTTAGAAACTAATATTTTGTCCCATTTCGGTTGTCCTACAAAGATTATCACAGATAATGCAGCAGTATTCAAGTCTAAGAAGATGATTGAGTTTTGTGATAGATACAACATTAATTTGGGACACTATACAACTTACTTCTCGCAAGGTAATGGATTGGTGGAGTCCTCTAACAATTATTAATCAGTATCATTAAAAATATGTTAGAGGCAAATAAAAAGAATTGGCATAAGAAGTTGATTAATACATTGTGGGCAGATCGGGTGAGTAATAAAAAGTCTATTGGTATGTCTCCTTTTCAAGTTGTTTATGGTGTCGATATTGTGTTTCCTTCGTCATTAGCAGTCTTAGTAATGAAATTTCTGCAAGAATCAGGGATCGAGGAAAATGACATACAACGTCGTATTAATCAAATGATACACCTCCAACAGACAAGGGATGAAGTATTTCAAAATACTTCAAGAATTCATTATAGGATAAAGAAGATCTATGATCGGAAAACTAAGGAAGACAACTTCAAGATAGGAGATGTGGTACTCCGTTGGGATGCCAGGAATGAAGAGAAGGGTAAGCATGGTAAATTTGAGAATTTATGGAAAGGGCCATATCAGATTTCAGCTTGTCAGAGACAGAATGCTTATTTGCTTGAAGAGATGAATTGATAGGAGTGTTTAGAAGGACTAGTTAATGGTAGGCTCTTGAAACACTATCTTTTCTGAAACAAATTTCTCGATCAGTTTTCCATTTCATTGTAAATATCAGTTACATTTTTTGCAAGTGTGAAGTAGAAAAGCAATGGAGTTCGGAGCCCGAAGTGAAGGCCATGGAGCTTCACTGATTTTCTGTTATTTTCAAGTTCAGTTTTCAATCAAGTAAGTCAGTTGAATCAAGTTCCAATTATTTGAGTTTGTATTGAGTTAGTCTATTTCTCCGAGTTATTAGTTTTCAGTCAAGTTTTTCAGTTTGAGTTTTTGGCTGTATTGGCCCAATGGAAGAGGCATTGATCTGCAAAATCTAGCGTTATGAGGTTCTTGACACCTCTTTAAGAGCTATCATCCCCAATAAGGCCAATGTTAGTGTCAGTATTTGCATATTGCCATCAGTGATAAAAAATACTCTTTTCATATCATTTTAGGAGTCCCACTCAGAAATTTTTAATCATTCCATTAGGTCATGTGAAAAAAATTCACTGACTAATGGTAACCCTAGTCATAAAACTTCATTCTCTCTCAAAATCTATACTTGTTGGCCCACATTCATGTCTTACTAAGCATAAATCAATCTTGAAAGTCCATTTCATCATGTCATTATGTCAGTAAAAGTCACCATGGAGTTTGGTCACTCAAGGTCCCATTAGGTCATTAGGTTTCATTTTTCAAGGTTCAAAAATACACTATTTCATTTGCATAAGGTCAGCAAAAATAATGAGAGTAATCCAAAAAACATTCCTTCATCATCTGAAAAGGATTTATTACCATGTAAAGATGATCTCTGAGGAATATTTCCAAAGTTTAAATTCTACTTTCAAGTTATGATTCTATTCTGCAATGTAATTTTATTCAAAAACAGAGATGTAATTTATTTTTATTTTTATGTAATTTTATGTTCACTATATGTAACAAGTACTATTCCCAAGCTGCCAATTCAACTTCAAATGCCAAAATGAACACTAAGCAAAAGCAATGAGAAAAGTGCCAAACTCCAGCGTCATCAACCTACAAAGAAAAAGTCAAAGTGTAAAAGAGTGTTTTCCAAAAGTTTGAAAGGTGAAAATGAAACATTAGAAAAGTGGGTTTCAAATCAAAAGATCAAATCTAACATAAGTATAAAAGCCCTCATGTCATCAAGAGAAATCTCATTAGTCTCTTACTGCATCGAGCAAACTTAGCAAAGTAGGGTTTTCAAGTTTTTTGGGCCAAATCAGCAAAACAGAGGAAGGCGTTGCGCATTTCCTTCTGGCGTTGCGTGTTCTCTTCTGGCACTGTGTGTTCCCTCTAGGCATTGTGTGTTTGACCATTTTCTTCAACACTACCTACAAAGCCTCAAAACTTCAAAAAACATCCTCCATACTTCAACAATAGTTCTTCAAAGCCTCCAACAAGCAAGTAACTTTTGCATCATTCCTATTCTTCATCAAAATCATTTTGGATGTGTGAGTTTGTTTAAGAGCGATTTGGTGTCTTCTTTAATTTGAAACCCTATTATTCCTAAAAAACTTGATTAACACTTCAATTTCATTCCATAAACCTTCATACCTTTGCCCCATTTCAGTGTACCCTTTCCCAAACCCCTACATTGACATTTCCTTTCCCTAAGCTTCATTTCCTAAAAACCCTAAGCCTTAGGTACACTATTTACCTAGGCTCCCAATTCCCTAAATTTGTGACAAATTCCCTATTCCAAACTCATATATATCCCTACTCCCTGTCACATTCCCTAATTCATAAATCCCTACCCCCATCTCCCTTAATTACCCTATCCCATTCCCTAATCCTAAAATCACAATCCATATTATCACACTTCCCTAGGGTTTTGACACTAAGACATCATGACAGAAGAAGGAAACAAATCATCCAGTGAGGGAGAAGAAACAGAGGGGAGGAGGCCACACAAACTGGGGAGAATACTCAAATTAGAGCTAACAAATACTAGGGAACTATTGGCATCTCCTATGACTGTGACATGTTTCAAACATGTTGGATGTTTTGAGTTATGTGAGGAAATTCAGAGGGTCCAAAACCATGTTATGTTGACCAAAATTTTCATTGCTAACCTCCATGATAACCAGGTCACTCTAGCTGGTGTCACTTTCACTATGTCAACTGCCATCATCTCAACTGCCACCGGGATCCCTAATGTTGGGGAGAAATGGTTCAAACAGGCAAAATTGGATGAGCATTACTATGACCCTTTCATCAAACCTAGGTACAAGAATGAGAGAAAGAGGATCTTTCTTTTCTCTTACCTCTTGGAGAGATATGCTCCCATGATGAAGATCATCATGAGATACTTTTCATGTGAAGGTAGATTTTCTAGATTGTATGCCTATCACATCAGGTTACTTATGCACTTAAGATGTTCAACATGCCCTACTACCTTTTCCGAAGCATTGAAAATATGGCATTCAATGTCCAAAAGAAAGAGTATGCAGAACAAATGAATAGCCCCTTTCACCACTCCCTCATCAAAATCATAGTCCTCCATTATCTCAGACAATTGAACATTCCATGGGATTCATTCATAGTTGATGGCATATTCACTGCTCCACCCATTCAGGATGCCCAAAATGTGCCTTCATCATCTCATCCTTCCACCTTCCACTTCCATTCCTCCACCTCAGCCCACATTACATTCATCATCATTAAATCAGTCTTCTTCATCTACTTCACCACCATTATCTCCATCCCATATTAACACTAAGTCACCTAGCAGAGTTGAGATCAATGAGCCTAATTAGGCTAATGTGGCTGAGATAGAGCCATTGGCAAAAACCTATCAAAGGGGTCATAGGCACGTGTTTGCTCCACAGATTGTGGAAGGGGCCCTGCCTTCTTCACCAACAAAACAGGTACAAAAGGGGAAAGAAAATATGGTAGAGAAGGATGAACATGAGGCAACCATTCATCATGAGGATGACCTCCATGAAATAGAGCAGGATTTTGACCTAGTTGACCTAGATGAGGATGATGATGATGAGATCACTAGTATAGTCATTAAGGGGAAAGATGCCAAGATTAGAGAGCTCCAAACCAATCTTGACAGGTCCAAATTTGTCATAGACTTCCTTGAGCAAGAGAACCAACAGTTGAAGACAAAGCATGCTATTGATGAGGTGAAATTCATCACAGTTCAAAGGGAGGCAGAAAAGGCCAAAGTTTTGCTAGATGAGACACTTGAGAAGCATGGTTTGTTTGAAGAACAAGATGAACAAGCACCAAGAGGCCGACCTAGAACTAGAGGGCTGAATATAGCTCTAGCTCTAAAAAGACAAAAAGAGGATGAGCTTGTGTATAAAATCTTTCAGTGAAAATCACATTCAAATAGAATTTGTCGGCGTGTTTCGAACCAGCCAGTGTGGTTCATCATCAGGACAGGATGAGCTTGCTAATCAGCTAACCCTAAATGAACAACTTGCGGTGATAATCAATGAAAACAGGGAGCCATGGCCTGATAGAGCAAATTAGCATTTGGAGAAGTTGTTGGAGAAAGAAAACAAATACAATGACCTACTAAGGAGAAAGGTCAAGCATTATGCCCAAAAGGAGAAAATTGCAATGGCCAAGCTCAAAAGAGCCAATGCAAAGTTTGAGGCTTTGACCATGCTTGAGGAGAAGAGAAAGTTAGATATATTTGCAGAGGCTTCACTCCAAGCCTAGCCACATCATCAGCCATCATTTCAACAATTTTGAAGAGTTTTGGGTCCATTATGCAAATTCTGTGTTTTTTTGAGTTTTTTTGGACAAATGGGTCATAGAGACAAGTGTCCAACGTGCAACGCCCTTGGCGTTGCGCTCTTTTTTTGGGCCATATTCTGAGAAAAAGTTCACCACCACTGGATGTAAAATGGTTCATGCATCTCAGAAACCCACTTTGCAAGGTTTGGTTTGCAAAACAAGCAGGTGAAAAGGCAAAAAACCACCAAAAAATCATGTTTCTGCCTCATTTTTTGCCCTGGCACTACGCATTTAGCAGTCTTGGTAGAAATGAATTTTGACATGGCAAATGACCTTCATTTTGAAAACTGAAGGAAAATCTGAAAACTAGACTTGAAGGGCTTTCCAACAAGCTATCTTGGAGCCAATTTGGACACATGTAGCCCAGTCAAAAATAGCCTTCAAGATGGAGGGTGTGTTTGCTTAAGGCAGGGCGCATTTACCAAAGAGAGGGTGTGTTTGATAGTTTGTTGATATTTTGAAATTTCACTGCAAATTTTGACTTTTGTCTTGAAAATCATGATTTCACTTTTGTAATTGAGCATGGTAAATGTAAATATGATTTGGATAAGTTACCTAGGGGTAGATTCATGATGTAAATGTACTTATCAAAGTCAAATGAATCAGTTTCAATGTAATTAGCAAGGAGTCACTTAGAGCTTCCTAAACTCCAGCTTTCAATTCAGATTTGTGTGGATATCATCCTCGTCTCAGGAATTCGACCCTTGAGGATGAGTGAGTGCAATTTTGATGCCTATATCTTCCATTTCTTCACTCTTAGCAAGAGTTGGAATCAGTTTGGATGCTAGTGTATTGATCAAGAATCAGTTTGACCTGGAAATTAATGAAGAATTGCAGCTGTTTCCTTGGGATTCATGTGGTATGAATGTTTGGCATTGTGTTTTTCTTTGTGATCATTTGTAATAATGTTTTGTAAGCTCATAAACATTTCATGTCTATTATATGATAAATTTCAAGTTGATAGACATAATACATGTTTTTCATGCTATGTTTTGGGAAATTTGTCATTATTTGTCCATTTTCTTCAGCTTAGGAAGAATACATCTCCTGTGCTCTTCCTAGCTCCTCACTTGTCTTAAACCATCTCACCAAAACACCTTTAAGTGCTGAGCCTTCTACCTACCTTGCCCCATCGAATGGACTGCAATTCCATCTCATTTGCCTTGACCTAATCCTCATCCAGCAACCCAACCCAATTAAAACCAAAACAAACCTTTCTGCAGTTCTTAGCTAGCCTAAAACATTTTCATCCAGCCCTCTTGGCTATGATTTTAGTGGAGAGAGCCCTCTCCGACTTGGTAGGGCTAGATACCAAGTTAAAAGGTTGGTCTTCGGTTACCTTTGTTGGGATCTCTTCTTCAGCCTTAGAGATCTGACGGAGTGATAACAGAAGGCATATTTACAAAACCTTAAAAAGCAAGGAGCCTACCAGTGTTGAGATCCTCTCTTACATGAAAATATATATGAAGTTTTCCCTTATATTAAATATGGGTATATAGCTGCAAATGTTGCCATTACAAAAGCATTTAATGACAAGGATACAATGCACATAATTGATTTTCAAATTTCTCATGGAAGCCACCATGTACTAATGACTCAATCATGTGAAGAAGGTGGATCACCCTGTATTAGAGTTTACTCAAGGTCAAGTAATACATTTACTTGGCCAAGGATTATCAAAGATTATTAAAACTTATTAAGTTCATTTTGAATGTCATGCTCTACCTTTGTTCTGGCCTAATGTTAATGTCAATATGCTTGATATTCAACATGGGGAAGCATTGGCTGTAAAATTATTTTTACAATGCCATCATATAGCTAATTAGAGTATGAGTCCAAGAACCATCAAGGTTCAATTTTAGTTTTGCGTCCAATAGAATGATATGTGTATTCAAAGATATTTCACTCACAACTCGTTGTCCAACAATCACAGAGCACTCACATCGATTCTCTTAGAGACATAGCGAGTTACCACAACGAGAAATTTTCTATTTCTTTCAAACTTGTTGAATCTCCCTTTACACAACAAAATGCCATCACATTTATATACAAAATAGAGCTAACTGCTCTTCATCTTCGAATGAGGAAAAAAACAAGATCGAAATTTAAAATTTCCATCCCTAAATAATCTCTAACCAACGACCACGTATTTGATCAACAAGGTGACAAGGGGAAGGCACCAGCCTCAAACCAATCCACTTATGCTCCTGAGGAAGTGCTTACTAAAGAACAAATTTATATGTCGATCAATCTGATCCAAACAGTTAAGAGGCTTCTTTTAAAATTAAACAAGAGACTCATTTTTTTAATTACGATTGAGCCACGGACAGAAGATATAAGAGACCAAATCAAAACCGTGATGACCCAAATCTGTCAACATGGGGTAAGCAACTCATTTAATTATACCATTTCTTTATTTATGATTTTATTTTGTCATCCTTCATAAAAAAAATCTTTATTTTACATGGTTTTTTGAGGGAGTTTGATCCTCATGGTGAGACTATGGGGGTCGATGTTGGTAGCAACATCATTGCCCTGCTTGTGAGTGATGCACTGAACACACTGACCATTAATGCAATTCTTGAATAGGGTGACACGCCATTATCTGCCCCCACTGAACAATGCATAGAAGGATGTGCATGTGATGCAAGCCATGATTCCATCACATCTAGTCCAGCAAACTTTCCTAGGTCTACTCGTGTTACTAGCACGAGAACACCACCAGTTACATTCTTGGTAGATGATGACCATGTTCCCATGAAATTAGAAAAGCTTCCAGGTATTTAAGAAGTGTTTTACATATTAAGTATGATCTAATTGAAATTTACGTATAGAGTGTCGTTATTTTCAAGTAAAGATAATATCGCTTTGCAGGAAACGATACCTTCTATATGCGATTGAATCAGGTAGCCTTGCAACTCTTTGGGCCCACCATTCGCACAAGGTGGAATTCGCAAAATTCGAAGTTGAAGGAAGAACTTATCAATAGGTTGGTTGGCATATTCGGAGATGGTACCTTCAACACAAGTGGAGTTATCGCGAAGGCAGACCTATATTTAAAATATCTGCAAGACCAATATAGGGTTCATTTGCAAAAGAACCCTAAGTATGAGCGCCCTCCAGCGATTTCAAAAAGTGTGTGGAAAGCCCTCCTAGAAGATGCAAAGGAGAAAAAACTTTGAAAAGAAGGAAAGACACCACCCGTACCAGGAAGATATGAGGCACTTCTATTAATGTAATTAAGATGCTTTCTCATCAATATGCGACATGTAATTAAGCTTATCAATACCATAAATATAAGCTCCTAGATACATCTAAAGCCATGAAGGCGATAATACAAAAACATGGCCAACATCATCTTGGCCCTGGGGGTTACTCAAAACTAGCCGCAAAAATTGTAAGTATATAGAAAAAAATTGCATCCAAATTTTATATTCTTAATAATTTTAATTTAATATTGTAGAAGAAAAAAAATTCATGTTATCATGCAAAATTGAAGGGCGAACAATTCAATGAAACTCCCATGGAGGAAGACCTCAAGCTTGCTTACAAGCACAGATATCAAGTCGTTGTTGAACATAGGACAAGCACAGGGTCTTCATGTACTAGTTTTGATCCCCCACCTGAGACTGAGGTAAATAAAAGCAACGTCAAAGAGCATTTATAAATTAATACTTGTATACAATATATTGGTTTTTATTTTGGCCATAAATTAATGTGCTTGATTATAAAAAGCAGGCAGACGTGAGCCTAGTGACAATGGAGTGCAAATTGAAACTGATGTTCAACTCGATTCAGGAGTTATTTCATGTGAATTATATTTTTTTTAGTATGGATTAGAATTAGAAATATTTAAATGAAAACAACGTATTAATTATAAATCTTCTTGGTTCTACTCTAGAGCATGTACGGGATGAGGCCAGACAAGAGGAGGAACCTATGGCCGCATCCAAAAGTATCTTGCTTCCCTCTACTACCGAAACGGGTAACGAACACTCTACTACCTTTTTATTAATAAAACACTTGTATAATGTTGCAAGGGCAATAGTTGATGCTCTGTTGCCCTTGCAACAACACAGATGTTTCACTAGGTTGGAAGCAAGGAACCGAAGAATAATTTATTGTACTTGTAGTTTAACTAGAATGACCTTGTTTCAAATTATGTATAACATACATTTTATTATAAATACTGAGATCAAATATTTTTTAAACTCTACAAATGAATGAATGACTATATGTTTACTATATATTTCTTTATTTATGATGTATCTTAATATCTTTCTCTAAAATATTTCCTAGTAGATAGATTGTGTATTGGGGAATTGAGAGTGATGTGAGGGGGGGGGGGGAAGGAGCCATGAGAGATTCCACCTTCATGTGGTTGGCCTTGTTCAGTAGAGAATAAATTAATATTTGGGCAATCTTGGAGTAAAACTTTGAGATCCAATAGAGCAACAACAAGGTCAATGTTGACTTCATTGTTGCTTCGTCAAGTGGAGGGAGGTTTACTCCAAGGTTAAACTACACCAATAATTTATTCTTGAAACTAAGAGGAGCTCATTCAAGTATTAATGCACTCAAGTTTTTTTAATTATTATTTATTGGTGCAATTAATTTAATAATTGGTCAAATTTAATCTAAGTTTGCCTCATTGGTCTCATGAATATGTGTAGGACAATCTGTGTCAATTTGGTTGTTGAAGAGGAACAACTATTGGAAGAAAATATCTCAAAGATGTAACATTACATTTAGCATTCAATTTTTCATTATTGTTATTAGGAATTTGTTTGGTGGTTGTTATTATTTGAGAAACCTATGTTTTATCCCTTTTATAGATTTTCATGTGTATCATATTTCTTAGAATTAGAGATACTTGTCCTCTCTATCTATTCATTATTGTCTG
This sequence comes from Pinus albicaulis, assembly GCA_034641835.2. Classification (NCBI taxonomy): domain Eukaryota; kingdom Viridiplantae; phylum Streptophyta; class Pinopsida; order Pinales; family Pinaceae; genus Pinus; species Pinus albicaulis. The sequence continues at coordinate 798,167,891 of CM076572.1, read as the reverse complement.
GTTTTCAAGCTGAAGTTTGGGAAAATGGAGAAGGCTCCAAAGAATGGTCATTAACTTTAACAAGGTATTTGCCTTTTGAAGTTCTCGAAAATTTGATTTCAAACTAACTCAGTCTAGACCTTTAATATAGATGTAGCCTAACTACCCAAATTATGGTTTGGGCAACACAGATTGGAGAATGTGTAATTGTCATTTGTTTCAATTCAAGAATTTGCTCAAATGAAATAATGTACATGGGATGTGAGGTTCAGCAATGTTGTGCCAGAAGAGGATTGTACTGCAATTCTATGTAGATTGCATGCCAATCCTCTTTTGGCACAACATTGTTGAAGCTCACATTCGATGTACATTATTTCATTTGAGCGAATTCTTGAATTGAAACACATGACAATTACACATTCTCCAATTTTTGCGGCCTGAACCATAATCCGAGTAATTGGGTTACATCTACATTAAAGGTCTACGCTGAGTTAGTTTGAAATACAATTTTCCAGAACTTTAAAAGGCAAATACCTTGTTAAAGTTAACAACCATTCCTTGGAGCTTCTTCCATTATTTTTCAATAATAACCTGTCTGATATTCGACGTACATTTAACGAGTGTCAGATATTCATCGACCCTCATCAACGAACCAGTGTCGGATATCCGTCCCCAGTCCGACGCAAAATATCGTCGAATCCATATCATCTTCGTCGAAGGAACAAAGAAGCGTCGAATATTCGATAAACACATCCGAAAGATGGATGTTGGGTATTTGAACCTAGTTACAAATTAAAACGTCGCCTATTCAACGACTATACATCGAAGAAATGCCCGGTTAGCCGACGATTTATTTGGTATCAAGGACAGTGGATATCCGACCTACAGGTCCAAGGATTTCCTGGTTGTCAAATATTTGACGAAATCCCACCGACGATATCTATGTCTCGGGTTTTTCAGATAGTAGACAAAGTGGAGTCGTATAACCGACGAAGTGACGTCGAATTTTAGCCCCATTTGTAGTACTGGCAACAATCACAAATTATTTATCTAGTATGATTTCATCAATAGCTTGGAGCTCATCTCTTATTCAGAAGATCCTCAAAAATATGAAGATACAATATCATCTTTTGTCATCTTCATTGTTCTTAGTTCATTTTTTAGACTAGGAACTTGTCTAATGTTCTTGATAGTGAATATTTTAGAGAGAGTCTCATACACCCCTTTTGCAATTTCTATATTGAATATATAGGGAATTAGATTGTCCTTCACTCCATCTACAATAAGATTCATAGCCAAGATGTTTGTCTCCTTGTATTTTTCCTTTCCTGCATAATCTATGGGTTCCTTCACCTTTCCTTGAAAAAAAATCCAAAACTTTGTGTTTTGCAAGGATGAGATCTATCATCTTCTTCCATGTTCTGTAGTTGGTGGCTCCTTCTAGCTTATTTATATCTTCATTGAGGTTGCCATATACTTTTAATGTCTTCCTTATAGATAAAAGGTTTTCCTTTATTTCTTATGATCTTCCTTGGAACCTTTTTCATAATCCTTCTTTCAATAGACCTTCAAGTTGCCTTTTTCTTTCCTCTCACCTTAGCTCTGATAACATGTTAGAAAATCAGAAAAGCAGAAAGATTTTCTTATGTTGACAATTACTTTTGATATTCTTGTATTCTTATTAACTTTCTTTATGTTCTTTTATCTTCTTCTCATCAAGCAATCATCATATCAAAAACATGAGATCAATGACACAAATATAGGTACTCAACCACAGCTAAAACCTCTATGAAGGGGAAAACCCAGTCAAACTCTTCCACTAGTAGATTCAAATCAAATTGAGACAAACCAAGACCTTTAACTAGACCAAAAGACCTTCATCACTCCACCAAGTCAGCCTTCCAAGATGATTATGAAAACTTCACAACTACCTTTAACCCGGCTACAACACAAAATTTCAGCCGGCAGCTTCTAGGATTTCGACCCTACTGCAGATCTAAAATTTTGGCCTTCCTGCAGCTCCAGAATTTTTCACATGTGAGTCAAAAGAGAGAGAAAATAGTATTCAAACTTCTTCGCTAGTGTTTCTTCTTCTTCACTAGGGTATTTGCTTCATCTTTTAGGTATTTCACACTCCTTTTCTTCTACTGCAACTTCAGATCGAACTTACTTGAGTGAATGTCCAAATGAGGTCGAGTAGCTGCCTATTTATAGTTGTTTCTGGCCCCTGTTTGAGGCTGACTTGATGGAGGAGGGTTATTTAACTCATTTTACATAAAAATAATTTTTCTTTCTTTATATACAAAGCCCAAGAAGGGTCTATTACATGATAACATGGACAAAGACTTTCGACATAAACTCCTAGAAGCCTACAATGGAGGTTTTGACCTAGAAATAAAATAATAAGAACATGAAACCCATAGTAATAAATAATTTTCTTTTATAAATAAATTTCTTTTTCTTTCTCTTTGACAAATACAATACATCTTACATCAAATATAATTATGAATACCGACACTAGTTACATTCTACAATAAAACCTCGACGTTGCACATAATACTAAACATTCGCTGTTATTCTAACAACTTTAGGTTCTCCTAGGCTCTTCTTTGCTGAGAGCCCACTTCAACTGAAATAACATATTTCCTTGGAAGAAGCATACGAAATGCATCCTATCAAACTCTCATAACAGAAAGGTTTGGTGTATCTAATGCAAATAAGTGGTAGAATAACATATACATATCCTGTAAAAAGCTTCCTTTTGGGCAGATTTAACATTGGTTACTGTTTGAACTCCAACACCTTGAGAGTTCAATCACTTTAGAAATCTGAGGACACTCTCATAAACTAAAAATGTGATGGATGAAGCTGGAACATTCTTTAATAAATTTGGACCAATGCCTTTGTAGAGTCCACGAATCCCTTCAAACCTGCAACAATCAAGTGTGCAATTTTGTTGCAATAAGTCTGCACTGCTTACACACACACTCTAACAGACAAGATTATCAGAATGGATAATGAAAAGAAATACAAATGTAGAACTAATCCTGTTAAAGAATTTTAATAACTCAAATTGAAATACTTGCCTTAATGTTTCCTTAAAAGCATGATAGCTATCTCTATATTTTGGTATACCATCACTATTTGGCCTTTGCTGCATCAAGACATCACATACATACAAATTATTCCATCTCTCACCACCTCTTCTGTCATTTTCCATTCTATCATGAAAACAAGGATAATGGCATACCTGTACACGTGCCCGGATCACCTGAAATCCAGTTAATGCAATGCACTTCAAAAGGGTGTTTGGATTTGAAAAAATCATTCAAACATATAACTTCCCCTGGAATTCCAGCTAGTTGCTTATCCAAAGAAAAACAATAGACTCGTCTTTCAAAAAAACTAAAATGGTTATTCAAGATTGACATCCCAAAACTATTAAAAATTTCAATTTAATGCCTTAACCAATGATGATGTGTTCCTTGCCAAGTACTTCCAATTGGAGGAGGTATATAAGGCACCTTAGAAAATACAGATCATTAGAACAACGCTCTCATGTGTCAAGACAGCAGAAAAGGAAGTTTATATAACATCATAGAGAAATGAGTTTTATTATACTAGATAATAATGCATTTTTATGATGTCTCGATAAAGCTCAAATCATAGAGAATTTAAACGCATGGCTATGTTTTTTGCAAAAAACTTGAGCAGAATAGCTGAGAGTACACCTGAATAATAAGATGAATTTAAAGAAGCTTAGTTATCTTAAGAAGAGTCTTCTATGTAAAGACAACTGAGTGAACAAGTAACATAAAATGTTTCACTATTCGTTGACTGTTCCCCAGCTTACCTGATATGGATATGTCAACAATGCAGCAAAAATCTTTGACAATGCTCCCAAAGCAGCATAGTCCACAGACGTCTGTAAGAAACAGGTTTAAACTTTCAATTTACCCATTAAAATAGTAGATGTACTTATTTTTGGATGACTGAAATTACATCATGAGAGAATGCCCTCCAGATCATTCCTTTTGATCCAAAATACAGAAACAAATTGAATAAAGTTGCATGTACTTAAGAACATTGACCACAAAAGCTGAAGCAGGAATTGTATAAATCAAATCCTGCAAATATTAGCTTGTGGCCTGATATCTAGATATGGTTATCCAAAGGGGGAAAGCCAATACAAGTTCTGGGTTTCATAATTAGCTACAAATACCAGCTTCTAGCCCGACATCTAGATATGGTTGTCTAGAGGGGGCAAGCCAATACAAGCTCTATGTCCCATAACTAGAAGTTAGAACCACAGGGTTAAACAGGTTCAATAGCCAAGGCCTTATGCAGTCTTCCTCCATCACAAGACATTACTACCTATGATGAATAATATTTCTTTAAACTTATGTCATCATACACCGTTGGAAAATTTATCACCTAATAGGATAAAATAAACATCATGGCAAAAATGTTGAATTTTTTTGAAGTGAATGCATATATGACTATGACCTTTACTCCATGATGAAACTATAGTATATCTTGCCTAGGATAACCTAAATTCAAAAAAAGAAGAAATATTTTAGTGAGAAATGGATCAAAATTAAGAAATGCAACCAATTTAGCATTTATAATGGAAAATGCATAATAAAGCCGTCCAACAACCACAGAAAGTACTAACTATATTCATAGTATCACTTGAAAAAAAGAAAAAAAACCTATGTAAGCAATAAAATTCCTAACAACAAAGGCATATCAAAACTATCCAACAACCATAAATAATATGTCAAACCAATGCCGCATAACAATGCATCATTAGTATGAAGGCTGAGCCAGTACAGATTATTATAAGATTAATTTAAGGCTCATGATTGTGCATAGATGAAAGTGATCCTTTCATATTATAGAGGACAATAACAAATGCAACCATGTATAACTATTGTATTTGAAAAGAAAAAGAAAGAGACAGGACATACTTTAATAAGATGTTAAGATGTTAGGATGTTGCATGATGTTATCATACAGTAATGAAGCCAGAATTCAATTTTATCTATGCCAATGTGTAAATCCTTTTCGCAGGCCCCAAAATCATGGACCACAGTCATACTTTTGATTCCATATGCAAAGGTTATAGTCAGTCAAAGTTGTGAGTACCAATTCCCACATATTACGAAATTTCTTTCTGAAGGAAAAGAACTGTACGATACATAAACAAGGACGGGAATCCTGTGATGATAGGTCAAGATGATGCGACATGGGCCCTTTTTATACTAGATAAATCCTTCTTGGTGTTGGTCCAATAATCTACTTGTAGGCCATCTAATAGAGAACTTTTTGTGGGCCCACATCAAGTGGGGTCATTACAGAAAAGTCCATGCCACAATTTTAGACTTGTGTTGGTTTATATTTCTCGCTAATATATTTCTTCTTTTTGTGATTTTTCGTTCTCCTGAAGCACATAAAAGATCCATCATGCCAATTTTGTCTAGTAGATCCCTTGATTAGGGTTGAAACATCACTCCCCACCTTGGGAGACTCCATGTCCTTGATGAAGCTAGACTTTTTGTTTGGCCCGTGCTACATTTTCAGACTTGTGTTGGCTTATATTTCTCACTAAAATATTTCTTCTTTTTTGTCTATTAGCTTTCTTGATTAGGGTTGCAACTTGCAACATCACTCCCCACATTGGGCCATTCAAACATACAAGTAGAAAACCATAACAATGTCATAAATCTCTATAAATGGACAAAAACTGCACAATAAATGACTGCAGTCATATGATAGTGTGTAAAAATGAGGCCTACTTATCCCTATTTATATTGATAAAGTAGTTCTGTCAAGGTTGGCTTAATGTTATACATGTAGACATCTGACAACCTTATGTGGAATATATTGTGGGCCCACTAACAATGGACATGCATCATGTGGGCTGTTGTTGATAGGCTTACATTAAAAATTTAGACTCATGTTGAACAACATTTCTCTCCAAAATGTTTTTTCTTTCCAACGGTTTTATTCACTCATTTAGCACATTAAATATATGTAATTCCGACTCTATCCAATAGCTCTTCTAATTAGTTTCTTTACCCATGTCACAAACTACCTCCTAATGGCATCAAAACTATGTTGCAGGAAACGCAGAGAGAGGGAGGGTTTCCGTACGGAAACGGTACGGAAACGGTGAAACGCGTACCGTACGGCCGGAAACGCGTTTCCCGGCCGTACGGCCGCGTTTCCTGTTCCGTACAGCGATTTTTGTGATTTTTTTTTTAATTTTTTTTTTATTTACTCAATTAAATAATATTTAATTTGTTTATTTTAGGTTATGGAGGCATCTAGAAGGGTTCTAAAGTTATAAAAGGAGGCCTAGCCTCTTTCTCTCATCACACAAATTCAGCAAGTTGATTCTCACTTGGTGAAGAGCGATTTTGGAGAGGAGGAAGGAGGAAGAGAGTAGTGCTTCAGCTTGGGTGTTTTCTCCATTGAGCAAAGGAGATTTCTGCAGCAAGAGAAAGAGATTTGAGGAGCAGATTTGGAGTGCGAAGTTTCCAGCTACGGCATTCTTGTTTTTTGGCTTAGCTGCAGCCATATTTCTCTTGTTTTTTCTGGCATTTTGGGGTAGCTTCAGCAACAGAAAATTATTTTGGGTAAGTAGCATTCAATTTCTTTGTTTTTTCTTATTGTTTTGTCTATTTTTCAAAGGTTTATGCTACCTAAATTTTAAAAAACGTTTTTTATTTATAGATTAGTTTTTTTATTTTTTTTGCAGCAATGGCTTCTTCCATTCAAGGTTCAAGTGCAAACCCCAAGGCCAACCCAAGGGCTGAATATTATCCTCTTTGGAGGTATGTTGAGAAGTTGCAAAGATGTGGAGGTGGTGGCTCATGGGAATGGCGGTGTACTCTTTGCAATAATTGTTACAAGGGCTCTTACCCAAGAGTGAAGGCACATCTTTTGCATGGAGGAGGACAGGGGATTGCAGGTTGCATGAAAACATCTGACCCTTTAACAAGGAGGGAATATCAAAGAGAGCAAGATCAGGCTGATGGAATCAAAAGAAAGCATGATGATTTTAGTCAAGCAGCTAAAAATCCAGCAAACAGTGAGCCAAGGATTGTAATTGAAGCAAGGAAGAGGAGAGGCAGTGGCACTCAGCAACCAGAACTACCACCATCTAGAGGGGCATCTGGTACTATTCAAGATAGCAGGATTGCTAAGCTGGTGAATGTGCAAGGAAGAGAAGAAGCTGATTCCAGAGTGGCTCGGTGCATCTATGCATGTGGTCTCCCATTCAATGTTGTTCGCTCCCCTTACTGGCAGGATATGATAAGGGCAATTAAAAAAGCTCCTCAAGGGTACAAGGGGCCCAACTATGAGAAAGTTAGAACTCAACTTCTAAAAAATGAGAAGGATCTTTTGGAGGATGTGCTATCACCAATTCGCTCTTCTTGGACTAGCTCTGGGGTTACCATAGTCTCAGATGGATGGACAGATATAAGGCGTAGACCATTGATAAACATCATTGCCACTTCACCAAAAGGAGCAATGTTTCTAAAGGCAGAAGACTGCTCGGGAGAGGTAAAAGATGCACAATTCATTGCTGATGTCATTATCAAATCTATTGAACAGGTTGGTCCTAACAGGGTGGTGCAAGTTATCACAGATAATGCACCGGTATGCAAAGCTGCAGGTTTGATTATTGAGGGGAGGTATGACCACATATTTTGGACACCCTGCATTGTCCACAATCTGAATTTGATCTTAGAGGAGATCGACAACAAAGTTCCATGGATAAAGGAACTCACAGGGGAAGCAAGGGAAATTGTGAAATTCATCACCAACCACCACCAGTCTCAAGCAATATTCCGAGAGTACTCCAAATTGGAGTTGTTAAAAGTTGTTGAGACAAGATATGCCTCAAACTTCATAATGTTGTGCCGCCTTGTTGAGGTTAAGCAAGCATTAGTGTCTATGGTGGTGAGTCAGCTTTGGGTTGAGTGGAGACAAGCAGATTCAGAGCGGGGAACTGCGGTGCGTAGAATGTGCCTTGATGAGGATTGGTGGAGCAAGGTAGATTTCTTGCTACTGTTCACAACCCCTGCATTTGAGCTTCTTCGACATGCTGACACCGACCAACCTTTCTTAGGAGAGGTATATGATGGCATGGATTCCATGGTTGAGAAAACTATGGAAATTATTTCACAGGAGTCACCACAGCTTTTGTTTGTAGATGGTCAGTTTGGCGAATTAATCAAGAGAATCATTGTTGACAGGTGGAACAATTTCAACACTCCATTGCATACTTTAGCACATGCCTTAAACCCAAAATTTTATGATGAGGAACTTATTGCTCAAAGCAATGGGAAGAGGAAGGCACCCCATAAGGATATAGAGGTGGCTAATGGGGTGAAAAAAACCCTTATGAGAATTTTTCCAGCTCATCTACACAGGGAGGTGAAGGAGGAATTTGCCAGTTTTGCTGCAGGTATAGATGATTATTCAGATATATCATCTTTGGAGGAGAGAAGCACCATGAATCCAGTTAGGTGGTGGATTTGTCATGGAGAAAATGGTGTACATTTGCAAAACCTTGCCATTCGCGTCCTTTCACAAGTGGCAAGCTCTTCATTAGCAGAAAGGAATTGGAGCACCTATGGTTTTATTCATTCTGTGAAGCGCAACAGGTTGGGCTCACAGAAGGCAAAGGATCTTGTTTATGTGCACTCCAACCTTCGCCTTGCATCTCGTAGGGGTCCAGAATATGGAAATGGTCCTTCTAAGGAGTGGGATGTGGAACCAGAAAATCCTGATTTGGATCTCTCTCTTGATGCCTTGAATATTGAGGACCAAGATCAGAGAAGTGGAATTGGCCAAACATCTTCTTCAGCTACACCATCCACTGCTGAGCATGCTTCTGCTGCTATATTTGATGAGGATTCTGATAATGAGTATTAGACTTTAGTCTTGACTCTTTTGACTTTATTGTACTTGCAACCTCATATATATAATAAAGGCTGATTTTGACATTTTGATATAAAATAAACGCTGGTTTTGGAGGTTCCGATATTGCTATTTTCATTATGTGTCTGTTATCAATGATCATTCATGAGTAAATGTGTTGTAACTTGTAAATTTGTAATAGTTTATGCTTTGAGTTTATGATTTATCATATATGTTTTAAAGTTTAAACTTGTAAGTTGTATGATTTGACATAACATTTCTTAAATGTCCTAAATTATAATATAAATTTAAATTATATATATATTATATATATATATATATAAAATATATATATATATATACCGCGTTTCCCCGTTTCCCAAATTTGGGGAGGTCACGTTTCGCTTCGCTTCCCGTTTCGGAAACTCGTTTCCGTTTCCCCGTTTCGTGCAACTTAGCATCAAAAGCATGTCTGACACAGATTTTTTTTATGTATATTGTATATAAACATCTTCATATGAATGCCTCCTATCCAACTCACTTCACAACATCAAACTTTTTATATCTTCAAATATTCCAACCCTTTCCAGAATAATGTGACTACTTAGGGTTAGAACATTGACTCACTCCATCTCTTTGTTTGAATCTCTAAAAAGGGATATGCAAAATATATGAATTGTAAGTTGATATATTTCCATTAAAGCAACCAATTACTATGTAGTATGAATACGTCGTTGTGATTGTAAGAAATGAGTCATCACTAAAGTACTTATCATTGTATATATTTCCTTTTCCTTTCTAAATTATGACTTAGTGAATTGACTTTTAATAACTAATCTATGGAGATCTTGTATGATAATGATCTTTATCAAATTCCTTTTATAGAAATGTCTTATTTGGGATTTTCATTTCACCAAAACCTTTATAATTTTGTAAGAGTGTGTGCAACATTAGAGAGGAAATATTAGTGTGCATGTTACCAATGCTTTATCTCCAACAATATTGCCATCCTTTCTTTGCTTGTTCCTCAATGTTATGACAATCTTACGAGCTTCCTCATATGTCGTGAATTGGATAGCTCCATGGGAAACCTGAAAATAAATTTCATGAAAAGACAAGTTTCCGTTAACTGGAAAAAGGTGATAAAAGATTCTAACAAGAAAAGAACTTGAAAACACTAAACAGCATTATCCAAGATGCATCAATCATCACACTTTTGTTTGTAGATGAAAAGTCTAACCTGTTTGTAAGAAAAACCAAAAGCCAAATATCATCGCAAATGATCTAGAGGAGGAATTTCGACTTGTTCATAATGGAATCCTATTTCTAAATGTTGATTTTCATAGGGACATTTCAAAATATTTTTCTTAGAGTTCCCTTGTATTAGTTCTTGTAGCTAGCAAACATGCTAATGTTGCAGAAAAGAACATGAGAGTCCAAAGCAAAAGATAGATCAGTGATTGATGTTGAGCATGAGAGTACAAAGAAAAAAGATAGATCATTGATTGATATTGAATAAATAAATAATTGTGCATATAAAGACTCTGAATAACATCATGGTTTCCCTAACAACCAACTGATCTCCCTAAGAGTCTAAGACCTAATTAAACAGGTACCTAATACAATGCAAGACATGTGCATATCTTATTTATATATTGCTAACACCTAGACACTGATATATGGCCATGAAATTTCAACAAGTTTTTCTTTCACATAGTAGTAAGTACACAAGCTCAATATGATTATTCTGCACCAATTTTCTATACAAAGTGATGACGAACTTCCATGTATTTGGTGCAAACATGACACACTAGATTCTTTGACATCTTGATGGCAACCTCATTGTCACAAAAAAGTTGTGTTGATGCTATTGTTTCACCTACACATCTCCAAGTATCCACCTCAACCATGCTATGTCAAACATTGCTCCAACCACAAATTTATATTCGACTTCTATGAAGGAAAAATAATCTAGAGTTGATTCTTGCCTATGTTGCACAATATGGGCCAACAGGTACGGATTCTCAAAATGGAGATGCACTAGAAACATGCCCCCAAAAATTTGGAAATGGGGAAACACGATATATGTGTGTGTGTGTTTGCATTCTCAAAATGGAGATGGACTAGAAACATGCCCCCAAAAATTTGGAAATGGGGAAACACAATATGTGTGTGTGTGTGTGTGTGTGTGAGAGAGAGAGAGAGAGAGAGAGAGAGAGAGAGAGAAATACATCGAAATGACTTTTATGCCCTCCTGAGGCTTGGACTGAGATCTGCCTCAGCCTTCATGCAGCTGGGACTGAGGTCATTCGGTCCCCATTCTACGGCTTTGGCCCTTCTTCAACACTGGTCAAAACCATTAAATACAAACAACAAGGTTCAGCTTTCACAAAAATTATTTATTCTTAGACAAGGATGAGGGCTTTGTGATCTTCCTTTCAGTCATAACAGAGTTAAGGCTTCAGTCTTTCTTCAATAAGTGTCTAATCTTTTGGATGCTCTATAATTCAAGCTCTGATCCCATGTTGATTTTTTCAGATTTCCTAGACTGATAATTACTTCCAACAATTTCTTCAGTTGTTTAACTTGTGTCACTTTCATCATTAAGCAGTTATACATAGAAAATCTTCAACAGTGAAACAATAATGGCAGTATGATCATGAAGAGACAGCCAAACACAAGAGACACAAAATTTGTCCTGGGAAAACCCCAAACCAGGGGAAAAACCCAACAACTTTTTCTTAGAGAATTTGTCCATTTCAACAAGAGATACAACCTGATATCTCTCAATCAAAAATAAAGTCAAAATGACATTTCGGGAGGCCGAATTTGTCTCTGTTTGACCAAGTTTGACCTGGGTTTGGTACTGGTCAGTTTCACTTTGTTTTTGACTGGGAAATCAGATTGTATCTCTTGTTGAAATGGCCAAATTCTCTAAGAAAAGGTTGTTTGGTTTTTCCCCTGGTTTGGGGTTTTCCCATGACAAATTTTGTGTCTCTTGTGTTTTCTTATCTCTTCATGATCCTACAGTCATTATTGTTTTACTGTTGAAGATTTTCTATGTATAATTCCTTAATGATCAATGTGACACAAGTAAAACTAATGAAGAAACCGTTGGAATTAATTATCAGTCTAAGAAATCTGAAAAAATCAACATGGGATTAGAGCTTGGGTTATCGAGCAGCCAAAAGAATAGACACTTATTGAAGCTCTAACTCTGTTATGACTTAAAGGAAGACAACAAAGCCCTAATCCTTGTCTAAAAATAAACAATTTTTGTGAAAGCTGAACCCTGTTTGTATTTAATGGTTTTGACCAAGCTTGAAGAAGGGCCAAAACCCTAGAATGGGGACCGAATGACCTCAGTCCCAGCTGCATGAAGGCCGAGACAGACCTCAGTCCAAGTCTCAAGAGGGCCGAAAAAGCCTCAGACCTAGGTCACAGCCTGTCTGAGGTAGGACATAGAGAAAATAGGAGGCCGAAAGACCTCAGGGAGTATTTAAAAGAGTCTGAGGAGCCTCAGGACTAGGCCACAGAATCCAAAAAGAGCCTTAGTTTGAGTATCAAAGGTTGAGGAACCTCAGAAAGTGGAAAAAAGAAGTCTGAAATATCTTTGTCTATGGACAAGCCAGCAATTTGTCTTTTTTGCATGAGGTTTATTAAAAATTTGTTTGCAACTATGTTGCAGGAAACGCTGCCCAGGGGGTCGTTTCCCCAAGGAAACGAAACTGAAATGCATACCGTACAGCCTGGAAACACATTTCCGGCCGTACTGCCACATTTCACGTGGGGGAAACGTGGCCCAGTACGACCTGAAATGCATTTCCAGGTCGTACAGCCACGTTTTTGTAGTAAAGTGACTTTTTTTTCAGTTTTTTTTTTTGTTGTTGTTGTTGTTTTCGCTCCCTGCCAATTCAGAAGTGATAGAGGGAGCTATTGAAGCTTGGAAACAAATTTTTTTGAGTAGGTCAACCTAATGTTCAAGCCTATGGCCTTAGTGTTGATATGCAGTTCATGGTAATGTTAAATTCTTAAAGTAAAAGGATGAAAATGAAATTTTCATCGTTTTACTTAAATTTGTAACAATACCATGAAAAGACTCTGGATGTTTGAGAGTGGTTTCTCCCTCATTGGATTTCGTATGGAGAAAGTAAAATTTTAGGTCTCACTCAAAATCCAGCAAACTTATCATTTTTTCAAGATTTCAAGATTGGGGAGATTGCAATGTTTCCATTGCATTTTGTCATGTACTAGGGTATGGAACTTGTATTTAATCAAGAGAACCAAGTCCTCTATGCAGGGGAGACTCCCAATAATCAATAGCACCTAGGGTATTAGGGTATGGAACTTGTATTTAATCAAAAGCACTAAGGTCGTTCGACTATGCAGGAGGAGACTCCCAATCAAGCACATCACAAGAAATTAGAAATTTCTTGTGGCTGATTTTGGATATTGTTATTTTCATTATGTGATCATTCATGGGTAAATGTAATGTAAATTTAGAAACTTATAGTTTATGCATTGACAGTGGACAATTTAATCATAATGCAATAAATTAAAATGTATCATGTATGCTTTATGATTGCACATATTTCTTAAATGTCCTAGTATATATATATATATATATATATATATATATATATAGTGCGTTTCCCCGTTTCCAAAATATGGGGGGGTCACGTTTCGTACCCATACCCGTTTCGGAAACTCGTTTCCATTTCCCCGTTTCATGTAACTTAGGTTTGCAAAAGATGATTAGTAACCCTTTGATTTTGCAAGGCACTGAACATGTAGGTCATGGAAAAGAACTCATATAAATTGAAGATTGTAGATTTGTTCTGGCTACAGGAATAATAAAAGTTGCATTAACAAGCTCCATATGTAGGAGGGTAATGCATTGGTCATAGTAAAAAAGACAAGGATTTGAGGATTGTTTAAGGATTTTGGCAACCAAACTAGGCCCAAGTTTGACAGAAAAGAAATGGGCCAAAGGGAGCTAAGAAGAAAAACTTTTTACCTTGACGATACAAAACAGTGATGCCTCAGAAATGATATTGCAAAGAGACGCTGGGAGTTGTTAAATTGAGAGCAGACTGTTGATTTTTGTAGCATCCGGAAGTGTTCCAAGTCTCAAACTTTGCAGGGAGACTTGGACAACAGCATTCCAAAGAACCCAGAAAAAATTTGTGGAAATTCCACTCGGTTCAAAACTTATTAAAATAATTAATTATTTTAATGAAGACCCTAAGTCTAAACTTAGGGAAATGAAATAATTAAAGGGTATGAATCTTCTAGAAACCATGGATCAAGTCAAGTTTTAATCTTAGCCATTGATTAATCTTTTAATCTGGGTCGTTGGTTCTCCAACAAGAAGATTAAAAGAAGGCTTGAGGGTCACTTGGAAGATAAGCCGAGCATACACTCAGTACTCGAAGGAGATCCATTCTGATGTAGAATTTGATCTCGGTGGGAGAGTTGCAGGGCGAGAAGTTGCAGAAACAGAAGGAGGAGGTCAGGGGTGATCAAGATCAGGGTCGGAGGGCAGCAGTGGGTCATTGGAGGCAGCTTGAAGCTGTAGCGCAGATATCCCACGCAATCTCCACACAGTCCATCGCTGGTACTGCGCAGAGAATCACGTAGAGTGATGCAGGGGCATGCAGGGGTTGTTCTGGGTGTCAGAGAATTGTCTGAGTAAGCCGGAAATTCAGTCTCAGGTGGTTCAGAATTTATCTGTCGTATATTTTCCCTGTAAAGATATCATTCGCTGAAGAATTAATAAAACCCTCATCTGTTGTACCAGTTTTCACACATTGGGTTTTTCCGGGGACAATTGTCCAAAAATAACTGTGTACATGTGATTGATTCTTGTGCTTATGTTCTCTATTGTTTATTTCTCTGCATATATAATTGTGAATGTTGCAGTAGTATTTATTTCGATATTTGCTGGAAGATTTCTGAATAATAACCTATTGAAAGAATAAGTAGGAGAAATAAATCTATCACTACAACTGTTTGTAAATTTTCACATGGTATCAGAGCTAGATATGAATAACAGAGAGGGGGCATCTATCAGTGAACGAAGTTCTACTGTTGCAGCAACAGTGCAGAAGGGTTCATGCAGTTCTCCAAGAGGGGGAAGAAGCAAGATAAAACAGATGGATCACGATGTATCTGTATTGGCATCCAGACTAGAGGAAGATTTTGCTTGTGTATAAAGCACTGCGTCTTCAGATGTCTGGTATATTGACAGTGGAGCCTCTGCTCACATGACGGGAGTACGAGATTGTTTTTTGACTACCAAGAAGAGCAGATGAATTTCAAAATAACCATGGGTAATAAAGCAAAGTGCACTCCCATTGGGAGAGGTACCGTAGTTTTCAAACCGAAGCAGGGAACAGAATCCGGGCCACTAATGTACTGCATGTGTCGAGGTTGGGGATGAATCTATTGTCAGTGTCATAGCTTCAAAACCGAGGATATGACGTCTACTTTATTGGCAATAAAGTATACGTCAAGAACCCCAATTGGAAGAAGAAGGCACAGATCGGGGTAAGAAGCAACAAGTTGTACAAGTTGCAGCTTGATTCTCCAATGGCACTAGTTGGCAGCGCAGATGAAACGGACCTAAATGAGCTATGGCACAGAAGAATGGGGCACTTGCATCATGGGGCGTTGAGAACTCTCTAGAAGACGACACAAGTGTTCCAGAACTCAGCACCAAAGGGGATGATATCTACAACGGGTGCGTATTGAGGAAATATGCCAAGGCAGCATATCAGAGAAGCAACAATAGGGCCAAGGGTGTGTTGGATCTAATACACTTGGATATCTGCGGGCCGATGTCCACAAGAGCTCTTAGCGCTACCGAATATTTCGTCACCTTTATTGGTAAACATTCCAGGAAAACCTGGATCCACTTCTTGAAGACCAGGGATGAGTTCTTCAGTCGATTTAAAGAGTTTAAGGCTCTGGTGGAAAATCTGACAGGGAAGCGGATCAAGGTATTGCAATCAAATAATGGAGGTGAATACATAGATAAAGAATTCACCGGATTTTGTGCAAGGGAAGGCATCAAAAGGGAATGGACAGCTCCATACAATCCAGAACAAAACGGAGTGGAAGAAAGGAAGAACCGGACTATTGTTGAAGCAACCAGAGCTATGCTGTATGACCAAGACATGCCCAAATTTCTATGGGCTGAAGCGTGTAATACAGCTGTCTACATTCAGAACATAATTCCTCACACTGCACTGGGAAAGATCACGCCAGAAAGTGTCTTCACTGGCAGCAAGCCTGAAGTGAGTCACTTTAGGATCTTCAGCAGTACAGCTTACTACCATGTACCCAATGAGAGGAGGAAGAAGTTGGAGATGACTGTTGAAAAGGGGTATTTAGTAGGGTTCAACGAAAATTCAAAGGCTTATCGCATCTACATTTCTGAGAACAGGAAAGTAGAGGTGCGAAGAGATGTGAAGTTCATGGAGGAGAAAGCCTTCAAAAGATCACGAGAGTTGCCTTCTGCTACGCAGTCAAAGGAAGACCCTCAGGTCCAGCCCTAACAACCAGTAGTAGAAAATTCAATTGCCTCTACAAGGCATAGTGATCCAAACGATGGGTCTCCCAAGGATTTGCAAGAAGGAGAGCCCGTAAATCCACCCCCCTGCAGTGGAAGAACGAGCAAGGAACTTCGACAGATTCTGAAGGATGTAGAGGATTTTGTCGGAATCCCCCAAAATGAGAAGAGATAGTGTAAGCAGCCTGAAAGGTATCAAGCCTTAGTTGCTCAAGTCAGAGAACCTTCCAGTTTTCAGGAAGCAACTTAGCACCAAGTGTGGGTTGATGCAATGGTGGAAGAGTATAGTTCCATCATGACAAATGATGTCTGGGAAGTAGTACCCAGACCATAGGAGAGATCAGTTGTAGGATCTAGGTGGATCTACAAGATCAAGTATGTTGCAGACGGCAACATCAAGAAATTTAAAGCCACATTTGTGGCAAAGGGGTATGCTCAGAAGGAAGGAATAGACTATGAAGAAACGTTCGCCCCTATAGCCAGAAACACATCTATCAGATCTGTGATATCTCTTGTTGCGCACATGGGATGGGAAATTCACCAGATGGACGTCAAGACGACATTTTTGAATGGTGTGATAGAAGAAGAGGTGTATATAGAACAATGCTCCACCAAGTCCCCTGGAGGTGGGAGTGAGAGGGCGAGGGAGCGTGGGAGCAGCCTATGAAAAAGCTCCCTACCAATTTTCAGGAAATGTGGGGGGACGTCGGGGTCATAAAAATTATAAAATATAAAAATATATGATATATCATTAAAAATTTAATATTTATAATGTAACTCTATTTTTGCAAAGAATGTATATACAATCATCATACACTTACATCATGAAAGATAAATCATAAATGATAAAATTATAAATCGATGAATGATGAATCATATAACTGAAACAAATTTAAAACTTCAAACTTAAAACATACATCATACAATCATACATGTAAGTTTGTAAGTTTGTAACTGTATAATCATTAATGTAACTACTAACAATGTACAATGAAAATAAAGTATAAGATATCATGACATATTATATCAAGATTCAAAATAAAGTTTAAACCGAAGTTTACAACTCAAGTCTGAAACATAAAACTTAAAAGCAAATAAGTTGTGTTTGAAACATAAAACATAACATATGAATATCAAATGATATCATCATAATGATAAATGAGCATAAATGCTCAAGGTAATGCCCCACTGGTCTCTGCATCCAGTTGCTGCACGAATATATCAGGATCAACCATGTCACCATCTAAATCAGAATCACCTGGATTCTCAAACATGCTAAGTGGCACACCAACTTTTAACACGAAACCATAAACTAAAACAATGAAACAAAATTTTAACACAAATAAAATGTTAACCTAAAAAAAAATTGTTTATTTTTTTTCATTTCAAAAATAGTTTTTTACAATTTCGGGCCCCTCATGCCCCCTTCACGTCCCCTCACGCCCCCTCGACCCCTAAATTTGAGGAAACGTCCCCCCTCACGCCCCCCTTAGTTTCCTGATTTTTGGGGGCGTGGGGGAACACCCCCTAGAAGTCCCCAAGACCCCGGAGCATGAGGGGGCGAGGAATCTAGACCCCTAAGTAGGGGGGGCGAGACCCCGTGTAACACTGATATAGAACAATCGGAGGGCTTTGAGACACATGATCAGAAAACTCATGTGTGCAGATTGAAGAAAGCAGTATATGGACTGAAGCAAGCTCCTAGAGCCTGGTATGGTCGGATTGACAGCTACTTACAGAAGATGGGATTCGTCAAGAGTGATGCAGATCCCAATCTCTACTATCTAAGAGTAGGGAGTGAGCCTTTGATACTGGTATTGTATGTGGATGATCTGTTCTTAACAAGATCATCAAGGCTCATCACAAATTGCAAGAAGAATCTGGCTGAAGAATTTGACATGAAGGATCTAGGACGGATGCACTATTTTCTGGGATTGGAAGTTTGGCAGCAGAATGGGGAGATCTTCCTTGGTCAAGGAAGATACACTACAGAGATTCTGAAGAGATTTTAGATGGAGGATTGTAGGACCATGACCACTCCAATGATTACCAACTGGAGGAAAATGGACACGTCCAAAGATGATGAAGTTGATCCTACGCTGTACAGACAACTCATAGGGTCATTGATGTATTTGGTAAATACAAGGCCAGACATTTGTTATGCTGTTAATACCCTAAGTCAGTTCATGGTGGAACCGAAGAGGGCACATTGGGCAGCAGCCAAGCATGTTCTCAGGTACCTCCGAGGGGTAGTCGAGCTTGGATTGAAGTACACCGATGACAATGATGTCAGGTTGAGTGGTTTCACTGATGCAGCTTGGACTGGAAGTTCAGTTGATCGGAAGAGTACCAATGGGTATTGTTTCATTTTGGGATTAGGAATGACTTCCTGGTGCAGTAGGAAACAAAAGTCCGTGGCACTAAGTTCAGCAGAGGCAGAGTATATGGCAGCCAGCACAGCTTCGTGCGAAGCCACGTGGCTTAGGGAATTGCTTGTAAATCTACTCAAGGAGAAAAATGAGGCGACCAACATTTTATGTGATAATCAGAGTTGCATAAAACTCTCTGAGAATGTTGTGTTTCATGATAGATCGAAACATATTGACCTCCGATGTCACTTCATCAGGGACTGTGTACAACGTGGAGTTGTTCAATTGCAATACACTCCAACCGGAGAACAGGTGGCAGACATCCTCACAAAGGCTCTGGGAAAGACAAAGTTTGTCTACTTCAGAGAGAAGATGGGGATGATGAAGAATCCCTTCCAATAGTAGGAATGGAGGATTCAGTATTCAGAGGGAGTTGTGGTACGAAAGCAGCAAGTGACAGTGGCAGTGTCAAAGACAACAATACAAGGGGGCAGCAACGCAGCAGATGGGGGGAGCAGAATCCTTAGATCAACAACGCAAAGGGTGCTTCAGAATCAGAGCAACATGCAGCAGGCATATTGTTGGAACACCTTCCTTGCTAAGAGGGAGTGTTGATTTTTGTAGCATCTGGAAGTGTTCCAAGTCTCAAACTTTGCAGGGAGGCTTGGACAGCAACATTCCAAAGAACCCAGAAACAGTTTGTGGAAATTCCACTCAGCTCAAGACTTATAAGAATAATTAATTATTTTAATGAAGACCCTAAGTCTAAACCTAGGGAAATTAAATAATTAAAGGATATGAATCTTCTAGAAAACATGGATCAAGTCAAGTTTTAATCTTAGCCATTGATTAAACTTTTAATCTGGGTCGTTGGTTCTCCAACAGGAAGATTATAAAAGAAGGCTTGAGGGTCACTTGGAAGATAAGCCGAGCATACACTCAATACCCGAAGGAGATCCATTTTGATCTAGAATTCGATCTCAGTGGGAGAGTTGCAGGGCGAGAAGTTGCAAAAGTAGAAGGAGGAGGTCAGGGGTGATCGAGATCAGGGTCGGAGAGCAGCAGTGGGTCACTGGAGGCAGCTTGAAGCTGCAGCGCAGAGACCCCACGCAGATTCACACGTTGGGACTGCGCAGAGAATCACACAGAGTGACGCAGGGGCATGCAAGGGTTGTTTTGGGTGTCAGAGAATTGTCCGAGTAAGCCGAAAATTCAATCTCAGGTGGTTTAGAATTTATCTGCCATATATTTTCCCTGTAAAGATATCATTTGCTGAAGAATTAATAAAACCCTCATCTGTTGCACCGGTTTTCCCACATTGGGTTTTTTCGAGGACAATTGTCCAAAAATAATCGTGTATATGTGATTGATTCTTATGCTTATGTTCTCTATTGTCTATTTCTCTGCATATATAATTGTGAATGTTGCAGTAGTATTTATTTCGATATTTGTCGAAAGATTTCTGAATAATAACTTATTTAAAGAATAAGTGGGAGAAATAAATCTATCACTGCAACTGTTTGTAAATTTTCACACAGACCTTTTGAGGTCCCTTGTTGAGGCAAAATGCACTTTGGATACACTTGTTTCAAGTGCCATGAACTGTTTGGGCATTTTGATGATTTGAATTTAAAGGCAAAGATGTTTTTGATGACATGATACTCATTTTGTTTACAAAATTTGTTGATGCCTCTTCCATGAAGGAAGTCGGGACCATTTGAAGATTGTTTACTTATTGATGCTATAGAGGACATTGGGATGCCATACCCTCATTGAAGATTTGTATCTATATTTGTCCTTTATTGATAGTTGGAGTGCTAGATGAAGTCAAAATATAATAATGGACCATTAATCTTGATAAATTTGCTTGGACTAAATCAAGATGGAACATCCTTGATTGTTCGATGACATGATGGACTTCATCACATATGCAGAGGCATTAAAGTTCTATGGTTTTGAACATTTGGATATGGAAAGAAAATTTGTATATGACAAAGTTTGTTGCAAAAGACTTGAAGCTTTGGGTGTGATTTCCCTAGGGTTTGTGAAGAAAACCCTCAAGCTGGATCTAGACCGATGTTTCTGCTGAAAGAAGAAACTCTAGCTCATGCAAGGAAGGAAGGAAAGTAACCAATGATAAAGACAAGGATGAATAGTTTTGTAGATGGATGATTTCTGCAAGATGGCAAGGATCAAGAGGGAGCTGACAAAATTTCCCTCAATCCTCAAAAGATAAGTACCTTATATCTCTCTTCCTTGATTATTATTGTTGTTGTTGTTTTACTATTAGTTAGCCTCTTGTCTTTGTCTCTTTTGCTAGGTTGTAACCCTTCTTCCATGGCCTCCTGGTGAGGATTGCAGGTACATTGTGAAGGTTGCCAAGGCTCTGACAGCAGATGGAAGAATTGGAAGAACGAAGCAAAGTGTGTGACAAGAGGATGCTCCCTAGAGTGGTTTGTGTTCAAGAGGGAGAAATTCTATTGATATCTAGAATTACGCCAAAAGGGATCCTAGTTCAAAAGTAGGTTAGTCAGCAAATTTGAAGGACTCGTGTCAAGAGGGAGCAATAGTGGCAGAAAAAATTGCCTCTGTGATAGAGGGAGCACCAGGATTGTCGGATGATAGAAGAGCAATTACAGTGAATTTTATGATTGAGCCAAGGCATGTGTTGAGTGCAGGTGTTGAGATTCACAGATTCAGCTTAGGGATCTACTATGACGAGAAGGAAGCTAACAACACTACTAAAACAAAGTATATTACAGTTTGCTCGCCAAGTTGTGAAGCAAGGTAGCTTCAAGATTGTTTGATCAAATGTGGAGATGACGATGGTGACGGGTCAAAGCAATGTTGCGAAAATCGTGATCGGGATAAAATTGACAAGGGTCCAAATAATGAAAAAATTGTAAAAATCGAGAAAAAATCGGTAAAAATCGGCAAAACATCGGAAACATTAAAAAAATCAATTTTTTCAATTTTTTAAGTATCTAAAGCATCCACAAATTTTCACGATTTTTTGGCAATTTTTACGATTTTATCGCAATTTTTACAATTTTTATCTCAATTTTTTCATTTTGGAAGAAAGCTTGGTGATTTTTTCACGATTTTTTGGCGATTTTTATAATTTTTTTCAAAATGAAAAAATCGCCCATTAAATCAGCCGATTAAATCGTCATGTAAAAAAAAATCGTGATTTTTGCAACACTGGGTCAAAGCAAGTGGAGCAGTGAGGCTCCTATGTATTTCTATGATCGAGCTAGTTCATAACATTCTCACAAAGCTTTTATCCCTGTATCAAGTTGATGTACTTCTAGGACAAGCTTGGAGCAATTAAGAATGTTTCCCTTGGTGAAAGAGAGTGTTGATGTTGTAGCAACTATGGGCGGAGATTGCTCCCTTGGTAATGGGGTTTGACCAGAAAGCCATGGATTTTGTGTGAGGAGATTTTCCCTATAAGCATCAAGGCTTGAATTGCTCTCTTAGGTCATGGGGTTTGACTACGAAACCATGGTTTCTGGTTGGAGAGATATGCCCTAGAAGCATCAAGACCTGGATTGCTCTCTTAGGTCACAAGGTTTAACTGGGAAACCATGGTTTATGGTTGGAGAGATTGGCTCTGTTAGCATCAAGGCCTGGATTGCTCACCTGGTCAATGGGGTTCTAACCATATTGCCATGGGTTTTGGCTAGTTGGTTGAGCTTGTGCCTTATAGCATCGGGCAGGTATTTACCATTCAATGACATGTGACGACATTGGGAATGGTAAAAAGGCCCCGGGTTTCACCATGGGTCAAGTGGGGTTCCTGACATGTCTCCATGTGACAACTTGTTGAGTTAGTGAACCTAGGACTAGTGGGTGACTAGTTCATCCTTTGATGTTGATGCAACATGCTTTTCTCATGGTTTTAGTGTTGAAAATGAGGTGGATAGATTCATCAACTCAACTGAGCTCATTCAACCTTTTCTTGGAATAGGGAATTTTTCAACAAGAGAACATCTGAGGAAATCATTATGAATACCTCCCTAGCTAAGGAGTGTTGGAATTTGTAGCTATGGTCGGTCTTTATAAATTGTCTTAACCCTCCGAAATTAAAAGGAAATGACATATGAATTGTGTCTCAAGTCGGCTCCAAAAATAAATAAAATTTGAATTTCATATTGTGAATTTTCCCCCCAAAAATGTAAGGTCAACTCCTCCAAGAAGTTCATGTCAACCCGCCCTATAGACACACCACTTTGGGTTCATTGATTCAATATTATATATGACATTTCGTTCTCCATCTCAAGCAAGAAGATTTTCAAACACATAAAGATATCTTCTAAGGCAAAATTTTGGGCTTATCTGAGGCAATACAGGAGGACGAATCTGATGCAGAATTTCAAGCCTATCCGAGGCAGTACGGGAGGACAAATCTGAGGCAAAGCATGAAGGACGAATCTCAAGCAAAGCTCGAAGGATGGATCTAAAGTAGACCAAAATTTCAAGAGGTAGAGATTTCAAGAGGCCGAATTTCTCTGTTTGAACAAGTTTGACCTGGGTTTGGTTATTGGCCAGTTTGACTTTGTTTTTTTACTGGGAAATCGGATTGTATCTCTTGTTGAAATGGACATTTTTCTAAGAAAAGGTTGGGTTTTTCCCCTAGTTTGGGGTTTTCCTAGGATAGATTTTGTGTCTCGTGTTAGGTTTTCTATTCATGATCCTACTATCATTATTGTTTCACTATTGAAGATTTTCTATGTATAATTCCTTAATGATGAATGTGACATAAGTTAGACTAATGAATAAATCATTGGAAATAATTATCAGTCTAGAAAATCATGAAAAATCAATAGACACCAATCAACACCACCCAATTTTGATAAAATTGCCTAATCCAAGACTTAAAATGTGGTACAAAAAGTTTAACATCCCTAATCAATGATTTAGGTTTGAGTTAAGGGTACATTTTTGTTATGGCTATGATAAAGGAGTTTAACAATCAATACCACCAACATCGACATACATAAATGGCCTTGTGCTCTTGATTAAATGTCAATCCCATCCCCTCATATGTGATAGAATCCAATGAAAATGATGCAATTCTACCAGTCTTGAAATCCTAAAAACTATCAAGTTTGTTGAATTTGAAATGGTATTTGAAATTCTACTTTCTCCATATGAAATTCTGTGAGGTTGGAACCACTCTCAAACATCCCGAAACAATTAATAGTAACGTTAAAAATTTAATAAAATGATAAAAGAGAAAGATAAAGGAAATATCAACTAAATTCATTAATTCATAACTAACCTCTAATTATGCATTAAGATCAAAATTGTGGGTTTTCTTACCGCAAAATCTAGCAAACCTGGTGCAAAGTCCAACTAGGAAACCTGGGTCTTCTGGAAACAAGAGATCAGCCACCACTATCACCTCAATGACTTCTCTTTAGTTGTTTTGTGGTGAAATTAATCTCAAAAGGGAGGCTTCCCACCAAAAGATCAACAAAAAGGTATTAAATTAAGGAGGGATCAATGGTGATACAAGGTCTAATGGTTGGAGGAAAGGTTTCGACAAAGCTTTGAAAGGCTCAGATAAAAGTTGCCTAAACTTCTAGCACACTTCCCTAGGACCTGTACAATTTAGAAGACAATTGTTATCAATTGAGTTTGTAAGATATGCATACTTAGGGCACCCAATGGTATATAATAGCTCTAGAAGCTACGGAAGCAAGCTAGGGATACAATCAGCAAAGGACTAATAGGCTACGAAACAATAATAGATACCAAGTCAGCCCTAAATTTAGGGTTAAATATGCAATTGATGCAAGATTTTTCTTTTTATTATTTATCAAATGCAATCCCTTCCAATAGGCAAATACATATGGATATAAAATTGTTATAAACTGCAGATTTTAAGTTAACCCTAACCCTAGTTACCATAAATTAAAGAATAAAGAGAAAATTTATAATGATCGACACCTACTAGGCTAGTGCCTTTATCCAATTGACCAATGGAGTCAAATAGGGAAAGGTCAATGATAGAGAGCCTTGGATGAAGAGGGCGGAAGAATGAATTTAATCACTTAGAAACCCTAGTGACTTCTCCATGTGGGAGATTTTAAGGTCAAAGGATGTCTGAAACAGGGTGCGCCCCCCCAACTCCCTCTCGGATCCGCTCCCGGAGCGCACTCCAGTTGGGAGCGCATCGGGAGCGACCCCGAGAGTGCGCTCCTGAAATTCGCTCCCTGTGGGAATGAATTTCGGGAGCACGCTCCCTAAAAAAAAATCGCTCTCTGCCTATTCGGGAGTGATAAAGGGAGTTATTTGTAATATTCCTGCTTAGCAATTCTACTAAGTAGAAATATTAATTTTTTCCATTTTTATTACTATTACGATTTTGACTTTAGGAGAAGCGGGTTTGGAGGCCCCACAATTAGACTTCGGCATCTATGAGCCCCGAAACATTAGGTTGGGGTCAAATATTGTGGCTTTAGTGGAGAATGGGGCCCATTCGGAGGAAACTACGACCCACGTGGAGCCCTACGCAGTCATTGGAGCATAATGGAGGATAGAGGTACGCATAGGCCCCACAGGAACTTTGGAGGGACTTGGACAAAAACAGCGTGGGAGGCTCATTTGAGTCATTCACTCAACCTTTCAGAAATTGTCTATTGATAGAGCATGCTTGACCAGTGGGCCAAGTTTGCATGTTGTTCAGCACATGGGTGTTTCCGAGTGGAGATCCCAGCCTTTGCTTCAGTGGACTTTGAGTGCCAGCCCAAGGAAGGTGTTCCCCCTTGTTCCGATTCAGTTCAACAGTAGGGAGCCCATATCATAGCGCAGAGGTTGTGCAATCACTTAAGGGAGTCACTCGGGGAGTTGAGGAGTGAAGGGAGATTTTGGAGGAGACTTGGTGGGAAGGCTTAAAAAGCCTTCTAACAGGGATTTTAGGCATTTTGGTGGCATCCAGCGGCAAAATCTTTAGGACACTGAATTGCCCAGCAACAGAGGTGTCCGAGCCTAAGAGGGCCAATTTTCGAGGTCAAGCTTTGGCCAAACCTTTCGTGGGTTATCTTGAGTTTATTGAGTAGAGGCCAAGATTAATTTCCCGAAATTTTCTGAGCAATGTAGCAGGCCCTAGCAGCAGAGCATTCCTGGCAGTAGCACCATTTCTGGGCATTTCTAGTGCAGAGCTACAATCACGCAGAGCAGAGAGATAGAGGGTGTCCGGCATCATATTTTTGGGCTTCTCTAGCTTGCCTTGAGAAAGCCCAAGTGCATTCCTTCCAACACCTAATTTGTACCCCTCTTCGTATTAATAAAATGGCTCAGCAGTGTAGTTTTCATGGTTAAATGGTGTTTTGATGTGTGTGTTTATTTTTTGTGCATTTTTATGTCTGTCTCTATTATTTACTGTAAATTCTCCTTAGGGATATTACAGTGGTATCAGAGCTCATAGACTTGGCTCAGCCTGTGGGAGTAGTCTATGACACCGGAAGACAAGAAAAACGTGACATACCTGAGGCAAAGGTACAGGAGTAGGGAAAGAGAGTTAGAAATCACTCCAGACCCTGTGACCATTGAACAGGAGGTTGTGGAGACAAGAATGGAGGACGTAGAAGGGGAGAAGAAAAACAAGGAGGAGGAGTTTGCTCACCTCCTATTGAAGGCAGTGCAGGACCTTTCGAAGAACATTGAGGAGATGGGTCACCGGAATAACAATGGTAGAAAAGGTAAGGGAATCCAAGGGAATTTCCAGGTGGGAGAAGGATTTCGCACCTCGCAGCACCAGGCACCACTTAACCCCAATATGCCTACCGTACCATACACACCCCCATGGTCTACCATTCCTACGTTCCTAGTTTCAAGAGCGGGAGGACAACAGACGTAGGAGGAAGCACACTATGGAGACTCGAGAGTACTACCTTGAGTACCAGTCCTATGGCCCAGAGTTTGGGAAATCCATTACTTCCAAAGATTTATGTTAGCTGAAGGGAAGCAACAATCTGAGGGGATAGAGTGGCGGACGCTACATGCAAGGGACTGATTTACAACGTACCATGGGAAGGTTGTTTCTCCCTACCTTTGATGGCTCCTCCAAGAGATTGGCCAAGGCATGGGTCGAGAAGTTGGATGTTTATTTCCAGCTGAACCAAATGACCGAGGGAGAGGCAATTAAGATTGCCACACTGCATCTGGAAGGGGAAGCTCATGACTGGTGGTTCCATGGGCCTACCACACTAGGGCATGCAGGGGTCATAGCATATGATGAGTTTACCAAGAGGGTGCTAGAGCAGTTCGAGAGGAACGACCCTGAGGACTATTTTGGGGAGCTGACTAGGCTCAAGCAATCCAGGAATGCAGAGATATACATCTCAGAGTTTCTGAGACTATTTGTGATGGTGCCAAACTTATCAGAGTCCAGGAGGATTTACATGTTCATAGAGGGACTAGCAAAGCCAATACGGAGGTTAGTGAGGTCCAACAGACCCACTACACTGCAGGATGCAGTAGGGAGAGCTAGGGACCTAAAGGATGCCCTACCCAGAGCTAGGGCACCTCTACCAAACAAACCTAGTTTCCAGCAAAGGGGAAGAGATATGAGGGTTCCACCACCAAGAGCCAATGAGGGACGTGGGCAATTGGATGACAACACCCGAATAGACCTCCGAAGGAAGAAGTTATGCTTCACTTGTAAGGATCCATGGGCACCAGGCCATAAGTGTTCAACAGGCAAGGCCCATTACATAGAGATCTTCTCAGACAGTGATGGAGAGGAGGAGACATATTTTGAGATGGGAGGAGATGACAGCGCAACACCTTAGGAGAGAGGGCCACCACTACCACAACTAGGGGGAGCTTCATTTGCACCTTTTAGAGGGGTCCTCGCATCACTGCGTGGGGTACCCGAAGTTTCTGACATTGAGGATCAGGGGGACAGTTCAGGGGTAGCATGTATCAGTGTTAGTGGACAATGGGGCCACCCACAACTTTATTGATGCCCAGATCGTCCAAAGGAGAGGCATCACCACAGAGGAGTTCGAGAGGTTTTCGATTCTTGTGTTGGGCGACAAGACTATGCAGTGCACACGTTATGTTCCCTCCTTTACTGTAATCATGGGGAACTACTCCATGACAGACCATTTCTTTGTGGTGTATGTACTGGACACCAACGTAGTGTTAGGAGTCAAAAGGCTCTATTCACTTGGCAGAGTCACCACCCACTGGCGGAAGTTCGAGATGGAGTTTGTAGATCCAGCTAGCAAGCCAGTATTTCCGAGGGGCATGCACTCCTACCCACCACAGACAATCTCAGCTCACAGGATGGAGGCCGAATTAAGGAATGTAGATGTTGAGTGGGTTGCAGAGTTGAGGATTTTAGAGGTTGGGGGTCTAGCCAAGCCACCACATCCAGAGATTCAAGCCATCCTTGATAGGTACCCTGTAGTATTTGGACATATA
This sequence comes from Pinus albicaulis, assembly GCA_034641835.2. Classification (NCBI taxonomy): domain Eukaryota; kingdom Viridiplantae; phylum Streptophyta; class Pinopsida; order Pinales; family Pinaceae; genus Pinus; species Pinus albicaulis. Next base: position 798,139,598 of record CM076572.1, on the reverse strand, counting down.
CCGTCAGGTCAACCACCTAGCTAAGGGTTTGAGCATACCATAGAGTTGGAGACAGGAGTACAGGCAGTGATCACTACTCCCTATAGGCATCCCAAGGCCTACCGGGATGAGATAGAGAGAGACATCCATGAGCTCTTGGCACTGGGGCACATTAGGCCCAACGCTAGCCCATTTGCTTCATCAGTTTCTCTGGTGAAGAAGAAGGACGAGCCCCTACGCATGTGCATTGATTACAAGGCCCTCAACAAAAATACCATGAAGAATCGCTACCCCATCCCACACATTGATGAGTTGATGGATGAGTTGAGGGGAGCCAAGTTCTTCTCAAAGATTGATCTACGGTCAGGGTACCACCAGATTTGGGTGAGGGACAAGAATGTCCCTAAGACAACTTTCTGATGCCACTAAGGGCACTTTGAGTTCTTGGTTATGCCCTTCAGGCTGACCAACGCACTAGCCACATTTCAGTCGTGCATGAACCATGTATTTCGTGGGCAGTTAACGAAGTTCATGCTAGTGTTTTTTAATGGCATTATGATCTATAGTTGGACTCTGGAGGAGCACTTATAGCATGTAGAGGTAGTACTACATATCCTGGAGGAGCAACAGTTCTATGCCAAACTGTCTAAGTGTCATTTTGGGCTGACTAAGATGCGTTATTTAGGGTGTTGAAAATTTTGGAGGGCGGGTGATTAATTCAAATTCTCTTCTTGATAATTACTTGTGAATTTACTTGAGTTACTTATGTCTTCCCTTCGTTAGCTTATCTAATCTTTCATCAAGTCAATTATCAAAATACATGAGACACAAGAATTAAGCTCCTAGAGCCAAGGCAAAACCTCTCCCTCTTGGAGAGGAAAACCCACGAGAAATTCTTCTTATAGATTTTCAGATGACAAGTACCATGACCAAGAATCAGACCCTTGACCTATATATGCGTCCAAGACCTTGTCATTACTTCTTTGATGTCCTTCAATGCTGATCCTTCTTTCCTTCACCAACTTGCATTGTTCTGCACCAACACTTCCCTTGTATACAATTGAAACTTCAATTACTTGAGATATATATAAGTTGTAGTTAGGAAAGTAAATCGCAGATTTAATTTCCTACTTTCTCCCATTTTCTGACTACTCCTTCTCTATGGATTATCTACAAGATTTGCACAAACCACTGTCCCAACTTTACATGTACTGAAGATGAATACCAATATCACCTTTTATAAGTAATTTCACTTCAGGACAGTTCACAAACTCTTCTTAGACAGATCCGCACTTCAACACAGAGACACTACCCTTAAACTGACCCTTTCACGCTGTAACTACTTTCAGGATTATCCGCACTTCTTTTGATGAACAGTCCGCACTATTGTTTCAGTAAACCGCAGCACCTATAACACTAAGATATCGCAGGGATGTATGTATCTTGTCCAATCATGAAACTCGTCCAAAAGTTTGCACTGAATCTCGTCCAAAAGTCTGCACTAAAACTCAGAAATGACCGAAATTGTTGTCACCAAATGAACAACAAAACTTGTGTGTATATAGAGATAGTTTCACTGTCTTTAGGCCGACCATTCATTTTGCTTGTAGGCCGACTTGACTTGTTGTTGGAAGGCCGACTTGAAGAGCATATTTGAGCTTATCTTTCAACGTTTGTTTGAGGGCTAACATAAGCCATTCTTTCATGGTTTCTTTGGCAAGGTCTTGGAGCATTTTCTCTAGACTAGATAATTCATATATATGACACTTAATTATGTTTATACCTAGAAGACAAAAACCCTAATAGACATCAAGAAGAAGTCCATTAACCTATAGTAAAATCTTGCTCATGAAACCCATGAAGCAAGTACTTTACATAAATACATAATTACATAGTCAATATGAAGACCAGTCGTAGTTACAGTTTTCAACAATAGGGCACATCATCGACGTTGATGGAGTGTGTGTGCATGAGGAGAAGATCGGCGTCGTCCAGGATTGGCCAAAGCCCAAGAACGTGACAGAGCTAAGGGGGTTCGTGGGCATTTGTATTTATTACCAAAAGTTCGTAAAGGGCTTCTCACAGTTGGTAGCGCCCCTTATAGATCTGACAAAGAAAGGGGCATTTGCATGGACAGCTACAGCGCAGGAGGCATTTGAGCGCCTTAAGCAGGTTATGAGCAGTTGCCCCATGCTAGCACTTCCTGACTTCACTCAGCCTTTAATATTGGAGTGCAATGCATCAAGAGGAGTGGGGGGCCATGTTGCTGCAGGGAGGGAACCCCATAGCTTTCGAGAGTCATAATGGTGAAGGAGTGACTTCGTATCTGACGAGATTGTCTCAGGTCAGAGATGAGCTTGTTGTCGGTGTGAAAATTTTAGATGGAGATATGGTGAGGATTGCCCTGAAAGGGTTCACCGAGGAATGGAAACCCTTCATCAAAGGGATCATTGCCAAAGAGAAATTACTAGACTGGAATAGGCTATGGGATGACTTCATTCAGGAAGAGTTGCAAGACAAGGATCTTCATCCAACGAAGAGGGTAGATGAGGACGTGACACTTGCAGAACAAATGAAGGGTAAGCAGAAGAAGGACTTGAGTAAAGTCAAGTGTTTTAACTGTGTCGAGATGGGTCATTTTTCGTCGAGAAGTTTGATGAAGAATGGAGATGATGAGAAGAGGAAAGGGAAGTAGGTCATCGGTGTTGCCACTTCAGCTGAGATAGATGATCTCTCCAGGAGATTGGAGGAGGAGGACTTTTCTATGATCTCTCATTTCTCGCAGGGTACTGTCAATGAGGATGGATGGTACATGGACAATGGTGCAACAAAACATATGACAAGGTCACAGGAGGTTTTTGAGACTCTAGCTGAATGGGAGTCAAAGTTGCACATGGTGTTGGGCGACAAGAGTCAATTGGAGATCCAAGGATCAGGTGTTGTGCCATTTAGGATGGAGACAGGATGAGTGATGCGGGTCCAAGATGTTATGTTTGTACCAGGACTCAGATATAGCATGATTTTTGTCTCGATGATCGAGAAAAAGGGGTTTGAGGTCTTTTTCCAAGATGGGAAAGAAAGACTCAGACCTAGAGGCTCTTAGCTCTGATGGGATTGTGCTTGGAGTTAGAGAGCATGGTCTCTACAGGTTGACAGGAAATCTTGACGATCATGGAAAGAAGAAGAAGCAAGTGGAGCAGGTGTAGGTTCCAGAGAAGCAGGTGCAGGTGCAGGGTTTAGATGTACAAGCATAGGTTCCAACGAAGAAGGTCCATTTTCCAGAGGCTCAGAGGGAGTTGATTTCTAGCAGGAGCTTGCAGGTTCAGAGGGATAATTGTAGCCCAAAAAGAGTGCGTGGTCAGTGGGGAGCAAGGGTGCTTCCACATCTACCAAGAAGGAATCATAGAGAGATTGGAAAGCAATACAAGAGAAGTAGTAGCAGGATGCCTCTAGCAGTGACAGTGACACTTCCGAGAGAGGTGTAGTTCACATAGAACAGGGATTGTTGCGATTGTGAGTGCCAAGATTTGGGCGAGTGTTGTGGGTAGTGACGATGATGATGAGTTACTTCCTAGTCATGGAAGTACCTCCCTCACTAAGAGGGAGTGTTGATTTTTTTGTAGCTTGGCAGGTACTCCAAGCCTAGGGTTCGGGGATTGGAGGGCAAAGCGCCACAAGAGTCACCTGTGGGCTTGGAACCCAAGCCTGGGGTTTTGCACCAATTGTGTTTTGGGGAATTTCCATGGAGCACTTTGGATATGTGATCGCATGAGATGATAGAGGGTAGAAAGGAGAATCCAACGCTTCAATAATCATCAAATTTTAAGTTGTCCTTAGTGACATATTAATTTTTTAAGTTATTTGATGGGTTTGCACATGTGTGTCAAGATCGGCCTAATGTCATTTAGGCTTGTGACAATTGTAGAATCCCCTATTATGACATTGGAGGAGCCCTTGTTTATGTGTATATATACAAGGTGATGTGGAGACGTAAAGTCATCCATTATAGCAACACAACACAAACATAAGGACTCGTTGAGGAGTAAAAACACATATGTTGGAGACCACAAAAAGAAGAGGACAGACCAACGAGGGTACAAGGTTGTTTCAGGGTTGTTAACTTGTTGGAGGATGACTGAGCTCATGGAAAGAGGGTCGAGTTGTTGTTCTTGAAGGCCAAGGTCATTGGAGACTATTTTGTGGTGAAAGGAGGGTGGGATGACCCTTGTGGAGCATGTTGCAAGCTTGGAGGAGCTTGTTGTAGGGTGTCGCTATAGTTTGGAGGGAGGCCGAAGGGGTTGTGAGTGTTGGAACAGCCCAACATCATTGCGGAGGGCCATATCCCCTCATGGAGGGGCAGTCGCACTTCTTTAGTGCAATTCTGGGTAGAATTTGAAGGCTTGTAGGGGCTGATTTTTCAGCCCTAATCAGGCCTAGGTTACAGCAGTCAAGCTACAGCAAAACAATCAACAAAGGTATGTATTTTTTGGTGAATGTTTGTAGGTGTTGGATCCTAGTCTTGGGTTAGATTTGGATCTTTTTTCAAGAAGCCTGTGGGAGCCAATTTGGAGGCTTGATTGGGTGATCAAGAGCCTTTATCGGTGCAGATCTTGCAGTGTAGTATTGGGTGTCAGTGATCTGGTGGAGGGTAGTGTGTTGGCTACCCAAAATAGCCCTAGACGAGCTATCTTGAAGTGACAAAGAGTTGAAGATTGGGTGAATATTGGTGCCGAAGTGCAGCACCTCGATTGACAAAGGTGACTGCCAGCCTGGCAATTTGGAGATCAGGTATTGGCCAGCATAGAAAGCAAATTGGATCAGCCCATGTACATGCAGCAGAAGTGACTTGCAGCAGTGTTAGGTGGCAGCCCTCTTGGAGTCTCGATGTGTTGTCCTTTAAAGGACTATGGGGCAGCTAGTGAGCAGTATGGAAGCGAAGGACTGACAGGACAAGATATGACATAGAAGTTGCATCGAAGTTTATCATTGTATCTTGTATACCATAGACTGTTGTATTATTCAGGTTTGGCTTAATATAATGAAGATTGGGTTGTACATTATTGTACAATATTTGTTAAAAATTGTCTACACTAGTGCATGTGTGATTTACTGCTTCATATTTTCCATTATGCAAAGTAGTTCTGGTTGAGATTCTTGGTTTGGTAGCGTCAGTGATTTTAAGACTCTAACCTAGACCCAAGATCGTGGAAATTCAACATTGATAAGGATGAAGCTAAGAAGCTTATCACGGAATTCCATCCGGGATTTTGTGGAGGTGATTTTGCAACAAAGACCACGGCCCACAAGATTCTGCGTGCAGGATATTATTGGCCTACCATATTTTCATATGTGCATAAATTTGTCAAAAGTTGTCAGGAGTTCCAGCTTTTCACAGGGAAACAGAAATTAGCAGCCTTGCCCCTCCAGCCTGTTATAGCATAAGCCATTTTTCAACAATGGGGATTGGATTTATTGGTAAATTTAGCTAGAATTCTAGTAATGGTTATTCATGGATTTTGACATCAATAGATTACTTCATAAAATGGGTTGAGGCCATTCCAACAAAGCATGCTACTGAGAAGGATAGCATGGATTTCATTAAAAATCATATCATCACCCGGTTTGGCGTCCCAGCCGTGATCACAACTGACAATGCCAAAGATTTCACCTCTTCCGAGTTTTCTTCTTTCTGCTTCAAGTATGGCATTATTCTATCACATTCATCAAACTATTATCCCAAGGAAATGGTATCGCTGAATCTAGAAATAAAAATTTAATCACCATCATTAAGAAGATTGTGGGGGGTAATAAGCGACCTTGGGACAGTAAAGATCAAATATGCATTATGGGAAAATAGGATCACGAAGAAGAGGGCTACCGGGAAAAGTCCTTTCAAGCTTGTTTATGGTTTGGAGATAACCTTGCATGTTCATCTCAAGCTCCCTGCTTATCAACTCCTTCAGCACTTTACATAGGATAAAGATGTAGTACAAAAAAGGATAGACCAGATAATGGAACTGGATGAGGCTCGCAGAAACACTTTTGATAACATATTTCAGGGTCAGGCCAAAACTAAAGAAGGATTCGACAAATCTGCACGGAACATGTGTCTACAGATTGGTGATATGGTACAATTATGGGATCACAAAAATGAGAAGCACGACAACCATGGAAAGTTCGACAGTCTATGGTTGGGACCATATATTATCTAAGGAATAGCTGGAGCAAATTCTTTCTATATTAACACTTTGGAAGGCAATCATGTGGATGTGCCAGCAAATGGGCACATGTTGAAGTTGTAATACAAAGATGACATCTGATGCCATAGGGCATCATTTTGTATAGTATCTCTAACCCTACTCCCTTTTATTTCATGTTGTTAGATAGTTTTACTTTCTGCATTTTATTATGTATTTTATATTTCAGTGATATTTTCTATATATGCATGATAATTTCGATTTTGAATGGATATCTATTTGATGGAATTTTGTTTTCTTGGATGCAGGATTTTGGGTTTTTCATGTTACTTCATGGAAGCAACGTGTCCCCATATGGAGAAAGATGTTGCACAGAATTTGTCAAAGTTTCAAGGAAGCGGAAGTACCAATTTTTTTAACAGGATCGGATCACCTATCAGCAGTCCATGTCATTTGTAAACCCATTCTGCAAATTGTAATGTAAATGATTCTAGCACGATCGTTTAAATATGTAACAATCTAGGTAAACCTATGATTTTGGCAACGAATTTCATCATAGGAGGTTTTTTAACCTCATTGATTACCTATGTTTCTAAACACGGCTAATCAGAAGAGTGTTTTCCTATGTTGCAGGAAACACTGCACAGAGGTCCGTTTCAGCCGTGAAACGAAACGGAAACTCGTTTCACCGTACCGTAAGGCCTGGAAACACGTTTCCACCCGTACTGGGTCATTTCACGTTGGGAAAACGTGCCTAGTACGAACAAAAACGTGTTTCGAGGCCATACATGCGCGTTTTCGGCATTTAAACTTCTTTTTTTAGCTTTTTTTTCGGTTTGTGCGTCTTATTATTTTTTTAATCGTTTTTATTTTTTTGTTTTAGGGCAGCCTAATGTTCAAGCTTATGGCCCTAGTGTTGATATGCAATTCCTGGTAATGTTAAATTCTTAAAGTAAAAGTGACATTGTCCTTTATCTTTCATTTTCATCCATGTACTTAAATTTTAACATTACCATGAAATGACTTAGGATGTTTGAGAGTGGTTTCGTCCTCATTGGATCTCATATGGAGAAAGTAGAATTTTATATCTCACTCAAAATCCAACAGACTTATCATTTTTTCAGGATTTCAGGATTGGGGGGATTGCAATGTTTCCATTGGATTTTGTCATGTACTAGGGTATGGAACTTGTATTTAATCAAGAGCACTAAGTTCATTCGACTATGCAGGAGGAGACTACCAATCAAGCACGATACAAGAAATTAGAAATTTCTCGTAGTTAATTTTGGATATTGCTATTTTCATTATGTGATCATCTAAGTCACATGACACGAGGACACGAGACACGGAGGACACGTAAATACGAGTATTCGACACGAGACACCGTGACCTCGAAAACAGGACACGAGGGACACGTTTTATTTATATTTAAAATATATATATAATAATTTATAAATTAATATTAACAAATTAGTAAATTACAATTATACAACTTACAAGTTACAAGTTACAACTTCAAGGCTACAAGCACATAAGAAATACTAAAAGTAAATAGTCATTAAAACCATAAGCTATAAACTTATAACAACTTGCATGTTTGTAGAAGACCTAAACAACTTTTGGTATGCAATGTCTGGAAGGGATGCTTATAATTGAAATTAGAACATGGACAAGCAAACATGGAATACATTCATGGATTAGGACTAAAATATTGAAATGCTGAAAAGATTGTTTGAGAATCAGGACATTCAAAAGATGTAAAATTTCTTCAAAAGCCTGCTACTTGTGTACACTGTACAGATATATTTAGCATATGGTAGGGTGCCAGACTGCCAGTCTGTTTGCACTTGTACTATATATGGAGTTTCCACTTAAGATAAAGGAAATGTTGTTAATTATTAATTTCTTTCGCAGGTTCAAACAGAGGTTCAGATTCTTCGTGACAAGCAACAAATTGCTGAGGCTCATTCTCAACATGTGAAATCCCAAGCGTATGACTGCACTGCCTGACAACAAAGCTTAGAATCTAGCTCTATCGATAGTCAATAACTTACACCAATAAATTATAATGAATAATAATAAATTTAAATATTATAAATTTAAATTTTAAAATTTATACATATATCATATATGATAATCATATTGCATACCTGTGTGCCGTAATGCGTCCTCCGTTTGGGCAATCAAGGCAACAATGGCAACGCAGTGCCAGGGCAGTCGGGGCAGCAATAGCATGGAGTGCCAACAACCTTAACGCCAAACAACACTGGGCAGCGATGCAGTAGGAGGCAATGCAACGGCAACGAGTCTGGAACTTGAAATGCACGGAGGCAGCAGCAGCAACGGGAATGCGGCAATGGAAACGAAGGTTCAAGGCAAGCACAAAGGTTCAAGGCAGCAACGACCACATTAACGGCAACATCAACCACACCGAAAAGAAATAAAACTAACGAAATTTTTATCATTTTTGTATTTTTTGGTGGAAAACGTGTCCAAACGCGGGAATACGTTAGGGCAGGTATTCCAAACCTAGGACATGAGTATTCCATTTAAGGACACGCATTCAAAAACGGAGGGTACGTATTCAGTTTCAGAGGACACGTCCAAAAACGTATTTGACACGTTTTAGGTCGTATTCGGTGTCCGACACATGAAATACGGGACACGTGACCCTGGAGGACGTGTCCTGTGACTTAGGTGATCATTCATGAGTAAATGTGATGTAAATTTAAAGACTTATAGTTTATGCATTGACATTGGACATTTTAATCATAATGTAATAAATTATAATGTATCATTGTATGCTTTATGATTGCACATATTTTTTAAATGTACTAATATATATATATATATATATATATATATATATATATATATATATATATATCGTGTTTCCCCATTTCCAAAATTTGGTTGGGTCACGTTTCGTACCCGTACCCGTTTCCCTGTTTTGTGCAACTTAGGTGTTTTCCCTCCAACTTAAACCCCAAAGCTAGGGTGAAACTTATTATCGAAATCTTAGGTGAGTCCTATTGTTTTAGTCGAGTCTGATGTAGAAGTGATTTGGGAATAATTTAAGTTAGTTAACTTAATTATTTTATTACAAATTACTTGGTCTACTAGATCATATTGTGTCGCAGATGGGTTATGTGTCTTCAGAGTCTAAGCCAAATGTGTATTCCCCCTTTGAGGGTTGTAAATGAAAAAATCTTACGTATTAGAGGGTGGAAATATATTAAATCCCCTCGTGTAAATTAATTAATTTTCCTGGAAAAAAAAATTAAATCTTAAGCCAAAAAATTAATTAATTCAAGTCAATATTAAATTGTCTAAGGAAAATTAATTCTCCAAGTAGAAAAATCCGTGAATCTTAAAGGTATCAATTTTTAAAGGTCCTCCACCAAGGAAATATTGTAGATTTCAAGAACTTTTGGACCCTTGGACCTTGGTGGTTAAGTCAAAGTCAAATTTTTCAGGAAATTAACTCAAAATAATTAATTTGAGCTAATAAAAATGGAATTAAATGATAAATTCGAAAATTCCTCAAAACTAAAAAATCAAGGGCCGAGATCAAAATATCTTGAAGTGTTTAACACCAGCCGGGATTATTTTAACAAGGATCAAAGAAATTAGTCATTATTTTTCCACTTGCAGGATTTCTCTATAAATTAGAGAGCCATTTGAGTCTCTAGCATCTTGATCTTTGGCTAGAAAATTGCTACTGAAGCATTTGTGTAAACTATTGTCCCGCTGGGAACTATTTTTTTTTGTCATAATAAAGACTTTGGGGTGCAACTCGAGGTGTTCTTGTTCGTTGATTTGTGGTATGTACTGACTACAAGCTTCCTATGTTGTGTTTATATATGATTATTTTGAGATAACACATGGTGTTTGCAAGTACTTCAGTATTTGGTCTCCAAGTTCACACACTGTAGGCAAGGATCATTTTGTTTGGATCCTAAGTATTTGTATGGTAGATTAAATATTCACTAAGGCTATAGTGTGCATGGGATTTTTGAAGCATTTTTAGCCATTTATCAAAGAAAAAAATACCATAAAAATTATTTCTCAAAATTTATTCTATGAAACCCTTGTACAACTTGTAAAATAATTTTGCAATTTAAATTTGTAAATTATTTTACTAATTGGAGTTTGGGGTTTTAAGAATTTTTGTATATATTTCGGGTTTGGGTGATTCATTTTCATTTTTGCAGGTTGAATCCAAAGCTCAAGTGGAAAAAGAGCTAGATCTAGGACCTTGAGGGTAAGATCTAGTCCCTTAAAAAAAAAAAAAAAAAAAAAAATCAGGGCTACCCATGGAAGAATTTTCAGAAAATTGAAGAGCTGAAGCTAAAAAAGAAAAAAATTGAGCAAGGGTTTCAAAGTTTTTAAGGCTCCTAGCCTCGGTTTTCTCCTCCAAACCCTCAACATCACCCTTTCAACCTCCTCCGTTTGGGTTTTAGGCCTCCTAGAGCCTAGTCGTGAGCCCTAGGGGCTACGGCCTCCCCTCCTACCCTTTGTCGCAAGCCCTAGAGGCCTTTCCTCCCTCTCCTCCTCCTCTGTCCTCCTCTACTAGGCCTCCCACGGCCCTCCTCCGCTCCGCCCAGCCGTGATCCCCTCTCTCTTCCCTCCTCGGCCCTTGGCCCCCCTCTCACTTAAGTCGCAGCACCTAAAGGGCTTGCGGCTGCCTCTTTTGAGGCCTTTCCTAGGGTGTCAGAGGCCTTAGGGCCTCAAAACCATAGGCTGCAACCCCTAGTAGGTCTTCCACTCCCTCCTAAGCCCAACGACAACCCTTTTTGGGCTTGCCATAAGGCCTAATAGGCCTTTTATGCTAGCCGCAGGCCTATTGAGGCATTTTTTCCTTCATTTTTGCCTCTCTCTTGACCTCTCTTGGCCCTAATTTACCATATGCTTATCTCTGAAATTTTTCTAGAATGATTGTTGGTGTATTTTGCAGAGAAAATTGACCTAAATCTTGTGTTTCAGGTATCAAGTTCTTGGACAAAATTTTGCACAAGTTGGGCTAGTAGACTTCAAGGCCTAGGGCCCAAGGGTTTGATCTCCTAACCCTTGTTTCCTCACCGTTTTATTTCAGCAAGCAAATTAACTCATAACAGTGACAAAAACATCCTAAATTGCCCTAAAAATCATTTAGAATTTGCTTGACATCTTAAGAAATTAAATTGTTTGAGTTGGTGTAATGTTCCCATTTTTGGTATCACCCGTGACAGGGCTAGGAGGGACTTCCAGAGTTAGGAGCAGACAGGTCACATGTACAGATTGGTGCTATCAGTGGGCTCAGGAGCTTTTCAGAGGAGTTTTGAGGAGTTTTCATGGTGTCTGGAGGCATTCGCTTGATATACTCCATCATCCGAGCAGTTTGGCTTTCGTTCTGATGCATTCCGATAACTTTCGGAATTTTGAGTTATTTATGGGCTTAACTCAGCTGATTAAAGCATGGCCCTTGAAAAAAAAAATTCCACCCTGTTGAATATTCACGCAAGTCAGCCCTTTTTTCATTAAATTTGGCTCATTATAAAAAAAACTTTTTTTTTTTTTTTTTTTTTTTGGAGCTTCCTTCGGCAAGCTCAAATTTTCATTTTATTGTAGGGATTGTGTTTTCGATTTCTTCGGCAAAACCCTTCAATATTCACTTCCATAATCTCTGCAACTGGACACTGAAACCCGCAGGCTGAGCCAAGACTGAAGCTTTGATACCACTGTAATATCCCGGATGGGATATTTTAACTAAAATGCAGAAAAATACTGAATACCACAATTTGCCGTAAAATAATCATTCATTCAACAGAAGATTGCCATGTAAAATTAAAAGACAAGAAGCACTGCAATCCAATACCATATAGAACAGAAAAAATCTCAGCTTTTATTATAGATAATAAACAGGGGTTTACATATAGATCTGACCCAAGAAGAGCTGAGATAGAAAACTGGCCACCAAGATAAGCCGCTGAACGGCGCTGGCCACAAACTGAACTGCTGCACTCTCCCTTCGGCAACAGCTGACACTGAACCCACTGAAATGATGAAGCCCAAGTTGAAGATCTGAATGATCCTCACACCAAACTCTGAAGCTCTGTGAAACTCCTAAGTGAAGTCTCCTCAAAAGTATTGGGTTTCCGTCCAATACTCACAAATCACCCGAGGGTTTCCGTCCTGGGGCTACTGCATGAAGTAGAGAACCACGTCCTCAAACCTCGCATATACAAGCAAATGATCTACTCCAAAGATGTCTCCCAATGGCCTCCTCCCTTTCTTTTATAGATCCCTCGGAGCCTTCTAGAGCATTATTTTATTATTATTTTATTTATGGAGCGCTTTTCCCTTTTATTAAAATATTATAAAATATTCCTTTTTAATGCAAAAAAGGGTATATCGGCTACCACGCCTCCTCCGGTCACTGAAATCTCTGTCTAACTGTCCCATCGTGTAGGTCTCCTCGTCCCGGTTCCGATGAGCTATTACACTAAGGTGTTCCATCGCATATTCCTCCCGAAATGCCACCTTGAGCATAATTAGCTGAGTTAAGCCCATAAATAACTCAAAATTCCGAAAGTTATCGGAATGCATCGGAACGAAAGCCAACTGCTCGGATGATGGAGTATATCAAGCGAATGCCTCCAGACACCATGAAAACTCCTCAAAACTCCTCTGAAAAGCTCCTGAGCCCACTGATAGCACCAATCTATACATGTGACCTGTCTGCTCCTAACTCTAGAAGTCCCTCCTAGCCCTGTCACGGGTGATACCAAAAATGGGAACATTACAGTTGGGCAATCATAACTTGGCATGAATCTAGGAGTTTTAATGAATGTCATCTCTGCATAACAAATCTAATATAACAGTGGTAAATTGCATATTTGAAAGGCTAACATTGTCATTCATTGTGAGCTTATATGCTACAAAGTTTGTAATTCACATCTAATAAGCTCACTGTCTAAGCACATTTCAAATCTTTGGTTTAAGTCCATAAATTGTTCCTAAGTCTCTCTAATCCAATTGATATTGAAATAACTTGTTTCATTTGTGCATCAAATTGGTAGTGATATAAATTGCATCTAAGTGTTCTTAACTTGAAAATTGGTAAATCATATTGTTTTGAGGAATATTGGCTAAGAACACTTGCTATCTTATTGTCTCTTGTGGATAATGGTTATTGGCTTATCATACTGAATCACTGGTTAATTGTTGCTCTATTGTTTATCAATTTTGGATCTATATATTTTTGAGCAATCATATCTTGTGGATATATTTATTTATTGTTGGCACTATTGAGATCTAACACTTGTCTTTTGGTTGAGATTACCTTTTCTAAATATTGTGAAGTACTTAACATCATAACCAGGGTAAAATATAACTAAGTACTTAAAGGAATTATTTAAGTAATCTCACCTAAAAGTCCCACTCATAATCTTTTGCACAAGCATTCTAGTTCTATATTGCATTAAAATTTACCTCCTAGCATAAGCTAGGTTGCTAGAGATCTAGCGCAACCCTTTTCCAATTAGTTTGAGAGATTCAACTCTTCATAGTGGGTAACACGGTGACCTTGTAGTCGTCAGAGCCACAGTCTCCACAGCGCCAGAGGCACTAGGTGGGTGGAACATAGGGGGAGGTATCGTTAATCAGGCCACTGGCTGCTTCCTATTGGGATCCATTTCACAACCTACTCTGAAGACTATTTCTCAAAACAGTTAAGGGAGAGGTTTTATTTAGACTAGCGATATAATTAAAAATAACCAAGATCATTGCATCATACATACATCCTCGGATTTGCATATCATATAGGTTAGTCATTCATTTAAGCAGCGTGTGTCCATCCAGTTACTTAATTTCAATTTACAACAAGCAAGAATTGTGACTCCATAAGACATAGGTCTCATACATGAAAATCTAATATAATCAATAATCTTGCTCAAATTCAACCAAGTGGCTATGCCACTCATCTGTGTCTCCGAAGCAAGTTGGTTCCCAGCTTGTTTTCCTTCATTCCATAAGGACTACCCTGCATAGCATGACGTTAGGAGACAGCTAGAACAAAGTGGGCGGGGATCAAAGTGACAGCCCCCGCCCTGAGCGATTGTCACGGTGCCTGTACAATCCGAGCGACAAGTCCTAACCAAACCTTCAATACAACTGGGATATCATGTAATTTTGGATCATTTGTCTCAAGGCAGATCATGCCATAGGAAACTCACGTACCCACAATGCCTCAGAGAGACTTGCATACAATACAACAAAGAGGTTTGACTGATGTTACAAAATTTGCATATTGTTTGGACTCCAATTTGAGATAAGGACAGACCCAAACATCAACCATTATATACCTTATTGAACTCAACCACCTGTCAACTCTTTATCACTGGAATAGGGCATCATCTCCAAACCTATAGCAACCTTCTTTGCCTTCTAAACAAACTAGGCTTCCTCTTCACATTAGCTGAGGCAACTCAAGCCTCAGTCTAAAACTTATTGCAGGTTTCTCGGCATAAGAAACCAATAACAGATGCCTCAACCTTCACCTGTAGTAACTCGCACTTTTCGGCCTTCTTTCCTTTGTTGACTAAGGTAGATTAGGCCTGCTTCTAGGCCGCAAACATAAATACAATCACAGAGATAGAACAACCCTCTTCTAGGCTGAAGCATGAACAAAACATGGCTGCTACAAACCTTGAGTTAACTCGGATGTATACAGAGAAGGCATACCTCCAAACCAAAGTAAACTTGGATCTAGAAAGAATCACCTTTTTTTTGTTGTAGCTTCTCTTGCATCCTTTACTCGGTGTCTTCTTATGATAAAATTGAACTTCAAATTGTTCAATGGTTGTTCTTCAATGCCCCCCCACCTCTGATACCATGTTGATTTTAGCTAGGGAATTACAAGAACAATTTATTTTCACATATCGCAACTTTAAAACGTTATTAGCACGCAACATTTGGCATCATTAAGCAATTAAAACATAAACCTTACACATGAAAGAGCAATAAATCAGCCATGGGAAAATGAGACAAGAGATAGAGATTTAGGCATGAGGCTAGGGGAAAACCCAAAAAAATCTTCCTTGAGAGAGAGAGAGAGAGAGAGGAGTTCAAGTTACATTATGTAATGTCCCAAATGCTAAAAATTTGGAATGTTCTTAACTCAGAAATACTTCAGATGAATTCTCTATCCATAAAAAGAAGATTTCCATGTAAAACAACATCAGAAATTTAAGTCGTCAACACCATAAACAATTTGCATAACATAAACCCCAATATTTACGACAAAATGGAAAATAGAATCTGCAACTGAATAATAGACAATATAGACATGTAGAAGATCTCAGCCTTATTTTATTAATATAGAAGATGCTGGTACAAAAACTAAAACTGGAAATGGCTGAGGTAATGGCCCCAAATAGATCTACAATAATGTCACAACTGGCTTACAAAACAAACTGAAAATCAATAAACCGCAACTTGTGAATCCTAAATGGATCCACCAACGGAAGAGATGGGTGCTCAGCCACTCTCACTGAATCACCCAAGGATTTCGGTCCTGGGGCTACTATTGAAGTAGAGAACCAAGTTCTCAAACCTCTCACACAAGACAATGATCAAATCCAAGATATCTCCAAATGACCTCCTCCTCCCCTTTTATAGATCTGATGGATAGATCTCCAAGCCTCTAGAAGCATCTTATTTTATTATTTACTATTATTCTAGAAGATCCTCCATTGACTTTATCTTAGTGACTTTTAAATTTAATTATATTTCACTTAAGTCACTTTTGGGCCTTTTCCTCCCATTAATTATTTTTCCTTTAATTAAATGACTAATTAAAGTCATTTTTAATTAAGGAAAATGGTAAATCGCCCACCATACTCTCTCCGGACACTATAAGTCACTTCGCGGCATCATGTCCTAAAGATCTTCTCATTCCGGTTCCAACGAGCTATTACACTAAGGTATTCCATCAAATAATCTTCTTGGAATGCCACCTCGAGCATAATTAATTAATTGAGGCTCCATAATAATGTTAGTTTTTGAAAGTTGTCAAAATGCGACGAAACGAAAGACAAATTGTGCGGATGATGAAATATGCCAAGCGAATTCCATCAAATCCCGTAAAAACTCCTCAAAACTCCCTTGGAACCATTGATAACATGAACCTGCTCCCATGGCATGCCCATCCCCTATCCTGGAAATCCACCCTGGCTATACTATGGAGGAAAATAAAAATGGGGACATTACACATTAGTACATCAGAAATAACAATGCCAAGATGATAGCCAAACCAGTAACCAAGATCATGATCAAATACCAAGAAAAAACCAAGCTCCTAAAATATTGGCCCTTCCTGAAATTTCAGCCCTCCCTATAATTTCGGCCCTTCCCCCCGTTCCCAACTCTGTTGTATCAGAGCAGATCAAAGATAAAGCAATGTGACTACATGATGAAGGAAAGGCTCTTTTATATAGGCTTTTGTGGGGGTCGAATGGGTGCCTCTTAGGGCCCAACCGACCTAAAACAATTTGAGGCCGACTTGATCATTTTAGGAAGAAAAAATTTCAATTTTCATTTTAGAATTTCTTTCATTTATTTCTTTTTCTTTTTCTTTTATGGAAATGTCGACCATGGGTATTATTTTTCAACAGAAGCTAATAAGATTATGGGTAAACGTTTTCTATGGAGTGACATTCTTCTTAGCATTACCAAGAACAACATTTTTTATCAACCTATGTTTGATGTTGTTGCTATTGTTGGCCTGGGGTACAAAGGCACTACATATGATGAGTTGAGAGGGCATATCCTTCAGAATGAGAAGGCTAACTGCACTATCAAATTGGAGGAGCATTGAGCATCATGGAAAATCAAAAGATGCACTGTGATGTCAAATGGTTGGACTGATTAGAAGGGTAGTGTTGAAATTTGGTAGCATATGGAGGTACTTCTCACATGAATTTTGTGTCAAGAAATATTTAAATTTAATTATATGTCGGCTTAAGGGTGAAGTCGGCTTAGGTTTTCCAGCAAGGTCAATCGAAATGAACC
Source organism: Pinus albicaulis (assembly GCA_034641835.2). Taxonomy (NCBI): domain Eukaryota; kingdom Viridiplantae; phylum Streptophyta; class Pinopsida; order Pinales; family Pinaceae; genus Pinus; species Pinus albicaulis. The sequence continues at coordinate 798,122,370 of CM076572.1, read as the reverse complement.
TTGGGTTTTCACACCCCTTGGAAAGGTATAAATACAAGGGACAAGGACCATAAAGGATCATCTTCTTGTGTGGTGAGAAAGGTAGCAGAAGGATTCACAGGTCTAAAAGAAGGCAGCTAAGGACAACTAAAAGGTCGTGTTTTATGTGGTTTTGGTATGCGAAAGGACGGACATAGTGTTGAGAAATCAATGCGAGTAGATTAGGGTTTGATTTCTCTTTCTTGATAATTACTTGTGAATTATGTTGGCTTTCTTTACTTCTTCATTAGATTTTCTTTCATCAAGCAATTACCAAATTATGTATGTACAAATATCACAAGAACACAAGCAACAAGATGTAGGAACTATGCCAGGGCAAAACCCCTCTCTTAGAGGAAAACGCAATCAAAATTATCTTCCTTCAAAAGTATTCTTTAAGACTCTTCACCCTAGACATAGACCAAACCTTCCCTCCACACCAAGTCAGCTTTCCAAATCTTTGACCTAACAGCGACAGTAACTTGTCCTCCAGCAACTTTGACTAGGAAGCAATTTCGGCAATAGCAGCAGCAGCATACACAAAAAGACTTTGATCTCCCAAGTTAGGGCATGAAATGGAGCGAGACCACCACCAAAGTTTCGATTTTTTCCTTCTCTATCTTCTTGACCCAACTCGCACTCCTTCCACCTTCCTTGACCAACTTTGCATTTTTTTCCAATGCAACAGTGGATATCAAACTTGCTTGAGAAGTGATGCTCCAAATGAATTCGATCTCCTTCCTTTTATAGGATCCAGGTGAGGTCGAATAGGTTCCTTTGAGGCCGACTTGATCTCCTTAAGGCTGACTTGATGTGGAGGTACTATAAATCAATTTTGACTCAATAGTAAATATTTTTACATGATTCAAAGCCCAAGAAGGGTCTTTTTGAATATATAATGATTCTATAAACTCAAAATAAATCCTAGAAGTCCACAATGGGGAATTTGACCTAAAACATAATGACCCAAGCATGAAACCCATGCTTTAATAAGTCATTTAATAATAATAAAAATTATTTTCTTTATTCTTTTGATAAGTACATTAAAAATATAATTTATGAAGATCGAACCTAGTTACAATCTTCAACACTCCCTCTAAACTAGGGAGGTATTCATAATATACAAATGGAAAATCTCAAACTATCTGAACTATGAAGAGTTTTTAGGCACCGCAATGCCATGGACTAGATTCCTGACCAAGGAAATCTATCCAAGTGGGTCTAAGGTGGACTAAAGCTTTCAGCCTCTCTAGGTACCATCAAGCTTACTTACTAACCACCAACCTAGGGAACTAGGTGCATGTCCACACGATGCCACCCTCCCTATAAGACATCAATATAAAGTGTCGGCCCGATGTCCTCCCAGGCAATGCTTCACTCGCAAAGCCTCAACATATCTCTTCCAACCTCTTATCATCAATACAATCAGCAATATTTACCAAACCAAGCTTGTATCTTAAATATTCAAACTTCTTGTTAGGAAGAGACTTCGTCTGTATGTCTGCTACTTGTTCATCTATCGAGACATACTCCAACTTCACAATCCCATCCTGTACCAAATTCTTAATAATGTGGAACTTATTGTTGATGTGCTTTGTCCTAGTATGAAACACGGGATCTCCAGACATCTTGATACAACTTTGATTGTCACAGTTGATTATAGTAGCATTCAGAGAGTTCTCGAACAAATCTGCCAAAAGCTTCCTTAACCACACATCCTCCTTTCCTACTTCATATGCAGCCACATATTCTGCTTCAGCACTACTTACAGCAACGGGATCTTGCTTCCTACTTATCCATGAATTCATAGTAGACCCCAGATTGAAAAATCCATCGACAGTACTCCTTCCATCAGTCTCATTTCCACCCGAAAGAGAGTTTGTGAAGGCAATTAGGTTGACTTCCTTACTATCGTATTTTAGGCAGTGATGTATGGTACCACGAAGATACCTTAATATGTGTTTGGCAGCTATCCAGTGATCATGACGAGGTTCCAACTGAAACTGACTAAGAATGTTTAGTGCAAAGCATATATATGGCCTAATGTTTACCATATACATTAGGGAGCCCACCAACTATCGATAGGAGGGAGGATCCACGAGACTTGAGTCAAAACCCCGCAACGTCTTTAGATTGGTGATCATGGGAATAGTCATGGGCTTGGAGTCCATCATTCTGAATTTCTGCAACATTTTGATGATGTAATTTCCTTGCCCCAAGTATATTTCCCCAAGTTTCTGCCATACTTCGAGACCCAAGTAGTATTGCATTAGTCCTAGAACCTTTATCTCAAATTCAGCTGCCAACATCTTCTTGCACTCTTGAATTCTATGCTCCACACCAGTGATGAATAGATCATCTATATATAGTAGAATAATGATGGGCTTATTACTCAAAATCTTGATGTAGAGATTTGGATCAACAGTACCCTTCATGAACCCATTTCTTAGGAGATATGCATCCATTCTCGCGTACCATGCCCTAGGAGCTTGCTTCAAGCCATATAGAGTTTTCTTGAGTCTACAAACATGAGAGTCCCTGCTATTTATTTCGAAACCTTTGGGTTGTTTGACGTATACTTCCTCATCAATGGTCCCATTTAGAAATGCGATTTTCACATCCATTTGATGGATATTCCAACCCATTGTAGCAGCTAATGAAACCAAAGATCTAATGTGGAAATTTCTAAATCTTTACACTTTATGCAAAAAATTTTACTGTTAATCTGGTTATGCCCCTCCTACTTAGATAAGTTATTAACTGAATAATATGCAAGTTGAAATCGAAGCAAAACACATAACAAATCTCCACCAATTCAAATCTAGAACAAGTTCATGCACACATAGACAAAGTGACACAGTTATTTCTGGACAAATAGTCCCCAGAAAAACCCAATGCGAGAAAACCGATCTTCTGGCTGTTGGAGGGTTCTATTATTAAGAATTTTATAAATACAACAAGCCTGGGTTCCAGATCTGGAAAACCCAATAGAGAAATAATAGATCTACAACTCACTGGCTGATCTAGGACCAAAATAATGACTGATCCACACCCTCAAACGGGATTTATAGAACTCAGCCAAGATTAGGGCCTAGAAACCCCAGCGTTGCCCCGAAAAGCCTATGCGTCAGCCTCTGAAGCCTCTGCGTCCCTCAGCACTGCTCTGGAAAGGGTTGCGTTACCCCAGACTGGGTGATGCAGTCCTTACGCTGCCCCTTAGGGTCTCTACGTAACCCGTGAGGGCTTCTTGCAAAAAATCAAGCTGTCCTTTAGGGACTGCGTAGCACAGCTGCTGCCCTTCCTACTGCTTCTCTCCTGCTTCTCTGCACTGCCTCTCTGAGCTGATCTCTGCCTCTTGCTGATTCTAGAGCCTAGGATCAGATCATCCACTTGGCCTAAATTCCCCTCTCTGCAATTGAAACACTTCTGAGAATTCTTAGCAAACCCGCCCTAGAATCTCAGCTTAGCTTCAGTGCTCTGCCTCTGTGTATCTTTACAAATGACCCCAAGCCTTTCCTTTATACTTTTCTCATTGGGAAACCAACGGCCATGATCAGATCTTGAATCAATGGCTAAGATTAAAAGAAAACTTGATCTGTGTGACTTAAGACAATTTCATCACATGTTTAATTAAATTCACTTTAATTATTTAAGTTCCCTAAGTTTTAACTTAAGAAATACATTAAAATAATTAATTAATTTAATATCTCCTAAGTCAGATGAAATTTCCCAAATCAATTTCTGGGTCTTGTAGATCAAGTGTACTCTATAGTCCTTCCTCAAAATTTGGGACCTAGAGCACAACTAATGCCACCCCAAATACACAAAATCTCAACACTCCCTCTTATCATCAAGGGTGTGCTCTAGCAATACATCACACTATGCATTACATGATTTTGGGCACTGGTTCTGTGCTACTGATGCTTGGCCTACTGCCACTCAACTCTGCACTGCTGCTGCCATTCTGTACTGCTGCCCATGACTCTACCACTGCAACCTATGTACTGCAACTCCCTCTCAATATGATGCATTTGTGTTGCTCATAGCACTGTCACTGCTGATCTGTTGCACTACAACTTCAGTTGTAGAGAGAAACAATTGAATTTCCTGCCCAATCTTTGACAGAAAAGTCAAATGGGTTGTATCCTTATCACTGAAGCTCCATAGGCTACAGATTTGTGCTGGCATCTGAAGGATGACGCATAGCTACAGCTCTTCACTGCATAAGCAAACTCCCTCTACACTACTGAAGTCACATCAGTCCCTTGTGCTGAAATCTCTCACGCTGTTGTTGCACTGCATTGTCCCTCTGAAGCCTTCTACGATGTTGCAGCTCTGCACTGCGTAAGCAACTCTGCTCTGCGTTGCTTAAGTCACATCAGCCTCTGCGCTACTGCTGCTTTGCTCTACGCTGCTCCTCCCAGACTTCAAATCTACCTCTACTTCATCAGTGATCTATGCACCCACTACTCCACTTGTCCCGCTACTGTCTTAAGGTTGCCGTAGCTCACTTGTGATCCAAAAGATGAGCTACTCAAGGATCCCACCCTATTTCTATGTAGCTCCTCTACATATTCATGTCACCCCACTTCCGTGGTTCATGAGCACTCATGGTTGCATCATCTTCTGACCCATCATCTGCCACAACGGCTTTAGAAGAAGAGGCTTCCTTGTCCTTTTTCTTCAGAGGACAATTGCTGGCAAAATGTCCCATTTCACCACACTGGAAGCAATTGATCGTTGAGAGATCCTTCTTCTTTGGATGCCTCTTTGATGCCAAGGCTACATCTTCCTCATCTTCCTTCTTCACTTTGCTCGATAAAGAGCTATACTGCTTCTTGGTGAATTTGCGGAGTTCTTCTTGACGCAGAACTGATCACAAGTTGTCCCAATCTAGAAGGTCCACTCTGCCTAAGATACTTTGGACAAAGGTTTCCCACTCATCCGTGACTGGATTGAGGGCAGTCCTGACCATCACATCGTCTTTCACCATAGCACGAGTTGTAGTCAATTGATCTCTGAACGACTGCAGTCTGAAGAAGAAATGCTCCATGTCTTCTCCCTTGGTCATCATGAATGACCTCATCTGTGTCTCCAACAACATCTTCCTTTGGACAGATTTTCCCTCATATAAAGAGATTAAGGCCTTCCACATCTCATTAGTTGTCTTCTTCTCAACTAAGTGTAGTACAATATGGTCCTTAATTCCATCCATGATCAGTTGCTTGGCATCTCCAACAGCTTCCTTATGCTTCCAAAGGAGATTCGAAGTTGTCGGTGTGGCCAGAGTTTGCTCTGCATGGTCTCTAAGATTGTATGCCTCAAGGACTCTCAGGATCCTTGCCTTCCAAACTGAAAAGTTTGAGAGGCCATCAAGCCTGTCCTGATCACGCAGTCCATGAGGGCCATCTACTCAGAATGTGTCGGAACTTCCTTTTCTCTTTGCTAGAGAAATGAATCTAAGGCCCTTGGTGAAACAGGCACCTTCTTCTCCCTCTGACAATTGATTTCCCTCCTTGGAAATCTGACAAATCAACTATGATTCAGCTCTCTTTGATCCTCTGATCAAACTGCAAGTTTCTTTTGGCTAGAAACTCTCTAAGAAGTTGATCTCCTCCCGCTCTTTGTCACTTGTGCTAAGGCTAAAAATCTGAAAACTTCATAAATTTAACCCCACCAGCACCTTCTGAATTTCTGCAGCTTTTCTTCAGTCTATTCTGGATCTAACAGATTCAGATCTGCATCACACTAGCAAGCTTCAGACTAATCCAGCGTTGTTTTTGAGCTTCCTCTGCGCAGTAATTGCGTGGGCTTGCTAGGAGAAGGCGTTAGACTGCGTCACCCTTCCCTTGGCGTGAATCTGCCTCTAAAAATTGTGTTGTCCCTTCATATCTTTGTTTCTGTTCCTTTTCTAGCAGCTTCCTGCAGCTAGAACCTTCAAATTCTTGTTGGTGACCCTCCTAGATTTGCAATTGCTCTGATACCATGTGGAACTTTCTAAATCTTTACACTTTATGCAGAAATTTTTATTGTTAATCTGGTTATGCTCCTCCTACTTAGATAAATTATTAACTGAATAATATTCAAGTTAAAATTGAAGAAAAACACATAACAGATCTCCACCAATTCAGATCTAGAACAAGTTCATGCACACATAGACAAAGTCACAAAGTTATTTCTGGACAAATAGTCCCCGGAAAAACCCAATTCGGGAAAACCGGTCTTTTGGCTGCTGGAGGGTTTTATTATTAAGAATTTTCTGAATACAACAAGCCTAGGTTCCATATCTAAAAAACCCAACCGAGAAATAATAGATCTACAACTCACTGGCTGATGTAGGGCCAAAATAATGACTGATCCACACCCTCAAACGAGATTTACAAAACTCAGCCAAGATTAGGGCCTAAAAACCCCAGCGTTGCCCCGGAAAGCCTCTCCGTCAGCCTCTGAAGCCTTTGCATCCCTCAGCGCTACTCTGGAAAGGGTTGTGTTACCCCAGACTGGGTGACGTAGTCCTTATGCTGCCCCTTAGGGTCTCTACATAACCCCTGAGGGCTTCCTGCAGAAAATCACGTTGTCCTTGAGGGACTGCATAGCACAGTTGTTGCCCTTCCTGCTGCTACTCTCCTGCTTCTTTGCGCTACCTCTTTGAGCTGATCTCTGCCTCTTGCTGATTCTAGACCCTGGGATTAGATCATCCCCTTGGCCTAAATTCCCCTCTACAATTGAAACACATCTGAGAATTCTTAGCAAACTCGCCCTAGAATCTCAGCTTAGCTTCAGTGCTCTGCCTCTGTGTATCTTGATTCTTTACAAACGACCCTAAGCCTTTCCTTTATACTTTTCTCATTGGGACACCAACGACCATGATCAGATCTTGAATCAACGGTTAAGATTAAAAGAAAGCTTGATCCGTGTGACTTAAGAAAATTTCATCACCTGTTTAATTAAATTCACTTTAATTGTTTAAGTTCCCTAAGTTTTAACTTAGGAAATACAATAAAATAATTAATTACTTAATATTTCCTAAACCAGATGAAATTTCCCAAAACAATTTATGTGTCTTGTAGATCAAGTGTACTCTTGTCCTTCCTCAAAATTTGGGACCTAGAGCACAATTGATGCTACCCCAAATACACAAAATCTCAACAATGGTAGTATACCTTGTTGTAGGTGCAAAGGTTTCTTCATATTCTATTCCTTCCTTTTGAGAGAAGCCTTGTGCGACGAATATTGCATTGTAATTGTCTATGCTTCCATCAACAGCATGGTTGATCTTATAGATCCATTTATATGTGACAACCGATTTGTCACTAGGTCTAGGAACGATTTTCCAAACCCCATTCTTCATAACAGATTCATATTTTTCCTACAACGCCTTCTTCCAAACTTCTTGATGATCAGCTTCTTCGAATGTAGATGGTTCAGCTTCAATTAGTTTTGTCATATATGCAGCATACCCAAAATATCTCTTCGGTTTTTTACTTTCTCTAAAGGTTCCTATCGGAGCTTCATGTCTTTCGGCATCTTGCAAAGTAGCTTTCAACCAATTTGGCCTTTGTTGAGATTTTGAGGTGTTGGGGTATCATCAGATGTGCTCTAGCTCCCAAACTTTCTAGAGGGACTAGAGTACATGAGATCTCCAAGACCCATAAAGCGATTTAAGAAATTCCATCCTATTTAAGAGATATTTAATTAATTAATCTTTTTAATTAAAGACCCTAAGTGAAAGTAAAAGATTAAAGTTAATCAAATTAAACATGTGATGAAAATGACTTAAGTCACACAGATCAAGCATCTTCTAATCTTAGTCATCGATTCAAGATTAGATCACGGTTGTTGATGTTTCAACGAGAAAAGTATAAGAAGAAGGCTTGGGGTCAGTTGGAGAACACACACAGTGGAAGGCTTGGGGTCAGTTGGAGAACACACATAGTGGCAGAGCACTAAGACTAAGCTGGAATTCTAGGGCGTGGTTTGCTCAGGATTTCCATAAGTGTTTCAGTTGCAGCGAGAGGTAGTATTGGCAAGAGAGATGATTTGATCCCAGGCCAAGAGACAATAAGAGGAAGAGAAGCAGCAGTCAGACCAGCGCAGAGGGCTTCGGGTGCTACGCAGGCCCAGAAAGGGCAGCGCAGAGGCAGCAGGAGGCCAGCAGGGCTGACGCAGACCCAGCCAGGGCAGCGTAACCCAGTCTGGGGTGACACAAGCCCTTCCTAAGCAGCACAGGGGTAGCCACAGCCTAGCAGAGCTTACGCAAAGGGCTTCAGAGCAGCACTGGGGTTTCTGAAGACAGAAAAAGGTTAAGTTCTGTAAATCCCATTTGAGGGTGTGAATCAGTCAGATTTTTTGTCTCCAGAATAGAGGTATTGTTACAGATTTTGTATTTCTCTGTCGGGTTAACCATTAAGTTGCCCAGATTTGCTATACTTAGAATCTACTTAATAATATAAACCCTCCAACATCTAGAAGACCGATTTTCCCGCATTGGGTTTTTCCAGGAACAGTTGTCCAGAAAATTCTGTGTGTCACTTTGTCATTGTGCATGTATTCCGTTTAGATCAGTATCTGTGTAGACTGTTAATGTGTTTATGTAATATTCCCAATTAGCTTTGTTAATTGGAATATTTCAATTTTGTTTAATTTTGCCGCTTTAGCTAGAAATAATAAATAAAGTGAGAAATAAGAGGGGTTACCTCACTTTAGTCACCTCACTTTATAAATAAAGTGTTTTTCCTAGTTGATTGACGTTATAACTTAGAGAGGGGGCCTTGGGGGTCCACATGAGTATGGAGGGGAGGCATCAGGCTGACCCAAGGTTAACTGCGCAGGCCAAGGAGAGTGAAGGACACAGTCAAGGTTTTGGAGGGAGTTTAGCACTATAAAAGGTGGGGTTCTCACCTCATTTGGACATGCATGATTTGATATTGATATTGAGAGCTAGACTTCTGTCTGCTTCAGCACGCCGGTTGTTTAGTCGGTCTGCAGCACTGTTTAGTGCAACCGAGTGTCTCCGGTCGGAGATCTCACCCTTAGCCTCGGGGGACTTCGAGTGCCTGCCCTGGTAAGGTTATTTCTGGTTTCACCCTTAGCTTCGGGGGACTTCGAGTGCCTGCCCTAGTAAGGTTATTTCCTGAGTAATATCTTTCAGTTTCAGTGATAGTCAGCAGCAGTTTTCTGGTGGAAACTTGGAGAGGAAGAAGCCCTCTTGTGGCTGCGCAGATCTAGCAGGCAGGACGCTGTTCCAGAGGGAAGAAAGGACACAGATCAGTCTTGGAGTGAGGACGCTGTTCCAGCAGGAAGAGGAGGACGCAGATCTGAAGGCACATTGACAGATCCAGCCTTGGAGATTGTAGATCTGAGCAGATATTTGCAGATCTGGTTCTGTAGGTTGCAGATCTGGAGAGATAGCATTAGATCCAGCTTGGGAGATTGCAGATCTGAGGAGATATTGGCAGATCCAGCCTAGATCTGAAGAGATAACATCAGATCCAGTCTTGGAAGTTGCAGATCTGAGGAGATATTGGCAGATCCAGCATAGATCTGAAGGGATAACAGTAGATCTGACCTTGGAGGACGCAGATCTGGAGGGATAGGACGCAGATCTGGATTGGAGGCTTCAGATCCAGTAGATCTGAGCATCTAGGACGCAGATCCATCAAGGAGGACGCTGATCTGATGAGCAGGGTCATGTGAGTAGGGCTTGACAGCGTTTTCCAGCATTTCTAGTCTTGAGGAGCTGAACATTTCATCTGGAGGTTTTGTGGCTAGCATTTCATCTGTTTCTGCGCTGTCACTAGCAGAGACAGCGTTTTTATTGGTGAGGGTTTGGAGGACTGAGATCTGCCATCTTCTAGTCTTCAGCTCATAGCTCCATTGCAGTCCAGAAGCAGCTCTTCATAGCAGCTCTTCAGCCAGCTAGGACGCTGTCCTTATTTGCAGCCATCATTTGTTCTGAGAGGGTCTCCACTTGCCTAGGGCAAGGATAGGTGCACTCATTCTGATTATCTTGTACTCCTCTCTATGTACTTTCAGATTAATAAAATGGCTTAGTTTTCTGGCATTCTATATGTACTTGTTCCATGATCTGGTTCCATCATTGTATTTTCTATATCTGTCTGGCATATTTCTGTGTATTACTGGTTATTTCCCTTTGGGGATATTATAGCCTAAGGCCCAACCACTATGACCCAAAAAGCTCGGAATCGTTAGTGAGGGCGCGTCCTGTAAGTAAGGGTGGGGTCTTAAGGCCCACCTAGAGACTCCTGAGACGGGGACCCTCGCTCCCCCAATTACGCAGATCTCTAAGAATAAGGTCATTTCCCACCGATCCTCAACAGGAAGAAGCCCCTAAACAGGATACACACCACCACGCTCCATGTGGGTCTCGACCTCGAGACCCCAGCTTCGATACTCACGAAGGCCCAACCACTACACCAAAGTCTGGATCAGGAGTAGCAAGGCCCCAGGGTGTTAAGGGTGGGGTCTTAAGGCCCACGGAGCATCTCTGACTCGGGACCCCGCGTTAGCCTCCCCGGGGACAGGGACGTGGACTGGGACAGGGACGTGTACGTCATTTTTTGAAGGCTACTTTAACAGGACAGTTTACTTTGATGTTAATGCTGAATACTTCAGATTAAAAACTTGTTTAAGAAAAAGAAGTATAACCAGATTTAACAGTAGGGTTTCTGCATAAGTAATATTCAGAAATTTTCACATGGTATCAGAGCGATTGCAGATCTAGTTGAATCACCAGCAAGAAGACCAAAAAATCCTTGCTGCAGAAAGCAGCAACAGCCGCAGAAAATCGGACCAAAGAGGACAGTATAGCAGCAGAAGGGAGCAAAGCCACGCAGAGGCCAAAGTGACGCAGTCTCCACGCAGGCCCACGTACTTACTACGCAGAGGCTGTGCTGGAATTGTCTACTCACGCAAAGGCCAGCTAGGTAGACACAGTCCTGAAGCTCTTTGTTGATTCAAAGTGCCAGAAGTCGTGGTGCAAAGCTTCAATAGTTGTTGGTGGGGTTAAAATTTTGTCAGTTTAGAATTTAGCCTGAGCAAGTTGACAAAGAGCAGGAAGAGAACAGCTTCTCAGAGGATTTTCAGCCAAAGAAATTTGCAGATCGATCAGAGGATTGAAGAGAGCCGATTCGTTTTGATTTGGCAAATTTCCAAGAGAGGAAGTCAGTTATCAGAGGGAGCAGAGGGTCTCTGTTTCGCCAAGGACCCTAGATCCAAGTCTCTAACATAGAGAGGAGGATTAGTTCTGACATTTTTTTTGAGCAGATGGTACCTCACGGACTACGTGATCAGGATAGGTTGGACGGCTTTTCCAACTTTGCAATCTAGAAGGCCAGAATCCCGGTAGTCATGGAGGCATACAGTCTGAGGGAGCATGCAGAGAAAGTCTTGGCTACGCTAACCGATGCAAAGCTCCTGGAGAAGCATGAAGAAGCAGCGGCACATGCCAAGCGCTTCATAATGGACGGGGTTAAAGATCATGTAGTTCCATACATAGCCGATAAGAAGACAACCCATGAGATGTGGGTAGCTCTAACCACACTATATGAAGGAAGATCCGTCCAAAGGAAGATGCTTCTGGAGAATCAGAGGAGGTTATTCATGATGACCAAGGGGGAGGAGATCGAGCCTTTTCTGTCCAGACTTCAAGTGATCCAAGATCAACAGACTGGCATGGAGGTGAAGGTGGAAGACGATGTTATGGTGAGGATGGCTCTAAATGTTGTCACAGAGGACTGGGAAACTTTTGTCGAAAGTTTCTTGCGCAGAGCAGACCTTCCCAACTGGGACAGTATGTGAGCTATCCTCCGACAAGAAGAAATCTGTCGGATCACCAAGAGACAGTTCAGCACCGATTCGAGCAAAGAAAAGAAGGAAGAAGAGGAAGATGCAGCCTTGGCATCAAAGAGGCAACAAGGGAGAAAGAAGCGGGATCTGTTTACGATCAAGTGTTTCCAGTGCAGTGAACAAGGACATTTCGCCAGCAATTGTCCTCAAAAGAAAAAGGACAAGGAAGCTTCTAGCTCCAAGGCTGTTGTGGCGAATGATGGCTTCAAAGATGGCGTAGCCATGAGCGCTCATGAACCACGAAAGTGGGGCGACATGGATCTGTAGAGGAGCTACAAAGTGGTGGCAAGATCCTTGAGTAGCCCAACTCTTGGATCACATCCATGCTACGGGAGCCTTAAGACAGTAGCGAGACAAGTCGATCAGTGGGTGTAGAGAATCACAGATGGAGCAGAGGTAGAGCTGGATGTTGAGAAGGAGAAGCGCAATGCAAATGCAGCAGCAGCGCAAGGGCTGATGTGACTTCAGCAGCACAGAGCAGGCCTGCTTACACAGAGCAAAGCCGCAGCAGCATAGAGGCTTCAAGAGGACAGAGCAATGCAGCAGCAGCGTAGGGGACTTCAGCGCAGAGGGGTTGATGTGACTTCAGCAATGCAAAGGAGGTTTTCTTACATAGTGCAGAGTTGTAGCTTTGCAGCAACCTTCAAATGACCGCAGGGAGCAGCAGCCTATGGAGCTTCAGTGATGAGATGCAACCCAATTGACTTGTCTGTCAAAGATTGGACAGGAAATCTTTAGTTGCTTACTCTCAGCAACTAAGTTGCAGTGCAGCAGTTGGCAGCATGATGCAACAGATTGAGATGGAGCTGCAATACAAATGTGGCAGTGGCGGTGGCATTGTCATGGGCAGCACTACAGAAGAGCAGCAGCAGCGCAGTGATGAAGGGCAGTAGGCCAAGCATCAGCACAGAGACCCACACCAGAGATCAGTGCAGAAATTCGGGGTGAATTATTGTTGCTAGAGCACATTCCTCACTAAGAGGAAGTGTTGAGATTTTGAGGTGTTGGGGTAGCATCGGATGTGCTTTAGCTCCCAAACTTTGTGGAGGGACTAGAGTACATGAAATCTCCAAGACCCAGAAAGCGATTTAAGAAATTCCATCATGTTTAAGAGATATTTAATTAATTAATCTTTTTAAGAAAGGACCCTAAGTCTAATTTAGGAAAATTAAAAGATTAAAGTTAATTAAATTAAACATGTGATGAAAATGACTTAAGTCACACGGATCAAGCATCTTCTAATGTTAGCCATCGATTCAAGATTAGATCACAGTCGTTAATGTTTCAACGAGAAAAGTATAAGAAGGGGGGTGGGGTCAGTTGGAGAACACACATAGTGGTAGAGCACTGAGACTAAGCTGGAACTCTAGGGCGTGGTTTACTAAGAATTTCCAGAAGTGTTTTAGCTGCAACGAGGGGTAGTATTGGCAAGAGGGATGATATGATCCCAGGCCAAGAGGCAGCAAGAGGTAGAGAAGCAGCAGTCAGAGTAGCGCAGAGGGCGCAGAGGGCTTCAGGTGCTACGCAGGCCCAGAAAGGGGAGTGCAGAAGGCAACAGGAGGGCAGCGGGGCTGACGCAGACCCAGCCAGGGCAGTGCAGGGGCAACGTAACCCAATCTAGGGTGACGCAGGCCCTTCCTGAGTAGCGCAGGGGTAGCCACAACCTGGCAGAGCTGATGCAGAGGGCTTCAAAGCAGCGTTGGGGTTTCTGAAAACTAAAAAACGTTGAGTTCTGTAAATCCCATTTGAGGGTGTGAATCAGTCAGATTTTTTGTCTCCAGAACAGAGGTGTTGCTGCAGATTTTGTATTTCTCTGTTGGGTTAACGAGTAAGGTGCTCAAATTTGTTCTACTTAGAATCTTAATAATATAAACCCTCCAGCAGCCAGAAGACCGGTTTTCCCACATTGAGTTTTTCCGGGGACAGTTGTCTAGAAAATCCTGTGTGTCACTTTGTCATTGTGCATGTATCCAATTTAGATTTGTATCTGTGTAGACTGTTAATGTGTTTACTTCGATGTTAATGCTGAATATTTCAAATTAATAACTTGTTGAAGTAGGAGAAGTATAACCAGATTTAACAGTAGGGTTTCTGCATAAGTAATATTCAGAAATTTTCACAGCCTTTTCCTTGTGGTCGGCATGATCACAGGTTGAATAGGCTCACTTGGTCCTTCTTCTTCTTCATTTCTAGTAGGATTTTCATGGTGTGTTTCTTCTTCTTCGAATATTGGAGATTCTTCATCATCGGAATCAATGGGGATATCTTTAGATTTCTTGTAGGCTTGACTTTCATCAAATATGACATCCTTGCTTACTTCAATATGCCTTCCTTCCTTGATGTAGATTCTATATTATTTTGAGGAGAGACTATATCCAACAAATATTGCTTTGATGCTTGTAGAATCCAACTTCTTTCGCTTGTCCTTTGGAACATGGATGTAGGCAAGGCTTCCAAAGATTCGGAGGTGATCCACACTTGGCTTCTTTCCTGTGAATACTTCTTCAAGAGTTATATTCTTGAGACTTCTATGGGGACTTCTATTTTGAATATATACAGCTGTCAAGGTTGCTTCTCCTCATGAGAATTTTGGTAAGTCTTGCTCAAGGAGCATTGTTTTAATGTCTTCTTCAATAGACCTATTCTTCCTTTCAGCAACTACATGTTGCTCAGAATAGTATGGAACAATGAGCTCCCTCTTAATTCCTGCTACCATACAATATGCAATCAACTCCTTAGAAGTGTATTCCCCACCTTTGTCGGATCTTACAATCTTTATCTTTCTTTCGGTGAGGTTTTCTACTTCAACTCGAAACTCCTTGAATTTCTCAAATACTTCATCCTTTGTCTTAAGAATGATCATCTATAAATGTTACATAAAAGAGATGACCTCCAAGTGATTTTTCAGACATGGATCCACACACATCAAAGTGAATAAGGTCTAGTATTTCTTTAGACCTAGACTCACTATTTGGAAATGGATTTCTTGTACGTTTTCCCAAAGAGCATCCCTTGCACACACCTTCATGGTCTTCCTTTATATTGGAGATGCCATTAACCAATTAGTTAAGAGTGGGAATAAGCCTATAGTGTAGATGACCATACCTCCTATGCCATAGTTCAATAGGACTAATCTCCATATGAACCAAAGCTTGAGGAGGTGGACTAGTGACCCTATACAAACTTCCTTCCCAAACTCCAATAACTCTAGCTTTATGAATGCTAGAGTCTTTGCCCCAAACCAATACTTTTCCATCAACAAAAGCAATTCTAACTCCTTTATCTTCTAAACAAGAAATGGAAAGCAAATTCTTCTTCAAACCTGGAACATATACTATGTTGTTGAGGTGCAGCTTTGATCCACTTTCCAATTCCAACGATGTTGATCCCAGGCGGCTAACAGCCTAAGAAACCGGATTCGTCCCCCAAGGGCTCCGAATCCCGAATCCGATACGATCCGATTCACGGTATACGGTCGTATTTGTACAGGGTATGGTGAATCCCGACCGTACCCTGTACGGATACGGTCGTATCACGTGAATCAGGTACGGTTGGATACGCTGTCCCTAAAAAGTGCGATTTATGTGTTATAAAACCCCGATTTATGTCATTCTTTCTCACCGTTTTCATTTTGTGAAGTGAAAAAGGAGCAAGGGTGAGCAAGGAGGAAGGGTTAGCAAGGAGAAAGGGAGTTCTTTCGAAGAGATTCGAGCATCCGGTAAGTGCATTGTCCCTCTATATTTTGCATTTAGTTTGCTGTTAGTGTTTGCATGTGCATATGTTTTATATATTTGGTTATTTTTGTTTATTTTTTATAGTATTCATGGCTCAATCAAGGGAAGCAAGACAGGGGCAAAGAAAGGGGAAGAATGTCCCCATTGGAGATGCCCCTCTTGTCCCTGTTTCATCAGGGTCTGCAAGTATTCCATCTATTGGAAGTGGGGCTACAACAACAGCTTCAAATGTGCAAGGAAAACAAACTGTTGACCCCAAATACCCATTGTGGAAATATGTGACAAGAGAGGGAGGGGCAGGAAAAAAGGGAGGAGGAAATTGTTCATGGAAATGCAATTTTTGCCATAGCAAGTTCACTTGCACATATTTCCGTGTGAAAGCTCATTTGTTGGGTATTCCAGGTTGTGGCATTAAATGTTGTATAGCAATTGGATTGGAACAGATGAAGGAATTGGAGAAAGAGAAATTTATTAGTGAGGCAAATGTGGCATCAAAATAAAAATAAAAAACAAGAATGATGACCCCCTTCCATTCTTAAGGTAAAGCAACAAGAAGTTCCCTTTTGAGACTTTTAGTAGGGGAGAATCAACAAAGAGAAAGGCAACTGCAGTTGATCCAATGGACAAGATTTTTCAAAAAGAGAAGAGGGAAGAGCTTGATCTCACCATTGCATTTTTTTTCTATCAGAACTTCATATCCTTTAATGTTGCACGGTCACCTCTATTTATTGAGATGTGTCAAGCTCTTATTCATGGGGCTCCATTAGGTTATGTGCCTCTTAGGACAGAGAAGCTCAGAACCACATTGTTGACAAAGGCAAAGAAAGAGGTGGACAAAATGCTTGAGCCTATTAAATCAACATGGCCAACATCTGGAGTTAGCATTATTTCTAATGGATGGACAAATCCAGCACGCCACCCACTCATCAACTTCATGGTGTCATCCTTGAATGGTCCAGTTTTCTTGAAATCAGTGGATGCACTTGGACAGTACAAGGATGCACAATATATGGGTGAGTTATTTATTAAAGTTATTGAAGATGTAGGTGTCGATTCTTGTGTGCAAATCATTACAAATAATGCACCTGTTTGCAAGGCTGCTGGCATGATTGTGGAGCAAAATATCCACAAATATTTTGGACACCTTGCATTGTCCATTCATTGAACTTGGCACTGAAATCTATTGCTTCTGATGTGCTTTGGATTGGAGCCATTATTGAGGATGCACGACATATCCGCAACTTTGTACAAAACCATACAAATGCCATCACTATCTACAAGGAGTACAACAATATATCATTGTTGAATATTGCAGATACACGGTTTGCCTCTTCATTCATCATGTTGAAGAGGTTGAGGGAGGTCAAGACCACTCTTGGGGCCATGGTTATTTTAGAGTTTTGGTCTTTTTGGAGAAAGACGGATCAAGCAGCCTCAAAGAAAGTGAAGGACACAGTGTTGGATGATCTATGGTGGAAGAAGGTAGATCTAGTTATTCAGATCATGGAGCCTATCATTTCCTTGCTCCGATTTGCAGATACAGACCATCCTAGGAGAGGTTTATGAGGGATGGGATTCCATGATTGAGTCTGTGACGACCATTGTTTTACAGAGTCAGTGCCCAAAGTATGAGACATCACCAGAGGCCTTCTTCACCGACATACAGGATATTCTTTTCAGCAGATGGGACAAGAATTGCACACCTTTACATTGTTTGGCTCACTCCTTGAACCCAAAATACTACAGCCATGAGTGGCTAAATGGTGGACCTTCCCGCAGATTCCCTCCTCACATGGATGGTGAAATCTCACAGGGGAGGAAAGATGCATTGAAGAGGATTTTTTAGGAAAGGGCATCCCTTGATGAGGTGGAGGATGCCTTTGCAGAGTTTTCCACTGGCACTGGGCAATTTGCAGGCTATGATGTGATTCGAGACGGGGGGGCTAAGAAGCCCTATTCTTGGTGGGCAACTCATGGGGCAACAAGCCCTCCTCTACAGCAGTTAGCCATGAGGCTCCTCTCTCAGGTGACTTCATCCTCTTGTTGCGAGAGGAATTGGAGCACATATGGGAATTTGTATAGTGTGAAGAAGAGCAAGCTTGAGCAGTCCAGGGCAGAGACAATGGTGTATGTGCACACCAACCTTCGTCTCATCTACAGGCAGAGGGAGGATTGGTTG
Source organism: Pinus albicaulis (assembly GCA_034641835.2). Classification (NCBI taxonomy): domain Eukaryota; kingdom Viridiplantae; phylum Streptophyta; class Pinopsida; order Pinales; family Pinaceae; genus Pinus; species Pinus albicaulis. The sequence goes on along the minus strand of CM076572.1, from coordinate 798,104,571 downwards.
AAAGGAAAGACAAAGATGTGGGATGTCTTTCCTGATCATACGGGTCTGGACAGCAGTGTTGAGTTGGCATTGACCAACTTGGATCTCAATGCACCAGTGCTAGAGCCTGTCACATTTGATGATGGAGTAGAGGCGTCATCCTCCACACCAGCAGATGCAGAGATGACAGAGGAGGAGGATGCATCAGAGCCAGAAGAGAGCAGTGGTGAGCATGATGATTGGGATGAGGACAGTGATGTTGATTATGATGATGTGGATTGATGACTCATTGACTCTGACTCATTGAGGCTTCAGGCTTGTAGTCTTGTAGACTGTAGTTTTTTTGTATTTTCTATTTCTATTTGCTATTGGCAGTGTACTTATGTAACACATTTTGATTCTAATGACTTAATGAGAAAACTACAGTATCTTACTATCTTGTCTTTCTGAGTAAATTTGACAATTGTATGATGTATCAATGTATCATGTATGAGTATCTAAGATCTTAAATCTATGTTTGAATCAATAATTTGTATGAATTTGTGTAAAAAATATCTAATTTTATATATATATATATATATATATATATATATATATATATATATATATATATATATATATTTATTTTAATAAAATAATATATAACGTATCGTGTCCCATAAGTGTCCTGTTCCGAGGGTCACCGTATCCGAATTCGATTCTCGAATCCCTGTATCCCCGTATCCCTGTTTCAGGTGACTTGCTAACATCATAGCTTTTGTTGTTACCCAATTCCACTGCATGAGAAGATGACTCCTTTGAGAATGTATGAAGTTGTTTACTTTCCACCATCATGTGTCTTGATGCTCCACTATCAATGATCCATGCATTGTCACCATTAAGAGATCCTTTTGAGCCAATGAAGTGATCTTCAACCTTTCCTGACCTTAGCTCTGATACCATGTTGAGAACTCAATGCAAGTAAATTAGGGTTTGATTTCTCTTTCTTGATAGTTACTTGTGAATTATGTTGGCTTTCTTTACTTCTTTATTAGATTATATTTCATCAAGAAATTACCAAATTGTGTATGTACAAAGATCACAAGAACACAAGAGACAAGGTGTAGGCACTATGCCAGGGCAAAACCCCTCTCTTAGGAAAACCTAGTCAAAATTCTCTTCCTTCAATAGTACTCTTTGAGACTCTTCACCCTAGACATCGACCAATCCTTTCCTCCCCACCAAGTCAGCCTTCCAGATCTTCGACCTAACAGTAGCAACAACTTTTCCTCCAGCAACTTCGATTAGGCAGCAGTAGCAGCAAACACAAAAAGACTTCAATCTCCCAAGTTAGGGCACGAAATGTAGAGAGACTGTTAGAAAATCATAATGGTAGAAAGATTTTCTTATTCTTGATAATTACCTGTGAGGTTTCTTTTTATTACGATCCTTTATATCTTCTTTCTTTTAGTTCATCAAGCAATTACCAAAGCAGCAGCGCATAAAACAATAGACACTAGATGTAGGCATTATGCCAGGGAAAAAAAACCCTCAAGGGGAAAACCCAGTCAAGACAATTCTTCCTTTCAATGGTATTCTTTGAGACTCTTCACCCTAGACATATACCAGACCTTCCCTCCACACCAAGTCAGCCTCCCAGATCTTTGACCCCTTTCCAGCAACTTCCAACAACAGACAGCTTCCAGTAGCAGCAATAATTGGAAGACTTCGATCTCCCAATCTAGGGCACGAAACAAAGAGAGAGAGGCACCAAAAAAAAAATTTTATTCTTCTCCTTAGACTTCCCCAAACTTGCACTTCTTTCGACTTCCCAACAACAGACTTCAAACTTTTCCCAACTACAAGAGATATCGAACTTGTTGTGAGAGAATGTACTCCAAATGAATTGATTTCCTTCATTTTATAGGCTCCATGTGAGGTCGAATAGGTGTCTCTTAGGTCGACATGATCCCCTTTAGGCTGACTGGTGTGGAGGTCACATAATTCATATTTTACTCAATATTAAACCTTTTTACATGATTCAAAAGCCCAAGAAGGGTCTCTTTAAATATACAATGACTTTATTAACTCAGAATAAATCTTAGAAGTCCTTAATGGGGACTTTGACCTAAAACACAATGACCCAAGCATGAAACCCATGCTTTAATAAGTCACAATAATAATAATTATTATTATTATTATTTTCTTTATTCTTTTGTCAAGTACATTACAATATAACTCAAGTACATTAATGAAGAACGAACCTAGTTACATTTTCCAACACTCCCTCTTAACTAGGGAGGTATTCATCATATACAAATACAATGGAAGATCTCACACTATATGAACATTGAAGAACTTTAGGCACCGCAATGCCATGGACTAGATTCCGGACCAAGGCAATCTATCCATTGGTCTCTCAACAAATTAGGCATTGCAATGCCACAGACTAGATTCCTGACCAGGGTAATCTATCCATGTGGAACTAAAATGGACTCAAGCTTTAAACCCCTTTAGGTACCATCAGGCTTACTTACTAACCATCAACCCAAGGATCCAGGTGTGTACCCAAAATCAGAGCTCTTTAATCAACACAACCTTTCCAACTTCGAGGCATAGACATTAACACAAAGTGTCGGCCAGATGTCCTCCCAGGCAATGCTTCGCTCACAAATCCTCAATCACTCCTTAATCCAGCAGATCATGGATGACCAATCTCTCGCAATCAAACTGATTAGTAACCAGCATGCTATCAAATCCTTCGAGAGATTTACTTGTACAAACACAACCCCAATAAAAAATATACTTTCACATGTACACAAACAAATACAAACCTCTGGGTTTTTTCAGACAACTTGATGTTGCTTCTCAACATTTCATAGTAGGATTATCAACCGAATCTTTGACAAAAGATTCCTTCATCATATACTTTCCTTCTACTACTTTTCATGTAGCAAATTATCATCCGAAATTAATTCTTCAATCAAAACCAAGCTATGCCCTCCCTCTCTATCAAGGAGCATATCTTTATCCAGACTCCCTCTTAATCTTAGGGAGATTTCTCCTATTAGGGCTTCCTTAGGGAGATCAGCTTCTTCTTTTCGTCATCGGAGAAACTTTCGTGGCTTCCAACCTTTTCATCAGAGTTTTAATATCAACCTCATCATGCTTATCACATCAACGAGCATCTTCACCATATCTAAGATTGTATGTTGAGAAATCTAGGGCATTAGCATTAAGTGATTTCTCTTCATTAGTGCATGTTTTTGAATGCTTTTTACTTCTTTAGATTAGGATCTTCTTCTTCTTATTTTATTGGTATTCTTCCTCATCAAACATTAACCAATGCATAAACATAAATAGACAAGCGACACAACATGTAGGCTATGAGCCAAGGCCAAAACCTCTCACTCTTTGAGAGGAAATCCCGCACAAATTCTTCTTATAGAGATTCCAATTGACGAATACCAAGACCATGACCCTTGACCTATTTTGCCACTCCAAGACCAAGACACAATCAACCTTCTTCCCTGATTCGTTTTCCACTTCTTCGATCTTCCTTAAACTGAGTTCATCTCTTCATGGCACCGGAACATGTCAATGTGAAGTCTCCAAATCATGACCATTGTAGCAGCAGCAAAACAGAGTGATACATCATTGAATTGTGGCATGTATATATACCACCGAAATGTAGTTCCTTGACCTTCTTCGAGACATCTATCATGTCACCACAGTACCGAGATAACTTTACTATAACACCAAGTATCACCTCATCATCACAGGTCTGAACACCATTATAGCACTAACCATTATACCTGAGAATACCGAGCATCTTCATATTACTGCGTGTTATCACAAAGGCATTGTTCTACTGTCTGAGACCTTGTCCTCTTGTAGCACCGAACCTGTGATCATCCGAACTATGATTAGCATCGAACTTTTGATCAACCGAACTGAACTGCGGTTTTGTGATGACCCTAGTCGTGTATATATAGTGGTTGGTCCCCTAAATAAGCCGACATATGCCATCTGAACCGATGTGTCTCCACATGTGAGCCAACATGATTTTTATGTATATATATTGAGGCTGACCATGAAGAAGATGACTATGCTTGTCTTTAGGAGGGCTTCTAGACAAATTATAGCCTTAGATACATTCTTTATTTTCCCAAGAAGGGTCATACATGACATTGACTCTAAACCAATAATCCCTTGCTCATGAAACCCATGAAGCAAGCCAATAATAATTTATTTTCTTCATTACATCATCTACAAGAGCAACAATTACATGTCATTATGAAGACCAAACCTAGTTACACTTTTCAACACTCCGTCTTAACTACGGAGGTATTCATAATGGTACTTGGTCATTCTCAATCTGAATAATTTCTCACAAGAAGAATTGAATTGGTAACCCATCTATATAGCATCATATCAGCCAACATTGTCACATAGCAACCCCTTGACTAACAACTCTATCTCTCCACAAGATCTGAGCTCAATGCTAGCGAGACCAATCATTTATAGACACCCTAATCCTTATCTCTCCCAAAACATACCCTACCCGAGTTCTCAGGGTGTGTTCCACCAGGAATATTCTTATCTTGAATTCCCAGTCCTCAAAGAATATTGGTCCTCTACTACTACTCTTATCTTGGATGCCCTATCTCATCCTCAAAGAGTATTAGATGCCACATGATTACCCAATTCTCCATTCTATCTTCCCAAGTGAAGACAACAATGACGTGTCTATCTCTTCCTCTCAATTAGGAGGACATATTCCAATAAAGGAATGTACTCATTCCTACACAAGGAATGTACCTAAGCTCCCTCTTAGCTTAGGAATTTCCAAGTTTCTTCCAAGTAAGAAACTTGTTTCCAGGCTCCCTCTCAATCAGGGACCTACAACAGCTCCTCAAGTGGTGATAATGGGGCAAAGAGCTGCTTGAAGAACTCCTACCTTCGATGTCATGAATTTCTTCTTTATTAAGGTGTCCTTATCATTTGGGACTTCTTCATAGGGCACAGACCATCCATCACTTTCATCCATGAGTCAGTCATGTCCTTATTCCCTTCAACAGAAAGTGATCCATCAGTCTACATCTAGCCTTTCTTAATGCCATGTTGCTTTCTTCATGCCATATTTTCGGAAGGATCTTACATCCTTCTATATGGTCCTATTGGAAGTCATTCACGGTTCTTCCCTTTGGCAATCATGCATAAACCAATCCAAATGTTTGTTCAAAATAAGAAATGAACATTTAAATCAAACTTACCTTTGTGATGGTCTTTCATCATGACATCTTCTTGTAGGTATCAGCATTCTTCATACATATTGACATATCTCCCAAAGATATCCATTGTCAAGGATCTCCATATTTTTCAAACTTCCATCAGAGTCTTCATATCTTTCCAAGAGATTAGTCAAATCTTCTTGGTCTTTTGGATGTTGATTTCCTTTACCATGGTTGCATATCTTGCAACCTCTTCCTTTCTTTCTTCACACAGTCCATTCCCAGGAGCTTCCAATAAGAGTTCCTTAATTGTAGTCAACCACCTCATACTTCATATGACGACATATATGTTGATTTCATCTAGTGTGAAACATGCCTTCCGACAACCTTTCATAGGAGGAGAATCCTTTCCTTTGATCATGCTTCTCAAGATAGAAGTAGTGATCCATGTTACCTGCATCCATACGACATGACATTATAATATTAAATATAAGCATACATACCTCATTTACCTTTAGGTCATCTAGGCTTCTTTCAGCAACTTCCTTGATTTAGAAGATCTTCAACCCTTTGATCTGTTTCATCTCTTATGTCATCATACCATCATCCGATGAAGTCCAAAAGTTAGAGTTCCTCATGAAACACTTGCTTCCTCTCTAGATCAGTGAACCCTCCAATGAAGATTCCATCAAAGAATCTTGAGGATCTTACATATCCCTATTCGGTAGATGTTTCCCTTTTCAAAAGAGAGGAATACCCTGTTTCTGAGTTTTTTTTTTTTAATAACCCAACGTTTCGGACTTCCTAAGTGAGTCCATCATCAGGGGTAGACGCCAAATATTCTTTGAAAAGTTGGGAATCACATCTACCCCATCATCAGGGGTAGATGTTTCCCTTTTTGACTTGATGTATGATGAGCCTTGTCTAGAATGACTTCTTCCTTTCAATGACGTTCCCAAGATCTATATCGTTCATATTTCACTGCCATAGATTTGGTTCTGTCTGTCCTTCATGATTTCCTATGGTGATGTCATGAGTTATTGTTTCTAATGCTTTCATGATGCCACAATGCATCTTATTATAGCCATATCCTATAAAAGATTTAGGACCTATGACAAGACCTTTTCTGATGGAGACTATCTCAATCATAGTAGAGATCTCTTACTCCATCTTTCCTTTTCTTCAACTTCCCCCATCTTTCCGATTATATGAGCTTCCTTTTTGTAAAGTTCATAACTTTTCCATAGCATTGAATCTTAGCTATGCTCTTCTTTTTTTTCTAAGGACCAAATTTTCTAAAATTCCCTTTCCTTCTTGCAAATGTTTGAGTCCTTTAACCTTCAACACTTTTGCCCTCGAATTGTCTTCTTCTATCTAGCATAGAAACCACAAGCTGTCGAATGAGGTAACTTTCTTATCCCATGGAAAATTTTTACCTTGTCCATCAGTTAGTGCATTCAGAACAATGATATTATCTTATTATCATCTCTTCCAAATTTCATAGTTGAGATCTTATGAAGATATCCCTTCATTCTTTGATACCTTCAATTTGCGTAGATCAGGTCTAAGTGATATGACCTTCTTTATCGCATCTTCAGAGAATAGTTCTTCCACTTATCATTTATCTCTTTGATGTCTCCAATCCTGCTATATAGGGATGTGGGGACCTTTGGTTGATTTCAGAAGAATCCTTTGAGCCCTTTGAGCCCTTCCCATGTATTCAGATAATGCTTGACCTTCAGAGACTTTTCCATAGATATGATCAATGACTTCACTTTCTTCGAGGACTATGTTTATCCTCCTTTTTCCATGCAAGGAATTTCGATGACCCAACCAGCTTATAGATCTCCTTGCAAACATGAAGTCATTTTACCAAATTTGATTATAGAATAAAAGATACTTACTAGACAAGTGAAGATGAAATCTTCAGCTTGATCACTTTGATGGTGGTTGAAGAGGATGTATCAGTGCTCCCTTTTGGATTATCTTCTTCCAAATGAAAGCCTTTCTTCAATAAAGGAGATTGCTTCTTTCATGATGACAACATCTTTAGATCCAGCGTTCTTTTGTTGATGGTGATTGATGCTTCTTTGGATGATCTTCTTCAAAGATAGGAACGGAATCCTTGCTGCAATGATAGGGAGATTGCCTTACATTCTTTAAGATACTTCAACTAATTGGTAGTGAATGAGTGCAGATCATAATTGCTTCCAGAGTTCTGAATTTCTCCAAGATGATTTGAGCTTCATTTTAAAGTCCTTTGATATACCTTGCTAGAGTATACTTCTACTTCCCTTGATTTGATTGATGATCCCAAGACTTCCCTTCGAAGTAGACTTTCTTCTTCAATGTAGATCCTTCACTTTGCTTTGATTCCTTCCATGAAACTTGATCCTTGAGTGTCTCTTTGATTTGATGCCTGTCTTTTGACTTTAGCACCATAACTCAGAAACAATGTTGAGAAATCTAGGGCATTAGCATTTAAGTGATTTCTCTTCATTAGTGACTGTTTGTGAATGTTTTTAACTTCTTTAGACTCAGGATCTTTTTCTTTTTAGTTTATTAGTATTCTTCTTCATCAAACAGTAACCAATGCATAAACATAAATAGACAAGACACACAGCATGTAGGCTATGAGCCAGGGCCAAACCTCTCACTCTTTGAGAGGAAAACCCACACAAATTCTTCTTATAGAGATTCCAATTGACAAATACCAAGACCATGACCCTTGACCTATTTTTCCACTCCAAGACCAAGACACAGTCAACCTTCTTCCTTGATTCGTTGTCCACTTCTTCGATTTTCTTTATGTTGATTTTTGTGGTAGCATCGGATGTGCTCTAACTCTAAAACTTTGTGGAGAGGCTAAAACACATGAGATCTCCAAGACCCAGAAATCGGTTGGAAAAATTCCACCTGGAGCCTAAGTTATTTAAATAATTAATTATTTTAATGGAGACCCTAAGTCTAATTTAGGGAAATTAAATAATTAAAGTGAATTAATTTAGAAATGTGGTGAGAATGTTCTAAGTGACGACGATAAAGCCTTTTCTAATCTTACTCATTGATTAGAGATTAGATCACGTCCATTGAATGTTCAACTGGAAAAGTACTCAAGGAAGGCTTCGGGTCAGTTGAAGAACACACACATAGCGGTAGCACTTGAGCTAAGTCGAAATTTTGGGGCACGGTTTGTTGAGAATTTTCGAGTGAACTTGCAGTGCAGCGAGGGGCAGATCGGCAGAGGGATTTCAAATCTGAAGTCGAGAATACAATTGCAGAGAGGCAGATCTGTACCAAAGAGGTAGCACAGTCCAGGAGTGGTAACGCAGAGGCAACATAGGCCCAGCAAGGGTGATGCAGACCCAGCCAGGCTCACGCAGAACCAGCGTAGAGCTGACGCAGTCACAGAGGGGTGGCACGGGCCAAGAGGGGCTGACGCAGAGCCGGGAAGTGCAGCGTTGGGGTTTTAGTGGGCCAGAAAGGGCGCATATTCAGCAGATCCAGAAGGGGTGACGCAGCCACACTGAAGGGTGACGTAGTGACAGCGTAGGCACTTATGGGATTCTTCATCCTCAGCTAAATCAACCATATTTTCTGTCTCCAGAGATAGAGGTACATCTGTCGATATTTTCTCTGTTTGGGCAAACCACTATTGGTGCCCTTGTTTGTATTCAGAATTCTGCATAATAATAAAACCCTCAAGACTTGTTGCACCGGTTTTCTCGCATTGGGTTTTTCCGAGGACATTTGTCCGAAAAATCTTGTGTGCCCTTTGTCATGTGTGCTTAATTCTTCAGTGCTTGATATGTATGTATGTGTAGATCTGCAGTGTGTTTACTTCGTGGTTTTCTGAATATTTCTAAAAATCAATTGTAAATGTAAAAACACAAGTAGAAGTAAACCAGAATTCTGCAATAGAAATTTATGTTAAGTAGATTCAGGAATTTTCACATGGTATCAGTCTTCAGAGCTATTGCAAATCAGGGAGAGTTGAAACCATCAGCGAAGTGACGAAGTTTTTGCTGCAGGAAGGCGACTAAGACAACACAAATCCAAAAAGAGGCAACGCAATACCATAGGGACCACAAAAACCCAACAGGGGTGACGCACAGTTTGTCTAGTTCACGCAGAGGCTGACACAGGCCCAAAAGGGTGACGCAAAGCCTGTCTATCTCACGCAAAGGCTGACACAGGCCTAAGATGGTGATGCAGTCCAAGAGGGGGTGACGTTGTGCCAGTGGTCGTGGCTGGAGGTGCAGTTTTTGTTCTTCGAAGTTGCTGATGGGGCATTGTTTCTGCCGGTGCAGAACAGTCTCTAACAAGGTTGACAAAGTAAGGGGAAACAATTCCTCAGCAGACTTTCTGGCCAAGAAGTTTCAGATCCGATCAGGAGAGTGATTGGAGAGGGTTGATTCAACAGAATTGGTGGAGGATTTCCAGGAAGCAAATCACTAGTCAGAAGGAGAGTATTCTCTAGAGGGTTTCTATCGCCAAGAAACCCAGATCCAGTCTCTTGCTGAGAACAACAGCAGAAGAAGGGAGAAGAGCATTCGTTTCGACATTTTTTTAGCAGGGATAGCCTCGCATGGATTGAGGGATCATGACAGGTTAGATTGTGCATCTAACTTCGTCATCTGGAAAGCCATAATCCTAACAGTCCTTGACGAATATCGTATCAAAGATCATGTCGAGAGGGTTGTAGCCGTTCCGGTCGATGCTGATCCATTAAAGAAGTATGAGGAAAATCAAGAACGGGCTAAGCGCTTGATTATGGACGGGGTGAAGGATCATGTGGTCCCACATATTTCCAAAAAGAACATGGAAAATGAGATGTGGACAACATTAACCAAGTTGTATCAAGGCACCTTCGTCCAAAGGAAGATGCTTTTGGAGAATCAACTGCGACTATTTCAGATGCACAAGGGAGAAGAAATCAACACCTTCCTCATTAGATTGAAGGCAATTCGAGATCAGCTGGTTGTTATGGGGGCAACTCCTGATGAGGGTCTCATGGTGAGGACTGCCTTGAATGCAGTCACCGATGATTGGGAGATCTTTGTCCAAAGCATTTTGGGCAAAGAACAACTTCCAAACTAGGAGGACATGTGGGCAACTCTTCATCAAAAGGAGATCAGGAGAATGTCGAAGATGTGCAGCAGCGGCAGACGAGCCAAGATCAAGAAGGAGGAGGAGGAAAATGCGGCTCTTACATATACGGAACAATAGCAGTAGCAAGGGAAGAAGAAGAAGGACCTCTCAAAGGTTTGGTGCTTCATATGTGGCGAATTAGGACATTTCGCCAATACTTGTCCTCAGAAAAAGAAGGGCAAGGAAGATTCAGATTCTAAGGCTACAGCAGCCAAGGGAGATGATGGCAGTGATGACGATGTGGCTATGAGTGCTCATGTGCCTCGAGAGAAGAGGTGGGGCAACATAGATCTGTAAATTGAGCTACAGATGGTATGGGGCAGGATCCTTGAGGTGCCCAAACTCTTGGATCACATACGAGCTATGAGAGCCCTTAATGACAGTAGCAAGATGACTCGAGTCAGTTGGTGCAGAGGATTATGGAGGCACATCGGCAGTGCTAGGACGTTGAAGACTAGATCAGCGCAAAGCAAAGGTAGCAGCAGTGTAAAAGCAGCAACACAGAGACAGTGCTTACGCAGTGCAGAGCAGCAGCAACGTAGAGGCACCAGAGGGTCAGCGCAGATTAGCAGCAGAGGGTGTTTCAGTATCAAGATGCAGCCAGACTGACTTGTCTGTCAGTATTTTAGGTGATGTCCTTCAGTTGCTTACTTCTCAGCAACTGAGTTGCAATGCAGCAGTTATCAGTGGCAGTGCTATGGGCAACATGATGCAGCATTTGAGAGGGAGATACAGTACAGATGACGCAGTGTCAGTGGCAGTGACATGGGCAGCTGTACAGAGAACAACAACGCAGTGGATGAAGGGCAGCAGCCGAGCATCAGCAACGCAGAGGACCGATGTCGTGGATCAGGGTGATGCTTCAGGTTGAAGTGTTGCTAGAGCACATTCCTCGCTAAGAGGGAGTGTTGATTTTTGGGGTAGCATCGGATGTGCTCTAGCTCCAAAACTTTGTGGAGGGGCCAGAACACATGAGATCTCCAAGGCTCAAAAATCGTTCGGAGAAATTCCACCTAGAGCCTAAGTTATTAAAATAATTAATTATTTTACTGGAGACCCTAAGTCTAACTCAGGGAAATTAAATAATTAAAGTGAATTAATTTAGACATCTGGTGAGAATGTTCTAAATCTTAGTCGTTGACTAGAGATTAGATCATGGTCGTTGAATGTTCAATTGGAAAAGTATTCAAGGAAGGCTTGGGGTCAGTTGGAGAACACACACATAGCGGTAGCACTTGAGCTAAGTTGAAATTCTGGGGCGCGATTTGCTGAGAATTTTTGAGTGAGCTTGCAGTGCAACGAGGGGCAGATCGACAGAGGGATTGCCGAGAATACAATTGCAGAGAGGCAAATCTGTACCAGAGAGGCAACGCAATCCAGGAGGGGTGACGCAGAGGCAACGTAGGCCCAGCAGCGGTGACGCAAACCCAGCCAAGCTCACGCAGAGCCAGCACAAAGCTAACGTAGTCACAGAGGGGTGACGCAGGCCAAGAGGGGTTGACGCAAAGACAGGAAGGGCAGCGCTGGGGTTTCAGTGGGCCAAAAAGGGCTCGTATTTAGCAAATCCAGAAGCGATGACGTAGCCACACTAAAGGGTGACGTAGTGACTGCGTAGGCACCTGTGGGGTTCTTCATCCTTAGCTGAATCAGCGATATTTTCTATCTCCAGAGATAGAGGTACATCTACCGATATTTTCTCTGTTGGGCAAACCATTACTGGTGTCCTTGTTTATATTCAGAATTCTACATAATAATAAAAACATCAAGAGTTGTTGCACCGGTTTTCCCGCATTGGGTTATTCCGCGGACATTTGTCTGAAAATATTTTGTGTCCTTTGTCATGTGTGCTTAATTCCTCAGTACTTGATCTGTATGTATGTGTAGATCTGTAGTGTGTTTACTTCGTTGTTTTATGAATATTTCTGAAAATAACTTGTAAATGTAAAAACACAAGTAGGAGAAGTAAACCATATTTCTGCAGTAGAAATTTATGTTAAGTAGATTCAGGAATTTTCACACCTTAAACTGAGATCATCTCTTCATGGCACCAAAACATGTCAATGTGAAGTCACCAAATCATGACCACTGTAGTAGTAGCAAAACACTGTGATACATCACTGAACTATGGCCTCTATATATCACTGAACTATGGTTCCTTGACCTTCTTCGAGACATCTATCATGTCACTACAGCATCGAGATAACTTCACTGTAACACCAATTATCACCTCATCGTCATAGGCCTGAACACCATTATAGCACTGAGAGCATTACACCTGAGATTACGAGCATCTTCATGTTAATGGGTGTTATCATTGAGGCACTGTTATGTTGTCCGAGACCTTGTCCTCCTATAGCACCGAACCTGTGATCATCTGAATTGTGATTATCACTGAACCTGTGATCTTCCAAACTGTGATTAGCACCGAACCTGTGATCATCCGAACTGTGATTGGCATTTGAAAACCTCAGAGAGAATCCGAACTAAACTGTCTTTCTGTGATGAACCTAGTCATGTATATATAGTGGTTAGTCTACTTAATAATCCGACATATGCCATGTGAACCGGTGTGTCTCCACATGTGAGCCGACATGAATTTTATGTATATATATTGCAGTCGACCATGAAGAGGATGAATGTGATTTTCTTTTGGAGGGCTTCTAGACAACTTATAGACTTAGATTCATCCTTTATATGTCTTAGAAGAGTCATACATGGCATTGACTCTAAAACAATAATCCCTTGCTCATGAAACCCATGAAGCAAGCCAATAATAATTTATTTTCTTAATTACATCATTTACAAGAGTCACAATTACATGTCATTATGAAGACTGAACCTAGTTACACTTTCCAACATTGTGTACTTGCACAACTTAGGTAGCAAGTACAACCAAATCTATAGAAGCATGAAGTTAGCCATATCATAACCATGGAAGCATTTTAACTTTATACATATCAGATACCCAAACTTAATTTCAAACAAGGGACATATGCTCTTCAACACTTTGCTAGGGACTTAGTCATAAACCCTAGACTACATCATAACAACGTTCATTCTATCTAAATGTTTCTTTCAAAGGTGTAACACACCCTACTACAACATATAGCAAACCCTAGAAACAATTTTAAATATAGATCTACAAGATATCTAACAACTTTCAGAATTCGTATGTTAGACTTTCCACTAGAGATTTATACAAATCCTAGATTTCATACAAGAGAATCAATCAAAGTCAATCACAGCTTAGTCATTAATATGACCAGCTTCCACTAGAGTTAGTTGCAAACCATAGATTTTCAATCAACCATCAAATCAAATCAAAACTCAGATTTTCATCAATCTTACACAAATCTCAAACCATCATATTGTCATCATTCATCGGAGATTTTCACTTCTACCAAGGTTCAACTTCAAAACCCTAGAATTTCATTCTCACAACCTCAACAATCATTATATAAATAGATCTCAAATTGTTATATCACACATACTAAAGAATTTAACTACTACTAGGGTTTAGCTACAAAACCCTAGATTTCCAAAAATCATCACCCTAGAATCTCAGACAAGGATTTATATTAAATCGTAAGACTTATGACCATCAATAGTTAGGTCAACACATGTATCTAGGAATTCAGTATCATGCAAAGGCATATCATATGTTTGAAACATTTATACATTAGACATACATTAACCTAGACCAAGCTAGGGATTCAACCGAAAAGGTCATATCTTCACATATCAATTCATCATCAAGCAAAGGTATTTCATTTCATAACATATCAATAACAAATTTGATTAGAACAGGGTTTACACACATTCCAAAGAAATCATTTCTAAGACATTATAAGGGTCTTGCATACACATTCCACCAACCCTATTGAGTTAGGATTTCAATATAGGAACATAAAAAACCCAAGATTATCAACATTTCAAAGGTTCAAGATTTTATACCTTATCATTCAACCCTAACACGTTAGGTTTTCCTGATCATACCAAAATCCTAAACATGACATCATCAATAAAAACTTTATTAAATTTGGCATGTAGGGCCAAACTCCATGTTGGATTGCTCATATGATGGAGATGATATTTTTGTTGGATTCCTCTTTCAGAGAGGTGCAAGATTGATCTAAAGATCATCTTGTTTGGATGAGCAGAACTTGTATTTTGAATTTATTTTCCACACATGTGCAAATTGTCAAGGTCGGCCAGAATTGTAATGTAGGCTCACAAGCCCCAAAAGTTGTGTCACACACCCACATTCATGGGTATAAAAAGGAGAGACATGATGCTCATTTCATCATTCACTCATCTCACACATCTCTCTCTCATCTGATTGGTTCGTGCAGCCTTAGAGGCTTCTCTCTCCTCCACGTGTGAAAACAAAACACTGAAATTTCGGACTGGTTTAGGGCATTTCTAGACAGCGTTGACCAGCGTTGACTTTGGGTCAAACTTCACCATTTGACTGTGTTTTTAGCTCAGAAAATCCAATCTGGAGAGGCTGCTATTGGAGGCACAGAAATCGAGGTCAAACGTTGACTTTGACCATAGCGTTGACTGCAACCTTGACTAGTTTGACTGCACAATTTTGACTTCTGTGTTGACTGTTTTGTGCACTGGATTTAGGTTGTGTGTGGCATTGATGGAAAGCCGAATATGACTATGTTTGACTAAACCTAATTGGAGGTCGAAGGGTTAGCTTGACCAGGAAATTCTTTGTTGGCTAGGGCATCATGTTGATTGTTGTAAAAGACATTTTCTCTCTCTGTGCTGAATAAGAAGAATTATATAAATTATTGTCTCTTGTCTTGGCTTGTCTCATATTGATTTATTTTATGTTTTATCAGCATTTACTTTCAATGATTATGTGATTGCAAATCTGAATTTGAATTGGACTAATAAGAAGATTGAAGTAAACATCTCTAAGCATAGAACATACCATGGTTAACTAAAATTAACATGGTGCTGAGGTGAAGAAAAATCCCAAAGAAAGAGTGAAAAGAGCAATCACCAAAGTTGAAAAGATAAGGAACGAGATCAATGGCCTCCTCATCATATTTCAAATCTAATGACAAGACTGATAAGTCTGATTATCATGCTTGGAAAATGTCTTTGGATCTGACATTAGAAGAACAAGATGGATTATGTGCAAGGGAAGATCAATGAGCCTCCATCATTTACATCGGCTGCCACTAAGACAAAGTACAAGAAGGGGGAAGTCAAAGCGAAGAAGATCATCAGGGATTCTATCCATAAGCACTTGGTTGCTTATATCTCTGAGTTGGGCACATCTAAGGAGATGTATGATAAGTCGGTTAGCATGTTCAGGGCTAGCAATGCTAATCAAATTCTATTTTTGAAGAACAAGTTGAAGGAGATCAAGATGGGCAAGGGAGAATCCATCCAATCATATTTCATGAGGATCACCGAAATCAAGAATGATCTCTTAGCTATTGGAGAAGCCATAGCTGACCAAGAGCTCACTCTCACTACTCTTGGAGGACTTCCCTGAGCATGGTATGTATTCAATACTATTATTCTCAATAATAATATAATTCCTAATTTTGATGAATTGTTCACAAGATGCACTCAAGAGGAGACAAGGATGATGGAGAGAGACCATCCCTCTAATGGGAATGCAAGTGGCCCTATTGCCTTCACCGCTCATGCAACGAAGAGGAACAATGCTGGTCCTAGAAATCAAAATCATGGAAGAGCAAGTCCCAAAGGAAGAAAAGGAAGGTGTTATACTTGTAACAAGTTTGGTCACTATGCAAGAGAGTGCCCCAATAGGAGGGACTCTCCCTGAGATGATCACAACAACAACTTCAAGGGGATGGGAATCAAAGGAACAACAAGTTCAAAGGGAAAAGGAAGGCTCCCTCTGATCGAAATGGGAATGGAAATGGTCAACCTTTCAAGAGGTTAAGAAACTCAGGTATGATGAATCTAATGTTGTTGATAAGAAAAATGAATATATCCTTATATCTGCTCTCTCTACTGCATCTCCTTCCGACACCCTGGACAATTGGTTGATTGATAGTGGTGCCTCAAGGCACTTCACTGGATATAAGGAAGCCCTCTCTGATTTGATTGAGAAGGATACGAATTTGGAGATTATCCTTGGAGGCAATGCCACCTATCCCGTGAAAGGGACAAGGATTGTGACCCTTCATCTAAATCAAGGTCAAGTCATCTGTTTGCAAGATGTGTTGTACGTACCTTACTTGAAGAAGAATCTAGTGTCTATCTTGGCAATGGAAGACAAAGGATTCAAGGTGGCATTAATCGATGGAAAGGTACGCATTTGGAAGAGGAACTTCAAAGAAGTGTTCACTCTTGGGTTTAGGGTTGATACACTCTATCAGGTTGGAGGAAGTCTGCTAGGGGCCATGACATGTGACACAACTCTCCAATCCGAGATATGGCACCAGAGGTTTGCACACCTTCATTACAAAGCCCTTCCCAAAGCAAGGAAGGTGGTGACAGGGATGCCCAATTTCAAGGATGATCATGAAGGTGTATGTCAGGGTTGTGCCGAAGGAAAGCATACAAGGGGACCATTCCCCTCAAGTGTCACGAAGACATTTGATATTTTGCAATTGATACCAAGGTTACTTGGGAGCGGGAGCGGGGGTGCCATTTTCAAAAGCTCCTAGTCTGGAGCATTTCGGGGAGCGTTTTTTTTAAAATATATATATATTTTTTTATTTTTTTTATTTTGATTCATATATGTCAACAAAAACATGTAGAATGATGAATTAGACATAAAAAACATAAAAACATAAATTGAATCATATAACATCAATCATCTAAAAGTTATAATCTTCATCAACCACGCCCACAAGTTGAAAACATACAACATATTGACTCTTGAGTCTCGCGAATCATCAATCTGAAGATTTCAAGCTTTCAAAATTCAATATATAACATTTATCATCTTTGATTTCAAATTTCAATATATAACATTTATCATCATTGATATATATCATAACTTATTTATCATCATTGATTCATTGATTTCAAAATTCAATATATAACATTTATCATCATTGATATAAATCATTTATCATCATTGATTCGTTGATTTCAAAATTCAATATATAACATTTATCATCATTGATATATAACATTTATCATCATTGATTCATTGATCACCATATAACTTTCATGAAGCATCATATTCATAAGTCATAATGACTTATAAACTTATAAATGCCAACTTCAAAGTTTCACCTTTCAAATTCAAACTTCAAACTTAAATTGTCATTAAATATGAAAGAGTCAAGTTTCAACTGTTCAACAGTTATAAAAGATAAAAACTACCAGAAAATAGAAAAGACTAGTATACAACAAATCTATTTTATCTATTGGCTGGCCCCTTGCCACGCCCACGAGAAATGTCTAATTTGTGAGAACCACGAGGCAATGGTGGTCTTCTAGTACTCTCAGGAGTACCACGTCCACGACCATGACTAGAAGGCGTAGGGCAATGTGAGGATGTAGGTGGAGGCTGAATCTGCAAAGGAACAATAGTTGGATATCGAGCACTAGCACTGGCACTTGCACTGCTACTGGATGGTGGGACTGGCCCTGTGTGTGGTGCTGCTGCTGATGCTTCATCATCATCCCTCAAAAGTTCTGCTTCCAATTCTTCCATATGTACAGTGTCGTCCTCCAGATTATCATCCTCTGGGTTTTTGTCCCAGACTTTATATGATTGATCCTCATATGCCCGATCACAGTAATGACTCAACAACCTCAAGTTGTAATGCACATAAACCAAGCTTTCAGCTCCATTTTCATTTAGCCTGTTTCTTCTCACATTATGTATGAAGTTGTAGGTGCACCAACACCTCTCTGCAGAAGACGTATTCACAACTTGTGAGAGAACTTTTTTTGCCAACTTTGGCAAAAGTCCCATGCCGCCATATGCTTCCCACCATGTGAGAGCATCAAATCTGTCTCTGTCTTCTATTGCATGGAAAGAACCAAAGTTACCAATGAAACTGAAGTATCTACCTAATTCAAGGTGCAATGCAGCACACTCCTCCCTGTCGGGGACCAACTTGTCTAATGCCTTCATGTATCCCTGTTGTACCTCTGGATCTGTGTGAGGTTTGATCCTAACCCCACCTCCAGGTGCAGGTTGGCCCAACCAAGATGGAGAGTAGTATTTTGGCATAAGGATATATGCCAAGGCATGTAGTGGAACATTGAGTTTATTCCACCGTGCACACACACAGTCGTGAATCATTGCATACAAGTTGGGATCATTATCCTTAACAGCATCTTTTATTTCGCCCAACATGCTATCCATCTGCTCATAAACCTCCCCAATCATTGGTTTATCTGTATCTGAAAAACAAATCATGTGATAAATGGGCTTGGTGAAGTTCAAAATTTCCCTCACATGTGCCCAAAACAAAGGGTCAAGGGCGGTCTCCTCCACATGTTCAAAACCTCGCCTGTCAACTATTGTCGCTACCCTGTCCTTTAATACCTGCCAGTGTGGGCTTGATACCATTGCAACGAATGACTCTCTTACCTTCAAAAGGCACCTGAAGGTGAGGTAATAGCTAGCAAATCTAGTCTTTGCTATCTTCAACAACTCCAATTTGGAGTGAGTATGGAAAAGCCCATGGGTATTGCTATGATTTGTAATAAATTTTATCATTTTTTTACCTCTCTTGTACAGATCACCAAGCCATTTGAATTGAGGTTGTTTGTTTTTAATGATATCATGCATCAAAAGGTTCATTGTGTGAACCAAACACCCAGACCAAAATATGTTGGGGTATTTATCCTCAATATTGCTCTTGCTGCCTTACAGTTAGTAGCATTATCAATGATGACTTGGATGACATTGTATGGCCCAGTATTTTCAATTATTTCAAGTAATGGTTCTGCAATGTTAATGTCGGTCTTGAATTTGTCTGAATAATCATACGCTGAAAAGAATATTGCACCACTAACCGACACAGCCATAACACTTATCAATGGCTTTCCTTTTACATTGGTCCATCCAATAGATACAATGGACACCCCATGCTCATTCCAAGGATTTGTCATTCTAGCCAAAGAATTGTTTATTTTAGCTCTTTCATGATCAAGTCCCATGGTTCTAGCCTTGTCATACCTAGGGCTCCTGTATCCTTTGGGGGCATCATTAATGGCAGAAACCATTTCATGCCAATAAGGTGAGCGAAGAACATTGAATGGCACCCCACATGCATATAGAAACCGCAAAATTTTTGAATCCACATCATTCCTACACCCTTCGTCAAGGAAATCGGATATGGTTCTACGCCTTAAGGAGGTGTTTGGTTCAAGTGTGCCTCCATATCCACTGCCATGGGTGGAAGTTGATGGACTTCTTTGTCCATGATGTAATGGACCTGATGGTGTATAAGAATCAATGAAACTCCTAGATCTTTTAGATCTCTGTAGGGCAGCCTCCTCTTCCTTTCTATATTTCTCTCTCTGTGTTGCTGGCACACTAACACAAATTTTGATTCCTAGATTTTTGTCTCCATCCCTTGGCATTTTCCCACAAAGGTGCCTTCTAGCACGAGTGTATGAACCTGTGTATTCTTTATTGCAATGGGGGCAAAGAAATTTAGTGGTTCCACCACCTTTCCTTCTTTCCTGCCTCTGAACATATTTCCACAAAGGTGTTTGACTTTGGTCTTGTCTAGTTGGGGTATCTGTGGCCTCAAGTTCTCCACTCTCCCCTTCCTCCTCAACATACTCCTCCTCCTCTTCAGGATTTTCATCAAATCCACTATAGCCCACTTCTTCATCCTCCTCTTCTCTAATGGGCCTCTTTCTTCTACTCTCCAACACCATTATTACAAAGAAAGGAACCAACATGAAGAAATCCCTAGCCATATAGCCATGATGTTTCAAGTTTCAAGTTTCTAGCTTGCAAAAAAAATGAAGGAATGCCAAAATGGGAATGGGAAATGCAACATAGGAAAAAAACAATGCAATTTTTCACTTTTCAACACACTAGAATGCAACATTAAGAAAAAAAAATCAAGTTTCATTTTTGAACAATTTAAAAACAATTCCTAGAAAATAAAAAACTAGATTAGAAGACCTACCTCTTTCTTGCAATCCTCCTCTTGCTTGCAAACTTGCTCTCTCCTTAGCACTTCCGCTCTCCAACTCTCCAAATCGTTCTGCTCCTCTTGCTCTCCAAATCGCTCTCCTCTTGCTCCTCTTTGCTCTCTCACTCTCAACTAAACGATAAAATCAAAATGAGGGGGGTGGGCTTCTTTATTTACCCAACCCCCTCCCTCCTTTCCCAAAAAAAAATCAAAATTCGACGCCAATTTTTTTCTACGCGGTGGGAAGCGTTTCTCATGTCGGGGAGCGTTCGGGAGAGAACGCTCCCCGACCGCTTTCGGCATTAAAAAAATGCTTTCGAAGCGTTTTTTTAATGGGGAAACGCTCAGGGAGCGTTCACTCTCGAGCACTCCCTGAAATGCTCCCGAAAAGGTAGGGAGTGTTTTTTCAGGCACGGAAGCGCGCTCCTGAAAATGCTCCCCTCAGGAAGCGTTTTTGGGAGCACGCTTCCTAGCGCTCCCGAACGGAGCACGTTTTGGGAGCAGGAACGGGGGGGAGAAGCTTCCCCACAACCCTGATTGATGCATTCTGATCTATCTGGTATGCTGCCTGTAACATCCTTGGGAGGATGCTTATATTATAATTTATATCACTTTTATAGATGACTTCTCCCGCAAGACTTGGATATACTTTTTGAAGAAGAAGGACGAAGTATTCAAACGGTTTTGTACCTTCAAGGCCTTGGTTGAAAATCAAACATGGAAGAAGATCAAATTTTTGAGGACCGATAATCGAACCGAGTATGAGTCGAATGAATTCAATGACTATTGCAGGAAAGTTGGCATTAAGAGTGAGACCACCACTATGTATACTCTCAAACAAAATGGTGTTGTTGAAAGGAAGAATAGAACCATTTTGGAAGTTGTCTGTGCCATGCTTTATGACCAAGGTCTTCTAAAGTTCTTATGGGGAGAAGTTGCCAATGTCATTGTGTATGTTCAAAATAGATGCCCACATTCTGCGGTGGACTCTAAAACTCCCGAAGAAGTCTTCTCTCGTAAGAAGCCCGATGTCTCTCATTTTAGAGATTTTGGAAGTCCCGTTTATTTTCATGTGCCGAAAGAAAAGAGAAGCAAGTTGGATGCTTCTGCGAAGAAGGGAACGTTTATGGGTTATAGTGAAACCTCGAAGGCATATAGAATCTATGTGCCTGGTCAAAGAGAAGTGGAGATATGCCATGATGTTACCTTCAACGAAGATGTTGCCCTCAAGAAATTCAGGGATCTTCCTATCTCAAAGGAAGACAAAGAAGAAGAATAAATTGGAAGGTAGGAAGAACCGAAGGATGAACCGATGCCCGATGTTGAAGGATCGATGGATCCTATAGATCCACCTTCTTCAAATAAAAGAAGACCCTCATGGCTTAGAGACACTCTCGAAGATGTTGAGGGACATATTTCTCCGAGAGGAACATTCCGTGAAAGTAAGAAGCCAAATAGGTACCAAGGGTACCTAGCAGCCATGAGCATTATTGTACAATCTGAGTCTGGAACTTTTGAAGAAACAGTGAAGCATTAAGTTTGGAAGGATGCTATGCACGAGGAATATGAGCCTATCATGAAGAATGATGTCTGGGATGTGGTCCCTAGACCGGAGGACAAATCTGTTGTCACCTCGAAATGGCTCTACAAGATCAAGCATGGAGTCGATGGAAATGCTAAAAAGTTCAAGGCAAGATTTGTTGCCCAAGGCTTCTCGCAGAAGGAAGGCACAGATTATGATGAAATATTTGCACCTGTTGCCTGCTACACTACCATCTGATCGATCATTGCCCTTGATACAACACAAGGATGGAGTCTCCATCAGATGGATGTGAAGATTGCCTTCTTACATGGCTCAATCAAGGAAGAGGTCTATGTAGAACAACCTCTGGGGTTTGAAGTCCAAGATAGAGACACATATGTATGCAGGTTGAAGAAAGCCCTCTATGGGTTGAAGAAAGACACCAGGGCCTGGTATGAGAGGATCGATAGCTACTTGATGAAGTTGGGCTTTACTCGAGGTAATGTTGATCCAAACCTTTATTTTAAGGTTGATAATAACAAGCCTCTCATCCTGGTTCTCTATTTCGACGATCTCTTCCTAACAGGTGTTGACTCTCTCATTCATGAATGTAAGAGGGAGCTAGCTTCTGAGTTTGAAATGAAGGACCTAGGACTGATGCACTATTTCCTAGGCTTGGAGGTCCGGCAAAAGCCAAGTGAGATTTTCCTTTCTCAAGGAAAATATGTTGTGAAGCTACTGGAGAGATTTGGGATGGTGGACTGGAATTTCGTGACTACTCCGATGGAACTCAAATTTAAGAAGTTGTGTGGAAAATCCACCAAGTAACGTCAACTCGTGGGGGGCTTAATGTTCTTAGTGAACTCACGTCTGGACATATGTTTTGCAGTGAACACATTGAGTCAATACGTGGTCGAGCGTCATCACATTCACTAGATTGGTGCTAAGAATCTCTTGAGATATCTTCGGGGCACAATCAACCATGGGCTGAGATACATTGCCAAGAGTATGAGGCTCCATGGACATACCGATGTTGATTGGGTAAGCAGTGTGGTGGATGCTAAAAGCACATCTGGATGTTGCTTCACTCTAGGTGCTTCTTCAATCTCCTAGATGAGAAGGAACCAGAAATCGGTTGCTTTGAGCACCACCGAGGCCAAATACAATGCAAAAAGTATGTCCTATTGTGAAGTTGTTTGGTTGAGAAAGCTCTTTAGTGAGCTATTTGGACATGTGTTGGATACCACCATGATACTTTGTGATAACCAAAGTGGGATACGTATTTCTGAGAATCTTTTGTTCCACGACCAATCCAAACATATTAATATCATGTACCACTTTGTTTGGGACATGGTACAACGAGGCACTATAAGGCTCCATCACATTGGGACTGATGAGCAGGTCGCAAATATTCTCAGAAGCCCCTGGGGAAGGTCAAATTCTTAACCTTCCGTGAGAAGCTTGGTATCGTCGACAGACCCTATTGTGAGGGTCCCACTTGAGTTGTACTATGAGCTCTAGGAGCTCCAGGGAGCTTGGGGATAGCTACTTGGAGCTATAAGCAACCACAGGGCTAGGTTTGCCTTACCTTGTTGATGTGCTCTTTCCCCATCGTTATGATATTGAGTTGGTTCACCCTCTCTTTGATCTATGCCCCGCATACATCCTACCCATGTAGTCTGGGACTCATGGGAAGTACCTCTCATTTGGCCAATGAGTTGGGAAATGAGAATAGAGACCAATAGCATTACCGATGGACACATTGGATATTGTCGTACTCTCTGTCTAGGATGGGATGTGTCCAACAACTTGATCTAGGATCAAGTCTGGTTGAGCCTCTTACCTCTAAACTGACTTTGGGTCAGTATGTGACTCACTCTTGACTCTGGTTGAGGTTTTTACCTCTAAACTGACTTCAGGTCAGTGCAGAGTGGCAAAGTCCTTGTGACTCACTCTCGATCATATCTTCTTATTATAGCAGAGCAGAGCCAGCAAAGCAGAGACAGCAGGATGACACAAGATTGCATGATGATGATGATGATGATATATGATAGTACATGATGGTACTGGATGACAGGATTGCACAGGTGGACAGATGGAGTTCTCCCTAGTCGAGAGGGAGTGTTAAATTTGGCATCTAAGGCCAAACTCCATGTTGCACTACTCATATGATGGAGATGATATCTTTATTGGATTCCTCTTTCAGAGAGGAGCAAGATTGATCTAAAGATCATCTTGTTTTGATGAGCAGAACTTGTATTTTGAATTTATTTTCCACCCATGTGCAAATTGTCAAGGTCGGCCAGAATTGTAATGTAGGCTCACAAGCCCCAGAAGTTGTGTCACACACCCACAGTCATGGATATAAAAAGGAGAGACAAGATGCTCATTTCATCATTCACTCGTCTCACACATCTCTCTCTCATCTGATTGGTTCATATAGCCTTAGAGGCTTCTCTCTCCTCCACACGTGTGAAAACAGGAAGCTATAATTTCGGACTGGTTTAGGGCATTTCTTACAAGAATTTCTGCTAAGAAGCTCACTTCTTGTGGATCTCTTCACTTTTCTTGAACAGGGATCTATTTCTCTGACATCCATTTCGTTGTTCCATTTGAGCAATTCATCATGCATATTTTTTTTATCCTCTTGATTTTACTAACTTTCAGGGTGCTCCACACCATTTCCCGTCTTCGATCAGTGTGACTATCGATGAGGTGCCCCCTTTTAGTAACAATAATGCTTTTACTGCCGAGGCTCACATTCAGAATTTCAACCTCTGTATAAGCAAGTGTCGCCCATATTCTGATCATGAAGATGTGAAGATGCAGCTTTTCATTCTCACCTTAGCTGGCGATGCTTTGGAGTGGTTCACTGACTCCCCCAAAAACACTTTTGATTCTTTCCAATCACTCATTGAGGCATTTGAAAATAAATATGGAGATAAAGAAAAGGTAAAAGCAAAAGTTGAAGTAAATGAAACTATAGAAGTTGAAAATTATTTCATCAAGGAACTAACTCAAATGGTTAAAGATACGTATCTGAATCAAGCTCAAGTAATCAAGAATATGGAGGCCACCCAGGCTCAATTCATTAAGAATATGGAACTTAATCAAGAAAAATTAATAGCGGATCACGCCAGGGAAATTGATTCTATGCAGAGCAGGTTATTGGCCTTAGAACAAAAACATATCAAGGAAATGACAATCATGGAATTTAATCACTCGAATCATTTGATCGCCATGGAAGCAAATCATGAGAAAGAGATGAACTATATGCAAAATTGCTTCATGGCCATGAAAGCAAATAATGATAAACTGATAAAAAACATGGAAATCGGTTATATGTCTCTTCAACACAAGTTGTTGACTAATGAAGAGAGTCATGTGAAGGAAATCAATATTGTAAAGGTTAAGCATTCTAATCAAATGACTATTATTTAGAATAAGTTGGAAAAAATGGAAAGATCACACATGCAGAATTTCCAACCCAAGTCAGAATTGTCAACATATCATAGGGCTCCCAGTTTGCTGAAGCAATTCCCATCTCATCACAGGGAGGTCACTTTTCCCATTAAGGAACAATTAACTATGGTTATAAAGGACGTTAAGAAAGACCAAGCTTATGCGTCACCATTGACAGAGTATATTCAGAATAAGATTGGTCACACTCTAGGTTCATCAGATATTTTGTACGGACATCTTCAAGATAAAGACAGGAAATCTACAATGGTCTCATTGCTAACATCACAGCCCACTAAGAAGAAGAGAAAAAAGCAGAAAAGAAAAAGTAAGTGGCTAGATGCATCTGATGGCCGAGAGCAGCTTGATATTCGGAGAAGACAAAGTTCTACAATATGCAGAATCAGGCATGGAAGATCTGAAAAGCAAGCCACAGACTTGCCTGAAAGCAGGCAAATGCTTAGTATGCACTATATTGAACACATTTGATGCCACAGGGCATCCTCTATATTGTATCTCTAACCTTACACCTTGTTATTTCAGCATTTCATTTTGTAGTTAAGAATAGATTTATATTTCATGTTAGTAGAATAGTCAATAAATGAAGAGCTTCTATTTACATGTACTAAATGTTATATGATGAATTTCTGATGGATGCTACTCATATAATCTTGTGTATTGATGCAAATTTTGGATTCTCACATTCCTCCGATGAAGCAATGTGTCTCCAAGTAGAGCCAGATGTTGAACGCTCTGTGTCAACAACCCCATAGCAGTACACCCCCGTTTTTGCAAATGGGATTTATCATATTCGAGGTGTTCATGCCATTCAGATTTCATCATCATTCAATAGTTTTATAAATGATGTAAACCCATTGTGCATGTTTATAATGTAAATGATCTTAGTACGACCATCATGTATGTAACAACCTAGATAAGCCTAGTATTTTGGTGACGATATCTATCCTAGGAGGTTTTTCGTCTCACTGATTCATTTGTGTTTCTTGACACAAATGATCGACAGAATTTACCCCTCCAACCTCACCCCAAAGCTAGGGTGGATTTTGTCGTCAAAATACTGAGTGAGTCCTAGTGTTTTTTATCGAATCTTTGTAAATTAATCTGGGAATGGTTCTAGCTAATTGGCTAGATCATTTTATTACAAATTGTTAGGTCTACTAGATCATATTTTGAGTCACAGAATTAGGTAGCTTATTGAGGGTTTGTTGCGAACGGGTGTTCCCCTCATGGTTTAATGTATTAATCTTATGTAAAGAGGGTTGGAAAGTAATTAATCCCCTCATGAGTCAATTAATTAAATTTTTTGGCCAAATTAAAACAAAAATCATAAGCCAAAAATTTAATTAATTTTATGTCCTAGGTAAAATTAAATTTTTCAAAGGCAAAATTCGTGGGTCCCTAAAAAATAAATTTTTAAAGGTTCTGAGCCAAGGGAATATAGAAGATTTTGAGAAATTTTGGACCCTTGGGCCTTGGTAGTTAAGTCAAAGTCAATTTTTTGAGGTAATTAACTCAAAAATATTATTTTTGAGTTAATTAAAAAGACATTAATTGAAAATTTCGAAATTCCTCAAAAAATGAAAATTTCGATAGACAAGATTAAAAGATAATCAAATCATTTTCAACAATCGAGATTACTTTGACGGGGATCAAGCGAACTAGTTGTTGGAGATTTTACCTATAAATTAGAGGTCAGTGTCAGTCTAATTTTTTATCCAATCTTTAAATCGTGCACTTGTTCTGAGAAGCTCTTATAACTTTTGTTGATCAATAAAATAGAAAGACTTTGGGGTTACAGACTTTGGTGTTCCTTTTGCAGATCTATGTGGTAATATTGTTTCTAAAACTCTGCAACTTTTATTGGCATTTGATGGTTGATAGTCTTTGTGGATTGATCTGCATACAGGTATCTTATGCAGATTTCTAGGTTTTCTTAAATTTCATTTTGATTTGATAGAAATATCAGGTATCTATGTTTTTGGATGATCTTATGGTTATTTTTATTAAATCACTG
Organism: Pinus albicaulis; assembly: GCA_034641835.2. Lineage (NCBI taxonomy): Eukaryota > Viridiplantae > Streptophyta > Pinopsida > Pinales > Pinaceae > Pinus > Pinus albicaulis. The sequence goes on along the minus strand of CM076572.1, from coordinate 798,077,094 downwards.
TTAATCTAAAATTTAGATCTGAGTGTGCAGAGGTCATTATTCAGAATTTGGGCGTTTGGGGAAATCTTCAGCTAGATCAACCAACTCTCAAATTTTAAAAGCTCTGAAAAAACCCATTGTATTTTAATTTCTGAAGTTATCTTACGGAATATTTTTTGCAGGGTTTTCTTAGGCTTGTGCCTCTCTCTTAGTTTCTCTTTTTTTAAATTGTGCTAAATTGTTTAAATTTGGCCATGGAAGGCTTTGATCTAACAGATCTATAAATAGCATTGTAGATTTGTAAGTATCATTAATTTTTTACTCACCGCGGTTTTGGGGTTTTTATTTTCTGTGCATGTATTGGCTTTCTGGGTTCCTTGTTTCTGGTTTTGTGCAGGTTACATTGGGAGATTTTCACAGAAATTTTTAGATCTGAGTTAGATCTAGGCCCTGGAGGGTAAGATCTGGTCTCAGGATCAAATTTGGTTGCAGATCTAGGTTGGATCTTGCCTCAAAGTTTAAATAATTGCAGGTGCATTCATTTTTAATCAAAATTTAAAAATCTCTGATTCTACTGGGTAAAAGGAAAAATTCAAAATTTGGTTATGTGCAGTGTGCCTGCAAAATTTCGTTGATGATCCCTTAGCTGCTGCCATATCCTTCTGCGTCCTCATTCCTTCGCTGACTCGTCCCTCTTCTTTGTTGCCATTTCCGCAGCTATTCGTCAATGTTTGTACGTTGCCCACAAACCAGCGTTTTCATGTGATTTCATTCCTCACGTGCCCTCCAAACCTGCATACAGGCCTTCTCCTGCAGCTCTGCGTCCTCATTGCGCAACCTTTCCTCACGCTATCTGCTCAACTTGCAGTTGCCTCTTTTCACCTGTACACTGTTGTGTTTTCCCTCAACCTGTGCTGCTCCTCCATCGTTGTCGGCTCCCATCTCCTCTCCCTCACCTATCCGCTGCATTCCTCCCACAACTTCCTCGTTACCCTCTACCGTCGATTGTCCGCGTCTTCCTCCCGCTTGACTTTGGCTTTCACCTACGCACAATACAAAGGTCACATTTTATTTTTTTTATTTTTATATAGTTTGAGTTAGAAGTTTAGTTAATTTTTAGGTTTAGCATTTAGGATTGAATTAAGCCACATTCCATTTCATTTTATTTTTTTATTTTTATTTTTATTTTGTGTAATGTTTGTTTAATTTTTTTTCATTTTTTTTGCAATTTTGATTTTTGTAAAACTTTAAAAAACAAGATATTTTTTTATGAAATTTTCAAAAAATAAAAAGAAAAAAAAATTTCAAATTTGTGGACAACTCATTTTTTTTAAAGTGTCTCAAGCGTTAAATAAAATTTTTCTTGGTCAAGCAAAAAATTAAAATTTTTTACATCTCTAAGGTTTGACTATAGAAATTTTTTTAAATCTTTCAGTACTGGATAAATTTAGAAAATCATTCAAATTTGGAAGTTCTAAGCAATTTTATTCCTTGCTCTTTCATAGTATTGTCTTTCATGGTTTTAAATGCTTAACTTGCGCATGTTGTTTTGAAATATTTCATGCTTAATTTCTATTGAGATATTCTGTCGATTCATTTGCTACAACCATGGTTTAAATTTGCTTGACTTAACATTGCATGATAAACATTGAGAATTTTTCAAGTAAATGTTGTGTTTAATGCGTTTTCCTGAAGGTGAAGTTGAAAAGTTATGAAGATATTTTGTTCTCTTTGAGCTATAATTGCATTAGAGTAATAAGCTTACGATTGATTGGAAGTTATACTTTGAATACATTGTTGAAAAGTTTATCTTTCAGTTTGGTGAAGTGAACATGTATTTAAGCAATTGAAATATTGTGGTAATCATCTCATAGATAATTGTGGCTTAAGCATTTTACTTCATTTCGTTCACCTCGTGCGTTTGCATTTTCAAGATTGGATTTGCATTTCATAACAAGATAATCATCCATTCTAGCAGCAGTTATCTATCAGCTACTTGATCCTAATTTCATAATGGGAAAATTGACTCCATAAGACACTAGTTTCAAAATTTTAATCTAATCAAATCTGTTAAATCTCGTTAAATCTTAAACAAGTACTTGGTCGTTTGACTGTGTCTCCCGAATTGGTTGGTTTTCAACTAGTTCTCTTTCTTTCCATTTCATTAAGGTCTACCCCCCTTAGTCTGCAAGGAGACAGCTTAAATAGAGAGATTGGGGATCAAGGTGACAGCCCCCGATCTAAGTCGTTGTCGCGATGCCTAGACATTCTGTGCAACAACACACCCAAAATGAGAATCAATATGATTCACTATCGCTGGACACAACAATGTTAGTAATAGATTTTCAAATGAATGAACATTTATCATATAGAAATCAATGTTTTAAAGCATACCTTTGTTTCTTGACAAACATTGTTTTGAGAGGTCCTCCTTCATACTCTTTGAGAATATAGCAAATGTTTTTCCCAATCAAGATCAATAGAGGGAGAAAGGTGATTAGTACAATCAAAACTTAAATAAGAACATAAAACCAAAAACTGAAAGGGAATGAGAGACTTATCTTTGGGAGTTGTTGAGGGCTCCCTCCAAGGCTTAAGGGATACCTATAAACTTATAAAAACAATAAAATGTCTTTTCCAAAAATATGTTAGAAACCTATAAATTCTAAAACATCAAAAATATGAAATAAGCTATCTAAAGCTACAAGCAAAGGACTTAGTAGTGTAAGTCCCTAACGTCAAATTCTTCGGGCTTTACTTTCTTTGGGTCTCCTTCTTCAGCAATGTTGGCTTGATCTCTTTCTCTCTTCTCGTTTCTCGGATTGTCGGGACAGTCACTCCTATTGTGACCCTTCTTATGGCATTGATAGCATTCTACCTTAGACGTGTCAACTTTATTCCTCGGTCCTTTTGAACTCTTTCCTTTATGCTGAGCAATGTAGGCAATTGATACTCGTTCAGAATTGGCAGCTAATGAGATCCTTAATTCTTCCTGACTGCAGGCAGTCCATAGTTACTCAAAGGTGGGAGCCTCCTTCCAACTGTTAAGTCCTGCAGCAAATGCACCACAAGTAGGTGGCAATCCTAAATTCTAATAGGGCAATGATCACGAGTTCTTTATCTAGAACAATTTCATCAATGGCCAAAAGTTCATCCCTAATTCTTGCTATCTTTACAAGGAGGCCATTGTGTCTTCTTTAGTCATCTTTGTAGCCCTTAACTCATTTTTCAAAGTAGTTACTCAACATATGTTCTTAATAGTGAATAATATTGACAAAGCTTCATACATTTCCTGAGCATGGTCAATGTTGGCTATGAATGGGAAGGTTGTCATTTACTCCTTCTACATTTAGAGTCACGGCTACCAATTCTAGTTCCCTGAATTTCACTTTATCACCATCACTGGAATCCTTTGTAGGCTTCTTTACTTTTCCTTTGACCAAGTCGTTGATTTCTAGTAGCATCGAATGCGCTTTAAGTCTCAAATTTTGTAGGGAGGTTTGTACACATGAATTCCAAAATACCCAGAAAGCGTTTTGGGAAATTCCACTCGGATGAGGTTTTATTAAAATAATTAATTATTTTTAATGGGAGCCAAAGTCTAAACTTAGGGAATTAAAATAACTAAAGTTTATTAATAGAATTGGGTGTGAATCTTCTAGAAGAAGACGAAGATCAAGTCAAGTTAATATTAGCCCTTGATTATGTTTTAATCTGAGCCGTTGATTTCTCAACGAGAAGGCTATAAGAGAAGGTTTGATGGGTATTTGGAAATGACATTGTGAGAGGATCTAGAGATCGATTTCTCAAGTGAGCAGCGCAGAGCAGCCAGAGAGATCATCGAGGTGATTCTTGCAGTGAGGGGAAGAGATAATTTCCGGGTGGAGATATTTTTCCTGAGCTGGGAATACATCGCAGAGAAGGCAGAGGAAGAACCAGAAGAGGCAGCATAAGGGCTACATTGGGTAGCGCAGAGCCACGCAAAGGAAACGTTGAAGCCTTGAGGAGATCAACTATTTTGCTAAGGTCAGATCAGATTCAATGTCGGGAGTCGGGGTGTGAGACCAAAAGGGCATAAGATCGAGAATCCAGCTAGCAAAAAGATCAGCCAAAGGGAGTGATGCAATCCCCAGCAGTTGTGACGCAGATCTGCATAGAGGCAGCACAGAGGCAGTGTGGGGATTTTCAGTTTAGGGTTGGGTCAGTGCCAGATCTCCAGTGTTAGTGTGAGGTAATCCTCACTATTTTTCTTCCAATCAGATTCTTTGTTGGATAGCCAGATTTGGGCATCCAGATTGTATTCAGAAATTACTGCTTAATAATACAAACCCTCAGTGGTTGCACCATTTTTCCTGCATTGGGTTTTTCCGGGGACAATAGTCCAAAAATAACAATGTCACTTGTGTGTGTTGTATTTCTTCTTGCTCAGTACTTTTCTTCCACATTTTACTTATTTAGTGACAGCCGCAGTTGTATTTGCTTCGATATTTACTCGTAGAACACAGTAAATATCTTGTAGAATTAAACAAGTAGGAAAAGTAATATCAGTTTGTTGTAGTAGGAATTCAGGTCATCGAATTTTCACACAAGTCTAGTACCTTCTTCTTTTCAAGGATGAGTTCAATTCTCTTCTTCCATGACCTGTAGTTTGAGGCTCCTTCAAGTTTGTTTTCTCCCTTGATTGTGTTAGACATCTTCCTAGAGTGTAGTGGATGTTGGAAAGTGTAACTAGGTTCGGTCTTCATAATGACTAGTAATTATGAATTTATGTAATGAAGAAGACAAAGATAAAAAATGTATTTTGTAATGCTTGCCTCATGGGTTTCATGAGCAATGAAGGTTTTATTATAGGTCAAAGACTTCTTCTTGATGTCTTTTAGGGATTTGTCATCTAGTCATAAATATATAATTTAGAGTCATGTATATGAAGTATTGCTACACTTGTAAAGGACAAATTTGTTGATGTAAAATATGCTCCAAGACCTTGTCAATATGCTCCATGAAGGTCGGCTCAAATATGTTGTAAATACCCCTTGGTGAAGTCGGCGTACACATAGGAAGACATGTCCGCCCAGAATAGGAACGACAATCCCTATATATAACCAAGACTGCAACCTCATATCAATCCAAGAAATTCGGACCAGCTCTGCAATATTATGCAAGGTTAAGCACTGAAGTTCAGTGCGAAGAAAAGAGCCTATAATACAATGCGAGGAGACAAGGAATCTCAGTAAAGGGTATTGTGATTGGGTTGGGTTACAAGGATGACATCTCTGTCATAAAGCCCTCGCATAGCTCAAGAGATCGAGTCCTACTACAACAAGGATTGAAGTGTGATCTCAGTGAGTATTACAGGACTAAATGAAGAAGGGTGCTATAGCGTGAAGGATGAGGATGCTACAACGTGAAGAATAAGGGTGATACAGCAAGGAGTAAAGTCTATATGGTATGTGTGGATCTACAAAGAATTCTATCTCTGCTTCGGACCAAGTCTACACCTCTATCACTGTAATTACAGTGAAGACCGAAGGTTGCATCATGTGCATACATAGTTCGGTCTAGGTCTAATTGGAAGAGTCAAAGGGTGTTGGAAGGAGACCGAAGTAGGAGACTGTTAGAGGTCGAAAGGGAGGAAGCATCTTATCAAAGGCTAGAGATCGAGATTCTCTAGGTGAAAGTGCAGTACGGTGCAAATGTTGGGTATGTGTTATATTCTTTCCACGACTAGCCTCATGCGCTGTACGTTGTGCCGGGTGCAGCAAGGGGGTCACAGGGGGGGCGGCAGCCCCCCTTGTAGGGGTCCAGGGCAACGCCCCGGCGAAATTTTTTTTGGTATGCGGTCCCACTCATATGCGGACCCACCCCATGTTTTGTGCATGAGTTTGCACATGGTTTTGGGGTACGATGGTTTTCGACCCCTGGTATTTTGTAAATCTGATCAAGGGAACTACGGTTATGTTCTAATCCAGGGTTAATGGATTGGGGTTTATGTATGCTTCAGCATGTATATATATGTGTTGTAACACTAAAAGGAATATAATGAAAAATCAAGCTGGTCGTCCCGATTTGGGATCCAGGGGAAAATCTTTGTGTTTATATGTTTTATGTTTTATGCTCTCGCTATTGTTTATTTTTTGTTATAAGATTCGTGTGTAGATAATTTATGTTCAGGGTTAAAACCTACATTTGGTATCGGAGTTGTTTCGGCTTCAAGGGGACGCCTTTGCTGCTGAGGGTTTTTTGCTTGGGCCTGAGGTAGACCCTGTTCAGTGGGAGATCTGCGAGATCGATTCTCGCTATGAAAGAAGATGGCGAGCGGCGAAAAGATAGAGATCGAGAAATTTAATGGTCAGAGTTTTGAGTTGTGGAAGCTCAAGATGGAGGATCTGCTGGTGGATAAAGATCAGTGGATCACGGTAGATCCAGGTACTAAACCAACGGCAATGTCAGATGAAGACTGGAAGAAATTGGATCGGAAGGCTAAGAGCACAATACGGTTGTGTGTCTCAGATTCAGTATTGTTGAATGTATCTGGGGAAGCTACGGTGAAGAATTTGTGGGAAAATCTTGGGACTTTGTACCAATCTAAGTCTCTGGTGAATAAGTTGTTCCTACGAAAAAAGCTGTATAACCTGAGGATGAAGGATGGAGACTCGGTGACAGAGCATCTGAACGCCTTCAATACTGTGGTAAGTCAGCTGTCATCTGTTGATATTAAAATCTCAGATGAAGATAAGTGCATCAGTTTGTTGTGTTCTCTACCAGACTCATGGGACAGTCTGGTTATTGCAATAGGTAGCAATACAACTACCTTGAATTTTGATGACATTGTCTCAGCCTTGCTGTCGGAAGAAATGAGACGGAGAAATATGGAGGGTCAAAATGGAGATGCCTTATCTGTATGAGGAAGGTCCCAAAACAGAAACAAGAATAAGGTTTCGAGTGGGAGATCTAAATCTCCTGGAAAGTTTTTAAAGGTGTGCTGGAAATGTGGAAAGGAAGGGCACTACAAAAAGGAGTGTAGATATAAAGCTCCTGAGAAAGGAAAGGGATCTGATGATGCTCCTTCTGCAGAGGCAAAAACCACCTCGGATGAAGGTGGGGATGTGTATTTGGCTTCTTCCTCAAGTACACATGTAGATCATGAGTCATGGTTGATTGACTCAGGTGCATCCTTTCACTTCACTCCCCATAGGGAGTGGTTCTGCGAGTATGAGAAATATGATGGTGGTGATGTCTTCCTAGGGGATGATAGGAGGGCCAGAATCATTGGACGTGGAAAGGTCAAGCTAAAGCTACAAGGTGGAAGGATTAGAACACTTCCTGGTGTTGTGCATATTCCTGCATTGGCCAGAAATCTGATTTCTGTAAGCAAGATGGATGATGCAGGTGTAAAAACAGTGTTCGAGAAAGATGCCTGCAAGATGGTTCGAGGAGCACTGGTATTAATGCGGGGAGTTCGGACTGGAACTCTGTACAAGCTACAAGGTAGCACTGTTATTGATGGGTGTAACAGTTCTGTGGTTCCTGAAAGTGGGACGGAAAGTCTAGCTGTCTCTGGAGAAAAGACCATGCTATGGCATCAAGGGCTTGGACATATTGGAGAGAAGGGCCTTCGGATACTGCATAGAGATGGTATGGTAGAAGGTATGTCTAATTGTTCTCTGGATTTCGATTTCTGTGAACATTGTGTATATGGGAAGCGAAATCGGGTGAGTTTTCCTTCTAGTGCTAAGAGGGCAAACAAGATATTAGAACTTGTGCACAGTGATGTGTTTGGGCCTGTGTCAGTTCCATCACTGGGAAAGTCTGTGTACTATGTTTCATTCATAGATGACTTCTCAAGGAATACATGGATATATTTCTTGAGGAAGAAAGCTGAAGTCTTTGACAAATTTAAAGAATTTAAGGCTCTGGTGGAAAACCAGACAGAGAAGAAGATAAAGGCGTTGAGGACAGATAATGGTGGGGAGTTCTACAATAAGGAATTTGAAGAGTTCTGTAAGAAGTGTGGTATATACGAAGGAATTTGAAGAGTTACGTAAGTGTGGTATAGCACGAGCGAAGACTACTCCATACTACACACCTGACAAAACGGAGTTGCAGAAAGAATGAACAAAACATTGATGGAAAAGGCAAGAAGCATGCTCGGTGGTACCGGTTTAGGACAAGAATTCTGGGCAGAGGCAGTGGAGACTGCATGTTACTTAGTTAACAGATCACCTTCATCAGTGTTGGAGGATAAGACTCCACATGAGGTATGGACTGGTAAGAAACCCTCTCTTTCACATCTAAGGGTATTTGGATATGATGCATATGTACATGTTCCAAAGGAGAAAAGGACCAAGTTGGATAATAAATCTGAAAGGTGCATCTTTATTGGGTATAAGGATGGTTTAAAGGGTTACAAGCTTTGGAACCCAGAAACAAAGAAGGTTGTGTACAGCCGAGATGTGGTGCTTAGAGAGGTGAAAGATGTTGTTACACATGAAGTCCTACCAAAGGAACCTGAGAAAATAGAGCTTGAGCTAAAGGAGTATGAATCAAACTCTACAACAGAAGAAGATTCAGAAGAGGAAGAGCCACAAACTCCAGCTCTGAGAAGATCAGCTCGGGAAAGAAGACAACCAGAAAGGTATAGTCCATCTGCTTTCTGTTCAAATTTTGCCTTAACTATAACTGATGATGATCCCAGAACTGTCAAGGAGGCAGTAGATTCAGAGGATGGAAAACTCTGGAAGGAGGCCATGGTTGATGAAATGGCATCCTTGCAGAAGAATGAGGCATGGGATCTGGTGGAGTTGTCGGCTGGAAGGAAGCCCATCGAGAGAAAATGGGTGTTTAAAAAGAAGATGAATGTAGAAGGCAAGGTGGAGAAATACAAAGCTCGGTTGGTAGCAAAAGGTTATTCCCAGGTGCCGGGAATTGATTTTGGTGATATTTTTTCTCCTGTTGCCAAAGTTACTTCTATTAGATTTCTTTTATCTGTTGCTGCTGCATTTGATTTTGAGATAGAACAGATGGATGTGAAGACAACATTTCTTCATAGGGATCTAGAAGAGGAGATCTACATGAAGCAACCTGAAGGCTTTATGGTGAAGGGTAAGAAAGAACTGGTATGCAGGTTGAAGAAGTCTCTGTATGGGTTAAAACAGTCACCAAGGATGTGGTATCGGAAATTTGATACCTATATACGAGGACTTGGCTTCACCAGAAGCAAGGAGGATCACTGTGTTTATTTTAAATTAATTGGTGACCGTGTTATTTATTTGGTCTTGTATGTGGATGATATGTTGTTGATTGGAAATAACAAAGAAATTATCCAAGATTTGAAGACCCAACTGTTCTCCAAATTTGACATGAAGGATCTTGGTGCTGCAAACTATATTCTGGGCATGGAAATTAAGAGAGATCGGGCAAAGAGGAAGCTATGGATAAACCAGAGGAAGTATGTCGAGACTATATTGCAGAGGTTCAATATGCAGGATAGTAAACCGGTGAGTGTTCCTATTCCTGTAGGTGCAAAGCTATATGCTGAACAGTGTCCCAAGACACAAGAAGAAAAGGAGGATATGTCCTGTGTTCCATATGCAAGTGCAGTGGGTAGCCTGATGTATGCAATGGTCTGTACTAGACCAGACATTGCACATGCAGTGGGAGTATTGAGCAGGTTTGTGTCAAACCCAGGGAAGGAGCATTGGACAACAGTGAAGCGGGTTTTCAGATATTTACATGGCACTAGTAATTATGGCTTGTGCTACCAGGGAAGACCAGGATTGGAAAGAATGTTGGACATTCGTGGTTTTGTTGATGCAAACTGGACTGGAGATCTGGACCAAAGAAGATCTACAAGTGGGTATGTGTTTAGCCTATTTGGAGGTGCAGTCAGTTGGATGAGTAAAAGACAGTCTGTAGTGACGCTTTCAACTACAGAGGCTGAATACATAGCAACCACTCATGCAAGCAAGGAAGCAGTTTGGTTGCAGAGATTGTGTTCAAGTATGGGGTTGGTACAGCAAGCTACAAGGATAGACTGTGATAGCCAAAGTGCAATTTTCTTGGCTAAAAACCCTACTTATCATTCAAAGACAAAGCACATTGATGTTCAATATCACTTTGTTAGAGATATGGTTGAGGCTAAAAGGGTGTTGCTGGTAAAGGTGGACATTTTGAAGAATGTTGCAGATGCATTGACGAAGTCTGTGAGCACTCAGAAGTTCTCTTGGTGTAGAGAAACAATGGGTGTTGAAGAATTGGCCCAATGACTAAGCTCTCCTGTGGCCCCCTGTGGAAAGAAAATAACAAATGGGAGAATGTTGGGTATGTGTTATATTCTTTCCATGACTAGCCCCACACGATGTACGTTGCGCCGGGTGCAGTAGGGGGGTCATGGGGGGGCGGCAACCCCCCCTGTCGGGGTTCGGAGTACGATGTGGTCCCACTCATATGCGGACCCATCCATGTTTTGTGCATGAGTTTGCACATGGTTTTGGGGTACGATGGTTTTCGACCCCTAGTATTTTGTAGATCCGGTCAAGGGAACTACGGTTATGTTCTAATCCAGGGTTAATGGATTAGGGTTTATGTATGCTTCGGCATGTATATATATGTGTTGTAACACTAAAAGGAATATAATGAAAAATCAAGCTGGTCGTCCCGATTTGGGATCCAGGGGAAAATCTCTGTGTTTATCTGTTTTATGTTTTATGCTCTCGCTATTGTTTATTTTCTGTTATAAGATTCGTGTGTAGATAATCTGTTCAGGGTTAAAACCTACAGCAAAGCAGTGCAGAAAGGAGAGATCAGCTAGAGAAGCCGAGAAGAGCAGTGACAAGGGTCTTGGAGGCATACTGGTGTCAAAGATTTGTGTCATGGTCATGGTACTTGTCAATTGAAGATCTAGAAGATGAATCACTTTCGGGTTTTCCTCTCCAAGAGGGAGAGGTTTTGGCCATGGCTTGAAGAGCCAAAATTCTGTGTCTCTTGCGTTTTGATAATTGACTTGATGAAAGACATAATAATCTAATGAAGATAAGATTTAAGTAATAGAAGCATAACAATTATAACACAAGAAGTTATCAAGTAAGAGAATTGAATTAAACTCTACCCTTTCAAATTCTCAATAGTAGATTCCTTCCCTGAGATGATCCTTTGAATAGTTCTTTGATCAAGTGTTGAAGACTGCCTTTTTCTTCCTTCTTCACCAAAGCTCTGATTCCATGTTAGAAAATCATAAAGGCAAAAAGATTTTCTTATTCTTGATAATTACTTGTGATGTTTCTTGTTATTACGACTCTTTATATCTTCTTTCTTTTAGTTCATCAAGCAATTACTAAAGCAGCAACACATAAAACAATAGACACCAGATGTGGTCACTATGCCAAGGCAAAATCCTCCTCGAGGGGAAAACCCAGTCAAGATAATTCTTTCTTTCAATATTATTCTTTGAGATTCTTCACCATAGACATATACCAGACCTTCCCTCCACACCAAGTCAGCCTGCCAGATCTTCGACCCCTTTCCAGCAACTTTGACTAGGCAGCAACTTCCAACAGCAGATGGCTTCTGGTAGCAGCAAAACTTGGAAGACTTCGATCGCCCAATCTAGGGCACGAAACAGAGAGAGAGAGGCACCAAAATTTCGTTTTTCTTCTTCTCCTTAGACTCCCCCAAACTTGCACTTCTTTTGGCTTCCCGACAACAAACTTCGAACTTTTCCCAGCCATAAGAGATATTGAACTTGTTGTGAGAGACTGTACTGCAAATGAATTTGATTTCCTTCCTTTTGTAGGCTCCAGGTGAGGTTGAATAGGTGTCTCTTAGGCCAACATGATCCCCTTTATGCCGACTTGATGTGGAGGTCACATAATTCATATTTTACTCAATATTAAACCTTTTTACATGATTCAAAAGCCCAAGAAGGGTCTCTTTAAATGTACAATGACTCTATTAACACAGAATAAATCCTAGAAGTCCTCAATGGGGACTTTGACCTAAAACATGGTGACCCAAGCATGAAACCCATGCCTTAATAAGTCACAATAATAATAATAATAACAATTATTTTCTTTATTCTTTTGTCAAGTACATTACAAGATGTCTCAAGTACATTAAATGAAGACCAAACCTAGTTACATTTTCCAGTAAGACCACCACCAAAGTTTCGATTTTCTCTTTCTCTATCTTCTTGACCCAACTCGCACTCCTTCCAACTTCCTTGACCAACTTCGTACTTTTTCCTATGCAGTAGTAGATATTGAACTTGCTTGAGAAGTGATGCTCCAAATGAATTTGATTTCCTTCCTTTTATAGGCTCCAGGTGAGGTTGAATAGGTTCCTTTGAGGCCGACTTGATCTCCTTTGAGGCCGACTTGATCTCCTTAAGGCCGACTTGATGTGGAGGTACTATAAATCATTTTTGACTCAATAATAAATATTTTTACATGATTCAAAAGCCCAAGGGTCTTTTTGAATATGTAATGACTCTATAAACTCAGAATAAATCCTACAAGTCCACAATGGGTACTTTGACCTAAAACATAATGACGCAAGCATGAAACCCATGCTTTAATAAGTCATTTAATAATAATAATTATTATTTTCTTTGTTCTTTTGATAAGTACATTAAATATATAATTTATAAAGACCAAACCTAGTTACAATCTGCAACACATACGAGGATTGCAAGGTTGTTGTAGCAACTCGTTGTGCTTAGGGACGCATCCACTGGCATGTGTAAGGTTAAAACATGGAGGTTGAGGCAGAAAAAGAGTTGATTAAGTCTATTGTAGCAAAGAGCAGGATTGGCCGAAGGGTAAAGGAGCAGACAACAACCTAGTAGCAGGCTGAAGAAAGCTACAGCAAGAGGACCATGGGCTAAAGGATCATGCCCAATAAAGTTGATTTGTGTTTGAGTAATCTAAAGTGGGTTGGTAATGCCCAAGGTTATATTGGAAATTTTTCACAAAAAAATCACGACCTTTTTATTCGACGCGTTTGAACCATCCAATGTGGTTCATCGTCAGGATAAGATGGAGAAGCAAATTTGTCATACGTTTAAATAGAGAGAGCACAATGTACAGACCAATAATTATAATGGATAGAATCCAATGGCTAGATTTTAAAAATATTATAAATATGATTGTTAGGTTAATTTGTAAAATATTTTAATATGATATAGGTCAACAAATAACAATGAAAATAAAAATAAAATAAAAAGAGATTTTTTTTAATCTATGGGTCAAACTTAAAAATAAATAAAATTTAATTTAATTTAATTTAATAAATTTGAAATCATAACGGTCAAATAAATTCAAATAAAAGTCAAAATGATAATTAAAATCAAATGAAAGTAAAATTAAAAAGATTTTTAATTTCAATTAAGATGATTTAAAAATTATAATATTAATAATAATAAAAAAATAATTTTATTTTCATATAAAATGATTGTCAAAAGTAAAAATGATTATTAAATTAAATCATATAAAAGTAAAAAATAAAGGAAAAATAATTTAAAAACAAATACAATGATTTTTAAAAACAAGTAAAATGTTATAACATGAAAAAATGAATTTTTATAGTAAATAAAAGTAAAAATAAAACAAGATTTTTAAAATTAAAATGATTTTTTAAAACATCTACATTTTTTTAACGTCAAATAAATAAATAAACAAAAATAAAATTAAGAAGACAAGGTAGGGACCCAACAACTGTTGATCTCCCAGTCATCGTTTCTACCGAGATTACTAGGCCTTCTTTCAATTTCTATGGCTTCCCTAAACTTGCGATGATGGAACTGACTAATCATAGCAACGACTTGGGCCTCTTCAATGCAGATGTGATGTTTAGTTTTAACCGCATGTTCTGCTAGAGCTGAGGATTGGGTTCTCCCATTTTTTATGTCAGGTGCGTGCTCATGAATCCTTTGATTTATAGAGCGGCCAGTCTCACCAATGTAGGGAGCCCCACAAGAACATGGGATGACATAAATACCTTTCATATCCTTCGGGTCCACTAGGTCTTTTACTGATCTCAGGGAGCTCTGAATGGTATTTAGGGGCCTAAAGGTTGAGGGTACCTTATGCTTCTTAGGGATCCTCGCAATCTTGTCAGTGGAGCCTTGGATAAATGGAAGATGCACACAAGAAAACCAGTGTATGGGTTATTTTATAATCGTGGGACCATTGTCAGCCTTAAGGAAAGCTTTCAGACATTGGTGCCTACTATACCCACTATTATTAAAAAAATTGAGTTCATTTTCTCATCATTTAGGTGGTTTTCATCAGAAACTCTTAACACTCGAGTAGCTAAGGTGTTGAGAACACCCAACTTTTGAGCAGGGAAATGATGGGATTTAGCATGAAGATATTGTTTCGTGTGAGTTTTCTTATGAAAGACCTGGTGAGAGAAAGAACCATCATCCTTCTTTGAAATAAGGGCATCAAGGAAAGGCAGACTCCCATTGATTTCACATTCCATGGTGAACTTTATGGAGCTATACTGATTGTTAAGATGTTGGAAAAAAAGGTTCTACTTTTCTCGACCATGGGACTAGATGAAACAGGTGTCATCTACGAACCTCTTCCAAAGCTTTGGTTTGAATGGCGTTGAGGCCAAGATCTTCGATTCAAACTTTTCCATGAACAGATTAGCCACAACAGGGGAGAGGGGGAAACCCATTGCAACACCACAAGTTTATTCGTAGAATTCCCCATCGAAGCTAAAGAAAATAGAGGTAAGACAGATTTCAACTAATTTAGCCCTATCGGGATCTGTAATGTGATTGATGATTTCAATGGCCTCATTAATAGGGGATGTTAGCGTAGAGGGGGACTACATCGAAACTCACAAGAATATCACCAGGATCAAGTTTAATAGCCTTTAACTCATTAATGAACGATGACGAGTCCTTGACAAAGGATTTAGTAAGGCCAACAAGGGGTTTATCTTCTAGGCTAAATACTAAGCTAGAAGATAGGTCGGCCCTCCTATAGTGTTGACAATGGGTCTCAAGGGAGCCCCTTCCTTATGGATCTTTGGAAGTCCATATATTCTAGGGCTAAGAGGGTTATTTTCGATGAGCTTATGACTAAAGGAACCAACAGTGCTACTGGATTTAATAGCTAGAGCCACAGATTTGGAGATCTTCTTCAAGGGCTTCTTATTAAGTTTTCTATAGTTGTCGATATTACAAAGGTGATCTAACATTTTCCTATGTTCGCTTGGATTAAACATCATCTTAATATTTCCAGGAACCATCATATATTTTTAAATGCCAACTTAGCTCTTATTCGTTTTGAAATTTTAAATATTAGAAAGGATCTAGATTTTATCTCTCGTAGATTTTTATCGTTGCATTTAGAACTTTCCCACGCGATTTATATATACCTACGCAAAAGGATCGAAGTGTGTGTAGCCCTAAAGGCTTCTCGTATGGAAGAGATTTGGAAGGGAAAGCACACTGAGAAGTTTAATAAGCTCTCGAACGAATCCTCTTCTCAGCATGGTATTTCTTCTTTATCGAAAGATTTTGTCAATAGCAAAGTTAATGAGGGTCAAATCTCTGCCCTCAATTCGTGGATTCGCAATAATATTCCTCCTACGACTAATTCACAATCGTCTTTAGTTAACCTTAATGTTGTTTTGGCTAGTCTTTGTCAACCCACTCCCAATAATGAAATCAAAGCTAGTTTCAATAATGATTGTAGTAACACAGTCATTACAGAGACTCTCCTTTGTGTTCCTCCTCTCGCTTCTCTTCCTCCTCAAAGTCCTTATTTCAAAGAAGGATGATGGTTCTTTCTCTCAAAAAGTCTTTCGTAAGAAAACTCACACAGAGCAATATCTTCATGCTAAATCTCATCATTTCCCTGCTCAAAAGTTGGGTGTTCTCAACATCTTAGCCACTCAAGCATTAAGAGTTTCTAATGAAAACCACCTAAATGATGAGAAAAAACACCTCCTCAATATTTTTAATAATAATGGGTATAGTAGGCACCAATGTCTAAAATCTTTCCTTAATCCTCAAGGCTAACAATGGTCCCATGATTATAAAAGAACCTAAAGACCAGTTTTCTGGTGTGCATCTTCCATTTATCCAAGGGACCACTAACAAGATTGCCAAGATCCTTAAGAAGCATAAGGTCCCCTCAACCTTTATGCCCCTAAACACCATTCGGAGCTCCCTGAGATCAGTAAAAGACCTGGTGGACCCAAAGGATATGAAAGTTTTTTATGTCGTCCCATGTTCTTGTGGGACTCCCTACATTGGTGAGACTAGCCGCTCAATAAATCAAAGGATTCATGAGCACCATTAGGGGAATTTTGAGGTCTAAAATGGGCCTCCTAAGGAAATTATAAAATAATAGTGGAAATAATAAAATAAGATTTGATTACATCATCAAATTTTAGAGGGAAAAGAGAAAAAACTACTTTTTCAACTCGTATTTTCAACTTATCTCCCAAATTTTTTACTCAAATTTCGAGCGAGAGTACTCGTTGGATGCAAAATTTAATTCATCATCCAAGGAGTACCCATGTTGCTTATTAACCCTACAATTTTACCTTACCGCCCAACATTTTCCTTCTATTGTCGCTCAACATTTTACCTTCCCACTCGAGATTTTCCTACTGCCGCTGCTCGACATTTTCTATCTGCAATTTGCTGTGATTCAGATTTACCACCGCCTAGGGGCCTGAAGCATTTGGAGTTATCGATTTTCATTTTGGACTTGGAGCTGTCGAATTGGAGTTGCAATTTTCATTTTGTGACTTGGAGCCACCAGATTGGAGTTGTGATTTATTATTTAGTACTTTTTGAGAAATTTACTAGTAATTCACTGCTTTCTATGTTTACTTTTAGTTTAGTATTCTATGGCCAATTTACTTTCGATGTGCCATGTGTAATTTCAATTGTCAAATGATTAATTTAATTTAGATGTACCTTGCATAATATTAATGGCCATTGCCAAATAATTTATTTAGATGGAACACTGCATAATGTCAAATGATGGATTCAATTTAGTAATTTATTTTTAGATTTACAATTTACATTGATGATTGCCGAAAAGTCAAATGAGAATTATGATTCATAATAGTCTAATATGAAATGATGATCATATTTAGATATACATTTCGTAATTATTAAGATTTACTATTTACTAACTTAGTTATTTACATATTTTTGGGATTTTTTATTTTATTTTTATATATTAAATTTTTAATAATTTTATAATTTTTATGAATCTGACGTCTCCCCCCGTTTCCCCAAAATTTCCCTAAATTTTGTGGTTGCTTACATACGTCCCCTTTGTGCGTATCCCCGCTCCCGCGTTTCCCCGTCCCGGAAACTCGGTGGAACATTGGATTTTAATTATCATTTTGACTTTTATTTGAATTTATTTGACAGTTATGATTTCTAATTTATTAAATTTTATTTTATTGTATTGTATTTATTTTTAAGTTTGACCCATAGATAAAAACAATCTCTTTTTATTTTATTTTCATTTTCATTGTTAGTTGTTGACCTAATATCATATTAAAATATTTTAAAAATTAATCTTACAGACATATTAATAATATTTTTAAAATCTAGCAATTAGATTCTAACTGTTATAATTATTGGTCTCTACATTGTGCTCTCTCTATTTAAACGTATGTCAGATCTGCTTCTCCATCTTATCCTAACGATGAGCCACACTGGATGGTTCGAAACGCATCGACTAAAAAAGTCTCATGTGATTTTTTCTGAAAAAATTTCAATATACACCATATGGATCACAGAAGCCTCAATTCAGAGAATGCCCTAGGTTGTTACGGCAGGTTATCTAAATAAGTTGTAGGTGTTGTATTTTGGGCAGAAGAGGACCTAAGGGAATTAGCCTTAGCTCTAGGTATTTAGTCAAAGGACAAACATGTATTTTGGCATTTTTCCACGAATATAAAGAGCCCTGGTATAGGAGCCATGTGAGTTTTCTTATTAATGAACTGAAAGGAAACAAGTTTTGGGGCATTAAATTTTGTGTATTGTGCATGATATAATTGTTGGTATATTCCATAGTGAAAAAGTTTTAAAGTTAGGCATTTTTATTGTGTTTATGTTTTCAGACAGATCATAGACTAGACCTAGGGTGCGTGGAATTCTAACATGGCATCAGAGCTACTTTGAAGAGCAATTGGGTCAAAAGTGTGCACAAGTATCAACTCTAAGAGCGAGTTGAGTTGTCTTGTTATTGAAGGATTGACAGCTAGGACAAGATGGATTCTGGATTGAGGTTTGAGGACCGATTGAAAGGGATTTCTAACTACAGTTCGTGGAAGGAAAGAGGCAAGCTAGTGTTGTTGGTGAATGATCTATGGGATTATGCCAGCATCGAGATCAAGGCACCGACTGATGCAACAACTTTGGCTTTGCATCACAAAGTTGATTCGAAGGCCAAGTTGATCATTCTTGATGGAGTCAAGGATCACTTGATATCTCACCTTAATGGGAAAGACACTGCAGGGCACACGTGGGAAGCTTTGAAAGCGTTGTTTCGGAACAAGAACAAGAATCAGAATATGGTATTCAAAGAGCAGCTCAGGGACATCAAGATGGGAAGTTCAGACAATGTCACTTCGTATCTCACAAGAATTTTGCAAGTTCTTGATGAGCTTGTAGCTATCGGGGACAATGTGGAACTATCAAAGTTGGTGAGGACTGCGATAAAGAGCTTCTCATATCAGTGGAAGCCATTCATCAAAGGAGTAGTCTCACGAGAGAATCTTCCAAATTGGAATAGGTTATGGGATGATTTCATTAAGGAGGAACTTTAGCAGAAGAATGATGCAAAAAACGTTTCCCTTGCTAGTAAGCTGAAGAAGGGCAAAGAGAAGTTCATAATCAAGAAGGACTTAACCAAAGTTAAATGCTTTGCATGTGAAGAATATGGTCATGATGCGAGCAAGTGTTCACACAAGAAGAAGAAAGGAGGGAAAGAGAAGAAGCCTGAGACGACGATGGTTGCTCCATCTATGGTTGACGATGATGAGCTCGCCAGGAGATTTGACAAAGAGTTTTCTCTTACCTCTCATTTTTCCGGGAGCACCATTCGTGAGGTTTCTTGGTTCACAGATAGCGAGTGTCAAATCATATGACAGGAAATCGAGAACTATTTGAGAGTCTGACCGAGTAGGAATTTGAAATACATGTAAATATTGGTGATAAGAGTCAGCATGTTGTTAAAGGAACCAAGACTATACCATTAAGGATGGAATTATGTAGATTGTTGTGAGTCCAGGATGTACTTTGGTTACTAGAGCTCAAATGTAACATGCATTCAATCTCAAAAATTGAGGCTAAGGGGCTTGAAGTTATATTCTGGGATGGAAAAGTGAAGCTCAAGCCCAGTAGATCTAACTCTAGCCCGAAGTAGTTCTTGGAGTCAGAGAGAATGGTTTGTATAGGCTAAAGGAAAATCCTATTGACCAAGGAAAGAAGAAGGTTTCTAAGACTTAGAGGGAGTCAATTTCTAAAGGGAATTCACAGATTCAGAGGGAGAGTTAGCAACCCCAGAAGAGTGAATCGAAGGATATTTCCACATCTAAGAAGGAGCCATGGAATAGCTTATTGGAAGCAGGAAGCTTCTAGTAACAGGGACACTTCCAAGAAGGGTTCTATTCTTATAGCAAGTTATGCTTCAGTGACGAATGATGAAGCACATGATGAATGTTGGAGAGCAGTAGTGGAAGATGATTGTGTTCCAGTATGGCAAGCAGAGATACTTCCAAGGAATGGAAGTACCTCCCTCCCTAAGAGAGAGTGTTGCAATTTGGTAGCATCATGAGGTACTTCTCACATCACTTTTGTGTTGGGCACATAAGAATAATTAAAAGGCACAAGAAACATTTAAATTTAATTATATGTCTACTTAAGGGTCAAATCGGGCTCAAGTCGGCAAACAAGGCCAAGAGACATGACTCTTGGGGTTTCACACCCCTTAGAAACGTATAAATACAAGGGTAAAGGAGCATAAAGGATCATTTTCTTGTGTGGTCAGAAAGGCAGCAAAAGAAGTCGCACGTCTAAAAAAAGGCAGTGAACGATAGCTAAAAGGCCTAGTTTTTTGTGGTTTTGGTCTACATAAGGATGGTCATGGGAGGGTTGCAGGAGCCCATAGGGCTGTTGTAGTAGCTCGTTGAGCTTAGGGAGGCATCCATTGGCCTGTGTAAGGTCAAAACAAGGAAGTCGAGGCAGAAAAAGAGTTGATTAAGGCTATTGTAGCAACAAGCAGGGCTAGCTGAGGGGTAAAGGAGCAGACAACATGCTAGTAAAGGCATCAAAGCCCTAAAGTGTTGAGATTTTGTGTAGTGGGGGTAGCATCGGATGTCCTCTAGCTCCCAAAATTTGTGGAGGGACTAGAGTACACATGATCTACAAGACCCAAAAAGGGATTTGGGAAATTTCATCTGGTTTGGAAGATATTTAATTAATTAATTATTTTAATGTATTTCCTAAGTCTAAACTTAGGAAAATTAAATAATTAAAGTTAATTAAATTAAACATGTGATGAAATTGTCTTAAGTCAAAGGGATCAAGCTTTCTTTTAATCTTAGCCATTGATTCAAGATCTGATCATGATTGTTGGTTTCCTAATGAGAAAAGTATAAGGGAAAGGCTTGGGGTCATTTGTAAAGACACATAAGAGGCAGAACACTGAAAGCTAAGCTGAGATTCTACAGTTTGGTTTGCTAAGAATTCTCAGAAGTGTATCAGCTACAGAGAGGGGAGTTTAGGCAAATGGGATGGTCTGATCCCAATGCCTAGAATCAGCAAGAGGCAGAGAGCAGCTTCCAGAGGCAGTGTAGAGAAGCAGCGGCAACAGCAGCAGATAGGGCAGCAGCTGCGCAGCACAGAGGCAACTTCAGCTACGCAAGTGTTGCGCAGTCTCTCCTAGGGCAGGGTTAGGCAGCAGGAGACCCTCAGGGGTTACGCAGAGACCCTCAGGGGCAGCGTAGGGTCTGCATCACCCAGTTTGGGGTTACGCAGCCCTCTCCAGGCCAGCACAGAGGCTGCAGAGGTTGACGCAGAGATTTCAGGGGCAGTGTTGGGGTTTCTAGGGCCAAGATCTGGCTGAGTCCTGTCCTGTAAATCTCGTTTGAGGGTGTGGATCAGTCAATATTTTGGCTTCAAAACAGCAGGTGAGCTACACATCTATATTTTCTCTATCGGGTTTTCCAGATCTGGAACCCAAATTTGTTGTATTCAGAAAACTCTTAAGAATAAAACCCTCCAGAAGCCAGCAGACTGGTTTTCCCGCATTGGGTTTTTTCCAGGGACTTTTGTCCAGAAAATCCTTGTGTCACTTTCTCTATGTGTGCATGTACTTTTTCTAGATCTGAATTGGTGAAAGTCTGTTATGCATTTTGCTTCGATATTAATTTGAATTTTCAGCTTAATAACTTAATTAAGTAGGAGGAGCATAAGTAGATCTAACAGTAGATTTCTGCATAAGTAACATTCAGAAATTTTCACATAAAGGAGTTGGCAGAGGGCCCAAGAAAACTACAGCAGGAAGACCATGGGCTAAAGGATCATTCCCTGGTAAGTTGATTTGTGTCTGAGTAATCTAAAGTGGATTGGTAATGCCCTAGGTTATTACAACAAGTTATTTAAGTGAGTTGCAGGTGTTGTATTTTGGGCAAAAGAGGACCTAAGGGAGTTGGCCTCATCTCTAGGTATTTAGTCAAAGGGCAGACTGGTATTTTGGCATTTGTACACGGATATAAAGGACCATTATCCTAGGTATGGGAGCCCTGCGAGTTTTCTTAATAATGGACTGATAAGAAACAAGTTTTTTGGGAATTAAATTCTATGTAATGTGCATGATCTAATTGTTGGTATATTCCGTTATGCAAAAGTTTTAAAGTTAGGAATTTTCAATGTGTTTATGTTTTCTAGATAGATCATAGACCAACCCTGGGGTGCATGGAATTCTATCAAGTAGGGCCCTTCTTAACTTCTTGGTTAATTGTCCCAAACTGACAATGTATAAGAAATTTGTTGATGCATCAACACATATTAAAGATGCAATGTCATTATGACAGTTGTTGGACAAGTTCATTCCAGAGGTGGACCCATAGAATGTTATCCAAGTCATAACACACACCTTGGGCCCCTACATATAATGAATTGAGCCTACATATAATGAATTGAGAGGGCCTATCCTTCAAAATGAGAAGGTCGACTGCACTAGCAAATTGGAGAAGCATTGAGCATCATGGAAAATCACAAGATGCACGGTTATGTCAGATGGTTGAATTGATTAGAAGGGTAGGACCCTTCTTAACTTCTTGGTTTGCCCCAAGCCGACAATGTTTACGAAATTTGTTGATGCATCAACACATATTAAAGATGCAACATTATTATATGAGTTGTTGGACAAGTTTATTCTGGAGGCAGGTCCATAGAATGTTATCCAAGTCATAACGAACAAAGGTGCGAACTATCTTGCTGTAGGAAGGCTGCATATGATGAAATATCCTGCATTGTTTTGAACTCTGTGTGCTACACATTGCATTAATTCTATTAGCCAGGATATGGGAAAAATTCCTTCTATCTAGGATATTGTTGAATCAACTAGGAGCATCACAAAATTTATATATAATCATGCATTTTTGTTTATCTTGATGACATTCACAAATAACATAGAGTTGGTGTGTCTTGTTATCACGTGTTTTGCCACTAGCTTGATATCTCTTCAGTCTCTCTTGACTTGTATGTGGGAGGTGAAGAGAATGTTCCTTTCAGATGAGTGGCATGCTTTATCATTCAGCGATAAACCGAACAGGCAGGCCAAAGCACTTGGAAGAGAAAATTTTGAAAAATTCATGATGATGCTTCAACACACAAACACCCCTTCGAAAGAAAGGGGGGAACATTAGATACCTAATCCTTAGGGATTGAGGTAAATTGTAAATATACTTTTAAATATAAATGTAGAGGAATATGAAGAGTCAAAGGGAGATAGGAAGAGTCATTTGGAGGTTTTGGAAGGTGAAACAATTGGTCCTCCTCAATATATTTATGAATGGGTCACATTAATGAAATACACACATCCTTGGAGTTATTCCTCATCCTAACAAGTGTAGTCTCAAAAACACTATTTTATTTGTTCATTATCCTACATATTATGGTGGAGGATCTCATTTCTAGAAGGATAAAAATGATGAGGACATAGATGGGAGTTGATATGTGCTTTGCAAGCAAAAATTTTCACAGCGGTTGTATGTTCTTAATATTGCATACAAAGTTGCAGCATAAAGGACATCATTATGGAATGTTTCAATCTCAACAAAACTTGACCGAAATTTCTCCTAAAAATATTAGAAATGCTTATTTTCATGATATTACTAGAAAAGATAGAATGTATCACTTCAAAACAATGTGGGATGGATACTGGTTACCAAAAAAAGACAATAGTAACAAGAATATTTTCTTGTAATTATGTTACTACATCCTCCTATGGAACATCTAAGATCCACATTTCCACGGATCTAGACCAGATGCACCTCTGAAACATGTCTGATTTGGAAGAATCAGAGGATCTTCTCAAGATTCATTTTCAGCTTCCTGCAAACATCAAGCTGGTGGATTCTCCTAAAAATCCATTTTTGTTAAAAACACATTAGGAAAAATTAAATTATAAATTAAAAAGGACAAATTGTGAGGCCCTAAAACTCTCTTTTCTCTGTAACCGCGCCCCCCCCCCCTCGCCCCTTCCCCCTCCAAAACCATCCTAAAACATACAAAATATAAGTTTCTCATACTCTGCATTTTTAATTTGTAAGAGTGATTTCAAGCAAAACATGTCCAGAGATGAATTTTCTATGTTTATGGTTCATGGTTCTTTATATTTATATTTTTTATATCATGTTTACCCATGTCAAGATCTTGACTTATCAGCAATCTGACAGATAAATATCTAGAACCGGTTCCCTATACATTTCCATGAAACTTTGTCTTGCAGCCATTACATTTAAGGATACTGGTTTACAGATTAACCTGTCTCAAAGCAAAATTTGGTCAAATTGTGGTACCCATATCTTAAGGAACAAGTAAATCAAAGATACTGAAATGTTTTTACTGACATTTCCCATGCATGCATGCATCAAAAAGTACAAGAAAAGGTGAAATGAGTATGCTAGTTTCAGAAGTTTAAAACATTGCAATATAGATTAGCAAAATTCAGATCAAGTCGTCAGACCAAAGGCTGTGCATGTTCTGCTACCTTGTAATAAATGATTTCAGCCAAGAGGGGCATCAAGTAAGAGTTTACTGCAAACCAAAGACAATTAAATCACCAAACGGCAGTAAAACTTACAAGCAAAAGGCTTGGTCCAAGGCCTTTGTACAATGCACGCCAGCCCTCATCCCTCAGAATGGTTCTCAGAGCATCTGAATTCAGCCATATATCTCAATAAGAGCTGGAATTACACCAAGAGATGTCGCTTTTGAATATAACAAACACAAATTGAATTCGGACTCTAAACAATGCAATGTGCTTCCATTCCCCTACAGTTTAACTTAATAAATCGTATGACTTTTTTGAGATACAACTAAGATGAGATAGGATAGTTTTATTAATGTCCATGAGTGACCAAAATAGGTGAATGTGGCTAGTGTACGGCAAGCTACAATCGTAGTGTGGGACTGCTGAAGCGTCCCAAAAAAGAAAAAGAAATACAAATATGATGCGATATTCCCACTTAGCATCATTGCTAAGTGAAATATCAATTTTGGCAAATTTTGTCTTAATTTGTGTTTGCACTTAGGGAATGTGGGTTTAAACTTTAGAGGCCCCACATGTAATTTTGACTTTAAGCAAGCCCGGACATTAGAGTTGGAGGGAAATATTGCAGCCTTAGTGGAGCGTTGGGGCCATCCATGGATAATTACGGTCCACATGAGGAAGTATGCTCTCATTGGAGCGAAGTTGGTGGGGGAAAGTCGAGTTGGGCCCACATACGCATTTTGGAGGCTCTCTGACAAAAAGAGCAAGAGGCACTCATTTGGCTCATTCATGATCATTTGCAAAATTGTCTTTGACATAGCACGCTTGAGCTGAAGCCAAGTCTGCAAGTGTTCAGCACATGAGTGTTTCCGAGAAGAAACCTCAACCCTTGCTTCGGTGGACTTCGAGTGCCAGCCCAAGGAGAGAGTCCTACCAATTCCATTTCGTACTAACAGCAGAGAACTCGAGTTTGCGGAGGGGTTCAGCAGTAGTAGCGTAGTGATTGCGCAGTCCTTGGAGAAGCCACACTTGGTTGTTGAGGAGAGAAGGGAGTTTGGGCCTAAAACTTGAAGAGGAGTTCGGGGAAGTGTTTTGAGGGAGATTGCAGTCGTTTTTGGGACTCTTTGCAGCAGGATTCACAGGTGGGTCGAATTATCCAGCAATAGAGTCATTGAGGGAAAAGAGGGCAATTTTCAAGGTCAACCACTGTCCAATTCCTTCGTGGGTTATCTGGGTATTTGGTGGAGAGGCCGGAATTAATTTGGCATAATTTTCTGGGCAGACTTGAGGGGTCAAACAGGGATCCAAACTCAACCAGCAACTAGAGGAGCTAGGGGAAATTGGACCGAAATTCCGGGATCAGCATTTGGCCAAACCATTTCTGGATTTTGGTGGGTTATTGGAGGAGAGACAGGGGTTAATTTCCCGGAATTTTTTGAGCACCAGAAGAAGGTCAAATAAACCATTCTTTACAGCTAGCAACTCAATTTCTGGGTGATCAGCGTAGATCCATAGAAGGGACAGCTACGCAGTAGTTGGGGCACTTGCTTTCATCACTTGGGCTTTGCTAGCTTGCCTTGGGCAAGCCCGGGTGCACACTTTCCAAATATCAGATTGTAACACCATTTTTTTATAATAAAATAGCTTAGAACAGCACAGTTTTTGGCTCTATAGTGGGCGTCTGATTTGTGTGCAAATTTTATGTGTATTTTTGCTATGGTTGTTAAGCATATCATGGTATATTTCCATTAGGAAAATTACATATGATGAAAAATAAAAGTAGCCAGCATAGGATTAGAGAGTATAGGCAGCTCCTAAGTGCCATAAAAGAAAAGGAAACACAAATATGATAAAAAAGAAAAAGTATTGACTGAGGAGCAGCCAACCTTAACATAGAGAGAGAGAGGGAGAGAGATTATGCCATACTGAATGTTCAAGTAAATGTTGGGGTAAAAAAAAGAACATTCCTTTAGTCATCCATAACTTTGAGCAACCCAATGAGATAATGTCCTCTGAGGTAGGTACGAAGGATATGATTTCCTAATCGTAAATAGAACACAAGCAATCACACCTTGCTGATCCTAAAATGCAAAGAAAAGAGTATATGATGGTGTTTCCATCGACAGCCCTCACAAGCATTTTCCAACTTTAGCATAGGCTGTTTTACACTTCCTGTTATTTTACTGAGTATGCCTTCTCCATACACATCTGACTGTAAGGGTGTAACAAATAAAAAATATGAGATGAATTTTTCAAAATAGATAAGGTTTTAAAGTGACAATCATTCCCCATCGTTGCAGCTACAGAACAAGAAATGGAAAACTTTTTAAAAATAACATGACCATTAGCGGAAGTGAATTATAAAAACCTTCTAGGTAAGAACTAATTATCTGTCACTGCTCATAATATTTCACGCAAATCACGTGTATCGGCAATGTGGTTCCTATCCAGTTGCCCTAGTAACATGCTTAGAATATTGCTTTTAGGATTTATTCAAAAATGACGATGCTAGGATTTGTGTTAATTGTCTCAAATGAATTTTTGCAGAACATGCCAAATGCAGCCATCAAACTGCAGTGTAAAATAAACTGAAATTGAGACTTTGATAGAATTGAAATAGATTATGAGAATATATTGTATTATGGTGTACGCAGTTTCTAAAATTGAGCTGGCTTAACCATCGTTAATCAATAAATTAATTAACAAACATAATAAATGTGTTTGAGGGATGCATTTCTTCAAAACGACCCTAAGTCTGACTTAGGAAAATTAAAAGATTAAAGTTAATTAAATTAAACATGTGATGAAAATGACTTAAGTCACATGGTTCAAGCATCTTCTAATCTTAGTCGTCGATTCAATATTAGATCACGGTCGTTGATGTTTCAACGAGAAAAGTGTAAGAAGAGAGCTTGGGGTCAATTGGAGAACACACACAGTGGCAGAGCACTGAAACTAAGCTAGAATTGTAGGGCGTGGTTTGCTAAGAATTTCAGAATTGTTTTAGCTGCAGTGAGGGGCAGTGTTGGCGTGAGGGATAGTTTGATTCCAGGCCAAGAGTACAACGAAGGCAGAGAAGCAACGGACCAGAGCAGCGCAGAGGAAGCAGCAGCTACGCAGAGCATCCATAGCCCAACAGAGGCAGCAGGAGGCCAGGAGGGTTGACGTAGTGCCATAGAAGGTTGACGCAGTCCTTGGAGGATTGACGTTGGCCAGCCAGGGCAGCGCAGGGGTAGCGTAACCCAGTCTGGGGTGACGCAGGCCCTTCCTGAGCAACACAGGGGCTCATGCAGGCCATCAGGGCTGACGCAGAGGGCTTCACAGCAACGCTGGGGTTTCTGAAGACTGAAAAGGGTTGAGTTCTGTAAATCTCGTTTCAGGGTGTGAATCAGACAATTTTTTCTGTCTCTGGAACAGAGGTATAGCTGCATATTTTATTTCTCTGTCGTGTTAACTAGTTTGGTGCCCATATCTGTTGTACTTATAATCTGCTTAATAATAAAAACCCTCCAGCAGCCAAAAGACCGGTTTTCCCGAATTGGGTTTTTCCGAGGACAATTTTCAAAAAAATCCTTGTGTGTCACTTTGTCATTGTGCATGTTATTCAGTTTAGATCTGTATGTAGGTTGTTAATGTATTTACTTCGATGTTAATGCTGAAGATTTCAAATTAATAACTTAATGTAAGTAGGAGAAGTAAATCATAAATTTAACAGTAGGAATTTTGTTTGAGCACATTCAGAAATTTTCACAAATACGAGCCCTTTCTAGCCCACTGGAAATCCCAGTGTTGCCTCTCCTGGCACTGTGTCAGCTCTGCGTAGCTGTTAGAGCCTCTGAGCAACATAGGTTGCTCCTATGTCGCCCCTTTGAGCTCGGCGCAGCCTCTGCGTCACCCTGAAGGGCCTTTGTGAACCTGGCTAGGTTGCATCTCTCCTACTGGGTCTCTGCGCTGCTTGGTACGGATTTGCCTCTCTGCCTATGTATTCTCGGCCTCAGACTGAATATCCCTTGTCGATCTGCCCCTCACCAGCACTATAAGCTCACTCGAAAATTCTCAGCAAACCGCACCCCAGAATTTTGACTTAGCTCAAGTGCTACCGCTCTTTGTGTGTCTTCTCCAACTGACCCCAAGCCTTCATTTAATACTTTTCTCGTTGAAAAATCAACGACCATTATCTAATCTTTAATCAACAGCTAAGATTAGAAAAGACTTGATCCATGTTACTTAGAACATTCTCACCCACATGTTTAGATTAATTCCCTTTAATTATTTAATTTCCCTAAGTTAGACTTAGGGTCTCCATTAAAATAATTAATTTTTGGAATAACTTAGGCTCTCGGTGGAATTTCTCCAAACGATTTCTGGGACTTGGAGATCTCATGTGTTCTAGCCCCTCCACAAAGTTTCGGAGCTAGAGCACATCCGATGCTACCCAAAATCTCAACACATTAGAGAGGGAGACGCAAAGTCACCTCAACAGACTTTATGTGCCGACTAGACCAGTGAGATGAACCAACATTAGTTGCACAGGGTGCAGCGTTCGTGGGTTCGAAGGTCAGTTTTATGAATGGGAGTTCGTGCATTTGATCCCTCTCTTGGGGTTGGATGGCGAGAGATTTTGAGATGGTACACGATGGAGTGGGTTAGGTGTCGGGATATATCCATGGCCATAGTTCCAAAAGGGTCATGGGTTACCATAGGGGCTCCAAGGCCAGACTATTACTAGGATCCAAGTGGCCTCCCCCATCACATCAAGGATTTGGTTGGTGATAGCAGCAACTCTATGATGGATCCAATGCTTGAGTGGATACTCACTTTTAGATTTCCATCTAAGTTTCGGACAACCCTACTGACAGGATGGATTGATAGGGGAGTAGGAAAATTTCGTGAGTTGCCATGGCACGCTAGCCGGACATGGGGTCGTAGGAGGATCAACACACTCTAGCAGGGGTTGATCGAAGTCTTGAAGATTGTAACTAGGTTCGGTCTTCATAATTTGTACTTGAGTCAAAATATAATGTACTTGTCAAAAGAATAAAAAAAAGAATTTATATTATTATTAAATGACTTATTAAAGCATGGGTTTCATGCTTGGGTCATATTATTTTAGGTCAAAGTCCCCATTGTGGACTTCTAGGATTTATTCTTAGTTTATAGAGTCATTACAGATTTAAATTGACCCCTCTTGGGCTTTTGAATCATCTAAATAGGTCTAATACTGAGTCAAAAATGAATTAAGGAACCTCCACACCAAGTCGCCCATAATGTGATCAAGTCGACCTCAACCCCAGAAATTCGAGCCCGTCACAAGCCTATATATACAAGGAGATCGAACTCATTTGGAGTATCCTCTCACTCACAGAGATTCAATATCTACTGTTGCATAGGAAAAAGTGTGAAGTCAAGGAAGGGGTCAAAAGGAGTGCCATTTTGGACAAGCTAAAGGAGTGAAGAAAAATCAAAATTTTGGTGTCTCTCTCTCTTTCTCACGTGCCCTAGATTGGCAGATCGAAGTCCCTCATCAATGGCAAGTAGATTGAAGTCCCTCATTGTTTTGTCCCTTATTAGGGTTGCCACTAAGATGTTCCTTAGTCATCTTGAAGTATTGAAGTATAGTCTCTTGTTGAGCATGTTTGTAAAGTCTAATGCTTCTGCTACTATAAAATTTTGTTATGACTAACTTCATGCTTCTATAGAATTGGTTGTACTTGTTGTCTAAGTTGTGAAGGTACATGATGAGAAGGATGGAATCCATGAAAGATTCTCCAACACCAAAAGAAGAAAGTTAATCTCCCTACATTAAGAGGGAGCCTGCATAGAAGAAATCTCCCTGGTTAAGAGGGAGGGCATGACATAGTTTTTGATTGGAGAATACATTCTAAAGGATATGTTGCTACATGTGACATAAGAAAGTAAATTATTGAGGAATCTTCTCTCAAAGATCCGATTGGTATTCCTACTGAGATAAGTTGAAGAGCAACATCGAAACCCCGTAGTTTTGTTTTGACTATATATTTGGAAAGTGTATTGCTGATTGGGGTTGTGTTTGTACAAGTAAATCTCTTGAAGGTTTGATAAGCATGATGGTTGTCGATCAGTTTGATCAGGAGAGATTTGCTGTTAAGGCTTTGTGAGTGAAGCATTGCCTAAAAAGACATCGGGTCAGCATTTTGTTTTGATGTCTGGTAGGGAGGGTGGCATCAGGTGGATGTTCACCTAGTTCCTTGGTTTGATGGTTAGTAAGTAAGCCTGATGGTACCTATAGAGGCTGAAAGCTTTAGTCCATCTTTGTCCCACTTGGATAGATTGCCTTGGTCAAGAATCTAATCCATGGCATTGTAGTGCCTAAATTGTTGAGAGACCTATGGATAGATTGCCCTAGTCAGGAATCTAGTCCATGGCATTGAGGTGCCTAAAAATTCTTCATAGTTCACATAGTTGAGATCTTCCTTGTATATTATGAATACCTCCCTAGTTAAGAGGGAGTGTTGAAGATTGTAACTAGGTTTGGTCTTCATAATTTGTACTTGAGTCAAAATATAATGTACTTGTCAAAAGAATAAAGAAAAGAATTTATATTATTATTAAATTACTTATTAAAGCATGGGTTTCATGCTTGGGTCATATTATTTAAGGTCAAAGTCCCCATTGTGGACTTCTAGGATTTATTCTGAGTTTATAAAATCAATACAAATTTATTGACCCCTCTTAGGCTTTTGAATCATGTAAATAGGTTTAATCAATGTTGCACGAAACGCCCACACCCCCCCACCAAGGATCCAAACCAGGAATCGCGTCCCGTACGAATCCGTGGGGGATCAGTCGTCGGATCTGTTATCGTTCTATAATTTTAAGATTGACAAGAATAATCAGAAAATGACAACATCAAAACCACTATGGAGCCTAGGATCTAGCCCTCCTAGACTCAGAGAGGGATCTCTCTTTAAAATTTAGCTTTGTTTTTGTGAGTTTTGATATTAGGCTAGTTATACTAATTGTTAAGGTTTCTTTTTTATTCATAATTTGGTTGGATCAAGGGATTTGTTTAAACTATTACCATTGGGCCATGAAGTCATAACAGGCTGGGTTGTTGCATCAATTTTTCCAGAGCATTTGCAAGGCAAGCTAGCTATAGTTATTGGATCTTTTAAAACATAATGAATTATGGAGTGAAAGATAATGTGAATTCAGTAGTGGTCAAAAAGCAATTAAGTATTTTTTAACCAGACTTTAGAAGAGAAACACTTATATTGTAAACACATCCAAAATTAAGGTGCTCTATCAGCAAATCTCATTCTTTAGATTCATGTTTTACAATTAGAATCAATTGAAACATTGAAAGAAATAACAGTGGAAAAAATTAAACACAGTAAAGAAAAAACATCACCGGATAACTATAGCTCAAGAATATTGCAAAATGGTCTTTTATTATTGATGCCCCAGCTCCAAAATTACAGTGCTCCAATAGAAAGGTTTACAATCTAGGGTCCAACACCTGATACTGAACAGAAATGCAATATTTAACTAATTCCTAGTGATTGTCGTATCTACATGGGCAATATGCTATTTATTACAATAATGATTTGAAATTTGACAAATGTGACCACAAAGTGGACACGATAGCATAACTGTGACATGTGGCCCTAATCTCCAGAAGGTCGTTACTGTATTCTTCAATCTGTTGTTGTGTTGGCAGATTTAGATAATCTGATGCTGATATGTTGTGCCGATACGTTGATTTGCAGAATTAATTGATTTGCTAAGTTGGTTGTCTTGCTGATGCGCTGAGTTGTCACCCTTCTTGGTAATCACACAATTTCTCCCACTGTTGTGCATTCGGGATCTTGATCCTAATTAACTTCCTGTAAATCTCATCGGTCTCTGTGAACTTCATAAAAGTTGGCCTTAACTGAAAAATATGTTTGATTTCATGTTGTATGTATAAATCATTATCCATAGCCTCTAGGAAGGCTCTTCCAGTCATTGATCTTTTTATTCCAGCAAACTTTGTTGTGTCTTTGGAAATCTCCTTCAGCTTCTTTACATAATCCGCCCTGTGCATGAGCTTATCATTTATCACAAAAAGAGATGGAAATCCTTTTTTGGTCAGTGGTTCAATTATGTTGAACAATCTGCTGACACCAATTTGTAACTTGTAATATTCCCAATTAGCTTTCAGCTAGTTGGAATATTAAATTTTGTTTTTACTTCTTAGTTAGAAGAATAAGAGAGTAGAGAGACCCATAAATCTCATTAGTAGGAATAAAATCACTCCTAATATGAATGGGGGTCATCAAAGTAGCTAGATAAAGCACCCTTATGTGTGAATAGGGGATGAAGCATGTGGTATGGGTCAACTTTGACCAAATCAACAGCGTTGGTATGGAGGGAGTGGACATTCAATGAGAGACAATGCAGTTTTGGAGGGAGATTCTTTGCATAGAAGTAGTGGCTTTAATGTGTGGAGTCCAAGGTGAGGAAGCTCACCAAGCATATAAGGAAGGGAATGGCAGCCATGGAAATCATGTTATGACTTGTTGCTCTCTTCAGTTGTTTAGCAGAGACTGCAGTGTTGTTTAGCACAAGGGTGTTCCCGAGCGGGAATCCCACCCTTATCCTCAGGGGACTTCGAGTGCCCACTCAGGAGAAGTCATTGAGCATTATTTCCACTATCCGACATCAGGCCAAGCTACAGCTTTCTTCTACAACGCGGTTTCTGTTTAGAGTTGTGCTGTGTTGCAGGGTGCAGCAATGGAGGGTTTGATTGGGCCATTTATGAGCTTGTCTTCAGTGGAGGAAGCATTCTTTCCATTGAGAGATCAGTAAGGAAAGCCCCTGGGCTTCATTTCATATTTTGGCACCAGGCCAAGTCACCATCATACCCTACAGTGCAGTTTCAGTGTTAGACTGTGTTATTTTATTGAGCAGTTGCAGGGGAGGTTTCAATGCCTCATTTGGGGTGTTTGCTTCTCAGTGAAGGGATCAGCGTTTCACTTGAAGAGTCCATTAGAGGAGTGCCATTCAGTTTACATAAGTTTCAGCCACCTCCTTCTATGTGCTTCAGTTGCAGTGTTTCTTCAGTCTTAGGGCTGTAGATCACCATTTGTATTTTGTGTATTTTCGGAGACCCTTTCTGGGTTGTCTAGGAAAAATGTTTGGGAGCATAGATCTCCATTTCTAGCATTGTATGAGCATTGTATTATCAAATCCATATATTCACATTTTCCAGTAGCAGTGTTATTCACTAAAACTATGTTGTATTGGCTTTAGGCATTTTGTGTAGCAGCTACGTTTCATGTTTTGGTGCTTTTGGGTATTGGAGGCTTCTCTTGCTTAGCTTGAGGGGTTTGCTCTCCAAGATATTGTATACATTTTTGTTGTTATACTTAATAGCATGGGTCTATTTTTGGCTCATGCTTGATGTATTGTTATTTGCTGTTGTTTCCCATCTTTATGTGCTATATTGTTGCTCTCCCAATTTTGGGATATTACAGTGGTATCAAAGCATAATCTTGACTTAGCCTGTGCAGCTTCAGCGAATATGTCATCAGAAGAAGGAGATCCTCTCACAAACAGAGAGAAGAGATATCTCAAAAGAAACCGGAGATATGATTATGCAGATGATAAAGAAGACAAGGGCAAAACTCCCATATCAGGAGAGGAGGATGACAAGAAGTTCCTTATGCTTCTTCTTCGAACCATGCAAGATATTGCAAGAGAAATCAAGGAGATGAGGATGGATAGACACAAAGAATTCCCTAAAGGGTTTCTACATGGAGAAGGCTTCGACATTTCACATCACTGGCATTATCAACCAGTGAAGCAACATATTTCCCAACGCTCCACTATGCCTACATACTTAACAGTGGGAAATGGAGGGTTTCAAGAACAAGAAACTCTTGAAGATTACTTTCTTAAGTATGAGTCTCAATCTCAGAGATTCAAAGATCATTTGAGCTTCCAAGAGTTTTGTCAGACAAGGACAATAGGAGACCTCAGCATCACAATAGAGGTGGAAGATTCATACAAAACAATGATCTTCACCCGACTACGGGTAGATTCTTCTTACCCACTTTTGATGGGTCATCCAAATGTACAGCCAAATCATGGGTAGAGAAGTTAGACATCTACTTCCAGTTGAACCAAGTACCGGAGATGGAAGCCATCAAAATAGCAGCGCTGCACCTTGAGGGTGAGGCACATGATTGGTGGTTTCATGGTCTTTCTACATTGGGGCATGCCAATGTGACTGCATATTTAGAGTTCACCAGGAGGTTGGTGGAGAGGTTTGATCGAAGAGACCTGGAGGCACCTTTAATTGAGCTAGCTAAGCTCAAACAGGCAGGTAATCCAAAAACTTACATTTCTGAATTTCTAAAACTTTCTGTTAGGGTTCTTGATTTATCTGCAGCTAGGAGGGTCTATATGTTTATTGATGGGCTAGCAGAATCCCTACATGGGTTGGTTAAGTCAATCAAACCAACTACCCTTCAAGATGTCGTTGAAAGGGCTAGATATCTACAAGATGCTTTGCCAAGGGCAAAGGCAACATTTCAGCAAAAGCCCACTTTTCCATCAAAGGGAAAAGATGAGAAGGCTCATCCTTCAAAGGAGAGCCAAAACAAAGTACCTCTTAGTGATGATGTTCGAAGAGACTTGAGGAGAAGGAAGCTTTGCTTCACATGCCAAAAATCATGGGCACTCAGACATAGATGTGTAGCAGGGAAAGCACACTATATAGAGGTATTTTCTAATGATGAAGAGGAAGAAAAAGAGGAACCAGAAGGAAGTCACAGCGTCGAGATAGCAAAAAAAGGATCCACCATCACCAAGAGGTGGGAATGGAGCATTTTCTCCAATTGGAGGGGCCCTTGCATCATTGAGAGGAGTACCCAAGTACTTGACCCTGAGAGTTCGAAGTTCCATTCAAGATCAGAGGGTATCATTGTTGATTGACAGTGGGGCTACCCACAACTTTATTGATGCCCAGTTACTGTAGAGGAGGGCCATACCTACTGATGGTTTTGAGGGATTTTCAGTTTTGGTCCCAGGAGCTAGAACGATGCAATGCATGCATTATGTTTCATCTTTATCTGTCACCATGGGGACATATAAATTGACTGATCACTTCTTTGTGGTTGACATACCTGACACTAATGTGATATTGGGTGTGCAGCGGTTGATTACTTTGGGGAAAGTCACCACAGATTGGGAGACTTTGCAGATGGAATGGACAGATAAAAAGAGTGGTAAGCATCAGATGATTAGGGGCATGCACACTTATCCCTCTCAAACAGCTTCCACATAGAAAACAGAGCTGGATTTGCGCATTGGAAGCAAGGACCTAACAGTCCATTCAGTTATGCAGCTAACTTTGGCCCATGACACATTATTGTTTAGAGGCATTTCACCTAGGAGGCCACCAGATCAGGATTTGATGAGAGATGTCTCACAAAAGGTTGCACCACTCATACATCCAGGAGCGGTGAGAACCTTGGGAGGACTTGGTACAGAGCAAAGAGTCTTGGGCGGGCTCAAGGAGGAGGGAGACATTCTCCCAATATCAGTATTACCCACTCTCACCGAACATCTTGCGCTGAGAAAAGATGTTTCAAGGATGGATGATGGCACCATCATGGTGCAAGGAGACCACTCCACGGCTTTGGAGAATCAGAAGATACTTCCACATAGGGAGGAATCTTCCACACATGGTAGAGGTTGGTGGCCACTCATGCATACATTGGCCAAACTCAGAAGGTTTTGGATGGGTGATAGCTTCCCATGGAAGGCTAGCCTCCAAAAACTTCAACCTTCACTTGAGCATGAGCAGCTATAGGAAGAGCAGCAGAGGCACGATAGCAGCATCCCGGTATATGACTTTGGCATGGGAGATGTCAAAGAAGAAGGCAGCCACATGACAGGTGCTTTACATGGTAGATCAGCAGCTCTGTCATTATTGGGTATTGATCCTTATTGGAGATCCCAACTGTTGGTGGAATACTCCAAGGATCTCTTTTCATGCAGGATACTTGATGGCCAGTTATCAGATGAGAGATATGCAGTGAGAGATGGGGTCATCTATTTTCAGAGTAGGATCTTCTTGACTAGAGCCTCTAAGCTCAAGGAGAAGCTATGACATGCAGCATATGAGGGTTTTCTCTCCAGCCACACTGATTTCATGGGAGCATACCGTACTATCATGGAGGGATTCACTTGAGAAGGCATCAAAGAAGAGATGCACCATCATGTCAGGAGATGCATGGATTGTTTGGAGATTGAGGAGAGACATCACTCTTTGGCAGAGTTATCACAGCCACTTCCTTTCTCATTGGGAATAAGAGGAGGCCCATCTATGAGCCACTTGACCAGCTTGCTCGAGGTACATGGTAAGGATTGCGTTTTTGTGCATAATGATTCACTAACTGAGTGCATGTATTCCTTTGCCATTCATGTACAGTACATTGCTCCAAAAGGGGGCACTCTTTTCTTTAGATTGCATGATCTACTTGGAGCCACAATCAGTGATGGGCATGGCCACTCCCTAGCAGATTTTGGGGAGATGATGTCTTATTCAGGGTGTGCTCAATTGGCACCACATTCACCTTCTCCAAGCCTATAAGAGGATTGGGGCAGCAAGCAAGTGGTTGGGAAACCACTCATCATATCATATTCTGAGGCAGTTAGGAGTAAAACTGCGCTGGTTGCACTTGAGGGACCATTGTCCTTCTCCGGTATTACACATGGCAGCTAGTATGACCTTGATTATGATCCCATATGTTGATGATGTTCTTATCATTGTTGTGGGCGTGATTGGAGGGATGACACATGGATTGGATGTGCCCATGGGGAATGAGTTTCTCCACATTTCTTATGCTTCATGCTTCAGGGAGAACATTGGGCAACCCATGATTGCTACATTAGACCACTTGTTTCCTTAAGGGATGAGCCATTTGGTTAACTTGAGCACTTGGGAGATGCATCTCATGAGCACTTGGGAGGAGCATTTCATGGAAGGATTGAATGGGGGACACATGGTTCATGAGTGGAGAGCTTATCACATGGAGGTGTCACAAGGGAAGGAGGAGAAGAGTTGAGCACTCACCTTTACAGTTGCTTGAGGACAAGCAACATTTGGGAGGGGAGGACTGTAATATTCTCAATTAACTTTCAGCTAGTTGGAATATTAAATTTTGTTTTTTCTTCTTAGTTAGAAGAATAAGAGGGTAGGGAGACCCATAAATCTCATTAGTAGGAATAAAATCACTGCTAATGTGAATGGGGGTCATCAAAATAGCTAGATAAAGCACCCTTATGTGTGAATAGGGGATGAAGCATGTGGAATGGGTCTACTTTGACCAAATCAACAGCGTTGGTATGGAGGGAGTGGACATTCAATGAGAGACAGCTTAGTTTTGGAGGGAGATTCTTTGCATAGAAGTAGTGGCTTTAATGTGTGGGGTCCAAGGTGAGGAAGCTCACCAAACATATAAGGAAGGGAATGGAAGCCATGGAAAGCATGTTTTGATTATTATTTTGATTATGGTCTGTTATGACTTGTTGCTCTCTTCAATTGTTTAGCGGAGACTGCAGTGTTGTTTACCACAAGGGTGTTCCCCAGCGGGAATCCCACCCTCATCCTCGGGGGACTTCAAGTGCCCATTCAGGAGAGGTCATTGAGCATTATTTCCAATATTCGAGATCAGGCCAAGCTACAGCCTTCCTCTACAGCGTAATTTCTGTTTAGAGTTGTGCTATGATGCAGGATGCAGCAGTGGAGGGTTTGATAGGGCCATTTCTGAGCTTGTCTTCAGTAGAGGAAGCATTCTTTCCATTGAGATATCAGTAAGGAAGGCCCCTGGGCTTCATTTCATATTTTGGCACCATGTCGAGTCACCATTATCCCCTACAGCGTAGTTTTAGTCTTAGACTGCATTATTTTATTGAGCAGTTGCAAGGGAGGTTTCAGTGCCTCATTTGAGGTGATTTCTTCTCAGTGAAGGGATCAGCCTTTCACTTGAAGAGTCCATTGGAGGAGTGCCATTCAGTTTACATCAGTTTCAACCACCTCCTTCTATGTGCTTCAGTTGCAGTGATTCTTCAGTCCTAGGGCTGTAGACCACCATTTGTATTTTGTGTATTTTCGGAGACCCTTTCTGGGTTGTCTAGGAAAAGTGTTTGGGAGCATAGATCTCCATTTCTAGCATTGTATGAGCATTGCATTATCAGATCCATATATTCACATTTTCCAGTAGCAATGTTATTCACTAAAACTGCACTGTATTGGCTTTAGGCATTTTATGTAGCAGCTACATTTCATGTTTTGATGCTTTTGGGTATTAGAGGCTTCTCTTGCTTAGCTTGAGGGGTTTGTTCTAAAATATATTGTATACATTTGTTGCTGTTATACTTAATACCATGGATCTATGTTTGGCTCATGCTTGATGTATTGTTATTTACTGTTGTTTCCCATCTTTATGTGCTATATTGTTGCTCTCCCAATTTTGGGATATCACATAACCGATGACACTTTTCTTCTAACTGTGTTACCAATCTCTTTTTGTTGAGTACCTTCTTGACTTCTAGGATGATTGTTGTTTTGTCCTCCACTCCTAATGCTTCCAACTCAAACTTGTTCTTGGAATTCCGGAATTTGATAATATTATTTTTTATTTCAGTCATGCCTGTCAGTTCTCTGTTTGCTTTGTGTAAATTTTTGTAGATGTTTTATGCTTGATGCAACTTCACTTATCCCCAATATCAAACAGCAATCACATAAACAAGAAAGTAAAATGCTGATAGAACATACTAGTAGATTGACAGAAGACAAGCCAAAAATTACACTTAACTTGATCAGCAAAATATGTGTGTTGTGGTGCGTTCCGGCGGTAAACAGGATGCTTCAACCAGCGAAGTCTCAATACGGTCAGCCAACCAGAAGTGTCACACATCCCTCTCGGACAGCAATATTAGTCAACAAAAGTCAATGCTGTCACAGTCAATGATCAACGCAAAACAGCACCAGCAAAAAGTCAACACAGCTCAGTCAAAGTCAACGGTCAACCTCGATTTCTATGCCAAAAAATGCAGACTGCAGAAATCGGATTTTTGACCAAGATTTGGGTTAGTTTGACCATGCATTGAGAAAACTCAACGCTGGTTAACTCTGTGCTGAAAACCCTAGGTCGAAAATAGAAATCCTTTTGCTGCATTTCCCATGTGTGGAGAAGAAGAGACTCCAAGTGATGATCGAACCAATCAGATGAGGAGAGAGAATGTGTGATGATGGATGAGTGAAAATGACCTCCAACGTTGACCTATTCATATCCATAAGTGAGGGTGTGTGACACAACTGCTGGGGCTTCAAGCCTACATTTCATTTCAGGTCGACCTGCACATTTTGAATAAATTCAAAATAAATGTTCTGGTCATCGGATCAAGATGATCTTTAGATCAACCTTGCACCTCTCCAAAAGAGAAATCCAATAAAAATATTGGCATCTTCATCTAAGCATCACAACATGGACTTTTGGACCTAGTTGTCCAAAATTAACACTCCCTCTCAACTAGGGAGAACTCCATCCACCTGTGCCATCCAAACATCGTGCGTCATCCCGTCGTAACTTCCTTCGCTGGCTTCTTTATTTCAGAACAAAAGTGGGTCAGTCACAAAGACATCATTCCTGGCTGAAAAATTCAACCCAGAGGTCCGAAACCTCACTAGACTTGATCCCAGATCAAGTAGTTGGACACGTGCCATCCTAGACATAGAGAATACGGCAATCTCCGATGCGTCCATCGGCCTTTGCTACTGGTCTCTAGCTTTTTCCACCTCACTAACCAAATGAGAGCTACTTCCCATGAGTCCCAGACTCAATGGGTAGGATGCATACGGGGCACAAATCATGAGAGGCGAACCAACTCAACATCATAACGGTGGGGCAAAATCACCACAAGGTTCGGCAAGCCTAGCCTCGTGTGTGCTTATAGCTCCGAGAAGCTATCCACAAATTCCCCCAGAGCTCCCAGAGCTCATCGTCCAACGGGACCCTCAG
Source organism: Pinus albicaulis (assembly GCA_034641835.2). NCBI lineage: Eukaryota > Viridiplantae > Streptophyta > Pinopsida > Pinales > Pinaceae > Pinus > Pinus albicaulis. Next base: position 798,036,791 of record CM076572.1, on the reverse strand, counting down.
CATAGGGTCGTTCCATGATTCCAAGATTCTCACAGAAGGTTAGGAACTTGACCTTCCCCAAAGGCTTTGTGAGAATGTCCGCAACCTGCTCATCAGTTCCTATATGATTGAGACTTACGGAGCCTCGCTATACCATATCCCAGATAAAGTGGTACCTGATATCAATATGCTTGGATCGATCGTGGAACATGGGATTCTTTGACAAACGAATCCCCCTCTGGTTACCACAAAGGATAATGGTGGAATCTAGCACATGCTCAAACAGCTCTCTGAAGAGCTTTCGCAACCAAGTGACTTCACAACAGGCCATACATGCTGCAATGTATTAGGCTACTGACTTTTGCTTCCTGCTCGAAGCAGACCTACGTATGAAACAACATCCAAATGTGCTATTGCGATCCACCACACTGCCAGCCCAAACGGCATCAGTGTATCCATGGAGTATCATGCTTCCGGTAGTGTACCTTAGCCCCTGGTCTATCGTGCCCCAAAGATATCTCAAGAGTTTCTTGGCACCAACCCAGTGAATGTTATGAGGATCAACCATGTGTTGACTCAAAGTACTCACTGCACAACATACGTCCAGATGGATGTTCACTAAGAACATCAGGGCCCCTACAAGTTGACGATACTCAGAAGGATTTGCTAGCATGGGCCCAGCAGCGCTGCCACTCAACTTCCTAAAGTTGAGCTCCATCGGTGTCAACACAGACTTACAGTCCACCATTCCAAATCTTTCCAGAAGCTTCACAATATATTTTTCTTAAGAAAGGAAAATCTTGCCAAGTCTCTGCTACACCTCCAGGCCTAGGAAGTAACGCATCAATCCTAGGTCCTTCTTCTCTAACTCAGCAGCGAGCTCCCTCTTACACTGATGAATGAGAGGGTCAACACCTGTCAAGAAGAGGTCCTCTACATACAACACCAGAATGAGAGGCTTTTCTCTATCAACCTTGAAGTAAAGGTTTGAAACACCATTACTACGAGTGAAGCCCAGCTTCATCAGGTAGCTATCTATCCTCTCGTACCAAGCTCTGGGTGCTTGCTTCAACCCATAGAGGGCTTTCTTCAACCTGCAAACATGGGTGTCCCGATCCTGGACTTCGAACCCCAGAGGTTGCTCCACATACACCTCTTCCTTTATCGCACCATGCAGAAATGTGGTCTTCACACACATCTGATGAAGATTCTATCTTTGCGTAGCAACAAGGGCTATGATAGATCGGATGGTGGTATATCGGGCCACAGGTGCAAATATGTCATCATAGTCTACACCTTCCTTTTGAGAGAAGCCACGGGCAACGAATCTTGCCTTGAATTTTTCAGCACTACCATCAAATCCATGCTTGATCTTATAGAGCCATTTCCAGGTGACAGTTGCTTTGTCCTCCGGTCTTGGAACCACATCCCAGACACCATTCTTCAAAATGGACTCATATTCTTCATGCATAGCATCCTTCCAGACTTGATGCTTTACGGCTTCTTCAAAAGATAGAGGCTCAGATTGTACGATTATACTCATGGCTGCTAGATACCCTTGGTATCTATTTGGCTTCTTGCTTTCACAGAATGTCCCCCTTGGGGCCATATGATTCTCGGCATCCTCGAGAGTGTCCCTGAGCCATGATGGTCTTTTCCTCATTGAAGGAGGTGGATCAATAGGGTTCATCGGTCCTTCAACATCGGGCATCGTCTCATCCTTCGGTTCTTCTTGATTTCCAAGTCTTGCTTCATGATCTTCCTCAGATCTCGGAAGATTGATTACTTTCCTCAGGGAAGCATCTTCGTCAAAGGTAACATCGTGGCATATCTCCACTTCCCTTTGACTAGGCACATAGACTCTATAGGCCTTTGAAGTTTCTCTATAGCCCACAAACATTTCCTTCTTTCCAGAAGCATCCAGCTTGCTCCTCTTCTCCTTCGGCACATGAAAATAAACAGGACATCCAAAAACTCTAAAATGTGAGACGTCAGGTTTCTTACCAAAGAAAAACCTCTTCGGGAGTTTTGGAGTCCAAAGCGGAATGCGGGCATCGGTTTTGTATGTACACAGCAATGTTTGCAGCTTCTCCCCATAGAAACTTCAGAAGACCTTGGTCACATAGCATGGCACAGGCAGCTTCTACAATGGTTCGATTCTTTCTTTCAGCAACGCCATTTTGCTCAAGTGTATAGACAATTGTGGTCTCCCTCTTGATGCCAACTTCTCTGCAAAAGTTCTCGAACTCATTCGTCTCATATTCAGTGCCATTATTGGTCCTCAATATCTTGATCTTCTTCCCTATTGAATTTTCCACCAAGCTTTGAAGGTACGGAACCACATGAAAGCCTCATCCTTCTTCTTCAAGAAGTATATCCAGGTTTTGCGAGAGAAGTCATCTATGAACGTCATATAATAAGAACATCCTCCCAAGGATGTCACGGGCAACATACTAGACAGATCAGAATGTATCAGTGGCAAGACATCATATGTCTTTGTGACACTTGAGGGTGAAGGTCCCCTTGTATGCTTTCCTTCGGCATAGCCTTGACATACACCTTCATGATCATTTGTGAACTTGGGCATCCCTGTCACCACCTTCCTTGCTTCGGGAAGGGCTTTGTAGTGAAAGTGTCCAAACCTCCGGTGCCATAGTTCAGTCTGTAGGATAGTATCACATGTCATCGCTTCAAGTGGACTTCCTCCAACCTGGTAGAGTGTATCAACTCTAAACCCAATCGTGATAGCTTCCTTGAAACTCTTCTTCCAGATGCGCACCTTCCCATCAATGAATGCCACATTGAAACCTTTGACTTCCATGGCCGAAACAGACACAAGGTTCTTCTTCAAATCAGGTACATATAGTACATCTTGCAAGTAAAGGACTTGACCTTGAGACAAGTGGAGGGTCACAGTCCCTATCCCTTTCACGGGATATGTGGCATTATCTCCAAGGATAATTTTCAGATTAACATCCTTCTCAACCATGTCAGAAAGTGCTTCCTTGAACCCAGTGATGTGCCTTAAGGCACCACTATCTATCAACCAAACATCCATAGTGTCAGGTGGAGATGCAACAAAGAGGGCAGATACAAGAATGAATTCATTTCTTTTATCATCAACAACGTTTGATTCCTCATACTTGGAATTTCTCGACCTTTTGAAAGGTTGCCCATTTCCACCAGAGGAAGCCTTCCTCTTTCCTTTGAACCTGTTGTTCCTTTGATTGCCATTCCTCCGGTTGTTGTTGTTGTTGTCATCATCATCGGGAGAATCCTTCTTCAAAGGGCATTCTCTAGCATAGTGGCTGGTCTTGTGACATGTGTAACATTTGCCTTTCTTTCCTTGGGCCCCTACTCCTCCTTTGTTCCTCGAACCTCCAAAGTTCTTCTTCTTAGCACAAGCAGTGAAGGCAACAATTCCTTCATTTTCATATTCCTTCATCCTTGTCTCTTCCTGTACGCATCTCGATAGTACTTCGTCAAAATCAAGTATCATATTGTTATTGAGAATGGTAGTATTGAATACATGTCATTCGGATGAGAGACCTCCAAGTGCGGTGAGAACCATTTCTCGATCAGCTATTGTCTCCCCAATAGCTAGAAGATTATTTCTAATTTCGGTCAACTTCAAAAAATAGGATTGAACGGATTCATCCTTGCCTTTCTTCAAATTTTTCAGTTGATTCTTAAAGAAGAGGACTTGATTTGCATTGTTAGCCTTGAACAAGTTGACCAACTTATCATGCATCTCCTTGGATGTGCCCAGCTCAGAGATGTAGGCAACTAGACTCTTATGAATTGAGTCCCTGATCATCAGCTTTGCTTTGATTTCCCCCTTCTTATATTTTGTCTTGGTGGCAGCAGGTGCAGATGATGGAGGCTCTTGGATTTTACCTTGCACATAGTCCATGACATCTTGGTCTTCCAACATAAGATCCAAAGTCATCTTCCAGGCATGGAAGTCTTCCTTCCCAGTCAATTTGTCATCAGCTTTAAAGCCATTGTAGTTTGAGGTAGCCATGCTCTTCTTCAGTGATTGCTACAAACTTGGGCTTTGTCTTCACCTCAGCTCTGAAACCATGTAAATTTTTGTAAATGTTCTATGCTTGATGCAACTTTACTTTTTATCCCCAATATTAAACAGCAATCACATAAACAAGAAAGTAAAATGTTGATAGAACATACCAGTAGATCGACAGAAGACAAGCCAAAAAATACACTTAACTTGACCAGCAAAATATATGTGTTGTGGTGCATTACGGCGGTCAATAGGATGCTTCAACTAGCAAAGTCTCAATATAGTCAGCCAACCAGAAGTGTCACACAACCCTCTCGGACAGCAATATCAGTCAACCGAAAGTCAATGAAAGTCAACGTTGTCACATTCAATGGTCAACGCAAAACAGTAGCATCAAAAAGTCAACGCAGCCCAGTTAAAGTCAATGATCAACCTCGATTTCTGTGCCAAAAAATGTGAACTTCAGAAATCGGAATTTTTACCAAGATTTGGGTAAGTTTGACCATGCGTTGACCAAAGTCAATGCTGGTCAACTCTATGTTGAAAATCTTAGGTCAAAAACAGAAATCCTTTTGTTGTGTTTCCCACGTGTGGAGAAGAAGAGACTCCAAGTGATGATCGAACCAATCAGACGAGGAAAGAGAATGTGTGACACAACTGCTAGGTCTTCAGGCCTACATTTCATTTCAGGCCGACCTGCACATATTTTGAATAAATTCAAAATAAATGTTTTTCCCATCAGATCAAGATGATCTTTAGATCGATCTTGCACCTCTCCGAAAGAGGAATCCAATAAAAATATTGGCATCTTCATCTGAGCATCACAACATGGAGTTTGGACCTAGTTGTCCAAAATTAACACTTTGTCTATGGCATCATTCACTAGTCCAATCAGACCTCTCTGTTCAAATATTATTTGAATCGAAGGCCATATTTCATTCATGAAATCAACAATACTAGTCCAAATAATTTCTTTTGCCTAGCCAATAGTCTGTCCAATAGAAGCTTCACTCTCTGTTTTGATTAATTTCTCAATCTGTTTCTAAGCTCTATGTGTCTCAATTTCATGAGCATTATCTGATCTTTTCTTCAAATCCTTCAGGGTGTTAATTTCTGCTTCCAGCTTTTTGATTTCTGATGTCTGTATGGTCATGTTTTCCATGGCATTTCCCAGCTGTTCTGCACCACCTGATGTACCTGTAGTAGTTGGTGTAGCTGTAGGGGATGGATGCAATAGGGACAGCCTCCAAAGGAACAATGGGTCTTCCTCAATAGGGATGCAATAGTTTCCTCAATGTCCTTTGTCAAAGGGTCTTCAATTGCTGACATTTTGAGTTGTTTTCTGAGGGTCGCTATATCACCATTCTTCTTCTTCAAGATCTCTTCCACAGCCTCTACATTGGTTGGGTCATACCCAATCTTTACCACTAAATCCTCCAGGGATTTAATTCTTGTATCTTTGGCCAGAGAAGAAATCTTCTCCATTTTAAGCTGAGATTGAAATTTGGCCAAAGATACCTGAAGTTTAGATAAGCTCATGGCAGTGCTTGTCAAGGTGGAGGAAATCATCTCTACAGTCTGCTTATGCATTTCCATCTGGTCTATTGGATGGATGTCCTTGACATCAAATTCAAAAGCAGTGTGCTTGAAGTCTGCAGATGATTTAGGCTAAGAGATCTGTTCTTCTAGGAAAGCCATCCTCATTTTTCCTTTCTCTGAGTCAAATGCTGATAAAAGCCTGCTCTGTGAACTGTTGATCTGCTTCCAAAACTGGTTGTAGGTGCTGGTTTTTAGGATTTCATTCTTCCTTTTGATTTCCCTGAATGTGTCATAGATGTTTTCCTCCTTTCCCCCTGTAGTAGCAGTAGATATGGGAGTTTGTAAGTTCTACAGCTGGAATGGAATTGTGGCTAAAGATGTAGAGAATATGGTCTGGCCACCTATTGGAGAAGAACTAGGAGAATCCCTTTTTGTGATGACTGTTTGCTACTCTTTTTCACTGCTTTGATCAATGTCCATGTGGACTCTAGCTCTCTTTCTATACTTCATTTTAAATTATCTGCTAGATGTATCAGTCTCCTTAGCAGACTGATCATCTCTTGGCCTCTTCCATGTTGTCTCTTTCTCTGGCTCTTTTCCCTTGTCCTCTTTTCCTTCTATAGTCTGCCTTTCCTGTGGAGTAGGGGTTTGAATACTTGAGGTTGAGATCACATGTTCTTCAGCCTCCTGCATTGTATTTGATGCCCATTCTGCTTGATTCATAAACTGTTCAATTTCAGGTCTGTGGGTGTGGATATAACGGGTTGATTTGTTCTCCACCCTTTTCTTGGAAATAATACCCAGTGGGTCATATGACCAAGTGAAGTTGTGATTAAATTTCATCTCCCTTAATATCTTATCGGCCTCTTCTCCTGCTGCCCTACTATTGCAAATAAAAGGACCAATTTGGGACTTGAACCTAAATTGAGATTTCTACTTGGCAGATACAAAGTTCACCTCATCTGCATTGATCATCTGCCTGATGTATTCTAAGGCAAAGATCCTCATGGGGAGGAACTTTGGCAATTTGTAAGAGGCCAACTCACATCCATAAATTTTGATCTCAGTATAGTTTTGGTACAAGTACCAATCTCCAGTTCTAATTTGGTCTGATAACTGCATGATTTTCTTAATTTCCTCATTAATCCTTGGTTCCACTAAACTGTTGAGTATACTCATTGCCAGATGCACAAATGAATCAACAAATCTCTTGTCTGTGTAGTCTTTATGTTCCTTCATTAGCATGGTTGTCCAAAAGATGACTGATTGAGGCTAAGAGTCATCATTAACCTTCCTCATTGCAAACTGGAATCTACTGGCTTGAAAATAAACAAACATATAGATCAAAGCTGAAGTGTATTTGAACACTTCCTCTGTGTGAAACTTTACAAATTGATCATGGATGGCATCAGCTAAGAATTGGCTAAAGTTGAACATGATTGAAGCCTTAGAATCTGATGAAAGGATAGACAGGAAACCTATCATGGCCTCATCTATCCACTGGTCTAAACGATACCCTAGTAAATATGAAAGGACAATAACAATATGTTGGGTTCTATCAGGGAAAGTGGATGAGGGATATGGAGGATTATTTTTGGGCAATGGAGCATTAGTAGCCATGAATAATTCTAATGCTTTGGCTCTGTTAGCAAAATCCAGCTTTTGGTACAGTTCTCTAAGGGCCTCATAGGAAAATGGGATAGTCTCTTCAACAGTGGAAGCCTACATCATTTGTAGGATTGACTGGGCACTGACAATAAAGAGGACTTCTCTTGTGGGGGCTACTACAGCTCTTTGGTTAATGTCATAACATGCATGGCATTTCCTCACAAATTCGGGACAACTGTGGGTCTTTGGGAATATTAAATAGGGTAATTTGGTCTCCCATAATCCTATATCATCGACTTCATTGATCAGTTTGTCTACTAACCAGCAGTAGACATCAAACAAGTCAGATTCTGACTCTGTCTCATGTATTTTAAAGTCCCTATCAACCAAAGCCACATGATCCAGGTCTACCTAGGGGTAAACCATTTGATTAAATGGTTGTTGATCCTTCTTTGGAGGCATTGTTGTACTTGAGAAATGAACTAACTGTGTTTTTCACTGGTGCAGAGAAGAATGGGAATAAAAGAAGATGGGAATAGAGAAGGGGACTCTTCTACAGATCAGAATGGGAAGGGGAAATTGTGGAAAGGGAATTCTGATTGATTTGTTAGAGGACTGAAAACCTTTCTGTGCCTGTCTTTTTCTATAAAACCTTAAAATGATCACCTGTAACAAATAGAATATAAAAACAGTAGTAAACCTTGCCACAGGTGCTAGAAATTGGTTTTATAAAGTGATTGTGTAACCGTTGACATGGCGCAAGCCCATTGGGTAACGGCCTAAGCCATTAAATGTCCAACGAGACTATGGCGAGAGCATAGCTGATTGGATGTAGGGGACAGGAAGATGTTGTCGTGGCGCAAAGGTTATTCAACGGTTAGAGGCACAGTGGTAATTGGCGTGGTTTTGGCACAGTGAAAACAACTTTTCGCAGGGGCGCAAGACTGGTAAGCGGTAAGGAGTGGGGGGGTGCGAAATAATTGGCACGCGACACGTAGCATATGGGGTGGTTTGGAATACTGTCTATTTCGGACCACCCCCCCCTCGACGTTAATGTTCAGAGGATGGGAGGGGCCGAAAACCTCTGTGTCGTCAGATAAAGAGGAGGGCACAGAGATGGGACGTGAGATGGGGGATGTTTAGCGCTGATGTGACGGGTGATTAGATGGTGGGGTTGGGTGAGTGAATGAATAGCGGGGGTATAGTTCAAGACTTAGGACATAGGACTTGTGACATAAAAATGTCAAAGGTGTTTTCAATGAAGGTTTAATTCCCGATCTTTAGAATAAATAACACCTAGGTCATTTGATTTATTCCCTTTTTAATCAGGAACACATGAAACCCTAAGGATAACTGTTACACAGTAATTTGTCACCGTCCCTACAATCCCCCATCCCGCACATTGGAGAGCCTTTCCCGTGACCTGTGAGCAGTGACATAACCTGAAACCACTTTCATGGCATTCCCCTTGACAAGGACTATCATTCCTCTGAAGAAAGTTTCCCTTGAAAAACCCTAAAAACTGACCTTTTAGCCTTGGTGCGACTAGCCAGTTCAGCCCTCGCGCCAATGGGGAAAATCCACCATAGAGGGCGTGCCAATTGGCGCTCTGTCCCAGTGTCTCACTCGCGCCAAGCTTAATAAGGATTGTTTTTTAAAAATAAATGGCGGAAGTTTGATTCCAACAAACTCCTAAACGAGTCTCTAAAATGAGTTCGGAGGTTTGGCTCCGGATCTCCATGTATGGGAGGTGGTTTTCCACCTATCATGGAAGCTTCCTTAAGGATAGAGCCAATCCCATAATTGTAGGGATCCCAACTCCCCTTCCACCATCTATATAAGCTTGCCTTTTTCCCTTAGCAAGCTAGTCCTAGTAGCACTAGAGAACAGAAGAGCTGAACTTATAGCAAGGAGACTATCGCCAGACAGCCTTTGAGAGCCAAGCCGAAGAGAGAGAGCTTTGTCCCATTTCCGACGAGCTTCATTGAGACGTGCTTCGCTGTCAGCCCCGCCGAAGGAAGATCCAGCATCAGAGCTTTGGGTTGTATCTTTCCTTTGTTATTTTAATGATAAGAGACTTTGATTATGGTTTCATTCATGTGTCATTTTCCTTGATGCAATGAATTACATCCTCTCTGACTGATGTATGGTTACAAGATTTAGATTCTATGTTGTGTATCGCTGTGTTTCTTCGCATGTGTGCAGGTGTTCAGACGTGCTAAGCAGAAGGATCGTAATCTGACAACGCGGAGGACGAGAAGTGTCATCCTTTCTTCAAAAACCATTGCATAGGACCTGAGGTAGGCAATTCGTTATGTTTTGTCGTTTTGTGACTAGAGACCTGTGTCACTGCGTGGCTGATCGTTGCTAGACCCGATCTGGGCTAGTAGGGATTGCCTCTGTCCGCAGAGGGGATTTACCTCTCCAACAAACTGGCGACTCCATTAGGGACTTTATTGGAGTTTGTCTTGTCTCTTTCGGTTGTTTTGGCTTGTGTCTGCTTGATTTTCTCTTCTGGTTTGTCTCCTTTTGGTGTAAAACCTCTGTTCAGCCCCCACCATACCTGATCTACTCTCTGTTTGCCCTTTTTCATTCATGTCCTTAGTAAACTCAATTGTCGCGCTTTTTAGCCTGACAGTCGCGCCAACTGGCGCTTGTTGCTAGTTAGGCCCCCGTGCCATCCCTGTTTTGGCGCAAGATACAACCAAACAGTCACGCCAACCCTGTTTGGTGTTAGAGTTTACTTGTTTTTGAGCCCTCTAAGTCTGATTTTTGGTTCTGGTGTTATTTTTCCGATTGCCTAAGTGTCTTGAAGCCCTTATTGACTGTGTTTGACCTCTATCCTCTGGTTGTTTGCCCTCTACCATCAGTTTTGCATTTTAGCCCTAGGGCTTCTAGGCGCTATAGTGCACTGAGCCTCCCGTGGGAGTTTTTGGTTTTCGCTTGTTCAATCAACTTCGTTTTCGCTTCCTTGCATTCGTTTGGTTGGTTTCCATTGTATCATCGTGTTATTTGAGTGATTGCTCTCTTTTTCATTCAAGTTTCGCTTTGTCTCATTTCGAGCCTAGATCACACAGTTTGTATGAGTCTTTTGAGATTCTTCTTTGATTTGAGGGATTTCTCCATCAGTTTGAGTTCTGATTGTGTGTTTTGCATTGAGTGAACTTGCTTGTTTCTACTCTTTCGCTATCATTTCTCAAATTGGTCTCTTTATTAGTTTTTTCATTTTGTTTGGTGCATTTTGCTTTATAACATTGAAAAATACAAAAAACAAATCTCTTTGCTTTTTGATTAGTTTAGTGAAAATTGAAAGCTTTTCTGCATTATTAGTGTTATATAACTCTAAAGGAAAAGTTTTTAGTTTCATTAGCGTGCATTAGAGACAGTGGTGGGTGTCTTTGTAATCATTTTGTTATTGTTTGAAAAGCTCTCAACCTTCTCGTAGTTAGCTCTTCATCGAACAAAGTGATATATTGTGGCATGTAGTGTGCATTTAGAGAATTTTTGAGACATAACATTCGGTAGGGCCTGAAATTGAAACATAATTGAAGATCAACTCTAAAATTCATTCAATTTACCTTAAGGCAACATTGAAACATTAACGAAATATCTAGAGGTCTAGGGTAGTGACGTGTTCCGGTGTCGTTAAACCTAGTAACTATCGTTCGCCTTTTGGCTTTAGATAGCACTAGTATGGACTTGTGCTCCCCATACCGTCGCGTATATAAAGGGAGACCCCACTAGGTTGCTATCCTTTATCCGTAGGAAGTCGAGTCTACCGCCTTATACCCGTGATACACAGGACACAGCATTCGGGGAGATTATCTGCATGTATGTCAAGTCCTTGGTTGATTTCTCTTTCATTTTTTAACCAAGGTGTATATGGCAATTCACGGATATCTGGTACACCCATCTGCCTAGATTATCAGAGTAATCATTTCGATCTTTTCTGACTCATTAAATTTGAAAAGATCATCAAGCGCTTGTCCTTTCACACTTGTTTCCAAATTGAAAGAGATAGAGTCATCTTTTACTCGTTTCTAGACTCTTAAAACATGAAACGGTGAAATTTTCAGTTTCAATGTGGTAAAATTAATCACCTACGATCATATGCCCTTTTAGAGATTGTTTTTCGACCGTTTGATTGTTTGCCTTGGTTTTAGCTCGTGTGTCTTTGTTTTGATCTCTTCCTCTTTTCGTTACTGTCACAGTGGCGGAACCCTTAGTTTCGTCTACTAGTAGTCCTTACACAAACGATTCATCAGAGGTCTCCCAGTCCTCTGCTGAACCTCAGCAGCCTATTGTATCCGAGTTTCCCGACGGGGGACCGGTCATATCTGAACTTCCCTTTGGTGGACTAGTTGAATTCAATTGGCCCTTATCTAACGCTTGGTTTGGATTTGGAGTAGGGGAATATTTCCCTCCTCTCACATCAGGATCGCCTTTCTTGGTTGCCATTATACCTCCTAGTCCTCGCCGTCTTCTAGAAGATCTAGCGGCAGGGTCAGATATGTGGACTCACCCAGTCCTTCTCCTAGTGAGGAAATTCCTACATCTGGTGAAGATCACCAGCTTTTTCCAGAAAACAACCTCAAGTCTTTTGTCATGTCTTCACCTGGTCCTTCGCTTCCAGTGGGATATAGGTCCTTAAGTCAGGTCATGGCCGCTGTGGCCTCCATGGGAATATCGACTCCATCCACGAGGTCGGTTATTCCTTTGTTAGGGATGTCACCATCGACACCTCTCACGTCATCTCCTCATGTCACATCAGTACCTGTTAGGCCTACTGTCTGCGTAGCTGCGTCTACGCCCGCTGTCACTACTCAGTCCACCAGGACCTCGTCGCCTCCTGAAGACATTTACATAGCATCTGCTATTCCGGAGAATATCTCTCCTGAGGAGTATCGGTTGTCGTTATAGCCGTCAAACTCCGAGGTTGGTCAGTCTTCCCAAGATCCCAACCGTCCTTACTTTTCCCATTATGGACCGGATGGTACCCTCATCTATGTTTTTCCATATCAGTATGATGAGCAGGGTAACCCTTTACGTTTTCCTGCTCCAGAGGCTTATCAGTATGTTCATGGTTTTTTATCTGCCCAGGCTGGGCAACCTTCTAACCCGCAAGGATAACCCTTCCAGGGTCAACCTTCGGGCCAGCCTGGTTATCTGTATGACCCGCAAGGACAACCCTTATAGGGGCAACCTTCGGGCTAGCAGGGGTTGTTGTACGGTCTGCAAAGGCAGTCCTACAACCCTCAAGGTCAACCTCTACAGCCTCACCCTGTGGTCCAACCAGGGCAACCTCAAGGACCCACAGGCCAACCGGAGTATCAACCTGGACCGTTGTACGGTCCTGGGGGGCAAATCCATCCTTCTCAACCTATGGTGCAACCTCAGCAACCTCAGTTTCCTATCGGTCCGAATGTTGCACAGCGAGGGCCATCTCATGGTCCTGTTACAAGTCAACCGGGTTATCAGGCACAACCTGGCCCTCTCCCGCCATTAGGCCAACCGGCTTAGCTGGGGCAACCTAGTGTCCTTCACCGACCAGGTCAACCTATTCAACCAGGACAACCTATTCAGTCGGGCCAACCTGTTCAACCAGGGCAGCCCGCCTAGCTAGGTCAACCTGTTCAACCAGGACAACCTACACATCCAGTTAACCCTGCTCAACAGCCGATCTATTCTATGCCACAGTCGCATCCACCTGTGCACCCAACTTATCAGGCTCAACAGGGTCCCACTAACCAGTAGCCTGCTCGACCCCAAGGCGGTTATTACCTGCAAAGTCAGTCTCGACCAGTTTACAACCCGCCCCAAGGTTCTGGTTATTAACTTCAACAACTAGCCTATACCTATACTCAGCAGTCAAATCCATACACTGCTCAAATGGAGCCTATATATAATCAGGGTCAGTACCCTGGTTATCAACCCCCTTACACTGGTTATCAGCAACTGTATCAACCCAATTATACGGCTTATACCCCCTATGGTCAGAATCCTTCGGGACAGAACCAATGGGGGCAAAATTATGCTCAATCAGGGTGGAGTACAGGTACAGGTCCTTATCGGGGGCCTGCTATGCCTTTCAATCTTCAGTTACCTTTCCTTGCCACGTTGAAATTGCCAGATGTATCTAAATTGATCAATGATCCGATTCTCCATAATCCATATTGGCCTCCGGTTCCGGCCAAGGTGCCTGGTGACTGTCTTAAATTTGAGGGTAAAGCTGGAGAAGACCCCCAAGCACATGTCATGACCTACCATCTATGGTGTTCATCGAACTCTTGGGTGGATGATTTGATTCGTCTATGTCTTTTTCAACGCATGCTCACCGGTGTTGCTGCTAAGTGGTACATAGAACTACCCCGCAGTATCTTTCAAGACTTTAATACACTAGCTATGGCTTTTCTTACACATTTCCAGTTACCGGTTCGTTACGAAGCCAGGACGCATTTCCTGACTTCTCTTAAGCAAGATAAAGCCACTCACATTTCAGATCATATTCATGAGTGGCAACGTCATCGTCGACTGATCAAGTTTGATATTCCTGATCAGCTTCTAACTCACTGGTTCACTACCTCCTTTGTTAACAAAATCGCTCAGGATATTGCTATGGGGGCATGTGTAATCGAAGAACAAGCCATTGCTCTTGCCCAGTACCTCGATTTGGTGTACTCTCAGTCTGACACGTTGTATGATATCTTGACTGATGCCCCGCGGCGAGGGACCTCTAAAGCACCAGCTACCCCATCGGTGGACAGTGTTATTGGTTCCGTTTCTCAGACTTCCCGAAAGTCCTCTAATGGGAAGCAGAAGTCGAATTCTTCCAATAATTCTGCTCTTCCTGCCCCTCCAGATTCTGGAAAGACCGCGGAGGTCAACATCGTTCGGGCCAATCTTGCGGAAAAGGCCTCCAAAGGGAAGAAGAAGGGCAAAGGCAAATCCAAATCCGATTCCCCGAAACCAGAATCCTCTAAACCTCGTGCTAATGATGGTTCCCAACGAAAACCGAAGTACCCCTGCCTGATCTGTGACGAAGACCACTACACCAAAGATTGTCCCCGACGATCTGAGGTTAGTCAACTTCTGAAAGGCTCTAAGGGGACTCCAGCAATTCTCAAAGAACCATTCCCATCTCAGCAAACCCAGATGGTCGAGCAGCCTTCACCATCTGCACCATTTGGGTCCCAAGTTTTTATGATGAATGGTGCTACACTTGTTTCGATTGCCACTCGTTCGAAGGATTATGCTGGATCACGCCAGGTAGCTGGGAAGGAAGTCGTTGATGGCCCACCTCCCCCACCTGTCTCTGGTCCTTTAGAAATTGAGAAGCCCAGTGTTGAACCCGTTGTAAGGCCACCTTCCAAAGGTGTTCTTTGAAAATCTTCCTATAATCCAAACGCCCGTGTTGCTCAGCATTACAGCATTGTTGAGGATTTGGCATAGGCGCCTTCCGCAATGTCTGCGTTGGAAGTGCTTCAAAGTTGCCCATCGCAACGGAAAGCTCTGTTGTCCGCAATCGGTGGAATTGATCTTGCCGATTCTAGTCTTCTCACCTTCGATCTGGAAAATTTTGTCACTCGACTTCTACATCAAATCGCTCTTGATATCCAAGTCAGTATCAACGGCCTCAACATCCATAGAGCCGTTGTGGACGAAGGTGCTTCCACCTGTGTTATGTCATCTGCCTGCTGGAAGGCCATTGGCTCTCCAACTCTTACTTCATCTCCCAATGCCCTAGAGGCATTTGATGGTAGGGAATCAAACCCTTGGGTGTTCTCGAGAGTTTACCGATCACATTACAGGGTAAGACAGTCAACGTGGAAGTAGAAGTGGTTGATGCCAAACTCAACTACAATCTTCTTCTTGGTCGCAGCTGGACTCAAGCCATGCTATGCATTCTGTCCACCCTCTTCCGGCTTTTGAAGTTTCCTCATGAGGGCAAAATTATCACTGTCGATCAGTTGTCTTTCTTCACCTCATCCTCCGAGAACAACGTGCCATACGTGGATCAAATTCCCAATCCCGCCAACAGTGTAGGACCTGGTCTTTTCAAAGACCCAGTTCTCATGGGTATTTTTCCCGCGCCACCACCGAACACCGTTCAAGTCAACATGATCTCTAGGTCAGATGACCCGTTGATCATCCCTTCTCCTGAACAGGTGACCACTTTTGGAGAATCGATGCCTTTAAGATCGTCGTTGCGTCAGATCCTCCTCCTTCTAAACATGCTCCTTTGAGCATGGCTCTAGATGTATATTCTCAATCCCCTTGGCTCGGCGATGCAGATTCGCCCGATCCTTTAAGAGAAGTCTTCCCCTCTGACAAAGCTATCGTTGAAACTATAAAAGCAGAAGTTGAGTAACTTCTTAACACGGCTTCATATATCCAATTCCCCTCACAAAATGGGTTTCTAATATCGTCCCTGTAGATAAGAAGCAGGGCACTATTCGGGTCTGTGTTGACTACCGAGACATCAATCGGGCTTGTCCTAAGGACAACTATCCCAGTCCCTTTATAGATCAGATCATCGATGACTGCGCAGGGAGTGAAATCTATTCCCTTATGGACGGCTTCTCGGGTTACAATCAAATTAATATTTTACCCGCTGATCAACATAAGACCGCCTTTATCTGTCCGTGGGGCACTTTCGCTTACAAGAAGCTCCCGTTCAGCTTAAAAAACACTGGAGCCACCTTCCAGCGTGCTATGTCCTATGATTTTCATGACATACGTCACACTGTCCAGCCGTATCTGGACGATTTTCCGGCTCATTCAGCTCGGCACGAGGACCATCCTGAACACCTCCACCAGATTTTCCTTCGTTGCAGACGTTACAATATCAGGCTTAATCCTCACAAGTGCATCTTCTGCGTGGATTCTGGTCGTCTTTTGGGATTCATCGTCTCCAAAGACGGAATTCGCCTAGACCCCCTCAAGGTCGAGGCCATCGTTAATCTCCCATCCCCATCCTCGTTGCATCAACTTCAGAGTCTTCAGGGGAAAGCTAATTTCTTACGTCGCTTTATCCCGAACTATCCGAGGAAACTATAAACGCAGCTATAAAAGCAGAAGTTGAGAAACTTCTTAACGCGGGCTTCATATATCCAATTCCCCTCACAGAATGGGTTTCTAATATCGTCCCTGTAGATAAGAAGCAGGGCACTATTCGGGTCTGTGTTGACTACCGAGACATCAATCGGGTTTGACCTAAGGACAACTATCCCACTCTCTTTATAGATCAGATCATCGATGACTGTGTGGGGAGTGAGATCTATTCCCTTATGGACGGCTTCTCGGGTTACAATCAAATTAATATTTTACCCGTTGATCAACATAAGACCGCCTTTATCTGTCTGTGGGGCACTTTCGCTTACAAGAAGCTCCAGTTCGGCTTAAAAAACACTAGAGCCACCTTCCAACGTGCTATGTCCTATGATTTTCATGACATACATCACATTGTCCAGTCGTATCTGGACGATTTTCCGGCTCATTCAGCTCGGCGCGAGGACCATCCTGAACACCTCTGCCAAATTTTCCTTCGCTGTAGACGTTACAATATCAGGCTTAATCCTCACAAGTGCGTCTTCTGCGTGGATTCTGGTCATCTTTTGGGATTCATCGTCTCCAAAGACGGAATTCGTCTAGACCCCCTCAAGGTCGAGGCCATCGTTAATCTCCCATCCCCATCCTCGTTGCATCAACTTCAGAGTCTTCAGGGGAAAGCGAATTTCTTACGTCGCTTTATCCCGAACTATGCAGAAGTGGCCAAGGGGTTTACGCGACTTCTGAAACAGGACGTTCCCTTCCATTTGGATGAGATTGCCCAGCAATCCTTCGAAAAACTTAAAACGTTGCTCGTCAACGCTCCATTAATACGTCCTCTCGACTAACATCGCGATTTTACCCTTTATTTCGCCGCTGCGTTCAGCACAATTGCCATGGTTCTAGTACAGGATGACGATGACAGAAATGAACATGTGGTTTACTATATGTCTCAAAATCTTCTCGACACTGAAACACAATATGCTCACGTCGAGAAGTTGGCGCTTGCCGTGGTTCAGGCCGTTCAGCGATTCCGCCATTACATCCTGTTGCGTATGGTAACCGTGATTTCCGACTGCAACCCCATGACTTACATCTTGTCTCGACAATTGCTGGGGGGGCAAATACTCCAAATGGATTGTCATCCTTCAGGAGTTCGATTTGGAATTCACCACTGCCAAATCGACGAAATCATTGGTTTTTGCTGATCTTATCTGCTCTCTCCCGACAGACTCTGTTCCATCTCAATCCGAGGATCATATCCCGGATGAAACGCTCTTTCTAATTAGCACTCATGATCCATGGTACGGTGATATCATCGTGTACCTTCAGACATCCACTTTCCGGTCTGAGTTGACGAAGGATGCTCGACGTCGCATTCGGCATCACTCTCAACCATATCGTATTGTCGAAGATACCTTATATCGTGTCGGAGTTGATTCTGTGCTCCGCCAATGTTTGACCTTGGGAGACGCTGAGAAAGCCCTGAATGACTGTCACAGTGGCGCCTATGGTGGTCATATGTCCAGTTATGCTACCGCCCAGAAGATTCTGTGTGCGGGTTACTTCTGGTCATCTATATTCAAAGACTGTATTGTTGCAGTTTGAAAATGTCATGCATGCCAGATCTTTCAGCGCAAAATGCGTGCGCCACCCCTACCTTTGCATCCTGTCATTACCGTAGGCCCTTTTGCCAAATGGGGCATTGATTTTATGACATGTAACCCTCACTCGGCCGGGGGGCATGCTTATACAATCGTTGCCGTGGACTACTTCACCAAGTGGGCCGAGGCGATGCCTACATTAGTTGCCGACGGTAAGACAGCCGCTCAATTCATTTTCAACCATGAAATTACACGTTTTGGAGTTCCTCAAGCCATTGTCATCGATCATGGCACTCATTTTCGGGACTACATGATGGCAGAACTGACATCAAAGTTGGGCTTGCGTCATGACAGCTCAACGCCATACTACCCTCAGGCAAATGGCCAAGTTGAGGCCGTGAACAAAGTACTTGTCACGATGCTTCAACGAACAATTGGTATTCACAAATCCAACTGGCATCTCCAATTGTTCTCAGCTCTCTGAGCCTACCGAACGTCAGTAAAGAGCGCGACTGGATTCACACCTTTTCAGTTGGTGTATGGTCTGGAAGCGACTCTCTCGGTTGAATGTGAGATCCCTTCGCTGAAGTTGGCTGTGGAATTACTGCCCGACACTTACCCGGAGGAAGAACGTCTCTCGTATCCGGAACGACTGGACGAAACTCGCCGCTTGGCTACTTTGGTTATCGAGGCACAGAAAAAGCAGGTTAAAGCTCATTTTGATCAAACAGTTTCTCCACGTTCTTTTATTGAAGGGGACCTTGTCCTCTTATATGATCAAGCACATGATAAACTTGAAGCGGGCAAATTCCAGCCCATGTGGCATGGGCCCTATATCGTCAAACGAGTATTAAAAAATGGGGCCTATGAGCTAATCGACTATGAAGGTATTCCTCTGGCGCAGCCTAGAAATGGGTTGTACCTCAAGAAGTACTACGCTTGAATTATTCTTGTGTGGTGTGTGTACATAAGTGAGTGATTTCATTTTTGTGCATGTGTGGTGTTGTGTGCTTTGTAAGCATCTGTCTGCTGATTAGTTCTTCCTGATTGTGCAGATGTCTATTACCCCTTTTGTCGGTTTCGCGGTTGGTGCCTCCCGCAGTACCAGGAATTTGTCATCGGCAGCCTGGGTAATCTACAATCCTGCTGGTGAGTTAGTCAATTTACAGGGTGTTTGTCTAGGACCTACCACAAATAATGTCACGAAATATAGTGTTGTTTTGGAATTATTGAACGAGGTTGTTAACCTCGGTATTCGTGCATTACTTGTATATCTGGACTCACAGCTTGTAGTGTTACAACTCAATGGTCATTATTCAGTTAGGAACCCATCCATTTTACAACTGTATCTACGTATTCATTTACTGGAAAGGAATTTTGATTACATTACATATCAACATATACCCAGACACTTGGTTTATTTCTCCTACTTATAAGTTATTTACAGATGCTTCAGTAAATTCTGAAATAAACACATTTGCAGATCTTCACTATCATTAAGAACATAAGAACAAAAAGATAATTTACACAAGTAGCACAATAGAAATAACCACATGAACACAGCTGTTTTTGGATAATTGTCCCCGGAAAAACCCATTGTGAGAAAACCGGTGCAGCAGATGAGGGCTTTATATTTATCTTCATAAATGGAAAGTACATTTACACGAGTCTGATGAGCAGAGAAAAATTTGCAAACACCTAGCTGAATTTTCTAGACCTTCTAGACAAATTTCGAACCCCCGGGGTGACCTCCTTCACCCTCTGCGTCATCCAACGTGAGAGCTCTGCGTAGTCCCTCTCTAGACTGTGTGATTCTGCGTGGAGGGGTTCTTGCTGCTGATCAACTTACCCTTCCTTTCATCCTCCTGTCTTTTGCTTCCCGATAACTGACTCCTCCCTCCTCCTTCTGCTTCTGCAACCCTGCCTCTACAAACTCACCCACTGAAATCGAATTCTCTTGCTTCAGAATCGATTTCCTTCGAGTACTGAGAGTGTCCCCGGCTTGATTTCCAAATGGCCCTCAAGTCTCTTCTTATAGTCTTCTTGTTGATGAATCAACGGCCAAGATTATATCGTTAATCAATGGCTCAGATTAAAAGTTGACTTGATCTTCGTTTTCTAGAAGATTCACTCTACTCTATTAATACCCTTTAATTATTTAATTTCCCTAAGTTTGAACTTAGGGTCTGCATTAAAATAATTAATTATTTTAATAAAGTCATATCTTAGTGGAATTTCCACAAACGATTTCTGGGTTCTCTGGGTAACTGATGTCCAAGCCTCTCTACCAAAAATGAGACTTAGAACACTTTCCGATGCTATATAAATCAACACTCCCTCTTAGCGAGGAAAGTGTTTGTACCATTGTACTTCTCTGACTCTATAGGACCTGTTGCGTTGATGTTGCCCTGGCTATTGCCCTTCATCTCTGCGCTGCTAGTTTCTCTACTCCTGCACTGCTATTGCAGCATCTGTACTGCAGCTCCCTCTTTCTCTAAAGACCACCCTTTCCTCTAATAGAAGGGGTTCTCGATCATCCCCATCTTTTCTCTGAAGTAAGTGAACTTGATCTTACTTAGAGCCTTTCTAACGATATCTGCCACCTGTTCCCCTGTAGGAGTGTACCTCAACTGCACAACTCCCCATTGGACATAGTCCCTGATGAACTGGCACCGAATGTCAATGTGTTTCGACCGGTCATGAAACACAGGATTCTCAGAGAGCTTAATGCAACTCTGATTATCACACATAATCCTGGTCGGTTCCATCCTTTTCTTGAGTAGGTTCAATAGCAGTTTACGAAGCCATATGGCCTCACACGAAGCTATGCTAGTTGCCATGTATTCTGCCTCTGTTGAACTCAGTGCCATGGACTTTTGTTTTCTGCTGCACCAGGAGGTCATTCCTGATCCGAGACTAAAACAATACCCATTGGTACTCTTCCGAGCTACTGTGCTTCCAGCCCAATCTGCATCTGTAAACCCACTCAACTGGACCTCATTGCCCTTGGTATACTTCAATCCATACTCGATAGTCCCTTTCAGATATCCGAGAACATGATTGGTTATTGCCCAGTGAGCCCTCCTTGGTTCCACCATGAACTGACTGAGGGTATTCACTGCATAACAGATGTCAGGTCTAGTATTGACTAGATACATCAATGATCCGATGAGCTGCCTATAAAAGGTGGGATCAGCCTCGTCATCCTTATTGTGTCTATCTTCTTCCAGTTAGTAATCATAGGCATGGCCATGGGTCTACAATCTTCCATCTGAAATCTCTTCAGAATTTCTATAGTATATCTTCCTTGCCCCAAGAAGATTTCCCCCTTCTGCTGCCATACTTCTAATCCAAGAAAATAGTGCATCTGCCCCAGATCCTTCATGTCGAATTTTGTAGCCAGATTCTCCTTGCAATCCTTGATGAGCTTGGATGATCCAGTAAGAAACAAATCATCCACATATAATACCAGAATTAACGGCTCGTCCCCTACTCTTAAGTAGTAGAGATTGGGATCTGCGTCACTCTTGACGAATCCCATCTTCTGCAAGTAGCCATCAATTCGCCCATACCATGCCCTGGGGGCTTGCTTCAACCTGTACAAGGTTTTCTTGAGCTTGCAGACATGAATCTTCTGCTCATGCATCTCGAAGCCCTCTAGCTATTTTATGTACACTTCTTCCTCTATTACCCCATTCAAGAACGATGTCTTGACATCCATCTGGTGAATTTCCCATCCCATCTGCGCTACCAGAGAGATGATGGATTTGATAGAAGTGTAGCGAGCTATAGGAGCGAAGGTCTCCTCATAATCGATTCCTTCCTTTTGTGCATACCCCTTAGCTACAAATCTGGCCTTGAACTTCTCTATGTTGCCATCTGCAGCATATTTGATCTTGAAGATCCACCTGGATCCTACAACTGATCTGTTCTGTGGTCTAGGGACTACTTCCCAGACATCGTTTGTAATGATGGAGCTATACTCCTCCACCATGGCACCTACCCACACTTGATGTTGAGTTGCTTCTCGAAAGATGGAAGGTTCTCCAACCTGAGCTACCAGTGCTTGATATCTGTCAGGTTGCTTTCGTACCCTCTTCCCAACTCTAGGGGTTCCAACAAATTCTTTTGCGTCCCTCAGAATTTGTTGAAGTTCTCTGCTCGGTCTCCCATCAGTGGTGGGCGGTCTTACCTGTTCTTCTTCTTGTTCTTCTTCGGCAGAACTCTAATCAGAATCATTGTGCCTTGGAGAGGCACCTGAGAGGCACCTAACCTATCCTCTGTAGGTCGTTGAGGCTACACCAGTGGATCTTCCTCAATCTACGTATCTGTGGCCATTTCTCGAGATTTCCTAAAGGCTCTTTCCTCCAGGAATTTCATATCCCTTCTTACCATGATTTCTTGCTCTCTGGATGTAGGAACCCATTCCTAATTAATAAGTAAAATAACATTAGCGAGTATACGACATACGCATGTGATAGCTACATATGCCTATATCGCATACCCCGCACTAGTATTAAGGCTACCTAAGTGAGAATAACGAATTTAATATTACTATATATTTTATCTCGCCATGATATAACGAAATCTCAACAGGCATGGGAGAGTGTTATTTAAGAAAACCAGATTATAATTTAGTTTAAAATTATATAAATGGGTGAACTAATAAAGTAATAATATAATTAATTAAGGCAAATTAATTAAGATAAAAAACAAACCTAATACAAATTAAATTCAAATTAAGACCTTACTTAAAGCCATCGCTTCTACGTATCTAGATAAGGATTCAAATTGGATATTTCGTGCACTTAACCCAAAACCTTATCTCTAAGTTAAATATCTCATTAAATGAACATAATATCTCCTTAAATGCATACCCACCCTCATAAATGAGATAATATCTACGGGAGTTGAGGGCGGTGGAGAATATGAATATAAGTGAAAAGGATGTGAAGGAGGGGGGGGACGGTCTTTGGAGGAAAAATTCTGCATTCTGTCAAAAGGAAAGATTGAAGGATACTATCAGCACTGGAAGGGAGTCTCATCGTTCTTGGGGATTCTGGGCACAGGGGCAGAGGAGTGATCTTCTGGGTCTAGGATTGTTCCTAGATCGGCTGGGAGGATTATATTGTTTCGGTGAACTGTTCAATCTGCCCACAGCATCACAGGAGGAGTGCCTGAGGAGTGCCACCATTAAATCTTCTGTTGTATTCCAGGTATTTCTCATGTATAGATTAGTTCCTTATGCAAAAATAGAAATTTCATTGCTGCTCTGTCATCAAATTGTGTTACTGCTGAATTATATATATATATATATATATATATATATATATATATATATATATGCATAGATTCTGAACTTAAATAGGATGTCTTAGATTGTATTAATGGAAAT
The DNA here is from genome assembly GCA_034641835.2 of Pinus albicaulis. Lineage (NCBI taxonomy): Eukaryota > Viridiplantae > Streptophyta > Pinopsida > Pinales > Pinaceae > Pinus > Pinus albicaulis. The sequence continues at coordinate 798,013,597 of CM076572.1, read as the reverse complement.
ATGACAGTTGTAACAGTGGTATGCCTTGTCGGTCAATTTAGCACTAAGTCCCTCTCTAGCAGTAGCTGAAATTAAGTGTCAAACTATGAATAATCCTTAGAGGGTTATTACATTTGGTATCAGAGGTTAGTTCAAACCCTTTTCGACCTAATAGGCCCTGAAATTTTTGCAAAATTCCAGTCTATAGCATGAAAATTAACGAATAAATAAGTGGGGTTATTATTACTTTTTCCGGTTAAATATTGTTCTATCATTCTATTTCAAAAGCTCTTAGAAGTTACTTTGAAGCTGGCCCATAGTTGGTAAAACTTTCAGTGTTTTAAATCTCTAAAAACCTTATTAAAAGAAGAGTCGGTTTTTCAAATTAACATAGACTGGGAACTTTACATATGAGAAACTTTTACATACTAGTCTGGATTATTTATACCAGCCCTTATCCTTAAACTTATAGTCTAAACAGCTAGCTATCAAATGCTACTCAGCTCTCTTTTGTTGGTCATCTATAGCCTTTACTGTAGCTGACAGTATGATTGGGTTTAACTCTTTCCTTGCTGGAAGGATTATCTTCAGCTCTTTATGAACATTTTAAATAAGTGCCCAGGACTCGGCCCTTCTTCAAAATTCAGTTTGGATTTTGATTGGCAGACCCTTGGAAAATAGGCAAATATCTGATGCTTTCATAATACATATTGCTAGCAGCTTTAATATGGATAGAACTCCATAATTGCAGACTCTCTAGTTGACGTAGAATCCGGCTTCCTAAGGTCAGCCCCGACTTTTGAGTTAAGACCTCGGCCCTGATCTTAGCGCCACGGATTCTGATCTCTGGTATCTGGGTTTGTTTCTTTTTTTCAAACTCAGATTTCTAAGCTAGAGCCGATCCTTAGCTCCATAAACTGCAGTGCCAAAATAGAAGTTACATGCTACGGTATCATCATTTCAATTCATGCTAGCAGCAATGCCATAGCTTGTATCTCTATGCTATTGTTTTAACAAAGCCTGCGAGCTGCATACCAGCATAGCACAATCAAAGGCATGAAATATTACGAACGAAACACGTTTGGTTCCATGAAAACCAGTGGGTTGGGTGAAAACGAATACCTCAAATAAAAAGCATTAATATTTTCTTTTCAACTGATAAATGCTCCATTAAAAACCCCATACACAGGAAGGGAAAGAAAAATTTTAGAGAGTAACAGTAAAGCAATAAAACCATCACCAGTTTCCAGAAATTTTCAGTTGGCTTTTAAAAAATTTAAAAAATTAAAAAAAAAAAAAAAAAAGCCTCATTAAACTCTAATAATAGCATAGAAACCCATCAAATACAAAAAAAAAATAGAAAAAGAAATCCAGGTTAGTTTCTAAATAATTTTGGAGGATTCATTTTATCAAATAACATCTATTACTAAGAATCATAATGCATCACTGAAACTTAACATTGTCACATTCCTATATGAAGGTCATCCAAAAATGGACCCATTGAAAATCTCTCTTGCTGTAGCAGAGATCCATAGAAATTTTTTCAAGCTAGGTAAGAGCACATTGTAATGCTCATCATAAGTAATAACCTAAGAAAAGCAACCTTCGACTCACTCCAAAATCTAAGCTTACATTTTAATATTGACAGATTGCAAGAAAAGACATATAAGAGATTGAGCCTTTTATTACAAAGAGGAATTATTCCCCTTTTTTTCCAAGCAAAAGCATTCCACACAAGCCACTTGCAGAGAAGCAGCATGCCGCAACAGTTCAGCTATGCCAGAAGAGATAGAACCTGGAGCATCACCTTTCAGAGCCCGTAAATAGGATCTAGAAGTGAAAATATTTACAAAGCATTGTAAAGAATTTCGATCTTTGATGGCCTCAATACCAAGGTCATTAAGGCACAGAGCGTCCAAACACTATGGAATGCAAGTAACTGCTTCAACAGAAGAAAGCACTCCAGCTATGAAAGAATCTAGAAAAGCATTAGGAAGACCAACAGCATTCAGAACAGAAAAGCAAGTAGGGTCTTTGAGAATAGGATTACCCATCACAAATAGAGGTAGCAAATCCACCAAGCTGTGAATTGTATTCGACACTAGCCAGGACACCTGACGCGGCAGCATCTTTCGGCCAGAAAGACATCTTCAGCCCCGATAATTCACCGTAAGCAGCCACGCAAAGAACCACTGCCAACAAAGTCTCAAAACCCTGGCCATTACAGCAATTAACAATTCACAACATTCAATTGGTGCCTCGCACTTCGATTTCTCTCCTTCCGTTGCAAACTGAAGGTAAATCATCCATCGATTTCAGACAATTACTCGCTTCCATTAAAACCAAATCGCTTAGAGTTCCGTAAGGGGTTGATTTCTCCGCTATGGTTATTTTTTTAACCAGAAAACTAAAACTCCGGATAATCAATTGGAGGCAAACAAATCCTTCTTCATTTACGGTGCAGTCACACAGAAGTTGCGAAGTCAGAAGATAACTTAAATTCTTAAATTCCCCACATTAAATCATAGCAACGGCAGTGTTCGAACCTGCGCGGGCATAGACCATCAAATTTAAATCTGTCGCCTTAACCTCTCAGACTCAATGCATCCGTCCCAGCTTTAAACATCGAATGCAGGAAGAAACTTAATGAAAATCGTAGGACAGCGGATTGCCATCTGGGTATCTATATGATTCGTTGTCAAATTATTAATATCTGATAGGAAAGCCACGTTATGAAATTTGATAAGGGAAAGCCACGCTATGAAATCTGATCTTAATCGTGTATTCAAGTCATTTAGCCAGCTAGGTGTAATGTATTTTAATTCTGAGGTATCATGATATATATATATATATATACCACCGAATATGCAATAGACAGAATAAAATAATATATATGCATGTACCTTAGATTAAATAATATATATCGTATAGATTTAAAATTTTATCGTATGGTTTAAATGTATGGTTTGGGTATTACTTGGTTAAAATTATATCGTATGGTTTTAATTTATATCGTATGTTTGTTTTGGTTAAATGTATATATAACCATGTCATATAAGTTATCGATTTAATTTTTTTTTTAATATTTAAATTTTATTAAAATTTATAAAATTAAAGAGTATGTAATAACATAAAGTTAAATGCGGTTATCTATAGTTAAAAAGGTATAATGTTTAAATATATATATTATTGATAAAATAGTAATTATTTTTGTGTAAATTGAATAATGCTATTTATATCATAAATAAATTATTTTGGAGTTTGATTTATATATATAAAAAAAAAAAAAAAAAATCAGGAAGGGATACAATGTTGAGAACATACCAAAGGCGGGTATACAAAATTCTCTTAGAGTTTGATTTTATACAAAAAAGACTTGAAAATTGTACTTTAACTCTCATTTATTGCCCTTCTATAGCTGCATCTAGGAATAAAACATTTTAGACAAGTTTATAAACTAACACTTTGATCGATGAAAACCTTGCATTCCACTCCAGATTTAGTAAGCATACATTACCCTGCATAGGACAAGGAGGTCATGTGGCCACCCTCCTTGACCTCGGTACCAGTAAGACCTGCCTGTAGGTAAAATAGCAAAAGAACTATACTCGTATGCCAGCTCAAATCTTACGAAAATTATATTTTGTCAGTCTGAAAATTTATCCACTCCTCATGAATTTCTTATGTATTTCAGGAAAAATTACCATGTTTAACACGTACCAAAGGCGGCAGCGCCAGCGAAATGCAGCGCCGCCACCTCCACCTTCACCATTGCCTTCACCACCATCAAGATCGCCGTCAGCACCTGTTGCTCCGCCTGATCTCACTACTGTGATGAGCTCTTTAGAAGCCATTATGGAAACCTTGAAAGGGTCGCAGTCGACCAAGAACAAGGAGGAGCGACGTCATTCAGAGGAAAGACATTCAAAAAGGCCGAAGGATTTTGATGACAAACCTCACAGAGAAGATATTTCACGGGAACTGCAAAAGATTAAACTCCCGGAATTCTCTGGAAAACGAGCTGGAGAACATGCCGAAGCATGGTTGGAAGGGATGATCAGATGCTTCGCATTAAGAGAATATTCTTCAACTTATAAAACAAAGATCGTTGTATTCCAACTCAGGGGGAATGCTCTGATTTGGTGGGGGAATATGGAAAAACAGCTGCATCTCACTTCAAATACCGTTCCTTGGGAGTTGTTTGTGGACCGATTCCATGCGAAATACTTACTGCCTTTCTTTCAAGAGCAGCAAGTCGGAGCCTTCCATACTCTAACCCAAGGGGGTAAAACCGTGGAAGAATACGAGATAAAGTTCATGGAACTTGTGAAATATGTTCCTTATCTAGACACGGATGAACGCCACGCCGAGCGTTTCGTATTTGGGTTAAATCCTCGGATCAGAGCCATGGTAAGAATGTGGAAGCCACCAACGGTGGCAGAGGCAGTTGAATGTGCTCGTTATGCAGAAGAACATCTGGGGATTAAAAGGGATTTCAGGCCAGCTGAATCAATACCGCAGGCATTTACAGGAAAAACTCCCCGAAATTTCTTCTGAGGAAATAACTCGAGACCACCTCCTTATGGTAATAGATTTACTCTCAGGACCATAAATGCAATAGCTTCCGGGTCCTCAAACATCAGTACTTGGAGGTCTCGAGGGACTGGTAATCGGGGAAGGAATGGGAGAGGAAGCAGCACCAGGGGACAGAATTCTTGGTCAGGGATTTCTCAGTCAAACGCAAAAGGACCAACCCGAGTGCACTGTTGGGGATGTGGAGGACCTCATCTTCGACGGGATTGTCCGGAGAACTCTCGGCGAACAGGAAAAGAACCATCATCAGATGCTCAAAGCAATCACAGAATCCATGCTGTCGTCAACAACAACCAGGCAGCGCATAATCCACGATAGTGGAATCTTCAGGTACAATCAATGGAATAAAACTCAAAATCTTGTTTGATGCTGGAGCTACTGATAGTTTTATTTCATCTTATGCATTGAATAAATGTGGGTTGACAGCCTGCAAACAAGACGATTTTAGACAGGTAGAAATGGCTTCAGGAGACCTTCAATCGGTAGAATTAAGTGTAGAGGATTGCAAAGTTGATCTAGGAGTCTGTTTGACCAAACTAAAAGTATATGTCACGACCCTAGGTACTTACGACCTAGTGATAGGAATGGATTGGTTAGAGACTCATCGAGCATGGGTAGACTGCTCCGGGAAAAAAATACTTTGCTTGAATGATGTGGGAGAGACAATCCAAATTCAAGGTATTAAGAGAAAAGTATCCTTGCGTTTCGTCCCAGACATGCAAATGAAACGGTGTTTAAGGAAGGGTTGTCAGGTGTATGCAGTTCAAGAGGTTAGCAAAGAAAAAGGGCCTTCTTTAGATCAGTATCCGATTCTATCAGAATTTCCGGATGTTTTTCCAAAAGAATTACCTGGACTGCCTCCTCGGAGAGAGCTAGACCTCACCATTGAATTGAAACCTGGTACGGAACCTATATCCAAAACTCCTTACCGAATGACTGCCCCAAAACTTCAAGAATTGCAAATACAGCTGAAAGAACTGTTAGATGTAGGGCACATTCGACCCAGTGTTTCACCATGGGGTGCTCCTGTAATCTTTGTCAAGAAGAAAGATGATTCATTACGACTGTGTGTGGACTATCGAGATTTGAACCGGGCCACGGTAAAAAATAGGTATTCAATGCCTCGCATTAACGACCTTTTTGATCAAATGAAAGAAGCTGCAGTATTTTCAAAGATCGATCTGCGATCGAGTTATCATCAACTCAGGATTAGCGAAAGTGATGTTTCTAAGACTGCATTCCAAACTCGTTTCGGGCATTATGAATTCATTGGGGTGCCATTTGGGTTGACCAATGCACCTGCAGTCTTCATGAACCTTATGAATAGCGTTCTCCGCAAATATCTCGACAAATTTGTACAAGTTTTCCTAGACGATATTCTCATTTACTCTAAGAATGAGAAGGAGCACGAAGAGCATCTTCGGATAGTGTTATCTTGTCTCAGAGAGCACAAGTTATATGGAAAATTATCCAAATGCGCTTTCTTCCAGAAGGAAATCCATTACTTAGGTCATATCATATCAGGCGAAGGAATCTCTGTAGATCCTGAAAAGGTAAATACAATCAGGGAGTGGCCGATACCTAAGAACGCACATGAAGTGCATAGTTTTATGGGTTTAGCAGGTTACTACCGAAGGTTTGTGGAGGGATTCTCCAAAATTGCAAAACCAATCACAAACCTTCAGCGCAAGGGTGTTAAGTATGAATGGACTGAGGAATGTGATAAAGCTTTTTCTGAGCTTAAGCGATTATTGACTAGTGCACCGATTTTGCGAGTGCCGGATATGGATAAAGATTTTACTGTATGTACCGACGCGTCTAAGCTAGGGTTAGGTGCAGTTTTAATGCAGGAAAGAGGCGTAATAGCATACGCTTCGAGAAAATTAAAAACACATGAAGAACTTTATGCTACACATGATTTGGAGTTAGCCGCGGTGGTCTTAGCTTTAAAGATGTGGAGACATTACTTGGTGGGGAGAAACTTTGTGCTTAAAAGTGACCACCAAAGTTTGCAATATTTATTCACCCAGAGAGACTTGAATGCAAGACAAAGACGATGGAGTGAACTCCTAAGCGAATATGATTTTGCAATTTCATATATAAAAGGGAAGGAAAATGTGGTAGCAGATGCCTTAAGTAGAAGACCCCGAATATTCTCCCTCGTACCTATCAAGGTGAACTTGAGAAATCAAGTGCTTGAACATCTTGTAAGAGATAGTTGGTACTTAAAAATAAGGTCGGGGCTCGAAAGCAACCATTCGAAGGGTATGATTTGGAAGAAGACAGAATTCTACGATTTCACGGAAGGATGTATATACCAGATAGTGGAGATCTCCGAAACACTATCTTGAAGGAAGCACACTGAGCAGTATATTGTGCACATCCTGGGGTAAAGAAGATGTATGCTGACACTAAGAGACTCTTCTTCTGGTCAGGCATGAAAAATGACATTGTCCAATTTGTCGCTAGGTGTCTTGAATGTCAGCAGGTCAAAGCTGATCACCGTCACCCAGCAGGTCTCTTACAACCTCATGACATCCCTATGACCAAATGGGAGATAATTTCTATGGATTTTATCGTTGGGCTGCCTCTTACGCAACAAAAGCATAATGCCATTCTGGTTGTGGTGGATAGATTAACAAAAAGCGCCCATTTCATCCCAGTAAGAGATACTTATGAAGTAGCTGATGTAGCTCGGGTATTCATAAATGAAATCATCAGATTTCATGGAGTACCTAAGAAAATTATATCTGACAGAGATCCTCGATTCACATCAAGGTTCTGGAACTGTATGCAGTCGGCCTTGGGAACTCAGTTAAATTTGAGTACAGCATATCATCCTGAGACCAATGGACAGACAGAAAGGGTAAATCAAATACTTGAGGATATGCTAAGGATGTATGTTATGGACCAACAGTCGCGCTGGGAAAAGTACTTACCCTTGGTGGAATTTTCTTGCAACAATAGCTATCACAGTTCAATCGGGATGCCGCCATTTGAAGCTTTATATGGAAAACCCTGCAGAACACCGTTGAGTTGGGACAGGTTAGAAGACCGAGTAATCGTCGGACCAGACTTGATCCAAGAGATGGAGGATCAGGTAAAACTGATTAGACAACGATTGAAAGAGGCTCAGGATAGACAGAAAAATTATGCGGACACTCACAGGACAGATAGAAGCTATGTAGTGGGAGATCAGGTTTTCATCCGCATCAGACCAAATAAGAGCACCATTCGGTTGGGGGGGGGACAAAATTATCCCCCCGGTTTATTGGACCGTTTGAAGTCCTGGAAAAAGTTGGACCTGTCGCTTATCGTCTTGCACTGCCACCCCACCTGCACAAAATTCATAATGTATTTCATGTATCTGCCTTACGACACTATATTGCTAATAAATCTCATGACCTTCAATGGAAGGAACTGCAGGTATCGGACGAGGGAACCCTAACGGTCGAACCATTACGTATTCTGGAACGTAGGGTTCGACAGCTCAGGAACCGCCGGATAGACCAAGTGAAAGTCCAGTGGGACAAGTATAGTCCTGGATCAGCGACTTGGGAGGATGTTGAGACTTTTTGCCAGAATTACCCCAGCTTGTGCTAAATTTTGAGAACTGAAAACTTTTATGTACATGACTGCTCTATTTTGACACTTGAAATTTTGAAATACTATGTAAAGATGAGTTTTACTTTACTGGTACTTGGATACCCATAAAGATAGAATGCTACTTCACTTTACTGATACAAAATATATGTTGTTTGTTTAAAATTTACTGGTGCATGGACACCGATATGCAATATGTCATTTAAATTAACATTGCAAGAATGTGAAATCATAGATTAAACATTATAGATGAAAATATCTATCAAATTATTTCATTGCATTTCAAATATGATTCAAAGAAAGGAAATAGAAGAGTAACTACATTTTGAATATGAAAAGTGAAACATATGGGTATACAGATTGAAAATGGTTAAAGCAATGCATCATAAATAGAACATGAAAGAACTAAATAGAAGCAGCATCTGAAATGAGAAATTTTATTGAACATATTGATACCTATGTGAACAAATTTTCTTTTTATATATAAGTTCTAGGATTGATATCATAAATATCAAAGTATTTTGAATATGTAGAGGTTGTTATATGGGTAACAATTGGCTATGAACAATATGGATGCATATGCTGTAATGTGTGTACGAGTGTTTACATTGCAGATTGTGTACCAGTGATTACTTCGCAGACACAGGTTACCGAAACAATAAACGTGATAACAGAATCCCCAGAATGGTTGAGACTCTCCATGTGATTCCATGATATGGTGTTGACCCTGGTTCTACTGGGAGGGGTGGAAGTGTTGCCCACCGTTTATCCTCCAATACCTGGATGTTAAATTTGGACAACTAGGTCCAAACTCCATGTTGTAATGCTCAGATTAAGAAGCTAATATTTTTGTTGGAATCCTCTTTCAGAGAGGTGTAAAATCCATATATAATATGTCTTAATCCGATGAGCAGAAAATATATTTTGAATTTATTTTCCACATGTGCAAGGTCGGTCAGTTTTGTAATGTAGGCTCACATGCCCAACAAATGTGTCACACGCCCCAATGATGGATATAAATACAGGAAAAGTTGGAGAGCATTTTCATCATCAACACAACTCACATCTTCCTCTCTCATCAAATAGTACGAGCTACCTGAAGGACGAATTTCAGCCACACGTGTGAAGGACGAAGAGGACAGACCGTACGGCTGAGCTGAAGTACGACTTTCTGCTGCTAGGGTTTCGCAGAAAGTTTGACCAGCGTTGACTTTGGTCAACGCATGGTCCAATCAACCTAAAAACTTGTGGAAGGTTCGATTTTTGAAGGTCGTACTACCTGGCACAAAAATTGAGGTCAAAGGGTTGACCGTTTTGCTGCTGCGTTGACTTTTAGCTTGCTGCCCCTGCGTTGACTTTTCCAGGACAGCGTTGACTTTTGTAGAGTTGACTTGAGTTGACTCATCTACTGATTGGAGGGCTGTTGTGACACATGCTGGGCTGACTAACCAAAGGAGACTTTGCTGGTTGAAGCATCCTGTTGACCACCGAAACGAACACACACATTTTTCCTGTTTCTGATTTGTCTTCTGTAAGATCTGCTTATATGTTCTATCTGCATTTTGCTTAACTACTTGTATGATTGCTGTGAGAAAAGTGAAATTGCTCCTAGCATAGAACATCTACAAAACTTTACACTGGAGTCATGGGAGGACTGTGCGAGTCACGCTCCCCTAGACGTGTGATGAAGACTGCCAGATGCCTACAAGCATGTCAGGTCGATGTAATCGACGCTGATATCCTTAAAGTCTATGAATGGATCAGTAAAACTGATGCCATGTCATATTCCTGTAGAGGACGGATAGGATGGGAGTGGAAGAGATTAGGAAAGATAGGATGATTTTAGAATAGTCTGCAGAGGCAGTTGAGATGTGAAGTAACAAATAAATTACAAAGAAAAAGAAACATGCATACTCAAACAAAATTCAATCTTAAAATACAAACCTTCTCACTTGTGCCCTAATCTCTAGAAACATGATTATTGATATGAGTATATGAAGCCCTAACTTCGGGACGAAGTTTTTCTTAAGAGAGGAAATATGTAACAACCCATTCCTAATTAATAAGTAAAATAACATTAGCGAGTATACAACATACGCATGTGATAGCTACATATGCCTATATCACATACCCCGCACTAGTATTAAGGCTACCTAAGTGAGAATAACGAATTTAATATTACTATATATTTTATCTCGCCATGATATAACGAAATCTCAACAGGCATGGGAGAGTGTTATTTAAGAAAACCAGATTATAATTTAGTTAAAATTTATATATATGGGTGAACTAATAAAGTAATGATATAATTAATTAAGGCAAATTAATTAAGATAAAAAACAAACCTAATACAAATTAAATTCAAATTAAGACCTTACTTAAAGCCATCGCTTCTACGTATCTAGATAAGGATTCAAATTGGATATTTCATGCACTTAACCCAAAACCTTATCTCTAAGTTAAATATCTCATTAAATGAACATAATATCTCCTTAAATGCATACCCACCCTCATAAATGAGATAATATCTACGGGAGTTGAGGGCGGTGGAGAAAATGAATATAAGTGAAAAGGATGTGAAGGAGGGGGGACGGACTTTGGAGGAAAAATTCTGCATTCTGTCAAAAGGAAAGATTGAAGGATACTATCAGCACTGGAAGGGAGTCTCATCGTTCTTGGAGATTCTGAGCACGGGGGCAGAAGAGTGATCTTCTGGGTCTAGGATTGTTCCTAGATCGGCTGGGAGGATTATATTGTTTCGGTGAACTGTTCAATCTGCCCACAGCATCACAGGAGGAGTGCCTTAGGAGTGCCACCATTAAATCTTCTGCTGTATTCCAGGTATTTCTCATGTATAGATTAGTTCCTTATGCAAAAATAGAAATTTCATTGCTGCTCTGTCATCAAATTGTATTACTGCTGAATTATATATATATATATATATATATATATATATATATATATGCATAGATTCTGAACTTAAATAAGATGTCTTAGATTGTATTAATGGAAATATGACAGTTGTAATAGTGGTATGCCTTGTCAGTCAATTTAGCACTAAGTCCCTCTCTAGCAGTAGCTGAAATTAAGTGTCAAACTATGAATAATCCTTAGAGGGTTATTACACTGGAATATAGATGCGATATGCCTTTACATTCTCGCTATAGCCCATCAGAAAACCCTTTTCTGCAGTTTGATACAGCTTCTTTCTCTTTTCATCTGGAACGTGGCAGTACACCATGCTGCCAAATATCCTGATGTGGCCCACTTCTGGCTTACTACCTGTGAACACACTCTCGGGAGTTACCTTTCCCAACGTTATATTGGGAACTCCGTTCTGAAAATATAATGTTGTATTGCAGGGCTCTGCCCATAAGAATTTGGGCAAATCTTGGTCATACAGCATTGCCATTGCAGCTTCTATTATGGTCTGATTCTTCTGTTATGCAACTCCATTTTGCTCTGGATTGTATGGAGTTGTCCATTCTCTCTTGATGCCTTCCCTTGCACAGAAATTTGTGAAGTCTTTATCGATATATTCTCCACCATTATCTGATCGCAACTTCTTGATCTTCTTTCCTATAGAGTTCTCTACCAATGCTTTGAAATCTTTGAATCGATCAACGACTTCATCTTTCGTTTTCAAAAAATAGATCGAAGTTTTCCTGGAATGATCATCAAAGAAGGTGGCAAAATACTTTGCCCCACTGAGAGCAGTTGTGGACATTGGACATGTCAGAGTGTAGTAACTCTAATACACCTTTGGCTCTGTCGCTGCTTCTTGGAAATGTTGCCTTAGCGTACTTCCCTAGTACGCATCCTCTGCAAACTTCGTCTTTCGTCGTGCTAAGCTCAGGAGCCCCTATGATAGTATTTTTTAGAATCCCTAAGGCTCCATGATGTCGATGCCCCATCCTTCTGTGCCATACTTCATTCAAATCTCTGTCGTTTGTACTGCAAATCAAGGCCACCGGAGATTCAAGCTGGAGCTTATACAGCTTGTGACTCCTTACTCCGATTTGTGCCTTTTTGCTCCAGTTAGGGTGTTTGACATATACCTTATCTCTAATAAAGTATACGTCATAACCCTTGTTCTGAAGTTGAGACATTAAGAGTAAATTCATCCCCAACCCTGGTACATGCAGAACATTCGTGGCTCGAAGCATGTTGCCATCTTCGATCTGAAAAGTTACGATACCTCTTCCTATGGGGGTACATTTTGCCTTGTTTCCCATAGTTATCTGGAAATTCATCTGTTTTTCTTGGTAGCTCGAGAAACATTCTCGAAACACGTCATATGAGAATATGCCCCACTTTCAATATACCAAACACCTGGAGGAACTGTGCTCGACACACAAGCAAGATCCTCCTCTAGTTTGGATGCCAACACTTTCATAGCGTGTTCTCTCTGTATTTCTACGTGCTCTGGAGGACTGCTTGAGTCCCTTTGACTGCTTGAACCCTCTGCGTGACTGTGTGAGTCCATGACAGATCCTCCCTCTCTGCTTTTAGCCCTTTGCTCTGATACCATGTGAAAATTTTCAAGAGGAAAATATTTCTGCAATACTTGGTTTATTGCTCCTACTTATGAGATAAGTTATTTACAGATGCTTCAGTAAATTCTGAAATAAACACATTTGCAGACCTTCACTATCGTTAAGAGCATAAGAACAGAAGGATAATTTACACAAGTAGCACAAAAGAAATAACCACATGAACACAGTTGTTTTTGGACAATTGCCCCCAGAAAAACCCAATGTGGGAAAACCGGTGCAGTAGATGAGGGTTTTATATTTATCTTCAGAAATGGAAAGTACATTTACAAGAGTCTGATGAGCAGAGAAAAATTTGCAAACACCTGGCTGAATTTTCTAGACCTTCCAGACAAATTTCGAACCCTCGGAGTGACCTCCTTCACTCTCTGCATCATCCAGCGGGAGAGCTCTGCGCAGTCCCTCTCTAGACTGTGTGATTCTGTGTAGCGGGGTTCCTGTCGCTGATCAGCTCACCTTTCATTTCATCCTCCTGTCTTCTGCTTCCCAATAATTGACTCCTCCCTCCTCCTTCTGCTTCTGCAACCCTGCCTCTACAAACTCACCCACTGAAATCGAATTCTCTTGCTTCAGAATCGATTTCCTTCAGGTATTGAGAGTGTCCCCAGCTTGATTTCCAAATGGCCCTCAAGTCTCTTCTTATAGTCCTCTCGCTGATGAATCAACGACCAAGATTATATCGTTAATCAATGGCTCAGATTAAAAGTTGACTTGATCTTCGTTTTCTAGAAGATTCACACTCTGCTCTATTAATACCCTTTAATTATTTAATTTCCATAAGTTTGAAGTTAGAGTCTGCATTAAAATAATTAATTATTTTAATAAAGTCATATTTGAGTGGAATTTCCACAAACGATTTTTGGGTTCTCTAAATAACTGATGTCCAAGCCTCTCTACCAAAAATGAGACTTAGAACACTTTCTGATGCTATAGAAATCAACAGTTGTTACCTAATCGAAGTAGGATCAAAAGGAAGGCTGACTTGGTGTGGAGGAAGTGTGAATAAAGGTCTAGAGTCTCAAGAAAACTATTGAAGGAAGAATTACTTACTTGGTTTTCCCCTAGAGTGGTGTTTTGACCTAGCTATTGCCCTATATCTGGTGTCCTTGATCTATGTGCTATTGCTTTGATATTTGCTTGATGAACTAAGAAGAAAGAAGACAATAAGAATCTAATAAGAATTAAGGAACATCACAAGTAAATAATCAAGAACAAGAAAATATTTCTGCCTTTCTGAATTTCTAACACGAAGAGGGTGGCATAAGTCAGCCATCAGATAGAGTGTTGTATGGGGATGAGGATTTTCCATGGATATGTGCGGCGAAGAGGCCACAGAGCAGCAACACCTTAGTGACACCGCCATTGGCACTTAGGGAGGTTTGCCTGTCAGATCTCTCTGAGAGGAACAGGAGGGGAGGTCCAATAATCCGAGTTTATGGAGGTGTTGTATTGGAGATATGGACCCTGATAAGATGCGGGTTGATCCCTATGGATTCAATTTTAGATCATAATATACAGGGGTGTATAGCAGTATGTAGCAGTGTGCCACAGTATGCATAGGAGCACGGAGGTGTGCGGTGGTGCACGGCGGTGTACAAGGTTGCATCGTGGTGTAGGAAGAGCAGTTCACATCGCAATGCATTTCCTCATAGAGTGACAGACACATTGATACAGGAGGGACACCAGTTGCTCTAGGATGATATTACATCCTTTGTTTATGCAGATCTGGGCCACTTAGGGATAGAGCTTTTCTAGCTTCCTTTACACATAGGAGACCCACAGTTGGGGCATCATTCAATTTTGAGCACACAGAACTCCCAGGCCATTAGGCCTTCTAAGTCATTCTAATATGTTGCCTTGTTGACTAGACAATACTTTCCAGGCAATTCCTGAACTTTTTTTTTTAAAAGACAAGTTTTGTTTTCTGGTTTAAGTGTTGCTAAACATACAATCCGTGCAATCTACAGATTTGATCTGCATGCCTGGAATAGTGTCTTCTTTGCAACAGAAAGGCGTGCAATTCTTAGTAGGCATTTGAATTTTTTTTTCTTTTTTTCTTTTTTTCTTTTTTTTTTTTTCTTTTTTTTTTTCAGTGCCCAAACAAGTGTCAAATAATGCAACTTCTAGCCCTTAAGGGCTCGGCCTCCATTACCGCAGCTAATAAACCCACAACAGAACTTCTTCTCCTTGCCGTTCCTCCCTTCTTGTAGCTGCGTCTCTTTTCCTCATACACAACGCTCCTGCAAGCATAAAAACAGTCACAAGAAACCTTCACACTACCATCACACGACAGCAATTAGCATGACTTCTCCTTGGCCAATTAGCTCAGCAAGCTGCCCCTTAAAACAACCCCAACCAGATCTGTTCTTAGCAATACGCTGTCACCTATGGCTCCTGCCACGCTAACTAGGGCAGACTTGCTCACGCTAATTCAAGCCTAGGGCATTGTCTTCAACCCCAGCTCTGATACCATGTTAATTTCAGCGTATGTTCTATGCCATTTCAGATTAGAACATACAATACTGAAGTAGATAGAACATAGTAATAGATCGATAGAAGACAAGCCAAAACAGAGATAATAAATGGTGGCATTACGGCGATCAGCAGGATGCTTCTACCAGCAAAGTCTCCAATAGGTCATTCAGCCAAGCATGTCACACATAACCCAAAACAACCCAAACAAAGAACAGTCCATATATATATATATATATATATATATATATATATCACAGCTCCAACGCTATCCAGAGAGAGAGAATTCCTACACAACAATGTGTGTCAAATGAACTCTAAGTCTCTCCAATATATAGGAATCTTTGGGGGTGTGTGACACATCCTTTAAGACATTTAAGTCTATATTTTATTCTAGGCCGACCTAGCACATAAGTGGAATAAATTCAAAGTACATGTTCTGCTCATCCGATCGAGATGATCTTTAGATGAATCTTACACCTCTCCGAAGAGGAATCCAATAAGAATATTGGGATCGTCATCTGAGCAACACAACTCGGAGTTTGGACCTAGTTGTCCAATTTTAACAAATTTCCCACAAAAATCTGAACCAAATATTCGCCCAAATCCTCCCAAATATGCACTAACTTCACAAATTCGAATTTCCAAGTAAGCAACTCTCATTTAATGCCGGAAATTCAATTTTATTTGAGCACATGTCTTTTCCTTGATTTTAGGATCCATATCACCTTGGGACTTCACTTTAACTCCTCCATAATTTTCCACCTCATTTCCACTTCATTTAGCATGTGTGGATATTTATTTTTCTCCATTTATTTAATTTCTGGCTTAATTAATTGCCAGATTTCCCACTAAACTTAGGAAAAGTGGGTTTTGAGGGTTCAAAACACATTTTTAACCCCTCAAAGTGTGTCATAGTAGAAAGTTGAGCGTGAGAGGTGTAATTTTGATTACTCATACCCCATACAACTTCTCTAATAACACTTATTACAATTCAATTATAATTTTTATTGCAATTTTCGACTTGCGGGAAATCTAAAAAATTAAAAAATCACTACCTAGACCTAACCAAATTCCACGAAATTTTTTGTGTGATCTAGTATGGTAATATACATTGACTCTAGACACTAGGAGTCACCCAAGGCCTCACTATCAAGCCGTACTCCGGCTTTGGGGTAAAATTGAAGGAAAAAACTCAATTAATTATTACCTCCTAGTAGAGAGATGATAATTAACCAAGTAAAAAAAACCTCTCAGAGTAATACTCACTTGTTGGCAAGGTCCCAGGCTACCTAGGCCTATTACTGACTCAATACTGACTCAAAACTCATCATTACTAGCATCACTTATTACAATTCCCCGTAGGACGTGGAATCTGGGTACAAGAGAAAATGATAAGAAGTAGAAGTAGAGTTTAAAAACTCTATTGAACTGATGATATCTGATGGTACAAATGTCTTCTGGTTCATCCTTGGGCATGGAGTCTTCTCATTATCATCAAGTGCCACTCCAGTGGTCAACAAGATCCTCAAAAGATCGCAAAAATCCTACTCAAAAGATACCTACAAATCAAAGTATTTTGAAGTCGATTCATTCAAGAGAAGCAAGATCAAGGACATTGTCATCATCATCAAAAGTTCAAGGCAATTTCCCTCTCGTTGAAGCAAGGTCCTTACCATTAAAGGACACCATCAAGAAGTCATCATTGACCATAATCAACAAAGACATCACCATCAGAGGATCTAAAGTGATCTCCCTCTTTGTGGGGTCAATTTGATGTTGATTCATTCAAGAGAAGCAAGATCAAGGACGTTGTCATCATCATCAAAAGTTCTAAGGCAATTTCCCTCTCGTTGAAGCAAGGTCCTTACCATTAAAGGACACCATCAAGATGTAAGGACACCATCAAGAAGTCATCATTGACCATCATCAACAAAGACATCACCATCAATGGATCTAAAGTGATCTCCCTCTTTGTGGGTTCAAGGATCATTCTTGAAGAAGAACTATCTTTGTCAAAGAGAAATTTTCTATTATCTATATCATCATCAAATTCAAGAAAGAAGCAACTGGAAGAAGCATCTTAACAAGTATATTTATATCCACATCTGAATCTGTCAAAATGTCTTTTTGCAAGGAAAGCAACAAATTTGTTGGGGCTTCAAACTATATTGCATGGAAGAAGAGGACAAATCTAAATCTCATTGAAAATGAGGTCATGGATCATATCAAAGGATCTATCACCAAACCAGCAAAAGAAGATGCTCAAGCACTTACAAAGTTTATGAAAGGGGAAGTTAGGGCTCAAAGGATTCTCATAGAATCCATCAAGGATCCCCTCATTCCATATGTATCAAAACTCGAAACTTCAAAAGAAATATATGACAAACTGGTAGAGTTGTATTCCATAAGTACTGCAGGAGAAGTTATCTCATTAAGGCAAGAACTCTACAGACTGAAGATGTCAAAAGAAGAAGGAATAGCCTCATACTTTATGAGGATATCTGAAATCAGAGATCAACCTCAAGATCTGGGGGAAATCATGTCTGATAGAGAAATGACTACAATAGTACTAAATGCACTACCGGAGGAATAGGGTAACTTTACTTTAAGCATTTATGGGAAGAAAGAAGCTACTCCATTCTAGGATCTATGGTCTCTATGCAAGATTGAAGAATCCAGGCTAATGGAAAAATCTGATGTAGGATCAGATGATTAAAATCTAGCATATGCTATTATGACAAAAAGAAAATGAAAATTTGGAAAGTTTGGTCCTTAGAAAAAGAAGAGGGACATGGCTAAGATTCAATGCTATGGATGTCAAAAAATATGGGCATTACAATAGAGATTGTCCTAAGATCAAGAAGGACAATAACAAAAGAGGTAGAGAAGAAACCCATATCACCAAAGAAGTGGAGGAAGCTGAAAAGAAGAAGTCCAAGAAAGAGGAAGTAAGAGATCTCTACTATGATTGAGATAGTCTTCCTCACCTAGTTATTTTCAAGTTCTCTGTTGTAAGATATGGCTATCATGAATCACTAAGGAAAATAAGAGGATGCATCATGACATCATAGAAGCATTAAAAGCAAGAGCTCGTGATTATAGAGAAAAATAGTTGAAATAGAAATCTATGGCAGTCAACTATGCAAGGATATAGCTCTTGGTAACCTCATTAAAAGCATAAGTGGCACTTATGGGAAAAAGAAGAAAAGGTCATCTAGCACAAGGCTCATCATACATTAATCAAAGGGGAACATTTGCTGAATGAGGATGCTCAAGATCCTCTATTGAAATCTTCATCAGAAGGTTCACCAATCAAAAGGAAGCAAGCGTTTCATCAAGAATTCTATCTTGAGGGAATTCATGGGATGATGGTATGATGACAAAAGAGGTGAAGCAAATCAAGGGATTGAAGTTCTTTCAATCAAGGAAGTTGCTGAAAGGAAGTCTAAGATAACCTAAAGGAAAAATGAGGTATGTATTCTTATATTCGATATTGAAGAGTCTTGTCATATGATTGCGGGTAACATGGAAAATGCTCTATCTCAAGAGCATGATCAAAAGAAAAGGATCTCCTCCTTTGAAAATATGCAGGAAGGCATGAGTCACACATTGTCTAGATGAAATCAACATAATATGTCTTCATATGAAATATGAGGAGGTTGACCATAATTGGAGGAACTCTGATTTAAAGTTCTTGGGAAGGAAATGTGTAAAGAAAGAAAGGAAGAGATCATGAAATATGCAACTATGGAAAAGGCAATCAACATCTGAGGACTAAGAGATTTGACTAGGATATCTCCATGAAAGATATGAAGACTTTGATGAAGTCTGAAAAAGAAAGAGACCCTTGACAATATATAACTTTTGGAGATGTGTCAATTTGTATGGAGGATGTTGATGCAAACTAAAAGATGTCATGATGAAAGACCATCACTAAGGTAATTTTGATTTAATGTTCAATTCATATGATATTTGGATGAGCTTATGCAAGGTTGCCAAAGGGAAAAGTTGTGGATGTCTTCCACCACTGATGACCATATAGAAGGATGAAAGATTCTTAAGGAAACATGGCATGAAGAAGGCAACACGGCATGAAGGAAGGACAGATATGGATTGATGGATCACTTTCCGATGAAAAGAATGATGACATGGCTCATGGATGAAAGTTATGGATGGTTTCTGCCCTATGAAGAAGTCCCAATAAATGTAGACTCCATGGCAAAGAAGAAATTCATGACATCGAAGGAAGGAGTTCTACAAGTAGTTGGTTGTCCTATGATATCCACCTAATGAGCCACTAGAAGCAAGTCATTGAACCTAAGGGAGCTTAGTCAATTCCCTACTTGAGAGGGAGCCTAGAAATAGCTTTCTAACCTAGTAAAAACTTGGAAGCAAATCCCTAAGCTAAGATGGGGGCTTAGGTACATTCCTTGCGTAGGAATGAGTACATTCCTTCATTGGAATAGGTATGTCCTCCCTAAGATGAGAGGGAGAGATAGACACATCATTATTGTCTTCACTTGGGAAGACAGAATGGAGGATTGGGTAAACATATGGCATCTGATGCTCTTTGAGGATGAGGTTTGGGCATCCAAGATAAGAGTAGGCGTAGAGGATCGATATTCTCTGAGGACTGGGAATCCAAGATAAGAATAGTCTTGGGGCAACACACTCTGAACCCGAGTAGACTATGTTCCAAGAGATACAATGATAGGGGTGTCTATACATCATTGGTCTCGCTAGCATTGTGCCCTGATCTTGTGGAGAGATAGAGTTGATAGTCAAGGCCTTGCTATGTGACAATGTTGGTTGATATGATGTTATACAGATGGGTTACAAATTCGACTCTTCTTATGAGAATTCTTCATATTGAGAATGACCAAGTACCATTATGAAACCTCCATAGTTAAGAGAGGGAGTCTTGAAAAATGTAACTAGGTTCGGTCTTCATAATGACATGTGTAAATATGATTTTATCTAATTGATGAAAAGAAGAAAAATAAACTTATTTTGTAATGCTTGAGTCATGGGTTTCATGCTCAAAGAATTTTATTTTTAGTAGAAGCTCCCATTGAGAGCTATTAGGTTTTGTCATCAAGTCATAAAGTCCAGGGAGTCAATGTCATGTGTTAAAGACATGTTACATATTGTAGAAGTAATTTTGAATGTGACAATAACCCTCCAAGACCTTGTCACAAGCTATTTATCATGTCAGCCTAAGGATGTTTCCAGAATGACATGTCGGCCTAGGCTCCAGTTCAAGTCGGATTATTATGGATGCACAAACCACTATAAATAGGGAAGCTCAACCTCATTTGAAAGACAGAATTTTGGTCACACAATCTGCAGTAGGAAGAAGAGCGAAGAAGTCTAGCATTGTTTTTGGGTATTTTCTCTTCACACATGTGGTAGAAATTAGGGTTTCTACAATGGGGTTAC
Organism: Pinus albicaulis; assembly: GCA_034641835.2. Taxonomy (NCBI): domain Eukaryota; kingdom Viridiplantae; phylum Streptophyta; class Pinopsida; order Pinales; family Pinaceae; genus Pinus; species Pinus albicaulis. Next base: position 797,992,955 of record CM076572.1, on the reverse strand, counting down.
AACAGTCCCTACAGAAATCACTAAGGAAGTCACCTACCATCGCTCTTGTTGGTTGAAGCCTTAAGAAGAAGTCTCCAAGTTAAGTGAAACAAGAAAGCATCTCAGAATCTCCCTCTATCAACTCACACGTGCAAAATTGCAGAAGTATAAGCAGGCCGAAGATTGCATGTCTGTGGAAAGGAGCCAAAATTTCAGAGTAGCCGAGATTAGCAGTGAAGGAAGGTGGTTTGACTAGTGTTGACTTGGTCAAGAAGAAGAAGCTAGAAAGAAGGGTTTGTGACTTGGTCTTAGAGAGGTTGTGTCAAGGGTCTAGGTCATGGTCTTGGTATCCATCAATAGAAGTTTCTATAAGAAGAAGAATTAGTTTGGGTTTTCCTCTCAAGTTGGACATATTTTGGCCCTCGTTGATCGCCTATATTTTGTGTCTCTTTATTGTTTATGCGTTGGTAGTTGTTTGATGAAGAAAAACACCATAATAATATCAAAGAGAAGATCCTAATCTAAATAAGTAAAAAGCATTCACAAGTAGTTATCATTTGAAGAGAAATCACCTAATTGCTATGCCCTAGATTTCTCAACACATCCCACCTTATATTTATAAGGGTCCTGTTGAAAAGTGTAACTAGGTCGGTCTTCATGTTGACTATGTAATTATGTAATTATGTAATGAAGACGTCAAAGATAATAAAATGTATTTTTGGCTTCATGGGTTTCATGATCGAGATTTTTATGTAGATAGACTTCTTCTTGATGTCATCTAGGTTTGAGTCTTCTAGGCATAGAATATAATTAAGTGTCATGTATATATATATGAAGCAATCTGTCATGCTCCAGATCTTGTCAAAAGCCTTGTCTTACATCCAAGGGTGTATGGAAGAAATACCTACAAATCGATCTCTCTAAAATGCTCGACAAAGAAGTTATTGCAAGTTGTTGAAGTCGGCCTACAAGCCTAAACAAAGGTCGGCCTACAAACTGAGCAAATCATCTATATGAATACCTGTCTCTGCGGCTCATTTGTGAATAAGTTTTTGAATAACCAAGAGACAGCCTTGCGAATTAAGGAAACAGGATTACAGTGCGGTGTCTCTGGAAAAATATCTCGATTAAAAGATTAAAGGACTGTAATCCATTTGCCATGAAGTATATTTGCGAAGAAGTTGCGGTGAAGATAAATCTGAGGTGTGATAAATCTGAAACATGCATTTGTGGTGAAGCATATATCTGCGGAGCATAACGTTTAGCATATATCTGCGGTGAAGTGTATATCTGCGGAGGTCTGAAGCATAACGGTTAGTATACATCTGCGATGAAGAGTATATCTGTGGTAAAGCGTATACCTATTAACGAAGGTCTGAAGCATAAAGTTTAACTGGTACCTGAAATACTTTAGCAGAGAACTGAATTATATATTTACAGATACTTGATGAAGAAGTGAATCATATCTAGGATGAATCATATCTGAAGTACAAGCACCTGAAATTGATTTGCAGATTCCTGAAGTTGATTTGCGGAAACGTTTAATAGATGCGTTACAACCTACATTTCGGATGCTAGTGCAAGAGTTTGATTAAATGCAATAATTCTGTAAAGGAGACTGTAAGTAGAGGGCATCCTTAAAAAAGAATAAGGAAGTGTAGAATAGTGCATATCATTGAAGAAGAGGAGAATCTAGTTTGAAAGGGCAGTGACAAGATCTTGGAGACATTCCTATGTCTAGGGTCTGACTCTGAGTCATGGTGCTTGTCATTTGAGGATCTATAAGAAGAATTATTTGCGGGTTTTCCTCTCCAAGAGGGAGAGGTTTTTTCCCTAGCTCTAGGAGCCTAATCTGTGTGTCTCGCGTACTTTGATAATTGACTTGATGAAAGATTAACTAGCTAAACAAGAGAAGTCATAAGTAAGTTCACAAGTAATTATCAAGAAGAGAATTTTGTATTAATCACCAGCCCTTCAAATTCTTAACATGGTATCGGAGCTAAGGTGCTGAACACAAGGGTTGTTTGTCAAGAAGACACTCAAAGAAGCGAAGATCAAGGTTTAGGTTGCGAAGTCAAATCAGTTTGCAAAGAAGAGTATTGTAACAGCGGAAGTTATGGATTTGATTACTGTAGCAGTAAGACTTGTATGCTTGTTGACTTTGATAGCAGAAATAACTTTAAAGAGGTATTTATAATAATAATATTTTATTGATATGATATGACATGATTGAATGATTACAATGAGGTCCCGCTTTTATACCCATGCAGGTACCTTTTCACGAATGAGCATGTCTTTTAGACATGCCTTTTCATTAACCTAATGATTATTTAACATAATCCTAATTGATTATTTAACAATTACATTTATTTCTATTTATTCTATTAATGACTATATTTATCACTTTAGTTATGAATTAGGTTCATAACATTGCCTCCTTCTTCGAAAAGCTTTGTCCTCAAAGCTTAACTTTTTGACAATTTTCTTCACTTGAGATTATCTACGAGGCATGTCATTCAATGGTATCTTCCTTGTAGAATTCTCTCTAATACATCCTCTTTAAACTCCATGTTGTTGTTTTTTTTTTTTTTTTCAACATATATATATATATATATTAATCATCATTTTTTTTTCATTAATTTAATTAATTAAATAGTAATTTTAATTAATTAAATTAATAAATTTTATTTATTTATTATAATATTATGTCACTTATATATATACACAACCTTAATACTTTATATATAATTATTAAGGTATAGCATATATCGATTTATATTGAGCCCGCCGCAGAGAATCTGACTGATCAAACGACACAATCGTGGCCACACCCCGCCACAGAGAAGTCTCGTCGTTTGCTGAATGAGAGTCACTCTCATGACACAGTATATTGACCCTCAATACAATCATCGATTGGAGCATATGATAGATCGGATCGACTGCTTGACGTCAATGGCCATTGTTGCAATCCCTTCCCCGACGGTTCCAGTCTCGGATATCGCAGAAGAACAATTCGGATCAACAATGTTAAAAATGTAACGCACTGTTGGAGGCATTCTGGCAATAAATGTCCAGTGTGTAGCTGCGTCCTTATTAACTCCCATATAATCACCTCTTCTTCATGTTGTATTTCAATTTCAGTCTGTTCCTCAACTTTTTCGAGAAGTAGCCGATGTGAATTATTTAATGTGCAATATGCAGAGCGCAGCATCAATGGTACCTTCTCAATGAAAACTTGCGGAATTTCTTGTGTTTCTAACAGCTCTTCACCATCATGGCATTTCTTAAACACGTTTTTAGTAACATCAACAAATACTGGAGCTGCGTAGGTCAAATTTCTTAATCGTGCTGCCTTCGGATACATAGTAGAATTTTCCCCATCGGATTCTGTCATTAAAGGTTTACTGATATATATTTGACCAAAATTGATCCTGAAAATAGTCTCTTTGAAGTCAGCTTGTCTCCCGGGATTATGCTGAGATTCGGGTCGAATCTCGATTTGGGATGACTCCTCTACGATTTCCTGCACGGTATTCTGAATAAATTCATCGAAGGAATCAAGTTGCTGGCGGACCAGCCCCTTTTCTTCAAAGTATGCGCTGATAACTGCCCACGCATCTTGACGATGTGATTCATCTTCCTCTTTCAGAACTGCTCTCTCAGCAACAAGAAGCGTATTGCATTTTTCACAGAGAAAAGTACCATCCATCTCATCGAGTAGACTTATTACATCAAAGGCAGTATAGCTGAGAGTACATTTAGTGCAAATGTAACTTGGGATTGTCTCCTGCCCATTGTCTAGAAGGCCTTTCTGTTTTTTTTTCATACAATAAATCTTGTGCCTTGCTACACCAACAGCCTGTGCATAATCTATAGAACAATATGATATGGCTTGAGACTTTTTCCTTCCTGTACTTTCGTGCCGCTGCGCGTTGACAATGGCGTCTCTGATCCTTCCCTGTTCCTCTTTAGGACAATGTGAAAAGCACAAGGAAGGTACAATCTTCTTCAATGCAAGTGAAGATACATCAGCGTCTTGGTTCATGAAGAAATTCTGTATCTGAGAGTCAGGGAGGTGCTGGCCAAAGTGCTGCATGTAGGACATGGAAAATACTGTTTCAGCAAGTGGATTCAATACCTGCAGATGTGCCGTGGGTATTTCTAAATTTACAGTCAATACAACTGTATATATTCGAGCAACATCTTGGTTCGTCATACTTTGACTGTTCACCATCAAGGGGATCAAATCTCGATTTGTACTAGGTCTTTTATAGGTGTAAAACATTCATAAAATATAGCAGCTGATTCTGAAAGTAATGTCTTGATGATAGGATCTCTCGTTTCCCTGTGCAGGATTTGCCATTTTATTTCATCGGGTAATGTTTCCTGCTCAGCATCCTTTATCTTCTTCCTTATTATTTCAGATATATGAGGTGGCAGGCTTTCTGGTCCATTTCGTACACATGTTTTCAGCCCATTGTGTATATCCATTTTGCGATTCTCAATAATTTTGCTTAGTAATATCACGTTTATTCGTCCAACGCCTAATCTCAACACCTCTTCGATAACATTTTTGGTGAACGACAGACTCTCGTTATTTCTTTTGGTGCGTCTCATTGCTTCCCTTAAGGCACCAGATAGCACTTGAGTCGACCTTGATACAGCAGTTTTCTGCTATTGAATTGGTTGATAACTTAAATCAGAATCGATCTGCTCACTTGAACTGGGTTTATTTACTATCTCATTACCGTAGCTACTTGAAGTAAATTCTGTGCTAACATTTGTTGGCCTTCCTGAAATAGCATTTCCCCATCTGTTGACGAATTTCACAAGATTCTTCCCACTTTCTTCAGAGGAGTAGCTTGTATTATCACTCTCATTATCGTTTGCAGCAACAACAACATGAGGGGGTTGCGTTGGAGATGAAAATTTATTGGGGTTATCTTTACCTTTATCATCAACCAAACCGTCGCCAATTTTAAGGTCATCTACATAATTATCTTCACAATTATCCTTATCTGCATCAGCATCATCTTTTTGTGTTTTTTTATTGTTGGCAATGATATTTCTTGTATAAAAGGCACATTTATGTCCTGCGAAATATTTATCACCACATTTCCAACATTTCCCTTCTTCTTTACTTTCAATATTAGTTGGTTGTTTTCCTTTATTACGCATTGGTGGGGGTATGTATTTACTTGAATTTACCATGGATGTTTTACTTGACTTTCGCTTGACATAACTAACTGCCTTCTCATTATTACCGCATTTTTCATCTTTTTGTTTGTCATGATTCTCTTCTCTATTACGAGAAATTTTTTTAAGATCTGCAGAATTTTTTTTAAGATCTGCAGAATTTTTTTTTAAACCGTTTGTGACTTCTGCCCAAGAATTCTCTACTTGCTGAAGCTTTTGTTGAACTTTCCTAATCTGCTCAATTCTTTTGGGATCTTCACGTAATGGCACATTATATGGTAAACAATGTGCTCGGGCTTGTAAACTACGTTCGTAGGCTTGTAGAACGATGTTGTGTGCCATTGCTTCAACTTGTCCTTAATATGGCTCTGATACCACTGTAACAGCGGAAGTTATGGATTTGATTACTATAGCAGTAAGACTTGTATGCTTGTTGACTTTGATAGCAGAAATAGCTTTAATTATAAAAATACACAAGAGGTATTTATAATAATAATATTTTATTGATATGATATGATATGACATGATTTAATGATTACAATGAGGTCCCGCTTTTATACCCATGCAGGTACCTTTTCACGAATCAGCATGTCTTTTAGACATGCCTTTTCATTAACCTAATGATTATTTAACATAATCCTAATTGATTATTTAACAATTACATTTATTTCTATTTATTCTATTAATGACTATATTTATCACTTTAGTTATGAATTAGGTTCATAACAAGTATCTAACTACGTCAAGTGAGATCTCCTATCTCATTAAAATAATCTTTGCCATCAAAGATTTGCGCTCAAGACATTGTTTGAAAAGAACCTCAACTTCTGAAGATATTCTTTGTAATCAAGGGTTCAAGTACACCAACATTGAAGAAAGGAAACCCTTGACTTCATTCTCAATCATCATCAAGGAAGCTGCAAGCCAATCCACTCAAGTAAGTATTCATGACCCTATCAGTCAAGATGCCTTATTGTAAAGAAAGCAACAAGCTAGTTAGGTCATCAAACTTTAGTGCATGGAAGAAGAGAATGGACTTGAATTTAATTGAAGACGAAGTAATGGACTATATTGAAGGATCTACTGTTCAACCTTCAAAAGAAGATACTCCATCCCATGCCATGTACATGAAGGGAGAAATTAGAGCCCAAAGGATTCTCATAGAATCCATCAAAGACTCTCTCATTCCCTATGTATCAAAACTAAAGACTGCAAAACAAATATGTGAGAAATTGGTGGAGCTATTCTCTGTGAGTACTGTTGGAGAAGCAATCTCTCTGAGGCAAGAACTATACAAAATGAAATTATCAAGGGAAGCAGGAATCGCTCCATACTTTATGAGGATTTCTGAAATAAGAGATCAACTGCAGGAACTAGGAGAATTGATTTCTGACACTGAGATGACAACAGTGGTGTTGAATGCTCTACCAGAGGAATGGGGAAGCTTCACTTCTAGTCTATATGGGAAGAAATAAGCGACTCCATTCCATGATTTATGGTCTCTAAGTAAAATAGAGGAAACAAGACTAAAGGCCATAGCTAATACAGGACCAAGTGAAGAGAATCATGCCTTTGCAGCCTCATACAAGAAGAAAGGAAGATTCGGAAAATTTGGCCCTCAGAATAAAAGAAGAAATATGGACAACGTGCGATGCTTTGGATGTGATGAGCTTGGAAATTATAAAAGAGATTGTCCTAAACCTGGAAAGGACAAGAGGAAAAAGGAAGAAGCTCGTGTCACTTATGAAAGAGAAGAACCTGACACTAAAAGATCTAAGAAGGAGGAAGCAAGAGATCTCTATTATGGTTGAGATCATCTTCCTATGTAGGTGATCTCTAATTAGTTGCAAATTGTATAATAGCAATGTACATTAAGAAGCATCTCGATAGAACCATGGAAGGAGCTCCTAGTGAATCAACTCCGGGAAAACCTCTCTGATAACATTACTAATGGAAACCAGTCATCAAGAGCAAGGGTCATCATGGAAACAGATTTATGGGATATTGATGGAGCATGCCAAGAGAATGAAGCTCCTAATTCTTGAGAAATTGCTACAGGATGACTCAAGGGAAAAAGGTATGAGGTATGTATATATTTATATGCTGACATTGGATGTTGTGAAGTCATGTCATGTGGTTGCGGGTAATGGACTTCTATACTTAGAAGTATGATCTATGGAGGAGTATCTCTCAATGCACAGACAGATGAAATCAACATAATATGTCCTCATGAATATGCGGTAGTTGTATATGAACGAGAAACTAGAAAAGTTGTATGTTCCTGAGAATCAAGAATGTGCAAAGAGGAAGAGATCATGAAATGCAACCATGTCAAGAGGCAGTTATCATCTGGAGGCCAAGAAGATGTGACTAGGAGATCTCCTGGAAAGATATGTAGACTCTGACAGAAGTCCAATAAAGAAGAAGACCCTTGGAAAAACATATCATTAGGAGATGTGTCAATCTGTATGAAGGACGTCGATGCCTACAGGAAGATGTCATGGTTAAAGATCATCACTGAGGTAACTTTTGTTTTAAAAAGTTCATATGTATATGTTTATCTGGATAAATTTGTGCAGGGTTGCTAATCATTAGAAAGGATGTATGATCCTGGGAGATGATTCAAAGGAAAGCAGCATGACACAATAGTGGACCAGATAAGGAAGTCTGATGAATCACTTTCTGATCGCTGACATGACTCAGGATGGAAGTGATGGATGATCTGTGCCCTATGAAGCTAATAGTTGAAGATTCCTCAATATCGAAATCCATGACATCGAGGACAGGAATTCTTCATGAGCAGCTGGGTGTCTCACCATTGCTGCTGGAGGTCCCTGGTTAAGAGGGAGCCTGGTGATAGTTTCTTACATGGAAGAAACTTGGTAATTCCTAAGAATGAGCTTAGGTACATTACTTGTATAGGAATGATTACATTCCCTTGTGGAATAGGTCCTCCCTGGTTGAGAGGGAGAGATAGACACATCATTCTGGTCTTCACTTGGGAAGACAGAATGGAGGATTGGGTAATCATCTGGTATTCGATACTCTTTGAGAATGTGTTAGGGCGTTCAAGATAAGAGTAGTTGGGGCCCGATATTCTTTGAGGGCTAGCTACCCAAGAGAAGAATAGTCCAAGAAGGTCATACTTTTGGAACACCCGGGTGGAGTATGTACCCTGGAGAGACAATGACGATGGTGTCTATAAGTCATGTGTCTCGCCAGCATTGTAGCCCATTGTCTCGTTGAGAGATGGGGTTGTTAGTCAAGGCCTTGCACTAGGACAATGTTGGTTGATATAATGCTATACAGATGTGATTACCAATCCGATTCTTCTTATGAGATCCTTCAGTTTGAAAGTAGCCATGTACCTATATGAATACCTCCCTAGTTAAGAGGGAGTGTTGAAAAGTGTAAATAGGTCTGTCTTCAGGTTGACTATGTAAAGATGTATTTATGTAATGAAGACGTCAAAGATAATAAAATGTATTTTTGGTTTCAAGGGTTTCATGAGCGAGATTTTTATGTAGATAGACTTCTTCTTGATGTCTTCTAGGTTTGGATCTTCTAGGCATAGAATATAATTAAGTGTCATGTATATATATATGAAGGAATCTGTCATGCTCCAGATCTTGTCAAAAGCCTTGTCTTACATCCAAGAGTGTATGGAAGAAATACCTACAAATTAATCTCTCTAAAATTCTGGAAAAAGAAGTTATTACAAGTTGTTGAAGTCGGCCTACACGCTGAGCAAATCATCTATATGAATACCTGTCTCTGCGGCTCATTTGTGAATAAGTTTTCGAATAACCAAGAGACAGCCTTGCGGATTAAGGAAACGGGATTACAGTGCGCTGTCTCTGGAAAAAACTCTCGGTTAAAAGATTAAAGGACTGTAATCCATTTGCTGTGAAGTATATCTGCGGAGAAGCCGTGGTGAAGATAGATCTGAGGTGTGATAAATCTGAAACATGCATTTGTGGTGAAGCGTATATCTGCGGAGCATAATGTTTAACATACATCTGCGGTGAAGCGTATATCTGCGGAGGTCTGAAGCATAACGATTAGTATACATCTGCGGTGAAGAGTATATCTGCGGTAAAGCGTATACCTATTAACAGAGGTCTGAAGCATAACGTTTAACAGGTACCTGAAATACTTTAGCAGAGATCTGAATTATATATTTGCGGATACTTGATGAAGAAGGGAATCATATCTAGGATGAATCATATCTGAAGTACAAGCACCTGAAATTGATTTGTGGATTCCTGAAGTTGATTTGCAGAAACGTTTAACAGATGCGTTACAACCTACATTTCGGATGCTAGTGCAAGAGTTTGGTTAAATGCAATAATTCTGTAAAGAAGGAGACTGTAAGTAGAGGGCATCCTTAAAGAAGAATAAGGATAAGGAAGTGCAGAACAGTGCAGATCATTGAAGAAGAGAAGAATCTAGTTTGAAAGGGCAGTGACAAGATCTTGGAGACATTCCTAAGTCTAGGGTCTGAGTCTGTGTCATGGTGCTTGTCATTTGAGGATCTATAAGAAGAATTATTTGCGGGTTTTCCTCTCCAAGAGGGAGAGGTTTTTGCATTGGCTCTAGGAGCCTAATCCGTGTGTCTCGTGTACTTTGATAATTGACTTGATGAAAGATTAACTAGCTAAAGAAGAGAAGTCATAAGTAAGTTCACAAGTAATTATCAAGAAGAGACTTTTGTATTAATCACCAGCCCTTCAAATTCTCAACAGGTCCCTCATTTTTAACCAACCATATCATTCATTCATCTATTTATTCAATAAATATTTATTCATCCTAAATGGATAACTTTTATATTCCAAGTATTCTAGATTATTTAACTAGTGAGCCAAGTTTGGCTTTCACAGAGATTAGGGTTGTTGATTTAGTCATAACTCAAACTTATAAAAAGAAGGCTAGGCTAACAGAGAAAACACATTACTGAGCAAAAGACACAGTGAAAGAATAAGGATCTTAGTGATTGGGTGGAAAATATTCACTCGTGTGCAGCAGTTAGAGGAAGAAAACAAGAAGCAGCAAGAGAGAGAAATATTCAACAAGTGATTTTGCAACAAAGAGGGCACAAGTGTGAGTAGTAGATAGAACCCAAGAGGCCAAACAGCACAGGCAAGGATAGGAAACAGTTTAGGAAGGTATCTAGTAGTAGGAAAGGCAGGAGGATGTATGATTTCATACAGAGTCACATGTGCGCAGGCAGGCTCAAAAATCTACCCAGATTTCCTCACACATGCACAGGAAGGTACTAACAGTGTGCGGGTAGGCAGAAAGGAGGCTTGCGCATGTAATGTCCCCAAGCTAATTGTGCAAATTTTCTTCAAAATTTTAAAGTTTTCGTTGTTAACTTTTCACAAGTAGTTGTTATGCACAATTTTGTCAAACACTTAGAGAAACACCTTCAGCAAACACTCCATGAAACAGAGATTTTTTGTCAAACATGTCATAAGCAAGCAAGAGAATGAACGTCTGAGGCAAAAATGAACTTTTATTGGAACTGACATCCAAGAGATTAGAAGCATATCTTTTGCATGGAACCTAGAACTCGCTCCATTTGCAGAGAATCCAATTTTAACTTACTGATATTACAGTGCTTGGAACCATTGCTTTAGTCCTTTGCTGGAACAACTCGTGCTCATGACCAATAGAAAATTTCCCCAATGGAATTTGCCTGAGAATAAACAACTTCGACCCCTGCTGTGTCTGCTCCAGAAACTTGAAGAATTTGGCCTACTAACAGTGATTGATATGCAGAAGAAATGATGTCAATTCGCAACCCAATATGAGAGATTGAGCATTCAGAAATTCAATCTGCTAATAAGGTTGAATTCAGCCCTCTGGCAAAGATGTTTTCGTCCCACAAGAACAAACTCGGCCTTGTTTGAAAGGAGTGAACTCGGCCTATGAAATTAACAGGTGCTAACCCCTAGAAAATACCAAACTTGCTCCCTAGAATAATATAAATTCAAATTTATGTGGTGGATCTAAATGCAGGAGAATACACAAAAAAATAAAGAATTCGACCCATTGTATGGAGGACTAAAAAGCTTCAGAACTTGGCCCTCTTCATAGATCCGTGACTTAGCTTCAAAGACCATGAGCTCTTCAGGAAATCGACCTCTTATTCCTGTACAAGGGAACTGAAATTACTTTGACTATTGGCTGAGCAAATGCCACAAGGAAGACTAACTAGGCCTCTGCAATCTTACTTATTTCTCCTAGCACAATCTGGTTCCGGTTCCTTAGTACTGGGAAAATTCGGCCTTGATAAATAGACAATCTTGGCTCAGAGATTTGGCTACTTAAGGAGTATATTCTTCCTCTTAGAGAAAATGATGCAGGAACATCCTGCTTCCAAAATACATGTATATATGATAGACCTAAGGGTTCTTGTGTTGCCTAGGAAATTGGTTTCCTAAGGCTTGATTAATTGTATTTTCCTAACTCTTGAATGGATTTATGTGAGAGACATAGGATAGATTTAATTCATATATTTAATTGTAAATGTTCTCGAATGTAGGAGAATATGAGAGATTTAGGCTAGTTGAGATCTCAAAAGGATCTTAGGGATCTAGAGATCTAATATAAGATTTTGGTTGAGTAAAGAATGGATCTGGGAGAATCTTTAGGAGAGATTGAGAGATTGTTGGATCTAAACAGTAATTAGTTCAGATTCCTCTTTGTATATATTTATAAGCTTTTGAAGCATTCAGGGTTGGCCCTGGGTTGTAGTTTGGGCCTTACGAGTATGGCTATTGGCCGTTGTAAATATCTTCTGTTATATTAATGACAAATAAAAAAAACACAGTGTGTAGTGAGAATGATGAGATGTGTTTTAATTCTGAAGCAGAATGAATTGGATTGCAGTATTGGCTCTTGTATGTTCTGGCATATTCCTATGCTAAAGGCGATGACGATTCCCAGCAACCCGGAAACACAAGACCAAAGTCAAACACCATTGTGGAAATATGATTAGAGGCAGGAAGGAGGGAAAGGTGGTGGAACCACTAAATTTCTTTGCCCCCATTGCAATAAAGAATACACAGGTTCATTGATTCTTATGCAACATCAGGTCCATCACATCATGGACAAAGAAGTCCATCAAATTCCACCCATAGCAATGGATATGGAAGCACACCTGGACCAAACATCTCCTTAAGGCGTAGAACCATATCCGATTTCCTTGACGAAAGGGTCTAGGAATGATGTGGATTCAAAAAATTTCCGGTTTCTCTATGCATGTGGGGTACCATTCAATGTTCTTTGCTCACCTTATTGGCATGAAATGGTTTCTGCCATTAATGATGCCCCCGAAGGATACAGGAGCCCTTGGTATGACAAGGCCAGAACTGTGGGACTTGATCATGAAAAAGCTAAAATAAGTCATTCTTTGAATAGAATGACAAGTTCTTGGAATGAGCATGGGGTGTCCATTGTATCTGATGGATGGACCAATGTACAAGGAAAGCCATTGATAAGTGTTTTGGCTGTGTCTGTTAGTGGTGCAATATTCCTTTCAGCATATGATTATTCAGACAAATTCAACACTGGCATTAACATTGCAGAACCATTACTTGAAACAATTGAAAGTATTGGGCCATACAATGTCGTCCAAGTCATCATTGATAATGCTGCTAATTTTAAGGCAACGGGAGCAATTATTGAGGATAAATACCGCAACATATTTTGGTCTAGGTGTTTGGTTCACACAATGAACCTTTTGATGCATGATATAATTAAAAACAAACAACCTCAATACAAATGGCTTGGTGATTACAAGAGAGGTAAAAAAATGATCAAATTTATTACAAATCATAGCAATACCCATGGGCTTTTCCCTACTCACTCAAAATTGAAGTTGTTGAAGATAGCAAAGACTAGATTTGCTAGCTATTACCTCACCTTCAGGTGCCTTTTCAAGGTAAGAGAGTCATTGGCAGCCATGGTATCAAGTCCACACTAGCAGGTATTAAAGGAAAGGGCATCAACAAGAGTTGACATGCAAGGTTTTGAATAGGTGGAGGAGACCGCCCTTGATCCTTTGTTTTGGGCATGTATGAGGGAAATATTGAATTTCGCCAAGCCCATTTATCACATGATTCACTTTTCAGATACAGATAAACTAGTGATTGGGGAGGTGTATGAGTAGATGGATAGCATGTTGGGGGCAAATAAAAGATGTTGTTAAGGAAAATGATCCCAACTTGTATGCAATGACTCACGACTGTGTGTGTGCATGGTGGAATAAACTTAATGTTCCACTACATGCCTTGGCATATATCCTTATGCCAAAATACTACTCTCCATCTTGGTTGGGCCAACCTGCACCTGGAGGTGGGGTTAGGATCAAACCTCACACAGATCTAGAGGTACAAGAGGGATACATGAAAGCATTAGACAATTTGGTCCCCGACAGGGAAGAGTGTGCTAGATTGCGCCTTGAATTAGGCAGATACTTCAATTGCACTGGTAACTTTAGTTATTTCCATGCAATGGAAGACAGAGACAGATTTGATGCTCTCACATGGTGGGAAGCATATGGTGGCATGGGACTTTTGCCAAAGTTGGCAAAAACATTTCTCTCACAAGTTGTAAATACGTCTTCTGCAAAGAGGTGTTGGAGCACCTACAGCTTCATACATAATGTGAGAAGAAACAAGCTGAATGAAAACCGAGCAGAAAGCTTGGTTTATGTGCATTACAACTTGAGGTTGTTGAGTCATTACTGTGATCGGACAGATGAGGATCAAACATATAAAGTTTGGGACAACAACCTAGAGGATGATAATTTGGAGGACGGCATTGTACATATGGAAGAATTGGAAGCAGAACTTTTCAGGGATGATGATGAAGCAACAGCAGCCATGCCACCACCACACCCAGGGCCAGTCCCATCATCCAGTAGCAATGCGGGTGCCAGTGCCAGTGTTCAATTTCTAGCTATTGTTCCTTTGCAGAAAAAGCCTCCACCTACATCCTCGCGTTGCCCTCCGCCTTCTAGCTATGGCCGTGGTACTCCTGAGAGTACTAGAAGACCACCACTGCCTCGTGGTTCTCACAAATTAGACATTTCTCGTGGGCGTGGCAAGGGGCCAGCCAATAGATAAAATAGATTTGTTGTTTACTAGTATTTTCTATTTTCTAGTAGTTTTTAACTTTTATAACTGTTGAACAGTTGAAACTTGACTCTTTCACATTTATTATGATATTTTTTGTAAACAATATATGACAATTTAAGTTTGAAGTTTGAATTTAAAGGGTGAAACTTTGAAGTTGGCATTTATAAGTTTATAAGTCATTATAAATTATGAATATAATGCTTCATGAAAGTTCATTTTGTTTCATTTTATAACATTTCATTTCATGCTAATATTCTTTGTTGTAATGGTTATTGGTTACACTTAACTTACAAGTACAACTATGGTGATCAATGAACCAATGATGATAAATGTTATATATTGAAATTTGAAATCAATGAATCAATGATGATAAATGTTATATATCAATGATGATAAATGTTATATATTGAATTTTGAAAGCTTGAAACTTTAAGATTGATGATTCATGAGACTCAAGAATAAATATGTTGTATGTTTCCAACTTGTGGGCGTGGTTGATGAAGATTATAACTTCTAGATGATTGATGTTATATGGTTCAATCTATGTTTTTATGTTTTTTATGTCTAATTCATCATTCTACATGCTTTTGTTGACATATTTGCATCAAAATATAATAATATATATATTTTTTTTTTAAAAACGCTCCAGACTGGGATCTTTTGAAAATGGCGCTCCTGCTCCCGCTCCCAAGTAACCATGGGCGATGTGTATACACAGTGAATTGGAAGACTTTTTTTTCTCCCTGCTTATTTTTTGTCCATAGAGGAAATGAAAATGGTGAATCAGTGAAAATTATAATCAACACAGAGTCTGTATGAAGCACTTCCAAGAGGAATACATGAAACCTAAGGTACAGAGTCGACAAAAGTTCCGAGGACGGGAACCTATTGAAGAATGAGATATCTGATTAAAGCAGAAACTATAGAAGTAGATTGGATCGGCTCCAACGCCAATGCCATTTCCAACATCCGTGAAGGGGAATTATTGCAATCCAGAGCTCTTCTTCGATCCCTTTGCTTGAATTCAAGACGGGCATGATCATTCCAGTGACAGTGCCCTACGATTTTTTGCTGACTATCATGAAAGACGTTGGAAGGGATTGGGGTAGTGATTATACATGGGAGATTGGCCTCACCATGCACATACCTGTTGTTGGGAAATTCACCCTTCCCCTGACCAAGAAGGACACTATGAAACTTCCCACTCTGTCGAACATTTTAAAAAAAACCTATTCATATATGTAAATCAAAAGCTACCTACAAGAAGATTAGTTGTAGATTATTTTCTAGTATTTGATTCTGATTTTGTTTTGGTTCACAGCAGTGATCCAAGTGATGATGTGTTTTGGTGCGAAGGACAGAGATATGTTATGCATTCACTGTGGCCGCTACGGATTTCGCTGCGCAGGCACTGCGTATACCCTGCAGACGCTACGCAAACACCCTGCACACTACGCAAATACCTTGGAAACACTATGCATACACTTGTGAATTCTACGCTACGGTTTCACTTGTATGTTAACCCTCTCCTCAACAATTGACAGAGAATTAGAGAATGGACATTTCCACAGTCAAAAACATAAGAATGTTGAGAGTTTCTAGAAAATTGTGTGCATTGCTCGTAGAGCCCAATGTTTCGAGTGAACACTTCACCCATCTTCAGGGGCAGGAAGCAAAAACATAAGATGAGAGGAGTGTTGGACCACGATTTTATAGGGAACAAGAATTTAGCCGTTAGACTAAGAGGGACTAAGAGTATTGAAACTAATTTGGAAATAGAAAATTATAAATTTAAGAGAGATCGATTCAAGCTCCAATAAGTTGAAAAAAACGAATTGAAGGTAAGGAGTAAGGCATGGGAAGGTTATGTGCTAAAAATTTGGATCCATTTTATTTTCTAAAATAGATCTGTGCATGAAACCATAGTTTGAACAAAGAACAGAGTAGTTTTGTCTTGGTAGGTGCATCATTTGGTATCAGAGCATTGGTGATGCTCTTTGGGGAGTTTTGTTGTGAGTATTTTGTTTGTGAACCTGTGATTAAGAGGGAAAGAGGATTGTTGCATCACTAACCATGCAAAAGTAGAGCAAGATGTTATGATGATCAACCAACCACCATGGAAGACATGTGTGGAGCAGAGAGAGATTTGCAGCTGCGTGGAGTAGCCAATATGCATTGGATTAAGAAATCAATGTGTGAATTGTTTTGACCTGTTTGGAAAATAAATCAGCGTGCTCACATTTTTTTCGACCTGTGCAATTGTTTGGCGGTAGAAGTTTTGTTGACCTAGATATTGTAGGAATAAATGCCCGGTGTCAAAGGCCGAGTTGACTTGAGATCAAGTGTACTCTATTGATGAATGTTCTGGGCATATATATCAGTCAAAGAACCAGGTCAAATTTCCTTTGTTGACCGAGCACTCATACTATTTGTTGTAGCAGCGTGGGGACAACAGTGTATCAAGGTTGCCCTCCTTGTAGGTATTGCATTCCTGTAGCTTCCCAAGAGGACTAATATAAGAATGTTATTTCATAGGGATTGATCTTTGCCAAACTTAGAAGGCTGAATTGTTTGTCCAAGCCATCAGATTCAATGGAGCAAAAGCCTTGAGTCACTAATTAAGCAAATTTCTCTTGAGAAACTCCTATTGCCAAAGGAGGATGAAAAACATTGACTATTGGAAGGTAGATTCGTTTCCCTCATTGCAGACCAAGTTAAAGTTCTTTGGGAAAACTAGAACAGATTTATGCTCTTGAAGTTGTATATGCAGATACAATTGTGATTGTGGAAAGAGGAGATCAGTAAAGATTGACAGAACAAAGCAGGAAAACAAAGCTAGCGTGCTTTGTGTGTATTAGTTAAAGATACTACACAAGAAGAAATGAGATTCTAAATCTGACAGGCAGCAGGCATAAAGAGATAAAGTGTGGCAGAATATTGGGAAGTAATTGGCACTCTTAAGGAGAATTTACAAAGGCAACTGAACAAGGAATCATCCATTCAAAGTGTGGATGACTGGTGGAACAAAATCATGCAGAGATTTTGAAGGTGATATTGTATGTTTTATTTTTAAAATTTGGTTTTGAGGATTGCATTTGCAGATTTCCGGTTGCAGACAAAAGAGGTGTTAGAAACAAAGACAGCTGAGAGGAGCTGTAACAAAGAACTATTTGTGTTCTCAAGAGGAAGAGAATGTGAGCTCTTAAACAGTGGCAAAACCTTGAAGAATTCCAACAAAGGTTGGATAAGGAGGACAAGTGAATGTTCTCAAAAGAGAGTGAAATACTGCAGAAGCCAAAAGGAGCAAGGTATTGCTCAGAGAGTGGTTCCAGAGGTAGAGAACCATAAGATACCAAGAGACCGGGCTCAGAAGGAAGCTTGCATTGGTATAAAGGTAGGTTTGAAGACTTACAAAGGAGAGGCTTGAGTGCAGTGAAGTGGACAAGGGAAGTTCACAACAGAAGAGATGAAGACAGGGACTATGGAAAGTCATTCTAGAGGTTCAGAGAAAAGCCATAGCAGAAACAAAGGAAAGGATGTCAAGGCAAATGACATGACGAAGAAATGGGGTCAAGAGGAGCTTGACAGAAAACTTGCTGACATGAAAGCAAGACTTGAGGCATTGATGAAGATGCTAAAAGAAGAGGAAAACTAGAGAGGAGGATGGATCTTTCCACTAAAGGGAAAGAAGGTTATTTGGCACTTTTTGCAAATGAAGTGGAGGCAGAAGGAGATTGCCTTATGGAAGGAAGAACTCAGATTTTTTGAGTCAAGGATGGAATTTGAGGATTCCACATGCAAATTTGTTCAAGGAGAAATGCTTGAGGGAGCAGATGGATTATCCGCAAGTTAGAGAAGAAATATCTCTTGATGATGAAGAAGAAGATGTGAGACTGTATGAAAGTCTCAAGAGTTCAGAGGAGAGCTCGGATCAGCATACTGATCTGTTGACAAAGGAGTTAGAGGAAAACTCAGAGCAGCATACTAAGATGTTGCCAAAGGAGGAAGAGGCACTGAGGCCTTATATTTTTAATACTAATAATTGGTGCGTTAACGCAGGTTATGCAGGTGAAGAAGAACAGTTCTTGAACACTGTTACACAGCATGAAGTTGATTAAGTATTGCTTTTTGAAAGCGTAAGGAAGGAATAGAAATTTATTTCTATGGAGATGACTGAAACAAAATTGTCTGTGGAAGACAATCAAATTGAAGAACATTCACTGAACAATAGTGACCATATAAAGGATGAAACTGGAAATGAAGAGCATTGTGATAAAATGCTTGCTAAAAGTGAAGAGGATATTGAATTGCTGGAAAAATTGCTAGGAGAACGTGGCAATAGAAAAGAAATGGTTACAACAATACCTGACAGTAAAAGAGAGTCTCTAATAGTCATGGAGACAGAAGAATGTTTTAATTTAGAAACCAATAGTTTATTTGCAGGTACAGTGAATAGAATGAATGAGTATGATGCTGTGATCAAAGATATTGAACAGAGGTTGTTTGGAGATGAGATAAAAGTTCAGAAGCGGCAAAAGGGTAAGGATGTAGGGGTGGTAGTAAGAATCCAGCAACTCCAAAATGAAGGTAACCAGCAGCAGGTTAAAGGAAAACTTGAAGAAGAAACTATGTTAGCTGAAAACATAGTGAAGAATCATCATTCCATCATGATGATAGGCATAGTGGAAATAAGCATGGAAGTTGTTGAGGCAGTCAACAAAACGAAGATAGCTCAAGTAAGAAAACATGAAACAAAAATTCACATAGCAGAGAAAAAAAAGGAGTTGACAATGGCAGAAAGTCAACAACAGGACAAAGAAAAAGAAGAACCAAATACCCATCAAAAGAACAGTGAATGGGAGAAAGAATTAGAGCTACTGGAGAAATGGTTGAAAGCACTAGCAGAGAAGAAAGAGCCTAATGAAGACTGCCAAGGATCTGCAGCAGAGAAAGAGAAAGAAGAAGTGTCAAGAAAAAATGGCATAAAGGTAGACAAGGAAAGGTTACAAAAAAAAGTCCAGCAAGGAAATGAGTTGGATATAGAAATCGAATTGATGATGGAACTGATGAGAAAAGTGTCTCAAAAGGAGAAGACAACAGCAAGAAAGCAAAGCAACAGCAGCAAGAAAAAGACAGCAACAGACTGTGATAGCATAGCTAGTGGGGCAATGCAACAAAAGGTAGGGAGACCTGGAGAACAACAGCAACAAAATAGCAGAAAGGAAGAGAGGCAGCCAAAGATAAACTACAGAACAAAGTCTGGGATCCAGGAGGACAGCGATTGGAGACACATGATCTGGAGATCATGATTTCTTTCAACTTTGGGAGTCTGATGTAGGAGCATCCTGCTTCCAAAATACATGTATATATGATAGACCTAAGGGTTCTTGTGTTGCCTAGGAAGTTGGTTTCCTAAGGCTTGATTAATTGTATTTTCCTAATTCTTGAATGGATTTATGTGAGAGACATAAGATAGATTTAATTCATATATTTAATTGTAAATGTTCTAGAATGTAAGAGAACATGAGAGATTTAAGCTAGTTGAGATCTCATAAGGATCTTAAGGATCTAGAGATCAGCAAGGAAATTTACGAGGAAATAATTAGTCATTTACTGGGGTTAGAAAATTTAATAACACGAATCATGTTGCATGTATGAAAATCAGGTTTCTGAAAACAGTATCAGAGCTTATGTGTGAACTTTGAAGGTTGTAATCAAATTGTCAAGGCTGTATGATGAGATGCATAAGAGAATTGGATGGTTAAAGATGGCATCAAAGTTGTGTATCACAGTCAAGCTATTACAAGCGATATAAGAGCTGTAGAATCAGGCTATTACAATGTGGTATTAGAGCTGTACCCCTTACAAGTTTCTCCTTTTTCTATAAATGTTGTCATCTACTAATCATGAATACAATAAGGATGCACAAGTCTAAGACTAGCTTTACAGGAATTTTCCCATTCAGGAGCATGACAAAGATGTTCTTGTTTTCCAACTAAGAAGAAACAAAACAAAAAATATGCCTCATATCACAGATTGCAACAAAAAGATATTTGAGATAAGCTTGGCTACAAGTAAACCGGAGAACCGAAAGAAAACTTAAAAGGTCAGTCCTTGTATATTAAACACCCTTGAACATCATATCATGGTCTACACAAACTGTTGTAACACATGCCAGAAGTACCATGAGATTCAATTTGGGAACTGATTTTTGGGCTATGAGCATGTGACCATGTCAGATTGATAACTTGACAAACAAGAAAACAAAGAACAAAGGTAATAGCACTGAAGAAACTGATACGTAAGCAGCTTACAGTTTTAATGCAGATCTCCTCAATGACTATTTCCAGTCTTATAATGTCATGGTCCTATGTGAAAAGTTTCTACCATGCATCCAAACAGTTAAACTAACTTCTGTTCTCTATAACGTGATGAGAGAGTAACAGAATATGCAGCACCTATTTGTGTATAAGAGATAAGAATGTAGCTAAAATCATCAGCACAATGACCCATACCAACAAAACCAGAATATGGCTGACGAGCTCCACTCCCTGGTGTTTGAATTTGTAACCTGGTTTTGACTAGCCAAACAGGATTCGTGAATAGACAAACCTAAAAATCCAAAAATCAAATCATTAATTTCATCAGAAAAGTCATTGCAACAAGTAGACAATGTTAGTATGGTCTTCGAACCCTAGTTAGAAGTTCAGAAACCCCGATGAGAACTTTGACAGCATATAACAGGAATCACATTTTAAGCTAAGTTGGAATTACAAGTATCAGTAAAATAAAACAACAGGAAGATGAGAACATTGAAACAACTTCCAATCAAAGTTCTCTTCGTAGACCTATTTGCAATGATAGTGCATTTACAGCCAAAGTCCATTCTCTTTAGTAAGAAATTAGTTCAAAGATATCCACAAGCAGATGATCATTTTGAAAATGGAATCCTTGTACCGTGACACTGAACCATGATTTGTTAAATGGGTTTCCGAAAAACTAAATCAAGGTTTGAAAGACAACATGGCAAGATCTATATTAAAGTTTATCCTACAAACAAACTGAGAGAGCTTCCAGTCATCATCAAAAAGCAGCAGGCAATGCTACCCGAATGACAGTCTGCTCAACTTCTGTCTCCCTTCTTGTTGGATCATGACACATTAGTGCAGGAACACCTTTGAAACAAACTAAGTAAGATGAAGTAAAACAAAATTTCCAGAGACGTAAAGACCAAACTCATGGTCAATATAAACTCCTAAAAGAAGAGAATGGTGACATAATGAATGTAAGGCTGCAGACTTATACTCAAGTCCATATAATTTCATTGAAGCCACAGCAATTGCATAAAATGGGGAGTCTTAAATACCAAAAGATAATAATAGCTTATTAGTATATGAGGGTATTCTAATGCAAACCAGAGATCTTCTCCACCCAGAAAAGCTGGTAGCTGGAAGAAATGCAGAAGATGAGCTCAAGCATGTTGTGAGTCTGAAGCCGTTAGTGCAACAAGCCAAACGGGCAGAGGAGTGATTCTTTGGATACAAGAGATGTAAGAAACAACCAAAAAGGCAAAGGCCAGTGTTAGGTCAAAGTACATTTAGCTTGAACAATTTAAATTTATAGTGACCACAGATGTCTATAATCCTACCCAGTGTTACAAGGCAGCAACCCTGACTTCCAAAGTGCACCCCAGATGGGAATCAACTGGAATTGTTCCCCAAAGCACACTCCCTAAATGAAACAGTTTCGTGAGTTCTCCCAAAACATAAAAATGCTCCGTGGCTTGTGGAAAGCACTGCTCCAATGGCATAGTGATGGTCCTCCTTACAATAACCCATACCACCCCCAACACATCCTAGCAATGAATCTGTACCACTCAAGTATTAAAAACCAAAACCAAGACCAGAACTAGCTAACTAACCTGTTTTCTAAAAATATATATAATTATGAAATTTTAATAAATAACTGTATGTGTGTGTGTGCGCATCTGTGCACACACAAAATGATGTATCCCAGTGAGCTAGCTCAAGTTGTTGAGTGCTTGAACTTCATTTAAGAGGTCTCGAGGTCAATTCCTGAAGCCGACTGCCTGTGTTATTTGCCTCACTTGATGTCCTTGCTAGGTTAGGTATCATAATCAATGTTGATAGCTTCACACAAGGTACCATCTATGAATGGGGGGTTTGTGCTCAAGAGTTTCCTCATGAGGTTTTCCTTAGAGTAATAAAAATAAAATGTGTGTGCATGTATCAATGTAAATCCAAACCATTAGACACCAAATAAGCAACTTGAGGGGGAACATCATGATAAAACATTAACTTAGGGTTTAGGAGGAGCAGCGAATCATATTTTCATTTATTGGCAAAGGTATCTAAAGTTTAAACGAACTAGTGTGTGAATCAATCGAACTAGTTTGTGAAACAGCCAGTATTTTCATTTTTTGTCAAGGGTATGTAAACCAGTCAAGAGTGTGGATCAGTCAAACCAGTTTGTGAACCAGTCAATCTGGTTCACAAACCAAAGGGGTGAACTGGTCTGGAACAACAGTTTCTCATACCATACAACTAATTTTGATACACTAGTACCACTATTGTAGCACTGCAAGGATGCTCCCATGCTGGCTACAATTTTTCTATTTTTTATAAAAAAAACAGCAGATGCAACCCATGGGAACGCCCCGCAGTGAATGTTAGGGTATGAAGAATGAATTAAAGCCCTGTTTCATGAAAGTTCTTGTTCTATTTGTGATTTTACTCATCATTGGCTAGGGCTTTGAGTGGGGCTGCTTATTTATTTTAATGATAATAGATTTGTGGGGGTTTGGAGGACTGATTAAAGGCTACCATTGTCACATTCAATAGTTTTTAGAGGCCGGAAAAAATAAGCACTAAGCACATCATTTATTTGTGTTTTTTGCTTGTGGATTTGTTCTCTTCTCCCACTCTTTTTAATCCAATTGGTTATCTAAGTATACTATCACCTAAAAATATTCCTACATCTTGCTACTTTTTGCAGCAATTTTGCAGGTCCTAAACCTTGGCCTTACTCCACTGTCCAAGGCTATCAAGAGTGGCAACATTATAATCTAGGAAAGTAAACAGACATCCCCATTGATCACAGGGATTTGTAATTTATGTAGACTTGGAGAAAGTCACAGAACAATTTCAATCACAAGTGGTGCAAGTAACTTTATCAATTCCACTTGAACGTAACAAATTTCAAACTTTGGACTCCAAAATAGATTTTTTGAGCCATTTGGGCCATCTTTTTGTTTCTTCTAATGAGCATGAGAGGATGGTCCAAGACATGCACTATGATAATATGGCAAGGCACTTTAGCATGGAGAAGACATTGGCAGTGATGTGGAAGTATTTCCAAAGGGCAAAGCTAAAATGGTACTGTTACCTACCACCTATGGGTAGTATGCATAGGAGAAAATTATTCTCCTAGATGGTCCTCAATCGGTAGCCAACAGCCCCTTGCAGCCACAAGATAGCTCGATGTGTCGTTATCTCCACCACCTGAGCCAACCATGTGGTCCCTTGCCCATCTGTTGTGATTGTATGTTTGAAAGTGGGCCTCCCGACCCTGAAGGTATGGCTTTTCATTGGTATAGTTGAGTAATTTTCCTTACTTATCATCGACACTTTTGGGCACGGATTGGTGGGGGGATTTAGCGGAAAGAGTGGGCTAGGTTTGTGCTCTTGTCTCCTCTGCGCAATTTGGTGGGTAGCCTTGTATCCTAGTCCCGCGGGATCTCCTTTATTGGCCATTAGCTTTAGGCTTGGCACTACATAGAAAAACCCGATTTTGGTTGCGTGGTACTGCTTCCTGACACCATATACATCACTCCCCTCCGCTAATTTTAGCCCCATTCATCTCTTTTCCCATTTGGGTCCACATGTGCACATTGGGTCCACGTAGGGTTAGCCTCTCCCTCCCCTTGTCCACACCTTGGGTCGGGCCTGGAACGATGCCCCAAAGGTTGATGCAGCTAAAAAGAAAATAAGAAGTATTACTTGGCCACTCTCAACAGGAAATGTACCACAATGCAAAAGATGGCCAAAACATACAAATTTAGCACATGGGCAAAAGCCAAACATGAGCTCTATCCCTTATTTATGGCCATCACCCTGGTTCCTATGGACCCTAGATGAGCCCCCTCCACATTAAGGAACCCATGATTGTCCCAACCCCTGGTGAGCAAAGAAATGCCCCACTTTGAAAGGGGGTACCTACTGATATATCCAACACATCATGCTCTCATCTACTAGAGCCCTGAGCAGTTATGAAGAAAAATCAACCAAAGGAAAAAGGCATATGAAGAAGGGTGGGGAAACAAAGGCCGAGGGAACTGATGTACCACGATTTGTTCCCTCCTACACTCATATGCCCAAGTGTGGGCTTCCCTCATTATAGCTACCCTTGTACCATGACATGTGGCCTAGATCCTTCCCTGATCCCCACTTTGTTCAATCACTATATCACTCGCCACCTACCAATTTATGGATGTACCATGGACATGTCATCCTCTTTAAAGGCTTAAACCACCTAATAGGGTCCTTGGTTACCCCCCTTATTAAGCCTGGAGACACTTGTACATGCCAAAGCCCACTATGGAAGGGCATGCCACCATGAAGTGCCCCATTGATTCCATGATTTGTAACCTCTTTTACTTGATTATTCTAATGATTTGTTGTATTAGAGGGCTATGCAGGATTGCAAGTGGGTCCCCATTTGAGGTTTGGTCTCCCTATACGGGGTCCAAGTCCTCCAGAAGGCCACATTGGCACTTGTAGGATGAACGTTGAAAGCCATGGGCCTCCACCATGGCAGAGATTACTTCATGAATCCCCAACATCGTTCATTGATTGCTCGTGTTCCACCTTTCGGATAAAGATGATGCACCTGGTTCACCATGTCCAGTCGGCTCCACACTTGCACCATACACTTAGCAGAGGTTCCAGGGCCCAGATGAGGATGTGTCTCATTGCAAAAGACAAAGGTTGGGCTTATGTCATTATCCTAGCCCTTACAGATGGTTTACAAGCACTTTCGATCCACTTAGAGACCCATGAGGATGTCTTTGTACCCCCACACCCACTTGGGAGCACCACAGTGACTTGCTTGGAAAACAAGGGGCAAACCCCTTGTCCACTATGTTTGGAGTCCATTCTCTCACCATGGCACACTTTGGACTTCTTTAGGCCTTCTCAATGGCCCAACAACTCATTATGTTGATTATTTTTCCCTCTTGAAAAGCTTATATTTATATTTTGAGCTATCTTGGTGGGCTTGTCACCAAGGGATGTTATTAATGCACATTATTTTATTATTTGGGGCTTAATTAGGCCAATTACGCAAATCGAACTCATTAGAGATTGTCTAACTAGATGAGAGGTGATCATTTCTCTCATCATCACTTGGATTTGGAATTAGTAGCTACTTGGAGAATTTCGCATTCCCTTTTGGAGGACGAGTTTGGTTTCATGGATGAATGTAATATCCTCAATTAGCAATTATGTTAATTAGAATATTAATTTTTGATAAATTTTGATGTTTCTAATGTCAAGCAAAAATAAGGTGGGTCGGGACCCACAATTAATAATTAAGGGAAAAACTACAACCTACTCCTATAGTT
This sequence comes from Pinus albicaulis, assembly GCA_034641835.2. Lineage (NCBI taxonomy): Eukaryota > Viridiplantae > Streptophyta > Pinopsida > Pinales > Pinaceae > Pinus > Pinus albicaulis. The sequence goes on along the minus strand of CM076572.1, from coordinate 797,966,993 downwards.
CACAAGGAAAAATTGAGGCCTTAGTGGGGTCCATGTGGCCAGCGTTTGATTTGGAGGTAGCTCTCTAGTTAGCAGCGTGGGAGAGGCTCTATGGGGGCAACTATTAATTTTGGACAACTAGGTCCAAACTCCATGTTGTGATGCTCAGATGAAGATGCCAATATTTTTATTGGACTACTCCTTCGAAGAGGTGCAAGATCAATCGAAAGATCATCTTGATCCGATGAGTAGAACAATTATTTTGAATTTATTCAAAATATGTACAGGTCGGCCTGAAGGTTTGAAGCCCCGGCAGTTGTGTCACACACCCTCATTGATGGATATAAATTGGTCAATGTTGGAGGACATTTTCACTCATCCATCACATCACATTCTCTCTCCTCATCTGATTAGTTCGATCACCTTGGAGGCTCTTCTTCATCCACACGTGGGAAACGCAGCAAAGAAATTTATGTTTTCTGATATAGGGTTTTTTAGTGCAGTTTTGACCAACATTGACTTTGGTCAACGCTTGGTCAAACTAACCCGAAACTTGGTGAAAATTTTGATTTCCTCAATCCGCAATTTTTGGCACAATTCCCGAGGCTGGACGTTGACTTTGACTTGGCTGCGTTGACCTTGTTGCTACTGTTGTTTGCGTTGACCGTTGACTAACAGTGTTGACTTTTGGGGTTGACTGATCTGGCTGTCCTAGAGGGTTGTGTGACACTTCTAGTTGGCTGACCGTATTGAGACTTTGCTGGTTGAAGCATCCAGTTGACCGCCGTAACGCACCAACATACATATATTTTGGCTTGTCTTTTGTCGATCTACGGGTATGTTCTATCAACATTTTACTTTCTTGTTTATGTGATTGCTGAATAATATTGGGATAAAAAGTAAAGCTGCATCAAGCATAGAACATCTACAAAATTTACAGCAGCGCAGTGAGTGGCTAGATGAGGGGACTGTACAGTCCATGGTGGACCCAAAGGAACGTTGGGGGCTCAATTGATAAAAGGAAGTGAAGGCAGTTCATTTCATCATTCATTCATCTTCTATTTTGATTGTCATCTTGACAAAGCACGCTTGTGTCGGGTGCCAAGTCTGCTGTGTTGTTTAGCACACGAGATCTTCAGGCAGAGATCTCAACCTCTACCTCGAGGGACTTCGAGTGCCTGCTCGGGAGAGTAGTTCCACAATTTTGGTGAGGAGTTGACATAGCAGCAGCAACAGGAGTGTGTAGTCCCTTCAGGACTGCGTAGAGGCAATAGAGACTGCGCAGTGATTCCGCAGTGCAGTTTAGAGGAAGTGTCGAGAGTGTGGGAGAGAAGAAGAGTTCAGCCGGAAGATTTGGAGGGGAGGCTAGCCACCTCCTACCAAGGATTTTGGCAGCATTTTGGAGACATCTACCAGCAGTTCCAGCCAGGAGTCAAATTTCCCAGATGTTGGATGAGCCAAGCCCAAGAGGGCCAATTTCCGAGGTCAAATCTAGGACAAACCCTTTCTGGGTTTTTCTGGGTTTATTGAAGAGAAGCCAAGATTAATTTGGCAGAATTTTCTAGGCAGGTTTGAGGTGTCAAACACAGATCCTAACTCAGCTAGTGGAGCTAGGGAAAAATAGGGCCGAAATTCGGGGTCAACATTTGACTAATTCCTTCACGGGTTTTTGTGGGTTTTGTGAGTAGAGTCTAAGGTTAAAAGCCCAGGATTTTCTAAGCAGTGGAAGCAGCCAAACCAACAGTATGAAGTCAACTAGCAACAACATTTCTAGGCAGAGCAGTGCAGCACCAGAGCCACGCAAAGCCAATTGTAGAGTGTCATTTCAGCTTGGGTTGAGAAGTATTCCAGCGTACCTTGAGTAGGCCCCGGTGCACCTATTCCAGCACCTCTTTTGTACTCAATTCCCGACATTAATAAAATGGCTCATCTCATCTTTTGGCTTCAATTTCTCATGTATTGATGGTGTAATTAATTTTTTTGTAGTTTTAGTCTATTGTTGCTTGTATTATTGTCACTTTCCCATTTAGGGATATTACAATGAATATTGATGGTTTGGATACTTTTCTCTTGGTCTTGGAGCTTCATTCTTGTCATGATTTGATGATTGGATATACTCTTTGTACATGTAAGTGATCTCTTTTTCATGTTTATTCTTGTATTTATCATATCACATGAATGTTGTTGGGATTTTCGCTATCTAGGTCTGAAATTTACTGCTATTCTATGCGAAATTGTGGAAAATCTGATCTTTTGAAGCGTTGCATCATTGCATGTGATGTATGAATGGGTGAATGTTCCTAGAGCTTATTTTTGTTGAATATACCTTGACAAGTCATCAAACATTGCACATCGAAGTATAAAACCTTCTAGCAGCTACTCTCATGGCCTAATTGCCATGTGAAGTTTTCTAGAGGTCTCCTTGATCAGGTATAGTCTCTCCAAATCACAAAATCACCTTGACTCCATCTCTCCCAAAGGCAAGGCACTAATCCAACCATTGGCGATCACTTAAAAGAATATTTTTCTAACCTTCTCCTTCTCTCTATAGGCCAAGCCCTAACAAGTCACCTAGGGCATCAAATAAATGCCATTGTAGCCATCAAAACACCTTGATTTTTGGTCAATAACTGCGCTAGGGTTTCCTCTGGAGGCCCTCCAAATTTGAAGCAATTCCGATGATGGGGTTGCAAGATATAGCAGGCCCTTGCTCATAGACCATTTCTTGCCCAAGGTTTCCCTTGGCTAGTGCCCTCATTTCGATCATTCTATTCAATCCTCGAAGAAAATCTGTCCTTTGATCCTCTTCTCTTGCCTAATTAGGTCAAGCCCCTCCTTGATTGATCAACTCCATGCCCTTGACCTAATTTTGGGTCTACTTGGTCCTGTGTGGTCCTGCAACTTTATTACAACTCTCATTTCAAAAAAATCACATAGAGGCCAATTCTCTTCAAAAATCCTTAAGCCTAGGAAGCCCCTTGTTAAGGCATATCTTTCAAATCTAGGCTCAAGAATCCTCTTAGCCCTTCCTAGAGAGACCATCACCTTGCTTTCAAAGCAAGCAAGCCATTTAATTGGGCCTCTCTTGTGAATAGGCCTTAAGAATCACTCCTCATCCTCTTATTGATCCATTCGTCTAGTGATTCCCCTTATACCGGGTCTCCTCCCATCGGTGAAACTCCATAAAGAGCAGGGAGCCTTAGCTGAGGTGGTAGTGGGCTATCACTTTGTTGATTCCCTTAACCTAGTAGTTGCTCTATAGGATCCCCTCCTAGGACCCCTGCTAGTTTGAGCAGTAATAGGTACATTAGAATAAATACTAGATCATGTGCTCCCTATGCCACCATTAACCATGTAATCAAGAAGCTAGGATTGTACACTCCTCTACTCACTCTAGATAAGCCTTAGAAGTTAGTATCAAATAATTTTATGTCAACTATAACCTCAACTAACCATGATAATGTTTGTGTTTTGGTCGTTGTTCGTCAATTTTCTAAGATGGCAATTTTGGCACCCTGCAAGAAGAGTTTCACGGTAGGTGTTTCCCTTCAAGGTAACTACTTCTAGAGCCACCCTCATTTGGGTTGTTGATTTTTTTGTAGCATCGGGAGGTATTCCCCCACGCCAAAGAGGTCTCCAAGTCGATGTAATATCCCCAATTTTCATTTTTCATTTAATAGGATTGACGGAGTTATTGAAGTGTTAAGCCTAGAAAAATTTTGTAATTTGGGCATTGGAGACATTTTGGTTACATGGGACTTAGGAGAAATCGAAAATCCCAAACTTAGTGGAATGTGTGGGGCACCCCTCATGGAATACGCATCCCTTGGAGGAAAAGTCAATTGTGTGGGAAGGAGGTCGAAATAGTTGGCTAAGGGACACACAAGGAAAAGTGAAGCAACAAATATAAATAAGGGGGTGAAGGCAGCATACAGTACTTTTGATAATTTGCCATTTACACATTGTTTCTCAAGTTGTTCAGCTGGGTCACAGGTGTTTTTTAGCACCAGAGGTTTCCAAGGGGAAATCTCACCCTCTTCTTCGATGGACCACGAGTGCCACCCTAGGGAGGCAAATTCTACTCTTCTTTGGTAGATGGGAGGATACCATGCAACAGCACGAATTTTTGGCACCAGTGGGACACAGAAAAAGGGAGAGCTACGTAGGGCTTGGAGTGTTATTGTGTCGGAGAGAAGAGATTCGTTGTTGCTGGGTTATTTTCTCACACAAATACTTGCTAGAAGAAGGAATTGGGGACGTTGGGCCTGAGTCTTTTTCCCCAGCACTACGCAGAATAGTTGTGGAGCTATTTGTGGGGATGCTCGGTGAGTATATTGAGTAGGAATTTTTTGGGATTTGATTGGAGGGGAGTTGGAAGAGAGTTCCTAGCCTTTGAGGAGCAGGAAACGCCTCAACCATCACAGGTGACATTTTCCAGCAGTAGAGGAGGGCCAAGCATTTTGGGGTCAATTTTGGAGCGTAAAAACTAGGACAAACCCTTTCTAGGTTTCTCTGGGTTTATTGAGGAGATGCCAAGATTAATTTGGCAGAATTTTCTGAGTAGATTTGAGGGGTCAAATAGGGGTCCCAACTCAACCAGTTGTTGGAGGAGCTAGGGGAAATTGAGCCGAAATTCTGAGGTCAACATTTGGCCAATTCCTTCATAGGTTTTTGTGGGTTATTGTAGGAGGGCCCGGGGTTAATTTCCTGGAACTTTCTAAGCACCGAAGGAGGCCCTAGCAGCCATTATTTGCAGCTAGCAGATTTCACTGGGATAGCGCAGAGCTTGTTGGGGACAACCACATTGCATGTTAGAGAAGTTGATTTCATCACATGGGCACGGTTAGCTTGCCTTGGGCAAGCCCAGGTGCATGCTTTTTTATCTTACTTTTGTACCCAACATTTATATCAATAAAATGGCTCAGCTCAGCGCAGTTTATGGAAATTTCTAGGTGTTTAATGTATTGTAAATTTTTGTGTGTTTTTGCTATATTTTCTTTGTTTATCATTGTAAATTTCCATCAAGAATATTACAGTGATATCAAATCCATAATCTTGGTCAGTTGTGGGGTAACCAATTAGATCAAGGAAGATTTGTGCATGTATACACAGTGACGGGTTAAACCATAGACAACCCACGGCACAAGAGGATTTAATATGCGTGAATTCTTGACCCAGCTAATGAAGTTGTCGGACCAAATCTATCCTCTTCCTTACAGAAGAGATACTAGAGATGCACAGGCCGTGGGGGTGCAGCCATCTACACAGGATTGTGGGGAGCAAGTAGATACACCTATGTGACATAGGGGTCACCCGTGTTGGAGACACCCTTAACCGTGTCGCTTGACATCTTAGTGGAGAGAGTGGAGTATATCCCAATAGTGCCATCCGTTGAGGTGGTGACCGAGGTTGTGTCTAAGTTTTTGGGTGATAGCAGCATGCAGCAGATGGATGAGGTGTCTGGAGACATATACACTCTTGATGAGGCACCAAGAGATACAGAGGTATTAGACGATGGTCACACACAGTAGTGTCATCAGTTTCAGGCCGACCTAACACTAAAAAGGAAGGCCACGTCAGTACGAGAGGCTATTTTGCGGTGGAATGAGGAGCTGGAGGGCATGAGAGTGGTTTGTGCCGAGTCAGCGGCCAAGTTGGCTCATGTTGGTTAACGGTTGGATTCCCTAATGGTACAATTAGAGGGCACATTGGAGAGCTAAAGCAACCCTCTTCAGGAATTCTTAGACGGGGCTAGCAGCATTGTTGGGTCACCTTCTCCCATTGGAGAGAGAGAGAGATAGAGCTACCTAGTCAGATCTCATGTGTTGACCTAGATAGTGGGATGAGACAACCTGAGTTGCACAAGGTGTAGCATCCGCATGTTGGGGTTGTTCTATGTGCGGGAGTTCGTGCATTCGATCCCCCTCTTGGGGTTGGATGGCGAGAAATTTTGAGTTGGTACTTGGTGGAGTGGGCCATGGAGATGGTGGTGTACCCGAGTGTAGCTCAGCAGGAGCTTCCAAGCACTGGGGATACCGGAAGCCCAAACTAGCATTAGGATCTAGGTGGGACTACCTATCATTTCCCAGGTATGTCGGTTGACTACGTCCTAGATGGTACAGTCGACCTAACAGTTGAGCGCACACATTCGCTAGGAGAGTTTCGGTCAGCACCAGTGGTCAACCGGTTTAGGGGTAGACTCCTTGGGTTGTTTTGGTATGACAATTATACATGGGATCACAGGAAGATCAACATACTCTGGCAGGAGTTTGTCGGACGAGGTGGCATTGGCAGGCACCAGACAGTGCCTTGTATGCAGCTGGGGATTCTTCATATTTGTGTGGGGCACCGCGGATGCAGAGGAGCAGAGTAGTGGTGGCATCGCTACTGACACTTAGGGAGATTCACTTCTTGGGTCCCTCAGGGAGGATTTAATGTGGAGATCCATTAATCGGAGGGTATGGTGATGCGACGGTGGAGGTGATGATACTGATTTGGTGTAGGTCGACACGTAGGGACACAACTCTAGGCCATCACATCCAAGGATGTGTGGGAGCATCTAGCGTTGAGAAGTGGTCTACAAGTGGGCGTGGAGACGCATGGTGGTGTGTCATAGTGTGTTGGATTGAGTTATGTAGTAGGGGTGTCTTACATCGCATTGAGTACACACGGGGAGTTATTGGTGCTGTGACACAGATAGGGCACGAAACAGTACAGGATGGTATAGTAGTAGCTGGGGAATTCCGATGGTGTACAAGGACAGGCTACGGCATACAGTGGCATGCCAAGGAGTGTGGTGGTACTTGGTGCTATGCAGTGTCATATGGTACGGCACAGCGGGCCCATGGACCATTGCCTCCCATGAGACTTATGGAAAGGGACATTAGGTGTATCATTAGGTAGCGGGCCCATGGAGCGTTGCCTCCCATGAGACTTGTGGAAAGGAACATTAGGTGTATCATTAGGTGAAACTCACCTAGGATCGACGAGGACATAGTTGAGCTCCTAAGGACACCATGTTCAGCAGAGACAGGTCTTCGACTGGTTTATCAGCGAATCCGAGGTAGAGATAGGGGCATCCATGGGTTATTCTTTAGTACCCCTACAAACTCTTGATCATACCCTTGGGGACCTACCCACCCATCACTCTCTAGTGTTGCTTACGGTCGCAGGGCATTCGATTGCAACCCCTTGATGCTCTTCGTTCAGGCAGCGGAACATGGGGGGACCACCCTAGGAGTTTGAATGAGACAATGTGTGTCATGGACGGGAAGGAGGCTCTCCAGTTGAGACGTTTGGTGGAGGCATGAGCTGACGGATACCGACTTAGAGATGACATGGTTTATTGTCGAGCTGGCATAGGTTCCACTCCTAGGCTCACATGTGGGGAGTCGATTGCAAGCGAACTGCATGATGCAATTCTAACGATATAGTGTGGAGGTGTCACAGGAGCTTGAAGGACAGTGAATGGTAGACTTCGTCTACAAGAGGGTACCTAGACTCTGAGCAGTGTCTAGGTGTATCATCAGGAGTTGGGATAGCGGATTCCACTGTGTGGTTTCGCAGGAGTAGGGCAAGTTGGCATGTGTGGGACAGACTCTTGATACTTGGGGTCCACCCAGGGGATACATACGGGGGTCAGAGATGAGGGCCAGATGGATTCTAGCAGGTAGCAGCGCTACGCAGCGATATCTCGTAAGGAGTGGGAGTTATGAGCTCCCAGTATGGTTGGGGGATCCAGAGATCCGGTTGGCGAGTGGATCACTCCACTTTGTAATGAGCAGGGTCATGGCAGAGGGTGATCCAGTCCACCTTGGGTTTGACACATGGGGGATCTCTGAGACCTCCACTTGCATGGCGACGCAGACTTATCCAGTTGTTGCTTAAGGTCGATATTGGCAGTGGAGGGGTAGACATTGGCGTCATGGAGATGCCCAAGAAGGATGAGTTTGGCCTTCACAGATTTTTCCCCACTAAGCCCCAAGAGAGGGGGATATAGTCTGTGCACAATGGGAAGTACGCCAAAGTAGCGCGGCATCAGCATGGTGGCACCTTTATGAGATTAGTGGGGGACTCGAGCATTATAGCTCTACACAGCTCAATAACAATTAGGGATGAGTTGGCTACTACAAGGGGAGATCATGCAGATCTTCCATTGGGCTTTAGCGAGTCATTGATGGAGTGGGGGACTTCTTTAGAATGGCAGGTTGATCAGCAGGATGATATCAAGAGAAGCTCGTGTGAGCGAGATGCTAACTCTGTAGGAATTAGGTGGTATCTTTGACGGTTTACTCTTGGAGTGCATGGAATGGACAATGTGGTAGGGCAGCTTCACGAGGAGTTGGGCATAGCGCCACATTATCATGATCCCCTACTCATTGATGGTATGCAGAGGGATTTTGGTACTTATACTGGGCAAGATAGTGAGCGGAGTAAGGGGGGATTCATGTTGGACAAAACGACTTGGGATCCTGGTATTGAGGGATTCCTTCATGTCAGGACAGTGCAGAGGACATGGACGATTCAATGGCGAATCTGGGAACCTGACACATTTTGCAGTGACAGTGGGGGATCAACAGCTAGAGAGGATGCTCGTTCATTCATTGCTTGAGGACAAGCAATTTTTGGCAAGGAGGACTGTAATATCCCCAATTTTGATTTATCATTTAATAGGATTGACAGAGTTATTAGGGAAGTAGCCTAGCACAATTTTGTAATCTGGGCATTAGATACATTTTGGTTACATGGGACTTAGGAGAAACTGAAAATCCCAACCTTAGTGGAATGTGGGGGCCACCCCTCATGGAATACGCACCCCTTGGAGGAAAAGTAATTGTGTGGGAAGGAGGTCGAAATAGTTGGCTAAGGGACCCACAAGGAAAGGTGAAGCAACAATTACAAATAAGAGTTTGAAGGCAGCATAGAGTATTTTTGATAATTTTCCATTTACATGTTGTTGCTCAAGTTGTTTAGCTGAGTCACAGGAGTTGTTTAGCACCAGAGGTTTCAAAGCGGAAATCTCACCCTCTTCTTCGATGGACCACGAATGCCACCCTAGGGAGGCAAATTCTACTTTTCTTTGTTGATTGTTGGGTAGCATTGGATGTGATCTAGCTCCGAAACTTTGCAGAGGGGCTAGAACACATCAGATCTTCAAGACCTAGAAAGCGTTCAGAGAAATTTCACCCGTAGTGAAAGTTATTCAAGTAATTAATTATTTTAAATGGAGCCTAAGTTCAAACTTAGGGATTTAACTAATTAAAGTGAATTAATTTAAACATGTGGGTGAGAAGCTTCTAAGTGACAAGGATCAAGCCTAATTTAATCTTAGTCGTTGATTAACGATTAGATCACGACCATTGATTTCTCAACAGGAAAAGTATAAAGGAAGGCTTAAGGGTGAGTTGCAGAACACACAAAGTCTGAATCTAGAATCGAATTCTTCTGACGGAGCAGTGCTTGGACGAAGATCAAATCTGAGTGATTCGGTGTAGCAGTGAGGGGCAGAAGCAGTTGTTGGTCGGAGGACCAAGAGTACATTGCAGAGAGGCAGCAGAGACAACAAAGGGACTATCACAGCCACCAGAGAGGTGATGCAGACCCCAGAGAGGGTGACGCAGGCCCACACAGGGGCTGCGCAATGGCTCAAGGGACAGTCCAAAAATTGCTAGAGATCAGGGTTTCTATGCCGGTAGGGCTGAAAATCGATTTTCTGAGAGGCAGATCGGCGCAGAGAAAGGGTTACACAGTCTTCAGCTAGACCCACGCAGGCCTATGCATCTACTGCGCAGAGGCAGCTGGGGTTTCACAAATTTCTAATCAGGTTCGGCCAGGACTTGCAGAGTGAGGTAAAACTCACGATTTTTTTGTCTGCCAAGGATATTCTCTGTTGGGTGAGCCGGATTATGGCACCCTAGATGTACTCATATTACTGCTACTTAATAATATAAACCCTCAGAACTACTGCAACAGTTTTCCCACATTGGGTTTTTCCGGGGACGTTTGTCCGAAAATAAGTGTGTCATTTGTCTGGATGCCTCATTTATTTTTCAGTACTTGATCTGTATAGTTGTGTAGGCTGATGTATATTTACATTAATATTTTCTCGATGTATTCAAAAAATAACTTGTTAATTTAATGAAAACAAGTAGGTAATGTAAATTAGATTTCTGCAGTAGGATTTTTGTAACTTAGATTCAAAAATTTTCACATGGTATCAAATTTGTTGCAGATTAAGTAGAGTTGAAGCAATCGGCGAAAGGACGAAGGAAAATTTGCTGCAAGAAGGCAATTGTCCCAAGCGACCGCGATGAACCAGAAAGAGGTAGAGGAAGGGTGACACAATCACCAGAGGGGCTCATGTAGAGCCTGCATCGGCCAGCTAGGGTGACGTTGTAGCTGCAGGAGGCAGCGTAGTGCTTGCTAGGCCAGTGCAGAGGTTTTGAGCCTCATTTTTTTCCGGTTGTTGTAGTTGGAGGAGTAGTTCGATTTTCTTTTGGAGTTGCTGGTGGGGCATTGTTTCTGTTGGTGCATAACAGTGTCTAGTGGGGCTGTGGCAAAGTAGAGGGAAGCAGTTCCTCAGAAGACTTCTTGCCAAGAAGTCCAGATCCAGTGTTCATCAACAACAAAGAGAGATCGAGGAAGAGTGTTTCGACATCAGTTGGCAGAAGGATTTTCGTGAAGGAAATCAAGATTCAGAGGGAGCTTGTTCCTTAGAGGGTTTTTAGCGCCAAAGAAACCTGTGAAAATTTCAATCTAGAAAATATTTCTGTAGTGATAGATTTATTCCTCCTACTTATTACTTCCAATAAGTTATTTACAGAATTCTTCTAGTAAATTTTGAAATAAATACTACTGCAGCATTCACTCAAGTATATGCAGAGAAAGGAACAGTAAGAAATACAAGCATAAGAATCAATCACATATACACACTTGTTTTTGGACAATTGTCCTCGGAAAAACCCAATGCGAAAAAACCGATGCAGCAGATGAGGGTTTATATATTATTCTTCAGCAATGAAATTCTTTACAAGGAAAAGACTCGCAGACTTCTTTAGAAAACACCTGAGATAAATTATCCCGAACCCTCTGGAGAATTTCTAACACTCAGAAGATTCACAGCTTCACTCTACGTCCCTCTGCGTGTCTCTCTACGTAGTGCCTGCGTCAGACTGTGTCACTTTGCGTGGGCTCTCTGCATTGCTGCTCTGTGCTGCCTTCTCTGGCCTTCTACGTCCTTCTCTCCTCAACCTTTGTCACTGTTGACTCCCCCTGCTTCTTCTGCCCTGCAACTCTCCCTCTGAAATCGAATTCTATTCTTTCATAATCGACTCCCTTCAAGTTACTGAGTGTATGCCCGGCTTACTTTCCAAATGACCCTCAAGCCTTTTTTTATAATCATTTCATTGATGAATCAACGACCCAGATTAGAAGTCTAATCAATGGCCAAGATTAAAATTTGACTTTATCTTCGTTCTCTAGAAGATTCACACTGTTTTATTAATACCCATTAATTATTTTATTTCCCTAAGTTTAGACTTGGGTCTTCATTAAAATAATTAATTATTTTAATAAAACATAAACCGAGTGGAATTTCCACAAACAGTGTCTGGGTTCTTTGGAATACTGATGTCCAAGCCTCCTTACAAATTTTGAGATTTGGAACACTTTCCGATGCTACAAAGATCAACACTCCCTCTTAGTAAGGAAAGTGTTCTAGCAATATGCCTGTTGCATGTTACTCTGTCTTGAAGCATCCTCTGCGCTGCTGATGCCTGGCTATTGCCCCTCATCTATTACATTGATGCCTTCCATACTGTTGCCCATGACATTGTCACTGTCACTACCTTATCTGTATGACAACTCCATCTGAAACCTGAGTCTATCCATTCCTGCTACTGAAATGGATTTTTGATCATCCCCATCTTTTCTCTGAAATAGACAAACTTAGTCTTCCCTAGAGCTTTCGTGAGGATATCTGCCACTTTTTCTCCTGTAGGAGTGTACTGCAATTGTACAGCTTCCCGTTGCACACAGTCTCTGTCATTTGATGAAGTGACACCTGATGTTAATGTACTTCGACCAATCATGAAACGCAAGATTTTCAGAGAGCTTGATGCAACTCTGATTATGACATAAAATGCTGGTCGCCTCCATCTTTTCTTTGAGTAAGTTCACAAGAAATTTCTACAGCCATATGGCCTCACACGAAGTCATTCTCGCTGCCATATATTCAGCCTTTGCAGAGCTCAGAGCCACGTATTTTTGTTTTCTGTTGCACCAGGAGGTCATTCCTGATCCAACACTGAAACAGTACCCACTGGTACTTTTCTGAGCTACTAGGCTCCCAGCCCAATCTGCGTCAGTGAACCCACTCCACCTCCTCTCATTTATGTAGATATTATAAGCATTTATAGAGATATTATAGTCATTTATGTAGATATTGACTAAATCATTTATGGAGATATTATTGTCATTTATGTAGATTTTATAGTCATTTATGTAGATATTGACTTTAATTAATTATTTTAAGATTAATTTTATTATTTTTGTTGGTCTTAACTTAATTAAATTAACTTTATAATTTTAATTAAATTATATTATTATTTTATTTGCAGTGTTCCACGGGGTCGCGTCTCCCAGGGTCGGGTGCACGCACCCCTCGCACCCCTCGCACCTAGGACGGGGAGTCTCATGGGGGTGCGTTTCCCCACGCACCCTTTTTGGGGAGTCCTGGGGAGTCTCAGGGGGGTGCGTTTCCCCAGTGTGGGAGTCGCGACTCCCCAAAAAATGAGCTTCTGGGCGACTTCCCTAAAAAATGAGTTTCTGGGCGTCCCCTTTTGAGGGGAGTCTCGCACCCCCAACTTTGCCTAATAAAACCTTACATTAAAAAAAAAATTAAATTATGTGTATTAAAAAATAAAAAATAAAATAAAAATAAAACAAAATTAAAACCTAAACTAAAATAACTTCTAACCTATCGACCCATTCATTCAACCTATCGATCCATTGAGAAACCGACTGCAGCTCTTGTGCTCCTCCCGCCGTGCCGCCACAGTCAAGTTTCATTTCAACTTTCAACAGTCGGCTGTTTCTGCTCCTCTGGTCGGTTGTTTCTGTTTTTGCCACCGTCCGCCAGTCGTTACAGTCGCTTGCCCGACTGCAACTCGTCTGCCGCCCGCCCGCCCGCCTATCGCCCGCTCGGCTGCCCGTCCGCCCGCTTGTCGCCCGCAGCCCGGCCGTCCGTCCGCCCGCCTAGCCGCCCGACCGACTGCAGCCCGACCGCCCGTCCACCCGCCTGGCCGCCCGCCCGCCCGCCGGACTGCAGCCCGACCCTCTCTGCCACAAACGCAGTGGGCTACCAGGTATTTACTATTTACAAATTAAATTTAAAAATTTTTAATTAAAATTTTAAACAGAACGTGAATATTTTTTCATTTTTATGTGATTTTTATTGTTTGACATTTAAATTTTAAAAACAGAAGATGTATTCCATCAAAATTTAAATTTTTAAAATTTAATTTTTAAAAAAAATCTTTCATGCAGGGCAGAAAAACTAAAAAAATTTGCAAAATAAATTAAAACACAGCAAGCAACAACTGTATAATGACTGATCAGGACAGCATGAGCAGCCACAGTGACACTGACAGTGATAATGAATACACTCCTCAAACAGAAAGTCCATTGGGATCTGCAATTAATGAAACCCATCACCATGGCAGTAGTCCAGCTACTCTTACTCCCACAACCGCATCACCTGCAAGTGCAACCCCATCACCTGCAAGTGCAACCCCATCAAGGGCATTGGCAAAATATGCAAATGGGACATTTAATCCAATGAAACCTCTTTTGTTATATGCTAGCAAAATCACTGACTATTCAATCCAACCAAAACCAGGGAAACAAAGAGGTGGGACACGCCGTTGGAAATGCAATGTTTGTGGTCATTCTTGGGTTGGCAGTTATAGCCAGATCAAGATGCATCTTTTGGGTGTAGGTGGCAAAGGGGTTAACATATGCACAAAATTAACCATTTTACAAAAATCAAAGCTCTTGAGGATGCAAATGGCAACAGATGCAAAGGGCACCTTTGCAAGTAGAAAATTCATGGACAAAGCTCAGCAAAATTTTGATGAAGCCACAAGCTCCAAAAAAAAATTAAAAGATAGGAAAAATATGCCTCCACCATCTCCTATTGGGACTAAGGGTTCCCGTTCTTCTGCAGTGGGACCAACTCTTGCAGGGATGTATAGTAAGCTGAACCGTGATGATACAGACGATGCCATTGGCAAATTTCTTTTTGCCAATGGCATTCCTTTCCATGTTAGTCGTTCTCCTTACTACAAGGCGATGGTCAAGGAAATTGCAGCAGCAGGACCCTCATATGTGCCCCCAGGTGAACATAAGTTGAGGACAGTGATATTAGAAAGGCAAGTGAGCAATATTAAGGTGCAAAAGGAAAAACTGAGGCAGACATGGGTGAGGGAAGGTTGTTCTATTGTTATGGATGGGTGGACAGACATTGCGAAACGTCCACTTATTAACATCATAGTTACTTGCCGAGATGGGCCTTTTTTTCTTAGAGCTATTGATTGTTCTGGAAAGCGCAAAGATGCAGCGTTCCAATTTGAGCTTCTTCGTGATGCTATAGAGGAGGTTGGCTCTACAAATGTGGTACAGGTTGTGACAGATGCAGCAGCAGTGTGTAGATCAGCAGGATTAATGATTCAAAGTAAATACAAGCATATTTTCTAGACCCCTTGTTGTGTGCATGCGCTCAATAATGCATTGAAAGACATTGGCAAAATTGAGTGGGTATCTAACTTGGTGACAGCTGCAAGAAATGTGCAAATGTTTATTTGCAATCACCACACCTCTTTAGCCATGTACATGTCTTATGCAAGGAAGGAATTCCTCAAGCCTACTGATACCAGATATGCTAGTTATTTTCTTTTATTAGAGAGGATGTTGGAGGTGCAGTCAGCATTGGAGGCCATGGTTGTGACTTCAGATTGGAATAGATGGGCAGAATCCAAGACAGAGGAAGGGAAGAAAATCAGGATTCAGATATTGGATAATGATTGGTGGACAGATTGTGGTTATTTGGTGTCACTCTTACGTCCTGTAGTTGAGGTCATTCGCTACACTAACACAGATTCTCCTACTCTTGGAGAAATCTATGAGACTTTTGATAGTATGTTGGATCAAGTAAGGGTGGCCATTCGTGAGAAAGACCCTTCCTTAGAGTTTTATACGACCCAGATTCGACCCATTATTTAGCGTAGGTGGGATCGAATGAATACACCTTTGCACATGGCAGCATATGCTCTCAACCCAAAATGGTATGTGCCAAGGACTGGTAGAATTCTTCCCATTGAAGATCCTGAGGTCAAAAAGGGATTTCGAGCTGCCATTACAAAGATGTATAGTTCAGAAGAAGGGAAAACAATCAGGAGACAATGGATGCAATTTGCAAGTCTCAGTGGTCCCTTCAACAAGCATGATGCAAGGGAAGATCGCAATGATTTAGGCCAGCTTGACCCCATTGGTTGGTGGACCATGCATGGGGATGATACTCCAGATATCCAACAACTTGATATTCGCTTATTGTCTCAGATTGCTAGTTCCTCTGCAACAGAGAGGAATTGGTCCACATATAGCTTCATCCACTCTATCAAGAGGAATAGACTTTCCTCTAGGAGAGCAGAGAAGCTAGTTGCAGTGCACAGTTCTCTACGTCTTGCACATAGGAAGACACCAGAGAATCGGAAGGGACCGACAACACGATGGGACGTGGATCCAGAGGATACTGCATAGATAGATGATGAGGATGGACCAAATGAGTTGCAACATGGTTTGGTTGGAGTTCCATTGGTTACTCAAGAGAGTGACTCTGACTCAGATACCGACATTCCCATTGATGGTCCCGATGACTTCATGCAGCAGATGGATGTCGAGGACCAATCATTGAGATTGAGTCCTTGATATTGATTTATTTTCAGTGCTCATTATCCATTTATAGTATTTACTTTTCAGTTGATGACCTCAGACTGAAGACTCTTGACTCTTAACTATTTTTGAGTTTGAAACTTATCGATTATGAATCATGATATTATCTACTTCTAGACTTTTACTATTTAGACTTTAACATGTTCATTGTTTTCAATTTGCTTTCAATTTCGATTCTAGAATAGTAGAATGATGAATGATGAAATTAATTTTTAATTTTTAATTTTTTAAATCAATGTACATTGTAGATTGTAGAATGATGAATGATGAATGATATGGAATCATGGTTCAATGTATTTTACTATTTTGAGATTTCATTATTGAATTTATTTATTGAATGATCATTGATTATGGATGAATATTAGAATTTAGAAATTAGAATACTAAGTATGTCATATGAATGATGTACATTGTAATATGTATGTACTATGTATCAAAATGATTCAATGAATGATGAGGATGGATCAATGTATGTCATTATTCATTTCAATTATGAATTTAAATTTAGTATTTAGTATTTAGTATTATTTAACAATGAATATGAACTTGAATATATATATATATATATATATATATATATATAAAATTAAAAATTATATACCCCGACGACTCCCCGCACCCCCGAAATTTCCCTAAAATTTCAGGGTACTCCCACATGTCCCCCCTGTGCGTCTCCCCGCACCCGCGTCTCCCCGCACCGGAGTCTTGGTGGAACATTGTTTATTTGTCCACTCACATATAATTTGTACTAAATTATATTTTGTTTTTCTTGAATAATGCTCCACCACGCATACACATATAAGAGCGGTATACGTGTTAAGTATCTTGTTGATATTTCATTATATCTCGGCAAGATAAAATGCATTGATATTCAATTTGTTACTCTAACTTAGGTAGTCTCAATACTAGCAAGTATGTATACTAGTGCGGTGTATGCGATATATGCATGTGTAGCTATTATATGCGTATATCGTATACACGCTAATATTATTTTGCTTATAACTTGGAATGGGTCATTACATACTTCCTCCCTTCGCAAAACTTCGTCTCGAAGTTTTATATAATCATCTTAATAATTGCGTTTTAGAGATTAGGGTGATTGTATAAGGCTTGTAATTTAAGATTGACTTTTTGTTTGAATATGTATGTATTTGTAATTTAATTGTTACTTCCCATTTTAACAGAGTCTCCAAGCTATTCTAGAATCATCCTATCCTTCCTAATCTCTTCCGCTCCCATCCTATCCATCCTCTACAGGAATATGCCATGGCATCAGTTTTACTGATCCAACCATTCATAGACCTTAAGGGTATCAGTGTCGATTACGTCGACTTGATTTATCAGTAGGCATTGGGCAGTCATCATCACACATCTAGGAAAGCGTGACTCGCACAATCCTCCCATGACTCAGGTTTTGGAGGATAAACGGTGGGCAACACCTCCACCCCTCCTAGTAGGACTAGGGTCAACACCCTATCATGGAATCTCATGGAGTCTTCCCTTCAGAACAGTTCATATCCCTCCATATTTCCTTAGACAATAATGCAGAATTAGCAAAGAAAAGCCTCCCCCTCTCCTTCATATTCCACTCCTTATATAACTTTTCTCCACCTCCTCTCATTTATGTAGATATTATAGTCATTTATGTAGATATTGACTAAATCATTTATGGAGATATTATTATCATTTATGTAGATTTTATAGTCATTTATGTAAATATTGACTTTAATTAATTATTTTAAGATTAATTTTATTTTTATTTTTTTAACTTAATTAAAGTAACTTTATAATTTTAATTAAATTATATTATTATTTTATTTGTCCACTCACATATAATTTGTACTAAATTATATTTTGTTTTTTTTGAATAATGCTCTACCACGCATACGCATATAAAAGCGGTATACGTGTTAAGTATCTTGTTGATATTTCATTATATCTCGACGAGATAAAATGCATTGATATTCAATTCGTTACTCTAACTTAGATAGTCTCAATACTAGCATGTATGTATACAAGTGCGGTGTATGCGATATATGCATGTGTAGCTATCATATGTGTATGTCGTATACACGCTAATATTATTTTTCTTATAACTTGGAATGGGGTCATTACATACTTCCTCCCTTCACAAAACTTCGTCCCAAAGTTAGGGTTTTATATAATCATCTTAATAATTGTGTTTTAGAGATTAAGGTGATTGTAAAAGGCTTGTAATTTAAGATTGACTTTCTGTTTGAATATGTATGTATTTGTAATTTAATTGTTACTTTCCATTTTAACCGAGTCTCCAAGCTATTCTAGAATCATCCTATCCTTCCTAATATCTTCCGCTCCCATCCTATCCATCCTCTACAGAAATATGCCATGGCATCAGTTTTACTGATCCAACCATTCATAGACCTTAAGGGTATCAGTGTCAATTACGTTTACCTGATTTACCAGTAGGCATCCGGCATTCATCATCACACGTCTAGGGGAGCGTGACTCGCACAGTCCTCCCATGACTCCAGGTTTTGGAAGATAAACAGTGGGCAACACCTCCACCCCTCCTAGTAGGACCAAGGTCAACACCCTATCATGGAATCTCATGGAGTCTTCCCTTCAGAACAGTTCATATCCCTCCACGCATACGCATATAAGAGCGGTATACGTGTTAAGTATCTTGTTGATATTTCATTATATCTCGGCGAGATAAAATGCATTGATATTCAATTCGTTACTCTAACTTAGGTAGTCTCAATACTAGCAGGTATGTATACTAGTGCAGTGTATCTGATATATGCATGTGTAGCTATCATATGCGTATGTCATATACACACTAATATATGTTGCTTATAACTTGGAATGGGTCATTACAAATAGTAGAGATTAGGATCTATGTCACTCTTGACAAATCCCATCTTCTGCAAGTAACTGTCAATTCGACCATACCAAGCTCTAGGGGCTTGTTTCAGTCCATACAAGGCCTTCTTGAGCCTGCACACATGAGTTTTCTGCTCATGCGTTTCAAATCCCTCTGGTTGTTCAATATATACTTCTTCTTCTATCACCCCATTCAGGAACGCGGTCTTGAAATCCATCTGGTGAATTTCCCATCCCATCTGCGCAACAAGGGATATCACAGATCTAATAGAAGTAAATCGGGCTACTAGGGCGAAGGTCTCTTCATAATCTATCCTTTCCTTCTGAGCGTACCCCTTAGCCACAAAACTGGCTTTAAATTTCTCGATGCTACCATCTGCAGCATATTTGATCTTGTAGATCCATCTCAAACCTACAATTGATCTGTCTTGAGGCCTGGGAACCACTTCCCAGACATCATTCATCATGATGGAGCTGTATTCTTCCACCATCGAATCGACCCACACCTGATGCTGAGTTGCCTCCCGAAAACTAGAGGGTTCCCCAACCTGCGCTACCAAAGCTTGGTACCTTTCAGGTTGCCTATGTTGCCTCTTCTCATTTCTGGGGGCTCCGACAAATTCTTCTGCATCCCTCAGAATTTGTCTTAATTCCCTGTTCATCCTACCACTGGTAGTGGGTGGATCTACTTGCTCTCCTTCCTACAAGTCCTCGGGAGATGTATCCCTTGGATCCCCATGCTTTGGAGAGGCACTCGTATTACCCTCCGTAGGTCGTTGTGGTTGGACCAGGAGATCCTCCTCAGACTGCGTAGCAGAAGACATCTCCTGAGATTTCCTTAAGGCCCTTTCCTCCATGAATATCACATCCCACTGTACTACAATCTTCCTACTCTCAAGAATGTAAATGCGGTAAGCCTTTGCATTCTCGCTATATCCCACCAGATATCCCTTTTCTTCAGTCTTGTCCAGTTTCTTCCTCTTTTCTTCCAGCACATGACAATATGCCGCACTGCCAAAGATCCTAAAGTGGCTCACTTCAGGCTTCCTGCCAGTGAAGACACTTTCTGGAGTGATATTACCCAATGCGTTGTGAGGAATCATGTTTTGTACATAAACAGTTGTATTACAAACTTTAGCCCACAGGAATTTGGGCATGTCTTGATTATACAGCCTTGCCCTTGCAGCCTCGACAATAGTTCTATTCTTTCTCTCTGTAATTCCACTCCGGATTATATAGAGTGATCCACTCTCTTCTGATTTCTTCCCTTGCGCAGAATTCTGTGAAGTCTTTATCAATGTATTCTCCACCATTGTATGATTGCAGTGTCTTGATCCGCTTTCCTATCAGATTCTCCACTAGAGCTTTGAACTCCTTGAATCAACCAAAGACTTCGTCCTTGGTCTTCAGAAAGTAGATCCAGGTCTTCCTGAAATGGTCATCAATAAAGGTGACGAAATATTCGGCACCACTAAGAGCTCTAGTGGACATTGGTCCGCAGATGTCCGAGTGTATTAAGCCCAACACACTCTTAGGCCTATTGTTGCTTCTATGATATGTTGCCTTGGCATACTTTCCCAATACACACCCTCTGCAGACAACGTCTCGCTTGGTGCTCAGCTCTGGAACTCCCGTGAGAGTCTTCTTGAGAATTCTTAATGCCTCATGATGCAAGTGCCCCATTCTTATGTGTCATAGCTCATTCAAAACCTTCTCATCAGTGTTTCTTATCAATGCCATTGGGGATTTCAGTTGTAACTTGTAGAGTTTATTGCTCCAGACTCTGATTTGTGTCTTCTTCTTCCAACTTGGGTGTTTGACATATACTCTATTGCCAATGAGGTAAACGTCATAGCCTTTATTTTGAAGCTGTGACACAGAGAGTAAGTTCATCCCCAAACCAGGCACATGCAGCACATTGCTGGCCCGTGTTGAGTTTTTTTTTAGTGTTGGGGTACCATCAGATTTTCTCTAGCTCCCAAAATTTGTGGAGGGACTAGAGTACATGAGATCTCCAAGACCCAAAAAGGGATTTGGGAAATTCCATCCTGTTTGGGAGATAATTAATTAATTAATATTTTTAATTAAGGACCCTAAGTCTAACTTAGGAAAATTAAAATATTAAAGGTAATTAATTTAAACATGTGATGAAAATGACTCAAGTCACACGGATCAAGATTTCTTTTAATCTTAGCCATCGATTCAAGATTAGATCATGGGCGTTAGTTTCCCAACGAGAAAGTATAAAGGAAAGGCTTGGGGTCAGTTGGAGAACACACACACACGGAGGCAGAGCACTAAGACTAAGCTGAAATTCTAGGGCGGGTTTGCTAAGAATTTCTAGAAGTTTTTCAGCTGCAGCGAGGAGTAGTATTGGCTAAGGGGATGATCTAATCCTAGTGCCAAGAATCAGCAAGAGGCAGAGAGGCAGCAACCAGGAGCAGCGCAGAGGGCTTCAGCCGCTACGAAGGCCCAGAAAGGGCAGCGTTGAGCCAGCAGGAGCCCCCCAAGGTTACGTAGAGGCCATCCAGGGCAGCGTAGGGAATGTGTCACCCAGTCTGGGGTTACGCAGCCCTCTCCAGGCCAGCGCAAAGGCTAGCAGGGCTGACGTAGACAGTTTCAGGGGCAACGTTGGGGTTTCAAGATGCAGAAAGTGGTTGAGTCCTGTAAATCCCGATCGAGGGTGTGGATCAGTCAAGTTTTCAGTCTCCAGAACAGCATGTATTGCTACAGATCTATTTTTCTCTGTCGGGTTAACCAGTAAGGTGCCCAGATTTGTTGTATTCAGAAACTACTTAATAATATAAACCCTCCAGCAGCTAGAAGACCGGTTTTCCCGCATTGGGTTTTTCCGGGGCCAGTTGTCCAGAAAATTTTGTGTGTCACTTTGTCTGTGTGCATGTATTCTGTTTTAGATCTGAATCGATGAAAGTTTGTTATGTGTTTACTTCGATGTTAATCTGAATTTTCAGCATTAATAACTTGATTAAGTAGGAAAAGTATAACCAGATCTAACAATAGGGTTTCTACATAAAGTAATATTCAGAAATTTTCACAGCCCGAAGCCTATTACCAACTTTCGTTTGAAACACTATGGTACCTCTTCCAACAAGGGTACATTTCGCCTTATTTCCCATGGTGATTTTAAAGTTCATCTGCTCTTCTTGGTAGCTTGAGAAACATTCTCGCACTCTCGTTGTGTGAGAAGAAGCCCCACTGTCAATATACCAGATTTTTGGAGAAGTAGAGCTTGACACAAGCAAATTCTTCTTCCAATCTCGATGCCAGAACAGAACATCATGATCCATCTGTTCTTTCATGCTTTCCTTCTTCTCTGGAGAACTGCGTGAACCCTTCCAAGTTGTTGTTGCAGCAACGTTTGATCTACGTTCCATCGTCGATTCTCTGCTCCTGTTACTCATCTTTGCTCTGAAACCAAGTGAAAATTTCAATCTAAAAAATATTTCTGCAGTGATAGATTTATTCCTCCTACTTATTACTTCCAATAAGTTATTTACAAAATTCCTCTAGTAAATTTTGAAATAAATACTACTGCAGCATTCACTCAAGTATATGCAGAGAAAGGAACAGTAAGAAGTACAAGCATAAGAATCAATCACATATACACACTTATTTTTGGACAACTGTCCCCAGAAAAACCCAATGCGGAAAAACTGGTGCAGCAGATGAGGGTTTATATATTATTCTTCAGCAATGAAATTCTTTACAAGGAAAAGACTAGTAGACTTCTTTAGAAAACACCTAAGATATATTCTCCCGATCCCTCTGGAGAATTTTTAACAGTTGGAAGACTCACAGCTTCCCTCTGCGTGTCTCTCTGCGCAGTGCCTGCGTCAGACTACGTCACTCTGCGTGGGCTCTTTACGCTGCCTTCTCTGGCCTTTTGCGTCCTTCTATCCTCGACCTTTGTCACTGTTGACTCCCCCTACTTCTTCTGCCCTGCAACTCTCCCTCTGAAATCAAATTCTATTCCTTCATACTTGACTTCCTTCAGGTTACTTAGTGTATGCCCGGCTTACTTTCCAAATGACCCTCAAGCCTTCTTTTATAATCTTCTCATTGACGAATCAACGGCCTGTTAGTGTCAGTCTTTGCATCCTATCACCAGTGATCAAATGGACTCTTATCATGTCTTGTTAGGGTCCCATAGTCAAATTTTTGTCATTTCACTAGGTCTTCAAGCAAAAATTTGGTCACTAGGCATTAGGTTTAGGATTATTTTCCACTCTTTCCAAAATTTTAAATTGTTGGTCCATGTCATCAAGTAAGCTAAGTATATCATCATTCAAAGATTATCATCATCATTTCAGCCATCATCACCATGATCTCGTTCAATTCAGTGTCTCCATTAGGTCATTAGGGTTTCAAGGTCACCAAACTGCCATTTCATGCATAAAATCTGGCAATTGGAAGAGTGGTAATAAAGCAAGTTTCTTCAATAAATTTTGATTTTTAAATGTAATTTTATATTTCTATATGTAATAAGTACTTCAAAGTTCTTAAGTTGTAGTTCAATGTTCCAAGGAAGATTCAAAAAGCTCAGATTACAAATGTCCAAGGTTGTGAAGTCAAAAAGAAGAAAGAAAGTCATGCTTCAAAAAGTCATGCAGGGCCCATTATCTCTTAAAGAAAGCCATTCCATGCTCATAAACGAGCCAAAAATTCATAAACACATTTCATTTGCAATCCTCTCACCCCTGATTATCGAGCTCCTCCTTCAATTGGTGAGAAAAACGTGTTTTTCAGCTCAAAGAGGCAAAATTAGGAGGCATTGCGCATCTGGAGGAGGTGTTGCACATCTGTGAATTGCACTGCACATTGTGAACTATGCTGCGCACGGAGCAGAGTTGCCCAATCTTTCTCAAAAATCACCCAAATCAAAATTTTCAACTTCTATTCAGGATTTTTCACCTTCCAAGCATCACAACAAGTACATTCATTGTTATGCCCTCTCTTCCTTTGCAAACCAAGAAATGATAACAAGCTTAGCTCCCTAAGGTTTTATAGGAATTTCATGCTTTTGGTTTACAAATGATTAATTGATGTTGTGAAACCCTAGTAGCATTGTCCCTCCACCTATGTTCGCTAGTTATACATCATTCCCATACTTCATAAACCATTTCCCATCATTTTTGCATCATCTCCATACAAACCCTAGCCCTATTCTATCAAATTGGGCCATTTTCCTAGCTAGGACTGTGTTTGAAATTCTCTATCTCACTTTCCTCACTCATTTACCTTCATTTCACTCCCTAAACATTCCTAAGATCCCTTCCCATCTCCCTAAATTTTTCTACCCCCATCTCCCTTCCCTAACTCCCTCATTTCATCCCTTCACTCACTTTTCTTTGTTTTTTCCCCTCCTATCATCTAGGGTTTCAATCATGGAAGGAGTTTCCTCACCATCAGAGAAGAGAAGACAACACAAAGGGGGGAAGACACTGAGGTATGAGCCCTCAAATTGCAATGAAATCACTTCCTCACCCTTCATCAAAAAATGCTTTGAAGATGTCAACTGCCTAGGGTTTTGTCAAAGGGTGGAGGAGGTAGGTTACCATGAGGAGCTTACAGATTTGTTTGCCACCAATTTGAAGGGAGAAAAGGCCACCATTGCAGAGATTGATTTCACATTTTCAGTTGATGCCATCTCTTTTGCCACAAGGGATACCTAATCATGGGGAATATTAGTTCAAAGGCATGAACCTAGACCTTAAGCAGTACAAATCCTTCATAAAATCACGGTACAAAGAGACTCATTCTCACATTCTCCCATTCAGATACTTGTTGGAGAGGTATGCACCATTGATGAAGGTTGTGATGAAATTCTTCACGTGGGGGCAAGTTTTCCAGATTGTACCAATATCATATTAGATTGCTCATGCACTTCACAACAATGAAGTCCATAAACTTATGCAATTTCTTGTATAGGAGTGTAAGCAAGATGGCAGAAAAGGTGCAAGTCATGAACACAGATCATCACCCTAGCCTCTTTCACCACAGCTTGGTGAAGATCATAGTTCTCCAACAGTTGGCAGAGAAGAACCTAACATGGGATGCCTTAATTGAGACAGCGTTGCAAATGCACATAACTACTACAACAACTCAACAACAAAACATATCACCTGCCACGTCAGCACAGCCTATGGAGGTGGCATCATCAAGCA
This sequence comes from Pinus albicaulis, assembly GCA_034641835.2. Lineage (NCBI taxonomy): Eukaryota > Viridiplantae > Streptophyta > Pinopsida > Pinales > Pinaceae > Pinus > Pinus albicaulis. The sequence goes on along the minus strand of CM076572.1, from coordinate 797,941,956 downwards.
AACTTGCTAAAGTTTCAAAGAGGCCTAGGCCTGAGGTTACTCTCACCTATCAGAGAGGCAGGAGGCTTGTGTATGCTCCTCGGAAAGAGGAAGGGACCAAGCCTATTTCACTACAGGGATCCCCATCAACACTGCATGAGACATCCATGCATGATGAGGAGGAACATGACTTTGACTTGATTGACTTGTAGGACCATGATGAGCAGGAAAATTTGCATAAGGTAATCAAAGAAAAGGATGTTCAGATCAAAGAGCTCCAAGACAACTTAGCAAGGGCTCAATTCATCATTTCATTTCTTGAGCGAGAGAACAAGCAGCTCAAGACAAAACAGTTGATTTTGGAAAAGAGGCTATTTGAGGCAAACAAACATGATCAGAAGGGCAAAGTAGTGGCTGAGCATGACAAGCATAATGAACATGAAACACAGATGAAGAGGAAGAGGCCAAGAGCCATGGGTCTTAAGAAGGGACTGCAAAAAGAGAAAGAGCAAAACCCTACAGATGAGGAGCTTACTTTTGAAGAGAGGATTGCCAAAGAGATCAATGAGGACAAGGAATTTTGACTTGAGAAGGTCAATGCTCACTTGGAAAAGCTCCTGGACAATGTAAACAGGGATAACAAGATCCACAAACGCATGGTTGCCCGCTGCCAAACAAGAAATCAAATTGCACACATCAAAATCAAGCAATTGCAAGACAAGCTTAAGCGAACCCTAATCAAACAAAAGGAGAAGGGAAAACTTGATTTACTTGTTGATGCTTCCATGATTGCATAGTACACCTCATCCAGCGCTTCTAGACCAATTTTGGGGAGATTTGGAGCAAATTTTGTTTTTTTGGTCACATTTGGCGAAATTTTGCAGAATTCAGAAATTTCACCAAGGTTGATTTTTCCTCAAGGCTCCAAATGACAAGTGGCTTACATTTTTGGAAAGCTTATGCCCTCCTCTCAAAACCCATTTCTTCATATTTTCCAAAAAGGGCTCAAATTTTGAGAAAAAATTAAGAAAAGAGGTCAAAAATCAGCATTCTGCCTCTGTTTTTTTACAGGCACTGCATATCTGGAGACGCCTTGGGAGAATGAGCTTTTGAAGGCCTTCCCATGGATCATTTTCAAAAATTCAAGATGTTTTGGAAACTAGACAGACAGAGCTAGTTTACCATTCTCTTAGATTTCAATTTTGACTTCAGGAAGGTACCCAAAAGTGGCCACAAAGTTGGCGCTACGCATCTGCAAATTTCTGAGATTTTTGTAAAAATTGTCACTGTGTAATTTTTTCAAATTTCCAGTTTGACTTTTGTAAAAGTGAAAAAGTGAAAGTAGATGAAAGTAAAGGTCAAAATGTAAATGAAAATGGTAAAAATGGAGTCGAATAAGTGTCTTATCCTCCATTTATTGCTTTGAGGATATGTCTCTTAGTGATTAGATTAAGGAGGAATTTGTTGTGCAACCTCCCTAGTGTGTAGCAGACTTCAGATAGGTGCATGCATTTGACTTTCTTGTTGGAAAATTAAGCATGCAGAAGGATTTAAACCTGTTCGTATGTTAAGAATAACACATAATCATTTTCAAGGTTGGAATCTTAGACATTGAACTAGTGTGTTTCATTTTGACAAAGTAATACGGTGAATACGGAAAAAGTTGCGGCTTAAGATTTGGGGATTCAAAGCCGATGTGTGAAATTGTGTGGCTATGTTCATTTTTATAGTCACTCATTGAATGATTTCTCTTTCCAATACATTTCTCTTAACTCTTATTGTCTTTAAAGTTTTTAAGCGGGATTCATAGGTGCTTGTACCCTGTTTTGATGAGATGATGATGTTTTGTTGTTTAATTTCTTCTTAGATGATTCATACTCTATCTGTTGTTCACAGTCTCTCTTTTGTTTGCTCCATGTAACCATACGACGTAACGCTCGATCAACAACCTCTGCCCTTTAACACACATTTTTGCTCTTGTAACCCTACCCGAGTTTCAAGCCTACCAGAGTTTCAAGCCTAGCTCTAAAGATCCATTTTCATCCAGCACAAAAATCCAAATCAACCAAACCCTAATCTGCATATCTAGCCTATAATCTCCATCACCCTGTCAAATTCGCTGTGAATTTCATTGAGAGAGCCCTCTCAGCTTAGTAGGGCTAGCTACTAGGTCAAAGTTGGTTTGTGGTTACCTTTGTTGGTCTCCTTCTTAGCCTTCGGAGATCCGATGGACTACTAACACAACCCAGATTAGAAGTCTAATCAATGCCCAAGATTAAAGCTTGACTTGATCTTCGTTCTCTAGAAGATTCACACTCTATTTTACTGATACCCATTAATTATTTAATTTCCTTAAGTTTAGACTTAGGGTCTTCATTAAAATAGTTAATTATTTCAATAAAACATAAACCGAGTGGAATTTCCACAAACAATTTATGGGTTCTTTGGAACACTGATGTCCAAGCGTCCTTACAAATTTTGAGACTTGGAACACTTTCCGATGCTACAAAAATCAGCAAGACCCAGATCCAAGTTTTGTTGGGGCAGCAACAAAAGAGGGAGAAAGAACTAGTTCGATATTTTCTTGTTGAGCAGAGATGGCCACACATGGAATAAGGGATCAGGACAGGTTGGATGGAGCATCCAACTTTATCATCTGGAAGGCGAGGATCCTGGCAGTTTTGGATGAACATCGCATCAAGGATCATGCCTTGAACACAATTGTTGTTCCAGTTGATGTTGATGCTCTCAAGAAGTACGAGGAGGCTCAGACTAAAGCAAAACGCACGATCATGGACAGAGTCAAGGATCATGTGATCCCACATATTGTTGAGCAACAAGGGAAATGTGGGTGGCCTTGAGCACTATGTACCAGGGAACTTTCGTCCAGCAAAAGATGTTGCTTGAGAATCAACTGAGATTGTTTCAGATGTAGAAGGGAGAAGAAATAGACCCCTTCCTTATCAAATTGCAAGCGATCCGAGATCAGCTAGCTTCCGTAGGGGCTACACCAGATGATGGTCTTATGGTCAGGACTACCTTGAATGCAGTGTTTGAAGATTGGGAAAACTTTGTCCAAGGTATTTTGGGCAGGTTCGCTCTTCCAAACTGGGAGGAGATGTGGGCATCTCTTTGACAGGACGAGATCAGAAGGTTGACCAAGTCCGAAAGCAGCGGCACGGGGATAAAAATCAAGGAGGAAGAGGAAGATGCGCCTCTCGCATCTAAGGGCCAACATGGGCAGTAGAGAAGGAAGAAGAAGGACCTCTCGAAGGTCAGAAGCTTCAGGTGCGCAGAATTGGGACATTTTGCCACACAGTACCCTTTGAAGAAGAAGGGAAAAGAAAAATCTAACTCGAAGGCTACTGCAGCCAAGGATGATGGGGATGATGATGATTGTGCCATGAGTGCTCATGTACCTTGAGAGAAGAGGTGGGGAGACATTGATCTGTAGTTTTTTGAACTTCAGTGGAAGGGGCAGAATCCTTGAGGTACCCAAACTCTTGGATCACATACGGCTACGGGAGCCCTTAATGACAGTAGCAGAATGACAGGTATTAGTTGGTGCGAGAGATGATGGAGCGACAGTGGCAGTGCTAGAGTGTCGAAGTCTGAAGCAGCGCAGTGCACAGAGGTGCAGCACAGTGCAGAGCAGCAGCAGCGCAGTAGCATCAGAGGGTCAGCGCAGATTAGCAGCAGAGGTAGTTCCAGCAATGAGGTGCATCCAGACTGACCAGTATGTCAGTGTTTGGGATTTCTTTCAGTTGCTTAACTCTCAACAATTGAGTTGCAGTGCAACAGTTAATAGTGGCAGTGTTATGGGCAGCATGATGCAACATATTGAGAGGGAGTTGCAGTACATATGTAGCAGTGTCAGTGGCAGTGACATGAGCAGCAGTACAGATAGCAGTAGCGTAGTGGATGAGGGGCAGCAGTCGAGCATCAACAGCGCAGAGGACGGATGTCATGGATCAGGGTGATGCTTCTGGTGAAGAAGTATTACTAGAGCACATTCCCCACTAAGAGGGAGTGTTGATTTTTGGGTAGCATCGGATGTGCTCTAGCTCTGAAACTTTGCGGAGGGGCTAGAACACATGATATCTCCAAAACCCAGAAATTGTTTGGAGAAATTCCACCCGAAGTGAAAGTTATTTAAATAATTAATTATTTTAAATGGACCCTAAGTTAAAACTTAGGGAATTTAAATAATTAAAGTGAATTAATTTAAACATGTGGGTGAGATCACGGTGAATTAAGTGACGAGGATCAAGTCGAATTTAATCTTAGCTGTTGATTAAGGATTAGATCACGGATGTTGATTTCTCAATAGGAAAGGTATAAAGGAAGGCTCGAGGGTCAGCTCAAGAACACACACAAAGTTTGAATCTAGAGATCGAATTCTTCTCACGGAGCAGTGCTCGGACGAAGATCAGATCTGAGTGATTCAAGGCAGCAGTGAGGGGCAGAAGCAGTTGTTGGTCGAAGAACCAAGAGTACATTGCAGAGAGGTAACAGAGACAACAGAGGGATTAGCACAGCAACCAGGAGAGGTGACGCAGACCCCAGAGAGGGTGACATAGGCCCACGCAGGGCTCACGCGGGGGTTGCGCAGTGGTTCCAAGGGACAGTCCAGAAATTGCTGGAGATTGGGGTTTCTAAGCCGACAGGGCTGAAACTTGATTTTCTGAGAGGCAAATCAGCACAGAGAAAGGGTGACGCAGTCTTCAGCTAGACCCACGCAGGCCTACGCATCTACTGCGCAGAGCCATTTTGGGTTTCACCAATTTCTGATCAGGATCAGCCAAGACTTGCAGAGTGAGGTAAAACTCATGATTTTTCTGTCTGCCAAGGATATTCTCTGTTGGGTGAGCCGGATTATGGCACTCTAGATGTACTCAGATTATTGTTGCTTAGTAATATAAACCCTCAGCACTGTTGCACCGATTTTCCTGCATTGGGTTTTTCTGGCGACATTTGTCCGAAAATAAGTGTCCTTTGTCTAAATGCCTCATTTATTTTTCACTACTTGATCTGTATAGTTGTGTAGGCTATTGTGTATTTACATTAATATTTTCTTGACGTATTCAGAAACTAACCTGTTAATTTAATGAAAACAAGTAGGTAGTGTAAATCACATTTCTACAGTAGGATTTTTGTAACTTAGATTCAGAAATTTTCACATTCTTTGGTAGCTAGGAAGATACAACACAATAGCACGAATTTCTGGCAACAGTGGGACGTAGAAAAAGGGAGTTACGCAGGGCTTGGAGTGGTATTGTGCTAGAGAGAAGAGATTCTTTGTTGTTGGGTTATTTTCTCACACAAATACTTGTCGAAAGGAGGAAATTTCCAGAAGCAAAGGTGCTTTTCTCAGTAGAATGAATTGGGGAGGTTGGGCCTACATCTTTTTCCACGAGACTGCGCAAAATGGTTGTGGAGCTATTTGTGGGGAGGCTCGATGACTGGATTGAGGCAATGGAATTGTTTGGGATTTGATTGGAGGGGAATCAGAAGAGAGTTCCTAGCATTTGAGGAGCAAGAAATGCCTCATCTATCACAGATGACATTTTCCAGTAGTAGAGGAGGGCCAAGCATTTTAGACCAAGGACTGAGGGACCCTTTCAGATCCAAGGACTGAAGAAGAAGAAGTAGAGGGCTAACTTGATGGTTTGGAGTGAGAAAGGCCATTTTCCTGGTCAAAAGGGTCTTGGTTGTCTCACTTTTATTTGAATCTACTAAGGAAGAGTTTGATTGGGTTTTCCCCTCTTTAGGGGTTTTTCCCCGAGCTGAGTGCCTACATCTTGTGCTCTTTTCTTATGTTTGTGATCTACATTTGTTTGGAATTTCTCTTGATGATAAAGTAACATAATAATAACATAAAGGAAGTAATATAATATCACAAGAACTTGTCAAAGTAAGAGAAATCAAGCTAAAAGAAATCCTCATCATACTTCCCTAGATTTCTCAACACAAAGGATACCACATACGTTTGAGGCAGTTTTCCGGGGAGTATCTTGGATCCAAAAATTGTATTGGCACATTATCGAGAGTGCGGATGGCAGACTTAGTGGTGGTGGTTGGCAGGAGCAGGACAGATCCGCATACATTGTGTCGATTGTGGGTATTGTATATCCATCTATCAGCAGCACTCAAGGATTAGCTATATGGCACGTGGGGTTCCCAATGGACATCGGTACTACGCAATGGCAGGCGGCAAGAATTGGAAGTGATGGGCTCCCAATCTAGCTTTGGGATCCAAAGATCCATTGGAACAATGGACTACCTTACTCTAGAAGGATTACGAGGATGAAAAAGGCAGGATTGTATCTTCCTTGTGATGACCAGTCATGGATCGTTAGGATTATCACTATGAGCCGAGGTGGGTCTTCCCCGCTATTGTTTTGGCCAGAGGCTGGGTGTGGATTGGTAGATTACGGCCTTGTCGGGATGCCCTAGCAGGATAGACTTCCACGCAGTAGAGTTGTCCCTTATGGGTGTGGTGACGGAGGATTACTTTAGGGGATGACTCAGCAGGATCACAAGAGCATCGTAATTATGACCAGACCGGCGCAGCGACCAAATTGTGGTCTCACTTTGAGATTAGCATGGGGCCATGGGCTACAGGGCAGAGCAATTGGGTCACAGATTTGGGAGAGTGGGTTCCCGCAAGGGAAGGACATTCAGATCTTCTATTGGGTCTTTGATTGGTAGTTGGCATTACTTTTCCTAGGGACATTTCAGGATCGTATAGCACTTCACATTGGGGGTCTCATGACCAGCAGGAGATGACAGTGATTAACTTGCAGGGACGAAGGACCTCTTCTATGAGACTTGAGTTGTACCTTCAGGAGTCAATTCTTAGGGTACATAGGATTGATTTCTCGGCGGTACAGCTTCCCAAGGAGTTGGCAGGATGGAAGTATCAAGGTACTATGCTTGTCAGCGGTATGTGGGAGGACTCTTGCACCCTTACACTGGTGGGTTACAAGTGGCGCTTCACATTGATCTGAATGGCTTGGGATCCTAGTGTTGAGGGATTCCTCTATGACAAGATAGTGCACAAATTCGGGGTGACGCAGTGCCACATTTGGGACCTCGATATTGCTTACAGTGACAGTTTGGATCAGCCAATAGAGAGAGCGCTCGTTCGAGCATTGCTTGAGGATAAGCAATTTTGGGAAGGGAGGACTATAATGTCCCCCAATTTTGATTTTGCTGTCTAAGCAGGCCACAAGGAGGCTATGCACACCAATGCAGAGAGAAGTGCAACGTTGGGAGGCAAGATAGGGGCCACCAAGGAAGTAATACACACCAAGAGGGGTATATCGAACTTCTAGTGGAATGTGGGCCACCAAAGGAGGCAAATCAAACCTCAAGGAAGAGGGACGACTTAGTGGATTGTGGGTTCCACCAAAGGAGGCAAATCAAACCTCAAGGAAGAGGGATGAGTTAGTCGATTATGGGGGCCACCAAGGGGAGGCAAAGGGTCCATGGCTATATAAAGGCAGCAAGGAGACATTTCTCCTCATCTTTCGACTAATACAGTTGACAATTCTTCTTCTCTTGGAGCTATTTAGCACAAGGGTCAGAGTGTTGTTTAGAACAAGGGTTTCAAGCGAGGCCCAAGCAGGTTTCAAAGGACTTCGATCGCCTCCCTAGTTGGAGATCGAAGGAGTCCACTTTGTTGAGAATTCTATAGGGCAATGATTTTAATAAATTCTCTTTACTTGATAACTGCTTGTGATGTCCTTTTACTTATTAGCTTTGTTTCTTATTATTATATGAGTGAATCATCAAACAACTACCAAAACAAGAACAAGAACACAGAATATAGGCTGCAAGCCAGGGCCAAAACCTCTACTTTTGAGAGGAAAACCCGTAAATCTCTTCTCTTTCTTATAGATTTTTCAATTGACAAATTCCATGGCCTTAAGACTGAGACCAATACCCTCCAATACCAATACCAACCTCTTCGGATGATGTGCTAACTTTGATCTAGTTAAACCCAGTCAAATCTCTTCAAGTAGCACTTCTCTGACTTCCTGTTGCAAGATTTTTGGCCTCCTATTGCAGATCTGAAATTTTGGCCTCTCTGCAGTTGCAGTTTCCCATGTGTGAGCTTTGATCTTCCTGTAGAGCCTTCCCTTGACTTTCACGTTCCTTTCCCTGAGTTCTTGAGCTTGAGGATGACCCTTGATGACCTTCGCTTACCTCTTTGTCTTCTTTTCTCCAAGATCAAACTTGTAGATAGAAACCTTAGGTCTATTGCAGAAACCCTAGTCTTCCTTTAGCACGTGTGAGAGAAAATAGCCCAAACAAAGATCTTCTTCGTTACCTTCTCCTTCCTCTTCCTTCGCTAGAATGAGTGGTGAGAGAGTGTGCTTCAAGTAGGACGAGTTATCTTCTATATATAGGCTCTTCAAGGGTGGACGTGGCTCTTCCTTTTAGGTCGACTTGCCAACTACCAAGCCGACTTGGTCTTGGAAGGTTTTCCGACACTTTCGAAGACAAAAATACAAGTTACAATGTGCTCAGTGGGGGCTTCAACTTATGACAATGAGTCTTTTGACTTCTTGACCTAAGACAAACGATAGAAGCACTCAATGAGTGCTTGACCTATAAAATAAAAGACCTTGAGCATGAAAACCATGCTCCAAAAATAATAATAATAATAATTTTCTTTCATTTTACAATTTACAAGAATCAAAAATACATTTCATACTTATGAAGACCGAACCTAGTTACACATTTTTCAACACTCCCTCTTAACTAGGGAGGTATTCATAAGAGGTACAAGGACATTCTCAATCTGAAGAGATCTCATAAGAAGAGTCGGATTGATAACCCATCTGCCTAGCATCATATCAACCAGCATTGTCACATAGCAAGGCCTTGACTAAAAGCTCCATCTCTCCACAAGATCAGAGCACAATGTTGGCGAGACCAATGATTTATAGACACCATCATCATTGTCTCTCAAGGTGCATACTCCACTCAGGTGTTCACCGAGTATGACCTTCTTTGGACTATTCTTGTCTTGGTTAGCTAGTCCTCAAAGAATATCGATCCATGACTACTCTTATATTCGATGCCCTACCTCACCCTCAGAGTATCGAATGTCATAAGGTTACCCAATCCTCCATTTGTCTTCCCAAGTGAAGACAAGAATGATGCGCCTATCTCTCCCTCTCAACCAGGGAGGATATATCAATCAATCCAAGCTTGTCTCTTAAGTACACAAGCTTCTTATTAGGAAGATATTTCATCAATATGTCAGCTACCTGCTTATTGGTGGAGATATACTGTAGTTGCAATACACCATTTTGAACTAGCTCCCGAAGGTAGTGATACTTGTTGTTTACATGCTTTGTCTTTCCATGAAATACTGGGTCTTCAGACAATCATATACAACTGGTGTTGTCACAATGTATCATTGTAGGGTCCATTGGTCCTTCGAATAGGTCAGACAACAGCTTCCGCAACCAAACTGCTTCTCTGCTTACTTCACATGCTACAACATACTCAGCCTTAGCACTACTCAAAGCAACTGTGTCTTTCTTTTTGCTCATCCATGAGATCATGGAGGATCCCAAACTGAAACATCCTCTCGCAATGCTTCTTCCATCTTGCTCACTGCCTCCCCAGTCGGAATTTTTATATCCAATCAGATGGACATCATTCCTCCTATCATATTTCAGGCAGGGGTGGATAGTTCCTCACAGATATCTCATTATATGTTTCACTGCAATCCAATGATCATGTCTTGGATCTACTTGGAATTAACTGAGAATGTTTACTACAAAACATATGTTTGGTCGAGTATTCAACAAGTACATTAGAGAGCCAATCAGTTGTTTATACATGTAAGGATCCACAAGGCTTGATTCAGAACTCTCGAGTCTCTTTAAGTTAGTGATCATAAGAGTGATCATCAGTTTGCAATCCATCATGTCAAACCTCTTCAACATCTTGATCACGTACTTCCCTTGACCCAGATAAATTTCATCAAGTCCATGCCAGACTTCTAGTCCCAAATAGTAATGCATCAGCCCTAGATCCTTCATATTGAATTTTGCTGCCTTACATTCTTCAATTCGACCTTCTACACATGTCAAGAGAAGATCATCTACATACAGAAGAATGTTTACAGGTTCTCTCTTCACAACCTTAATATAAAGGTTCGGACTAGCAGAACTTTTTGTGAAGCCTATTCTTTGTAGCATCCATTCTAGCATACCATGCCCTTGGTGCTTACTTGAGGCCATATAGTGATTTCTTCAATCTACAAACATATGCCTTCCTGTCTTTGACTTCAAATCCCAAGGGTTGCTCTATATAGACTTCCTCATCAATTGTGCCATTCAGAAACGCAGTCTTGACATCCATTTGGTGGATGTTCCATCCCATCGATGCTTCCAACGAGATCAATGAACGAATCATTGTATACCTTGTTGTCGGAGAAAAGGTTTCTTTATAGTTGAGTCTTCTTGTTGAGAGAATCCCCTAGCCACAAATCTTGCCTTATACTTATTGATACTTCCATCTGCCACATGTTTGATCTTGTAGATCCATTTGGAAGTTACCCCAGATTTGTCTTCAGGCTTAGGTGCGATCTCCCAAACTCCATTTTTATAGATTGTTATTCTTCATTCATGGCATCTTTCCATTCCTAATGATTGACAGCCTCTTCAAAGGTGGATGGTTCTGCTTCTTATGCAACATACCCATAATATCTCTTAGGTTTCTTGCTTTCTCTAAATGAGCATTTCACTGCCCCATGACCTTCTACATCAAGTAGTGTAGATTTCAACCAGATAGGTCTCTTTCTTGACTCGGGCAGGATCACAGGTTGAATGGTTTCACTAGGACCCTCATCTTCATGATGAGATTATTATTCTTCCTTGTTAACTTCTTCTTCAAGTACTGGAAGTTCTTCGTCATCAGAGTCCATGGGAAGTTCCTTAGATCTCTTGAATGTGATACTCTCGTCAAATAGGACATCTCAACTTACTTCTATATGGTGTCCTTCCTTTATGTAGATTCTATAAGCCTTATAGGAGTTGTTGTAGCCAACAAATTTTCCTCTCATGCCTAATGGATCCAACTTCTTTCTTTTGTCCTTCGATATATGAATATATACGGGACACCCAACGATACGGAGATGTTCTACAGTAGGTTTCTTCCCATTGAATACTTCTTTGAGAGTCTTGTTGTCCAGCGACCTGTGGGGACTTTGATTTTGAATATATACAGTTGTCTTCGTGGCTTCTCCCCACAGAAATTTTTGTAGATCTTGATCAAGTAACATCGCTTTTACACTCTCTTCAATGGATCAGTTCTTTCATTCTGCAACATTTTGTTCAGGGTTATATGGGACTATCAACTCCCTCTTAATCCCAGACTCCTTACAGAATGCTATAATCTCCTTGGATGTATACTCTCCTCCATTATCGAATGTTAGTATCTTGATTCTTCTTTTTGTAAGGTTCTCCACTTCAGCTTTGAATTTTTGAAATTTTGTAAATACTTCGTCCTTGGTGTTCATTAAGTAAACCCAGGTCTTTCTTGAATGATCATCTATAAATGTGACATTGTATACATGACCTCCAAGTGATTTAGGAGCCATAGGACCACATACATCGGAGTGAATGAGATCCAAGATTTCTTTTGACCGCGAAGCACTGCTTCCAAATGGTCTCTTGGTATTCTTACCCAATGCACATCCTTTACATACTCCTTCGTGATCTTCTTTCAAATCAAGGATTCAATCTACTATGGAGCTTAGAGTTGGAAGAATTTTGAAAGAAGATGACCAAATCTTCTAAGCCATAGTTCACACGGGCTGATTTCAATGTGAACCAAAGCTTGTGCTAGAGGAGATATCAACCTGTAAAGTCTTCCTTCTCAAATACCAATTACTCTAGCATTCTCTATGCTTGAGATTTTACTCCATACAACAACTTTTCCATCAATGAAAGCTACTCTATCACTCTTACCCTCTAGACTTGAAATGGAAAGCAAGTTCTTATGCAAACTTGGAACAAATAGGATGTTGTTGAGGTGAATGTTGCTTCCATTCTCCAGCTCTATAGAGGTTGATCCAATTCCTCTCACGGGATAGCTTTTGTTATCTCCAAGTTCCACTAAATAAGAAGATTTTCCCTTTGATAATTCCTTCAATAGATTGTGATAACGAGACATGTATCTAGATGCACCACTATCAATTACCTAAATGCTCTCGTCTTGGAATGTGCCAGTGAGTGTCGAGAAGAGACCTTCATCTTTTGTCGTGATTACTTCCTCCTTTGTAGTGAATAGGAGATTCTATGCTTCCTTGATGCTTTTCTTGATATAGTTTGCCACCTTCGAACAGTTTTTTATGAGATTCTTCAATGTAGTGGAGATCTTCTTAATGCCCTTAGCCAACCTTAGCTCTGATACCATGTTGAGAATTCTATATGGAAATGATTTTAATTAATTCTCTTTACTTGATAACTGTCCTTATACTTATTAGTTTTGTTTCTTATTATTATATGTGTGAATCATCAAACAGCTACCAAAACAAGAAGAACAAGAACAAAGAATATAGGATGCAAGCCAAGGCCAAAACCTAACCTTTCGAGAGGAAAACCCGTAAATCTCTTCTCTTCCTTGTAGATTTTTCAATTGACGAATTTCATGACCTTTAGACTAAGACCAATACACTCCAAGACCAAGACCACCCTCTTTGGATGATGTGCTAACTTGGATCTAGTCAAACCCAGTCAAATCTCTTCTAGTACAACTTCTTTGAACTCCTGCTGCAAGATATTTTGCCTCCGACGGCAGATCTGAAATTTCGGCCTGTAATATCCCGTTTCGGGAATATCTCTAAAACACAAGCAAACTCCAACCAGAGATGGACTAGGAGGGCGTTTACCAGATATTTCACCTCTGAGAAGAGGGTGAATCTGGAGGCTACCTAGCCCTTTCCAGACTCTGTCTAAGAGTATGAGATAAACACACCAAATGGTATAGAACTAGAATGCCCGAAGATATATAAAGATAACAGTAAAGCAGACATACAATAGCATAGATAGAATGTACGACAAATCATCCAGAAATATAGAGAGAGAATGCTAAGCCATTTTATTATACTGAGAAATATAATGAAGTACAATAGGTGATCAGAGTGATGGCACCTAGACTTGCTCAAGGCAAGTGAAGAAATACTCTCAGAATATCCAAGAAATGGTTGTTCTCTAAACTGCGTCCCAGCTGCTGGAAAACTGTCGTGTAGCTGCTACTGCTGAAATGAACTGGTGACTAGGGGCTGATCCCCTCGCCGGAATGAGCTGAAAATCTGGAATCCACCTCTACTCATCAACCACAGCAAAGCCCAGAAATCATATCTGAAATGGCTAACCCCCGACAATCACCCCCTTGGGGAATTACGTTGTCCTCCAAGGCTCTGCGTAGAGCCTGAATAGAAACCACTGAAATGCAGCCTCAAACTCCACCAAAATCCTCCCAAAGGCAAACGTTGATCCTTTGCTCAATCTTCAAGCTCAAAACCCCTGCAAGAAACTCAATCCAAAGCTCCCCTAGAATGGACTGCATCCTCCCTCTCAAGACTGCGCAGTCTCTGAATGCCCAGCTCCGCAAGAAAACCCAAACATCAATCCTCCCACGAAATGCTGAAGAAACTACCTTGCCCAAGCAGGCACTCGAAGTCCCCCGGGGCTAAGGGCGAGATCTCCGATCGGAAACACTCAATGCACTAAACAGTGTTGCAGACAGGCTAAATAGCTAGCGTGCTCAAGAAGTCGAAGTGACTAGCTCAAATGCATAAACTCGAATGAATGAAATGAGGAGGCTCATCCCTCTTTTATAACGTTGGCCTCTCACCAAACCCTAAAGCCCATCTCCTCAACGTAGCCTCCTTCTTGCCACATGCTCCTCCCCATCTGCGCAGTCTCTCCTAGTGCATATGTGGGCCCCCTCTCTACGTGGTCCTTGGCCCCCCTTGGCTCCCTTTAAGTTACAACGTTGTGCTACTAGGGAGTGACTTTTATTCCCAAAAGTGAGTTATGTCCTTTCTACTCACCTTTTTATTTATAAATAAACTATAGACAGCAAAATTGAGCAAAATCGAATATTCCAATTAGCCATCGCTAATTAGGAATATTACAGTCTCCCCTGGCAAAATGTTGCTTGTCCTCAAGCAACTGAAGTGATGGATGCTGCAAAACTTTCTCACTCTCCCAAGTGGCATCCTCATCCATCAAATTCTTCCACCTCACCAAGAATTCCCGGACTGTCCTGCTCCGTAGCTACCTCTCCCTGGTATCAATAATAACCTCTGGCTGCAACACCAAATGCCCCTCGTCATCCGTGGGTGGTAGCTCATCTGTCGCTGTCACTTGCTACCCCAGTGCCTTCTTCAAGCATGATACATGAAAAACGTTATGAATCTTGCTGCCTTGGGGCAGCTCCAACTCATATGCAACCTGTTCGATCCTGTGTATCACCCTGTATGGCCCGTAAAAGCGGGGCTTGAGCTTTTCAGCTCCCTTCTGCTTCTGTGACGACTGTCGGTATGGCTGTAATCGTAGGTAGACCAAGTACCCTACCTCAAACTGTCTCTCCACCCGACCCCTGTCAACATACAGCTTCTGTTGGTTTTGCGTTGTAGCCATATTGTCCTTGAGAGCTCGAAGAATATCCTGACTCTCTTGGATCCAAATCTTGGCTCTTGGAGCCTTGCTCGCACCAAACATCACATCAGCAAAAGATAAAGAATGATACCCATACAAAGCGTAGAATGGTGGCATACCAATGGACATGTGATTTTTAGTGTTGTAGCAGCAATCCCCCAGATGCAACCACTTCAGCCATGCTCATTGTTGCCCACTGACATAGTTACGCAAGTAGCCCTCCAACCACTTGTTAACTATCTCCGTCTGCCCATCCGTCTGTGGGTGATAACTGGTACTCGGTGTCAACTCCGTCCCCACCAACCGGAAAAGCTCCTGCCAAAATCCGCCCATGAAGCCGCTGTCCCTGTCACTGATGATGGTCTTAGGAAGACCATGTAGCCTGAAAACCTCTCTGAAGAACAGCTCGACCACCTGTGCTGCTATGTAGTGCGCGGATATGGCGAAAAAATGTGCATACTTTGTCAGTCGATCAACGACGACAAAGATACAATCCTTGCCCTGCACCATGGGCAACCCTGTGATGAAGTCCATCGAAATACTCTCCCATTTCCCTTCCGGAATGGGAAGAGGTTGCAATAATCCTGCGGGATGGCTCATCTCCCCCTTGTTCCTCTGGCAAACAACACACTCCCTGATGTGCTGGAGTACATCCTCCTTGAGGCCCTTCCATGAGAACCTCTCTCTAATGGCCCTGTAGGTTTTGGTAAACCCCTGATGGCCGACCAAAAGTGAATCATGTGATGCTTGAAGTATCTTCTTCTTGAGCTGAGATCCCTCAGTCAAGAAGATCCGGCCCCTGTAGTAGATGATCTCATCGACCACCCTGTACCTGTCATCCGCCACTTGTCCATCCAAAACCTCACATGCAAATCTATCCTTGGAGTACTCTACTAAAATTCGAGCCCTCCAGTCTGTATCCAAGCTCATAAGAGACAACGTGGCTGGTCTACGTGAAAGGGCATCTACTACCACGTTGTTCTTACCCTTGACATACTCAATGTCAAAGTCATATGCCTAGATCTTACTGATCCACTTCTGCTGCCTCTCCTGTAGCTGCTTCTGCTCCAAAAAGACCCTGAGGCTGTTGTGATCAGTCCTCACCCTGAACCTGTTACCCACTAAATACTGCGGGAATTTGGCCAATGCATGCATAATGGCCAACATCTCCTTGTCATATATAGAATACAACCTCTCGTGTGGAAGGAGCTTCCGGCTCTCAAAGGCTATAGGGTGTCCTCCCTGCATCAATATTGTGTCGATCCCCTCTCCTGACGCATCACACTCCAAAACAAATGGCTGCGTAAAATCCAGCAAAGCAAGCACTGGGCAGTTCTTCATCACCTCCTTGAGCCTATCAAAGGCTCACTGCGTTGTATCCGACCAACTGAATGCCCCCTTCTTCGTCAAATCTGTAAGGGGTGCAGCAAGCTGTGAGAAACTCCTGACGAACTTCCTGTAATAAGTACAAATGCCAATGAATCCCCGAAGTTTTGTCACGTTCCTCGGCTCCGGCCAATCTCTGATGGCCCTGATCTTCTCCTCGTGGACTCTCACTCCGTCCACCCCTATGATATGTCCCAAGTACAACATCTCCGTCAACCCAAACTCACACTTGGAGAGCTTGGCATAGAACTGCTGCTCCTCCAAAATGCGCAACACTGCCTCAATGTGTTGGAGATGCTCCTCCCAAGTCCTGCTGTAAATGAGAATATCATCAAAGAACACCAACACAAACTTCCTCAAGTGACTGCGGAAGATGTAATTCATGCAAGACTGGAATGTCGCTGAGGCGTTGGTTAGCCCGAAGGGCATCACCAAAAACTCAAAGTGCCCATAGTGACACCTGAAGGCGGTCTTGGGAATGTCCTGTTCCCTCACGCGAATCTGATGGTACCCCGATCTCAAATCAATCTTTGAGAAGAACTGGGCTCCTCTCAACTCATCCATCAACTCATCGATCCTGGGTATAGGGTACTTGTTCTTCAGGGTCTTCTTGTTCAGGGCCCTGTAATCAATACACATCCTCAAGGTGTCGTCCTTCTTCTTCACCATCACCACGGAAGTAGCAAAAGGACTCGTGCTCGGCCGGATGTGCCCAAGATCCAACAACTCCTGAATGGCCCGCTCAATCTCATCCCGATAGGCTTTGGGATGCCTATAGGGGGTAGTAATCACTGCCTGTATGCCTTGCTCAAGCTCAATGGTGTGCTCAAACCCCTGGTCCGGTGGCTGTCCCAGCGGAATATCCCCAAACACTGTGGCATACCTGTCAAGGATGGACTGTATCTCTAGGTGCACCGTCTGCCCTGTAGTCCCTGCCTCTAATGCACACAGCTCCACTGCCCACTCCACGTCTCCCTTTCGGAAGACTGCCTCCATCCGATGAGCCGAAACAGTCTGAGGCGGATAGGTGTGTTGCACCCGTATCTTCTCATGCCTGCCTGTCTTCTCATCATCCCACTCCATCTCTAGGGCCTTCCAATCTGTAGTGACCTTCCCTAGAGTGATAAGCCACTGAACACCCAGTACCATGTTGGTGTCCAGAATATTGACCACGAAAAAGTGATCAGTCAGTGTATAGGTGCCCATTGTCACTGATAACTCTGGAACATAATGAGCACACATCATGGTCTGATCTCCTCGAACCAAAACTGAAAATCCATCGAAGCTCTCAGTCTGAACACCTCTCCGCTCAATCATCTATGCATCGATGAAATTGTGGGTTGCCCCACTGTCAACCAAAACTGATACTCGCTGGCCACGTACTGTCCCTCGTACGCGCAGCTTCAAATACTTGGGAACTCCTCGCAATGCTGCAAGGGCCCCTCTGGTAGGTGCAAAAGCCGTACCACCTGCTACTGGAGGTGGAGGTGGCAAAGGATCCTGCGCTGCATGACTATCTCCTGCCTCCACATCATCCTCCTCATCCTCTTCCCCGCTGCTCTCGGAGAAGAACTCAATAAAATGTGCTTTGCCAGCAGAGCATCTTTTTCCTGGAGACCACGGCTCCTGACAAGTAAAGCACAACCGCTTCTTCTTCAGCTCCCTCCTGGCATCATCATCCATTTGTGCCCCTCCTGGATTCCCCTTTGGAGGCGGAATCCTCACATCCTTCCCCTTGGGCTGGAAAGCCTGTCTCTGGGGGTAAGGTGTCCGAGTCATGGGCAATGCATCCTGTAAATCCCGGGTCCTGCTAATAGCATCATGGAATGTGGCTGGTCTAGTAGATCTGACTAGACCCCGAAATGGCTCTGCTAACCCCTCCACAAACATATAGATCATCCGTGTCGCGGATAGATCTGGCACCATCACTGAAACCCTCAACAAGTCTGCAATGTATGTCTCTGGGCTCCCGGTCTGTTTGAGCCTTGTCAGCTCAACAAAGTGTTGTTCCGTATCCCTGCGGTCAAATCTCTCTATCAACCTCCTGGTGAACTCAGCATATGTCATCACTGTAGAATGTCCGAGTGTAACCATCCCATGGAACCACCAGTCCTGGGCCTCACCATCCAAATGTAATGTCGCCACCTTGATGGCCTCCGTCTCCGACATCTGGTTAAGCTGGAAATAGATGTCCAGCTTCTCCACCCAAGACTTCGTCGAACTGCTTGATGAACCATCAAACGTAGGCAAGTGGAATCTGCTAGCTGTGCGGTGGGTATCTTCGTCATGATAATGCCGGTGCCCTCTATGATGGTCGCGGGGTCTACTGTCCCGCTGAAGCTGAACAAAATCTCTGAATGAGAGAGCATCCCTGAACTCCTACCCATAGACCTGATACTCTGCAAAATAATCACCCATATACCCGGGCTCTACCTGCTGCTGGGCTCCTGCCCTTGTGTCTGCTCCCAAGAAAGTGGGCATGGTAGAGCGTGTAGGTGCATGTGAAGCCATCTGCTGAGTAGTATCACGTTGAGTAGCACCACGCTCCGGCAAATGGTGGGATGTACCCAATCCCTCACCTACCTGGAAAACCTGTGGGGTCTCACGCTGTCTAGCCTCCACAGCAGTGAATCTCTGACCCATCACCTCAATCTGTCTCGCTAGATCCTGCACTGATTTGAGGAGTGCCTCCCCAAACTATTTTGCCTCACTATCATCTGCCATAGGCTCTCTCTGCTCTGAATCTAACACAGGCTCCTCCTGCTCTGCGTCTATCACAGGTTCCTCCTGTTCTATGTCCACCACCCGAACACAGTCTCCCTCTCCGTCGGTGTTCTCCAACCTACACTCAAGATCTCTGTACTTTCTGCCTTTGTAGCAAATGTAGGGCCTCTTTCCCAGTGTCATAGACAACTAGCTCCATAGGCTGAACCAGAACTCTGCTCTGATACCACTGTAATATCCTGTTTCGGGGATATCTCTAAAACACAAGCAAACTCCAACCAGAGATGGACTAGGAGGGCGTTTACCAGATATTTCACCTCTGAGAAGAGGGTGAATCTGGAGGCTACCTGGCCCTTTCCAGACTCTGTCTAAGAGTATGAAATAAACACACCAAATGGTATAGAACTAGAATGCTCGAAGATATATAAAGATAACAGTAAAGCAGACATACAATAGCATAGATAGAATGTACAACAAATCATCCAGAAATATAGAGAGAGAATGCTAAGCCATTTTATTATACTGAGAAATATAATGAAGTACAATAGGTGATCAGAGTGATGGCACCTAATCTTGCTCAAGGCAAGTGAAGAAATACTCTCAGAATATCAAGAAATGGTTGCTCTCTGACTGAGTACGAGTGGCACGGAAAAGCTGTGAGTATGTGGCCCCTACTATACGAAATGAACTAGTGACTGAGGCAAGGTCCCTGGCCGGAATAAAATGAAAATGCAGAGATCACCTCTACTCATCAACCACAATGACCCGAAATCGCCTGCGAAATGGGTACAGCCCAGGCAATTTTCCCCTTGAAAATTACGACATCATCCAAGGCTTTGTGAGCACACGAATAAAAACCAACCCAAATGCGGCCTCAAACTCCACCAAAATCCTCCCAAAAGGCAAGAGTTGATCCTTTGCTCAATCTCAACTCAAAACCTGAGAAACTCCAATCGGTGCTCCCCTAAGATGATGCATATACTCTCAAGGCACGCCGGTCTACGAATGCCCAGCTCCGCAAGAAAACCCAAACATCAATCCTCCCACAAAATGCTGAAGAAACTACCTTGCCCGAGCAGGGACTCGAAGTCCCCCAGGGCTAAGGGCGAGATCTCAGATCGGAGACACTCAATGCACTAAACAGTGCTGCAGACAGGCTAAACAGCTAGCGTGCTCAAGAAGTCGAAGTGACTAGCTCAAATGTATAAACTCGAATGAATGAAATGAGGAGGCTCCTCCCTCTTTTATAACGTTGGCCTCTCACCAAACCCTAAGGCCCATCTCCTCAACGTAGCCTCCTTCTTGCCACGTGCTCCTCCCCATCTACGCAGTCTCTCCTAGTGCATACGTGGGCCCCCTCTCTACGTGGTCCTTGGCCCCACTTGGCTCCCTTTAAGTTACAACGTTGTGCTACTAGGGAGTGACTTTTATTCCCAAAAGTGAGTTATGTCCTTTCTACTCACCTTTTTATTTATAAATAAACTATAGACGGCAAAATTGAGAAAAATCGAATATTCCAATTAGCCATCGCTAATTAGGAATATTACATGGCCTCTCTGCAGTTGCAGTTTCCCACATGTGAGTGTCGATATTCCTGTAGAGCCTTCCCTTGACCTTCGGTTGCCTTTCCCTAACTTTTGGAGCTTGAGGATGACTCTTGGTAACCTTCTTTTGACCTCTTTGTCTTCTTTTCTCCTAGATCGAAATTGTAGATAGAAACCCTAGGTCTACTACAGAAACTCTAGTCTTCTTTTAGCACGTGTGAGAGAAAATAGCCCAAACAAAGATCTTCTTTGTCCTCTTCCTTCTTCGTTGCCTTCCACTTCCTCTTCTTCGCTACAATCACTGGTGAGTGAGTGTGCTTCAAGTAGGACGAGTTCTCTTCTATATATAGGCTCTTCAAGGGTGGACGTGGCTCTTCCTTTTAGGATGACTTGCCAGCTGCCAAGCCGACTTGGTCTTGGAGGGTATTCTAACACTTTTGTAGACAAAAGTAATTTTCTTTACAAGTTACAATGTGCCCAGTGTTGAGATTTTGTGTATTTGGGGTAGCATCAGTTGTGCTCTAGGTCCCAAATTTTGAGGAAGGACTAAAGTTCACCTGATCTACAAGACCCAGAAATGGATTTGGGAAATTTCATCTGGTTTAGGAGATATTAAATTAATTAATTATTTTAATGTATTTCATAAGTTAAAACTTAGGAAAATAAAATAATTAAAGTGAATTTAATTAAACATGTGATGAAATTGTCTTAAGTCACACGGATCAAGCTTTCTTTTAATCTTAGCCATTGAATAAAGATTTAATCTTGGTCGTTGATTTGTCAACGAGAAAAGTATAAAGGAAAGGCTTGGGGTCATTTGTAAGACACACAGAGGCAGAGCACTGAAGCTAAGCTGAGATTCTAGGGCGGGGTTGCTAAGAATTCTCAAGTGATTCAGTTGCAGAGAGGGGAATTTAGACCAAGGGGATGATCTGATCCCGGGGTCTAGAATACACAAGAAGCAGAGAAGAGATCAGAAAAGACAGCGCAGAGGAAGGCAACAACAGCATCAGCAGACGGTACCAACAGCAGCAGCAAGGACAGCGTGATTTTCAAGAAACCCTTCAGGGGTTACGCAGAGACCCTTAGGGGTAGCATAGTGACTGCATCACCCAGTCTGGGGTAATGCAGTCCCTTCTAGTGACAGCACTAAGCATTTGGAGGCTTTCAGAGGTTGACGCAGTATCTTTCAGGGGCAGGTCTGAGGTTTCTAGGGCTAGATCTGGTTGAGTTCTGTAAATCCCGTTTGAGGGTGTGGATCAGTCAGTATTGTTGGTCTTAGTTCAGCCAGATGTTGCAGATTTAGAGTTTTCTCTGTAGGGTTTTCCAAATCTGGAACCCAGAGTTGTGTATTCAGAAATATTCTTAATAATAGAGCCCTCCAACAACCAGAGACCAGTTTTCCCACATTGGGTTTTTCCGGGGACAGTTTGTCCAAAAATAATTGTCGCTTTGTCTAAGTGTGCATGTGCTTATTCTAGATCTGAATTGGTAGAGATCTGTTATGTGTTTTGCTTTGGTGTTAACTTGAATTTATTCAGTTGATAACTTGTACAAGTAGGAGAAGCTTAACCGGATTAACAGAAATAATTTCTGCATAAGAATTAAGATTCAGAAATTTCTACATGGTATCAGAGCAATTGCAGATCTAGAAGGGTCACCAGCTGAAGCATCTGAAGGATCTAGCTGCAGAAAGCAACTGGAAAGGCAGCAGAAAAGCAGATCTGAAGGGACAGCACAATTTTCAGGAGGAGATTCACGCAGAGGAAAGGGTGACGTTGTCCAGCGCTGTGTCCTAGCAAGCCCAGGCAATTACTACGCAGAAACAGCTCAGAAACAACGTTGGTTAGGTCTGAAGCCAACCAGTGTGACTCAGATCTGTCAGATCCAGAAAAAGTCTGCAGAAAAGTTGCAAAAATTCAGAAGAGCTGGTGGGGTTAAACTTCTGAGGTTTTCAGATTTTTAACCTTAGCACAAGTGACAAAGTTTGGGAAGAGATCAGCTTCTCAGAGAGTTTCTTGCCAAAGGAAACTTGCAGTTTGGTCAAAGGATCAAAGAAGAAGCTGAATCATAGTTGATTTGGTAGATTTCCAAGGAGGGAAATCAAGTGTCAGAGGGAGCAGAAGGTTCCCAGTTCGAAAAGGACCCTAGATCCAAGATCTCTAGCATAGAGAAGAGGAGCTCCGACACATTCTGAGCAGATGGCTCCTCATGGACTGCGTGATCAGGATAGGCTAGAGGGCCTCTCAAACTTTTCGGTATGGAAAGCTAGGATCCTGATTGTCCTAGAGGCATATGGTCTAAGAGATCATGCAGGGCAGACCCTAGCCACGTCGACAGATGCAGATCTCTTAAGGAAGCATAGAGAAGTTGTTGGGCATGCCAAGCGGCTGATAATGGACAGTATCAAGGATCATATTGTGCAACACATAGCTGAGAAGAGGACAACTAATGAGATGTGGAAGGCCTTGACTTCCCTATATGAGGGAAAATCAGTCCAAAGAAAGATGTTGTTGGAGGCCCAAATGAGGTCATTCATGATGACCAAGGGAGAAGACATCGAACATTTCCTCTTCAGATTGCAGTCAATCAGGGATCAACTGACTGCAACGGGTGCAACCGTAGATGATGCAGTGATAGTCAGGACTGCCCTCAATGCAGTTACGGATGAGTAGGAAACCTTTGTCCAAAGTATCTTGGGCAGAGCGGACCTCCCAGATTGGGACAGCTTGTGGTCAATCCTGCGGCAAGAAGAACTACCACTCACCCAAGCTGACACGGCTACTGCCTTGCGTCGAGCAAGGTTAAGAAAGAGGAGGAAGAAGCAACCTTAGCATCAAAGAAGCAGTCGGAGAAGAAGAAGCATCTTTTAAAGATCAAGTGCTTCTAGTGTGGTGAAATGAGACATTTTTCCAGCCATTGTCCAGAAAAGAAGAAGGACAAGGAAGCATCTTCTTCCAAAGCAGCGGTGGCAGATGATGGGTCAGCAGATGATGTAGCCATGACTGCTCATGAACCATGGAAGTAGGGTGACATGGACATGTAGAGGAGCTACATGGAAGAGAGGCGGGATCCTTGAGCAACTCATCTCTTAGATCACAAGCGAGCTACGACAGCCTTAAGACAGTAGTGAGACAAGTGGAGCAGTGGGTGCATAGATCACAGATGAGGCATAAGCAGAGGTAGATCTGGACGCTGGGAGGAGCAGCGCAGATCATAGCAGCAGCAGCGTAGAAGCAATAGTAGCGCAGAGGCTGATGTGAATTCAGCGGCGCAAAGAGCTTCAGAGGGGCAGCGCAGTGCAGCAACAGTGTGATAGATTTCAGCACAAGGAGCTGATGTGACTTCAGTAGTGCAGAGGGAGTCTGATTACGCAGGCAGAGCTGAAGTTGTGCATCGTTCTTTAGATGCCAGGACAGATCTATAGCCTATGGAGCTTCAGTGATGAGGATGCAGCCCATCTAACTTGTCTTTCAAAGATTGGGCAAGAGATTCAGTTGTTTCTCTCAACCACTGAAGTTGCAGTGCAGCGAATCAACAGTGGCAATGCTATGAGCAGCATATTGAGAGGGAGCTGCAGTACAGTGGTTGCAGTGGCAGTGGCAAATTCATGGGCAGCAGTAGTGCAGAGTTGAGTGGCAAGAGGCCAAGCTTCAGCAGCACAGAACCAGTGCCCAAAATCATGTAATGCATAAGTGTGATGTATTGCTAGAGCACACCCTTGATGCTAAGAGGGAGTGTTGAGATTTTGTGTATTTGGGGTAGCATCAGTTGTGCTCTAGGTCCCAAATTTTGAAGAAGGACTAGAGTTCACCTGATCTACAAGACCCAGAAATGGATTTGGGAAATTTTATCTGGTTTAGGAGATATCAAATTAATTAATTATTTTAATGTATTTCCTAAGTTAAAACTTAGGAAAATAAAATAATTAAAGTGAATTTAATTAAACATGTGATGAAATTGTCTTAAGTCACACGGATCAATCTTTCTTTTAATCTTAGCCATTGATTAAAGATTTAATCTTGGTCGTTGATTTGTCAACGAGAAAAGTATAAAGGAAGGCTTGGGGTCATTTGTAAGGCACACAGAGGCAGAGCATTGAAGCTAAGCTGAGATTCTAGGGCGAGGTTGCTAAGAATTCTCAAGTGTTTCAGTTGTAGAGAGGGGAATTTAGACCAAGGGGATGATCTGATCCTGGAGTCTAGAATACACAAGAAGCAGAGAAGAGATCAGGAAAGACAGTGCAGAAGAAGGCAGCAGCAGCAGACGGCAGCAGCACCAAGGACAGCGTGATTTTCAGGAAACCCTTCAAGGGTTACGCAGAGACCCTTAGGGGCAGCGTAGTGACTGCATCACCCAGTCTGGGGTAACGCAATCCCTTCCAGTGATGGCGCTGAGCATTTGGAGGCCTTCATAGGCTGACGCAGTGTCTTTCAGGGGCAGATCTGGGGTTTCTAGGCCTACATCTGGCTGAGTTCTGTAAATCCCGTTTGAGGGTGTGGATCAATCAGTATTGTTGGTCTTAGATCAGCCAGATGCTGCAGATCTAGAGTTTTCTCTGTAGGGTTTTCCAGATCTGGAACCCAGAGTTGTGTATTCAAAAATATTCTTAATAATAGAGCCCTCTAGTAGCCAAAGACCGGTTTTCCCACATTGGGTTTTTTCGGGGACAGTTTGTCTAGAAATAACTGTCACTTTGTCTATGTGTACATGTGCTTATTCTATATCTGAATTGGTAGAGATCTGTTATGTGTTTTGCTTTGATGTTAACTTGAATTTATTCAATTGATAACTTGTATAAGTAGGAGAAGCTTAACCGGATTAACAGAAATAATTTCTGCATAAGAATTAAGATTCAGAAATTTCTACACCCAGTGGGGTCTTCAACTTATGACAATGACTCTTTTGACTTCTTGACCTAAGACAAACCCTAGAATCACTCAATGGGTGCTTGGCCTATAAAATAAAATACCTTGAGCATGAAACCCATGCTTCAAAAATAATAATAATAATTTTTTTTCATTTTACAATTTACCAGAATCAAAAATACATTTCATACTTATGAAGACCAAACCTCGTTACACATTTTTCAACACACTTCAAGGATTCTACAGAACTTCATCAAAAGCAGGTTGAATCAGCAACGTGCAATTCCTAGGTGCAGAAGGGAAGTCGATTTGGCTATTGCGCAAACTGAGGGGATTTAAGAGATAAATTTCACAAGGATATTTACTCATTGTTTTGACAGAGAGATGGAGCCAATCTACAGGGTTGGTGTAGGGCCATTCTTGTGGGCCAATTTCCTTATCTTTTGGCAGTGCATGGAAGAGGATTGCGCAGGCAGTTGGTGGATGGAGTTGGGAGCCGAAAAAGAGTGAAAATTTGTGCCTTCCAAGGTGATTCTTAGGGGAATTTTGGGAGGATCACAGTAGCAAAGAGCGAAGGGTGTTTCAGCTCTTCATTCCAGTCAGTCTCCCATTTCAGCTGGCCAGTTGGGCAACTCGCACTGTTTGGGGGTCAATTTTAGCACTTGCGTTCAGCCCAAACCCTTTATGGGATTTTGTGGGTTTGGTGAGAGGAGGTAGGGATTAATTTTGCAGAATTTTCTGGCCAGTGTTTCAGCTAGAAATCCTTGCTCCATCAGTCAGCTAGCAGCAGTTTATTTCTGGGTAGTGCACATTCTTGTTCCGGGTCATTTCCCCATCTGGGTTTTGCATAGCTTGCTTAGAAAGCCCAAGTTCTTTCTTTCTAGTTCATTCTATGTACCGAGTTCACCATTACTAATAAAACGGCTCAGAATATTTTGTTGGTGTCCTTTGTGTTTTAATTTTGTGGTTGTGTTCTTTATTTATTTATTGTTCCAAGTTATTGTTTTGGTATACACTGTTAGTTTTTCCATCAGGAATATTTCACTTGTGGGGATAACATTCGACCACAAAACAGCAGGAGAAAGGCCACTGAGGTGACAGTGGTGGTTGATCTCTTTGTTGCCATAATACCTAAGTTTCCTAGCGAGGCTTTGTACTAGGCAGTTAGATTTTGCGGTAATAGTTCCAACCTTATCAGACTTCACATGGAGAAAGTAGAATTTCATATCCCACTCAAAATTCAGCAGACTTAACAATTTATATGATTTTAGAATTGGTAGGATTGCAACATTTTCATTGAATTATATCTTGTATGGTATGGGATTGCCATTTAATCAAGAGCACAAAGCCCTTTATGTACCTTGATGTTGGTGGTATTCATTGTTGAACTCCTCTAATTTTGGTGGTATTCATTGTTGAACTCTTCTGCGATGGCCTTAACAAAAATGTACCCTTCACTCACGCCAAAATAATGGCTAAGCATGTTAAGCTTTTTCTATAATATTACAAGGCTGAGGAGATAAACCCTTCACTCAAACCAAAATCATGGTTAGGTATGTTAAGCTTTTTCTACCATATAGTTGAGGAATCCGAAGAGTCTGAAGACTTTGAGCCACATGATATTTATGTAGCTCATGTTGATGATCCCATTTCTAGTAGTGGTCATGAGTTTGATAAGTGATCATGTTGATCAGTGTTTTGCAGTACGCTGGTGGCCCAGTATCTTGTAACATGGTTTTTGAACTCTAGAGTCCATTTAGAGCGTCATTGATTATGTATTTTGTTGCTGATATCTATTGCAATTAGTGTCATTTTCATATATTCACCCTTACACAGTATATATGAGCAAGCTTTGCATATTTTGTCTCTGATAGTTTGGAATCTTAAAAATAAATTTTTACATTAAAAAATATATTTTATGAATTTTTTTCAAAAAATAGTTCACTGAATCTGGTTCGAAAAACAGGAAGTGGTCTTCAAACCGGCCACCTATCAAACCAGGTCACTGAATATAGTTCGATCCGGTTCCAAGTCGAAGCCCGGTTTCATAGGTGGCTGGTTTGAAGACCACTTCTGGTTTTTAAAACTATGCTTTCAACAATATAAAACGAACAGAACTTATTTGGGTACACATGAATTCCCACTTTTACGTCATCCAAGACTATAGAACAGAAATATCTTTTCAAAAAGCAACAAGAAAAATTTCAGATGCAACAATTGTTCCAAAGAAATTTTCCAGTACCAATTGGTTTAAGAGAGAGGAACTAAATAAGAGTAATAGAGTGACTCACAAGTGCACCTGCTTCAGCAGCCGACGCGAGATGAAGGCCAGGTCCCAAATGCTCCTCAGTCCCTTTCTCGTATCTATGTTTTGCCCTGCTATAACTGAAAATTCCACAAAAGCAAGAATTTTGATAGACCTTCAATGTTCAAAGTAAACTATTTTTCAGAGATATCAGGATTCAGAACACAAAGAGCAGACCAAAAAATATTAACCTCAAAATACACAAAACTGAACTTCTCTGATAAATACTTCCAACATGATTCTACCAATATCAATCGTAGGATACCCTGTGAAGCTTTTTCATCATTAAGAAAAATTAATTTCTCTTGCTATGAACATTAATTCAGAGGCCAGATTGCCAATGTCATAAACCATTAATCTCTCACTGTAGAAGGTTTTAAAAGAGATGCCAAAGTAGCAAATGGAAGTATCCCCATCAATCCAAGAAAAATAAGAGAAACAAGAATTAAATAACGATTAAAACAACCCTGGTAAGCCACACAACTTTAAGAAAGCTTTTAATAAGGGAAGCCCATTGAATAGGTAAGGCAACTCTCTTTTGTAAAATTCAGGTGATTCCAAGGCCCATTTTGAATTTAGATGGTCCGTACAAGTTGATAAATTACAGTATTTAGAGCATAACATGAAAATATAAAATGTGTAATATTCGTACCTTTTTATGTAATATTTTAGTCAAGACATTATAATTTTAGGTTAGGGGTTTGGTTATTTAATCACCTTAACCAATTTAGAGATGCTATATAATGTTATATTGAATATTGAGAAATACGTAACTTAACAGTGCGTTACTTGTGTATTGAGGTAGCCTACGTTGGGCACCTGTGTATGCAGCTGCTGCCGCATCATCCCTTGACATTAATTTATGTGACATTTCTTATTTTCTTCAATTAAGTTTGTATTATAGTGTTATGTATGCACCCATATGAAATCCTAGACTGCCACTTTGACAGTTTGAAATGGGTCAGTTCAAACCTTTGTTATCTAAAATCTAATATTGGTGAGAAAATGCCAAATACAAGTACAATTTATGTAGCATAAATTTCACCTATATTAGAGATTTCAAAAGATATTCCCCTTGCAAGCAAGACTCCTTCAATGAAAGTTTCCAACTGAGGTTTATCATTCCTTACGAAGGTTGCTATGTTGAGAAATCGGGAGGCTTGCAATTTAAATTAGGTTTCTCTTTATTTGATAATTCTTTGTGAAGTTTGTTGGCCTTTTATTAATCTTTATTATATTTTTTCATCAAACAATTACCAAAACATAAACATGAAAATCACAAGAAAACAATGAACACAAGATATAGGCTCCAAGCCAAGGGAAAACCTAGATAAATTATCTTCTTATATAATCATATCAACGTGATATATCCAAGACCCATGGCCACAGAAATACTCCAACCTTTTAGATGCCAAGTCAAACCCTCCTTCTGCACAACAAATCCATCAACAGCAAGAAGCCAGCAACAAATCTTCAACAAGAGATATGATGAGGCAGAACTTCCACAAACCCTTCTTCAATTTCAGACTTTGTCTTTCTTACTTCTGCGAAATTTCAGAACCAGTCCAACGAAATGTGTGTCCAAATGAGCTCCACTCACCCTCTATATATACTGTCCAAAGGGATTTGAATAGACATGACCTTTGGGCAGGGCCGACTTGGCATCTAGAGGGGTTTTTGACCCAAATTACATATTCAAAAATTATTTTTCCCTTTTTTTTCTTTACAAGAAGTCCAAATAGGACTTTGACTCGACAAATCCTAAAAGCATGAAGAACATGCTTAACTAATAAAATAATAATAAAATTATTTTTCTTCTTTTTCTTCTTTTTCTTTTACATAAAATATACAATGACATAAGTACAAAGACCATTATGAAGATTGGACCTAGTTACATTTTCTAACACTCCCTCTTAACTGGGAAGGTATTCATATTTCCACAACTGGTACAAGAATACTTCTCAAATTGAAATATTCTCATAAGAAGAGTCGGATTGATAAGCCATCTTTAAGCATCAACATCATAACTAGCATTGTCAAGGAGCAACATAGCAAGGCCTTTAACTAACAAGCTCTAACTCTCCACATGATTAGAGCACAATGTTGAGAGGCACACATATGGACACCACCATAGCCTCTCAAGGCACATACCCCATCCGAATGTTCACAAGGTATATCCTTACAGGACTATTCTTATCTTGGATTCCCAATCCTCAAAGAATATCAGTCCTCTTCGACCACTCTTATCTTGGATACCCTATCAGATCCTCGAAGAGTGTCGGTCCACGGGAAGGAAATAATCTAGAAGTTGGAGCCCCAAGGTCCTGCATGCAAACTTGTAAGTAATTTTCTGAAAATAAAACCTACAAGACAACAAGTTAGAGAAACTCTACAACCACAAATATTAGCTCAAGAAATCACAAATTAATATTACAAAACTAATCTACAAGAGGTTAGGCCAAAGAGTATGAGCAAGCTCTCCTTTTTTACTAGACATAGCTTGGCTCTTTGAAATAGACAAATATTAAAGAAATGAAGTGCAATACTTTGAAAAGTAAACTATTTTAAGCTTGAAATTTTTTGATACAAGAAATAAGAGCTTTGAGAAACTTTAAAGAAACACTGCAAGACAAAAAAAATATAGATTAGACTTTGGAAATTAACACATGTGGGTTCTCCTTAAATATTTTCAAGAATGGGTTGGTTCCTCCGAGAACTTCCCCTCGTGCCTGACAAGAAACTTGACCAAAGACGGATCCTTCTACACAATCTCACCACAACATATTAAATCCACATGAAATTAAATAAACACAATGGAAAGAACTCCTATAGATATTTGACATCAAATAGAATATTTCTTATCCTAAAGCGATCAAGTAACTCTTATGCTAATATGAGATAGTTGCATACTAACATAACTTGAAACAAGCATGAAGGAAACAATAGCATGAGGAAATAAATAGAAGCATGACAAGTCAAGAATTTACCATATATGCAAGGAGAAGAACACCATCATAAGTTACCCCAAGGACTTTTGTATTATATTGCAAGTACGTGTACAATCCGACAGCGCGTCCTCAAGCCCAATAGCTCATATTACATGATACAATATGAGAGCCCATGGCTCCATTATATAGAAAGTTGGGAACAAATCCCAATGAAGAACCAATGGTGAGAGGGAGGAGATCTCAAGGCAAATTCGAATTTGATAAGTGGAGCTCCATTGCCAAGTGTAAAAATCGGATTCTGGCAAGTGGACATCATTTTCTTCTTCCCTTATGTGCCAAATTCAAATTTTATGATAGAATAACAAGTGTATATGGTTGGTAACCCATGTGGGGACAATTTCACACAAAAATCTCCACCAAATATTCTCCCAAATCCTTCCAAATGTGCATAAACTTCACAAATTCGAATTTCCAAGTAAGCAACTCTCATTTAATGCCAGAAATTCGATTTTATTTGAGCACATGTCCTTTCCTTGATTTTGGGAGTCCCCATCACCTTGAGACTTCACTTTAACTCCTCCATAATTTTCCACCTCATTTCACATTATTTAGCATGTGTGGATATTCATTTTTCTCCATTTATTTAATTTATGGCTTAATTAAATGCCACAATTTCCACTAAACTTAGGAAATGTGGGTTTTGAAGGTTCATAACTCATTATTAACCCCTCAAAGTGTGTCATAATAGAAAGTTAAGGGTGAGAGGTGTAATTTTGATTACTCATACCCCATACAACTTCTCTAGATAACCCTTATTACAATCCAATTACAAATTTAATTGCAATTTTTGACTTGCGGGAAATCTAAAAAATTAAAAAATCACTACCTAGACCTAACCAAATTCCACGAAATTTTTTGTGTGATCTAGTATGGTAATATACATTGACTCTAGACTCTAGACTCTAAAATGCATCAGGGGCTCAACCTTCAAGCCGTCACCCCGGCTTTGGGGTAATGCAATGAGTGAAAAAACGTAGAGAATTATTCGCCACTAAAAAGAAGGAATATTTAACCCAGTAAAAAAAGCACTCCAAATTGTACTCGCTTGCTGATTGAGTCCCAACATCCTAGGCCTGTTGCAGACTCAATACTGACTCAAATTCATCATTACCAGCATCACTTATTACAATTCCCCGTAGGGCGTGGAATCTGTGCATCAGAGAAAAATGATGAGGAAATAGAAGTAGAGTTAAAAAACTCTGTTGAACTGATGATATCTGATAGTACAAATATTTTTTGGTTCATCCTTGGGCATGGAGTCTCTTCATTATCATCAGGTGCCACTCCAGTGGTCAACACACAGCATCACCAGCTGAAAAAGTCCAGACTGCGCAATGATTGCTTAGTCCAGCCTAGAGGAAGTGTCAGAAGTAGGGGAGCAGAGAGGAGTTCAACTAGAGGATTTGGAGGGGAGGCTAGCCACCTCCTACTAGGGATTTTCGTAGTGATTCGGAGGCATTTTCCAGCAGTATCAGTCAGGAGGTCGATTTCCTCAGTAAAGCAGCGTGCCAAGCCCAAAGGGGCAAATTTCTGGGATCGAGCTTTCTGCAAACCCTTCGCAAGTTTTTGTGGGTTTAGTGAGGGGAGTCCAGCGACCAATTCCCAGAATTTTCTGAGCACGGGAGACAGGCTAACCAGTAGTCTGAACTCAGGCAGTAGCAACATTTTCTGGACTGGGCAACGCAGCCAGTGAGCTATGCAGAGCTACTTAAGCAGAGATTCTTGCTGGGATTAGAGTTGCTCTTCAACCTGCCTTGAGCAGGCCCAAGTGCTATCTTTCCAAGCACCATATTTGTACTCTTTACGGCATCATAATAAAATGGCTCAACGCTGAATTTGGTCTCAATATATGTGTGTTTAATGGTGTTTTTATTTTTGTTGTAGTTACTTGTTTATTTTCCCTTTTATTACTGTTAATCCCCATTTGGGATATTACAAAATGACACTAAAAATGAACTTTAGATGTTAAAGTTATGCCCCTTTTAAGACGCATAAAAAGTAACTAGAGTGCCACATGGTAAGTAGAAGTTGACCCACTTGGTGATAGATGCACAGTGAGGTTGATGAGTAAAAAAAAAAACTTATTTTTCTAACTTTGCTTATAATCTCATTTTTACAAATAAGTTATTTATGAAGTGATCCACTTTTATAGAATAAGTGAGAATCACTTTTACAATGAAATTACTTTGTAAATTAAAGTTGTATGCAAAAAGCAACTTAAAAAAAAGAAAGAGAATATTAAAGTTATTTTATAGCGGTTCACTTTTATACTTAAGTGAAATGCACTTTACAATAAAGTTATCGGAGAACTCAAAATTGCATAAACATTTTCAAAAAAGAACTTAAAAAATGACAAGAACCCAAAACCTCTTATAAATAAAGTAACTTTCAATTAAGTTATCCAATACTTAATATATAGCAAATCTGATGAAGGGAAAGAAGGGCTTTTTTTACTATGTCCTGAAATGCATGCTTACCCAAAAAAAAAGTTGCCTTTAAAAAACTTCAACACGGCCATACACAAAACAAGCAAATTTCAAAAAAACCAAGTTTTCTCTATGTTTCCAATCTATTGGTCTTGCATAGAGCATATATAACAAAGAGCATACGTTAAAAATAAAAAATAAAAAAACAAATTCCGCTCTATTTCTGATTTGTTGAGATTGCATAGAATTCATGGAAAAAAAGCATGCTCACAGGGACAAGAGTAGTAAACCAAAAATAAAACTAGTAAAACCAAAATATTTACTCATTAAATAAATAAATAAAAGGGTGTTTTCGCACTTTATAGCTCTAAGTCTGACAAAAAAAGGTCATATCTTGGGCAAATGGAAACCTTTTCGAGTGAAACAAAAAGCATTTCCAACATTAAAGCAGTGCTCAAATGCAACAGAACAACCTACTCAGCCCACAAAAATACTAGAACAGAAAAGACTTTTGATACAAAAGTGACACAAATTCAATGTCTTGATCAATAATGGGAGCAAGTCTTCAAACAAGCTCTAATACCATGTTCAACTAAACAAGGCATTTCCACACAAAATGAACACCTTAAGTAACCACTCAAACAACCAAATCAAAGATCATAACACCAAAGTTTTTACGTGGTTACAATCCTCTAAGAGGGAAACAATCCACAACCCCAACCAATGTTGCCACTTGAGGCAATATATTAATGCAAAAGAAAAATGTGAACATAAGAGTTTCTCACAATGGATCTTTAACAAATGATCCTCCGTGATATTTAAATGGGAATCAATGACCAATCAAGTGTTATGCCACAAATTAATATAGTTATATTAGTATTGAAGAAAATACGAGTTGTTAGACCACTTTATGTCTAGAAAATTATAGTGACCATCAGATTACATGATGCATACTAATGCATGCTAAAGAAGTGCACTTTTTCCTAAAGAAACATTAAACCAAGTTGATCTTAACTAACTCCTAAGTGTCTAAATATCCTAACATACTCTTTGGTATAGTATGGATGCTAATGAATATGGAAAGAGATGTTGCCATCATATGTGAAAGGTCATTGAATATTGAGGACGACAAATGTGGAGTTGAATAAAGTATCCCTTTTTGGGATAAGCAAAACGAGAAATGCAAAAAGAAGTATTATGTTGGTGGTTGTCCTCCATGATTAATGGATTGTTGAGATTTTGGGGTAGCACTAGATGTGCTTTAGCTCCGAAATTTTGTGGAGGAGCTGGAGTACATGAGATCTCCAAGACCTAGAAAGTGTTTGGAGAAATTCCATCTGGTTTGATAGTAATTCAAATAATTAATCTTTTTAATTAAGGACCCTAAGTCTAACTTAGGAAAATTAAAAGATTAAAATGAATTAAATTAAACATGTGATGAGAATGTTCTAAGTGACGTGGATCAAGCAACTTCTAATCTTAGCTGTTGATTAGAGATTAGATCACGGCCATTGGTTTGCCAACGAGAAAAGTATAAGAGAAGAGCTTGGGGTCAATTGGAGAATACAAACATTGGCAAAGCACTGAAGCTGAGTCGAAATTCTAGGGCGTGGTTTGCTAAGAATTTCGAAGTGAGTTTGCAGTGCGGTGAGGGCAGAGATTGGCAAGGGATGCTTTGATCCAAGGCCAAGAATACAACAGCAACAGAGTGGCAGCATACCAGGCAGCGCAGAGGCCAACCAAAGCTACGCAGATCAGCCAGAGCCACTCAGAGGGCAGCGCAGAGGCAACAGGAACCCTTCAGGGTGGACGCAAGCCCAGTCAGGGCAGCGAAGGGGCAGCGTGAGCCCAAAGAGGGTGACGCAAGCCCTTCCAGGGCAGCGCAGAGGCTGACTCAAGCCAGAAAGGTTGACACCGAGGACGAGGGACGGCGTTGGGGTTTTTAGTGGGCCAGAAAGGGCTCGAGTTCTGTAAATCCCGTTTGAGGGTGTGAATCAGCCATATTTTCTGTCTCCGAGTGAAAGAGGTATTACTGTCATGTATTTTCTCTGTAGGGCCAACCATGTATGGTGCCTAGATATTGTTGTATTCAGATTTTGCATAATAATAAAACCCTCTAGAGCTAGCTGCACCGATTTTCCCGCATTGGGTTTTTCCGGGGACATTTGTCCGAAAAATCTGTGTCACTTCGTCATGTCTGCGTTATATTCAGTAAATGATCTGTAAATGTGTAGGCTTCAATAGTGTTTACTTTGCTGATTTTACTAAATAATTCAGAAAATTAACATGAAATTTAATTCAAGTAGGAAAAGTAAATCAAGACACTGCAGTAGGGTTTCTATGTTTAGAAATTTTCACATGGTATCAGAGCATTGTAGATCAAGCTGAATCACCAGCAAAACGCCTAAAGAACTTGTTGCAGAGAGGGCAGCTGAAGCAGTAGGTTCCTGAGAGGGAAGCACAGCACCAGGAGGACGCAGTCCCAGCAGAGGCCACGCAGGGGCTGACGCAGTACCAGCTGAGTGACGCAGAGGCAGCGCAAAGCCTTCCAAAGTAACGCAAGAGCAGCCTGCAATGCGCAGTCGTTGCACTGAGCCAGTCTACTCACGCAGAGGCCATCTAGAGGGACGCAGTCCAGGTCAGAGGTAGTTGTGCAAATTTGCCATAGTCCGGAAGCAGAGATTCAGATCTTCAGAGGTTGTTGGTGTGGTGGAGATTCTGTCTATGCAGAATTGTGACTAGCTAAGTTGACAAAGAGCCAGAGGAGAACAGTCACTCAGTAGATTTTTGCCAAAGAAATCTGAGGATCGATCAAGTGGGTGATCAAAGAGGGCTGATTCGAGGGATTTGGCAGATTTCCAAGGAGGGAAATCAGTTATCAGAGGGAGAAGTTAATATAGAGGGTGCCTTTTCGCCAAGGACCCTAGGTCCGGGCTTCTGTTGAGAGTAGCAACAGCAGCAGGGAGAGGAGTATCTATTTCGATAGATTGTTTTTGAGCTAGATGGCATCGTACGGACTGTGTGACCAGGATAGGTTGGACGACTTGTCCAACTTTACTATCTGGAAGTCTAGAATCTTGACGGTCCTAGAGGCATACACACTACAGGAGCATGCAAAGAATGTCTTGGCTACACCAACCGATGTTTTTCTTCTCGCAAAGCATAATGAAGCGGAGGCGCATGCTAACCGCTTCATCATGGACGGGGTCAAGGATCATGTAGTGCCACACATTGCTGAGAAGAAGACGTCTAATGCTATGTGGACAATGTTGACTACAATGTATCAAGGGAAATCCGTCTAGAAGAAGATGCTTTTGGAGAACCAGATGAGGTTATTTGTGATGAATAAGGGGGAGGAAATCGATCATTTCCTCTTCAAGTTGCAGTCGATCCGGGATCAGCTGATTGCCATGGGGGTTAAAGTGGAGGATGATGTCATGGTGAGGGCTGCTCTAAATGCAGTCACAGATGAATGGGAAACATTTGTCCAAAGTATCTTGGGCAGACAAGACCTTCCAAGCTGGGACGACATGTGGGCTATCCTCCGACAAGAGGAAATCCGTCGGATGACCAAGAGACAAACCAGCACCGGATCCAGCAAAGTGAAGGAGGAGGAAGAGGAAGATGCAGCCCTTGCATCTTAGAAGCAACAGGGGAAGAAGAAGAGGGATCTATCCAAGATCCGATGCTTCAGGTGTGGTGAACTTGGACACTTCGCCACCACTTGTCCTCTAAGGAAGAAGGACAAGGACGTTGATTCCAAGGCTGCGACAACTAAAGAAGACGATGGCTCTGATGATGATATAGCCATGAGTGCTCATGTGCCTCGAGAGAAGAGGCGGGGCAATATTGATTTGTAGAGCAGCTACAGATGAGTGGCAGGATCCTTGAGGTGCCCAAACTCTTGGATCACATACGTGCTACGGGAGCCTTAAGACCAATGTTTTGAACATCGCGATTTTTTCGCAGAAACGATTTAATCACTGATTTTTTCGGCAATTTTTATATTTTGAAAAAATCGTGAAAAATCGCAATTTTTATGAAAAATTCACGATTTGACCCGAAAAAATCGTTGGCCCGTCAAACAGCAACCCAATAACATGCAAATTCAATTTTTTTTTTGGTCATTTTTGTAGACAGAGGTTAAGAAATAGAGCTAAGGAGGAGGAGAAGTCATCTTGAGAGGACACAATCCACCTAATGAACGACCCAGATTGACTAGAAATTACTATACTTTTACAAGGCAGTTTTACATCTGTTTTTAGCTTCAAGGACAGTCGCCCCCCCCTAGACCCCCCAGGCAGCATTTAATTACGGGCGGCGTTGCCGCCTCATTAAGGTACAAGGGTCCAACGTTGTGATACAAAATAAACAAGATAATCAGGCTCCACACCCAACAAAGAGGCCTATCATGGAGTCAGCCCCCCTGGACCCCCCAGGCAGCATTTAATTACGGGCAGCGTTACAGCCCCATTAAGGTAGAGGGGTCCAACGTTGTGATACAAAATAAACAAGATAATTAGGCTCCACACCCAACAGATAGGCCTATCATGGAGTCAGCCCCTGATTGGATAGAGCAAGAGGTAGTGGAGGGGGAGGAGGAGCAACAGCAGGAGGAGGAGGTGACACCACCTACCCCTGCTACCGGTAAAGGACGTGGTCTGCCTCCTTTAGCTCCTGATGCTTTAGGTTCTAGTGCTTCAGGTTCTAGAGCACAACGAGTCCGTACCGGCCCGCGTGTACAGGTCTGGGGAAAGTTATTTTGATATTTTGTTTTCTCGCAAGGCGAGGAGAAATCAATAGTATAGGTTATTTGGTGCATTCATTTGTATATAACATTATGACTCATGATATGAGATACATTATTATATTTTTTTGTTGAAATTTTGAGGTTGAGTTGAGACTCAGGACTTAGTATTCAAGACATGATTCACTATTATGTGTGATGTAGCACTAGACATGATATTACACATCTTATATATTAGTTTTTTTTTTTCATATTTATGTGTCAATGCATTTATTTTATGTTGTGGGTGCTTTAGATATTAAAAAAATTGTAAAAAAAATGAATATTTTTGTATGTGCCGATTTTTTCCCGATTTTTACCATTTTTTTCCCGATTTTTACGATTTTTTCCGATTTTTTCCCCTCGTCGATTTAATCCTGATCGCGATTTTCAAAACATTGCTTAAGACAGTAGCGGAGATGACTGGAGCAATGGGTGCAGAGGATCACAGTGAAGCGGAGGGCAGAGTTGGGATGTTGTAGATGGGAGCAGCGCAGTGCAAAGGCAGCAGCAACATAGAAGCAGCAGCGTAGAGGGGTTGATGGGACTTCAGCAACGCAAAGGAGGCAGTGTTTACGAAGTGCAAATCTGTAGCAGCGCATTGGCTTTAGGAGGACAGCGCAGAGCAGCAGCCAAGGAAGCTTCAGTGATAAGATGCAGCCCGACTGACTTGTCTGTCAGTGATTGGGCAGGGGTCACTCAGTTGCTTACTTCTCAGCAACTGAGTTGCAGTGCAGCAGTTAGCAGTGGCAGTGCTATAGGCAGCATGATGTAGCAATTTGAGAGAGAGCTGCAATAAGATGAAGCAATGACTGTGGCAGAGTCATGGGCAGCAATACAGAGAGCAGCAGCAGCGCAGTGATGGAGGGCAGTAGGCCAAGCATCAGCGCAGGACCGATGCCAAAGATCAGGGCAATGCTTCAGCGTGGAAGTATTGCTAGAGCACACTCTTCGCTAAAAGGGAGTGTTGATATTTTGGGGTAGCATCGGATGTGCTCTAGCTCCAAAATTTTGTGGAGGAGCTAGAGTACATGAGATCTCCAAGACCCAGAAAGCGTTTGGAGAAATTCCTTCCGGGTTGATAATTATTCAAATAATTAATCTTTTTAATTAAAGACCCTAAGTCTAACTTAGGAAAATTAAAAGATTAAAGTTAATTAAAGTAAACATGTGATAAGAATGTTCTAAGTGACGTGGATCAAGCAACTTCTAATATTAGCCGTTAATTAGAGATTAGATCACGGTCGTTGGTTTGCCAACGAGAGAAGTATAAGAGAAGGGCTTGGGGTCAGTGGAGAATACAAACATTGGCAGAGCACTGAAGCTAAGTCGAAATTCTAGGGCTTGGTTTGCTAAGAATTTCGAAGTGAGTTTGCAGTGCGGTGAGGGGCAAAGATTGGCAGGGGATGCTTTGATCCAAGGCTAAGAATACAACAGCGGCAGAGAGGCAGCATACCAGGCAGCACAAAGGCCAGCCAGAGCTATGCAGATCAGCCAGAGCCACGCAGAGGGTAGAGCAGAGGCAGCAGGAACCCTTCAGGGGTGACATAGGCCCAGTAAGGCAGCGCAGGGGCAGCGTGAGCCCAGAGAGGGTGACGCAGGCCCTTCCAGCGCAGCGCAGAGGTTGTCGCAAGCCAGAAAGGTTGACGCAGAGGGCTGAGGGACAACGTTGGGGTTTCTAGTGGGCCAGAAAGGGCTCGAGTTCTGTAAATCCCGTTTGAGGGTGTGAATCAACGATATTTTTTGTCTCTGAGTGAAAGAGGTATTACTGCCGTGTATTTTCTCTGTAGGGCCAACCATGTCTAGTGCCCAAATATTGTTGTATTCAAATTCTGCATAATAATAAAACCCTCTAGAGCTAGCTGCACCAGTTTTCCTGCATTGGGTTTTTCCGGAGACATTTGTCTGAAAAATCTGTGTCACTTTGTCATCTGTGCGTTATATTCAGTAAATGATCTGTAAATGTGTAGCCTACAGTTGTGTTTACTTTGTTGATTTTACTGAATAATTCAAAAAATTAACTTGTAATTTAATTCAAGTAGGAAACTTAAATCAAGACACTGCAGTAGGATTTCTATGTTTAGAATTTTTCACATGGATGTAGTTGTTTATGTGGTTGTCTTCCATGATAAATGGAAGTGGGCTTGGTTGATGAATTCAATGATCATGACATGTTACATTATATTAATTGGAGTGGATGAGGAATCCTGAGCTCCTTAGGGGACATCACTATGTGAAGGAAAAATGTCTTAGCACTTCATGAGAGCAATGGTTGGAGAGTTTGTCTTCTTGATGGTGTCGTTAATGTTGGAACATAAATAATGAGCGATAATGTACATCTAGGATCTTATACTATAAAGCTACATCTATCTTGTGAAAGCTTATAGTTGTATATTCCCTTTATCAAGTAAAGAAGTCCCTTATAAAGACTTCGCATTCCCTTAAAAATCACAAATTGATATGTTATTTTCCTATTGAAAGAGACCCCTTGACACACCACTTTATTAGGAACATGACCCCTGAGAGCTTATGTCACTTTATAGTTTATATGTTAAATATGTGACAAATGTAACTATGAGATATTAAGGTAAGTGGTTAGGTGGTTAAAACTCTATAATTGTGACAAATGTAACTATGAGGTATTAAGCTAAGTGGTTAGGTGGTTAAAACTCTATAACCATCCTAGGGTGCTATATGATAATGTAATGAGAACTTACAACATTATCATAAAATATCTCCAGGATGGGGTGTAAGGGATGCGACCAGCAGCAACAGACCCATGGCAACATACTGCAAAGCAAGGAAGGGATGTGGCTTCTAGTACAAGGAAAGGTACTAGTTC
The DNA here is from genome assembly GCA_034641835.2 of Pinus albicaulis. Classification (NCBI taxonomy): domain Eukaryota; kingdom Viridiplantae; phylum Streptophyta; class Pinopsida; order Pinales; family Pinaceae; genus Pinus; species Pinus albicaulis. The sequence continues at coordinate 797,901,392 of CM076572.1, read as the reverse complement.
ATCATTCATTAATGTTACAGCAAAGTGACCAAAGCTCCTACCAACGGTCAAATAAAACCCTTAATTACTCTCCAGCATGATGGATGGCTTCCCACTATGGTTTGTAATGGCTGGTTCATATGGGAAGCTTGGCTCACTCAAAAGATCATGCTCAATATGCCTACCAGGGGAAGGTATCTATCCCTGCAATCTGCATTTTTAGCAACATTGTGTTGGATGTCCAGCACTAGATTGTCAATTCCAATGCCAAATTATGGAGATATTGGGTGATCTTCAATGATCTTTATGTTCAATTATAGAGTCAATGCAACATAGAAACCAATCTAGAAGTTCAATTAACATAACTTTTAAAGGCAAGTGAGAGAACTTTAAGAACAGAAAATAAACAATGACACACCATAAAGACTCACATAGTACACAGATTTTACCATAAAACCCATAACCAGAAAACCAGCCAACCTTTGAGCTTGACCACTCTTATATTCAACCAAATATTTAGCCAGACTACGATTAACATCGACCTTGGTCCACTCCTAAAACTAATGCACTCGTACATCACCCAATCTCTACCAATAGTGAAATTTCCATTACTCTCATCATCCTTACATCATGCTCTATTTATAGGCATAGAAAACCCTAATTTATAGCTCTCGAATCAATTACAAATGGCTAAATCCTATTGGTCAAGATCTTAGAAATCTCGAGATTCCTAATTGTTTCTGACATAGTTTCAACTGTACATGATTTCCCTTCAACCATCAGTCTCAGTAGACTACACATGTATTCTCAACTATGATCCTTCAACTGTTCCAATCAATTATCAGCTTCATTAGCTACTCGATTACCCATCAACTTTGACTCTGGTTCTTGTCTTCATGTTGATCATCGTTCCATCAACTCAACCATTGACTTTTTCTCGACCTATCGACTTGACTTCGACCGTGACAACGTTCATCCCTAGTTGAGTTGCCTGACTAGTCAATCAACTGATTGAACTCTAGTAGACTGAGATTACCTACAAAGAACAAAGCACCTAAAAACATTGTTCAGGTCAACTTGAGGCAGAACGTTCTCCCTCAAGTGGATAACTATAATAGGAGAATGAATGGATTATACTCCACCAACACAAGTCTCTGAGGCCCCCAACAATGGGATTGACAGGGGAATTGGAAAGCATAGAAGCTGACCACCCAAATTTGGCAGTGTCAAGAAGAAAAGCATCCAGCGTTTAGTGAAAACAGACCAAAACCACTAAGACAAAAGGCCCAAGGCTTCTACCAACAATGCCACTCGGCTTCCATGAAGGAGATGGCGAAGAATATGGAAACCAAGGTGAAAGCAAAGAGAAGGTAAACACCAAACCACTTGGTTGATGAAGAGGTTTGGGAGATTATATCGGACCCAAGACATTCTCCAGGAAGGGACACTAATTATTCCAAGTCTCTGCACCTATACTGGGATATCAAAGAGTTAATGGATTTTTGTTTTGACAGAATGGAAGCCAAGAATGACACTGTTATGCTGCATGCAGAAGATAGAACTATTCGACAGCTAGTAGGATGCCCTCAATACAGCTATCTGCAGTTCAGAGGTTGACACTACTGAGGGATAAGAGGCTATAGAAGAAAAAAGTGGAGCTGGCAAGAAGACAGAGACTGCCCATCAGAGAACCATATTAAGTTGGACAATGAAGCACAGGATTAACCTTCTCTCATCGTTATGTCAAGTTTATTTCTAAGTATTTTAGTTTCTAGCTCTTTTAGACTCTTAGCTACTCGAGACTTCAAAGACCATAAAGCTTTAATTTTGAGACTTGATTTACAGGCATCAACGCTACATCTAGATTCTACATACTTTGAATGCTGACAGATACCTGTTTTGTCTAAATACTGGGAGGCAGGTTTGTCATCTAACAGCATTGCTCTCAATCAATGCGTCGTATTATCTTTGCACATCAATCATAGTGTATATCAATTTGTGCTATTCACCATTGTGGATAAATGTGTGAACCCCAATATCCTTCACTAACTATCTGGAGATGCTACAAATACATACACAGTAATTGCAGATTTTTGCTAGAGTGAAATTCTAATAATTAAAAAGATAGCATAACAAGAAAGAACCAATACTGAAAATAGTAGAACATTATAGAAGCCAGCTTATGCTGTTGAGTCCTCACTGAATGTAAGTTACAAAAGCAAGCTAATGCTCTCGAGATTCTAATGATATTTTGTTTCTTATAAATAATACAATTGTTCTAAGAAAAATAGAGGGTGGGTTGAAGCATCAAAACAACTTACAAAAAGAAATACAAGCCCCACGATAAACTTGAACCCATAACGGCAGGATAGAATCCAGCATAAAGTCCTTTTAGGCCCTGTAAACATGTAGACAATAGACAAGATAAAACATTGTTGAATATGAGTCACAACGTTAGATGAAAAGAAAGGGGCGCCTTTGCAATCTAATTTAGACAATGGAAAATGAAGATGAATATTGAAATATGTCACTAACCAATTTCAATATTAAAATCAAGTTGTTTAATTTCATCTTACCTTCATAACTCTCGGAAACATAGAATTCACCGCTTGTCATGAATACCACGTGTGTTGTTTAGAAAAACTAGCCAAAGGTAAAGAGATGATGAACTGCAACCTATATTGCACCTGTGTCTTGGGGGTGAGTGGACAAGTTTTGAGGATGGCCGCAAGGTACTTCCAAATTTCAAGGGGAGGGACAGATGGGGATGACAAATATTTTAAAAAATTAAACCAAGGTACAAGTCTATAAAAGTAATAATTCTTAAACAATAGGTCCCAAATATACATATGCATTTGAAAGAACTAGCCAAACACAAAAAGAGAAGGTCCACTGCAACCTATATTGCACCACATCCTGAAGACAAGGGGACAAGGGTAAAGTGGATGGGTTCTGAGTACGGTTGAAGGCAATCTCAAATTTCCAAGGGAGGTGCAGATGGGGACGACAAGAATATTTCTTAAAATTAAAAATATTAAAAAACAAGAAAAGTTTTAAAACATAGCTTCTAGAACATAGGACAAAGATACAATTCAATAAAACTAGCAATTTGGTATGAAAGACCATGTTTGTGTGAATATTAGAACCCTGATAAAAAAAGTGTTGAATATTAATGTCCATTATGGTAGGACATATCCCTAAGGTGCCACTAAAAGAGACAAAGGCAGCTGTGAAAATCAAAGGTGAAACTGAAAGGCAATTTAAGTGAACATCAAGGGCGGAGACTAAAAGGCCACCTGAATGAAAATCAAGAGTAACCTTAAAAGATACTGAAAAGAGAACCAATGTGGTCCTATTTGACTTGGTCAAAGTTGATCACTTCCACAATCTATAAATTGGTAGCCTCATACTTGGGATAAGTTACATCCACTGACACATTAGACGTTGGAATACTTGAGGTTCTCTTCCATTTCATCATCTAGAGTAAGACTATTGGGAACAGGAAGCACAATTTTCAAAAAGCTTCCAGGAGAGGAGAACTTTGGGAGCATTGTTTATATAATACATACTTTAATATATTTTGATGAATATATATTCAAAAAAACATGCAGAAGGTCGAATCAAGTGCAGAAAACATGAAATTATAAATTTAACTATAGGACTAGTGATGATCACTAAAGCATCAACCAATTATTACACATATAACATCAATCATCTAGTAGTTATATCATTGTCATCAAACGATCAATCAACAACCGCGATATCAACCTTCAAGTTTCAACAGATAAAATTTGTCATCAACAAATTGTAACAAATAACATCAACCACGAAATGAAACAAAACATGATATTCATTACTAGAGTTGTAAGATTCAAACAACACTTTAAAGGTAGGTTCAAAGTTCAAACTTAAAACTATCATACGATATTTACAAAAATTTCCACATTAAAGACAAAGAACTAAATTCTAGAGACTATTTCTAACAGAAAAAATAAAAAGAGATCTAGTAACTACTAAGCTTTCCTCTTGACAAGATAAGATAAGATAAGATAATTGTATTAATGTCCATCGAATGACCACAAAAAGGTCAATGGGACTGCTGGTTACAATGATTACAGTGCACTAGCTGTGGACCAAACGGTCCCCTTTCTTCATAAAAGCGGGAAATACAAAGCTATAAGGAATGTAAAAGTAAAGACTGGATAACTGAATGACTGATACATTATGGAAATGAGCTGTGATGAGGAAGTCTTGGAGGAGAAGGATGAGCCTCCTGAATGGAGAGAGACTCCTTCTCCTAACACCCGAGGCCGATAGAAGAGGATTGAAGGAAACTTGTCAATGTCTGCTACCTTGAAGAGGAACTGGATCTAGATTGTAGCCACTGTTGCTTGGAGGATTTGGGGCACCCCCTAGGTGGGGCGGGGTGCCTGGTTCTGGAATGATGATGGGGTTTAGTGGGACGAGATTCCCGGAGCCGCACTGATCTGGAGTGATGGTGTATGGATCGATCGAAGGTTCTCTTGGTGCCCTGAGGTGTTGAGAGTAATCTGAAGAAGTCTGTGATCCTCTGTGTGGTGGCCAAAGTAGATGGAGGCTGGAGTAGAGTTGAACGGTATCTAAAATTCTCCTGGAGGTAGAGAGCCAAGCATCGTTGGTCAGGGCATCTAAGGAAGCTGGCCAGGCTCTGGGGGCCTCTGAATAAGCAATAAAAGTGCCCGTGGATCTCATAGTAGACAAGGCATCTAAAGATGTAGTGTGACTCAATTTTCACCTCCTGCAAGTGGCAAAGTTGACAGATCCTCTCCATCCTGTCAATATGGTGGTATGTTTCCACTCGAAACTTGTGCGACCCAACTCTGAGATGCCCCAGGGGGATCCTAGTGGCATGCATCCAATGCTGGAGGGTATAAGGGAGTCGAGTGATGAGTCCATCTCTTATCTCTAGGTTCAGCGTAAAAGGCCATCTTTGGGCGCAGACCACCCGGAGGATTGACCCATGTGGTTTGAATGTACTGCCTGTAGATGTCCTCCCTGATTATTTTGTTAAGTTCCTGCGGTTTGGAAGAAGGTGCCACGAGGCGTTCAGTGAATACTGGAACGGGGGGAGATGATCTGTCTGGATACCGATAAGACCAAGGAGTTTTGTCATTCTGGTGAACCAGTTTTTGGTGCAGTCAGTCTGCGTATGAGCGATATTCTCCGAGGAGCAATAGGCTAGGTAAGGGTACCTATCCCTCCCCTCTCTCGTGTCTGCCAAGCCACGGATCCGATGAAGATAGGAGACTATCCTGAAAATTGCCTCCAGACAGAAGGGTTTAGCTCTGAACTCTGCTAAGATGATGCTTTGCGGCAATGTTTGCTTGCACCGGATGAAGCGGCGCAAGAGAAGAATATGGACTCGCTTAGCCGATGCCCAATCTGAACTCCAGTAGTGAGGGGCCCCAGACCTCCGATCCATTGAGCACAGTGGGGTGGATCAAGGTATCCATGATGTTCATCTTGGATGGTATATCCTGAAATTGGTGTCGAAAGCACTGTCTCTCGAGAAGGGCCAGGGAGCCGTATCCTTTGTTTATCCTGGGCTGGAGGGTCGGCCGAAGGCTAAAGCGAGGACCCGAGAACTGCACTCCCAAGTAGGTGTAACTGTTGACAACTTCAATTTCTTCTCCCTTGAATAGAAAGTGGAAACTCGAGGATTTCTTCACCCCATTTAAGATTATAACTTTGGTTTTGCTCAGGTTCACCGTCAAGTGTCGAAGGTCACAAAAAGCTGCAAGATCGTCTAGCTATCTCTGTAGCCCTTCCGGGGAGGAGGCTAGGAGATAAGATAAGATAAGATAATTTTATTAATGTCCGTCGAATGACCACAAAAGGTCAATGGGACTGCTGGTTACAATGATTCCATAACACTAGCAAGCGGACCAAACAATCCCCTTTCAACATAAAGGTGGGAAATACAAAGCAATAAAGTAAAGACTGGAGAACTGATTGCTCGGCAGACCATGGCAATGAGCTGTGCTGATGAAGAAGTGCCAGAGGAGAAGGATGGGCCTCCTGACCGGAGGCAAACTCCTTCTCCTATCATCCGAGGCCGATAGAAGAGGGCTGGAGAAAACTTGTCAATGTTTGCTACCTTGAAGATGAGTTGGTCATGGACTGTAAGCTCTGCTGCCTAGAGGATTTGGGGCGCACCCTGGGAGGAAGGGGGTATCTGGTTCTGGAATGCCGAAGAGGTGTTCTTGTGGGGAAAGAATCCCAGACCCGCACTGATCTGGAGTCATGATCTCTGGAATGATCAGAGGTTCTCTTGGTGCCCTGTGGTGCTGAGAGGACTTTGAAGAAGTCTGTGATCCTCTGAGTGGTGGCCGAGGTAGAAGGAGGCTAGAGTAGGGTCGAGCGGTATCTGAAAGTCTCCTGAAAGTAGAGAGTCAGGCATCGTTGGTCCGGGTATCTGAGGAAACTGATCAGGGTCTGAGGGACTCTGAATAAGCAGTAGAAGCGCCCGCGGATCTCATAGTATACCAGGCATCTGAAGATGAAGTGTGACTCGGTTTCCACCTCCTGTAAGTGGCAAAGCTGACAGATCCTCTCCGTTCTGTCAATGTGGTGGTTCGTTTCCACCTGAAGCCTGTGCGACCCCACTCTGAGCTGCCCCAGGGGGATCCTAGTGGCATGCGTCCAATGCTGGAGGGTGTACGGGGGTCGAGTGATGAGCCCCACTCTGATCTCCAAAAAGTGTTCAGCGTAAAAGGCCATTTTTGGGCGCAAACCGCCTGGAGGATTGAGAACAATATCATCTACAAAGAGTAGGATGGAGATCAAAACCTGCTGGAGGAGGCACCCATCAGACTCCTGGATATGCTCTCGGAGAAAAGACTCCAGCTCATCAATGTAGATCCCGAAAAGAGTGGGGGAAAGCAGGCACCCCTGCTTGACTCCAATAGTGCTTCGGTGAACTCCGACATCCCTCCAACTGTGCAGAGATGGCCAAGTACGTAGAGACGCATAATAGCAGTCAAAAGAGTCGAAGAGATGCCAATCTCTCTCAGCCTCTGGAAGAGGTCCTCCCTCGGGACCGAATCAAAGGCCTTCCTGAAGTCCACAAAGCAGCAGTACACTTTGGAGGATCTATGTCGGGCGTCCTCGATTGTTGCTTGAAGAGTGAAGATATGGTTGGTGGTCTGGTGATCCGGTCTGAAGCCAGCTTGGTCCCTGGCCCTAAGATGTTTCTGTTCTAGGAAGCTGGAGAGCCCCCTGTGGAGGGCAGTAGCATACAACTTGGAGAATGTGTGTCCAACCATGATCGTTCTGTAACTGTTCGGGTCAGAAGTGGACCCTGCTTTGTGGATATGGTAGATAATATGGTGGGACCATTCCTCAGGGAAGCCATCACAAATGACATGGTTGAAAAGATCTGCTAGATAACCCACAAGAGGACGAAGCCCGAATTTGAGGAATTCTGCCTGGAAGCCTTCTTCGTCTGCTACTTTGTTATTGTTTAAAGCCCAGATTGCCTCTCTGATATCTTTGTCGGAGAAGAAATGGCAAGTGGCTGGGGGGGAAACAACCTGAGTGGAGGGTTGCCCAAGAATATCATACAACTTGGAGGTGTCAGAGAACATGGAGGTGGGGTCGAGGTCGGTCGGGGTGGGAGATCGCCTCGACAGGACAGTGCTCCAGAACTCCTTAGGAGAGTGGAGAAGAAGATCAGAAAGAATCTATCTCTAGTGGGAGATAAAATGACACTTTTTGCGGCAAAGGAGGTGGCGGTAGGCCGAGCGGATGGTGGGGTATGACAGTAGGGAGTGTCTGAAAGCGTGTTGGAGATCCTGGTGTAGAGATTTACACTCGAGGTCATACCATTTATTCATAGGACATTCTCTTGGTCTAGAGGGTGCGAAGGCGGAGCAGGTGGAGGAAGGGAAGGACTGGAGAGCGGCCTCCCAGATTGCAGATGAGAGGCAGTGGTATTTAACGGTGGCGAAATCAAGGGAGGCAAAATGGGCTACAGGAGGAAGTGTGTGCTTGAGGGTAGAGGAGAAGACGTCAGTATCGCCTTCCTCGAACCCGAAGAGGGTACGGGGTGGGCCGTGCTGGGTGAGGGGGGGCTTGCGCAGGATGCTGAGCTGAAGAGAGAGTGAGAGAAGCGCATGATCAGCTAGGGGGATAGGAATGATAGAAAAGTTTCGGATGCGCGGAAGGAGATCTGGGCTAGCAAGGGCAAAGTCGACCACACTTGCACCCCCCCGTGGGGATGGCAAGTAAAGAAGTGGGAGGAGGGAAAGCAAGGGAGGTCATTCAGGATGATCAACTCGTGAGACTCCCCCATCTATAGAAGTTGCTTCCCATAGGCTGTCGTGGGGCCTAAGCTATCCTCCGAAGTGCGGTGCATGTTCACCGAGGTTGGGTCTATCCCCCGAGTGCAGAATACATCCACTGTACGATCATGAATGGGTATCTGGAGGTCTCTGGTTCGGGCATTAAAGTCCCCCATGATAATGATGTCACCCACTGCTGAGTATTTGGTAATGTCAGAGTACAGGTCCGTGAAGGGGTCGCCGTCACTGTTATGGATGGCAAAGGATGATGAAGTGGGGGGGAAGTAGCACACCGCAATATAAATGTCTCTCAAAGGGGAGGCGCTGGCCCTGACCTAGATCCACATGAATCTGGCATGATCATCAGTCGCTACAACAGATATTTTGTCTCTGAGATCATCTCTGGCGAGGCACGCTACTCCTCCAGAACCTCTGACTCCTCCTGAACTCCGTGTCTCCTATCTGCAAGCTGAGGTCCACTGGTATCTTGTGATGTCCGGGAGAGGGCGGACAAGGTTTGCGTGTGTTTCGGTAACAAGCAAGATGTCTGCTGAGGCAAGGGCATCATAAAGTAGGCCAGGTGATGACCAAAAATAGCCATTTCCATTCCAGCAGTGTACCGAAATACTCGTGCCCCGTCTCCTCTCCGCACGGTTCCGTCATTTAGAACCACCGGTTCGAGGGACCCACCCCGGGAGGAAGGAGTCACGGATAACTGCTCGAAGATTTCTGATGATTGCCCACTTTCCTGCCTATCTTGCTACCGCGACCTGTTCTCTGGCCTGTTTAAGTTCAGCTACCTATGTTCTTGTGAGGTCCTCGTCCAGGAATACTTTGTCAGGGAGGGAGAATAATTTCCGCTTTGCCCGAAGCGCCAGAAGTCTATCCGTGGAGTTGCGGAATCAGAGAAAGAGAGTGGAGTCATGTCCCAGCCATGTCCTATCGAGTGTTATATTAGGTATGTCCAGTGTGTCACGAAGAAATCTGTGGCCTAGCTCTAGAATGTCCGATGAGGAGGTGGGGGGAGGAAGTCCCCTTACTTTGAGGTTTAGTTCTCTTGCTCGCCTAGTCCTTTCCTCCACAAGTTTGGCCTGTACCACCTCTTCCACCGTTATGAGGGGTGGGGCCTTCTCTTTCCCTCTGACCACCTGTGCCAATGAGCTGATATGTGATTCTGTTTCCTGCTTGAAGGATACCTGCTCTGATCTGATTTCCTCCTGTTTATCCTTAAGAACCTGAATTTCCCCCTATAGGGCCTCATCCGGCGGGCGTACTGCAAGAAGTTCCCTGCACTCCTGCAATTGATTCTTCAAGGATAAGTTGTCTTCCTCGACCGTCCTGACCCTGTTGGACAAGATGCCAAACTCGAAGAGCAATTGCTTGATTTGGGAAGTCCAGAAGACGAAGTCGGTTTCTAGCGCAATGTCGATGGGGCTATACACCGTTCCAGGGTCGTTGTGGCATTGCTTAAGGTACCTAAGAGGCCCCATGTCATTGAAATTCGGAGAATTAGAAAATTCGCCCCCGTCGGGGTCCTTGTTCTCCTTCCTCTCCGTCATGCCCGTCAATGGATGTTGTGGGGGAAGTCAACGCTAGGCTACTGGGAGGGGCTGCAAGGGAGGCCAGGGCTGGGAGCAGCGGGCTGGAAGGAGAGAAAACAGCAACTGTAGGTGCAGGGACAGCAGTAGACGGCAGTTGTGGGTGCAGGGTAGGGGGGCTGCGGGAGAGTAGATGGTGGCTGCGGGGGAAAGCAGACGGCGGGGAGCAGCAGGGGCAGGGACGAGGGTTGCGGGAGAGCGGACGGTGGCTGCGGGGAGGAGCCGAGGCAGGGGGCTGCGAGGAGAGCAGACGCGGGGAGCAGCAGCGGCTGCGGTGGCAGAGACAGGAGGCTACGGGAGAGCGGGAGCAGACGACGGCTGCGAGGGAGTGTGAGAGAACGGACGACGACTACGGGGGGGTTGTCGAGGCGGTCTGCTGCGGGGAGAGCAGATGCGGGGAGTAGTGGGGAGCAGCAGACGCGAGGAGCTGCGTGGAGGGCAGACGTGGGGAGCAAACGGCGAGGGCAGACGACAGGGAGCAGCAGATGCGGATAGCCGACGCGGGGAGCTGCAAGGAGCCAGGGAGTATGCAAATTTTTTTAGGTTTTGTTATGCATATGACAAGAGAAACTTCTAGTTTCTTTTCCTGTGAACTATGAAGAAGAAGAGTAGTAGGTGGAAGTGTTCATGCAACACAAGCAATACCTACATGCCCCCCACATAAAGTTGGATTTTGTGAAGCTAAAAGAAAAACTCCTGCATCTAGAAAACTGCTAGAGGATGGGGGAGGCATGTCTACTTCATGACTATGATCACCATCATGATCACACAATAGTGATATGACTCCAAGGGGGGCATATATGAGGTTAAATGTATATGCTATGACTCAAAGGGGCATATATGGGGTTAAATGTACATGTAATGTGTAAATGTATATGTAATGGGACCGGCTAATAAGAAAGGGGCCATAAGTGCTCATATATATTCCCACATTACACATGTGGCCCTTTTCTTACTAGGCCGGCCTTATTACATACACATTTACACATTACATGTACATTTAACCACATAAATGCCCCCCCCTCCCTTTGAAGTCATATTTCCGATCATATTAGCAGGGTTGCAAAGATCTCTGCAACATGCTAAAATGGTCACACACTGAGTAAGGGTCCACTGTCAGCTCCGCTCTAACCTGTTGATTTTTCAAGTGCAATATATATACAAGCACAGATTTCTGAAAATTCTTACAACTACTTCTAATGATATAGTTCTTCTTTTAACAATTCCAACTTATCATTCAGCAATTACACTTCAAAAATTCAACCATAAACCATAAGGATAGTAGAGATCGCGAATCACAAAAGAGAACACAAGATTTACCCTGGTAAAATTCACTTAGGGGAAAACCCAGCAAACTTTCTCTTAGAGAAATTCTTCAGTTCATCAGAGATACATCTAATGTTTCCAGTCAATTATGCCAACAAGCTAATGGTCAAACTTGGTCCACATCCCTCAAGTCAAGCCTCCAATGTGTCGTGCAATTTGGCCTGATCAGATCTGCCATAGACCGAAATTCGACCTCCAGAATATGCCCAGAAAACTCAGAAATTCAGCCTCCCAGTCTGTGTTGAGATTTGGGTAGCATTGGATGTGCTCTCTCTGAAACTTTGAGGAGGGGCTAGAACACATGAGATCTCGAAGACATAGAAATCGTTTGGAGAAATTCCACCTGGTGTAAAAGTTATTCCAATAATTAATTATTTTAATGGAGACCCTCAGTCTAACTTAGGGAAATTAAATAATTAAAAGGAATTAATTAAAACATGTGGGTGAGAATGTTCTAAGTGATGTGGATAAAGCTTTTTCTAATCCGAGCCATTGATTAGAGATTAGATCACGGTCACTGATTTATCATTGAGAAAAGTATTAAAAGAATGCTTGGGGTCAGTTGGAGAAGACACACAAAGCAGTAGCACTTGAGCTAAGTTGAAATTTTGGGGCACAGTTCGCTGAGAATTTTCGAGTGAGCTTGCAGTGCTTGTGAGGGGCAGATCCGCGAGGGATTATTTTGATCTGAGGCCGAGAATACAAAGGTAGAGAGGCAAATCCGTACCCAGGCAACGCAGAGACCAGCAGGAGGGACGCAGCCCAGCCAGGCTGACGCACGGCCTTCAAGGTGACGCAGAGGCAGCGCTAAGCCCATAAGGGTGATGCAGGGGTAGCCTGTGCTGCACAGTGGCTACGCTAGGCAGGAGAAGCTGACACAGAGGCTGGAGGAGCAGCATTGGGGTTCCAGTGGGCCAGAAAGGGCTCGTATTCAGCGTATTTCAGAGGAGTGCTTCCTCGGCTAAATCTGCCATATTTTTTGTCTCCGAGTGAGCGGTACATTTGTCGTGAATTCTCTGTTGGGCAAACCATTACTGGTGCCATTGATTGTATTCAAATATTCTACTTAATAAACAAACCCTCTAAGAGTTGTTGCATCGATTCTCCTGCATTGGATTTTTCCGGGGACATTGTCCAAAAATATTGTGTCCTTTGTCATGTGTGTGTTATGCTTCAGTAAATGATTTGTATGTATGTGTAGGCTGTAGTTGTGTTTTCTTGTATATTTTCCTGAATATTCAGAAAATAACTTGTTAATTAAATCAAACAAGTAGGAGAAGTAAATCAAGATACTGCAGTAGGGTTTTTATATTTAGAAATTTGCAAATGGTATCAGAGCGATTGCAGATCAAGTTGAAGCCATCAGCTAAAGCTGCACAGATTCAGAAAGAGGTAGCACAGCACCAGAGGGGTAGTGCAGAGACCCTGCAGGGGTGGCGCAGAGCCTGTCTACTCACGCAGAGCTAACGCAAACCCAAAAGGGTGACGCAGAGCTTGTCAAGCTCACGCAAAGGCTGACGCAAGCCCAAGAGGGTGACGCAGTCCAAGAGGGAGTGACGTTGTGACGGTTGTCGTGGTTGGAAGTGCAGTTTTATAATCTTCGAAGTTGCTGGTGGGGCATTGATTCTGCCAATGCAGAACAATGCCTAGCAAGGTTTACAAAATAAGGGGAAACAGTTCCTCAGGAGATTTTCTAGCCAAGAAATCTGAGATTCGATCAAGTGGAGTGATCGTAGAGGGATGATTCGACATATTGGTGAAGGATTTCCGAGAGTGAAATCATTTGTCAGAGGGAGCATTTTCTCTAGAGGGTTTCTATCGCCAAGAAACCCAAATCCGGTCTTTTGCTGAGTGTGCAGCAGTAGAAGGGAGAAGAGCACTTGCTTCGACAGTTTGAGCAGAGATGGCCACTCATGGACAGAGAGATTAGGATAGGTTAAACGGAGTGCATAACTTTTCCATCTGGAAAGCCAGAATTCTGACAGTCCTTGATGAATATGGCATCAGAGACCATGCCGAGAACGTCCTAGTTGTGTCGATCGATGTTGATGCTCTAAAGAAGTTTAATGAAAATCAAGCATGGGCTAAACGCTTGATCATGGATGGAGTGGAATATCACGTGGTTCCGCATATTGCCGAGAAGAAGACGGCAAACAAGTTGTGGACAACATTAACCACGTTGTATCAAGGTAGCTCCGTCCAGAGGAAGATTCTTTTGGGGAATCAAATGCAGATGTTCCAGATGCACAAGGGAGAGGAGATCGATCCTTTCCTCTTTAGATTGTAGAGTATCCGAGACCAGCTGATTGCCATGGGGGCAACTCCTAATGATGGACTCATGGTGAGGACTGCCTTGAATGCAGTCACCGATGAGTAGTAGACCTTTGTCCAAAGTATCTTGGGCAGAGCGCAACTTCCAGACTGCGGGGGCATGGGCAATCCTTCGACAGGAGGAGATCAGGAGAATAACCAAGAGGGAATTCAACAGCGAAGGATTCAAGATTAAGAAAGAGGAGGAAGATGCAACCCTAGCATCTAAAGGTCAGAGGCAGCAAGCGAAGAATCAGGACCTATCCAAGGTCCGGTGCTTTAGATATGGCAAATTGGGACATTTCGCCAATACTTGTCCTAAGAATAAGGGCAAGGAAGATTTGAATTCCAAGGCAACAGCAGCAAAAGGGGATGATGGCAACAATGATGATGTGGCCATGAGTGCTCATGTACCTCGAGGGAAGAGGTGGGGCGACATAGATCTATAGATTGAGCTACAGATGGTGACGGCGGGATCCTTGAGGTGCCCAAACTTTTGGATCACATACAAGTTACGAGAGCCTTGAGACAGTAGCGGGATGACTGAATTCAGTAGATGCAAAGGATCATGGAAAGGCACAAAGCAGTGCTTGAACGTTGAAGATTGGAGCAGCGCAGTACAGTGGCGGCAGCAGCGTGGAAGTAGCAGCGCAGAGGCTGATGGGACTTTAGCAGCACAGAGGGGCAGTGCGTACGCAGTGCAGAGAAATAGCAACGCAGAGGCTCTAGACAAGTTGCACGAAGCAGTAGCAAAGGGTGCTTCAGAGATGAGATGCAGCCAGACTGACTTGTCTGTCAGCATGTTGGGTGATGTCCTTCAATTTCTTACTTCTTAACAACTGAGTTGCAGTGCAACAGTTAGCAGTGGCAGTGCTATGGGCAGCATGATGCAGCAATTTGAGAGGGAGCTGCAGCACAGATGTGGTAGTGACTGTGGCAGAGTCATGATTAACAATACAGAAAGCAGCATCACAGTGGATGGAGGGCAGCAAGCCAAGCATCAGCAGCGCAGGGGACTGATCCCAAAGATCAAAGTAACGCTTCTGGAGTGAAGTGTTGCCAGATCACATTCCTTGCTAAGAGGGAGTGTTGATATTTTGGGGAACATCGGATGTGCTCTAGCTCCGAAACTTTGTGGAGGGGCTAAAACACATGAGATCTCCAAGACCCATAAACCATTTGGAGAAATTCCACTCGGTGTAAAAGTTATTCCAATAATTAATTATTTTAATGGAGACCTCTAACTTAGAGAAATTAAATAATTAAAGGGAATTAATTAAAACATGTGAGTGAGAATGTTCGAAGTGACGTGGATCAAGATTTTTCTAATCTGAGTCGTTGATTAGAGATTAGATCATGGGCATTGATTTATCAACGAGAAAAGTATTAAAGGAAGGCTTGGGGTCAGTTGGAGAAGACACACAGAGAGGTAGCACTTGAGCTAAGCCGAAATTTTGGGGCGCGGTTTGCTGAGAATTTTCGAGTGAGCTTGCAATGCTTGTGAGGGGCAGATCAGTGAGGGATTATTCTGATCCGAGGCTGAGAATACAAAGGCAGAGAGGCAGAACTGTACCAGGCAGCGCAGAGACCAGCAGGAGGGACGCGGCCCAGCCAGGCTCACGCAGAGGCTGACGCAGGGCCTTCAGGGTGACACAAAGGCAGCGCTGAGCCCAAAAGGGTGACACAGGGCAGCCTGTGTTGCACAGTGGCTACACTAGGCAGGAGAAGCTAACGCAGAGGCTGGAGGAGCAGCGCTGGGGTTCCAGTGGGCCAGAAAGGGCTCGTATTCAGCGTATTCCAAAGGAGTGCTTCCTCGGCTGAATCAGCCATATTTTCTGTCTCTGAGTGATAGGCACATCTACCGTGAATTCTCTGTTGGGCAAACCATTACTGGTGCCCTTGATTGTATTCAGATATTCTGCTTAATAAACAAACCCTCTAAGAGTTGTTGCACCGGTTGTCCCGCATTGAGTTTTTTTAGGGACATTGGCCAAAAAATATTGTCCTTTGTCATGTGTGCGTTATACTTCAATAAATTATCTGTATGAATGTGTAGGTTGCAGTTGTGTTTGCTTTGATATTTTACTGAATATTCAAAAAATAACTTGTTAATTAAATCAAACAAGTAGGAGAAGTAAATCAAGATACTGCAGTAGGGTTTCTATATTCAGAAATTTTCACAGTCTGCCCATAAATTCGGCCTGCCTAGAAGCACACATGTGAGCTAGAGAAAGAGATCTGAGTTAGAGAGAGAGAGATAAAGATGACCTTTGTCCTTCTTGATCTTCGCTTAGATGCCCAGAACTTGTCTTTCTTATGTGAGGGCGAATGGTACTCTTGTGGAGGAGGTTGAATGCCTTTATAGATATGTCTAGCCTTCACGAATGGGTGTGTCTCTTCACTGGGGCCAACTTGACTTGAGGGAGGGCCGACTTGACTATCTTAGAGCCAAAAATTCAAATTTCATATTTCAAAATTTTCTTTTTCAAATCCGACATGAAAAGCATATAATTCTTTCAAGGGCTAAATAATCAAAATGACATGAAGAACATGTCTTACAAATTCTTTATAAAATATAAGGCCCAAAAATTTAAATTATGAAGACCGGCCATAGCTACAAAATCCCACACTCCCTCTTAGCTAGGGAGGTATTCATAATGACTAGACAGATGTTCTTTTTGTGAACAAATTTCTCTAAGAAAAGGTTATAGCAAATCATCATCAATCAACTACCATAATTCTGGCCAAATGAATTTGACACGTGGTAGGATAATAGCATCAACAATCTAGCATAATTCTAGTCAAACATCTATGACACATGGTAGATCAACAACATCAACAGGTTGCCATAATTCTGGTCGGTACTTCTGACACATGGTGCATCCTCACCACAATTCTGATCGATACTCCTAACACATGGCACATCATTATTCAGCATCAACTAGTCACCATAATTATGGCCTATCTGACACATGGTATACAGAATAGTCTTGGTTCACCATCATTCTAGTCGGTACCTGGCACATGGTGAATACCAAAGGCCACACTCCACCAGAGTAATTATGGGCTTAATGCTAAATGATCTTGATGTTGAAAGGGCCACACTCTATAAGAGTAATTTTGGGCCTCTAGGACCATTCTTCCTAATTCTGGTTAATATACTTGACACTAAAAGAATGATTGTCCTTTGTTGGACCACTCTCCCTAATTCTAGTAACATGTGACACAGGGAGAATGTTAGTCCACAAAGTTATCTCATTAGCACTCCGTCTTAATGAGAGGGGCATTCTCCACAAGTCCAAGCTTGTCTCTAAAGTATACAAACTTCGCACGGTACAAAGACTTCGTCAAAATATCTACAATCTACTCATCAGTGGAGAGTTTGGAGACATACTGGAACTTCACTACTCCCTTTTGCACCATGTCACGAATGAAGTGGTACTTGATCTCGATGTGCTTTGACCTGTCATGGAACATCGGATTCTCTGTCATCTTCACACAAGCTTTGATTATCACAATAAATCATAATCAGTTCAAGCACATGATCAAACAGTCCTGCAAGTAACTTTTGAAGCCATACTACACAACTCGCCAAGCTAGCTGCAATATATTCTTCCTCGGCAATACTGAGTGCGATAGATATCTACTTTTTGCTCATCAATGAAATCATAATAGAGCCCAAAGTGAAGCAATCTTTGGATGTACTCTTCCTATCTTTAGCACTCCCTGCCCAATCTACATTTGTATAACCCTGCAATTGAATATCGTCGTTTGAGACATATCTCAAACCAAAATCAATTGTACCACACAAGTATCTAAGTATGTGCTTTGTTGCAATCCAATGATCATGTCTCGGTTCCACTTGGAACAGGATTAATGTGTTCACTACAAAGAAAAGGTTCAATCTAGTATTAAACAGATACATCAGCAAGCCAATCAACTTATGGTACATTAATGGATCTATCAAATCAGACTCAGTCTCTTAGCTTTCTCAAATTTGTAACCATGGGAGTCAGCATCGACTTGTAATCCATCATACCAAACTTTTGCAGGATCTTGATAATGTATTTTCCTTGACCAGGAAAGTTTTTGATGGGTTTCTGCCATAGTTCTAGCCCTAAATAATAATGCCTCAACCCAAGGTCCTTCATATCAAATTCGGAAGCTAGCTTCCTTTTACACCGAATAATCAGATGCTCCATACTTTTCAGAAATAGGTCATCAACATATAACAATAGGATCACGGGTTCATTCTTCTCGACCTTGAAGTACAGGTTTGGATCAGCATCGCTTTTGGAGAAACCAAGTCTCATCAGATAATTGTCAATTCGTGTATACCAGGCTCTAGATGCTTGCTTAGGTCCATTATCCATACAAGGCTTTCTTCAACCTGCATACGTGAGACTCTCTACCATGGACCTCAAAACCTTGAGGTTGCTCTATGTACACTTCTTCTTCAATCACACCATTAAGAAAAGCAGTGTTTACATCCATTTGATGTAAGTTCCAAACCATAGAAGAAGCAATAGAAATAATGGATCTAATAGTAGTGTTTCTGGGGACCAGAGCAAAAGTCTCAACATAGTCTTCTTCTTTCTGGGAGAAACCTCTAGCCACAAATCTCAACTTCTATTTGTCAATGTTCTCATCCACTACATGCTTGATCTTGTATACCCATTTGGAGGACACCATTGATTTTCCTTCGGGTCTAGGCACAAATTCCCTACATCATTCTTCATAATTGATTGCTATTCTTCCTGTTGAGAAAAATAGGGGCAACTTAATTAGGTGATTTCTCTTACTTTGATAATTGCTTGTGATGTTCTTTTACTTGATGTACTTGTTATTAGCTTCTTCAAATTGATTATTATTATGTTCTTATCATCAAACAGCTACCAAACAATGAAGATCAATAAGATAAGAGGACACAAAATGTAGGTCGCTAACCAGGGCCAAAACCTCTCCTCTTGACAAGAAAATCCACAAGAATTCTTCTCTTCTTATAGATTCTTTAAATGATTAATTCCAAGACCTAAGACCCTTGTCAAAGACCCCTCCAAGACTAGGTCAACCTTTCCTTTGATGAACTTCTCTTCCACAAAGTCAACCAAAGTCAAACTAGCTTCACACTTAGAATTTTCGGCCTTTGCTTCAGATTTCGGTCACTATTTCAAAACTACACTTTTTGACCCTTCCTACAATCTCTGATTTTCGCACGTGTGGGTAGAATAGTGGCTAAAATTATATTGTCTCTCCTTCACTTGATATACTTCTTCTTTGACAACTCGGCTTCCAAGGTAGATCTTCTAGGTACCAAAATTGGGCTTCTTGATAGTTCTGAAATTCAGTCTTGCTGCAACCACAGTGATGCCCTAATATCGCACGTGTGAAGTGATGTATCCCTAAAAATAATCCTCCAAAAACTTCTCTTCCTTCCTTGGTTTCTCCTTCTCTTTGCTAGGTATTTCTTGCCTTTATTTAGCTTCAACGAACTTCTTGGATGTGTCTCAAATGAGGCCGAGTGCCTCCTATTTATAGGCTTCTTTGACATACATTATGACTCAATAAAATTCTTTTACATGATACAAAGTGCCCAATGTGGGCTTTCATATATGACAATGACTTAATTGACTTCTTGACTCTATGACAAATCCTAGAAGCACTCAATGGGTGCTTGACCTACAAATAAATTAACCTTGAGCATGAAACCCATGCTACAAAAACAATAATAATTTTCTTTATTTTTACAAGAAACAAGAATCAAGAATACATTTCAAATTTATGAAGACTGAACCTACTTACATACTTCAACACTCCCTCTTAACTAGGGAGGTATTCATAAAACAAACAAGGTACTTGGAAATTTTCATACTGAAGAATTCTCATAAGAAGAGTGGGATTGGTAAGCCGTCTCATAAGCTATTGTCACATAGCAAGGCCTTGACTAACAGCTTTATCTCTCCACAAAATAAAAGCACAATGTTGGTGAGACAATGACTTATAAACACCATCATCATTGTCTCTTAAGGCACATACCCCATCTAGATGTTCACAAGGCATGTCCTTCTAGGACCATTCCTGTCTTGGATAAACACATCCTCAAGGAATTTCCTCTTCGACTACTCTTACCTATTGGATGCGCTGCCTCATCCTCAAAGAGTATTGAAAAACATACGCTTACCCAATCCTCCATTCTTTCGTCATAACATGAAGACAAGAATGATGTGTTTATCTCTCCCTCTTCACTAGGGAGGATCTACTCATTCCCATAAAAGGAATATATGCAAGTTCCCTCTTTCTAAGGGACTTGCCCAAGCTCCCTCTTAACTAGGGAATTGTTATCAATAGCAGTTAGCTGCTCTTCGATGGAGATCATTGTACTATTATTTGTTTGTAGAGCTCCTTCTTTCGTCATCGTGTCATGAACTTCAACTTCTTTATCATGGAACCTTCTTTTTCTAGAACTTCTTTGCAGGGCATCAGCCATCCTCTCCATCACTTCCCTCCAACAAAACATAGTGTTGAACCAATAGTCATGTTATCCTTCTCTTCATTGGGAAGTGATCTTCTAGTCCACATTTGGCTATTCTTCATACAACTACCTCTTCCAAGTCATGCTTCTTTCAGGATCTTCCATCCAATCTCATGAGTACTTAGTTGTAGGAACTTTCTACAACCATTTTTCGGTAGCCCTATTTCAACCCAACCAAATGCTTTCTCAAAAATTAAAAATGAACATTAGATCAAAGTTACCTTTTTATGATGGCCTTTCATCATGACATCAACTTCTAACGGCATCAACATCTTGGACATGTATGAATCCATCTCCAAGAAATTCATTACCAAGGTTTTCCTTTTCTAGTATACACATCAGGGTCTTCACACGTTCTTCATGGAGATGTCATAGCTAATCCTTCTAGTTATCAGGCGTTGATTACATATTTTTTCTTATGTGACTATAGATATATCTTTCACAAACTCTTCTTCATCCTTTTCATATATTGCTTCCGCAGAATCTTCCATACATGCTTCCTTCATCATAGGAACTATAGTCTCCCCATATTCTTCATGAGGTCATATTATGTTGATTTCATCTTGTCAATATGTAGATATGATGACATGACTTTATCTATCAAATATATACATACCTCTTCCTTCTTTTGGTCATCTAGACTTCCTCCTAGCAACTTCCTTTCCTTGCTTGAAGATGAAATTACTTCAATCAACTTGACATGTTGTACATCTTGTCATCATACCATCATCCCTTTAAACTATAGATCCCATACTATATGGAATATAGGCTATTTGCAAGACACTTGCTTCTCCAAAGAATGATGAACCCTTTCTAACAAGGATTCCAATGAAGGATATTGATGATCCATATTCTGCAAATGCTCCTTTCTAACGATGATGTTCTATGATTATCTCTTTATGTTATTTCATGCTAGATGACTTCCTCCAACCATATAGACTGGTACTTCGGCTATCCTTCCATGCCTCTATGATGATGTCATCTCTATTTCTTCTATAATGCATCCTATCATACATGAGATGCTTTCCATCATGACTTCTAACTTCAATATGTTTAAAAGTAGATTAAGTGTGTGAGAGACCTTCTAATATTTGAGATTTATCACTTCTTCCTTCTTTGACTTCTTATTTTTTGGTCCTTCCACTTCTTCGGTGATATGGGCTTCATTTCTTTCCTTTCGCTTCTTGATGTCCTTCTTGAGTTTAGGACAATTCCTTTTGAAATGTCCATATTCATTACATCCATAGCATTGGATCTTTGACATATCGATCTTCTTTTGAAATCCTTTTCGAGATTTCCCTTTCTTCTTTGCCATAGCTGCAAATGCTTGAGTTTGTTCACTTGATCCAACATCGTTCTTCGCCTTTAATCTAGTTTCTTCAATCTTGCATAATGACCATAAATCATTGAATGGGGTAGTTTCCTTCTTTCCATAGATACTTGATACAAAATTGCCCCATTCATCAAGTAGTGCATTGAGCACTATGGTGGTCATTTCTCGATCATACAATATTTCTCCTAGCTCTTGTAGTTGATCTCTTATTTGAGATACCCTCATAAGGTATGAGGCTACTCCTTCCTTTGATACCTTCATCTTGTATAGTTCAGTTCTCATTGATATAATTTCTCACAAAGAACAATTCTGCCAACTTTTCATAGATCTCTTTCATTGTCTTCAACTTTGCTACATAAGGGATGAGAGAATCCTTGATTGACTCAATGAGGATCCTTTGAGCCCTTATCTCGCCTTTCATGTACTTTGATAGCGCTTGAGATTGCTCTTGAGGAGGTTTAGTGATTGATCCTGTGACATATTCACAAGATTCATTCTCTATGACGGTCAAATCTATTATCTTCTTCCATGCAAGGTAATTTGATGACCCAACCAGTTTGTTGTTTTTCTTGCAGAAAGAAGTCATTGTAGATATATAATATAGAATACTTACTTGTCAAGTGAAGATGCTCCTTTGATGATGATATCTTCCACTTGATGCCTTCTTGATGATGTTGACTTTTACTACTCCTTTGACAATTGAAGATGCCTCCTTGATGATGGTTGCTTGATGATGATATGATCCTTGTGATGAGATGGATGGTTTTCCTTGATGATCTCCTTCTGCTCGACCCTTATGTATCCTTCTTCAATTGGATGATCTTCAAGTTGCCTTTCCTTGATGTTGTCACCTTAGCTCTGATACCATGTTGATAAATCTAGGGGCAGCTTAATTAGGTGATTTCTCTTACTTTGATAATTTCTTGTGATGCCCTTTTACTTAACTTGATGTATTTGTTATTAGCTTCTTCTTTCACTTGATTATTATTATGTTCTTATCATCAAACAGCTACCAAACAATGAAGATCAATGAGATAAGAAGAAACAGAATGTAGACTGCTAGCCAAGGCCAAAACCTCTCCTCTTTAGAGGAAAACCCACAAGAATTCTTCTCTTCTTATAGAATATTTAAATGATGAATTCGAACACCTAAGAACCTTGTCAAAGACCCCTCCAAGACCAAGTCAACCTTTCCTTTGATGAACTTCTCTTCCACAAAGTCAACCTAAGTCAAACTCGCTTCACACTTCAGATTTTCGGCCTCTCCTTCAGATTTTTGTCATTTCTTCAGAACTGCACTTTTCATCCCTTCCCGCAATCTATGATTTTTGCATGTGTGGGTAGAATAGTGGTTGAAATGATCTTCTCTCTCCTTCGCTTGATATGCTTCTTCTTTGACAACTCGACTTCCAAGGTAGATCTTCTAGGTACCAAAATTCGGCTTCTTGACAGTTCTGAAATTCGGTCTTGCTGCAATCATAGTGATGCCCTAATCTTGCATGTGTGAAGTGATGTAGCCCTAAAAATAATCCTCCAAAAAGTTCGCTATTCCTTCCTTGGTTTCTCCTCTTCGCTAGGTATTTCTTGTGTTTCTTTAGCTTCAACAAACTTCTTGGATGTGTCTCAAATGAGGCTGAGTGCCTCCTATTTATAGGCTTCTTGGGAGCCCTAATAGGTCGACTTGTCTTGTCTTAGGCCGACTTATCTTAGAGGGATCTTTGACATACTTTATGACTCAAAAAAATTTCTTTTACATGATACAAAGTGCCCAATGGGGTCTTTCATATATGATAATGACTCAACTGAATTCTTGACTCTATGACAAATCCTAGAATCACTCAATGGGTGCTTGAACTACATATAAATTGACCTTGAGCATGAAACCCGTGCTACAAAAATAATAATAATTTTCTTTCTTTTTACAATATACAAGAATCAAGAGTACATTTCATATTTAAGAAGACCGAACCTAGTTACATATTTCAACACTTCCAACATCACATCCTTCCAAACTTGTTAGTTGGTTGCTTCTTCATATGGGGAAGGTTCAACATCAATAAGATTAGTCATTAATGTTGCATAACCCAAATACCTCTTTGGCCTCTTGCTTTCCCTGAAGGTGCCACATGGTGTTGCATGTCCTTCGGCTTCCTGCAAAGTGGATCTCAACCAAGTTGGCCTTCCCTTGATTTCAAGAACAATCTAGTCCACTGGTTTGCTTGGCCTTTCTGGCTCTTCTTGATGATCAACGAGATGTTCATAAGGGCTTGATGCACCAAATCCTTCTTCCTTAGGAGCTTCATGTTCCTCATCTTTAGTTACAATCACAACATCCTTGATAATATCCCAAAGATCATTCTATTCTAATAAAAGTGTAATCCTCACCTTCCATGATAAGAAATTCGAGGCACCATCCAATATATCCTCAAACTTGACGCTAGCCAGTGCCATCTCTAAGACCTATAGCAAACTCCCAAATCTGAAAATTAATTTGAAATCCTATAACTACTAGTGCTTCTTTCCCACAATTGATTGACTACTACAAATCCTTAAGAAACTCAATCAGAGAAACAACTCTAAATACCATGTAAAATTTCCAACCCTAGGTGGCTAAAGTCCTTACGATCTCAATTAAACAAGTAATCATTGAATTTAACGAAAGCATAAAATCAATTTCACACATACACAACTAATTACTCCTACAAAATCAGCTTTTCATCATGTTACCCACCAAAGTGGGTGACCCCATAGGAGAAAACAAAATTGTCATTCTTCACATCCAACCGACTAGCCATGCAACCCTTGATAGCCACCACTAGCTGACGACGTGCCATTTTTAATCTTTGCCACTTGCATCAGTCATATACTTTCTCACCCATTTGGCAAAAGCACATGGACGAAGGTAGGATTCCAATCAAAAGGTACTTTATTCATTTCGCAATTGGGTGCTTATGCTTGTTTGTGTTTGGGCTTTTGACATCGATTATGGAGTAACTTGGAAGAAGGAGGGGTTTTGGTCATTAATCTTCAACCTAGTCCAATGGGACCTCACCTAATGGCACAATGGGTATAGGAGGGGCACTACTCGAGAAGCATCGATTGAGATAGTGTGTTCCATCTATCCTTATTCCATACCTACCACTTTCGATATTACATTACAAGCCCATATTCCACCTCCATTCTTCAGGTTCAACTGACCATTGGTTCTCTGGGATTTGGCACCTACACATCTACATACCTGGATAGGGCCCGAAACTTTGCCCTAGGAGGTTGATGTAGATAAAAGAAAATGAAAAAGCATATTATGGCCACAAAATAAAATAAAAGAATATCAAAATGCAAAAGATGGTCGAGGCATACACGTTAGCACATGGGAAAAAGCCTAGCATGAGCTCTACCTCACTCGTTGTGGCCATCACCCTGTCCCTGAGCACATGTTGCTCCATTACATCAAAAAAAGGAACCCTTTCATGTCCCAAGCGAGCAATGAAATGACTCACCTTAAGGGGTTATACAACTATCACACATCATTCAAAGAAAACTCTAACCCTTTGAGCTACGAGCAGTAATACAAAGAAAAATCAAGCAAAAGTAAAAGGCACAAAAGAGGGGTGGAAAAACAAAGGCCAAGTTGGTAACTCATGCATCCACGATTTCTCCCTCCTCACATCTATACACAAGATGTGGATCCCCATCATGTTGGTCCCTTTGACCATGGCACTTGGCCATGAAGTATTCTCCCCTTCGTACCATCATTATTCACTAACACCTATTGATTGAAGGGCGGACTGAGGAAGTGTTACTTCCGCTTGGGAAATGGAAGCACCTAATAGGGTTTTCCTTTAGCCACTTCTACCTAGGGAGGAAACACCATTACGAACTCAGAGCCTCAAATTTGGAAGGGAAACCTTATTTAAAGTATTAAATAGCCCTTTACGTTTAAGCTTGGTTCACTTATATGCGAAAACGATTATTTTCCTTGATGAGAGGTTGCTTTCACTAGAGTTTATGTTGTGATTGCCAGGTGGTTCAACAACGCATGACTTGGGAACCTTACCCATAGGTACCCAGGCTCCAGAGAAGCATATTGGCACCCACAGGTGAAGCGTTGAGATCCTTGGGTCTCCGAGCAGTAGCAGGCTAGCAGCACATCATACCTACCCCTAGGCATCTCTTACACCCAGAGCGTTCTGCCACTTTGCACTACATCTAATGATTCTTTGGGATGATGCACCTGGACCAGCATGCCCCCAGGTCGACCTTAGCACTCTCTGAGAGATGGTAACTAATCCAGAGCCCAAATGAGGATGGTCTCACATCAAAGACTTAGGAGGGCTAGTAGTACATGGAAAGCCCTCAACGTTGGAGCAAAGATAGACATTATGGGCAGTTGGAGACCCAGGAGACCACCTTTTGTACCCCAACTGGATTTTGGGGACCATAGAGGGATATTGACATAGATTTGAGGGCCAACCCTAACATAATGATTTTTGGAGGCTTTTACCCCACTCATGGCACTTTAGAGCCTCAATGCATACCACATGGAGCTCATTTATTGGATGACGTCAACCTTTTATGGCCTCAAGGCTCACATGTGTTGGATTTCACTTGAGTTTATGTCTAAGTTAGTTGGGTTGGCTTGTAACCCAAGGTTCTATTGTGATTTTACTTTTCTAGGGACTTTTAGACAAAAATTAGAACTCATCCTCCTCATATAAATAGAGGAGAGGGCTATTTCATTTTCACCATCATCATGTATGAATTCGACCTCTCTATTTGAGAATTTAAGCCTCTTTTCCTATTGGAGAGATGTGATCTATGGAGCAAATTTTGTCTTGGAGCTATTGTCTTGTATTTGGAGAAGTTGCCTTGGATCAATGATTGGATTGTACATGCATATTGTCTTGTAAGTGCCTTTATATTGAAAAAAAATTATTTCATGTCTCATGTATGGAATAAATTGGTGCTCTAGGTTAAATATTATGCCCTAATTTTGTTGAATATCAATTTTATGGAAGCTAGGTCATATTATTGCATGTGTTATTCATTGTATGATATGTGAATGGAAATCCCCTCAATGATCTTACATTAGCTTTCCCAAGTGAATTTTGGTCCCTCACAAAGGTAATAGTTAGGGTTTTGATGCTAGGGCATCAAAATATCCTTACTTCTTTGCAAGTATTAGCCAACCTAAAGAATACATAGACTCCATCAACCCTAGGACTGGCATTTCCATCCTTTTTTGGTGATCAAGTCAATGTTTAACCATAAATTTTACTCTTTTCCCTCTCTTGCCTAATTCATCCCCCTTAAGGCCAAGCAGCTAGCTAGGGCCTAGTGCAAATTGATAAGGAGGAATTTTAGGTCTTGGAATTCTAAACATTGAGGGTTGAGTGGTTGCCACAAAATCATTTCCCTTTGGTGGGCATTCACTCCAATTTCATCCATAATTTCTCTTACCCTAGTTGTTCGCTCTAGGGTAAACCCTAGTGTGGTTTTAGCTTCAACTTGGGGACTTCTTGAGGGTTTCATGTGCCATAACCTTGTTGGAATACATTGTGGGAAACCCTTTCTTTGCACCTTGACCTTTGGTCATTCCAACTCTCAACCTATCAATCAAACCCTAGGTCTTGTGTTGCCCTAATTTGGCCTCTTTCAAGGAAAGTGAATTGCCTCCTCTTGGAGCCTTGTGCCTAAATTGCGTCTTTCCCTTGGACACCTCCTTGTCACCTTGCACCTTTAAGCTTAAAATACCTATGAGGTGACCTATATACATACTGGGAATCCTCCCATTGGTGAAAAACCATAAATAGCAAGGGGTTTTGGTTGTGGTGACAATGGGCCATCACCCCATTGATGTCACTTAGTCTATTGATAGCCTTGTAAGGTACCCTTCTCAAAGGCCCACTACATATTGCGGCAACACATTCCTTCAAAAACTCACAAAGAAACCTCCACAAGCTTCCCACTAAAAACAACACTGCATGGTTATTGAAATCACCATGAACTAAGTAGAATGATCTGCCTAAGAAGTACAACTTGTTGTATGGCTATACAAGTTTGCTATATAGACTGTAAATCTTGTCTGTATGAAGTGTACAAGTCCATGTACAGTATGTCCATACAACTATATAGTTCCAAACCATCCTAGTCATACAACTATACATGAGATACACCTTCTTAGACTTAACAACTAAATATAAGACTTTCACCTTTTTACTAAAGTGAAGTACAAAACAAAATTTACTTTTCAAAAAATATCTTGAACTAATTCTTGCACATTCACACTAAACATGTGCATAAGTTCCTATCCAAGTTATAATTCTCAACAATTGTCTCCATGTAAGAGCTTGATCACTCATGTGGACTTCTAAATCATGATTCTTTGAACATTAGTGAGCTATTGTGTCTTGAAATAAGCTTTGAACAGCACAACCAAGTATAGATTTTTTTGTATTTATGTGCTTATCCTTATATCAAACATAAAGGCGAGTCAGTGTCTTCGTGATAGGACTTGTCAAGTAGGGTGAATACTCGGCAAGCCTATTGTAAGGCCAAGTTGAAATTTTTGGTCAAACTCAACAACTTTGACCAAAACTCTGACATTCAACAATAACGTACCAAGTTTGTGGCAATAAATCACTCAACCACTATAGAAGAAATTCACACATTTTTTTGTGAAACTTAGTGTTAATTTTCTTGAAACTCTACAACTACTTAGATGAATTAACTGAAACAAGGCAACAAGAAACTGAAACCAAATTTTCTTTCACCAAGATACAGAGTTTCTTAACAATCTATAAGCTACAGAAAAAACACCAGACACGGAAAAAACACATGCACACAAAATTGACACGCTTGTTTTACCCAGGAAACCCAAAAGGGAAAACCTGCTTTCTTTGTTGTGGTATTTTATTGATTGTTCTTGAGCAATTGAATATATTACAAAGCAATTTGTCTCTAAGAACACAATTTTTCTCCTGCTAAATAGCCTATACTTGCTCTGAGAATCCCTTGATCCCTGCTCCTATTTCCTTGCACATTGGAGCCCCTATTCCCTTGTGCACTTCTCCTATTTCCTAGCGCACAAGGAAGCTCCTATTTCCTAGTGCGAATCCCCTATTTCCCTGTGCACTTGTGGCCTCCTATTTCCTAGTGCAGAAGCTCCTCAATCCTGCGCACATGCACACAAAGAATGATCTCACAAGAATATGATGATCCCATGCCTTTGTCCTCCTCTTTATAGACCCAATTTAAGCATGTAAGGAGGCCTAGCTCAATTTAGAAGTTTGAGTTGTGATAGTGAGTTAACTAAGAGTACTACTTGTCCCCTCTCCAATCAACACTTGGAGACTTAACTCATTCTCTCTCCAATCAATACTGAAGACTAACTCGTTCTAACTGAACTTATAACTGCTACCTTGCTCTATAGTCAAACTGAAGAAGACTCCACGTAACTGAAGCTCCAACTCTATGCATGCAATCTAGATGATCATTCCAGTAAACTGAGTAAACTGGAAATAAACTCATCGTAGCTTAAGTTTATCCCATGAACTCGCACCGATGCTAGAGAAAGACAAACTCGAGGTCTTCACTGGCTAAAGCACAAGCCAGAAGACCTTCCATCACTACATTTTCTACACTTAGTAACTTTTGTTGTTGTAATTTTTGCTAAGGGGGAATTTTCTTTTGGACTACATGAGGACCTAAAACAAATGTTTTTTAAAGACAATTTTTATTTGAAACACAAAAAAATGTTGGGAAGAATACAATCTTAATATTTCAAACCATAACTTCATAGGGGTTGCTTTTTTGGGCAAGGGAAGCACATTTGGAAACAAATACAACATCAAAGGAGATAGGGCATGAAATATTGAAGGGTTATGAAGGATCTTCATGTTGAGAATTATAACGCTGATAGGAACTTCCACACACGTTAATTGTAAAAATGCAAGTAGTTCAAAGTATTTTTGAAAAGTAATTATATTTTGTAATTCACTTTAGTAGTCAAATTATAGTCAAATTCTTAATGTTTTCATAATTAAGTTTAGAATTTTACATAGACTGTGAGTAATCTTAAAAATAGATTCTCCACTAAAACTATAGCAGGGCAAGGTAGTTGGGCAAGAAAGATAGAGCAGACAGATACGCAAAAGGCATTCTTAGGCAACACACAATCCGTGACAGCACTTCCATACAATCATATGGATGTTTGTATGGAACCTTGCAGTGGCAATGATGTACAACAGAGAATTGTTGTTGTTGATCTTCTCACCAATTGTACCTCTCATTCAAACAGTTGAAGCTCAACTTCAAGGTGTTTTTGGAAATGTTGCAAGAACCGTCCCCCTCGGTTCAAAAAGCAGATTCACGTCCCATGTGGAACCACGATTCTGTCCATTTTTCATGCTTCCTAGAAAATCAAAACCGAAACTATTCCGGTGTGATTCTCAAGCCCAAACCGTGGTTCCGGCACTATTCCACCACAGTTCATGAACAGTTCTGAGACCGAGCCAAATGGTTCTGCCGGCCAAAAAAAAAATATTTTTTATTAACTAAAGTTAAAGAGGGGCTAAGGTGGGTTAAGGATGACTTAGGGAAAAGAGAGGAAGAGGTTAAAAGGCCTCTTCCCCCTCTCTTTTCCTCATTCTTGCATGTTTGGAGAGCTTGGAGAAGAGAAGAGATAGCCAGCTTTTGAGAGCAGATTTGTGAGAGTTTTGAAGAGAGCTTGGAGGAGTGGAGTGAAAGAGGAGCTTGGAGTGAAGAAGGGTTGCCATCTACCTCAAGTTGTCAACTTCTCAAGAGCTAAAGAAGTAAGTGCAAACTCCAGTTAACTCCCTCATTTTCTTGTCATTCTTGTTTGTATTTTTTCTCTGTTTCTCCTACCCTTTCCCATTTATTCTTCTTGCTCATTTTATAGTAGGTTGTCCAACTAGATTCTAAAATGGTGTTCTTTTAGATTATCATTCCACTTTTGGTTTTCATGATGTGGTGGGGGGGTAGGCATAGAGGGGAAGAAGTCGGAGAAGAGGATAGTGGTCACACTCATAGTGATCCAATTTATGATGAGGAAGGGGATGAAGAGAGCACTAGAATGCAAGGGGGAAAAGTTGCATTGACGCCCTTGTGAAATTATGTGACAAAACTTAAGAGTGGAAAAGGTGGTGGAACCTTCAAATTTTTATGCCCTCGTGATTGCCATGGAGGAAAACCTAATAGTGGTTCATATACCCATGTGAGGAGGCATCTTTGTGGGGTAATGGACAATGATGACCAAAAGGGTCCCATAGGATCTCCGTTTGCCCTAATGTTTCAATGGAATAAAGTAGAAAATACATCCAAATAGAGGAGGTTGCACAAAAGAAAAGTAAGAAACAAAACATTCAATTTGAATCAAGTGCAACCTCTAGATTTAGTGGCCCATCTCCTCTTGGTACTTATGGAACACCTGAATCTAGAAGAACCAAAGCAAATTTCCTGAATATTGGTGAAAGGGATGATGTAGACGCAAAAGTGGTCCAGTTTCTTTGTGCTTGCGGTATACCATTCAATGCGTTTCGCTCTCCTTACTGGCATGATTTGGTTAAGGCCATCAATGAAGCCCCAAAAGGATACAAAATCCCCAACTATGAAAAAGCTAGAACTTTGTCATTAGACAGAGAAAGAACAGAGTTTCAATGAGCTTTGACACAATTTATAGATGAGTGGACGAATTGTGGGGTATCCATTATATTAGATGATTGGACAAATGTTACAAACCAACATTTGATAAATGTTCTTGGTGTTTCTACTAGCAGTGCAGTGTTTCTTTCAAGTCATGACTCCTTCATCACTGCATCTTCTCAAAACATTGCAGATCTCTTATTGAAAACAATTAATGATGTTGGTCCTAGTAATGTGGTTCAAGTGATCACTAATAATGCAGCAAATTGTAAGGGAGCAGAAAAATCATTGAGCGGACTCATCCACGCATCTTTTTTTGCAACTGCTTTAACGAACAATCTAAAACAACTTCCTTTTCACCAAGACACAAAATTTCTCAACTCTAGAAGTAGTGAAATTAAACACAGAGATAAAGAAACAATCATACAGATTCAACACAAAATTTCTTGGGAAACCCAACTGGGAAAACCCCTTCTTCCTTGTT
The DNA here is from genome assembly GCA_034641835.2 of Pinus albicaulis. Lineage (NCBI taxonomy): Eukaryota > Viridiplantae > Streptophyta > Pinopsida > Pinales > Pinaceae > Pinus > Pinus albicaulis. Next base: position 797,869,846 of record CM076572.1, on the reverse strand, counting down.
GTAGAATTTATTGATAGAGTTTGAGCATATGGATCTCTCACAAGGCAAGTTGTTTCAATTAGAAAACACACTAGTTCTCCCTGCAAACCTACTTGAAAACACCTTGCAAAACTTTGACCTAGATCCTACTTCTTTGTGGCCTACTTAGCCCGAAATCTATGCACACAAGCCTCCTTTAGCTAACCCAAAATCTATGTGCATAAGCCTCCTTTGACTGGACCGAAATCTATACGCATAGTCCTCCTTTGGCTAGCTCGAAATCTCTACGCACAGGCCTCCTTTTCTCTGAGACAAAACCCCTAACTATTAATGCAACCTGGCAGCAAGAAGGTTCCTCTAAGCTCTGTGTATTGGCTCCCGCAAAGTACGTGTTACCCACCATTTTATGGGCAATATCCCTAGGAGAAATTTTTCTCCAAGATGGTCCTCAGTCGGCAGCGAACAACCCCTTGTAGCCACCAACTAGCTCATTGTGCCATTTCTTCGCCACCTGAGCCAGCCATGTGGTCCCTCACCCATCAGTTATGATCGTATGTTTGAAGGTGGGCCTCTCGAACCTAAAGGTATGCCTTGTCAGTTGGTAATTGAGTATTATAGTTTACTTATCATGGACACTTATGGGCATGGATTACTGGGGGGATTCAGTGGAATGAGTGGGCTAGGTCTGTGCTTTTGTCCCCTAGACCTATTTTGGATGTTACCCTTGGATCTTATTCCCGTGGGATCTCTTTTACTGACTTGTGGGTTTTAGGGTGGTACTACAAGGGAAACCCCGATTTTGGTTGCGTGGTCCCGCTCCCTCATCCACATACATTACTCCACTTCCATTCATTATAGCCCATTCATTATTCTTCCCACCTGAGTCCACATAGGGTTGGCCTTCCCTTCCCCTTGCCTAGACATTGGGTTGGGCTTGAAACGATGACCAGAGGTTGATGCAGCTGAAAGGAAAAGTAAAAGCATAATTGGCCACATTCAACAGGAAAATGTACCAAAAAATGCAAAAGATGGTCGGGACAAACACATTTAGCACGTGGGCAAAAGCCAAATGCATGAGCTCTACCCCATACCCATGGCCATCACCCTGGTTCCAATAGGCCCTAGATGAGCCTCCTTTATCATTTTGGAACCCATGATTGTCCCAACCACTAGTGGGCAATGAACTGCCCTACCTTAAAAGGGGTATCCTCTGTTATACCTCACACATCATGCTCTTATTCTTTGAGCCCCTGTAATATTCCTAATTAGCAGCAGCTAATTGGAATATTCGATTTTTGTATAGTTTTGCCGACTATAGTCTATTAATAAATAAAAAGTGAGAGGAGGGTCTAACTCACTTAAATAAAATAAAGTGTTTCCCTAGTAGCACAACGTTATAACTTATGGGGGAGCCATGGGGGTCCAATACCACGCAGAGGAGGTGGCCCACGTAGCCTCTAGGAGCTTCTGCGTAGTTTGATGAGGAGCACGTGGAGAAGAGGGGGACCACGTTAGGGTTTTGGAGAGGGGCCAGCATTATAAAAGGTGGGAAAGCCTTCTCATTTGGCATTCTTGTTGTTGATGATATTGGAGCTAGACATTTTGTCTTCTTGAGCACGCTGGTTGTTTAGCCTGTCTGCAGCACTGTTTAGTGCGTTGAGTGTCTCCGGTTGGAGATCTTGCCCTTAGCCCCGGGGGACTTCGAGTGCCTGCTCGGGCAAGGTTTTTCCTTCAGTCTTTTGTGGGAGATTTGGTTGGTTGTGTGGCGGAGGAGCTGGGCTTCTCTTGTGACTGCGTAGTCCTTGGAGGAGAGGACACAGTTCTATTTGGAGGGGTTCTATTGCGGGGTTTTCTGTAGGAGTTTCAGTGAGATCCGGTGTGGAGGCTCAGTCTTTACCAGTAGGAGATTTTCCGGGGAGTTTGTGGCTCTGTTTCAGCATATATCATTTGGCACTTGCGCTGGGCCTGGAGGGACAACGTAATTCCTTGAGGAGGGTTTCTTTGGTGATTTTCGGAGGTGGTCCATTTTTGTTATGGTTTCTGGGTTTGGTTCGAGTTGGCGAGTACAGGTGATTTGCAGATTTTCATCCCATTCCGGCAAGGGGAGCAGCCCCTAGTGTTCAGTCTATCTTAGTAGCAGCAGTTTTACGGCAGTTTCCTAGCAGCTGGGACGCCGTTTCTTGTAGCAGCCATTTCCTATCTTTCTGAGAGAGTTCTTCACTTGCCTCGAGCAAGAATAGGTGCTATCATTCTGATTATCCATTGTATTTCATTATATTCTCAGATTAATAAAATGGCTTAGCATTCCCGACATTTTTATGAGTATTTGCTTTATGTTCTATTTCTGGCATTTTCTATATTGTTGTATGCTTGTATTGCTGTCTATTTCCCTTCCGGGATATTACAGTGGTATCAGAGCATAGATCTGGCTCAGCCTGTGGAGCTAGCAGTCTATGAGGCCGAGGGATAGACCCCACATCTGTTACAGGGGTAAGAGATACAGAGACATTGAGCGTAGGTTGGAGAACACCTACGGAGAGGGGGACTGTGTCAGAGTGGTGGACACCGATCAGGAGCAGCCCGAGATATACATAGATCAGGAGCAGCCTGTGACAGATATAGATCAGGAGCAGCCTGTGGTGGACACGAAGCAGCAGGGTCCTATGGCATATGACGAGGATGCGAGGAGATATAGGGAAACGCTCCTCAAAACAGTACAGGATCTGTCGAGACAGATGGAGACGATGGGGCAGAGGATCGCTACGATAGAGGTTAGGCAGCGTGAAACCCTAAGGGGTTTTCAGACTAGTGAGGGATTGGGCACATCCCACCATATGCCAGAGCGTGAGGCTACCCCCCCTTATGGCATCGCATGCACCCACGCGATCCACTATGCCTACCTTCCTAGGAGAGGACACAGGGGCAGGAGCACAGCAGGAGCCCGAACCGGGCCACATGGGAGACTACCTTGCAGAGTACCGGGCATACGGGCCGGAGTTCAGAGATCTTATCTCATTCAGAGACTTTGTTCAGCTCCAACGTGACATTAGACCCCGTGATCATCACAGAGGGCACAGGTGACAGGCATCATCATGATGACCACCGCGCAGCTAGCAGATTCCATTTGCCCACGTTTGATGGCTCATCAAACAGTTCGGCAAAGTCTTGGGTAGAAAAGTTGGACATCTATTTCCAGCTTAATCAGATGTCGCAGTCAGAGGCCATTAAGGTGGCAACATTACATTTGGATGGTGAGGCCCAGGACTGGTGGTTTCATGGGATGACGACACTCGGGCATTCTGCTGTGACGACATATGCCGAGTTTACCAGGAGGGTGATAGAGCGTTTTGACCGGAGGGATTCGGAACAGCACTTTGTTGAGCTGACGAGGCTCAAGCAGACTGGGAGCCCTGAGACTTACATTTCAGATTTCTTGAGGGTTTCAGTGATGGTGCCAGATCTATCCGCAGCCCGGATGATCTACATGTTTGTGGAGGGATTAGCAAAGCCACTTCGTGGCCTAGTCAGGTCGACTAGACCAGCTACACTCCAGGATGCTATCAGCAGGACCCGAGACTTACAGGATGCCTTACCCCAGACTCGGACACCTTATCCTCAGAGACAGGCTTTCCATCCTAAGGGGAAGGACGCGAGGATTCCGCCTCCCACGGGGAATCCCGGACGGGTGCAGGTTGATGATAAGGCCAGGAAGGAGATGAAGAAGAAGCGGTTGTGCTTCACCTGCCAGGAGCCATGGGCACCAGGACATAGATGTGCTGCTGGGAAAGCACATTTCATTGAGGTCTTCTCCGAGAGCAGCGGGGAAGAGGATGAGGAGGATGATGTGGAGGCAGGAGATTGTCGTGCAGTACAGGATACCATACCACCTCCACCACCACCAGCAGGTGGTGCGTCGTTTGCACCTACTGGAGGAGCTCTAGCCGCATTGCGGGGAGTTCCCAAGTACTTGACGCTGCGCGTACGGGGGACAGTGCGTGGTTAGCGAGTCTCAGTTTTGGTTGATAGTGGGGCAACCCACAACTTCATCGATGCACAGATGGTTGAGCGGAGAGGTATACAGACTGAGGGCTTTGATGGATTTTCAGTTTTGGTCCCAGGAGATCAGACCATGGTATGTGCTCGATATGTTCCCGAGTTATCAGTGACGATGGGCACCTATACATTGACAAATCACTTTTTTGTGGTCGATATTCCGAACACCAACATGATACTGGGTGTTCAGTGGCTTATCACTCTAGGGAAGGTCACGACGGATTGGAAGGCCCTAGAGATGGAGTGGGATGATCCCAAGACAGGGAGGCATGAGAAGATACGAGGACAGCACACATATCCGCCTCAGACTGTTTCGGCTCATCGGATGGAGGCAACCTTCCGTAGGGGAGATATAGAGTGGGCAGTAGAGTTGCGGGCATCAGAGGCAGCAACTACGGGACAGGCAGTGCACCCAGAGATACAGACTATCCTTGACAAGTACGCCATAGTATTCGGGGATATTCCGCCAGGGCAGCCACCGGATCGGGTGTTTGAGCATACCATTGAGCTTGAGCAGGGTATACAGGCTGTGATCACCACACCTTATAGGCATCCCAAGGCCTATCGGGATGAGATTGAGCGAGCTATTCAGGAGTTGTTGGCCCTTGGGCACATTCGGCCGAGCACGAGTCCTTTTGCTTCTTATGTGGTGTTGGTGAAGAAGAAGGACGGCACATTGCGGATGTGCATTGATTACAGGGCTCTGAACAAGAAGACCCTGAAGAACAGGTACCCCATTCCCAGGATCGATGAATTGATGGACGAGTTGAGAGGAGCACGGTTCTTCTCAAAGATTGATTTGAGATCTGGGTACCATCAGATTCGCGTGAGGGAGCAGGACATTCCCAAGACCGCCTTCAGGTGTCATTATGGGCACTTTGAGTTTCTGGTTATGCCTTTTGGGCTAACCAATGCACCAGCCACCTTCCAGTCGTGCATGAACCATATCTTCCGTAGTGATCTGAGGAAGTTTGTATTGGTTTTCTTTGATGACATACTCATATACAGCAGGACATGGGAGGAGCATCTCCGACATATTGAGGCGGTGTTACGCATCTTGGAGGAGCAGCAGTTCTATGCCAAGCTCTCCAAATGTGAGTTTGGGTTAACGGAGATGCTGCACTTGGGACATATCATAGGAGTGGACGGAGTGAGAGTCCACAAGGAGAAGATCAGGGCCATCAGAGATTGGCCAAAGCCGAGGAACGTGACTGAGCTTCGGGGATTCATTGGCATTTGCACTTACTACAGGAAGTTCGTCAAGGGTTTCTCACAGCTTGCTGCACCCCTCACAGATTTGACAAAGAAGGGGGCATTCAGTTGGACAGATTCAGCACAGCGAGCCTTTGATAGGCTCAAGGAGGTGATGAGCAGCTGCCCCGTGCTAGCATTGCCGGATTTCACGCAGCCATTTGTCTTGGAGTGCGATGCGTCAGGAGAGGGGATTGGCGTAGTATTGATGCAGGGTGGTCATCCTATAGCTTTTGAGAGCCGGAAGCTCCTTCCGCATGAGAGGTTGTATTCCATATACGACAAGGAGATGTTGGCCATTATGCATGCATTGGCCAAATACCAGCAGTATTTAGTGGGCAGTAGATTCAGGGTGAGATCCGATCACAACAGCCTCAAGTTCTTTCTGGAGCAGAAGCAGTTGCAGGAGAGGCAGCAGAAGTGGATCAGTGAGATCCAGGCCTATGACTTTGACATAGAGTACGTCAAAGGCAAGAATAATGTGGTAGCAGATGCCCTTTCACGTAGACCGGCCACGTTATCTCTTATGAGTTTGGACACAGATTGGAAGGCTCGACTGTTGGTAGAGTACTCCAAGGACAGGTTTGCATGTGAGGTGCTGGATGGGCAGGTAGCAGATGACAGGTACAGGGTGGTTGATGAGATTATCTACTACAGGGACAGGATCTTCTTGACTGAGGGATCTCAGCTTAAGAAGAAGATACTCCATGCATCTCATGATTCTCCATTGACTGGCCATCAGGGGTTTACCAAAACCTACAGGGCCATTAGAGAGAGGTTCTCGTGGAAGGGCCTCAAGGAGGAAGTACTCCAGCATGTCAGGGAGTGCGATGTTTGTCAGAGGAACAAGGGAGAGATGAGCCATCCCGCAGGGTTGTTGCAGCCTCTTCCCATTCCAAAGGGGAAATGGGAGAGCATATCGATGGACTTCATCACAGGGTTGCCCATGGTGCAGGGCAAGGACTGCATCTTTGTTGTCGTTGATCGACTGACGAAGTATGCGCATTTTTTCGCCATATCCGCGCACTACACAGCAGCACGGGTGGCCGAGCTGTTCTTCAAGGAGATTTTCAGGCTGCATGGTCTACCTAAGACCATTATCAGTGATAGGGACAGCCGCTTCATGGGCGGATTCTGGCAGGAGATTTTCCGGCTAGTGGGGACAGAGTTGACACCGAGCACTAGTTATCACCCACAGACGGACAAGCAGACAGAGATAGTTAACAAGTGGTTGGAGGGCTACTTGCGTAACTATGTCAGTGGGCAGCAGCGAGCATGGCTGAAGTGGCTGCATTTAGGAGAGTATTGCTACAACACGACGCATCACATGACCATTGGTATGTCACCGTTCTATGCTTTGTATGGGTATCATCCTTTATCTTTTGCAGACGTGATGTTTGGTGTTAGCAGGGCTCCAAGAGCCAAGATTTGGATCCAAGAGAGTCAGGACATCCTCTGAGCTCTCAAGGATAACATGGCCACAGCGCAGAATCAGCACAAGCTGTATGCTGATAGGGGTCGGGTGGAGAGACAGTTTGAGGTAGGAGACTTGGTCTACCTACGATTACAGCCATACCGACAGTCGTCACTAAAGCAGAAGGGGGCTGAGAAGCTCAAGCCCCATTTCTATGGGTCGTACAGGGTGATACGCAGGATTGGTCAGGTTGCATATGAGTTAGAGCTGCCCCAAGGCAGCAAGATTCATAACATTTTTCACGTATCATGCCTGAAAAAGGCATTGGGACAACAGGTGACAGTCACGGATGAGCTACTACCCACGGATGATGAGGGGCATCTGGTGTTGCAACCAGAGGCTATTATTGATACCAGGGAGAGGCAGCTGCGGAGCAGGACGGTCCGGGAATTCTTGGTGAGGTGGAAGAATTTGCCGGATGAGGATGCCACTTGGGAGAATGAGAAGATTCTGCAACATCCATCACTTCAGTTGCTTGAGGACAAGCAACATTTTGCCGGGGGAGACTGTAATATTCCTAATTAGCAGCAGCGAATTGGAATATTCGATTTTTGTATCACTTCAGTTGCTTGAGGACAAGCAACATTTTGCCGGGGGAGACTGTAATATTCCTAATTAGCAGCAGCTAATTGGAATATTCGATTTTTGTATAGTTTTGTCGACTATAGTCTATTAATAAATAAAAAGTGAGAGGAGGGTCTAACTCACTTAAATAAAATAAAGTGTTTCCCTAGTAGCACAACGTTATAACTTATGGGGGAGCCATGGGGGTCCAATACCACGCAAAGGAGGTGGCCCACGTAGCCTCTAGGAGCTTCTGCGCAGTTTGATGAGGAGCACGTGGAGAAGAGGGGGACCACGTTAGGGTTTTGGAGAGGGGCCAGCATTATAAAAGGTGGGAAAGCCTTCTCATTTGGCATTCTTGTTGTTGATGATATTGGAGCCAGACATTTTGTCTTCTTGAGCACGCTGGCTGTTTAGCCTGTCTGTAGCACTGTTTAGTGCGTTGAATGTCTCCGATCGGAGATCTCGCCCTTAGCCCCGGGGGACTTCGAGTCCCTGCTCGGGCAAGGTTTTTCCTTCAGTCTTTTGCGGGAGATTTGGTTGGTTGTGTGGCGGAGGAGCTGGGCTTCTCTTGTGACTGCGCAGTCCTTGGAAGAGAGGACGCAGTTCTATTTGGAGGGGTTCTATTGCGGGGTTTTCTGCAGGAGTTTCAGTGAGATCCGGTGTGGAGGCTCAGTCTTTACCAGTAGGAGATTTTTCGAGGAGTTTGTGGCTCTGTTTCAGCATATATCATTTGGCACCTGCGCTGGGCCTGGAGGGACAGCGTAATTCCTTGAGGAGGGTTTCTTTGGTGATTTTCGGAGGTGGTCCATTTTTGTTATGGTTTCTGGGTTTGGTCCGGGTTGGCGAGTACAGGTGATTTGCAGAATTTCATTCCATTCCGGCAAGGGGAGCAACCCCTAGTGTTCAGTCTATCTCAGCAGCAGCAGTTTTACGGCAGTTTCCTAGCAGCTGGGACGCAGTTTCTTGTAGCAGCCATCTCCTATCTTTCTGAGAGAGTTCTTCACTTGCCTTGAGCAAGAATAGGTGCTATCATTCTGATTATCCATTGTATTTCATTATATTCTCAGATTAATAAAATGGCTTAGCATTCCCGGCATTTTTATGAGTATTTGCTTTATGTTCTATTTCTGTCATTTTCTATATTGTTGTATGCTTGTATTGCTGCCTATTTCCCTTCCGGGATATTACAGCCCCTAGCAATTAATCAAAGAAAAATCATAAAAGGCAAAAGGCATATAAAGAGAGTTGGAAAAATCAAGGTCGAGGTATCTCATGCACCATGATTGCTCCTTCTTATACATTATATACCCAAGTACGGGGTTCCCTTTTGTTAGTTAGTCTTATACCCCTGGGCTCGACATGTGTCCGAGGATTGCCCCTTTTATTCCCTATTCCATTCATCTCTTCATCACATGCCACCACCATTTGAAGGATGTACCTTGGACATACTATCCCCTCTAAAGGTAGAAACCACCTGATAGGGTACTTGGTTAACCCCCTTTGGAGCTTGGAGACATTAGCACATGCCAAAGCCCACTATGAAAGGGCATGCACGATGCCATTATGAAGTGCCCCCCTGTTGTCCATGGTTTGTAATCTCTTTAACTCGATTTCTTTAAATGACTTGTTGTACTGGAAGAGCATTGTATCTTATGCAGGATTGCAAATGGTCTCCATTTTGGGTTTGGTCTCCCTATACCAGGTCCTAACCCTTCAAAGGGCTACATTGGCACATGTAGGGTGTGTGTAGAGAGCCATGGGCCCCCACAACAGTAGATAGCACTCCATGGATCCCGAGAGGTGCTCATAGATTGCTAGAGATTCACCTATTGGACAAGGAAGATGCACCTAGTTCACCATGCCCAGTCAGCCCCACACTTGTACCATGCACTTGGTAGATAACCCAGAAACTATTTGAGGATGTGGCATCACTTACACCATCATCGGAGCCCTTACAGATGGTCTACATGCATCTTCGATCTACTTGGAGACCCATGAGGTTACTTGTGTGCCCCCACACCCATTGGGAGCACCACAGCATTACTATTTGGAAAACAAGGGGGAAACCCCTTGTCCACTACTTTTGGGAGTCTTATTTCTCATTATGGCACCTATGGACTTCATTAGGCCTCTTAGAAGGTCAAACAACATGTATCGTTGATCATTCAACCTCTTAAGACGCTTATTCTTTTGTTTATGAGCTAGTTTGGTGGGCTTCTCACCAAAAGTTAGTTATTTTGCACATTATTTTATTCTAGGGGCTAATGTAGGACTAATTAGCTAAATCGAACTCATTAGAAGTGTATAAATACAAGTGATGTGAATTCATTTTAGCATCATCACTTGGATTGGACTTGTATCTCTTTAGAGATCTTCGATATCCTTCTTGGAGGACCAATTTTTGGAGTATGGAATGAATTTTGATGTTTGGATCATTTTGTCTTGTCTTGGAGCTTCTTGATTGGCAAATTTTTATGGTTGGATATACTCTTAATAAATGTAAGTGTTGGGATTTCGCTATACTAGGACTAATTTACTGCATCCATTTATGCGAAGTTGTGGAAATTTTGTTTCTAGATAGTGATGCTTCATGTATGGGCCATGTATAATGAGTGAATGTTCCTAGAGATGCTTCATCGTTGAAATTCATCTTGATAAGCCATTTACTTTGCAAAACGAAGTATAAAGTCCTTGAAGTTGCTTTTGTTACTACCCTAATGCTATGCAAAGTTGTCTTTGAGGCCTCCTTGACATAGAAAAACCAATATCCATAGTCATAATTACTCGTGACTCCAATCTCCCCAAAGGATTAGGCACTAGACCTCCATAGGTGATCGCCTCAAAGCTTATTTCTTTCACCTTCCCCTCTTTTCTAGGACTAGCCTACATAGGTCACCTAGGGCACCCTAGTCATGCCGCAGGAAGGATGGTACGTGGGGTCCCCGTGTGTGATGGTGATCCACTCTCTGCAATTGACCATGTAGAAAGATTTAATGCACATGCTTTAAGAGAGAAAGTGGTTCACCAAGATGTCCTTACGTTGTTGTTCATGGGATCTCTCAGTGGTCATAACTAATGGTTGCATGATCATGAACCTAAGAGCAACTCATTTATTGAGGAGTTTGTTGATGGCTTTCTTAGACATTTTCAAGTATACCCTGCAGTAAACATCCAAGAGGAAGTCTTCATTGAGCATCATCAAGACATTGAGAATCTAAGTAATGAGCAAGTAGACGAGTCCTCCTAGGGTCCACATGATGCAAAGGATGATTTTGAGAACATGTGTTGGGAAGGATGAGTTTATGGAAGGTGAAGTTGAGACTAACCTTACCTTTCTCGAGGATATTACTCCTAATGATTCTCCTTTTGAGAACATTGAGGAAGGTGATCTCATTTGACATTGGAGGTTACATCCACGTTGAAAAGGACAAATGGGAAATTGATGGTCCTCAATTTGATGTTGCTCCCATTTACGACACCAACAAGGAGGATGAGGCTGAGATCGGTCTTCCCTTCTCTCAGGCACTATTTATGATGATATATCCATTGATACCCTTGGGAAGGGGAATCTTTATTTTCCCTTGCATAAAGAGGAGCAGTTGGAAGTGATCAATTTTCCTTTCAGGAGAGACTCAATCTTTGGTACTAAGGAAATCGATAAGGCTCCCATCTCTCCTGAGTATGACTCTATGATCAAATCACTTGAGCCTTTAGGTTATGATTTTGGCAAAGAAAAACCTCCTGAATACAATACTTCATCCTCCCTTTTGCCTTTTCCTATTAGTCATCACCTTGAGTCTTCATCAAGTGATTCCCTCACCCCTTGTCATATGATCTCAAGTGGCAGTGAGGCCTTTCCCCCTTCCAATTATAGTGGGAAGGAAGAGCCCCTCATTGATTATACTTTACCTCCTTGGACACACCCTCAGGGTTTTGATCATTCCATGACCTCCCCTCTCCAATGTGACCATCACCTTGACCAACCTATTTGTTGCACTCCTTCTTTCCCTCACCCTTCATTCCCGTCTCATCACAACCGTATGGCATCTACAAAGCACAATACTATGAGCAATGATTGTGATAAGTTCTTAAGGATAATCATTCATTCCACCATTGTGTGCTTAGAGGGAAGGCTCCACACTCGTAGATTGACTCGTGTTTCTTCTCTTAGGGATTCCTCTTACCTCACATGGGAACCATATTTTCCCACTTCCTGCCCACAACATTTTCCATGCGTTTGGATTTTCATTTGCTTTGGCATTTGCTGCATGAGTAATCATATAGGCAGACATAATTATATTGATTTGATGATATGTTGGTTGCATTGGCTTTATGATTACACTTGATATTAGCTTCGTCGTATGCGTGTTAGAGTAGGATGCATTGCATGCTGATTTTTGCATTAGAACTAACATCATATGATATTTCTCATGGTAGATTAGCTGCATTTAGATCAAATTTGCATATTTTTATTTTCCTATTGATTTTGCGGCCTAACATTAAGCATGGGTGATCATAAGACTCCATATAAACATGATTCCCCGTGGATTTAGTATTTGATATGTGCAGGTAACAAGTTTGTGGTAACCAAGAGATTGTTGGTGTTCTCATGACCTCCCAATCGAGTAGCTTCTTCCGCTTTTCAAGAGATCACGTCCTAGTTGGAGCCAGATGTTACCCACCATTTTGTGGGTGATATCCCTAGGAGAAAATTTTCTCCAAGATGGTCCTCAGACGGCAGCAAGCAACCCCTTACAACCACCAACTAGCTCGTTGTGCCATTTCTCTACCACCTGAGCCAACCATGTGGTCCCTCACCCATCCGTTATGATCATATGTTTGAAGGTGTGTCTCCCGAACCTAAAGGTATGCCTTGTCAGTTGGTAATTAAGTATTATAAGTTTCTTATCATGGACAGTTCTGGGCATGGATTAATGGGGGGATTCGACGGAAAGAGTGGGCTAGGTTTGTGCTTCTATACCCTAGACCTCTTTTGGATGCTACCCTTGGATCTTAGTTTCATGGGATCTCTTTTACTGACCTGTGGATTTTAGGGTGGTACTACATGGGAAACCCCAAATTTGGTTGTGTGGTCTCGCTCTCTCATCCACATACATTACTCCCCTTCCATTCATTATAGCCCCATTTATTATTCTTCCCATCTGGGTCCACATAGTGTTGGCCTCCCATTCCCCTTGCCAACACCTTGGGTCGGGCTTGAAATGATGCCCAAAGGTTGATGAAGCTGAAAAGAAAAATAAAAGCATAATTGGCCACATTCAACAGGAAAATGTACCACAAAATGCAAAAGATGGTCGGGACAAACACATTTAGCACATGGGAAAAAGCAAAATGCATGAGCTCTACCCCTTACCCATGGCCATAACCCTAGTTCCTATAGGCCCTAGATGACCCTCCTTTATCATTTTGGAACCCATGATTGTCCCAACCCCTAGTGGGCAATGAACCGCCCAACCTTCAAAGGGGTATCCACTACTATACCTTACACATCACGCTCTTATTCTTTGAGCCCCGAACAATTAATCAAAGAAAAACCATAAAAGGAAAAAGGTATATAAAGAAGGGTGGAAAAATCAAGGTTGTAGTATCTCATGCACCGCGATTGCTCCCTCCTATACATTATATACCCAAGTGTGGGGTTGCCTTTATTAGCTACCCTTGTACCCCAACATTTGGCCCAAGATTGCCCCTTTCATTCCCTATTCCATTCATCTCTTTATCACATGCCACCACCATTTGAAGGATGTACCTTGGACATACCATCCCCTCTAAAGGTAGAAACCACATAATAAGGTATTTGGTTAACCCCCTTTGGAGCTTGGAGACATTAGCATATGCTAAAGCCCACTATGGGAGGGCATGCCTGATGAAGTGCCCACCTGTTCTCCATGGTTTGTAAGCTCTTTAACTCGATTTATTTAAATGACTTGTTGTACTAGAAGGTTAGGGGACGCATTGGATCTTATGAAAGATTGCAGATGGTCTCCATTTTGGGTTTGGTCTCCCTATAGGGGGTCCTAACCCTCCGGAGGGCTACATTGGCACATGTAGGGTGTGTATAGAGAGCCATAGACCTCCACGGCAGTAAACAGCACTCCATGGATCCCTAGAGGCGCTCATAAATTGCTAGAGATTCACCTATTGGACAAGGAAGATGCACCTGGTTCACCATGCCTAGTCGGCCCCACACTTGTACCATGCACTTGGCAGATGACCTAGGACCTATTTGATGATGTGACATCACTTACACCATCATCTGAGCTCTTACAAATGGTCTACAGGCATCTTTGATCTACTTGAACACCCATGAGGTTACTTGTGTGCTTCCACACCCATTGGGAGCACCGCAAGTTTATTATTTGGAGAACAAGGGGCCAACCCCTTGTCCACTACTTTTGGGAGTCCTATTTCTCATTATGGCACCTATGGACTTCATTAGGCCTCTTAGAAGGCCCAACGACATGTACTATTGATCATTCGATCTCTTGAGAGGCTTATTCTTTTGTTTATGAGCTAGTTTGGTGGGCTTGTCACCAAAAGTTAGTTATTTTGCACATTATTTTATTCTAGGGGCTATTGTAGGACTAATTAACTAAATCGAACTCATTAGAAGTATATAAATACAAGTGATGTGAATGCATTTTAGCATCATAACTTGGATTGGACTTGTGTCTCTTTAGAGAACTTCGCTATCCTTCTTGGAAGATGAATTTTTGGAGCATGGAATGAACTTTGATGTTTGGATCATTTTCCCTTGTCCAGTCGGCTCCACACTTGTACCATGCACTTGGCAGATGACCCAGGACCTATTTGATGATGTGACATCACTTACACCATCATCTGAGCTCTTACAAATGGTCTACAGGCATCTTTGATCTACTTGGACACCCATGAGGTTACTTGTGTGCACCCACACCCATTGGGAGCACCGCAAGTTTATTATTTGGAGAACAAGGGGCCAACCCCTTGTCCACTACTTTTAGGAGTCCTATTTCTCATTATGGCACCTATGGACTTCATTAGGCCTCTTAGAAGGCCCAACAACATGTACTATTGATCATTCGATCTCTTGAGAGGCTTATTCTTTTGTTTATGAGCTAGTTTGGTGGGCTTGTCACCAAAAGTTAGTTATTTTGCACATTATTTTATTCTAGGGGCTATTGTAGGACTAATTAGCTAAATCGAACTCATTAGAAGTGTATAAATACAAGTGATGTGAATGCATTTTAGCATCATAACTTGGATTGGACTTGTGTCTGTTTAGAGAACTTCACTATCCTTCTTGGAAGATAAATTTTTGGAGCATGGAATGAATTTTGTTGTTTGGATCATTTTCCCTTGTCTAGTCGGCCCCACACTTTACCATGCACTTGGCAGATGACCTAGGACCTGTTTGATGATGTGACATCACTTACACCATCATCTGAGCTCTTACAGATGGTCTACAAGCATCTTTGATCTCCTTGGACACCCATGAGGTTACTTGTGTGCCCCCACACCCATTGGGAGCACCGCAAGTTTATTATTTGGAGAACAAGGGGCCAACCCCTTGTCCACTACTTTTGGGAGTCCTATTTCTCATTATGGCACCTATGGACTTCATTAGGCCTCTTAGAAGGCCCAACGACATGTACTATTGATCATTCGATCTCTTGAGAGGCTTATTCTTTTGTTTATGAGCTAGTTTGGTGGGCTTGTCACCAAAAGTTAGTTATTTTGCACATTATTTTATTCTAGGGGCTATTGTAGGACTAATTAGCTAAATCGAACTCATTAGAAGTGTATAAATACAAGTGATGTGAATGCATTTTAGCATCATAACTTGGATTGGACTTGTGTCCCTTTAGAGAACTTCGCTATCCTTCTTGGAAGATGAATTTATGAATTTTGATGTTTGGATCATTTTCCCTTGTCTTGGAGCTTCTTGATTGGCAATTTTTTTATGGTTGGATATACTCTTAATACATGTAAGTGCAATTTAATGTCATTCTTTCTTTATTTTTTTGTCACATACATTGTTGTTGGGATTTCGCTATACTAAGGCTAATTTACTGCATCCATTTATGCGAATTTGTGGAAATTTTGTTTCTAGATAGTGATGCTTCATGTATGGGCCATGTATAATGAGTAAATGTTCCTAGAGATGCTTCATCTTTGAAACTCATCTTAATAAGCCATCTACTTTGCAAAACGAAGTATAAAGTCCTTGAAGCCTCTTTTGCTACTGCCCTAATGTTATGCGAAGTTGTCTTTGAGGCCTCCTTGACATAGAAAATCCAATATCCATAGTCATAATTACTCGTGACTCTAATCTCCCCAAAGGATTAGGCATTGGTCCTCCATAGGTGATCACCTCAAAGCTTATTTCTTTCACCTTCCCCTCTTTTCTAGGACTAGCCTACATAGGTCACCTAGGGCATCAATTATCTCACAATCTGGCCATCCAAACACTTCGATTTTTGGTCCACAACTGCGCTGGTGTGTCCTCAAGAAGCCCTCCAAATTTCATGAGATTCCGACAGTGGGATCTTGAGATATTGCAAGCCCTAGCTCAAAGACCGATTATTTCCTTTGGTTTCCTTAGGCTAGAAACCTCACTAGGTTCATTGCATTACCATTCATTGAAAATTTCTTCCTTGATCCCATTCTCTTCCCTAATTAGATCAAGCACATATTTGGTTGCTCAACACCATTCCCTTGACCTAACCTCGAGTCCACTTGGCCCCGTGTGGTCCATCAAAACACTGAAGCCAATTTCACAAAGACCACTTCGAAGCCAAGTTGCCACAAGGATTTTAGGAGCTAAGAATCTTTTTGAGAAGTCATATACTCAAACCCTAGCTCTTAGAATTCCCCTAAGCCCTTCCTAGAGAGCTTTTCATCTTGCTTTCAAAGCAAGTAAGCCATTTATCTGAGCCTCTCTTATGAATAGGCTTTTAGGATCACCTCTCATCCTATCATTGATCCATTCAATTTCGTGATCCTTATTATAACGGGTCTCCTCCCATCGGTGAAAGTCCGTAAAGAGTAGGGAGCCTTAGCCAAGGTGACAGTGGGCTATTGCTCCATTGTTGCCCTTGACTTAGTGGTAGCCCTTCAAGGATCCCCTTTTAGGACCCCTACTAGTTTCAGCGGTAACAATACACACTCACAGCAAGAAGCTCTCACACACAAACTGGTGCAACCTCTCACAAGATCATGAGTTATTGTCTTATCTCACAACCTTGTGCACAAAACAATTGAATTACAATTGTGCCTTCGTCCTCCTTTTATCAATTTGATCCATGTTATAATTAGAAAATTATAATTAGATAGTTTACAAATTTGGAACGGAAGTTGTGATTGACTTAGTTAACTAAGTTCGAACTGAAACTCTATCCAATCATAGCTAGGAGTTATCACTCGTCTTTGCCTCAATTGAAACTTAAGCTCTCAACTCGTTCTCTTCCAAATTTGAACTGCCACTTGAAGATCTGCTTAACTGCTCCTCAAACTCCATGCATGAATCTGCATCTCCACGAACTCGCCATGGTAAAAGGAAGATTGATCATGGTCTTTCTCTGGCTAAGGCACACGCACAGAGAAGACCGTCTCTCGATGTTATTTTCAACACCCGTGTTAGCGAGGAAGGTGCTTCTGAAAGAACATTGTCTGCCTAGATCTGTCTCCAACACTACCACGTTCTACGTTGTTGCAGTTGCTCCCTTTGAACTAGAAGACTTCCATTCTTTCTTTTGTGGAATCTGATCTGAAGACCTGTTATTTCCAACCATGCTCTGCAAGTCAATCACTTCAGTCGTAAGTGCCATGTACCTCGTGTACCTCGTGGTTGCTTCCTCTCACTGAAAGTGATACTGGAAGATCCAACTCTCTCCTAATCTCACCTAAACAAATCTTTTGCACACTTGGCTCAAACTCTCCCTATACTAAGGGTGACTAATTAAGTGGATGCCTCCACTTGCCCGGGCTAAGCTCCTCATCATCCTTCCAGTCGTCCCAACTAGTCGAGACTCAAACTAAGATACTGGCAGAGGCTCCATCTTGAGTTACTTCTTCTCAGGTACTCTACCATGCTCTTGCTCTAAGGACTCCCTCAGAGCTATGCTCTCTTCAACCATTACTTCTCTACTCTGTGCACTTCCTACCTTGTTGCTCAAGGTTGCGTCTGTCTCTACCTGGAACTTGTAGAGATTGTTCATCCTCACACCTATCTGCTTCACACATCCAGAAGCTAAGTGCTTGAGGTAAGCCTTACCTCCATTGAAGATGACATCATAACCCTTGTCCTCAAGGGTAGCTACCGAAACAAGATTCTACTTTAGTCCTGAAACATAGAGGACATCTCTGAGATGGAGAGGATTACCTGACTCCCTCTAAAAACTGATAGCACCAACTCCTCTAGCTACATACATACCATCATCTCCTAGCTCGATCTGAAACTGTATGTCCTTCTTCTTCGAGTGACTAAAATACTTCTTGTTTTCTTCGAGTGACTAAAATACTTCTTGTTTCCGGTCATGTGGAAGGATGTTCTTGAAGCAATATACCATACATTGTTGTTTGTTGAGCTTAACATGCAAGCAATTAATGATAAATCTTTCTCGAGTTGGGTAGAAAATGCATCTACCTTCGCTTATGCAACTACATGATCCTTCCTGGACTCCTTCCGATTAGGATACTTAGTAGCATAGTGCCCAAACTTGTGGCAATGGAAGCATTTGATCTTGCTTAGATCCTTCTTCTTCTTCTCGCCCTTCTAACTAGACTCAACCTCTCGTTGACCCTTCTTGCCCTTGGCTTTGCTACCTTTGCCTGCCAAGGCAAAGTTCTCCTCATCCTTTGTCTTTGTCGATCTACCATCTCTAGTCCCTCTCCGGGTTTCTTCCTGAATGCAGTCACCCCATAGCCTTTCCCAACTAGGAATTTTTTCTTTGCCACTTACTGCATCCTGGAAACTATACCAAGACTTATGAAGTCCTAGTAATGCAAAAACTCACAAGGTCACTCTCTGGTATAGTCACACCTGCACCACCTAACTCATCTCAAACCTGAGGGGACTTCGAAAAATGTGTCACGATGGGCTCATCTTTGCTCATCTGAATACTTCGTATCTTCTCTTTGAGAGCTAGCTTCCTAGCATCACTAGACCCCTAATACAGTTGTAAGATGGCTTGAAACATCTCCTATGTTGTCTTCTTTTCATGGAGATGAAAAATAACATGGTCTTTGACCCCCTCTAGAATGATCCTCTTCACCTTAGTGTCATTCTTAGTATGTTGGGCCAATTGTTGGGGATCCTCAGGTGGCGTTATTGCCTCCCTGATAAACTTTCCCACCCCATTATCTTCCAACACTATTGTGATACGCTCCTTCCATGCACAGAAATTTGAGGCTCCCTCCAAGTCTAAACTATGATCTGACCTTAGTCCTAGGAATGCCATAATGTTATCCAAAGAACTACTCTGCTTTGCTCTTTAGATTCTAGTGCTACACTCTTCAAAAAACTCACAAACTGATCTCTATTCTTCACAAACCGATCTTTAGTCTTCACAAACTCATCTTTGTGAGTTGGTCTTTATGTTGATCTCTACTTTGATACCATGTTGATTTTCCACGAAAATTTTGTAACTGCTATGATGAACAGTCTGAAACTAATTCCTTTTCACCAAGACATTGAATTTCTCAACATTAGAAGCAGTGGAATTAAACATAGAGATAAAGACACAATCACATCGATTCAATACAATAACTTTCTTGGTAAACCCTACTGGGAAAACCCCTTCTTCCTTGTTGTAGAATTTATTGACAGAGTTTAAGCATATGGATCTCTTATAAGGCAACTTGTTTCAATTAGAAAACACACTAGTTCTCATTGAAAACCTAGCTTGAAAACACCTTACAAAACTTTCACCTAGCTCCTACTTCTTTGCACCCTGCCTAGCCACTGTCTGGCCCAAATATATGTGCACAGGCCTCCTTTGGCTGGCCCAAAATCTATGCGCACAGGCCTCCTTTGGCTAGCTCCAAATCCATGCGCATAGTGTGAAATATCCTAAATCTGAATTCCTACTGCAACAAATCTGAATTACTTCTCCTATTATTTTGATAATTATTTCATTACAATGAAATATCGAAGTAATTTCTAAAGCAGTCTACACAAATAATGTTGCGGAATAAATCTAAGTGTTGAAACAAACTGAACAAAATGCAATGAAAAACAACCACATTTGACACAGTTATTTTTGGACTAAGTCTCCGGAAAAACCCAACTTGGGAAAACCGGTGCAGCAGATCTGAGGGTTTGTATTATTAAGCAGCAGAATCTTGAGTACAACTAGGGTGCCAATATCTAGCTCACCCTTCAGAGAAATCTACACGAGTGATGAAATTGTGAGATATACCTCACTCTGCAAATCCCCAGCTAATCTGAACAGCGCTAGTGAAGCCCCTCTCTGCCTCTGCGTGATGCCTACGCTGGAACTACGTAAGCCTGCGTGGGCAATCTCTGGAACTGCGTCACCTCTGCTCAATAACTGATCTAGGCGGTTCCACAAGTGGATTTTGGCCCTCCTAGCTCAGAAACCCCAACTCCCAGCTATCTCCGAACTGGATCAAAGAAACACTACGTCACTTCTGCATGAGTTCCTTCAGGAACTGCGTCACCCCTCCAGGTGACTACACTGTCTCTCTCTGCATCACTGTTGCCTCTCTCTGAAATGCACTCCTGGTCAACCTGACTAGTCGCTTCTACCCCTCTTTTAATCTGATCACTAAATCAAAATCACTTAGAAAACCCTGCCCTAGTGATTTGATTCTGACCAAAAGTTGTGTCTCCTCACACAAACTCGAAAATGCCAAATGCTCAACGTGTTTTTCATAGGCCCCTCAACCTCCTTATATTCTTTCGTTGGCCCTTCAACGGCCAAGATTAAAACATAATCGAGGGCTAAGATTAACTTGGAGATGATCCATGACTTTATCTAGAAGATTCACACTTAGTTTAACTAATACCCTTTAATTAATCAGTTTCCCTGAGTTTAGACTTAGGAAAACATTAAAAAAACGATTAATTAATCTAATTAAACCATCTCTAAGTGGAATTTTCCAAAACCATTTCTGGGTTTTATGGAGTACATGTGTCTTAGCCTATATCCAAAGTTACAAGGCTAGAGCACATCCGATGCTACCATAAATCAACACTCCCTCTTAGTGAGGAAAGTGCTCTAGCAAGACAAATCAATGTGTTGTTGTTCTAACTTCTGGAACATCTACTGTTGTGTTGTTGATGTTGCTCACCAACACTGCACAAGAAAATGTTGCACCTATACTGCTATTGACTCTGCATACTGCTGCCAACTGCCACTATACTGCAACTCCCTCTGAATTCTGCAACTATGTTGCTGCACTATGTGAGCACTGCTCTGCACTGCGTGAGCACTACTTTGAACTGCGTGAGCACTGCTCTGCACTGTGTGAGCACTACTCTGCACTGCATGAGCACTACTCTACACAGCATTACACCTCTTGTGCACTGCGCTGTTGTTGTTGTTGCACTGTTGCAAATTGCAACAGAAAAACATTCGATATTGGACAAGTAAATCTGCAACTGAAAAATAAGACTGACTGCTGCTAACTTCTACACTAACTCTCTGAACAACTGCGATGTTGCTGCTTTGCACTGCGTGAGCACTGCAATGCACTGTGTTGCACCAGTGTGCACTGCGTTGTTGCTACTCAACTGCTGATGATGTTGCTCCCTCTCTGTGTAGATCAAGCTCTAGTACTGCTAGCCATTGCATTGTCTTCTCATCTTCCACTGCAATTGTCCATCTTGCTACTGTCTTTATGCTGGCGTAGCTCACATGTGATCCAAGAGTCTGGAAATACTCCAGGATCTTGCCACCACAACTCCAAGTCAGCCCACTTCTCTCCTTTCGGAATGTGAGCTAACATAGCACAATCTCCTTCTGCCTCAATCTTGGCAACTCCGGCTTGAGGATCATGCTTCTCCTCTTTATCCTTTTTCTTAAGAGGACACTGTGTGGCATAATGTCCCATTTCCCCACACCTGAAGCACTTGATCTTAGACAGATCTTTCTTCTTCTACCTCTGTTACCCCTTTAATGCAAGGGTTGTGTTTTCTTCCTCCTCCTTCTTTACTTTCGAGCTGTTGTTGCCATCCTCTATACGGATTTTGAGGAGGTCTCGCCTCAGCTCTTCTTGCCGCAAGGCTACCCACATTACCTCCCATCCTAGGAGTCTTTCTCTGCCCAAAATGCTTTGGACAAAGACCTGATAATATTTTGAAACAGAGTTCAGAGTGAGCCTTACCAGCTCGAGTCTCTAGGAGCAAACTCCACTGCTGACAACTGATCTCGGTTTTCCTAAATTCGAGATAGGAAGGAGTCAAAACGCTCTCCCTTCTTGATTCTGATATTACGCATCTTTTCTTCCAGGATCTTCCGCTGCTTGGAAGATCCTTGGTATAGCTTTTCCAGCCCTACCCACATTTCTCAAACAGTGCCCTTAGTTTCTATGTGAGGTACGATGTGATCCTTCACACCATCTAGGATCAATCGCTTGGCTCTTACCATATTCTTCTTGAATTGTCTAAGATGCGCTGCATCTAAGGGTTCTGCAACTGCGCTTTCAATAAGAGCCTTTAGATCATGCTCATCAAGAAGAAACTCAATCCTTGATTTCCAAATAACATAGTTGGAGGCACTCTCCAATCTATCTTGGTCATGAAGTCCATCGCTGGCCATCTCCTCAGCTATCGATTTCTTCCTCTAACCCTCTGCTCAGCTAGACTTACGCACTCCTTGTGGAGTAAGTCCCTACTTCTGCTGCTGCACGGGAGAAACTGAGCTTCTTTGAGCAAGAAACTCTCTGAGATCAAGAAATCCCAATCTTTGTTTTTCAGAGATTTTCTGACGCTTATGCACCAGCTCTTACTGTTGTGCGGTAACTGCGTCCTTCACCTACGCTAGTCTACTACGTTGCCTTTTCTGCAACTGAAAATGCTTACCCCTCTGTCAACTCTCTCAAAGGGAGCCTTTTCTGCACTGGATTGCCCTCCTGACCTGGACAGCATAATCTTTGGTAGGGTTTGTTGTTTCTTACGCAAATCCCAGTCTCTTCCGCGTTGATCTATTGGTTCACTCTTGTTTCTCCTGCACTTAAGCTTGAATAAGCTCTGATACCATGTGAAAAATCCTAAATATGGATTCTTACTGCAAAAAATCTGAATTACTTCTATTATTTTGATAATTATTTCATTACAGTGAAATATCGAAGTAATTTCTGAAGCAGTCTACACAAATAATGTTGCGGAATAAATCTAAGTGTTGAAACAAACTGAACAAAATGCAATGAAAAACAACCACAGTTGACACAGTTATTTTTAGACTAAGTCCCAGGAAAACCCCAACTCGGGAAAACCGGTGCAGCAGATCTGAGGGTTTGTATTATTAAGCAGCAGAATCTTGAGTACAACTAGGGTGCCAATATCCAGCTCACCCTTCAGAGAAATCTAGACGGTTGATGAAATTGTGAGATATACCTCACTCTGCAAATCCCCGACTGATCTGAACAGCGCTGGTGAAGCCCCTCTCTGCCTCTGCATGATGCCTACGCTGGAACTGCGTGGGCAATCTCTGGAACTGCGTCACCTCTGCTCAATAACTGATCTAGGCTGATCCGGAACTGGATTTTGGCCCTCTTGGCTCAGAAACCCCAGCTCCTAGCTATCTCCGGACTAGATCAAAGAAACACTGCATCACTTCTGTGTGAGTTCCTTCAGGAATTGCGTCACCCCTCCAGGTGACTATGCTGTCTCTCTCTACGTCATTGCTGCCTCTCTTTGAAATGCACTCCTGGTCCTCCTGACCAGTCACTGCTTCAGCCCGTCTCTGAATCTGATCACTGAATCAAAATCACTTAGCAAACCCTGCTCTAGTGATTCGATTCTAACCAAAAGTTGTGTCTCCTCACACAAACTCGAAAATGCCAAATGCTCAATGTGCTCAACGTGTTTTCCATAGGCCCCTCACCCTCCTTATATTCTTCCGTTGACCCTTCAACGGCCAAGATTAAAACATAATCAAGGGCTAAAATTAACTTGGAGATGATCCATGACTTTATCTAGAAGATTCACACTTAGTTTAATTAATACCCTTTAATTAATCAGTTTCTCTAAGTTTAGACTTAGGAAAACATTAAAAAATGATTAATTAATTTAATTAAACTATCTCTAAGTGGAATTTTCCAAAACCATTTCTGGGTTTTATGGAATACATGTGTCTTAGCCTATATACAAAGTTACAAGGCTAGAGCACATCCGATGCTACCATAAATCAACACATAGGCCTCCTTTGGTTGGCTCGAAATCTCTACGCACAGGCCTCCTTTGGCTGGCCCGAAATCTCTGCGCACAAGCCTCCTTTTCTCTGGGACCCAGCCCCTAACTCCTAGCGCAATCTGGCAGCTAGAAGGTTCATCTAACCTCTGCATATTGGCTCCTCCAAAGTACGCACTCACATCAAGAAGCTCTCACACACAAACTAGTGCAACCTCTCACAAACTCGTGAGCTATTGTCTTGTCTCACAACCTTGTGCACAAAACAATTGAATTACAATTGTGTCTTCGTCCTCCTTTTATCAATTCGGTCCATGATATAATTAAAAAATTATAATTAGACAATTTACAAATTTGGAACAGCAGTTGTGATTGACTTAGTTAACTGAGTTCGAATTAAACTCTCTACAATCATAGCTCGGAGTTATAACGTGTTCTTGCCTCAATCGAAACTTAAGCTCTCAACTCATTCTCTTCCAAATTCGAACTGCCACTTGAAGCTCCGCTTAATTGCTCCTCCAACTCCACGCATGAATTTGCATCTCGACGAACTCGCCATCGTAAAAGGAAGACTGATCGTGGTCTTTCTCTAGCTAAGGCACAAGCACAGAGAAGACCTTCTCTTGCTATTATTTTCAACACTTTTGGTTTGAGTGCTTAGTGCACACATTGAACCTTTTGATGCATGATATTGTGAAGCATAAAGAATGTGGATGGATTAATCAGTGATACAAGAAAGGGAAGCAACTCATTAAATATGTCACAGGGCATACAAGGGTCAACTACTTTTATGGCACTTACTCCAAGTTGCAGTTGTTTAAGCTTTTAAAAACTAGATTTGCAAGCTATTACCTCATCTTTAGGCGCTTAGTGAAGGTGAGACAAGCTTTAACCGTTATAGTGACATGTGATTCATGGGATGAGCACTAATAGAGAAGATACTAATATGGTCAAGGTCATTGTTCTTGACAGTTACTTTTGGTCACAACTTACAGGTTAAATATGTTTTTAAATTCACCAAGCCAATTCACTACATGATCAAGTTTGGAGATTAAGATCGAATCATCGACAAATAATTGGGGAAGTGTATGAACAAATGGATAACATGTTGGGGTAGATTAAAGACATTGTTGAGCCTAGGGATATCACCTTGTACAATTATATTTGTGTAGAGGTGGAAAAACGATGGGAAATGCTAAACATCCATTGCATGCCTTAGCATATGTTTTTACACCTAAATACCATCATCCACCATGGCTTTCAACACCACCTAGTGGGGGGACCAAGAGAAAACCACACCAAGACACATAGGTTCTAGCTAGTTATATGAAAGCAATGGATAAATTAGTTCTTGATGAAGAGGAATGTGACATGATACAGAAACAATTGAGCAACTATATCCTTGGCACTGGTCCATTTGTGACCAATCATGCAATTAGATATCGAGGGAATTTGTCTTCTCTTGAGTGGTGGAACATGCATGGAGGTGCTACTCTACTTCTACAATTTTTGGCAATACAAGTGATATCATAGGTGGCAAACACTTCTTCTGCAAACAGGTGTTAGAGCACCTATAGTTTCATCCACTATGTTAAAAGAAACGGGTTAAATGTAAATCAAGCAGAGAGCTTGGTTTATGTTCATTACAACTTGCAATTGTTGTCCCATTACTGTGAGGAGGCAAAGAATAATAAAGACCTTAAGCTTTGGGACAAAAATCCAAAGGAGGCCAATTTGGAGGATGGAGAGTGTTGCATTTAGAGCAATTGGAGGATGCTCTTATCCAGGATGATGTTGATCAATATGAGACGAGATCCCCATCCGGTGCCATGGTCCCCATGTTCCATTCTTCAATAGTAGCAGCAAGGGCTTCATCTTCAATTCCACAACTTCCATGGCCACCATCTTCTTCACTTCCACCACGTGGAGGCTCGCATAGTCGTCTTGGTGCAAGGAGGAGAGATTAGTAGATATATTCACAGTTCACTATTTCTTTTGTCATAGTCTAGAATCTATAGATGATAGATTAGAGTGTTAGACTTTAGTGTTGTGAATTTGAACTTTTCAGCCTTCCTAGTTCAATGTGTAGTTGGTGGTGGCCAGGTGGCTATTTTGTAAACATTATTATTTGGTCATGGCTCATGCTGACAGTTGCTCACTTGCTAGATAAGTTATTTGAATGTTTTATGATTTTATCTTCTAAATGTCTACTTTCTATTATATGCTTAAAATGTTGATACTTTCTACCTTCTATTATTTGTGATATGCTTAAAAATTTGATGTATGCTTGTAATTGCTAGAATCTAGATGGTTGATGCTCGAATAATTAATTATCGATGTACAACGGATGCCATATTTATCTTGATTTATGTACAAATATGCATGTTTTCATATCTTATACAACTAAATTGGTATTTTGGATGTTTTTTTATATAAATGCAAATATATATATATATATATATATATATATATATATATATATATATATATATATATCGACGCTTACAAAGATTTTTGGAAAATCACACTTTTGACACTTCTCTTCCAAAAAACATCCTTGCTTTCTAATATTCCTAATTGGAAAATAACAGTAAATATAGAGTTATGAACTAGGAACAACAAGCAAAACATAAAATTAAGCACCCAAATTGGAACATTAGTAAATATGAGCAATATATATGAACCGCTTTATTAATATGGGGAAATCTGAGAACAATGGAACCCGGCTTGCCAAGCAAGCTATGCAAACCCCAGGTGAAATCTCGCTGACCCGACTGCTGAAATGGCTCGAAACTAATAATACGCACTGCCGAGAAAATCTCCTACAAATTGCCAGATGGAATTGTTCTGCTCAAAATAATGCCCGGAATGCTCTGAATTTGCAGTTGTGAGCTCCTCTCCTCAAACCCGAAAATACCGAGAAAATGTTTGGACTATCTCCAAGCCAAAAATTGAACCCACAAAGCGGTGCAAATTCCCCAGCTAACTAGCAATTCACCCTTCTAGAAGAATGAGGATTTTAGGCCTGAATATCAACCAGAAAATTCTATAAAATTAGCCTCGGACTCCTCTCACCAAACCCACAAAAACCCAGAAAGGGTTTGGGTTGAATCCATCGACCCCCAATGACCCCCAGCAAGTGCAAATCACCCAATTTGGCCAAAAAATGACCCACTGTACTGATACCGTTGAATTAGGCCCAAATCCACCCTTGGAAATCTATCCCAACTCTGGCTAGGTTCTCCACTGAGGAATACCTCCAATCTTCGACCCTGATCTCTCCTCAACCTCTATTCCTCCAGCATCTGCGCACCTGCATGGAGACCCCTGCACACTTCCAGAAATGTGGAATTTTGACCCCAAGAATTCCCTCAAAATCAACCCTACTAATCACGACAAAAATCTTCGGCTAAAATAAGGGAAAATACTTGCAAATCCTCTGGTGTTTTGCTCCTTCGTAACTGATCTCCCCACAAGCAATTTGAACCACCTCTACGCCCTGGAAGGAACACATAGCAGCTAAAGTAACCTGCAATTATGCCCAATGGAAACTCTGAGTTGAGCTCCCCCAAATTGCCTCACTAGGGAGACACTCGAAGTTCTCTGAAATGAGGATGGAATTCTCACTCGGAAATTCCTTGTGCTGAATAGCACGATTGTCTTGGCTAAGCAGCTCTAGAGAACTAATGTTAAATTGTCAAATGATCAAAGATACCAAATGGAGGCTTCCAAGCTCTATTTATAATTGTCGGCCCTCTCATTTTTCCTCGTAAGCCCCAATATCAAAAATTTCTCCCCTTCACCAAAATTGGGGATATTACAGTCATCCCCACCAAAAATTGCTTGTCCTTGAGCAATGCCTGAACAAGCACCCTCTTGATCAACTGACCCAAACAGTTACTGCAAACAATACTGGAGTCCCAAATGTGCCATTAAATCATCTATGCTCTCTGCATTATTCTACCATGGGGAAATCCCTCAATACTAGGATCCCAAGCCATTCTAATCAGCATGAAGCATCCCTAGCTCCAATCATTGTCCGGCTTGATATATGCACCACATGGCCTCTGCTTATCGCCACTAAGTAGAGCATCATGATAATGAAGGACTTTGTCCAACTCCCCATGTAGTTGCCCTACCGAGTAGTCCACCTAATACACTCCAGGAGTAAACTCCCGAAGATACAACCCAATCCCTATGTGGATGAAGTCTCTCCCGCATGAGCTTCCCCTGATATCCTCCTGCTGACCAACCTGCCATGTTGATGAAGTTCCCCATGTCATTAGCGAGTCACTAAAACCCAATGGAAGATCTGAATGATCTTCCCCTGTAGTAGCCAGCTCATCCCTAAAGGTCGTTGAGTTGTCAAGTATTGTGATGCCTAGATGCGATGTTAATCTCAGAAGGGTGCCACCATGTTGTCGCTGCGCCACTCTGATTCTAACAGGTTGTCCATCGAGTACACATTATATCCTCCTCCCCTAAAACCTGGTCAAAAAACATCGATGAAGGTCAAGACGATCCTACCTAGGTACCTGTATGATGTCAATATCTACCCTTCCATTGCTAATCCCGATCTTGAACTACCACTGGAAAAACATGCCTCTCCATTCAATGGAGGCCTTAGCGATCCCCCATGTGTCAACCCTAAAGTGAGTTAGATCACCCTCTACTCTGGTCCTACTCCCCACGAAATGGAGTGGCATGTCATCCAACTGAATCCCTGGATCCCATAACTAGATCTGTTGCGGCATAATCATAACGTCTACTGAAATCCACCTGCCCCACATCTCTACTCCTTGCATGCAATCGATATATAGGCTCCACACAACAAGAATCAATCTAGCGCATGCAAAACTGCCCTGCGCCTACCAAACCACATCGTGGGATCTGCTATCCTATCTCCTGAAAGTACACCTCGATACTGCCTGGAGACTAAACATCCACCCATAAGAAAGGTCAACCACCTGTTGTATATGCTCCTGTGACACCTCAGAGTGCCTCACCCAAAATGTATCACGCATCCCTTTCAGTGTGAACTCAAGGGTGGAACATACGCTACCTCCGCAACAATCCATGCACTCCCCAAACCTGTACCTATTAGTTCGTGCTCTGACCGAACTCCACCACTGAGAAGTCTCTTCCCTAGTGCGTTGAGTGCCATCCAATATCTCAGGTGAGCTCCCCGCACTTTGCTGCTCGTGCCTGGAGTATCAAAGGCAATAGCCAAATCATTTGTGCCTACAAGCAATGTAGAAGAGGGACAGACGTGTGAGTCCCTATGGATATCCTCAAATGTCACTCATTTGCGTCCCCATCGATCCTAGGTGAACTACACCCAAAGGTATGCCCAGTGTCCCTGTCCCTAAGTTGCTTTGGAGGCAACACTCTAAGATCTCGTTGTGCAGCAGCCCCTGCATACCACCGAGTATCCCTATACTCCTCGGCATGCCACTATACATTGTGGCCTATCCCTATACACCATTGGATACCCCCTGTACTATTGTACCGTCTTGTACCCTACCTGTGTCACTATACCAGACACTCCCATCATGTACTCAATGCGAAGTGAGTCGCTCCTCCTACTCCATAACACAAACCACCACACTATGGCACATCACCATGCATCTCCATGCCCACCTGCAAACCATTGTTCGACGTTGTACGCTCCTACACACCACTGGATGCCATGGCCTAAAGTTGAATAGTACGCATCAGCCCACATCCTACCTACATCACCACCTCCACCGTTGCATCACCATAACCTTTGATGCATGGATTTTCCCTCCAAATCCTCCCTGGGGGACCCACAAGGTGAATCTCCCTATGTACCAGTAGCAATGCACCCACTACTCTACTCCTCTGTGTCCCCTATGCCCCACATAACTGTAGAGAATCCCTAGCCCCATACAAGGCATTGTCCGGTACCCTGCCAATGCTACCTCTTCCAACAATCTCATGCCCGAGTGTGTTGATCATCCCATGACCACATGCATAACCAGCATACCAAAATGACCCATGGAGTCCCCTCACAAATTGACTAGCCACTGGTGCTAACTGAAAATCCCCTAGCGACTGGATGCACTCAACCGCTAGATCAACTATGCCACCAATGTCACAGTCAATCTGCGTATCAGGTAAATGGTATGTAGTCCCCCCTGGTTCCCAATGCCAACCTAGGCCTCCAGTATACCTGATGCCTAATCGCACCTACTAACCCTCACTCCAACCTATGACCAACTCCATATGCCTAGCCCACTCCCCCGGGTACCAACTCAGGATCTCTCGCCATCCAACCCCAAGGGAAGGATCGAAAGCATTTACTCCCGTACACAAAACTAGCCTGGAAACCCTAGAAACTGTCTTTATCTCAGAGGTGTCCTTTACGTACCTAGGCTCAAGAAGAATCTCATTTCATTTGCAACATTGCAGGATAAGGAGTTCGAGGTGACCTTTAGACAGGGTAGGGTTTTCATAAAACCCTCAGACTCCAAGGTGGCGAAGCAGATCGGGGTTAGACACAAGAGTATGTATGCCCTAACAAGAAGAAGGGGTCCAAGAAGGACCAAGTAGTAGCCTCTGCAAAGATTAATAGCCTTTGCAAAGATTAATGAGTTCTCCTCTCATTTTGAGGAGGAGTTTTCACTAATTGCTTGCATGTCAAGCTCAACGGCTACCAGTTTATGTTATGTGGACAACAGTGCATCCTCTCATATGACGGGAAACAAGAAGCATTTTAGCAAACTGTTAGAAAGGGACATGCAGTTCAACAATCAGATGGGAGATGATGGAAAGTACCAAGTTGAGGGTACTGGTACAGTTCAATTTTAAAGGGAGTCTGGAAACCCTCTTTATCTCAAAGATGTCCTTTACATACCTGGGCTCAAGAAGAATCTCATTTTGGTCAAAAGGGCAAGGTTTTCATAAAACCCTCAGACTCCAAGGTGGCGAAGTAGATCGGGGTTAGACACAAGAGTCTGTACAGATTGCAATTTCAGACAGTCGCAGCATTAACAAGCAGAGGGGGTCGTGACTCAAGCAGCAAGCTTGGAGAGTTATGGCATGGGCGCATGGGGCATCTGCACTATGGAGTGCTAAAGATTCTCAAGGAGATAGTGACAGGACTACCACAGTGCAGTGTGGATCAGTGTGAGATGTGCAAGGGTTGCACACTTGGCAAGTATGCCAAATCATCTTTTCCTAGTAGAGATAATAAGGCCAAGTGTATCTTAGACTTTGTTCATTCAAATGTTTGTGGTCCTTCCTCTATATCCATTAGAGGTTACAAGTATTATGTCACCTTTATAGATGATCACTCATGGAAGACATGGATATTTTTCATGAAAAAGAAGGATGGAGTCTTCTCGAAGTTTCTAGAGTTTAAGGCCTTGGTTGAGAACCAGACTAGCAAGAAAATTAAGGCGTCAAGGTCTGATAATGGTGGGGAGTACACCTCAAATGCATTCAAGGAGTTGTGTGCCAAGGAGAGCATCAGGAGGGAGTTGACTACACCATATAATCCTCAACAGAACGGGGTGGCAAAGCACAAGAACCGGGCCATAGTTGGCGCGTCCAAAGCCATGTTGCATGACCAGGGGCTACCCAAGTTTCTTTGGGTTGAGGTATGCAATACAGCAATTTCCTTGCAAAATCGGAGCCCACATAGAGTGTTGGGGCAAGTTACACCACAGGAGGCATTTACAAGGAAGAAATCGAATGTGACACATTTTCAGATATTCGAGAGCATTGCATACAGCCATGTTCCAGAGGAGAATAGGAAGAAGCTAGAGCCCACAGCAGAGAAAGGCATCTCCGTGGGCTACTGTGAGACATCCAAGGCGTACAGGGTGTATATTCCAACACACATGAAGACATTAATCAAGAGAGATGTGAAATTTGAGGAAGAAAGGGCTTTGAGTAAGTCCTTGGAGCGTGAATAGGCTACTGCACAGGAGGAGGAGGAGGAGCAAGTTCCGAAGCAAGAGGTTCAGTCAACACCTCAAACTACAGCTCAACATGTTGACGGGCAGGCCGAACAGTAGAAGGATGAGGAGGACACACAGTTGGAGGAGAGAGTGGAGCCCACTCAGACAGTGACTCCCAGCACATGGAGAAGAGCAAGATGGGCAGATTAGTTGATCCAAGAGGCGCATGAACGACTTGGTGTTCCTAATACATCAATCAGACAGAGCAGACAGCCATAGAGGTACACCATATATATATATATATATGGCGCATGTGACGGAGTTATTAGATGTCAAGCCTTCTAATTATCAGGAGACAACCACTCAGCAAGTGTGGAGAGATGCCATGGTGGAGGAGTATGCCTCCATCATGAAGAACGTTCTTTGGGAGGTGGTGTCGAGGCCAAAGGGAAAATCTGCGGTGGGCTCTCACTAGGTCTATAAGATCAAGCATGCGAATGATGGGAGCATCGAGAAATATAAGGCAAGACTCGTGGAAAAGGGGTTCTCGCAAGTAGAGGGGATTGATTGTGACGAGACCTTTTCCCTAGTGGCCAGATATTCGTCTGTCAGGGCTATTGCAGCACAAATGGGGTGGAGGATCCACCAAATGGACGTTAAAACATTGTTCCTCAATGGGGTTGTTGAGGAAGAGATTTATATTGAGCAACCGAAGGCATTTGATACATGCAGCGGGGAGATACACATTTGCAGACTCAAGAGTGCCTTGTATGGGCTCAAGCAGGCTCCACGAGCATGGTATGCTCGGCTTATGGACAGATAGTTACCTTCAGGGATTGGACTTCACCAAGAGTGAAGCAAACCCCAAGTTCTACTACATTGTTGTAGGAGGTGAGCCACTTATTCTGGTGCTATATGTGGACGATCTAATTTTGACAAGCGCAAATAAGCTCATCCAAGAGTGCAAGAGAGATCTTGAAGGCGAATTTGAGATGAAGGATATGGGGTTGATGCAATATTTCCTTGGGTTGGAGGTTTGGCAGGGTGATGGTGAGATTTTCTTATGGCAGGGAAAGTATGCCCTGAAGATTTTGAGCAGGTTTCACATGTAGGATTGCAGGCCCATGACCACGCCTCTAGTCACAAACTAGAGGAGCATAGATACATCCAAATCAGAGAGAGTAGATGCTTTAGTTTACCAATAGTTGATTAGGTTGCAAATGTATTTGGTGAACACATGGCCAGACATATGTTTTGCACTTAACTCCTTCAACAAGTTTTTGGTCGAGCCTATTAGAATGCACTGGGTTGCTGTTAAGCACGTGTTGAGATATCTCAGGGGGACAGTAGAGTACGGATTCTGGTATAGACAGGTTGATGGGTCGAGGCTTGAGGGCTTCATTGATGCAGATTGGGCAGGGAGCTCCATAGACAAGAAGAGCACATCAGTGTTCGATTAGTCGTTGTTTCCTAGTACAGCAGGAAGCAGAGATCAGTTGCATTGATTTCAGCCGAGGTCAAGCACATGGTTGCCAGCTTGGCAGGGTGCGAAGCTATTTGGTTGAGGAAGCTTCTTGTGGGCTTGTTTAGGACAAATTTGGAGCCCATCATGATCCATTGTGATAATTAGAGTTGCATCAGCCCTATAAGAATCCAATGTTTCATAATCGCTCAAAGCACATCAACATATGTTATCATCACATCAGGGATATTGTCCAGAGAGGTATAGTTTCACTCCAATATGTACCAACAAAGGAGCGGACATTCTGACCAAGGGTTTGCCAAGGAGCATATTTGTTACTTCTAAGAGAAGTGTTAGTTTTTGTAGCATCGGACGTGTTCTAGCCTTGAAAATTTGTGGAGAGGCTAGAATAAATGAGATCTCCAAAACCCAGAAATCGTTTCAGGAAATTCCACATAGAGATGACCTAATTATATTATTAATCAGTTTTTAATTATTTCCTAAGTCTAAACTTAGGGAATATGATTGATTAATCAAAATTAATTTAAGTCATGGTATGAATGTTCTAGAAAGTCACATGGATCGATTTCTAGTTAACCCTAGCCATTCATTAAGATCTAATCTTGGTCTCTGAAGTCTCAACGAAGGATTATAAGAAGAAGTCGATGGGGCTTGGAGAAATCACTTGAGAACTTGAGCAATTCGATTTTATTGGGAAATCGATTTCCAGAGTAGCAGCATTTTGTTGCCGAAAGTGATTCAGTGAGAGAGGGGCAAAGATAGTGAACTGGAGGAGGCATTCCAGATCCGGTGAGTACATTTGCAAAGAGGCAGAGAAGCCACAGTGAGGCTGACGCAGTGGCAGCGTAGTAGCTTCAATGGGCAATTCATATTTGCTGAAAGAGAAGCAGTGATTCAATGTCGAAGCTGGGCAGAGTTTCCAGAGGCCAGGAGGGTCAGTTTCTCAGACAGCAGCTGACCAAACAACTTGAGGTGACGCAGTGCCACGCTGGGTGACGCAGAGATTGCGCAAAGGCAGTTTGGACGACTCGATTTCAAGCTGAGGTCAGTGCTCGGATTCGCCTGTGAAGTGAGGAAATTCCTCACTAGATATTTTTGCCAGTTTTTCTCTGTAGGATTGCCAGTTTGTGCATCCTGTTGTACTCAGATATTTCACTACTACATAATAATAAAACCCTCAGCTGCTGCACCGAGTTTCTCGAGTTGGGTTTTTCCGGGGACATTGGTCCAAACATAACGGTGTTATTTTGTGTGTGTGCATATATTTCTTCCAGCATTATTATTTTCCGTAGTTTATTTCTATAGGTTGCAGTGTGATTAATTCAGTGTTTGCATAGAAGACAGCAAATAAATTGTTAAGAATTAATAGTTAGGAGAATTATTTCCAGTTGCTGCAATAGGATTCGTGGTTAGCCGAATTTTCACATGCTATCAGAGTGCAGATGACTAGCTGGAGAGCTCAGAAGCAGAGAAAGGAGGAGTTTTGCTGCTCAGCGTGAGCAGCAGTTCGAAACCCCCAAGGGTTGCGCAATTCCTTGGCCAAGAGGCAATATTTCTTTAGGAAAATTAGTTTCTCCAAGAGAGCGATAGAAAAACTTGATTTCTCCAGATCAAGAAATTCTAGAGACAGAGGGAGCAGCCAGAATTTTCTTGCAAAGCAGATCTCCAGTTGAACGCAGTAGTTTTGCAGCAGCAGAGCTAGCATCGGGAGGAAGAAGAGCACACAATAAGGGAAAATATTCCTCAGGGAACTTCTAGTCTCAAGAAGTCCAATTTCCCTTGCAGATCAACAGTCGTTGTGGGCAAAGTATCTCACTCCAAAAGGGAAGAGGAGATTTTCAACATTTTTTGTTGAGATGGCCATAGTCAGGCTGCGAGATCAAGACAGGTTGGATGGAGCTTCCAACTATGTGATCTGGAAGGTAAGGATTTCCTTCCTTCTAGATGAGTATGATCTCAAAGCATATATTGATAACGTGGTAGCTATCCCCATTGATCCAGATCAGTTGAAGCAGTACAAGAAGGAGATGGCAAAGGCAAAGAGATTGATCCTTGATGGAGTTCAGGATCATGTGGTATCTCACATAGTGGCCCTGGGAACGGCCAAAGAGATGTGGGACTCTATTTCCACGCTATACCAGGGATCTTCCGAGCAGCGGAAGATGTAGTTGGAAGAAAAGTTGAGATGCAATTGTATGCAGAAGAGGGAGCGCATAGATCCTTTCCTTACCAAGATTCAGCAAATCCGAGATGAGATGGTAGTTGTAGGGTCAGCCCCTCAACCCACAGAGCTAGTGCAAGTAGCTCTCAGCTCTGTCTCCGAGGAGTCACAGGTATTTGTTCAAAGTATTTTGGGCAGAAAAACCTTGCCAAGATGGGACAAAATTTGGGCAGACTTGCAACAACAGGAGTTGATGCGAGATCTGATGAAAAGCACCATCAGTGGCAGCAGCAGCAATAGTGGATCGAAGCAGGTAAAGGAAGAGGAGAATGTGGCCCTCGCATCGAAGGGTCCCAGTCAGGGACAGGAGGAGCAGCGTAGGAAGAAGAAGGACCTGTTGAAGGTCAAGTGCTTCAGGTGTGGCGAGCTAGGTCACTATAATTCTCAGTGTACTCTCAGGAAGAAGGGCAAGGAGGAGAAGCAGAACCAGCAGGAAGCTTCTGCTGAGAATGATAGGTTGTCCTCCAGGCTGGAGGAAGACTTCGCCATGATTGCAAACATCCATCCAGGAGTGAGGTGGGGTGACTTGGTTTGTAGCCCCAGAGTGCTACAGTTGAGCAGGATTCTTGAGGAGGTACACCTCTTGAATCAGTACCTGGCTACGGGAGCCCGCAGTATTCAATAGCAGGATGGACCAGTGACAGCTGGTGCAGTCAGATGCCAAAGTGACAGTTGCAGAGACTAGTTGCAGTCAGATGTTGAGGAGGGCAATGCAAAGTTGGCAGCAGTGCAATTGGCACATTGCAAAGTCACTAGCAGCGCAGGCCTTCAGTGACAACGCAGATACTTGTAGTAGTCAGGACTCGGGTGACAGATGCATCATACTAAACACACATGGTTCAGTATTTTGGATGTTTTCTGTTGTAGATGTTGCAATTGCAGTAGCAGCAGCAGATAAAACAGAGTTGCAGAGTAGATGCAATGTTGGCAGCAGTTCAACAAGGCCAGCAGCAGTGCAGATGCAGTGTTGGCAGCAGTTCAGCAAGGTCAGCAGCAGCACAGATGCAGCGCATATCAGAATTGCGCAGTGGTTGGTGGGCAGCAGTAGCCAGACATCAGCAGCGTGACAGGAGATGGTGCAAAAGCATAGTATTGCTCCAGACGTGCAGCAATACTAGAACACATTCCTCACTAAGAGGGAGTGTTATTTTTTGTAGCATTGGATGTGTTCTAGCCTTGAAAAAATTTTGGGAGGCTGGAATACATGAGATCTCCAAAACCCAGAAATCGTTTCTGGAAATTCCACCTAAAGACGACTTAATTAGATTATTAGTCAATTTTTAATTATTTCCTAAGTCTAAACTTACGGAATATGATTAATTAATCAAAATTAATTAAGTCATGGTGTGAATGTTCTTGAAAGTCACATGGATCGATTTCTAGTTAATCCTAGCCATTGATTAAGATCTAATCTTGGTCGTTGAAATCTCAACAAAGGATTATAAGAAGAATTCGATGGGGCTTGGAGAAATCACTTGAGAACTTGAGCAATTCGATTTTACTGGGAAATTGATTTCCATAGTAGCAGTGTTTTGTTGTCGGAAGTGATTTAGTGAGATCGAAGCAGTGAAAGAAGGGCAGAGATAGTGAAGTCGGAGGAGGCATTCCAGATGCGGTGAGTGCAATTGCATAGAGGCATAGAAGCCACAGTGAGGCTGACGCAGTGGCAGCGCAATAGCTTTAGTGGGCAATTCGTGTTTGCTGGAGGAGAAGCAGTGGTTCAGTGTCAGAAGCTGGGCAAAGTTTCCAGAGGCCAGGACGGTCAGTTTCTCAGACAACAGCAGACGAGACAGCTTGAGGTGATGCAGTTCCACGCTGGATGATGCAGAGACTACGTGAGGGTGACGCAGAGACTGCGCAGAGGCAGTTTGGATAGCTCCATTTC
This sequence comes from Pinus albicaulis, assembly GCA_034641835.2. NCBI lineage: Eukaryota > Viridiplantae > Streptophyta > Pinopsida > Pinales > Pinaceae > Pinus > Pinus albicaulis. The sequence continues at coordinate 797,832,630 of CM076572.1, read as the reverse complement.
GAACTGAGGTCAATGCTTGAATTCACCTGTGGAGAGAGCAAATTCCTCACTAGATATTTTTGCCAGTTTTTCTCTGTAAGATTGCCAGTTTGGGCATCCAGTTGTACTCAGATATTTCACTACTGTATAATAATAAAACCTTCAGCTATTGCACTGGTTTTCCCGAGTTGGGTTTTTCCATGGACATTGGTCCAAAAATAACAATTTTATTTTGTGTGTATGCATATATTTCTTCCAGTGTTATTTTCTTTTGCAATTTATTTGTGTAGGTTGCAGTGTGATTAATTCAATGTTTGCGTAGAAGATTGCAATAGGATTCAGGGTTAGTCGAATTTTCAAAAGAAATTGGGTGTAGTGCAGAACACCTTCCTCTCTAAGAGGGAGTGTTGATTAGAGTAGAGAAGTAAGGATTCTGCTTTCCTAAGTGCTAAGGCGATCAGAGGGACCCACAAAACAACCACTTCAGCATAATATTAATTTATTTAGCTATTTCCTAAAGTTGGACTTAGGAAAAATTAAAGATTCCTAAGTTAACTTATGATTTAATCTCAACCCTTCATCACGATCTAATCTCAACTGTTGAAAGTGACTTTAGGGTTTGGTTCAAAATTATAAGAGGAGATAGAGCGAGCACAGAGAGTGTGTGATTGGCTCTAGAAGGACGTTCGGGTTTGTAGTAGTCAGTGATCATATCAGCGACAGAGAGGCAGAAAAAAGGGGCCGAATAGCCTCAACCTATTCCAGGACTAGTGTGGTCGTATAATGCGCAGAAGGTGAAATCATCGCACTCGTACGATAACACGAGTGCCAGGGGTTAGCACGAGTGTGCAAGGGTTGTATCAGGTGTTGAAGTTGGATTTGTTGTAAAAGGGAGACATTCCCTTGCTATAAAAAATTCTAGAGTTTATTTTCTCAGCTAATAGAAAAACACACACAAAGTTGCAGGTTTTCCCCGGAGTTGGGGTTTTCTGGGTATATCTTGTGTTCTATGTGCAAGATGTGTTTGTCTTCTGATTTATTTAGTTTCCATTGTACATGCTAAGTTAGAAAACTCGGTGTATTTGCAATTTAAGTTTCAGTGCAACAGTTGTTTGCATTTATGGTTTTTACACTTAGAAAATTGTGAATCAGTTACTGGGTTTTAAGGAAATCTAACATGTTTTTTCATCATCTAGTTAAACATAGTTGTCGTGCTTGTCATAATTTTTTACTAAACTACTAAGCAATGTTTTAAAACTCAAATTCGACCTCGAAATCAACCGAGGATCAACTTAGACTCAACTCAAACTTGGCCATGATTGAGAGCAGTTTGAATTTAATGACTAGGTTTACTAAAAAATTCATAAGATATTTAAAATTTAATGCAAAAATACATTTTAAAGAAGGCCAAACCATTAAAGACAAAATATGCAAATTTTACTCATGTGTAATATCCCTAAGGAATTTTTACAGTAAATAACATGCATACATAGACATAAAAATGCACATAAACACAAACACACAATCGGAACACCAATGGCCACCAAAATTTGCGTTGCTGAGCCATTTTATTAATATAAAAGGATGTACAATACAGGTGTTGGAAGGAATGCACATGGGCTTACTCAAGGCAAGCTAGAGAAGCCCCAAATGAAATGTTGGACACCCTCTATCTCAGTGCTCTACGCAGTTGTAGCTTTGCACTAGAAATGCCCAGAAATGGTGTTGCTGCCGGAAATGATCTGCTGCTAGGGCCTACTACACTGCTCGAAAAATTCCAGGAAACTAATTTCGACCTCCCCTCAATAAACCCAAAATAACCCATGAAGGGTTTGGCCAAAGCTTGACCTCGGAAAATTGACCCTCTTGGGCTTGGGTGGCTCTATTAGTCAGAAAATCGACCCACCTGAAGAATCTGTTGTTGAATGCCACCAAAATGCCTGCAATCCCTGTTAGAAGGCTTCCCAAGCCTTCCCTCCAAGTTTCCTCCACAAACTCCCCTCACTCCTCAATCTCCCGGAGTGACTCCCTCAAGGACTGCACAACCCCTGCACCGCAGTAGCTTCCTCTACATTGTGGTACGGCCTCACTGTTGCTGAACTGATTCGGAACTAAGTGGGACTCCCTCCTTGGGCTAGCAGTCAAAGTTCACCGAAGCAAGGGCTGAGATCTCCGCTCGTAAATACCCGTGTGCTGACAGCACATGCAGACTTGGCTCACTGCTCACGCATGCGATGTCAAGAGACAAATTCTGAAGTAATGAATGAATGAGCAAATGAGTCTCACATGCCTCTTTTGTCCAAAGCCTCCCCAACATCCGTGTGGGCCCAACTCGTGCCTCCTACACCTAACTCCGTTCCAATGAGTGCGTAGCCCCTTTGTGGGCCGCAATTTGCTCCAAATGGCCCCCACCTTCCACTATAGCCGCAATTTTTATCCCCGGGCTAATGTTTTGGGGTGTGCTAATGATCAAGTCCAATGTGGGGTCCCCATACCCACTCTTCCCAAGTCAAAATCAAAGTAATGACAAAATTGGCAAAATTTAATATTTCTACTTAGCAGAATTGCTAAATAGGAATATTACATCATGTATAAATCATGTAAGGGAGAATATATCAAAATGGCACTGAGTGCAATACATATCAGAAATTCTTGTGCTAACAAGTGCAAAAGGTCTATTGTCTATTGGGTAGTTTCTCCTTCAAAGTCACTAAGATAATATACTACCAGATCCACTTATGGAGAATCCAAGATCTGTGTTTCATGGACTTGCATCTGGATCTGCTCTAGATATGTTTCCAATTCGGAAGCACCAAAGGATATGCTTGAAATCTGTTTTTGCCATTTGGCTTATTGATTTGACGGATCCTCCAAAAAAAAAGTATTCGTTAAGAAAGCATTAAGACATTAAATAATAAAAGCAAAGAGTGAGGCCCCTTCCACATCCCAAAACCCACAAATTTAAATTTCTCATAGCAATCTGCATTTATCAACTTGTGAGAACAACTTGGAGTAAAATCTATTCAAAATCCTTAATCTTATATGTTTCCGGTTCATGTTTTTTTGGAATAATTTTTAATATATTGGTTCCCCATATCCAAATCCCATACTTTTCAAAACTTTGGCATTTGTATCCATTTTCATGCAACTTAGATAGGACTGGGGTTTCAGAATGTTACTCTGAGCTTCCTTGACAATATGTTGAAACTCCTCACTGTCCACCAAGCACATTACAGCCCTGTGGAGCATCGACCACAGTTGGAGGTTTGCCGATTACATTGCTCAGTGGAGCTAATGGAGCAGAAACTCCACATTGTTATAGTGGCAGTGCCAGTTGAATGCACGATTACATTGCTCAGTGGAGCTAATGGAGCTGAAACTCCACATTGTTATAGTGGCAGTGACAGTTGAATACACAAACCTGACCAACATGGCCCCTCACAGGCACCAACCGGGTATAGAAATAAACCATCAAGTAAGCATGGAGCACCAAAAAGTGAGACTGACTGAAGTCGGTCCCCTCGAGTAATTTCAATCAATGATTTGTGTTACAACTTTGTTTGTTTAGTTCTACAGTTGTCTCTAGAGCCTAGTCCGCATTTCAGTCATGACATCCAGTTTACTTGCAGTATTGGGTTTTTTTGGGCCAGATGTTTCCTATCACTATGTGGAAAGCATGCCCTTTCCCAATCTGGGAATATTGATAATTATAAAGCAGTTTAGCTTTGCTTAAGCATGCCCTTTCGCAATCTGGAAATATTAGTAATTACAATGCAGTTTAGCTTTCCCAATCTGGGAATATTGGTAATTACAAAGCAGTTTAGGTTGCTTAAGCATGCCCTTTTGCAATCTGGTAATATTAGTAATTACAATGCAGTTTAGCTGGCTTAAAAAACTTTGAGGAAAATCCCTTCAGCTAAGAAGTCGTGGGTGAGGATATGCCTATGATGGGCGAAACAGGTTTTTTTGGGGATTTGAGCCTTGGTGGGGGTATGAAACACCCCCGCTTAACCATGTAGCCAAGACCCCGTTAACTGCAGCTCTGGTTTATGTTAAAGTAGTCGATACATTATGTAATGTTTGGCCTCAGCATGTTCTCGGCTAACAGTTCAATCAGTAAGCAGTACAGAGGAGCCTCGGGCTCCCCTTCATCTGGTTTGAATCAGTCATGATCGAGTCTGTGATGCTCCAGACCTGAGAAGTATTCCAACGGAGACATGTTGTACAATTACAGTATTTTAAATGTGAATATAATATAAAAATGCAATTTTTCTCCACCAAAAAGATATGATGCGTCATATTTGTGTTTTAATCCCTTGTTAGTACTTGAACATGTTGATTTATAACCATAAAGTCATATAACAGTTCCAATCCATCATAATCCTTTTAAATACAACGACTGAAAACTGAGCATATATCACACTGCAAGACCTGTGTTCAGACCAAATTCAAAAATTTTCGGCTATAAATATACATAAATTCAGAAATAAAACTAGGGATTCACAAAGATTTCATTTTGTTTTTGACGAAATAGAATGAATAGAATAAGAGAACTGGTCATTCGGGATGCCCCTTTTCCGTAGCTATGAGCAATCTTGCTTCAAGAGAGTCGATCAACTGGGCTAATGTTATTCTGAGAGGTTCAAAGACCACATAAGAAAGAAAATGCCAAACTCTGGTTCGATGGTATGTTATCCGTCAATTTTAATACAATGAATATATAATTGTGGATCTGATGGATGGAAATCTAATATGAAGCGTAGTGGAATGATATGAACTTCACCTCGCCTCGAGCAATGGAGAAGAGAGCATGTGGCGTATTTTTATAGTGGGGCAGTTGAGTATAACGTCCATCATCAACTGAGAGTAAGCAAGTGAAAGACATTCAACATCACTTTCAAAGAATAACAGAGAGAGTTAGAATATAAATGACCTGTAAAATAGAAATACCTTGAAATCTGGTTCTCACAACATCGAGGGGGTGAAGAGCAGCAACAGTGGTGAATCCAGCGACTGCCCCTGCCGTTGCATTCTCCCACTGCCATTGCATCCTTCTTCCTCTTTCCTGCTCGTCTATTGGGCGAGCAACCCATTCAAAGCAGACATTACTGTCCTTGTGTTAATAAGCAGCCAAGCTAACTCGGGTCGGTTATAATATTCGAACGTCAGAAATACTCATACTGTCATCATATATTATATTCAGGGTAATTCTATGTTCTGGGACCTATTCCCAATATTATAGGTAGTTTTTTTTCACATGTAAATTTACATCGTTTAAAATATAAATAAATAAAATTTAATCTTTGTGTGAATTTTATTTGTATATTTTTATCAAATTTGGTAAATGATATATTTTACAAATATGTGTGAAATCAAAATATAAAAGATTTTTTAAATAATATTAAAATAGATTTGGAGTCATAAACAATAATAAAGTAAACTATCAAACAGAATAAATTAGAAATCAAAATAAATAAAATAAAATAAAAAATTATTTAAATAATATTAAATTAAATTGAAGCATGTTTCATGTTGGATGGAATGAATGATGTTTATTTTAACTTTTACAAGACTAAAAATAGTCCATGGGACCACCAACTTCCTTGTTTTTTGCCTTCTGTAATTCAATCTTTTTCTTACTCAAATTGATGATGAGCAAACCCAAACTTCTAATAGTTCCATCACTGAAAAGACAATGCCACGGATTTGATGTTAACATACTGCGGTAACTGTCCCTGATGTCTCTGAAAGCGTCACATTCCAAAATGAAATGTTTTTCTAATTCCGATGCCACCATAAGTGCAAAAAGTACATACTCTTTCTTTCCAAGCTTCTTTAGGTCTCTTCCATCGTCCTGTTTCACACCAAAGTTGATGTGATTTAGTTCTTAATTGAGCAATAAGAACCTTTGCCCGCCATGGAATGCTAGCTCCAATGTATTCTTTTTGTTGGAGATCACAAGTGGGTTGAATTCCTAAACATAATACTTCTTCTTTCTACCCAACTCTTTTCCCCATATACCCTTATGGAACTTCTCCAGCACAAAATTCTTTATCTCCTTACTATTTGTGGGACATGCATTTAGGTAAATATTCCATTTTTGCATCCATTTGTTGTTTTGTCTCATCCATGATTTCTTTCTTTCACTCATACCTTCATTGAAGATAACTTTCGGCCATCTACCTCCTCCCATTTGCTCCATTCTCTTTAGGTACCTTATAAGGCGCACCATGGCAATTGCTTCGATGGGAGCTGCCCCTGTTTCACTCAGCATTATCTCATAGGGAACTGAACTTTTTATTTTGAACTTGCTCATGGTCAAGCGTTTTTGAATTTTTTCAATTTGTTTCCATTTTGAAACAAAGATGTTGCTAGCCCACAATTCACACCCATATAATATCACTCGACACACTAGGAGTCCAAAAAGTACTTTGATTGTGTTCCAATCCCATAACTCTGCCTCTCTACATTTATTTTGAAAAGCATATAATGCTTTCCCGCCTCCTAAAATTATTTTCTTTCTACAATCCTCCCAATTAAGCTTGTTGTTGAAATCGATCTCGAGGTACTTGTATTCACTTACTTCTTCAAGAATGTTGCCTTCAAAGAAGAACGTATGTTGGCTTTGCTTCCTTTTATTAGACAAAATCATTATTTTGGTCTTACTTGTATTGACTTGCATCCCCATTGCTTTACCAAAATGCTCAAGGGCATATAGGTGCACTGCAATCCATGGGCCAATTTAGCAATCAGCACAAGATCATCGGCATATAGAAGAAGCTTTATCACAAACTCACCCAATCGAACACCATCCCCACCTTGCAAATTTAGCCACTCTTCCAGTTTGTCAATATATAAACCAAAAAGGGTAGGGGATAAAGGGCAACCTTGCTTGACTCCGATGTCACTTCTAAAACTTTCTAAAATTCCTGTTGAAGTTATAATTTTGACTTTCACCTCTTAATAAAGCCTATGGATTGATGGTGAAAGCTCTAGGCATGTATGTATATATAATTTTTTATATTTTAATTGGGAAAAAAATAAAAATAAAGTAAACAATGAAAGAGAATAAATCACCCAATAAATTAAAAAATAAAATAAATAAAATAAAAATAAAAATAAAAATGTTTTCATGTCTTATATTATTTATATGTTAAATATATATTATTATAAAATGTTTATCAATTTTTAAATATTGTTGGGGTTTATATTTGTTGATCATTTTTCATTCCTGAGTGTGTTATATGTTGTTGGTGTTGCATAAATGTGAGTGAGTATTATTGGTATGAATAAGACATTAATGTGGGATACCAAAATGTTAAGGTGAGTGGGCACATGGCATTGGTGTGTGCATTTACAAGGTGTTGAAATGTGTGTACAATGGAACTTGGAACTTGGTGTGTACAAGTAGGATTCAATGCCCCAGAGGTTGTAGGTGTTTTGTAGGTGTTTGCCAATAATTTTACTTTTTGGACCTTAATGTCTACTTCAAGCACATATTTTCATAATTTAGACTTTTGCGATTATTTTTGTGTAGAATTTGTTTTTGGATCCATCACATAAGTATTGATAGTTTTTATCGATGTTTTGAACCATCATATGTAGTTCATCATTAGGATTTTAAATGGTATTGAAATGGTCAAGATGGGAGAGATTTGAATTGGAGAATGGTCACTTCTTGGTGCGCACAAGGCTAGACATCAAAAACTAGTCACTACACTAGCAGTAAAAGTAATCATTGGGGCAATTGAAGGTAATGGTCAAAGATGTGAGTCAAGTATAGCAGTACTTGAGTCACTAAACTAGGAGTTAAGGTAGTCATGGGAGCAATAAAGGTAGTGATCAAACATGTGAGTCCAGTATACACTACTTGTGCACTCATAGGTAGACCAAAGCCCACCTCCATGTTCTTCTCGGAACTTATCAAAATTTCAAGGATTATTCCATGACCAATTGGAAAAATCTTTATGCTTGTATTGAAAAAGTGTAAATTCCATATTTATGTTCCGTATGTAAACGTGAATATTGGGTCACATTAATGTGGAGTTGGGTTTTAAAGATTACTTCATGAACAATTGGAAAAAAAATTATGCTTGCATAAGAAAAGTGGAGTTCAGATCTCCCTTCCCTATGTAAATGTGGATATTTATATCACATTAATGTGAATTTGGTTCATAGCTCCTCATAAATCATTCAGAAGATCTTATACATTCCAAATAGAACTTAGAATAAAATGGCACTATTGTATTTCTTAGAGCACAAAGATATTATTACACTCCAAACATAGAATAAATTGGCAGTATTCCATTTAAGCACAAAGAGAGCATTGCCATAGTTAGTCATAGTTATTCATCTTTGTCAAGATAATGGAATGATGAATTCATCATATTCTCTTTCATTATCTCTAAATTTGAAAAGCCTTCTAAACCTAGCAACAAGGGTTCAAAGTTAATTAATTATCAACCCAATGTTTATTATAATGGTTGGGGCCAACCCCCAAGGACCACAATGATTCGTCCCCTAAAGTTGCATCGATCATAACCACAGCCTAGTTAGGTTGTAGGAGTCGTGTTGTTATCGATATATTAGTTGATAGACCATTTTCTCTATGTTGTTTTACTCGTTAAATTGTATGTTTTACTGCAATTATGTTTTACAAGTGAATTATAAAGTAATGGGTGTTTTTTGGTTTCTAGACTTATTTGATTTCACCTTTAACTAGTGCTTACAGTAATAGCATTTACAATACAATATTTTTTATTGTTAAAAATACACTCATAATGGAAAAACAAAAAACAAAACAAAACAAAAACAAAAAACATTTTATCAAACTTTCTTATACATCATTAAGAATTGTCCTTTAGCAAGGGGTTAAATTACGACAAGGGATAATATTTGGTCTCAACATGGAATAAAGGGTAAAGGCCACTTGAAGGCACAAAAACTCACTACTATGGCCTTAACAATGACAATGTTCTATACTAGCCTTCCTGTCAATACTATCTAAGCTGGAATCACTTTATGGTCCTTGAGTACGACCTTAAACTACTCATAATTCTCGAAGAGCTCATCTTTCTCAAAAGTAAAGAAATAGGTCAATGACCCAAGACCTAATGGTATGTATCAAGGGTGGAAATCTACCAATTAATGAACAATAAGTGAGTTATTTTAGGTAGTAAGATTTTGTTTATACATAGTAATGTTGATATATATTAAACTCGATAGATTGTATCAATAAATACTAAGCCAATAACCTTCAATAATATCAACTTTAAAGAAAAAATAATTATACCAACTAGATATTTATATTTTTTCTTATTTCCAAATTTGTACATGCATGTAGCTCCTTAGGATGTAGATCAATTGGTGATAGAGTGTAATGTTAAGGCACTCATTATAATGTCGCTAATTTAAACCTTGCTTATCATAGTATCGCTAATTTAAACCTTGCCCATCTTGTATGTCATGCTTAAAGGGTGTACAGTGCCCCTAGACTTTACAGTGATAATAGTTGGAATTAACCTTGTATCATACAAATACAAATCCAACTTAATTATCAATTTCTTTAAAAAAACAAAAATAAAAAAAATAAAAAATAAATTATTATACATATATAAAAACATTAAAATAATAAATCTGACATTATAATTCAAATTAATATAAATATACGTTACTTAAAATTCATATGCATAAATATAAATTATACTTACTCGACCTCACTTATAATTCATATACATAAATATAAATATGAAGTATACTTGCTTTACATTGCTTACACGTACAAAGCATTACAAATCTTTTTATAACTTAAACAAAATTTTCCTCCATGCGTTGCGTCTTTACCAAAGGGATGTTATTTCTCTCTTGAATGGTTCAGCTCTCCACCAAGAATATAATTTAAATTATCATAATACACAAATTAAACTATATTATTAATTTGTATCGTTTAATATTACATGGTTAATATGTCAAAGGGGGAGATGAGATGATAAATCCTCACTACTAGTGAGAATGATAAGTCACTTTCGTGTTTTTGGAAGTGATGCTTGGGCCCATATTCTAGATGCGAAACATAAAGCCTTAGAACCTAAGAGTGAAAAATGCATTTTTGTTGGATATTCTGAAGATGTCAAAATATATAGACTTCTTCAACCAAAATCCAAAAATATAATCATTAGAAGAGATGTAAAATTTGATGAAAATATATTGGCTTGCGACCCTAGTTCAGCGGGTGTGCCACCTTTGGCCTGCAAGCCTGATTCGGCATATGTGTCACCTCTCTCTCTCTCTTCTATTTTTAATAGCATTCCTTCTAGTTCAGATGATGACAGCGAGGATGAAAATCCTCCTCCACCTCTTGAAATTGTTCCTTTTACTCCATCGCTTCCAAGATGGGTTCGCTCTACTCGGGATGCAGTAGGTTCTCTTGCAGGTGACCCTATTGATCGATGGCGTACACGTTCTCAGTTCAAAAGAGCCTCTTCCTTATTGGCTCAAGTTCCAAAAAATCCTGATCCATAAACCTTTGAAGAAGCCTCCGGCCATCCAGCTTGGGATGAAGCTATGAATGAAGAATATCGTTCCTTATTGGCAAATGATACTTGGGATATTGTTCCTCTTCCAAAAGGAAGAAAACTTGTCAAATGCAGATGGGCTTACAAAACAAAGTTTGGACCAAATGGAAAAGTGGATAGACATAAAACTCGTCTTGTCGCTAAAGGATTTTCACAAGTTGAAGGCATTGACTATACTGAAACCTTCTCCCTTGTTGCCAAAATGAATTCTATCTGCCTTGTTCTTTCCCTCACTGCCTCCTTTAAATGGGAAGTCCATCATATGGATGTTAAATCTGCCTTCTTACATGGAGATTTACATGAAGAAATCTACATGGAACAACCCCCTGGCTTTATCCAAAATGACTCTAGCCTTGTTTGTTGCCTTAGGAAGTCTCTCTATGGTCTCAAACAAGCTCCTCGGGCTTGGTATGCCGAAATGGATAGATGTATGTTAGATAATGGCTTTTCTAGGTGTCATTCTGACAACATCGTCTACACCAAGAAAGTGGGTAAGTCCTTCACCATCCTTGTTCTTTGTGTTGATGACCTTATCCTTACTGGTAGTGATCCAAACCATATAAACCATGTGAATTATAGCCTCAAAAAGAAGTTTGAAATGGCAGACTTAGGACGCTTGCATTATTTCCTTGCTCTACAAGTCTTGCAATCCAAAGAAGGCATTACCCTCTCTCAGTCCAAGTATATTGCTTGTGCTCTATGGAAGATTGTAAGCCAGCCCCTTCTCCCTTTCAGTTTGGAGTCAAGCTTTCAGTCACTTGTACTACTCCTAAAGTTGATGCTACCTTATACCGTCAACTTGTTGGTAAAATTTTGTATCTAACCCATAACCGTCCTGACCTTTCCTTTGCCATTGGTCTTGTCGCTCAGTTTATGCACCAAACCCATGAAAGTCACTGGAAAGCAGCTAAAAGAATACTTCGATATATTCGAGGTACAATTCAGTTCGGGATTCATTACAGTGCAGGAGCATCTCCATTGTTGATTGGTTTCACTGATTTTGATTGGGATGGTGACCCTGATGATCGAAAGTCTACTGCAGGATATGTATTCACTTTTGGTTAAGGACCTATTACTTGGTCTTGTAAGAAACAAAGTGCCATCTCTCTTTCTTCAACAGAAGCATAGTATCATGGTGCATTTGAAGCCAGCAAGGAAGCCATGTGGATTCGTCAGATCCTATCTGAATTTGGTCTTCATCAACAGCATCCAACTACACTTTGGTCTGATAATCAGAGTGCCATTCAACTATGTAAAGATCCAGTTCAACATCAGTGTGTGAAACACATTGAACTCCACATACACTTCATCAGAAAGCTAATTCATGATCGTGTTCTTGAGGTGTAGTATTGTCCAACCACTGATCAAGTAGTCGATATCTTTACGAAGGCTCTCACATAAGCGAAGTTTACCAAACTTCGATCCATGCTTGGCGTTCAAGAAAGTTGTCATTAAGGGGGATAGGCTCTAATGCCTCCTTCCTTCTCCTATTGTGTCACTTTTGTAAATCCTTCAATCCTATCCCAATTTTTTCTTAAGGGGGGATGTTACACATAGGAAATAGGCTCCTTTTGTGTCACCTTTCTAAATCCTTTAATCCTATCCCAAGTTGTTCTTAAGGGGGGATGTTAGGATATTCTGACACATAGGAAATAGTTAAGAATAACTTAGTCTAGTGTAGAGTTAGGTAAAGTGTGTTTCTTTACCATGTACATTTGTAACTTATAATCTGACGCTCACGATTTATAGTGATTTGACGGTTATCTCTCTCCTCGGTATTAACGACACTTGATCCGTGGCTTAACACTCGATTGGTCCATGATCTCTATTTAAAGAGCTTGGAGGGTCCTTTGTCTGGTAACCGTTTATGAGAGAAACATATGTAACTTTTCTTTTTATATTAATAAATTACCTGAAGTGGCCGTGTTGGCTTAGGCCGTGGATTGTTTCCCTCTTTGAGGGTTTTAACCACGTGATTATACTGGTGTACTGATTTGTGATTTGTTTGTGAGCGGTGACCTTTGGTTCTTGATCTACGGAACTTACCCTGTAAATTCCTACAAATTTGGATGCTTTTTTTTAATTCTCTTCATTAATCTCCCACTCTCAACTATGATTTTTCTAATTATCTTCATTAATCTCCCACTCTCAATTATTACCAATAGAATGAAAGTTCATGAGGCAAGGTTTGGTGTTCCTAAAAACATTAGTGTCAACATTATCCACTCATTCATAGGGATTTGGAGAGATGGAAGGCTCATTTCAAAGTAGAGTTAGCCTAAATAATACCATAACATGTGTAAAGTAGTTTCCTCATTGTAATAGAAGATAAATATATTTACATGTGGCAAAAGAAATTTACAAAGGAGATTAGTTAGATTTAGCCAAGGGATAAAGCCATAACATGTGTAAAGTAGTTTCCTCATTGTAATAGAGATAACTATATTTACATGTGGCAAAAGCAATTTACAAAGGAGTCATTGCAATTTAAGTTTATATATATGTGAATTTGAATGAGACATTTGTTATAATTTTTGTTTATATGTGAATTTGAATGAGGCATTTGTTATAATTTTTTTTTTTTAATTGAGTAGAAAATTTTAGATCAAAATGTTGGGTGGATATTTCATTCATGTAATATTCCCAATTAGCGATGACTAATTGGAATATTCGATTTTGGTCAATTTTGCCTTATGTAGTTAGATTATAAATAAAAGTGAGTAGAGGGGGACATAACTCACTCTAAAAATAAAGTACACTCCCTAGTAGACACAACATTGTAACTTAAGTGAGCCAAGGGGGCCAAGAGACCACGTAGAGAGGGGGCCACGTAGACCACATGGAGGGACTGCGCAGGCCAAGTTGAGCACGTGGAAAAGGGAGGCTACATTGGAGGAGGTGGGCCTTAGGGTTTGAGAGAGGCCAATGCTATATAGAGAGGAGAGCCTCCTCATTTTGGTAATTCAATGTTTATGATATTGAGGTGGTCACTTCCACTTCTTGAGCACGCTGGTTGTTTAGCTAGTCTGCAGCATTGTTTAGTGCACCGAGTGTCTCCGTTCAGAGATCTCACCCTCAGCCCCAGGGGACTTCGAGTGCCTACTCGGGTGAGGTTTTCCCATTAATATTTTGTAGGAGGTTTGGTGTTTGGATTTTGTTGAGGAGCAGTGTATTCATAGACTGCGCAATCCTGAGAGGGAGGACGCAGTCCATTTCTTGGGAGCTCCAGATTGGGTGTCTTTTGGAGGTTTCGAGCTTTGAGACTGAGAAAGGGGCCAGCCCTTGCCTACTTGAGGATTTTGGCAGAGTTTGAGGCAGTATTTTGGTGGATTCCCTTCAGTGTCAACGCATAGCCTTGGAGGATAGCGTAGATCCTCAAGGGGGTGATTTTCGGGGGTCGGCCATTCCAGAAACGCTCTCTGGGATTTTTTGGGTTTGGTGAGTAGAGGCTGATTCCAGAGTTTTTTCTTATTCCGAGTAGGGGAGCAGCCCCAGATACTCATCTTGTTCCAGCAGTAGCAGCTACACGGCAGTTTTCCAGCAGCTAGGACACAGATCAGAGAACAGCCATTCCATCAACATTTTGAGAATATTTCTTCACTTGCCTTGTGCAAGTCTAGGTGCCATCACTCTGATCACCTATTGTACTCACTTATATTTCTCAGCATAATAAAATGGCTCAGCTTTCTCTTTACATTTATTGAGTATCTGTTACATGTTCTATATATATGCTATTGTATGCTTGCACTACTGTTATTTTTCTCCTCGAGCATTCCAGTTCTATACCACTTGGTGTGTTTTTCCCCATACTCTTAGACAGAGTCTGGAAAGGGCCAAATAGACTCCAGATCTCACCCTCTTTCAGAGGTGAAATATCTGGTAAATGCCTTCCCAGTCCATCTCTGGTTGGAGTTTGCTTGTGTTTTGGAGATATCCCTGAACGAGAATATTACAGTGGTATCAGAGCATAGATTTGGCTCAGCCTATGGAGCTAGTTGTCTATGACACCAGGGGAGAAACCCTACATTTTCTACAGAGGTAGGAAGTACAGAGATATTGAGCGTAGGTTGGAGAACACCTACGGAGAGGGGGACTGCGTTCGGGTGGTGGACGCAGAACAGGAGGGGCTTGTGGTAGACGCAGAGCAGGGAGAGCCAATGCCAGATGATAGCGATGTAAAACAGTTTGGGGAAGCACTCCTCAGATCAGTGCAGGATCTAGCGAGGCAGATCGAGGTGATGGGTCAGAGATTCACTGTTGTGGATGCTAGACAGCGTGAAACCCCGAGGGGTTTCCAAGTTGGTGAGGGGTCGGGCACATCCCACCATTTGCAGGAGCAGGTTGCCACTCCACACCAGGCATCACATGCCCCCACTCGTTCCACTATGCCCACTTTTCTGGGTGCAGACACTAGGGCAGGAGCACAGTAGGAGCCAGAGCCTCGCCACATGGGTGATTATTTTGCTGAGTACTAGGCATATGGACAGGAGTTCAGGGATGCCCTTTCATTCTGAGATTTTGTTAAGCTCCAGTGGGACAACAGACCTCACGACCATCACAGAGGGCACCGGCATTATCATGATGGAGACACCCAGCATACAGCGAGCCGATTCCATTTTCCTACATTTTATGGTTCATCAAACAGTTCGGCAAAGTCTTGGGTGGAGAAGCTGGACATATATTTCCAGCTCAACCAGATGGCAGAGATGGAGGCCATCAAGGTGGCCACACTACATTTGGATGGTGAGGCTCAAGACTGGTGGTTCCATGGGATGGTTACACTCAGGCATTCCACTGTGACTACCTATGCCGAGTTCACTCAGAGGTTGATAGAGAGGTTTGACCGGAGGGATTCGGAGGAGCATTTTGTTGAGCTGACGAGGCTCAAACAGACCGGGAGCTCGGAGACGTATATTGCATATTTCCTGAGGATTTCAGTGATGGTGTCAGATCTATCCGCAACACGGATGATCTACATGTTTGTTGAGGGGTTAGCAGAGCCACTTCGGGGTCTAGTCAGATCCACTAGACCGACCACACTCCAGGATGCCATTGGCAGGACCCGAGATTTGGAGAATGCCTTACCCAGGACCAAGACACCTTACCCCCAGAGACAGGCTTTCCAACCAAAGGGGAAGGATGTGAGGATTCTGCCTCCGAAGGGGAATCAGGGTAGGGTATATCTAGATGATGATGCCAGGAGGGAGTTGAAGAAGAAGAGGTTGTGCTTTACCTGTCAGGAGCCGTGGGCACTAGGACATAGATGTGCTACGGGCAAAGCACATTTTATCGAGGTCTTCTCCAAGAGAAGTGGGGAAGAGGATGAGTATGAGGATGGAGAAGCAGGAGACAGTCAGACAGCACAGGACCATTTGCCACCTCCACCTCCAGGAGCAGGAGGTGCAGCTTTCGCACCCACAGGGGGGACCCTTGGAGCATTGCGAGGAGTACCCAAGTATTTGACGCTGCGTATCCGAGGGACAGTACGTGGGTAGCGAGTTTCAGTTTTGGTAGACAGTGGGGCAACCCACAACTTCATCGATGTACAGATGGTTGAGCAGAGAGGCATACCGACAGAGAGCTTCGATGGATTTTCAGTGTTGGTCCCAGGAGATCAAACGATGCAGTGTGCCAGATATGTTCTAGAGCTGGCTGTGACGATGGGTACCTACACAGTGATCGACCACTTTTTCGTGGTCAACATACTAGATACCCATGTGGTACTGGGTGTACAGTGGCTGATTACTCTAGGGAAGGTCACCACAGATTGGGAGGCCTTGGAGATGGAGTGGGATGATAAGAAGACCGGTAAGCATGAGAAGATACGTGGGATGCACACTTACCCACCCCAGACTGTTTCAGCTCACCAGATGGAGGCAGACTTCCGGAAAGGAGACATAGAATGGGCAGTTGAGTTGCGGGCATCAGAGGCAGGGACTACCGGGTAGACAGTTCATCCGGATATACAGGCCATCCTTAACAGGTATGATACGGTATTCGGAGAGATACCGCCAGGACAGCCACCAGATTGGGGGTTTGAGCACACTATTGAGCTAGAGCAGGGCATCTAGGCCGTTATTACCACACCCTATAGGCACCCCAAGGCCTATTAGGATGAGATTGAGCAGGCCATATAGGAGTTGCTGGCTCTTGGACATATTCAGCCTAGCACCAATCCTTTTGCTTCTTCGGTGGTGTTGGTGAAGAAGAAGGACGACACATTGAGAATGTGCATTGATTACAGGGCCCTGAATAAGAAGACCATGAAGAATAGGTACCCCATATCGCAGATTGATGAGCTGATGGATGAGTTGAGAGGAGCACAGTTCTTCTCAAAGATCGATTTGAGATCTAGGTACCACTAGATTCGCGTGAGGGAACGGGACATTCCCAAGACTGCTTTCAGGTCCATTACGGCCACTTTGATTTCTTGGTTATGCCTTTTGTGCTAACCAATGCCCCAGCTACTTTCTAGTCATGCATGAACCATATCTTCCGTAGTCATCTAAGGAAGTTTGTGTTGGTCTTTTTCGATGATATACTGATTTACAGCAGGACTTGGGAGGAGTATCTCCAGCATATAGAGGCAGTACTGCATATCTTGGAGGAGCAACAGTTTTATGCTAAGCTCTCCAAGTGTGAGTTTGGGTTGACGGAGATGTTGTATTTGGGACACATCATAGGAGTGGACGGAGTGAGGGTCCACGAGGAGAAGATCAGGGCCATCAGAGATTGGCCAGAGCCGAGAAACGTGACAGAATTTCGAGGATTTGTTGGTATCTGCACTTATTACAGGAAGTTTGTCAAGAGTTTCTCTCAGCTTGCTGCACCCCTTACAGATTTGACAAAGAAAGGGGCATTCAGTTGGTCAGATACTGCGCAGCGAGCCTTTGACAGGCTCAAGGAGGTTATGAGCAGCTGCCTAGTGCTTGCATTGCCAGATTTTATGTAGCCTTTTGTTTTGGAGTGTGATGCATCGAAAGAGGGGATTGGCGTAGTTTTGATGCAGGGAGGCCACCCTATAGCCTATGAGAGCCGGAAGCTCCTTCCTCATGAGAGGTTGTATCCTATATACGACAAGGAGATGCTAGACATTATGCATGCATTGGCCAAATTCCAGCAGTACTTGGTGGGTAACAAGTTCAGGGTGAGGACTGATCACAACAGCCTCAGGTTCTTTTTGGAGTAGAAACAGCTACAGGAGAGGCAACAAAAGTGGATCAGCAAGATCCAGGCTTATGACTTTGACATTGAGTATGTCAAGGGGAAGAACAACGTGGTAGCTGATGCACTTTCACGTAGACCAGCCACGTTGTCTCTGATGAGTTTGGATACAGATTGGAGGGCTCGACTCTTGGTGGAGTACTCCAAGGACAGATTTTCCTGTGAGGTCCTGGATGGTCAGGTGACAAATGACAGATACAGGGTGATAGATGAGATAATCTACTATAGAGATAGGATATTCTTGACTGAGGGCTCCCAGCTCAAGAAGAAGATACTTCAGGCGTCACATGACTCACCATTGTTTGGCCATCAGGGGTTTACCAAAACCTACCGGGCCATCAGAGAGAGGTTCTCATGGAAGGGCCTCAAGGAGGACGTGCTCCAGCATATCAGGGAGTGCGAGGTTTGCTAGAGAAACAAGGGAGAGATGAACCATCCTGCAGGTTTGTTGCAGCCTCTTCCCATTCTGGAGGGGAAATGGGAGAGCATTTCGATGGATTTCAACACAGGGTTTCCCACGGTGTAGGGTATATACGTCGTCATTGATCGGCTGATGAAGTACGCACACTTTTTCACCATATATGCACACTATCCAGCAACACAGGTGGCAGAGCTTTTCTTCAGAGAGATCTTCAGGTTACATGGTCTTTCCAAGACCATCATCAGTGACAGGGACAACCGCTTTATGGGGGGATTCTGGCAGGAGATTTTCCGGCTGGTGGGGACAGAGTTGACACTGAGCACCAGCTACCACCCACAGACAAACGGGCAGACAAAGATAGTTAACAAGTGGCTGGAGGGCTACTTGCGTAACTATGTTAGTGGGCAGCAGAGAGCGTGGCTGAAGTGGCTGCATCTAGGGGAGTACTGCTACAACAACACACATCACATGTCCATCGATATGTCTCCATTCTATGCTGTGTATGGATACCATTCTTTATCTTTTGCTGATGTGATGTTTGGTTCTAGCAAGGCTTCGAGAGCCAATGATTGGATCCAAGAGAGTCAAGACATTCTCCGAGCTCTCAAGGATAACATGGCTACAACGCAGAACCAGCAGAAGTTGTATGCCGACAAGGGTCGGATGGAGAGACAATTTGAGGTAGGAGATTTGGTCTACCTACGTTTGCAACCATACCGACAGTCGTCACTGAAGCAGAAGGGAGCTGAGAAGCTCAAGCCCCGTTTTTATGGGCCATACAGGGTGATACGCAGGGTTGGACATGTTGCTTATGAGTTGGAGCTGCCCCAAGGCAACAAGATTCATAAAATTTTCCATGTATCATGCCTGAAGAAGGCATTGGGGCAGCAGGTGACAGTGACAGAGGAGCTACTGCCTATAGATGATGAGGGGCATTGGTGTTACAGCCCGAGGCCATTATTGATACCAGGGAAAGGCAGCTGTGGAACATGACAATCCGGGAGTTCTTGGTGAGGTGGAAGAATTTTCCGGATGAGGATGCCACTTGGGAGAGTGAGAAGATCTTGCAGCATCCATCACTACAGTTGCTTGGGGTCAAGCAACATTTTGCCGGGGGAGACTGTAATATTCCCAATTAGCGATGGCTAATTGGAATATTCGATTTTGGTCAATTTTTCCTTATGTAGTTAGATTATAAATAAAAGTGAGTAGAGGGGGACGTAACTCACTCTAAAAATAAAGTGCACTCCCTAGTAGACACAACATTGTAACTTAAGTGAGCCAAGGGGGCCAAGAGACCACGTAGAGAGGGGGCCCATGTAGACCACATGGAGGGACTGCACATGCCAAGTTTAGCATGTGGCAAAGGGAGGCTACGCTGGAGGAGGTGGGCCTTAGGGTTTGATAGAGGCCAACGCTATATAGAGAGGAGAGCCTCCTCATTTTGGTCATTCGATGTTTATGATATTGAGCTGGTCACTTCGACTTCTTGAGCATGCTGGTTGTTTAGCTAGTCTGCAACACTGTTTAATGCATCGAGTGTCTCCGTTCGGAGATCTCACCCTCAGCCCCGGGGGACTTCGAGTGCCTACTCGGGTGAGGTTGTCCCATTAGTATTTTGCAGGAGGTTTGGTGTTTGGATTTTGTGGAGGAGCAGTGCATTCATAGATTGCGCAGTCCTGAGAGGGAGGACGCAGTCCATTTCTTGGGAGCTCCGGATTGGGTGTCTTTTGGAGGTTTCGAGCTTTGAGATTGATAAAGGGGCCAACCCTTGCTTACTGGAGGATTTTGGCAGAGTTTGAGGCAGTATTTTGGTGGATTCCCTTCAGTGTCAGCGCAGAGCCTTGGAGGATAGCGTAGATCCTCAAGGGGGTGATTTTCGGGGGTCGGCCATTCTAGAAACGCTCTCTGGGCTTTTCTGGGTTTGGTGAGTAGAGGCTTATTCCAGATTTTCAGCTTATTCTAAGTAGGGGAGCAGCCCCAGATACTCATATTGTTCCAGCAGTAACAGCTACACGACAATTTTCCAGCAGCTAGGACGCAGATCAGAGAGCAGCCATTCCATCAGCATTCTGAGAATATTTCTTCACTTGCCTTGCGCAAGTCTAGGTGCCATCACTCTGATCACCTATTGTACTCACTTCTATTTCTCAGCATAATAAAATGGCTCAGCTTTCTCTTTGCATTTCTTGAGTATCTATTACATGTTATATATATATGCTATTGTATGCTTGCACTACTATTATTTTTCTCCTCGAGCATTCCAGTTCTATACCACTTGGTGTGTTTTTCCCCATACTCTTAGACATAGTCTGGAAAGGGAAAGATAGCCTCCAGATCTCACCCTCTTTTCAGAGGTGAAATATCTGGTAAATTCCCTCCCAGTCCATCTCTAGTTGGAGTTTGCTTGTGTTTTGGAGATATCCCTGAACGGGGATATTACAATTCATCATCCACGTATAAAGTAGTTAGGATGAGAACAATGTTATGAAAGATGATAAAAACAATAATAAATAGGTAGAAGTAGTTAACTCTATATTTAAAATTATCAATTGCTAATATATATGTCTTTTTTATAATTTAACTAACTAGATCTCTTAATAAACAAGTGAATCACAAGGAAATTTACAATGATATGGATCATTATATTCAACTAAATGAAAAGAGATATAGATTTAAAATTATCAACCATTGATCCAAGATGAATCACTACATAATTTGTCAAATATTTTGTTACTTTTTAGGTGGAAATTTTTGAGATATTGGCTTGTAGCACTATTTCAAGGGCAAGTTCTATTTTGGTGATTTGGAGTCTATAAACTTCTAGAGCCCATTTGGGGCATTAAATGACCTTCAAGGGAGGGGGGGATTTATGGATGTGGTCTCATCGTCTTGATGTTGTTCTACACATCATGATCATCTAATAACACAAATATTACCTTAGTTAAATTTTGTAAGAGGAAGTCATACCTCTTGCAATTTAACCTATGTTGTTAACCACTATGGTACCAATTGGATGCCACATTAGCTCCCATTACTCACACATGTGGAGCTATTCATTTGTGGCATTTTAAGAAAGTTTTATAGGGTCCAAAACCTCAACCCTAACCATATATGACTATCGTGATATGTTGAATATTGGACCACTATGAAAGGTAAGGGGTTTCATTCTTGCTATATAAATTATTCTTCCATAATTGAGGAGTTCAAGGGAGTGGGATATTTTGAACATAATAAAGGAAGTAAAGGACTTGTAGTACCCATATGAGTCAAGGTGTCAATGGAAACTCTATAGTGAGTTCATCATTCTTTGTATTTGATTTCATATCTGAGAAGAAAAGAGCATGGCACGGTCACACCTTACAGTTAGCTTTTCCATGTTGAGCTTTAGATGGATACATCTTATGTTCATTATGTGGATCATGAGGTGTTTGTTTTAACTTCTTTTCTTTCGTTCTCATCATATTTTAATATTATGATCACTAAGACATTAATTTTAGATTTTTAATATTAAACAAACACTGCATAACAAAGATTCAGTATAAACTTGTAAGATCACATGAATTGTTGCAGAGGAATACCCATGGTAGCTTGTAGATCATATTGATATCAAAGTGGTTTTTTGGGGGGTTTTATGAGAAATTGCAGGATCCAAAAATGTCTTGAAGAAACAAGTCTCAAGCCTAGTCATGGAGGATGTGTATAGTAACAAACAAGGGGATGACTTGGAGGAAGGAATTTTCAACGCTTTAAGCACAAGTTACTAACATCTCTCACAACATGATGATCCTTGTGGCATCTCTAGAGAGCATGTTCTTAGCTTTTGGAGAGTTTGGTAGTTCTAACTCAAAAGTTGGCTCCAAAAAAAATATGGATTCAAAGAAGAACTAAACAAGGAGCTAAATAAATATAGACTAGGTTTTAGCATCATCTTTCCTTTGTCTTCATTCAAAGATGAATAAAAAATGAACATCAAACCCTATCAAGGTGAGATTGATTCTAATATTTTAAAGAAATGGTTGCAGTGTTTGGAAGTCTATTTTAGTAGTCACAATACAAGAAAAGAGAAAAAACTATCATTTCCCTTGAATAAAGAAGTCTCAAGCCTATCCATGGTGGATGTGTATAGTATCAAACAAGGGGATGACTTAGAGGAAGGAATTTTCAAAGCTATAAGCACAAGTTACTAACATCTCTCATAACATGATGATCCTTGTGGCAGCTTTAGGGAGCAAGTTATTAGCTTCTGGAGCGTTTGGTAGTTCTAACTCAGAAGTTGGCTCCAACCAAAATATAGATTCAAAGAAAAACTAAACAAGGAGCCAAATAAATATAGACTAGTTTTAGCATCACCTTTCCCTTTGAAGCAAAAGTGGACATCAAACCCTATCAATGTGAGATTAATTATAATATTTTGAATCAATGGTTGTGGTGTTTGGAAGTCTATTTTAGCATTCATAATACAAGAAAAGAGAAAATACTATAATTTCTCCAACCAAAGTTAGATGGGCATGCCCAAAATTGGTGGGAGAGTCACATGGAGACACTTAAGCTAGAGGGTAATTCCCTAATAACTAAGTGGGAGGTGCTTGAAACACTCATTAAGTCCCAATTCTATCCCATTGGATATCAAGAGGACAATTGGATCATTAACATAAGTTATAACATAAGTAAGGGTAGAGTGTACATGAGTGTGTGGCGAAGTTAAAAAAACAAGCCATTATGTTGTGAACATCTCCTAAGAACTTAGATGTCCTCCTCAAGTATCTAGGTGATCTCCATAGTGATTTAAGGAGGCAGATGATGCTCTCTGGATGTGAGACCATTTAAAATACCTATGTGCAAGCATAGTATATGGAGATGCACAAGTAGAAAATAAAACCAAATGGTCCCAAACAAAAATACCTCCAAGCCACTTCTAAAAAGGTAAAGAAGAAATGGATTGGAAACCATGGGAATATAATAGCCATCGCACATAAATGCAACGATCCAAGAAACCACTGCAAACATTGTGATATTCATGGCCACACTGAAGATAAGTGTTGAAAGCTACATTAGCCTTCAAATCCAAAGAACTATCAGATGGCGCCCCAACAAAAGAACATGCTAGTTGTGGATTCAAGCAGCTAGAGCTAAATAGCAACTAAGATATAAATGAAATGAGAACCTAAGTAGCCTTTGTCCCAAGGAAGAGAACGATATGACTAAATTATTCCATATCAATATCAAGTTAAGAATACAAAGGTGGATGCTCTATTTTTTTTTTGTTTATAGGCCAACCTCATATTTGGTAAGCAAACTTGGATAAGAATTTCATGATCATTCTTACCCATACCCATTGGGTTGGGTAAATAATGTTGGGGAATTTAGGGCGACTAAGTAGTATAAGATCAAATTTGATATAAGTGAGAGCTCTATTAATGAAGTGGAGGTAAATTGTTGTGCAAGCAACTACCCTCCTTACTATTTCAAGCTTCATTCATCTTCGAAGGCTAAAATAATATGGGGTCCCTCATATCCCTTTTTCTTACTTTCTTGCATTACATTATATGCTTTCATTTCAATTTTGGATGCCTTTGAATCTTTCCACAACTCTTTTATTCTACTCAAGCCAACTACCTTATTGCCTCACAAACTTCTTGAGATAATTTGTGCAAAATATTGCTTTACCTATTTAAAAGTTTGTCTCTTAGCATGTTTAGCAAGAAAAAAAATTCATGAGAAAGACTATTTCACAAAATAAAATGATTTATTGTTACACAACATATTTCATAAGATAAAATTATTTCTTGTGACATGACATGTTTCATGGGAGAAAACCATTTTCTTGCAATAAAGGAAAGTTCAAGAACCTTCCACTCTATGCCTTCATCACATTTCAAAATTTTGGTTTGATGCAACGTGTTACACTAATTATTTTTCTCACATATGTGTCACACACTTAAATTTTATTTTCATGTGACACATTGCACGAAGGATTTTTCTTTCTTTCAATAGGTCACACCAATAATTTTTCTTTCATGTGACACTCACATGTTCAATTTTTTTAAGAGTGTGATACATCACAAAAATATTCATTCTTTCTTGCATTACATCGCACAAATGTTTTTTCTTTCTTGCAACACATCACTCCATCTCTTCCTAATTGTATTCCATCATGAAAATAATATTTCTTGAATGAAATATATTGCAAGAAGATTTTTACTTTGTGCAACACAGTTTCCCAAAAAAAATCCTTTGCGACAAGGCCTATATTTCATGCTCAAATGACTTTTTCCAGCAAAATACTAATGTGATCATTTATGTGACCATTCTGACCATTTTTTAAAATGAGTTTTAAAATCAACAAAATGGTAATTTTTGAAGTTATAAAACCCCTTTTTCCCACTCCATCCTTCAATTTTTCATTATCATACCTAGCATGGCACTAAGGAACAATTGGATCCTGCACGCCATGTCCTTGACTACCCTATACACCTCAATGTACTAGCACTCACTACACTACGAGTAAGATCCAAACCTCTTAAGCTCCTTAATGTGGTTATGTTTAAAATAATAGAGGAAGAAGGATTTTGAAAAGTTTATGCATAAGTAAACCCCCTTCCATTTCCCTTCCACCTTTGTTATGTGAATTCAAAATGGAAAATATGATAAAATGACCCCATCACTTGCTCCTTTCCATAACAATTTTGGGGCACAAATGATTGGGCATATTGAAACCCCATATGACAATAAAAACATCTCATTGAATCTACACTTGTCCTTGAATCCACACCTGGGATTTCTTCACGAAATCAACCATATTTTATCGTAGTTTTCAAACTAAAACTGGACTCACTTAGCCATGAATTATTTCACTTTTCGTCTATCATTCTCAATCACACACTCACACCCTCTCTCTCTTTCCATACCTTAGGAGGGAAAGTGGTAAGATGAATGTTGACCTTGAATAGTAATCAGTGGGTTAGATAGAGAAGAATGAATTTCAGTGACATCATTCATTTTCCTAAAAAAAAAATTCCATATTTGTACTTTCCCATGAATTGAATAGGTGAGTGCAATAAAAAATATTCCTTACCTTTGAAGGTTTGGTTTAATCTCTAGATGAGGGAGAATGCTTATTCAATTGATTCATGCATGGGGTGGGCATTCATAGTTTTAGAAGAATTTAGATTAATTTACCTTAACATAGAACTTGGGTTTACAACACACCATTGATCCTTTTAGTCTAGCCATTGGTCCCTAGATGGTAATTGGATAAAAAAAAAGCCCCAACCCCTATCACAAGAAACATGTGATCCAAGCACCCCTACATGAGATGAAGCTAAGTAGAACTCCCCATTACTATACCTTAAATTACTTAGATGCTTGGCTTTGCACAATTTCTTACATGCAATGAATATGGCATACTTCGAAAATCAGTAAACCACTACTCCCACTTTAGGTCTTTCCTCACTCCAATACATGTCAAGAGTTATGCTTGATATTGCACAAATACTTTAATAAAAGCAACATATAAATCATTCCATATCCACCTTTATTTTGGATTGTTAAGGCCTGATTCATTGATTTATGAGCACAAAGACAATGTTGGGTGAAATTTTCTCCAACAAGACCTTATCCTTAGTTTTTATTCCTCCTTCAAAAACCAAGAATTATTATTATTATTATTATTATTATTATTTATATATTTATTTATTATTATTATTATTATTATTTTTCCTAATCTCGAATCTACCTTGTTTATAACTATTATATCATTTATTAGGGACCCATCATGCAAAACTTGCATGGAATCAATAAATAAGACCCTTTCCTATAACATCACTTCCACACTAACACTTACATTCCTCAAGAATACTAAATACGTTGATGTTTTTATTTGTTGACATGGGTGAATTACAAGGGAATCCAGGGCTACCTACAATAGAATAAGTGATAAGGAAATAATCATTGAGATTGCCTCAGACAGGGAGGAAGACGAAACATGAACCAATGCTCCAAATCCCATCCAAAATGACACCATTTGCACTATGGATAAAGAGGTATCATATCGGAAGGAGAAAATTTATCAGATGTTTCAATACGAGTCCTACCTTAAATCACCAAATGGAAATCAAGGCCTAAGTGTATATAAAATGATAATACAAACACGACCACAATGTAGTTGTAATGTTTAGTTGTATTCACATACACTGAAGTGCTCTCATAAAACATTTTCCAATCAAACATGGACAAATGGATAATTAGAGACACCCAAGGAAAATCCATCACCTTGTTCAAGTCATCAATCCTACACAGATGCTACAGGCTTCCAAATAAGAAAATTAGTCTTACAAAAGAGTGGAAGCTACAATTTCTTCTAGATTTCAAATAAGTTACAAAGAATTGGTGGGTCCAAAATAAACAAATGAAAACGAAGATATTTTCTACCTATCCTACTAATATTTTGAGGACTTCATATTGGTTTGTAACAAATATACTTTGTAATATATGGAGGAGCTACTACCATTAACTTTCAAGAATCATAGGTCCCTTTAACGCACCTCATCACGACAACAAGTCATATATTCAACTAGGTTGATATACTCTATATTACATTGCATGAAATTATGTCAACTATAAAGCAGGTATTGTCAAGGAAACATCCAAAGTTTAAGATGTCGTCGTATTTTTTGGAGTGCATGCCTTCCTAGGCATGGGTTGGTAATGGCATATTATTAACCCTCAAATCCATGTATATTTCCAATATTCGTGGGAGCACAAGTATCACGCTTCACAAAATACATGAGAATTTCCTCACCCGATGTTCCAATTTTTATTTTGTGCTCCAACACCATGTATGTCAGACAAGGAAATACAAGTAATTAGGAAAGTAGGTTATTTCCACCAATTTCATTATACTTAGAATCCTATAGTTTCAAAAATACAAAAGAAGCACAAGTTGAAGTTGAAGTTGACATTCTTGAAACATTCAATTTCGAGGAAGAAAGATACCATAGGCATGACCACCTAAATACTATTAGCAAACACTATCGTGTATATAAGTATAGGTGTCCCTCTTAATCTAAGTCATGGAAAAAAGAAGAAATCTACAAAAGTGCCACCAACTATGATGGCATTATTTTTAGGATGAGAGGCATCTCTTAGCACAAAGAAAAGTTACACTATAGGAAAAAGTAGCCAAAGCAATAGCAACATAAAAGGAGAGGCTTGCAAAGTAACCTTAAGCACTCAGAGTCCAGTAAGAAGCAATAGTAGAAGTAGAGAGGAAGAGGAAATAAGAGGAAGAATGAGAAATTTTCAATCTTCTAAATAAATAAGATGGAAAAACAAACACAATAGAGATGAATTGTGAAAGGAGCAATAGGAGAAGAAATCTTAAGAGGAAGTCTGATACTCTAATCCCATAGACACTATAACTCTCGATACTTCTTATGGTGCACTCTTAACTAGAGATAATTTCCCTCTTGGAAATTTTACACCTTAAAATGCTAGTTGAGTAGTATACCTTAAAAATTTTAGGTTTGGTAAGTCATAGGGACATGTTATTAAGAACATTACAAAGGGACTTCTCATTTCTTGCAATCTCACACTCTCAGCCACCACATGGTGCTAATGCTTGAATACATTTGTGAAGATCCCTTGGCCATAGACTTAACAGACATAACATCCGCCCAAGCCTCTTAACTAAATATTAGACATGTGGCCAAGGAACTTAAGGATTACAAGGATAGATTTAAGAGCTTTGAAGAAGAATTAATATTTTACGAAGGTGATAGAACAAGTATTTTTGAGTTCATAGCAGGCGTCAATGAGGTGCAAGAGTAATTTCATGCCAAACCAAACAAAACAAAAAAAATCCCAAGAAAAAAATCGTAATTTCCATTAATTATAAATAAAATTACATGTTGTATCTATTACATATTGTGACGATGCAAAACTATGTTTGTACCATAAGTTATCATAAGTTCAAGATGATTCAGAAAATCATAAAAAATATTTACAGAGTACTGTACAGTTCAAAAAACATACATAGCATCCAAATTAAAGTATCCCATAAGTTGTTGTGCCAAAACTGCCTCTAATCAGTCAGACTGATCAAAAGGCACCAAAATTGATGTATCTTCAATGAACGGCCTGTGGTAATACTGGTATGTTTCCGGTCCATTCTGTTTGTTGATGAGCCAATGACCCCAAGTCAGTTGCGTGGCTTCTTAGGAAAGGTAGTCAACCACCTAGTTCCTTTCCCTATAAATATGAGTAACATTAATGGAGTCAAAGTGAGATTTTAGTGCCATAACTTCATCCCGCAGTCCCCTGAGTGTGTGTACGTGACAACTATATGTATTGTTGAACAAGTTAATTACAATCTTAGAGTCCCCACATATTTGAATTATGTTGCATATTTTTTCAAGGGCAAAGATAAGAAGTAGTTTGAGGTTGTTAAGTTCCAAGTAATTGTTGGTGCCCGGGCCTAATCCCATCTTGATCTTGTAATGGTGGGTGTTTGTATGATATAGGATGGCACCCCCTCCACAACCTAAAATGCATGTTTCCCCATCAAAATATTCCTATGGATATGCTTTGTCAATATTTTTGAGCACAAGTACCGTGCCTTGCATATTGATATCCTCAGCAGGGATCAAATGGAAGAGAGAAACAATGGAGTTGCATATGGGAGGCCAATTTATCGTGGCATTTTGAAAATTAATGAGATTATGGGCTAGCTAGATTCCCCATGAAACCAAGAGAGGAAGGTTTCGTTCTTTCAAGGATGCACCCGAGTGCCACTGGTTTTTCCACATCGATGAGATAAAATCCCCTTGTGAGATGTGAGATGTGAAAATGCCACTAGTTTTTCCACGCCAATGAGATAGAATCCCCAAAGAAATCAACTGCCATAACTTGCAGGTCGTGGGGAATTTTAGGAATAGGTGATCTATGTCCTCACCATGTTCTTTGCACATACCACATCTCAATGGTCCATGAATTGATCACCTTGCAATATTATCCTTCGTGGGTGCATGATTTGTGAACAAACACCACATGAATAGCTTAGCCTTTGAATGTGCCTTCATCTTCTAGAGGTGTCTCCGCCACCAATTCAACTCATGGGGTTCTTGAGCCGAGATGACTGTAATATAAAATTCTTTAGGAGTGCATAATCCATGTGGGGAAGCAACCCAAATTAGCTCATCCTCCCTCTCCATTATTCTGACAAGGGTTTCCCTAAGGGTTGTGACATATATGTGCCATTGCCCCCTCCTATCCTCCGGGATGTTCAGTGCTTGTGGATATTTCCAAGCCCGTGATTTCCAAGTATAATTGTCCTCATATGCTATGTGACACAGATAGTTGATCCCTGAGTCCATGAGAAATTGTCTTAATTCCATAGATAGTACGTGCTCCACCCACTACCCTGTCCAGGAATCCATTCCAATTTGAACCCGTGTGCCCGATCCAATGTGCCAAGCAAGACCACGTTTGATGACATCAGTTGATTTTGTTATTGCATGCCATACAATGGATTAGACTGACCTACATATAATGGGACCTATGATCCAATCAAGAGTGGACATAGGTGCAATGTATTTCAGATATGTTAACTCCTACCAGTGGTTGTTTGAAAGTAGTAGTTGCCATCCCAATTTTGCAGCCAATGCAGTGGTGAATAGATTTAAATCCTTAAGGCCCCATCCTCCCCACTATTTGGGTTTTGCAATTTTGTCCCATCTTACCCAAGCGAAGGTGTTACCCTCCTTCTTCCCCCTCCAAAGGAAACGCCAACAAATTTGATGTATTCTAGATGTAACGTCCTTGGGGATCTAAGCAAGTGCCATCCAGTACACCAGAATAGCCTCCAAAACCGACTTGATGAGGACTAAGCACCCAGCTCTAGAGATCAACTCTATTTCCAAATATTGATTCTCCTCTCCACTTTCACAATAAGTCAGTTCCAATATGTGATTATGTAGTCATTGGGTTTGGGCCTGAACCCCAGATATTTGAGCCCCTCCTCTATATTCCGGTGATCAAATTGGAAATGTTGGAGTGCATGTCTACTATCTTGAATGGAGTATCTTGTCACCATGATAGTGGATTTGCTGATATTGGGCAACATGGTTGTAGCTTTACAAAAAAATATCAAAATCCTCTTGAAACAATTGGAGTCGCGAATGGATCCATCTAAAAATATGAGTACATCATCAACAAATAACAGATGAGCCCGGTGAATATATTCAGTAATTTTGACCCCCATTAAATTCCCATCTACCCTAGCTGAGGCTATGAGCTTTGTCAGCCACTATATGATCAAAATGAAGAGTAATGGGGATAAAGGACATCCTTGTATGAGGCCTCTTACCGCATGGAAAAAATCAGATGCTGCACCATTAATGAGAATGTTGAAAGATGCATTTGTGATGCATCACATGATCTAGTTTATGAAGGATTGGGGGAAGCCAGTATGAGTGAGGATAAGCTGTAAATAGGCCCAACAAGTGCAGTCAAAATCCTTGGCTTGGTCGATCTTAAGAATGGTGCTTTTGAGGCTTTTGAGTTTGATAGAATGCAGTGCTTCTTGAGCCGTCCCAATGGCCTCGTGAACTTACCTTTTATGGAGAAAGGAAAATTATTCCTTGGATATATGACGAGATAAAATAGGCTTTATGCAGTTTGCTATGATCTTGGCAATGATTTTGTAAAGGAAGTTACATAAGGAGATGGGCCTGTAGTCGTTGAAGGTCAGAGGCTTGTCAACTTTTGGGATGAGGGAAACGAATGTGGAGTTGAATCCCTCATACATTCTGCCTGAGACTCTGCAATCCTCAATGGCCATAAGAAGGTCCTTACGAATATGATGAAAGAAGGATGGATAAAATTCAATAGGTCATCCATCTAGACTAGGGCTCTTGTCTTTTTTGAACCATTTTAGTACTACTTCTGTCTCTCCTAATGTCACAGCGGCATTGATATTATCAGTATCATCATCATGCACATACCTTGGGCGCATATTCCTGGCACTACTAAGCACCTCTGATATATTAGCCACCCATGGGTCTTTGTATATATGAGAGAAGTGTCTAATACTCGTGTTCAAGAGATAATAATGAGTTTTCGCCACCCTACCAGCCCGATCCTTCAATTCCCAAATGGTGTTGATGCTTTTCCTGCCCTTTGCACATTGCTGAAAGAATTTGGTATTGTTATCACCAACCTCGAGCCAGATAGCCCTGCTTTTGAGTCTCTAGGTTTCCTCTTTTTGTCTTAATAGTTTGATCTTTTCCATTTCCAGTTGGATTAGCTGATCCTTTGTCGCACTGGATGTGAAAATTAGGCATTCAGATCCAGTAAGTAGTGTTATATCCCTTTCAACCCTCCAATGATTATTCATCTTGAATCCTTTTCTCCCTTTCCCATTTTATAATCCTATCCTTGATCCGGGAAAATTTGTTGGCGATAACTCTCATTGGCATTATGTTATGATCTTGTTGGAAATGGTTCCAGGACTCCATAATTCAGGTCTGTCTAGCCAAGTGGAATTGAACTTGAAGGGGGAGTGAGGCCTCCTATTCTCCCCATGGATTTCAAAGTAAATGGGTGAATGGTCTGAGATTCCTCCCATTCCCACCCATTGTCTAGCCATGTCCATCCTATCTGCTAACTTGGATTTGATCAGGAAGTGGTCCAACCTACGCACTAGTGTTGCTTCCCCTATCCTTCTATTGCGCCAAGTGGGAAGCTTTTTAGACATATCCAGGTCAAGTAGGTCAACATTATCAATCAGTTGCTTAAAATAATTCGACAGGGGATCCGGCATAGCATGGGGACCCCAAGATTCTACTTGTCCAATGAAGAAGTTTAGGTCTCCACCCATTATGATATGATCCACCCTCACGATCAAAGAGCCCATCAAGTTGTCCCAAAATGTAGGCCTATTATGGAAGGGGCCATATATGTTTAATATCTTGAAAGGGATTCCAATATCTGATGTTGTAATGTCCACACCAAGTATCCCTTGCCTTCCCCATAAATTATTAACTTGGATGGTGTGATTGTTGAAAACTATGGCACATCCCCCGGATCTCCCTCTCACATCAAAGGTATGAAAACACCAGTCCAGGCATAGTTCAGATATCATCTTGTGAACAAATTCCCCAATCCCCAATGTTTCTTGAAGAAAAATGACGCCCACTTTCTCTAACACAAGCAGACGCCTACGAGCCATTTTATTATCAGGGTTGGCTAACCCTCTGCAATTGAATGATAAACAGATCATTGATCACTCGTGGCAGGGGTATCCTTTTCTCTAAGAACCCGATCAATTGAAATTTGTCTCCTCGAATCCACCTCAATCCTCGCTTGAAGGATGGCTTTGGAGAGTGAGGATGGCCTATCCCTGGATGATTTCAGAACCTTGAGGGAGGGATCATCACCTAACCCAAATGAGTCGTTGGGTAGGGTTTTGGATGAGGACCTAAGATTATATTGGTGGGAGGAGCTATATCCCGGATGCTTAGACAAAGCTGAGGGGCCAAAGTTATCAACATGAATGGTAGGGACATGGATGGAAGGAAGAGGGGAAGCAAATGCAACATGGCAGCTAATGGGGACTAGATTATGTTTTTTAATTATTAGACTAGATACAATATTCAATACAATAGGATATTTAGAAAGCAGAACATTAAAATTTATAGGGTATGAGGGAGAGATTGAAGTACCAGAACGGGCCCGAAATCCTCCTCTTGTGGTCGAGTGACCAATGGAGGATTCACTTGATGAGCGGTCATGGGAGCCACCTTCTGAGAGGAGCGCAATGGTCTCGATTCAGTGGAGGGTATTTCATGTGTTTTATCCATGCAAAATACCTCTGTGGTTTGAGTCCCCACGTGCACCAGAGGCTTTGGATGTTCCAAATTGGCAGCAATGATAAGTGGACATTACTTGTATAGATTCCCAACCTCAGGGCATCTCCTGCATATGAAGGGAACCCCTTCGTAGTCCATAATTTGGCAATTGGTAATGTCCCTATACTTCAAACAATAACTCTCCACCAACCCGTCGCGGGTGTCCAAGTGCACCAGAATTCTTGCCATCAAGATGTTCCCAGTCTCCATATAGGACCGATCATGATCCAAGTAAATGCCTAGGTCTTCTCCAATGCCCCTGAGGACATCCTCCACCCAAAATTATAGCGATAGACCATGTAACCGCACCCAAATGGGACCATCTCCCATTTTTTCCTTGTTTGGGTTGAAGAGCGGAGTCCATCATTTGAGAAGGACCGAGGTCATCTCTATATGCCAATATTTCGAAAGTACCCAGTTTTCCATGTCTATGTGAGGGAAGATAAGGGCGAACCAACCCTATTCATGGTGAGGACAACAAGGAGTTGTTCCAGTATATTCACCCAGATCTCAGAGGTCCATTTTTTAAGTCTGGACGAGGTGTAATTTATTCCTCAAACCCTTCAAAATAATACTGTTTGAGCAGTCTCCTCTGCTTGTTGCATGCTGATGCCATCACCAAAAACGAGGAATCTGCCTTTTTCACGGTTCTTAGTACACTTAGCCTTATTTTTTACTGTTCTATGAGCTAGTAGGTCTTGTGTGAGACCCTCTTCTTTTGGAAGGGTATCGTTAGATTCTGACGCCCTGTTATCTTCCGGCTGCAGAATCGACAATGGAAACCCTTCAAAACTGCTTGAGGCATTGACAACAGGAAGGCACCCCAAAATGTCCTCCAGATTGAGAAGTTCCTTAGCAGGTTGAAGCCCAAGGTGTTAAAATCCAAAAGCCTCATCGTGGGCACCACATAGACCCTCAGTGCTCTTATTGGCCGCTAATAATTCCTCCGGGATAGTCTGAGGCTGCTAGTTGTTCCATAGTCGGAGAATCGATGGTGAGAGTATGGAGAAAGCGAGTGAGTTCGGTATATCGGTGCCGATGTCAGTAAATTTCTATGTAATAATCATATTATTTTCCCTAATCCCTATTTTCCTTAGTGTTGACTCACCCACCTCCATGTCCATTAACCGGGGTTCCACCTATTTTGTTGTGGCCGACATCGCATCCATGTGAACCCCAACTGTCTACTGAGGTGGGTAGTTGGACCAAATCTATTCTGTCTCCAACATATCGAGGATTATTCAAGATCCTCTTCCTCCATAATGACATTCCGAGTAGAGGCAATATTGTTCAACAGAAACCCCCAAACCCTCTTGTCATATGTGCCCCAAAAACTCTTGTCATCTATGAATGGTTCTGAGAAAAAATCTCAGGGTCTGTAACTGTCATTCGTGCTCTGATGGGGTCCAGGAGTATACAGTCGAATTATTATTATTCCTGTATGTCGGGTTGTCGACACTCGTGAGTGTCGGGGAGCCTTCCGGGCAATCAACCCTTCCTAATGCTACTCAAGAGAGTTAACAAAACTCTAGTTTCATGTTGAGTTAGCCTCACGCCAAAAACTCTATCACCAATGCGAGGCCAAGGTTTACACCCAGGGTTCCCATATCATGGTATTGCCACCGCATGTTGTGCCATAGCTAGGGTATTGAACCTGCACAAAAAATGCAAACCAAACAAATATATAACTATTTGCAATACTTTCAAGACTTGAATGCGAAATGATAACATTTTTGCATAGGGAAAAAACAAAAATGTAGAATTTCAAGGTGTAGGGTTGAAAATGGATGAACTATTTAAATGGCCTCAAGAAAACCTAATACACCAATAAATCTAAGAACAATGTTTTATGGAGAAAATGTTAATTTGGAAGCTCAGGGACAAATTCTCTCCTTTGGACAACCTTCCTCATGAAGAAAGACCCCTCCTAGAGCTTGGAATAATTTAATTTGGTTAAGGAAAAATTGATTTTAAAGGTGAAAATCATAGGTCAATTTTAAAGAGAAATTGGGAACCATTGGAAGCATATAAATACAAGACACGTAAACTTCATTTGGACATCACATCAAGCATATTCTTCGCTCTCTCTCATTTTGATTGGTTCGTACAGGTATAAGAATGGTTCATATAGGTATAAAAATTGTAGGGTCTGATCTTAGACATATAAATACAAGACAAGTTGACTTCATTTAGACATCACATCAAGCATCTTCCTCTCTCTCTCTCTTATTTGGATTGTTTTCGTACAAGTATCAGATTAGTTCGTATAGGTCCAAAAATTGCAGGGTCCGAGCTCACACGTGCGAGAGGAAGAAATTAATCTAGAGTTGCAAGGTTGGTTCAAGAAAATATTGGCTACAAACGCTTGGTTGATAGGGTGCTCCCTGTGGCCGGAGAGATACAACCGCACTAATAGTCACTAGCTCCCTGTGGCTGTGACCCAAGATATTTTTTACCATTGACCACAAAGTTTGACTATTGATTGTAGGCTTAGAGACTTTGAATTTGATGAGATTTATCTATAGGGATCATCTCTTGGATATTTTTTGGTTGGTTTTGTTGGATTGCCTTTGAATTTTGAATTGTGAATTGGAACATTGTACTCTCTCTTTGTTGAAATTTTATGGCAATCTAATAAGAAGAAGAATTTGAAAGGGATTTCCCTGTTTTCTTCTACTATTTATTGCATTTATTTTTATATATACATTTGATATTGATCATTGGAATATTAAATTGCTTTGAGAGACTGCTAACTGAAGAAAATAATGGGGCTAAAGTGTTTGTTACAACATAGAACAATGGAAAATTAACATGGTATTAGAGCCAAGGTGAAGACAAGTCAAAGGGACGAGAGAAATCATCTCTAAAAGAACTTGAAGGATCCTATTTGATGTAATGAATAAAATAATGTAAATAGTGATTAAATTAGTTAATTAGTAATTAGGTTGAAAGGCCATGTCTGATAAGACATGACCTTTCGTGAAGAGGCACCTGCGTAGGTATATAAGCAGGACTCATTTGTAACATTCAATCATCTATCTCAATCTCATCTCATTCATTATACATTTTAATATAATATTTGTATCCTCAATGGATATCTTTGTATTCCAAGTCTTTTGGAGCATTTAACTTGAGAAGGAACTTTGTTCACTTCATTTGGTATCAGAGCAGTTCGATCTTCTAGCCGCTCATCGCTGCGCAGAGCTACGCTCCTCGGTCCAGGCCTTTGGCCATGAAAAATTCGTCAACATTGTTGTCGTCGAAGCGTTTCGTTACTAGTCTTGGACTTTCTCCATTTTCACCAGTAGGCCTTTGGCCAAAATTAAAAATTTGAAGAAATTTCACCAGTAGGCCTTTGGCCAGAATTAAAATTTTGAAGAAATTTCACTAGTAGGCCTTTGGCCAAAATTAAAAATTTGAAGAAAAAAAGGGAAATTTTTGAAAAAAGAAGAAGCAAAAGCTATATATATATATATATATATTTTTTTAAATGTAGTCAAAATACATTACAAAAGAGAAAAGGGATATAAAAAAGAAAAGAAAAAACGAAAAAGAGTACACATATGCACATACAAAGGCAAGTTTTAAAAAATAATATAGAATAAAAAAAGTCTATGAAAAAAAAGGATTAAAAACAAATATTATATAAAAATAAAAATTGGATTAAAAGACTTACCATCTGTTGGGTAGCCCGACGCACAGACACCAGCAGAATGACCCACGCAAACCACAACATAACTCTGACAGGTCGCCCACTTCCGCTTTCCGCCTAGCCACGTGACCCTCCGCCGCATTAGCTGCACCTCTGATTATAACGGGCCACTGTCAATTTTGTTACCGCCTCAAGGGGTTATGCCCAAAGCCACACTGTCGCCATCCAACTTCTGCCTCCAGCCCAACTGCATATCGAACACCAACGATTCGCTACAACTCTACATCTAATCATGCTTGTTCCCAATTGACCTAACAATGACCCACTGCCCATACCCTGCCACTGTCGATCACAATTAGGGCCACACTCAGTCATAAAGCCTTCGTGTGTTGCATAGTGTCTGTCGTTTGTCATTTCCGTCTATTCCTATTGTCATTCCCATTTCACAGTGACCGATTGTGAGCATTGCAATTGCCAGCCAAATTACTTACCCCTGCACGACAATATAGAGTAATTATGTTCGAAATCTATTAATTCCCTGCAATTCCATCAAAAATTTTGGTTTGTACAATCAAGTGAAGCAGACACGACTTGTCTAAAACGTCACAACTTGTGATAATAGTTCTATTAATTTTTGAGGAAGTTATATTTTGGTAAATATACTTTTGACAAATACAAAGGGGGTTATATTTTGAAAGTATCAATTTAAGGAAATAAAATTCCAAAAAGTAATTATTAATTAAAAAAAGAAGGAAAAAGTGTCATAATATATAAAATTAAGGGTGATTTAAGATATAAAGTATAGTAAAAGTTGATTTAAAAAGGAAATGGATATATATATATATATATATATATGAAAAAAAAAGTTACTATAAAAAGGGGATCGAAAAATTAATAAAAAGTAATTCAAAAAAGGACCCTATAAAGTATAACAAGAAAGGAATACCAAGAACTTTCAAATCACTACAAATTATTGGGAATAGTCAAAGTGGACCTTAGATTGATCAAGGTTAAATAAATCACTATTTTCAAAAGCTTAAATAAAAATATATTAAAAGTGGATTAAAAAGGTTATATAAAGTATCATCACTAAGGTACTTTAAAAAAAATAAAAAATATTCAAGTATAAAAGTCCTCCTAATTCAAGGAGCTATCCTTAAAAAATTCACGTGCGAACACAAAGAGAGTTAATTTTTGGAGGAATTCAAAAATAATAAAAGAAGAGAAAATGGAGACCAGTAATGAAAGATTTCCTAAAACTTTTAGTAAATGTATTGATACACTGTTTAAAATTAAAGGATCACTCGCAGGATTAGATATTATAATCTCTATCAGTCCTACTGAAGGAAGTAATTATGCTAGTCCTAAATGTGATAACCAATTAGTGATTCTGGAATCAAATATAATTGAAACAAACTTTACTGATACAAGTGACAAATAATACGACATAAATATTCTGCAACTAAGTATTGGGGATTATACTTTTATCTCGCAATTTACCGTGAAATCCTTATTTTATAATGATAATGACATTGTGTTGGATTCACCATGGATGGAAACTCTAAGGTCATTCATCCTTAATATGAAAAAGAAGTTTTTGACATTTTTCTTACAAAAAAAAACATAATGTTACAAGACGTCACAGTGAAGTCGAATTCACTAACACCAGAAGACACATTAGATATCACAAGAGTAGTTCTTCCAGAAAGTAAAAAAGCAATACAATATTTGCAAAGAGAAGTTGACAAAATCACCACTAACAAGAATGAAGAAGTTGCTCGCCTTAAGGACCACAACGAAAAATTTCTATCTCAAGTAAAGAAACTAAATAAGGATAAGAAGTCGTTGGAAAACAAGGTGCAACAACTTATCAAAAATGAAGCATCGAAATCTTCAAATATAGAAGTTCAAATTGAGGAAAAAACAAACATTGATACATTAAGTGTCACAACTCAAGAAGAAGACAAGCAAGTTGCAGAAAATGCAAACCTATATGTTTCAGTTCAGAGAAGGAACGTTTTAAGTGAAGGTTCTGTAACCAACTCATTAACGTCCTCACCAGAAAAAGAAAAAAAAATCAAAGAAGTCAAACAAAAAAGGTTCCCTATCGACATCCAAATCACGGGAGCAGACAACTCAACCAAGCTATGTATTCAAAATAGAAACAAGTTGATATTCCGAAGAATACTAATGTCGGTGCAATCCGCTCATGTGATCACAAGTCGTCACAAGTTGCCAGTCGTCGTAAGATTCCACATAAGATTGATTTAGGATGGTCTGATCCATTCTCAGTGCGACAGTTTTGTTTGTCACTTAGAGGATCATATCAACTTGTATCGACAAGGCTGACTACCCCGAGACGAGAAGATGTTCGTAGCAGGAAAAGAAATCGAGGCCTTTCACCGACAAGCTTTGAGGACAAAGTTTTTTGAGGGGAAGGCAATGTAATGAATAAAATAATGTAAATAGTGATTAAATTAGTTAATTAGTAATTAGGTTGAAAGGCCATGTCTGATAAGACATGACCTTTCGTGAAGAGGCACCTGCGTAGGGGTATAAGCAGGACTCATTTGTAACATTCAATCATCTATCTCAATCTCATCCCATTCATCATACATTTTAATATAATATTTGTATCCTCAATGGATATCTTTGTATTCCAAATATTTTGGAGCATTTAACTTGAGAAGGAACTTTGTTCGCTTCATTTGATTTGGTCAAGATGTCTACCTCTTACTTCAAGGATTCTGAGAAGTTGGGTGATTCATCAAACTTTATTTCCTGGAAGTAATATTGCATGAAAATTATGTCTTGGAATATGTGCAAGGAAAGGTATCTGAGCCTCTGGTGAATGCCTTTGCAACTATCAAATCCAAGTATAAGAAATGTGAGCTCAAAGCTAATACAAATCTAATTTATGGTTTCCAATATCATTTACTTGTTTATGTTGGTAGCTTGAAGAAGTCTAAGGATATTTATGACAAGTTGGTTGCGATGTATGAAGTCAACAACCTAAATCACATCCTCTCCTCAAACAATCAACTTAAAGAAATGAAGATGAACAAAGGGGAATCCGTGCAATCTATAACACCCTTCTCCCACATTTACCCAAGCTAACCAGTTTGCTAGGGTAAACATATGACGAGAGGCTACTATGATGTGATTCAACTCCCCATGTATAGTTAAGGAAGTGGAACCAATAAAGCAAAACCAAACTGACCTCCCACACATACTGCAGAACCTCCAGGAGCCAACCAACCTTTCCAAGTGACCAACCCTTGAGGAAACTTAAATTTTCACTGATCTAACACCCTAGTCGCTCCCTTGACAAGCCATGCATACAAATTTAGGCTTCCAGTCACTCCCACGGCAAGGGCAAGCCAACAACTATGGAATTTTTCAGTTATTTATGTGCCAGTGACCTCGGATTATGTGCCACTTTTTAAGGGTCGGGACTCAGGCCACTTCCCAAGACTTTGTGAAAACTTCAAGAATGATAAATAACACTAAGAAAAAGGTACCAATTCAAACATTTGATCAATGAATTTATTGGACCCCTACTAGCCATGACAAGCATTTCATCAAACATGTCACGAATAAGCATTCTATAGGTCATAATAACATATTTGAGCATAGGGGTCTCATACTTATCTGAGAATTTCTAAGAAGAATTGATGCCGTATCACATTAGATGCATTATCATTTATTAGGTCATATATTCACTGTTAATTAAATTACAAATCAAAACATGATGAAAGCCATACATCATCACTGTCATAAAACATACTCATAACCAACATATAAACAACAAACATAACAAGGATACAACAACCATAAATTCCACATATGAACCAATACATTTGAACATAAAATACCAAAGAAAGGAACTCTTATTAATGAGGCAAAACCAAACTAGGTTTGGGACTTCATGTATCACCCGACCATATATTAGCTGAACCAAATATTTCTTTCATCCAATCACTCGCATTCCATATTCCAAGCATGAAAGTGGGAATCATAACCAGAAGTCAACCAGGGCTTCCCAAGGCTAAACCACCTCACCCTCATCAATATAATTAGGCTTTAACACAATCCCCACTGGATCATTCGGCCTTAAATAAGCATGGATGTCGCCGGATTTCTCCACCTACATCGTGAGGAATTTTCCTGTCTCCTTGTCTCTAGGCTTTACCATACATCCCACCATACAATGGTTGAGGATCCCTAGGCCTAAATAAGACTCCAGTATCCAAGATTTATTGTATATCCCTCCATTCATCGATCGAGGATTCCTAGGCCTAATCGAGACTCCACCCTCCAAGCTTTACCACACACCTCACTAGGCCTGACCTAGGGCACACATCTCTAGGATTTACCATATATACCCCATTCACTGGTCGAGGATTCATAGGCCCACCGAGGCACAAAATATCTAGATTTACCGCAACCCACAGTTTGATTCAAGTGTTACTAGGTCAGTGGATTTACCATAATCCACAGTCTGGTTCAGGGATCACTGGGCTATGCATTCATTCATTCAGAGACCACCTCACTCGGTTTCGAATCCATCCGACAATCCAGCTCAACCAAAATGTGATAACCCCATCACACCATGACTATCTGGAAATGGCAAGGCTAAGCCGAAAAACATTGTCACACTTGGAAAAACCCATGCCAACAACAACAAGAGAACTAAGAACACACATGCATAACCATGCATGCCAAATTTAGCAAGGAAATCACACATGCAACTTGATACTTGTAAGTAAACTCGTTGTAGTTGCTTGATCCTTCTATTCCTTGCTTGATCTTTGCTTCCTATTTTCCTTCTTTGCCTTTCTTGATCCAAAGCTAAAGTGCTCCAAAAAAACTCTAAGTGTCCAAGAGTGCATGAGAGAGAAAATAAAGAGAGAGCTCTAAAAATGAACTGACAAAAGGTACCAATTCATCCTCATAAGCATTTTTATTAATGAGGCCTCTATTTTATTTAATTTTCTATAATTTTCCTTCATTTTCCTCCTCACATGAAACCTCTAATATCTCACCTTCCTTTTCTCCTATTTTCCATTATTTTCATAAATAAATTCCAATTAATGCCATTTTGCCTTTCCAAAGCCTCTGCCATTGCCTTTGTCAATTTCCTTAGCCATAAAAAACCAAATTAACACCCGCACTAGGATGTTTTTCCCAACATTTGGCTTGGAATAAGTGTCCCATAACCATGGTTAATATTTTGTCTTTATTAACTTTTATTACATGGAATTTTCACCAGGGTTGTTACAGAACCCTCCCCTTGGGGGAATATCGTCCTCGGTGTTCAATGACACCTATAACCAACAAGACTGTTGGTAGCAAAACATATTTCTCATGAAGCTTTGTAACTTAGCTCGTTGCAATATTTACAATGATCAACCTGCTGAGAAACAACCCAACATGACAACATAACAACATGATAACCATAATGACATGATGCCCATACCGCTTATTAGAGATTTATAACATAGTTCATGGTGGTATTTACATCCATATACATATGTACAATACCAAAACATCACACCAAAGCATATACCAAAACAAATACCAAATACATTCGCTCAACCAGTGAATATAGAAGGATACATAGCCCACACCTGATCTGTCATCTCCCATGTAGCTTCATCGAGCCAAAAGTACTTCCACTGCACTTTAAAAT
Organism: Pinus albicaulis; assembly: GCA_034641835.2. NCBI lineage: Eukaryota > Viridiplantae > Streptophyta > Pinopsida > Pinales > Pinaceae > Pinus > Pinus albicaulis. The sequence goes on along the minus strand of CM076572.1, from coordinate 797,790,179 downwards.
TCTCAATTGCTCAGTTCCGGAGCATAAGAATCTTTCTCTGCAAAATACACTGTCGTTCTGGTTGGAATTCTCCTTTGGGTTCCACCTGAAATACAAAGCAATCAATCATATGATCAACATCTTTAACATACTTTTTAAGTAATGACACATGGAAAAAATAATGGAATTTCACTATCACAGGCAATTAAAGTTGATAGGCTACAGGTCCAATCCTCTCAATTATCTTAAAAGTTCCACAAAAATGAGGTGCCATCTTTGCACATTATCCAATCTGCAAGGAGTTATTCTTCCGCTTGACGCGCAAGAACACTTGTTCTCCAACTTGAAACTCCTTAGATAAATTTTTTTGATCTGCATAGATTTTCTTCCTGACCTGTTCTGCATTTAGATTCTTCTTTATTACCTGCATTTCCTGTTCCTTTTCTTCCAACATGTCAGGTCCAATCGATATCTTGTTCACCAAATCACTCCAACTGATGGGATTATTACAACTCGGCCCATAAATGCCTCAAATGGACTCATCCTCAGTGACTCCTGGCAACCATTGTTGTAAGCGAACTCAAACAACGAAAGGTACTCCTCCCATCTCCTATGTTGGTGCATCACATACATCCTCAACATGTCCTCCAATATCTTGTTGACCCTCTATGTTTATCCATCTGTCTACGAATGATAAGTTGTGCTGAAGGCTAACTCTGTCCCCAAACTTGCAAACAAATCCTTCCAAAACCTAGAAGTGAAATTAACATCCATGTCTGACACAATATTCTTCGGAACACCATGGAATTTGACCATATCTCTGATGAATACATGTGCCACATCTCTATTTGAATATGTAGTCTTTACTAGAATGAAGTGTGCCACTTTTTTCAACCTGTCTACCACAACCATGATGGTATCATGTTGTCTAGATGTCCTCAACAAACCTGTAATCAAATCCATGGAAATGACCTCCCACTTCCACTCTAGAATCGAAAAATATTGTATTAGTCCACCTGGATGTTTACACTCTCCCTTTTCCTATTGACAGTCCAAACATCTAGCCGCAAACTCTACCACATCCTTATTAATATTCGGCCAATGATAAAACTTCTTCATTGTTGTAAATGTCTTTAGATATACTGGGTGACATGAATACAGTTTCATATGAAACTCTCTCAAGATAGACTTCTTGAGCTCACTATTTTCTGACATGTATATTTTGTCCCTAAATATGATCAAGCCATCTTTTGTGAGACAATAATCCACATCTCGTGCACTTGTACCACTACATGTCCCTATACCTATACCACTACCTGTAACTATACTTGTACTTGTACCCGTTGTAATATGTGCCTAAGCTCCATGTACCCGTTATCATGTTGTCCTGCCTGTAATATTCAGCTGTGTAAGTCTATCCCATATGAACTCATTGTTTCTATATGATTCACCTGTATCCTCCTGCTAAGAGCATCTGCAACCCTGCTTTATTTACCCTTGATGTACTTGATCTTAAAGTCAAACTCGCTAATCATGGCCAACCATCTAGATTTCCTGGCACTCAGATTTGGTTGATCAAACAAGTATCTCAACCCACTTTGATCACTCATCAATACAAAATTACTGCCAAGAAGATATTGCCTCCACATCTTCAATGCATGGATTATTGCTGCCAACTCAAGATCATGTGTCGAATAATTCTTCTTGTGCTCATTCAGTTTCCATGATTCATACCATACTACTTGTCCTTTCTGCATAAGGACTCCACCAAGTCCTCTCTTGCAAGAATCTATACACAGCACAAACTCTTTGTGTGGATCTGCAATCTTTAACACTGGAGCATTTGTCAACAATTGTTTCAATTGTTGAAAACTTATTGTGCATTCCTTTTTCCATTCAATTTTCTTACCTTGCCTCTGCCGTGAAGTAATAGGATATGCAATCCCTGATAAGTTATTGATGTAACTCCTATAGTATGAATGATCTTACCTCATCTACATTCCTAGGAGATGCCCATTCCATGATAGCCCTTATCTTTTCTGGGTCCATTGTTGTGCCTTCCTTGGAGACGACATGCCCCAAGTAATGTACCTATGCCTGAAAGAAACTACATTTGCTAAGCTTGGAATACAATTGATTCTCTCTTAGCAATCTCAATACTGTCACTAAATGCTTGACATGTTCTTACTCATTCTTATAATATATCAAGATGTCATCAATGAATACAATAAAAAACTTGTCTAGATAATGACGCAAAAAAAATTCATCAAACACATAAAAGTAGCTGGAGAATTAGTCAAATAAAATGGAACTAAAACTAACTCATAATGCTCGTACCTAGTCCAGAAAGTTGTCTTAAAAATTTCCTCTTATTTGATGTGTAACAGATGGTATACCGATCTCAGATAAATCTCCAAGAACATTGTTGCTCCCTACAACTGATCAAATAAGTCATCAATCCTCGACAACAGATACGTGTTCTTGATGGTCACCTTTTTCAACTCCCTGTAATCGATGCATAACCTAAGATAAAAATCCTTCTTCTTTACAAGCAATACCGATGCACCCCAAGGCGATACACTTGGTCTAATGTATCCCTTGTCAATAATTTCCTTCAACTGCAATTTTAACTCTATTAAATCTGGAGCGCTCATTCTGTACGGTGCCTTTGATGTTGGTGTTGCCTTTAGTACTAAATCAATAGAAAAATTCACTTCCCTGTGAGTCATAAATTCTGAAATCTCTACTGGAAACACATCCTGAAACTGTTGTAAAGCCGTGTTGATCAATATCTCCACATCCTCATCCTCCTTACCTTTATCACTAGAAATGTGCAGTGCAAATAACACACACCCTTTTCTGTGACTGCATTTTTCTTGCATAGCTGTAACCATTCTAACTGATGTTACTTCCTTCTTACCATGTAAGACTCTCTGTTCCTCGTTGTCATCCAAGCACTCAATGGATTTGTCACAACAATCCACTTTGGTCCTATTAAGATACAACCATTCCATACCCAACAACATATTGTATGATCCCCGTGACAATACATTAAAGTGTGCTGATGTAGGCATACCATTCAGTTTGAAATCACAAGCTCTTACCCAATGATGAACTTTATTCTTTGTACCTAGAGCTAACTGCACTAACCAAGATTCTAAATGAACTTATTTATTCAAAACACACTTATCTACCAAGTCATGGTTAACATAAGTATAATTATATCTAGGGTCAATCAAAATAGAAACAAATTGATCACAAAGCTTACCATCCATCTCAATAATAGATGCCCAATGATCTGCCTACCTATCATCTAATGTTGCATAGATACATGGAATGCTCTGCCCAACATCCCCAACAGTCCGCGCTTCCTATGCACTATATATATGAGGCATACCACCTTGATTCTGTGGACAATATCTCTTAAGGTGTTCCTTACCACATGTCCAACACTCCAACCACCTTGTACCATCACCTCTATTTTGTTTTTGTGACCCATGTACCTGTCTAGCTACGTTGAAATTCTTGTATGGTGCAACATTCTCTTTCTCTTATGCATTATTAGGCCTTGTTCTTTTCGGCTGCCATTTACCTTTACCTTTATCCTTCCCTTTCCATCCTTGCTGAGATTCATTCTTACATTTTTAATGTTCATAACAATGCTTCAATTTCCAAATAAATTCCTCAAGTGACCGAGGATCATCATACTCTATCCGATCTCTAAAAGCTAATGGAAATCCACTGATAAATCTCTGAACTTTAGCCTTTTCATCCTTAAGATACAATATATACCTCAATAACTCTAAGAACTTGGTCATGTACTCCTCATCTATCATTGATCCCATTTTAAGCTCATAGAATCCCTTGTCTTTGTTGTTGTAGTACCTTTCTTATAAGTATTTCTTCCTGAAGGGTCTCTTGAATTCATGTAATCTCAAGTCTTCTATCCTGATGTATCTGACCCATTTTACATCTTCCCACCAGATGTATGCTTTCCCTTTGAGGATGAAGATAACTATTATGGCCTTCATATTCTATGTGTACTCATGCAACTCAGATAACTTCTTCATCCCAAGTAACCAAGCCTTTGCATCCTCTAACTTCTTGAAATATCCATAAAAATTAGGTGGCTTTGCTTTCTTAAACTCATATTGAAAGTATCCCCTATCACTCCTCCTGTAAGGGTGATCGATGATGATCATAGCACCTGTCAGAACGAGAAGTAGAATAGTACCCGTGTCCATCACCTCTCCTATCCGGAGTATTCAAGGGTCTGCCATCTCTAACCGTGTCATCCCTATCCGACCTATGACCACCATGAGACTTGCTACCATGTGCCCCATTAGTCCTATCCTCCTGCCCATGGCTTATCCGAAGTGGCCCCTGTTTCTACAATTCTGACAAAATCTAAAGGATTACTGCATTGACTTCTGCTTGTTTCTCCTGTGCCTGCATTATTATATCATTGTCTGCTTTACAACTTCTTATTTCATCCTTCAAACTTCTCAATGTGTCTACTAAATTAGAAGAGTTCCCAACACCACGCTACTCATATGATCTATAAGGATAATCTCGTGAACTGTAGTCTACCATATTGCTATTCATCTTAATATCTTTCCTACAAAGCATGTTATGCTCATCTAAACAAAATCATAAAAAAACCAACATACCTCAGTATAATTCAGGGAGGATATCTCATCTACAAGATCAACTAGATTAGCACAATACACGTATAAGAATAATCATAACAACATATATATATATATATATATATATATATATATATATATATATATATATATATATATATATATATATATATATATATATTATCCCAACCATAGTCTAGTCTTTAACCATACATCATGACCTCATGCATGACAACTACTACCATATCAATGTATGCTTAACAACATGTGACACCAACATGCATAAACAATGTATAACCAATCATACAGTCATGACAACACATTCCACAACAACGCCATCAAATTTTACATGGCGACACCACGACAACTATGAACACCACCATGCATATGTAACAAGCACATAGATCATTTGTATAAGGAACACATATGTAGCTGACATGAATGCATGACCAACAAGCTGCCCATCCAGTACAAGAGGTGAACCATGCTCTAATACCACTCTGTAACACCCTCCTCCCACATTTACCCAAGCTAACCGGTACGTTGGGGTAAACATGTGACGAGAGGCTGCTATGATGTAGTTCAAATCCCCATGTATAGTTAAGGAAGTGGAACCGATAAAACAAAACCAAACTGACCTTCCACACATGTTATAGAAACTCCAGGAGCCAACCAACCTTTCCAGGTGACCAACCCCTGAGGCAACTTAATTTTTCACTGATTTAACACCCTAGTCGCTCCCTTGACAAGCCATGCATGCTAATTTAGGCCTCCAGTCGCTCCCAAAGCAAGGGAAAGCCAACAACTATGGACTTTCTCAGCTAGTTTTGTGCCAGTGACCCTGGATTCTGTGCCAATTTTTAAGGGTCAAGATTAAGGCCACTACCCAAAACTTTGTGAAAAATTTAGGAATGATAAATAATACCGAGAAAAAGGTAATAATGAAAACAATTGATCAATGAATTGACTGGACCCATACTAGCCATGACAAGAATTTTGTCAAACATGTCACAAATATGCATTCTACAGGTCATAATAACATATCTGAGCATAGGGGTCTCATGATTATCTGAGAATCACTAAGAATAATTGATGCATTATCACATTACCTGCATTATTATCTATTAAGACATATATTCATTATTTATTCAATTACAAATAAAAACATGATGAGATCCATACATCATCATTGTCATAAAACATACTCATAACCAACATATAAACAACATAAATAAAAAGGATACAACAACCATAAATGCCACATATGAACCAATACATTCGCACATAAAATACCAAGGAAAGGAACTCTTATTAATGAATGCAAAATCCAATCAGTTTTGGGACTTCCTTGTACCACCCGACTATATATTAGCTGAACCAAATCTTTCTTTCGGCCAATCACCCTTGTGCCATATTCCAAGCATGAATGTGGTACTCATAACAAGAAATAAACCAGGGATTCCAGAGGCTAAACTACCTCAACCTCTTCAATAGAACCAAGCTTTATCGTAATCCCCATGGGATCACTAGGTCCTAAAAAATCATGGATTCCACTCGATTTATCCACCTACATCGTGAGGAATTTTCTTGTCTCCTAGTCTCTAGGATTACCGTACATACCTCCAGACAATGGTCAGGACCCCTAGGCCTAATCAAGAATCCCGTCTCCAGGCTTTACTGTATATCCCGCTATTCATCGGTCGCGAATTCCTAGGCCCGATCAAGACTCCATCCTCCAGGATTTACCACAATCCCCACCGGATCACTAGGCCTGACCGAGGGAATACACCTCAAGGCTTTACTATATATCCCGCCATTCACCAGTCGAGGATTCCTAGGCTCTCCGAGGCACACGATATCTAGATTTACCACAACCCAGAGCCTAGTTCATGGGTTAGTAGGCCAGTGGCTTTACCGCAATCCACAGTCCAGTTCAACGATCACTAGGCCATGAGTTCATTCATCCAAAGACCACCTCACTTAGTTTCAAATCCATCCGAAAATCCAACTCAACCAAAACACGAGAACCCCATCACACCATGGCTATCTGAAAATGGAAAGGGTAGGCTGAAAAACACTGTCACACCTTGAAAAACCCATTCAAATGACAACAAGAGAACCAAGAACACACATGCATAACCATGCATGCCAAATCTAGCAAGAAAATCACACATGCAAATTGATACCTATAAGTAAACTTATTGTAGTTGCTTGATCTCGCTCTTCCTTGCTTGATCTTTGCTTCCTCTTTTCCTTCTTTTCCTTTCTTGATCCAAAGCTGAAGTGATCCAAGGAAAATCTAAGTTTCTAAGAGTGTGAGAGAGAGAGAATAGAGAGAGAGATCCAAAGTTGAACTGACAAAAGGTTACACTAACAAAAGGTACCAACTGGTCCTCAGAGGCCTTTTTATTAATGAGGCCTCTATTTTCTTCAATTTTCCATTATTTTCCTTCATTTTCCTTCTCACGTGAAAATTGTGACCTTTCACCTTCCTTTTATCCTATTTTCCATTATTTTCATAAATAAATTCCATTTTGCCTTTCCAAAGCCTTTACCATGGCCTTTTCCAATTTCCTTAGCCATAATAAACCAAATGAACACCCACACTAGGATGTTTTGCCCAACATTCAACTTGGAATAAGTGTCCCATAACCATGGTTATTTTTTTCCTTTATTAACTTCCATTACATGGATTTTTCACCAGGGCTGTTACAAAATCTTATATCATGAGAGTATCCTGCCTAAGGGATTAATTGAAATATGTTGGCGAACACATATATGATAGGGATATGGTGGTGGTTAGTCTTCAAGGTCTTCCTCCTATTTGGGAAACCTTCATTACTACTCTAAGAAACAACAATGTTATTCTAACATTTGATGAACTTGTTGGCAAATGCACTCAAGAGGAAGCCAGGATGACCGTTAGAGGCAAGATTCAAAAGCGTGAAGAAGGAGATCCCTCTGCACTCATTCCTTGAGACAAGAAGAGGAAAGGAAGAGGAATACCATCTAGTTCAATAAGGCCTCCTCATGAATCAAAGGACTCTAATAGAAGATTAAGGGATATTGAATGCTTCAATTTCCACAGGCATGGTCACTATGCTTGAGGTTGCTCGAAGAAGAGAGATGCTCGAAAGTCCAATTACAACAACAATCGTGGCTTCAACAACAACAAGTTAAACAATAGAAGAAGAGGCGATGATCAAATAAGAGAATTTGATAGAATAAGAAGTTATTATAGAATAAGAATATATACTCTGGATGATCATGAAAAATGCCATCATCCTCAAAAGAGGTCAAGGAACTCCATGTATGAAAATAATGCAACTGCTAATCAATATGAATGCATTTTTATTTTTCTCTTTCTAGTTCTTCCCCTTCGGATTCATATGATAGTTGGTTGGTAGATATTGAGGCTTCTGGAAATTTCTCTGGGTGCAAGGAAGTCCTCTCTAACTTGGTTGAGAGGGAGACAAATTAAAAAATCATTCTTGGAGACAAAACAACTCATCCTCGAAGGGGTATTGTTTGATCAAATTTCATTTGGACTCTTATGATTATGTTCTTCTTCATGATGTGATGTACATTATGGGATTAAAGAAGAACTTGGTATCTATTTCTACCCTAGAAGACAAGAGTATGAGAGTAGCTTTCATAAGAGGAAAAGTCCTCACCTAGCCTATGGAATCTTTCATGAGGGACACTTTTACATTGGGATCTATTGTTGAAGGACTCTATAGATTCAATGGAATACCTCTGCTAGCAATGGTACACGACTTCAATAATCAAAGTGAGCCATGGAACTAAAGGTTGGCACATCTAAATTATCAATCCCTACTGAAATTGAAGAAGTTAGCATATGGGATGCATGATGTTTAATCTAGTCACGATGGAGTATGTCTGGGGTATGCTAGTGGAAAGAATACATGGGAGCCATTACCCTCTAGCATGAACAAGACCAATGATATTATTCAACTCATTCATTCTAACCTATTAGTGGGCACCATGCATGTGCACTCTATTAGTGGACACCTCTACTACATAATCCTCATTGATGGTTTCTCTAAGAAGAAATGGATATACTGCTTTATAAGGATGAGGATTTTGATATGTTTGAGGACTTTAAGACATTGATAGAAAATCAAACAAGGAAGAATATAACAGTTTTAAAGTTTGACAATGGAGGAGAATATACGCTAAATGATTTAATTGATTTTTGCAAGAAGTTTGTAATCAAGAAGGAAATTATCGTACCTTATGATCCCGAACATAATGGAGTGGTTGAGAGAAAGAATGGGTCCATCGTGGAAACTTCCCAAGCTATTTTGCATGATAAAAAATTGCCAAATTTTCTCTGGGGTGAAGCTACAAATACAACGGTCTATGTGCAAAAAGCCTTGGATGACAAGACTCTCGAAGAAGTATTCATAGTTGTGAATCCTGACATTGGACATCTTAGGATATTTGGTTGCCTTGTATATTTCCATGTGCCAAAATACAAGCGGAACAAGTTGGAAGCCAACAAAAAGAAAGGTACATTTGTTGGATATTGTGAGAATTATTTTTCAAGGGAAACATCTTCATTGAAAGCCATGTCCCTGCTAAACTTGATCTTTCTTTTACTAGATACATGATTTTCAATGAAGATTTTGGCCTTCAAAAAGTAAGGGACCTTCCTCCACCTCCTCTTGTTGAGAAGAGCGATGATGACATACAAGATGCTCCTTGTATGCCAGAATCTAGGAAGGATATTTTTGATGACCACATGGAGCCTATGGACCGTTTGGATGCTCTTTAAATTGATCCCCCTATCACGAAGATACCATTATGGCTTTGTGACACATTACAAGATGTTTATGCTAAAAGGATATTTAGAGAAAGTAAGCCATGGAAGTACCAGGGATACATTGTAGTTATGAGCACTATGATTCGAGCTCAACCTTCTACCTTTGGAGAAGTTGTGAAAGAAAAATTTTGGAAGGATTCCATGACCAAATAATATGAATCGATTATGAAGAATGATGCATGGGATGTTGTTTCGATACCGAATGGAAATTTTGTGTTAACTTCAAAATGGATATACAAGATCAAGCATGGAGCTGATAAAAGCATTGAGAAGTACAAAGCAAGGTTTCTCCCAGAAAGAGGGAGAAGACTATGATTGTATATTCCCCCCCATTTCCTGCTACACCATTGTTAGATTGATTGTTGCTGTTGCTTCCACTCAAGGATGGAATATTCACCAAACGTATTTAAAGACAACATTTCTTCATGGCATACTGCAAAAATACTCAAGTTTTCAAGTTAAAGAGAGCATTATGTTGTTTGAGGCAAGCCCCTAGAGCCTGGTATGCCCACATTGACAGTTACCTAGTGAAGCTTGGGTTCACGAGAAGCGGTGTCGATCTGAACCTCTACGTCAAAACGGTCCAAGGTATGCCTTTGACTTTGGTTTTATATGTTGATGATCTATTCTTGACAGGTAATGAGCTCCTGATGCTTAAGTGTAAGAGGGAGTTTTCCTCTGAGTTCGAAATGAAGGATCTTGATATGATGCATTAATTCCTAGGATTAGAGGTTTGGCAGAAACTTGAAGAGATTTCCTTTCTCAAGGAAAATATGTCTTGAAGCTATTGGAAAGATTTAGAAAGACAAAATGCAAATCCTCAGCAACCTCAATGGAGATGAAATTCAAGAAGTTGTATGGAGAAGTTGTTGGACCTGACTTGGTGAACCTCTCTGAGTACTGATAGTTGATTGGGGCACTGATGTTCCTTGTGAACACCCATCCGGATATATACTTTGCAATAAAAACTTTGAGTCATTTAATGACTGAACCCCTTCATGTACACTAGGTTGTCGCTAAGCACATGGTTCTATATTTTCTTGTGACGATTAACCTTGGTCTGAGATATGCTGCTGGAGATGTATGACTTCATGGGTACACTGATGTTGACTGGTTGGAAATGTTATTGATAGGAAAAGCACATCAAGGAGCTATTTTAGTTTGGGTTCTACGATGATATCATGGATGAGAAGGAAGCATAATTCCATAGCTTTAAGTACGATAGAGGTAGAGTATAGTTGCTAGCATGGCTAGTTATGAGGAAATATGGTTGAGGAAGCTCTTTGGAGATCCATTTGAGAAGGTTCTAGATATGGAAATCATATATTTCAACAACAAGAGTGGGATACAATTGCCAGATAATCCAGTATTTCATGAAAATTCCAAGCATATTGAGATCAGGTATCACTACATTCGAGACATGGTGTAGAGAGGAGCCGTGAGACTCCATCACATTTCGAACGATGATAAGATAGTGGATATACTTACCAAGGCTTTTTTGAAAGGGAAGTCCTTGGTCTTTAGATAGAAGCTTGGACTGAGGGATGTGACCCTCTAGGGTAAGGGTTCCGACTTATCAAAGACATTGAGCTATTCTCTTCCCCCATATTTGAGATCCCAGGGTGAGGAATTGAGCCTTAGAGCTCCTAGGGTTGCGGGAAATTTGGATAATAGTATAGCCTATGATCCTTACCTCTCGATAAGTTAGATCCTACCTATTGTCGAGCAATAGGATATTCTATGATCCTTACCTTATATGGTAAGTCATATCTTTCTTATTGTCCTTGGATAGATGGTGGTACCTTGAGCTCCCATATGATGTCAAACTCTTCTTCTTGTAAATTCGAGAGTGTTCAACAAAGATGAGCAATGGCGACATTTGATTTGATTATGACAAGATATTTGAGATGGGACATATGTTGTAGTCAGTAATTTATCTCTTCCTGAGAGGGAGTGTTAATTTGGCAGCTCGGGGACAAATTACCTCCTTTGGAAAGCTTTCCACATAAAGAAATACCCCTCCTACCCCTTGGAAGAATTTAATTTGGTTAAGGACAAATGTATTTTTAAGGTGAAAACCCACATGTGCACAAAATTATAGGTCAAATTTAAAGAGAAATTGGCTAGCCTTGGAAGCATATAAATATGAGGCAAGTAAACTTCATTTGGACATCGCATCAAGCATATTCTTCTGTCTCTTTTCTTTGAATTGGTTAGTACATGTTTGAGATTGGTTCATACAGGTCTGAAAACTACAGGGTTCGAGCTCACACATATAAATACAAGACAATTCAACTTCATTTGGGCATAGCATCAAGCATATTCTTCTATCTCTCTTATTTGGATTGGTTCGTACAATTATGAGATTGGTTCGCACAAGTCCGAAAATTTTAGGGTCCAAGCTCGCATATGTGAGAAGAAGAAATTAATCTAGATCAATAAGGTTGGTTCAAGGAAATATTGGCTACAACTTCTTGGTTTATAGGGTGATCCCTGTGGCTGGAGAGATACAACTGCATTGATTGTCACTAGATCCCTTCGACTCTAAACTAATATATTTTTTACTGTTGACCACAGACTTTGATTGTTGACCACGGGTTTAGATACTTTGAATTTGATAAATTTGTCTACTGGGATCATCTCTTGGATATCGTTTCGTTGGTTTTGCTAGATATTATTTTACTTTTGAATGGTGAATTGGAACATTGTACTCTCTCTTTGTTGAAAATTTTATGAAAATATAATAAGAAGAAAAAATTGAAAGGTTTTTCCCTGATTTCTTCTATTGTATATTGCATTTACCGTTTTATCTATGAATGGTATTAATCAATGGAAGATTAAATTCTTTTGAAAGATAGCTAATTGGAGAAAATAATTGGGCTAAAGTGATTGTTACAACATACAAAAATGGAAAATTTACATGATATCAGTGTTAAGGTGAATACAAGCCCAAAGAGACAAGAAAAATCATCTCTAAAAGAAGTTGAAGGAGCCTATTTGATTTGGTGAATATGTCTACCTCTTACTTCAAGGATTTTGAGAAGTTGGGTGACTCATCAAAATTTGTTGCTTGGAAGATTAGGTTGGAAGTAATTTTGGATGAAAATGATGTCTTGAAATATGTGCAAGGAAAGGTACCTAAGCTTACGACAACTGCTTCTGCTATTATCAAATCTAAATGTTACCACTCTCCCTAACTTCCTAAGGTTGATATTAGGATTGGAGAAAGGTAACTACATACCAAACTTTTAGTCAGATAGCTAGCCCTACCCTGACCAGGGAGGGCTTTCTCTTTGTCACTTTAAACAGTCAAATAAATGGTTGAATATTATAAGATTTTAGGCTAGATATGTAAGCTTAAATAAGTAAAATTTGTTTGATATTTTGAACGTTGGATAGGAAAGTCAATGAATGGACTATACATGAGATTTTTAGGTCTGAACTTCGAGGTTAACCTGAAAAGAGTGTGTGAGGTAAGATAGGTAGTTTGGAAAAATATTAATTAGTCATTTAGTATAGGATGAAGATGAAGTAGATATTGAATGACCACTGAGATGAATTCATTCAATTTAAGAAGCAAATAAACATAATATGGTGAATCTTGTCTAAAACAAAGCATGCATAACATGAATTATGCTCTCATACTTACAAGATATACATATATGAATAAGTATACATGGAATTAAGCATAAGATAATAAGAAAACATAAGAAACACATATGTTCCAAATCATACCACAATTATCTCACAATATTTCCTGCAAATATTTCTTTGATTTCATTCCACAAACTGGTTACAAGAGCATCGTTGCAAAATATGAGACTATCCAACCCAAACCAAGAAAAATAGGGCCTACTTATAGAAAATATAGACTATGACACCTCATAAGGTCTAAATCCCATCCAAAATGGATCATAAATGCAAAATATGAGTCATTTCCTAGTTTCTAGGGAGGTTAGAAACCATTCCCTGAATTTTAGCTATAAACTAGGAGTGTTTGTCCATTACATTAATTACAATTTCTTTCATGATAGGAAGCCAAAACCAACCTAATAAATCAAATTAAAACTCATAGGAAAACTTTGCCTCGAATTTGTGATCATTTCTGAGCTTGACAAGTGTCCTGAGGGAATCCAATGACAACCTGTGACAATTCTGACCAAGGAATTTAAAAACAAATTGCACAAGCGTAACAAAAATTTGGAGGCACTTGGAGAAGTCCAAATCCACTTATGAAAGAATAGTCAACTAGCCCTGTGTGTCTAGTTTTTGGAACATCTTTAAATTTTCAAAATGGACAATGGGAAGGCCTTAAAAAAACCATTCTCCTAGGGTCACTCAAAAGCGTAACAGAGTGTCCAAAAAGGAGGCAAAAACATGCAAAATAGAGGTTTTTTTTAGCTTTTTCTCCGAAATTGCAGCTTTTCATGCCAGGAGGGTTACTGATCTATGATTTACTAATCAAAATACACCCATCCATGTAAATAAATCACCATTTGGATGCCTCCAAAACAAAAAGTCACAAATGTCTGTTACCCTTTTGCAATGAGAAATTTCCAGAATTATGCCCAAAATAATGTAAAATACCAAAATTGCTCCAAAGATTTGAAAATTGATTCTTTGAAACGTGAAAGATATTGGCTACACATCTAATGAAGCATTAGCCAATAAATCCAAGCTATTCTTCTCCTCGAGCTTCATTTGCCCCTCTTTAAGCCTATCTTTCACTTATTTCAACCTTATTTGAGAAATGGTATCCATGGTGCGATAATGACTTGTCGTGTGCCTTTGCAGCTTGTTATTCCTTTTAGGCTTCTTCAATAGCTTCTTGATATGTTCATTAACTCTTGATAACCAAAGCTCTCTATCCTCATTTATCTCCATGGAAATGAGCTCATCAAATGTCAACTTTTCAGATTGATGAATTTGTTGTTTCTCTCGCTCTAATGCCCTTCTTAGGCGTCTTGTTCTTGGAATTTTTGCATGTGCTTCAGCCTCCATCTCCCGCACTTGGTCAAAAGAAACAATATTTTTTCCTTTAACTCTATTTTCCTCCATTTCCGATTTGTATTTACTTTGGAGGAGCTGATTCACTTGCAATTGAAAATTTTCCCGATCAAGGAAAGTAATTCGGGATTGGGAAATGGAGAAGGTCTCTTTCAACTCTGAAATCTCTTTATCCTTCTCTTTGATGATATATTCAACTAATTTGACCTCCTCATGTTTTGATACCTCAGGCTCCATTGGCACTGACTCATCATGCTGATGCAAAAGAGGCTGCTCCTCTACCCGACATTGCTCATCATGGGTGCCAAGTGTAATAAATATCCTGGTAGACTTAGGCACAAAAAATTGTCTCCTCCCTCTCTCATATGTGTGAGAAAATCCCACAATCCTAGGGACATATGAAAGTTTACAAGGCATGCTAGAAGTGCCAATCTTCATTGGCCGTGGTTATGATGTAATAGGCAAGACAGAAAGTGTTGCTGACAACCTCTCCAAGAAGTCTTCCCATGTCATATTTATGGAGGACAAGTGATGCATCACAATGAGATTGATAAGGCCATGATGAAAGAGACTAGTATGATGATACTCTCTTCTACTCTGAACCTTCTCAGCCATCTTAATCAATTTCTTGTATAAATAATGAGGCAAATCAAGTGTTTTGACTCTAGTAAAATGCATCAAAAGCGTGATCTGATATCTGTATAGCCTGGAGAATATTCCTTCGCATGTAAAGTACTTCATTATGAACATCATCAGAGGATCATACTTGTTTCTGACATTTCTAAAAGGAAAAAGAAATTTTGGCTCATCTTTAGCATGAGGTTTTAGAAATTGCTTGTAGTTTTCAATGTCAAGATCCATACCCTTGAACCACTGCTCTCCATGAGAGGGGATACCTGTAGCTAAAGCAATTAGGTAAGATGATAAGCTGATCTCTAGGCCTGCAAGAGTGACCTTTCCCATATTTTAGCTAGTTGCAAAAAGGCGGACAACTGAAGATGATACCCTCCTTCCATAAGCCTTTCACAAAATGTTAAACATTGAGTTATTTGAAAGCATCTTCTGGCCAATGGCGAAGGATTAAACTCATGCATGGTGAATGGCTCAAGTCTAAGATGGCACCATCCTTTGAAACTATTCTTGTCACTTTCCATGGTGTTGGTCACTGGAATGATGAAAAACCTAGGGTTTCAATGAAATGAGTGAATGAGAATGGAATATGGAAAACATAGTGTATGAAGGTGTGAGTTTGGTGGATGAAATGGAGGGCCTTGAGGCTAAGAAAAAATCTAGAAAAATTTGAGTAGGTATTTTTGTGTGTCAGCTTCAAGTTGAAGGTGGAATGAGAGAAAATGGATGAGGGGAAGGTGTCAAAATGTCTAAAACACAGGAAATTCCGAAATTTTTATGTGAGAATAGCTTGTGCAACAGTAGGGCAAGTTTGTGAGGTGAAATAGGGGTCATGGGGTTAAGTAAAAATTCTGACAAAAATTCAGTGAATATGATGGTGTTTTGTCTCGACAATGAAAGTGGAATGAAGGCAAATGGAGGAGTTTAGGTCATTCAAATCCTCAAAACACATTCATTTCCCAATTTTGGCTGTGGGAAAAAACTAGTGAAGAAGTGTTTTTGAAATTTAGGGTTCATGGAGCCCAGCAAAAATTTTATCCTTTGCATTGATATATTTTTCATAGCCTTTTAGATCCTATGTCCAGTGATTTGATCTCCAAATTCCTTCTTGAGGAAAATATGACTGTAAGTCATATTTGATTCAAATTGGTGGATAGAATGATACCTTAGCTCTCCAATGAAGGTGAAATGAGGGCAAATGAAGGAGTTTGGGTCATTCAAAACCCTGAAACACAGTCACCTTAATTTTGACAATTTTGACCGTGATTGTGTTAAAAAGTTTAAAATTTAGGGTTTTAATGGTTTGATTTTGATGTCATGGATGATGCGTGAGAATATGTATATGTATATGGGCATGGAGGATGTAGGTTTAGGGTTTTTGTGATAGGTTAGGGTTCATTTCAATGGTAGATTATGTTTTTTCAAAATAAAAGATAAAAATGAATGAATGGACAGTAAGGACATGGAGAACACAAATGATGTATAATAACTGTGAAAATATTTCCAAAACAAACAAAGGATGGTTGCTTACCTTGTGAAGTAGTTAGAGAAATGAATGGAGGTTAGAATCCTTTGAAGTTTGTAGGGTTTCGGACTTCAACAACACCAGAGCCTACCTACAGGAGCGTAACACTATCCCTCTCGAATATACAGAACCATAACAACGGGTTTCTCAACTGACATGAGCGTAACAACTTCTTCTCACCACGCAGGAGTGTAACAAAAGTTTTTACACTACGCAGAAGCGTAACATTGCACATTCTTCACACACAGGAGTGTAACTATGGATTTTCTTCACCACTCAGAAACATAACAAAAGGTTTTATCCAACACTCACAGGAGCGTAACAAAAGGATTTTTACCTCCACATAAACGTAAAAATGTTGCTTCTTCTCACCCACAGGAGCGTAACAAAAGGATTTCACTACCATAGAAGCGTAACAATGAACTCGATTAATGAGAAAACAAGCCTCAGAAGGGTAACAAAGGAATTTTTAATGCTTGGATTTGGAGTTTAAAAGAGTGAAGGGTTACTCTCTTATATGTGGAATGGGTAACAATGAATAAACATGAAGTTCGCTCACCCTTTATAAACATTAATGACTCTTACCTTTTCATATGACATTTACCATGACTTTTTAACCCTTCTGCACTTTGACAACAACATGTTACCCCTTCAAATGAGATGAGAACGCAGATTGACCTCGTTTAAAGATCTGGCACTTAAGATGTTTTTATGATGTTTGAAGTGACTTTATGGGATTTTTGAATGAAAAATGAGAGCACAGTTTTCCCTTTTTATGAGACAAAACTTCTCCTTTCATGAAACAGTGAGACTTATTTTGAACAATTTTGAACTTTCACATTGGACATGACTTTTTAAAACAAGATGAGGTGTGTCTGAAAACCCGAGGATGACTTGTTTTGCATTTGGGTGGACCAATAGGTCAGATTAACCTCTTTAAAATCTCTGATAGTCAAGATGACTTTTTTGACCTTAAATGAAACAGTGAGACATAATTTCTATATTTCATGAAACAATGAGACAAATATGAGATATTTTAAACATTTTTGAAACTTGAGCCATATGAAACAAGAGAGATGGATTTATTTGAACTTCATAAACATGCATGCTCCTTCATAAGGGTTTTATGGATGAAGTGGAGGGCCACTGCCTTATGTTCGGTGAGAATTTGAAGATTTTTGCAAAGGCAGGGCTGAACCTAGACTTGACCTAAATGACATAACCCTAGAACTTTTGAATGATGATGATGGAGATGGTGACCTTGAAATTGATGATGGTGATGACCTTGACAATGGTGATGATAAATGAAATGAAGGAGCAACATACATGGCTTAGCCTTCTTCAGTGACCAAAATTATTTCTGAGAATTGGTTCAAAAAAGTAAAAAATTTGACCTATGAATTAATGGAAAACAACTGAAAGAGACATTTGATCACTGACATACCTAGGCTAACATCAAGTACAAGAAAGGTGAGCACAAAGCCAAGAAAATTCTCATTGATGGTTTGCAATATCATTTTCTTGTTTATGTTGGTAGCTTGAATAAGTCTAAGGATATTTATGTAAATTTTGTTGGGATGTATGATGTCAATAACCTAAATCACATCCTATCCTTGAAAAATCAACTCAAAGAAATAAATATTAACAGAGGGGAATTCTTGCAATCCTATATCATGAGAGTATCACACCTAAGGGATCAATTGCAATCTACTGGTGAACAAATATCTGACGGGGAGTTGGTGGTGGTGACTCTTCAAGGCATTCCTCCTATATGGGAAACCTTCATTACTATTATAATCAACAATAATGTTGTTATGACATTTGATGATCTCATTGGTAAATGCACTCAAGAGGAATCCATGATTATTTCCAGAGGCAGGATTTAAAAGCATGAAGAAGGAGAGCCCTCTACATTCATTGGTAAAGACAAGAATAGGAAAGGAAGAGGAATACCTTAACATTCAAGAATGCCTCCCCCTGAATAAAAGGACTTAAATAGAAGATTAAGGGATATTGAATGCTTCAATTTCCACAAGCATGGCCACTATACCCGAGACTTCCCAAATAAGTGAGATGCTCGAAGGTCCAATTACAACCACAATCGTGGATTAAAAAACACAACAATAGAAGAAAAGGTGATGATCAAAGACGAGGAGATGACATAATAAGAAGGGAAGATAGAAGAAGAAGGGATGATAGAATAAGAAGAGATACTCCAGATGATCATGAAGAAATCCATTGTCGTCAAAAGAGGTCAAGGAACTCTAGGTATGAAAATAATGCAGTTGCTTGTCAATCTGAATATATTCTTATTTTTTCTCTTTCTATTTCTTCCCCTCTATATTTATATGATATTTGGTTGGTGGATAGTGGGGCTTCTGGAAATTTCTCTAGGTACAAGGAAGTCCTCTCAAACCTGGTTGAAAGGGAGACAAATTTGAAAATCATTCTTGGACACAAAACAACTCATCTTGTGAAGCAATATGGTTCTATAAAATATCATTTGGACTCTGGTAAATTTGTTCTTCTTCTTGTGATGTACATTTTGTGATTAAAGAACTTGGTATCTATTTATGCCTTGGAAGAAAAGGGTATGAGAGTAGATTTCATAAGAGGAAAACTCCTCACCTGGACTATGGAATCTCGCATGAGGGATGATTTTACCTTGGGATTTAGAGTTGAAGGACTTTATAGAGTCAATGGAAGAGCTCTGCTATCAATGGTCCATGACATCAATCATGAAAGTGAGATATGTCACATCTACATTATGAAGCCCTACCAAAATTGAAGAAGTTAGTATTTAGGATTCCTGATGTTCAAGATATTCATGATGGAGTATGTCTGGGGTGTGCCCATTGAAAGAAGACAAGGGGAGCATTCCCCTCTAGCAAGAACATGACCGATGATATTCTTCAACTCATTCATTTTGACCTATGCAAACCCATGTATGTGCACTATATTGGTTGAAACCTATAATACATAATTTACATTGATGATTTCTTTAGGAAGACATGGATATACTACTTGAAGCATAAGTATGAGGATTTTGATATGTTCAAGGACTTTAAGGCACTGATAAAAAATCAAACAGGGAAGAAGATAAAAAATTTTAGGTCCGACAATGGAGGAGAATATAATTTAGATGAATTCGTTGATTTTTGCTTGCACGATGGAATCATGAAGGAAACTATTGTACCTCATAATCTTAAGCATAATGGAGTGGATGAGAGAAAGAACAGGTCCATTGTGGAAGCTTCCTGAGTTATGTTGCATGATCAAAAGTTTCCAAAGTTCCTTTGGGGAGAAGCTACAAATACAACGGTCTATGTATAAAACAAGGTTCCTCCTAAAGCCTTGGATAAAAGGACTCTCAAAGAAGTATTCATAGGTGTGAAGCCTGACATTTGACATCTCAGGATATTTGGTTTCCCCATATATTTACATGTGTTGAAGGACAAGAGGAACAAGCTGGAAACCACCATAAAGAAAGGTACGTTTGTTGGTTATTGTGAGAATTCTAAATCATTTAGAATATATTTATGGATGGTCAAAGGAAGATCGAGTTTAGCAGGGACGTAACTTCTGATGAAGATGTTGCCCTTGGAAAAGAAAGAGACCTTCCTCCACCTCCTCCTATTAAGAAGAGTGACGATCTGTTGTACTATACAACACCCCCCATTTATTTTTAAAAAATGGGGACCTTTTAAAAAATAAATAGCAATTTATGAGCTTGATTTCATCTTAGCCTAAGTCTAAAATAATTTAGGAAATAAAGGTTTTTCCCTTTTCGCTTTGATTTTAAAAGCTCTCATCGCAAATCACATAACTTACAAGCCGAATAATTTAAAACATATATAAGTATTGTGAATTGCGATATGCGCTACAACCTTTTCGAGTTATATAAAATTCCCATTACAAATTCTTTAAAAAAACCTTTTAAAAAGAAATCGCATCATGCCTTTTAAAAGAATTAGCTTATGTAAATTCGGTAAATATTGTGATGGGTCGGACCAGACAAAAATATAAAGCAACAATTATAAAGCTCCGAAGGTCCGATAAAGCGCAACAACATGACTCCTTAGTGCATTTTGCGTTTCACAGTGAGTAACCAAATGTAAAGTTTTATTACCGCATGAAAAAAGCGATATGCGATTTGCGCAGATCGCATTACATGAGATTCATCGTTGGCAAAAAACATAACTAATGGTAACTGTTTAAAGTTGCAATGTGCGATATTAATACTTATTACTCAAATGCGTGAAATGATTCATATCTAATCAACCTGATATAAGATATAACGTCTTAAATTGACAGATTAGGCATATTATGTAAAGGTGTGTAAGAGATTTGATAGAAAGAGTTATGGGTTATTAACGACATTTAATGGGAGTAAGGTTCGAAATATTGAGCACCAGATTTTTGATTATATTGTTTTAACTCTATCCCTCTCTCCATTCATCTTAGATCTGATTTTACTATTTTCACTTGAATTCAGGAAACCGCCTAACGGAGTGAGAATAATTGGAATGACAAAGAAAGGCAAGGAAATTGCCCAAACATCCGTCGCTGAAGACTCAGACATGCCTCCATTGTTCTTAGATATGACCTGCAACAAGAATTGTGGAGTTCTTAATGGGAAGAAATGTATCAACTCTTCGAGGATGAACAACCAAGGTTAATATTTAAAATAGCTACAGCAGATGCGACAGTTTCCCCCATCCTGCTTCGACGTTGCATGCTCATTTTTGCACAAGATAGCAACGCGGCCGAAGATTCTCCCATACACAGATATGGTAAAGTGGGTAATTGACCACCTTAACATAGCATATAGGTCATTTAAGAATTAAAAGCTGGAGAATATTGGTTCGTTCACTGTAGAATATTTAAGGACAATGTACCACTTGCCCATGCCGCAAAAGAATTATGATAAAGCTTTTGTCCAAAGCTTTACAAAGAAACATACAAACCTCATGAAAGTAAAGGGATGGAAAGATGACCAAGGCAAGCTGAAACAGGACAAACTCGGTATGTACCTGATAGCACAGTTACCCTCCCCATATTGTTATGATGTTGGAATGTTATGTAGATTGTTTGCAAAACAAGATACCACTAGGTTTCCCGTAGACTGGGTCCCTTTAATTGACGTAATTGGCAATTCTTCTATTATGAATTGGGAAAACATCTTGTTTGATAATTTGGCCAGAAATATCATGGATTTTCTGGTAAAAGAAGTGTTTCCTCTAGGAAAATACCCACCTTCTACATGAGTGCTTACATTATGAACGCAATTTGCTTTTGTTCAAGTTTTCCTATCATGGGATGGAAATGGGCAACCCAGGACCCCACTCCAATCCATATTTACCACAGAGCGCTTTGGGAATCCGATTTTCATTTACATTTTTATAAAATTTTCAGCGGAGTCATGTTACCCATCCATTAGATTATCTTTAATGAAAAATCCCCTAGAATTTCTAAAGAGGCTAGCACAGACATTTTTCTAGTTGCTAGATGGTTTGTTGAAGAGAATTTCACTTATATCAGAGTTTTCGGGAGTTATTCTTCTCCCCATTTTTTTCCCTATTATGTTCGTGATAAGCTCCTAGCTAGGGAAATTACTTACCAACTTGTATTAAGTGACATTTCCAAGCAACTCAAAGATGCCAAGAAGCCCATCTGGCCTAATTTCCCTTTGCAGTGCGACACTTTTTCACTTTTCGATATTGGTCATGCATTCAAGGAAATTTCAAATGTTAATTCATTAAATTTGGCTGTAATGCCAAAGAGGCCATTCGACCCTAATGATGTGATTAAGAATTTCACCACTGAGCTTAAATTGCAACCTTTCATGAATGAGAAAGATATGCTCGACGATTTCTTTTAAGGCATGGAGAAGTTCACAGATGTACTAAAAAATGCATCCAGTCAGCTCAGTAAAAATGGCTTTGAGGCTTTCCAAGCATATAGAAATAAGAGGCTAGAAACAATCCCTTTGGATTTATTATTTATTGAAGATGTCAACAAACTAACTCCAAGCATTAGTCTAGATAATGAAGCCAAGGACATGTCTGAAGATGAATCCCAAGAGAAGTCTAATCACGAGTCAGGGCAATCACAACATAATTCTCATAATTCGGATCACTCTGATAATGAATCCGAGAGCAGGAATGAGAGCCTAGAGAAAATAATTGATAAAGTGATTAAAGGGATTAAAATGAAAATGGAAGGAGAAATTAATAGATTTGGATCAACCTCTCAAGAATTTCAACATATCCAGTAAAAACCTGACCAGACAGAGAATTCTCAACCAAAATATTTGAAGAATGAATGGGAAAAGTTTTCCAAGGCATTACAAACTCCATAGCCAAAGCCTAATATTGATGAATCCACAAGTTTTCAAACGCCAGAAAATTCTCAGAATTTAGTGGAAATTGCAATTCCGCTATAGCAGGTACCTGAAGTTCATGATCAAGATATCATTCCAGCATTACCTTATAAAACAAATTGTTTTACAGATTGAAGAGATACCCTTACTTGATGCCTTCTATAGTCCCAGTCATAAGGCGTAGTTAAGAGAAGAAGAATGGATGAAATAGTTTCAAATATTATGAATGAATCTGTAGACGTTCTATGGAAAGACCCTTTGGCTGATCCTACAGAACATTTAACTAAGTTATCACTATAGGCTTTAACCCTGTACAGAAATTATTTGCAAACGAATCTTAAAAACATAAAATAAGCAATAGCGAGAGCATAAAACATAAAACATATATACACAAATATTTTCCCCTGGATCCCAAATCGGGACGACCAGCTTGGATTTTCATTATATTCCTTTTAGTGTTACGACACATATATATATATTCCGAAGCATACATAAAACCCAATCCATTAACCCTGTATTAGAACATAACCGTAGTTCCCTTGACCGGATCTACAAAATACCAGGGGCCGAAAACTATCATGCCCCAAAACCATGTGAAAACCCATGCACAAAACCATGGGCGGGTCTGCCCACCGAAAAATAGGGTCCAATTTTTTTTTCCCAAGGCGTTGCCACCCCCCCTGTGACCCCCCTGCTGTGCCTGGTGCAACGTACATTCGGGGCTCTCGCCCCCCCACATGTGACTAGTCATGGAAAGAATATAACACATACCCAACAATCACAATACGAAGGAGCATATGCTACTTCCACCATTGACAAAGCCACCGAAGTACAACTTCTATTGAAGCAAAAAGAAGACAAAGTACAAGATTTGGAGAGACTGTTAGTACAAGAAAATTTTAACTCCAACAAGCAAATGGAAATGAAGATGTCTCAATTTCAAAAGAATTTTGAAAGAATGAATTTGAAACACCAGGTACACATAACAGAGAAAGAAACATAGCTTGAAGCAGTAATGGAAAAATTGAAAAGCCAGCCTCAAGTAGAGATGTTCATAAAATAATAACTGGAAATTAATGCAAAGCTAAAGCAGCAGCAAGAAACCTTTTTTCAACGAGATTCAATCACCAGCTCTTACTATGATACACGCAAAATCCTGATCCAACAAGTGGCTAACGAGAGACTTGAATGTGAGAAAGTTGAAACAAATATTAAGGAGTTCATTCAGTGGCAAGGATCTGACTCTGGAAAGAAAGTTGACCTACCTTAGATAGATAAATTTCACAAAGAGATTTTATTTAAAGATTGGGAATTACAGCTGAAACAAGCAGAAAAGGCAACAACAAAGGCATCAAGGTTAACAAATAAAATTATTGAATCTATTAATGTACAAATTTTGAAAGATGAACTTATTAAAGAATCCACAACTGAAGTTCTCTCAAATCGCAAACCGTTATACAGTGGAAGCAAAGTATAGAGATGCAGGAGGAAATGATTAAAAATACAAATAAGTTTGATCAAGAAAATTAATGGAATTTTCTGATCAAACCTTATCATCAGTGCATAACTCTTCAGTCATTAACTAATTCAACAAAGAAATCGCAACCAACACTTTCAAATGCAGTGTTCAAAGGCTAGATTGGATCAGGAATTACGCAGCCATATCATCTAAATCTAATGGTGGATATTTGTCAGCTCCGAGATCAAATGCGCAAAGAGGATCAACACACATAATCATGTTGTTATTTTATTTCCTAGATTGTAGTTTAAGTTTGATCCTTATGAGGATGGTTGTTTGAAACCTCCTCTATTTTTATGTAATAATCTATTTTAAACATATTATAGTTTATTATTTAAACCCTTCTCATGCATTTAGAGAAGGGTCCATTAGGGGAATTTTGAGGTCTAAAATGGGCCTCCTAAGAAAATAATAAAATAATAGATAAACCAATAAAATAATATTTATGAATTTGAAATTCACTTTTTGCACCACAATCCATGTAACCATAGTTAAATTGAATTCAAAAGTCGTACCAAAATAAAATTAATAAAAAGTTGTATTGATGTGACTATAAATAAGAATTAGATTTTCAAGAAAAAGTCATTATCATTGAACAACTAATGCATTTGTCCCTTGTACTTAAATAACTTAAAATAAAATATAAATATTAATTTATAAATTATTAATTATATTATATGTTATTAATTAAAATTTATATTATTTAAATTGTATAATAACATGTAATTAATATACTATATAAAAATAATATAATATAATATAATATAATAAATGTATAGGGATATGCATTGTTTCTTTCAAGAAATATGAAATGACAATAATATATTTTTATTAAAAAAGTGTGAAATGACATTTATTATGAGTACTTTACTTTGACTTTAAAAGTACTTAGAGCACTACCATGGTTAACCATGAGTTTTTATCCACCATTGAAAATGTGACAAGTAAGTACCTTTAACTCAAACAATTCCACCTCAACCATTAGGGATGATGTCATCCTCTAAAATGTGATTGGTTCTCATAAAGTGAATTTTGATTGTACATTTTCCTTAGGAGACCCATTTTAGACCTCAAAATTCCCTTAATGCAACAATTTTTGAAAAACAGTTGCAAAGAATGCACTTCTGTAAGTTTGTAAACGCTTTGATGGATTAATGGAATGAAATCTGTTATCTTTTGACATTTGAAGCTATTTAACTGAAGTTTCACTATTGTACTCTTTAAATTGCTTGAAAGTGAAGAGGAGCAGAAAACTACTATCAGTTTGAATGAGTATGACCTCATATATATGGTACTCCTACATGTTATATTAAGTTTTTCCTTTTAGATTGATAGTTGTCTTTTTATTTGCATTATATATTTGAAATGTTATCATGAATGAATGTTAAATGCACTTTTGTACTGATATTTGTTTATGATCTCTTATCTTATATATAATAAAACATATAAATACAATATACATTTCACAGTTCTTTTAATCAAACTACTTTGTTAAAATAATTATCTTTACGTAATTTTCATCTCTTTCAACTTTTAAATAATCTTCATTACTAATAGGTCGAAGATATCTTTTAGGATTGCATAAAGGAAGGAACACCCCGGGTATATAGTAGAATAGATAGTTTTAGATAAATGGATATGATAGATTAAATCATTTCTCATTTGCATGTTATATAAGCAAAACACACCCCAAAATCATCCTTATTGGGAAACTGGTCCCTTTATCCCCAGTCAGATCCACCACATCAAACGGAAAAGGACTTGCTCTAAGGTCCGAACTGGGTGGTTTTCCCCCATGTTGTTGCAACTGAATTCTAAGGCGTCAAAATTTTGGCGCTAGAAGGAGGGCCAATTGTGAATTGCAAGAATATCTAATCAGTATAAAATCCAATCTAAGAGTCTCTCTCACTCTAGATCCCCTTCAGCTTCTCGAACATTAGCTAGATCTAAATCTTTAAGATATGAAATTGAACATCCCTCTCCTAAGTCTCCTAGTGAAATTCAACCCATACTATCTTAAGAATTTCATCAAAATTCCCTAGAAGTTCAGTCTTTGATAGAAAAGTTAGAGAGAGTATCCATTTCTGCTGAAAATACTAAAACTTCTCAATCATCTGAGATTAGTGTTTCATCCTCTTTACAACCTAGAAAAACATTAACTCAATTAGAAACTCAAAAGACAATAATTCCTCCTTTTGAATTTCTTATCGATACTTATTAAAGGAAGACAAAGAAGACTGAATCAGAGTCAATCACCAATGAGGTCTTATGTAATAATTCACCCCATTCACCTCCATTACCTCCACCCACTTCCACAACTTCCATTCCAACAATCAATTCTACTTTAACTAGTTTCAGTACACAAATTACTACTCCTTCAACTAGTTCTAGCACTCAACCTACCTCTTATTCAACTCAAACTCAATCCATCACCTCCACTCAAGGTCTAATGGCAGGCCAAGTACCTCCACCAAATTTACAACCATGGAATAATCCAGGTATTGTACAAATGCTTGCTCCTCTTCATCCTCTTCCAAAATACCCTGAAAGATGGTTACCTAAATCTAATCCTGATGACGGTCTTCCAGCTGAAGAATACATCCATAATTACATGTTAGCCATTAATTTAAAGGAGATAATAGAATAATATTGTGTTGTAAGACTATTTCCATATACTCTCACAGGATCTGTAGGATCCTGGTATTTCTCATTAACTGCCCGCTCTATAACTAGCTAGAATATGTTCAAAGGACAATTTTTAGCTAAGTTTGGAGATGACAGAACCATTGCATCGCTCATCAACGATCTATAAAATATAAAGGCTAAAACAAGGGAGAGAATAAAAGACTTCAATTCAAGATTTAATAAGTTACTCAATAAAATTCCCGCTACATCAGTTCCTAGTGCATAAGTTCAAATTGAGTGGTATATTTCATCTCTCCCATCTGATATAGCCATTTTTGTTGATAGAGAAAAATTGCCTACATTGGTAGAAAATACGAAGGAATCTTTATCTATAGATAAATGCATAATCGTTCTTGAAAAGAAGAATTCCCAAGAAGATAGGAAATCAAAGAAAGTATCCTTCGAAGATGATTCAAAAAAGAATCCACCCAAATACCCTTTTGATGTAGAAGGTATTTAGAAAGTTTTAAAGACTATGATAAATGAAATGGAAGATATCAAAAAACAAGTTGTCGAAAGTTCTAATTCCAAGAAGACTTTTAGACCCTTAAAAAAATTTCAGTTTTCTAATTCTGAGCTGCCCAACATCATATCTAATGTTGAGTCTAATCAAGATACATATTAAGAGCAAACAGAAGAAGAAGAAAATAAAGTAGAAGAAGAAGTTGAACTAAATGGAATGTGGGATTTTATCCTACCAAATGATGAACAACAAGAAGGTTTACCTGTAAGTACAAGGAGGAAGAACACCACTGAAGCAACACAACCAAATCAGAAACATAAGAACTCAATGCCTGCTAAATATAAAAGAGTAAGTAAAAAGTCTACATCTAAGGCTACACAAACTAAGCCTGCTAATTCATATGTTCCACCTATATCAAAGACAATGGTGGTCTCTGACACCATTGAATATAATGTAGTTGAGGATATGAAAAAGACCAGGGCCAACATTTCAATTCATGAACTTACTATGTAGAAATTTTAATACAATTATGTATTTCCGGATTCTCCTGATCTAACAATTATATGCCACTATTAAATATAGAATCCTTCTACTTAAATTCTTGTGGAAATTTAATCGCCAATTGCAAACACATGAAGAAAGATCAATCACACATAACAAAAATGGTTTTTTTTCCTTTTTCTAGGAAAGCATAAAGCTAAAATCCCCACTCTCATATATTATGTATATATCATGGATCATGAAACAATCGCATAGAAAACTCTAATCCAAGAGCTCTCAGTACAATATACAATTGTCTCATACTGTCATACAAAAATTGGCATAAACATGCACCAATTTATTGTCTCCTGATAGCCTACCTCCACTGCTCAATCCCTAGTGATCACAATCCCTAAATGAATTTGATCTTGCCTTGCCTTGACTGCGCATTCCTCATTGGCATCTCCAATGTGTGTTTGGTGCAAAATGCTACTATGATGCTGTGATAGTCAAACTATCCCTTTCACCCCATCTATCAAGCCAGGTCTACCCCGGATGCGACATACATGTAGTTAACTTCAGTAAATCTTCGATTCCATGTGAGATCTCCCATAATAGTGATTTAATATTTAGTACGTCTCTCACTGGTATCTTTAATTCCTTTAATTCCCCAACTATCTAAGCCAGGATTTAACTCCCTGTAAAGTGCTTCTTACACAACTCTTTATAAATACATCCAACTTTGTTACAACATTGTATCACTTAGTTATAATTAATTCCACTTGCATGTCCCACGAACCAACCTTAGAACTCATAATTCCTTTAGTCAAATGGTTTTCCACATCAGTTTAATGAAATCAAGTGCTTTAAGAGAATATATTATTATTTATTGTCTAATTATTGTTAAGGGCTAACAATAATCGACATGCATTCTATTTTTAGACATGCATTCCACAAAACAACTTCGCACATGCATTCCAAAAATAGATGCCCATCCATCCATATAATTTTC
This sequence comes from Pinus albicaulis, assembly GCA_034641835.2. Classification (NCBI taxonomy): domain Eukaryota; kingdom Viridiplantae; phylum Streptophyta; class Pinopsida; order Pinales; family Pinaceae; genus Pinus; species Pinus albicaulis. The sequence goes on along the minus strand of CM076572.1, from coordinate 797,761,002 downwards.
TCAACCATCTATAAATATATTACTGCTAAAAATAAACTTTGATCCAAATTCTAAAAATAGACATATCACCTAAAAATAGCCTACGGGCCCCACCTAGTGTAGGTTCTTAATTTTCACTAGGATCATCATCTTGTTGAATCTCAACACTCCCTCTCAACAAGAAAGGGATTATCCTTCACCCTGATCCTGTCTCTATGGTATTTGAATTTGCTCCTTGTGAGCGCCTTCGTCAGAATATTTGCATCCTGATCTTCCGTAGGAATGTACTGAAGCAACATGATCTTCTGCTGCACACAATCTCTGATATGATGATACCGGATATATATATGCTTAGATCTATCATGAAACACAAGATTAATTGAGAGTTTAATGCAACTCTGATTATCACAATGAATCACTATAGGATCTAAATGAGAACTGAACAAACCGAAAAGGATCTTCCTCATCCAGATTTCCTCACATACAGCTTGAATTTCTGCCATGTATTCCGCTTCCACTGAATTGAGTGCCACGGATATCTGTTTCTTGCTGTACCATGAAACAAATGTAGATTCAATACTAAAAAAAACCTCCTGATGTGCTCTTTCTGTTCGTTGGGTTGCCCGCCCAATCTGCATCCGTGAAGCCATGCAACTTCACCTCATCCGTCTGTCTGTACCATAAGCCATACTCATATGTGCCCCTATGATATCTCAGGGCATGCTTGCATGCCTTCTAAAAGAGCTTGGTAGGCTTAACCATCGCTTGAATAAGTTGGTTCACCGCATAGCATATGTCCAGTCTTGTATTAATTAAATACATAAGCGAACCCACCAATTGTCAATAGACAATAGAATCCACTACCTCTCCATATGTAGCATCCTCTTTCCTCCAATTTCCTAGAAGAGGAGTATCCATGGGTTTTCAACCCTCCATGTGAAACTTACTGAGTATCTCCCTTACATACTTGCCTTGAGACACAAAAAGTTCACCTTCTCGCTGCCATATTTCCAATCTAAGGAAATAGTGGAGGAGGCCCATATTCTTCATCTCGAACTCCTTTGCAAGGTCCTCCTTGCATGAGTGTATCAGCTGCTCATCACCAATCAATATTAAATAATCAACATAAAGAACAGTGATTAAAATATTACCCCCCCCATAATCTGGTATAGGTTTGCATCCGCCTCACTCTTGGTGAAGCCAAGTCTAGTGAAATAGCTGTCAATCTGAGTGTACCAGGCACGGGGTGCTTGCTTCAGCCCATACAACGCTCTTTTGAGTCTGCACACATGCAACTCGGTGCTAAAGATCTAAAATCCTTCAAGCTACTCAATGTAAACTTCTTCCTCAATGATCCCATTAAGGAACACAGTCTTCACATCCATCTGATGAATGTGCCAACCCATCTGCGCTTAGAGTGAAAGGATGGTCCTTATGGAAGAATACAGTGCGACAGGTACAAAGGTTTCTTCATAATCAATCTGCTCAATCTGTGAGAAGCCCTAGGCCACAAATCTGGCCTTGTATTTCTCAACACTCCCATCAGTAGCTTGCTTTACCTTGTAGATCTATCTTGAACCTACCACTGATTTATCAACTGACCTTGGAACAATTTCCCAAGCACTGTTTCTGACAATGGAGTTATACTCCACCATTGCATCTACCCATGTGGGCTCCTGCACTGCTTCCTGAAAGGAAGATGGCTTAGTCACAATACATTTTCTCGTGAGAGCCATGTATCAGTGAATCGATCAGGAGACAATCTCTGTCTGCGTTGTGAAGTAGGAACTCCTACATTTTGTGCCGCATCAAGCTTCAACCTCTCAGCTTCTGTGGTCAGCCTTCTGCTAGTTCTTATGTTTGGCTCTGCGTGAGTGGACTCCTCCACTCCATGCACCTCCTCATGTGGCTGATCCACGTCTAGAGACTCATCTGGGAACAATAAATTCCTCCTGTGCATGCATGTCTAGCTCCCTCTCAAGCGACAACTTCATAGCTTTCTCCTCATTGAATTTTATATCCCGTCGCACCATAGTCATTCGACTGTTTGGAAAATACACACGATGATTATGCGGTGTTTCTGTGTACCCCACAAATATCCCAACTTTAGCAGTTGACTCCAGCTTCTTCATGCAGTTCTTGGTCACATGCACATAAACAGATGAGCCAAAAATCTTAAAGTGAGAAACATCTAGTTGCTTACTAGTAAAAGATTCTTCAGGTGTACTCATGCCAAGTACTCTATGAGGACAATGGTTTGCACATAAACTGCATTGTTGCATGCTTCCACCCACAAGTGCATTGGTAGGCCCTGATCATGTAGCATAGCTCGTGCAACACCCACGATCGTTCTGTTCTTCCTCTCCGTGACCCCATTCTGTTGTGGGTTATGAGGTGCTATGAGTTCTCTTCGAATTCCTTCTTTGCTACATAACTATTTGAATTTTTTTGAGATATATTCACCTCCATTATCGACAGAGCCTTCACTTGATTCCCCGACTCTTTCTCCACCAATGCTTTAAAGTCACAGAACTTTGAGAATGTTTGATCCTTCTTCTGCATGAAGAAGATCCAACATCTACGAGAATAGTCATAAAAAAAATAACATAATACCTATGTTTTGTTGTTGAAGCAATCGATAATGGCCCACACACGTCTGTGTGAACTCTCTCTAGGATCTTCGAAGCACAGGTCTCCTTTTCATGAAAGGTGGTCTTCAAAAACTTACCCATAGTACATCCCTTGCACTGATCTAACTGCGCAAGTGTACCCTTGGGAAGTCCAGTAGAAATCTGCTACAAAATCTTCAGGGTGCCATGGTGAATGTCGTAACTCCTAGAGATAGCCCTGAGTTGTATAAATACTAGTGCCTAGGACATCTTAAATGCAAGGAGCATATGACTCAACTGATTTCAGTTGACAATTTTAGGCTCTCATGCTACTATCAAATAATGAATTGCTTTGATAAGGATGGGATCGAGACTCTAAATATAATCATAGAAAAGAAGGAAACTACAGAGACTGGATATGAAACTCAATAATTAAATGCATCAGATAGCTTTAAAACATAATGCTATAAAGGGGGCCGACTTGTGAAATGAATGTACGATGGTCAAGTTATAAGTGAGCGAAGACTATGAGAGAAAATGAGATAAGATATTAACTATAACTGGGCTTATTCTAGGATAAGAATACAAATAGTTATTACCAGTAGAACAAAGGAAGAGATATGAAAAAGAACAAAGTATCATGCCTGAGCCATATTTAAAGCGCTATAGATGAGTAAATATGAGTATCTGCTATGATAAATTCACATTTAAACATGGGAGCACTCGCATTCCAGAATATTTATATACAAGAAGTGTGGTGAGATACAAAATGAACATTTATATTGAAAACATGGAGAAGGATTACAAACTGTAAATCATCTCAAGTGGAATCCCCAATTCCAGCAAAATCTTCTATTACTGAATCCCAACGGGATCTTCAACATCAACTATCAAATTCATACAAAAAATACACAACAGAGTGCTTAAGCTAGAGTCTCTTTCAGAAAATCTGGAACCCTGTATAAGTCTTTTCTCTTTGGTTTTATAACTTCCGATTTCTATGCGCGGAAAGATATTTTGGGAAAATATCTTTCTAGCACGCCTGTATGCTGTTCCAAGTCTTAATCAAAAATCAAAATTGATTATGGGGTATAACGCCTCCCATCATCTTACAAAGTGGGCTTGAAGCCATTTATAACATAAATACAATCAACTTACTAACTGAAAGTAAAATGCAGGAGTGAAATATGAATTTCACTCAAAATTAAAAAGTGAAAAAAACATAAGGTAAGAGGACACGTAGGGCCAGTCATGAGTTATTAATACTTCCAGTGAGACGGAGTCGTGGCTGCTGCTGGAGAAGGTGGTATTGTAGTCGTGGAAGAGCTGGCTTTATTTTTGGAAGACAGAGTTGACAGGGATGCAGACGCGGTGACTGGAGCGCTTGTATGATCGCTACACCTTTGCCAGATGTTAGCTGCAGGACCAGGTATTGCAACGAAAGCATCGACCAGGGGATTTAATTTTGTCAATTTGACATATTTCGTTTGATTAGGCACCCGCTGCTTAACTTGATAGAGAAGGGAGAACTCCTTACTGAGTGAGGCAATTATTGTTTCGGACTTAAGCCGAGTGGTATTTTCAAACGGGACGTCTCTGTGATTCATCACTTCTATCATATTGAGCTCATATAATTGTAACGACTGAAACACAGTTGTTCCGGGCTCCCAACATGATGGGAGGCCTGTCTTAGTCAGTTTGATCCACTCCTTTTCAAACTGTCCCAAACTCCTCACCATTCGTTCCAAACTGCCCAGTGCATGATTGTGCACGTCTTCCTTTTCCATTACCCTTCTGCATTCTGCTACCTCCTTGAACGTGTCTTTAATTCCTCAGTTGGAAAATTATTCTGAGCTCAAATTATTCAGGAATGTAATATACCTTTTGGCACTTTCAACATTAGTTGCAGCCTCTGTGTGTCCTTCATGTAGCATTCTTCTGAACCGATGAACTGCTTCCCTCTTTTCTTCAATTAAATTAAGAAAGGCCCAACATTTTCTTACCTCTGCGATAATGTCCGTCTAGATCAAGCATTTGGATTCTAAGAGGGTTACATTTCCCTTCATTCGGTTCATCAGGTCCTTGATACTCTTTTCTTGTTGAAGCTTCTCTTTTTTCGCCTCTTCCACTTCTTTCTGTAAGGCTGCTACCATTTTTCCATTCTCCTTAAGTCGAGGCTTGAGCTCCTAAATCTTATGTTGGGTAGTATGAACCTGTCTCTCTGCCACTCGAAGGTCGGCCCATGTTTTGGCTAACTGCACAAGTGTGGTATCAGAAACATCTGGAATGGGAGTAGCGCATACATGCGTATCCCATCTTGTTTGCAATTCATCTCTCTCTTGCTTGAGGGCAACCATCTCATTCTCGATCTTAGCTCTCTCCTCTTTTTCTTTAGCCAGAGAGTCAGCGAGGTCAAATTTATCTTTCTCTATTTGAGCTAATTCAGTAGTTTTCACATGCTGAAAACCAGGAATATTCAATTTATGTTTCAAAGTTGCGACCTATTTTTACAACTCCGAAATAACATGACCCCGAGGATCAACTTTACCGCTCCCTTTTCCCTTCACAGCTGCTTGGAGACTACGCAAATTGTTTGAAAGTGCCCGGGCATTAGTCTTCTCTATCCTGAGGTTCTCAACCACTTGGTTATACTTAGTTTGTAGTTTCCTTAGGGTGAGAGAGAGCTTCACGACCTCGTCTTTTAGCATGTCGCCGAAACACTGAAACAAACTGCATTTCTCAATTGGGGGGACTTGCGACATGTTCACTGTAACCTCCAGAGCTCTGTAGTTGGTGGTCCCAGCCTCTAAATCTAGAACTGCTTCTGTCATGGCCATCAACAACTGCTCCTTATCCATATCAAGCTCTGCAGTAAGCCGAGTATGATATTTGTCTACATATCTAGATAAGTCAGACCAAAGATTCTCTCTGATAGATCTGTTTTTTCCCTTTATTTCGTCTCCCACCTCGGCCTTGTTAATGGAGACGGCTTGTGACACCTCTGAGAAATCAGATGAATATGGGCCATCATATCTCACCGTAAAACCTGCTTTTCCTTTGTCTGACTCTCCATGTAGTGCCACGTTTTCGAGCGGCGACTCTTCCTCGACATCTTCCTCATCATTTTTTCACTGCCTTTTAGGGGGCCGAGAACCTTCTCCTATGTCCATCTCTACCTGTTCTCCAGTGACCCCGGCTTCTTCGACCTGTTTCTTTCTTGCTTCTCGTGTTGAAGCAGTGTCCCCTTTTTCCCCCGTCGCTGATGACTCAGTCTCCATCTGTGAAAGCAAAGGCCAGGTATCAAGATTAGCTCTCCACTCAATGAAGGGCCTAGATTCGTGACCATATGCAGTTGACTTAATCTTCATCCTCTTGTTAGAGATGGTGCATTTTGGGTCATAAGGCTAAGCTTTCCCTTGCCTTAAATCCATACCCTTGAGCAGGGTTTCCACTATGGGGAGGGCATGCCTTGAGTTAACAATAAAGGGGACGATGGTGGTAGGAAGTGTATAAATTTGTTGAATAATGATTAATTATCCACCGAGACTATCCTGATCACATAAAATTCTAATTTATATGCAACACATAATCTCTTCCACTCAGATCATCACACATGCGGAAATAAAATCAAGCGATAACACATCAAATCATCATACACATTAACACAGTATGTATGGGGAAAGCTTATAGCTGAAAACCCCTTGTGTGTATGAACAGGAGAATAATAACCTGACTCGGTACAATACTCCTCACAGAGTACTGATGCCTATCTCATGATTACACACAAACTTCTAGCTCGGTTTGAGCAGAATCTTGGTTCAAAACTCATAATAATTATATGCATCTTCATGTCGGAGCTGTCTATAGAGATCAAGTTTGAATCTGTCTTAGTGACAGTAGCAATCATCATGGGCAATTCCTCCAAGTGTGGTGCAAATCTCATGCACAACTGATGTCGCCACTGATAGCTAACTCCACCCTTTCTTCTACCTCTTTCACTGGTCTCCACTGAACTGATCATGCACTGTAGTGAACTGATGTGTTCTTGAGTTGAATAATGAGTTACTAATTAATGAATTAAATAATATTTGATTCACTCCACTCATAACTAATTGATTAGCTAGTTAAACTAATCTCAACTAGTTCAACTAAAATAAACAGAACACAACTCCACTAGCTGTCTCATTAACTCCACCAAACTTCTGCAACTGAAGTCCAACTGAAGTCAACCATGCATGATACCATCAAACCCTTGGGAACCACGTGATTCCTCTGTCAGATGCATGAGCCACTTCTGTAGCTCGAACTGAAGTGCTCCAAGAGAGTAAACTGCTGTTTATAGTCTGAATATTATTAAGGGTAAATAATATTTGACTTCCCTGTTTTAAGGAGAGGCAGTCTAAAAATAGACTTCGACCTATCGACCTATGAGTCACAAAAATAGAGTCCCATCTATTTTTACCAACATGACCAATTCTCCAAGAATCTCAAACTGGAATCCCCGAACCATGCTCCATATGTCTAAAAATAGACATAGTCTAAAAATAGACTTTGCGCCAGAATTTGCCTGCGGGCCCACTTAGTGAAGGCGACTTCATTTCACTAAGCTCCATCATCTTGGTGCATTTTCAACACTCCCTCTCAGCAAGATATGGATTATCTGCAACCCCTATCCTGCCTCTGTGGAATTCGAACTTGCTCCTGGTGAGCGCCTTTGTCAGGATGTCGGCATCCCGATCCTCCGTGGGAACATATGAAAGCATCATGATTCTCCGCTGAACACAATCTCTGATATGATGGTACCTGATGTCGATATGTTTGGACCTATCATGAAATACTGGATTAGCCGAGAGCTTGATGCAGCTCTGGTTATCACAGTAGATCACTGTAGGCTCCAAATGCAACCTGAACAAACCTGCGAGGATCTTCCTCATCCAAATAGCCTCGCATGCAACCAAACTTGCTGCCATGTACTCGGCCTCTGCTGAACTGAGTGCCACGGATCTCTGCTTCCTGCTGTACCAGGAAACTGCTGTCGACCCAATGCTGAAAACTCCTCTAGAAGTGCTCTTCCGGTCTGTTGGACTCCCTGCCCAATCTGCATCAGTGAAGCCAGAAAGCTTCACTCCATCCTCCTGTCTGTACCATAGACCATATCCCGATGTGCCTATGATATAGCGCAATACATGCTTGCCTGCCTTCCAAAAGAGCTTGGTAGGCTTAACCATAGCTTGCGAAAGCTGGTTAACTGCATAGCATATATCGGGTCGTGTATTGACCAGATACATAAGCGACCCCACCAACCGTCGATAGACAGTGGCATCCACTACCTCCGCTGAAGTAGCATCCTCCTTCCTCCAACCACCAGGAAGAGGAGTGTCAACAGGCTTGCAGCCTTGCATGTTGAACCTCTCCAGAATCTCCCGGGCATACTTGCCCTGAGAAACAAACAGTCCTCCGCTGCGCTGCCAAATCTCCAATCCCATGAAATAATGAAGGATGCCCAAGTCCTTCATCTCAAACTCTCGTGCAAGATCCTCCTTGCATGAAAGTATCAACTGCTCATCGCCAGCCAAAATCAGATCATCTACATACAGTACGATGATCAACAGCTTCCCCTCCACCACAATCTGGTACAGGTTTGGATCCGCCTCACTCTTGGAGAATCCAAGCCCGGTGAAGTAGCTGTCTATCCGAGTGTACGAAGCACGAGGTGCTTGCTTCAGCCCATACAGTGCTCTCTTGAGTCGGCACACATGCGACTCACTGCTGAAGATCTCAAAACCTTCAGGCTGCTCTATGTACACCTCTTCCTCAATAACTCCATTGAGGAACGCAGTCTTCACATCCATCTGATGAATGTGCCACCCCATCTGCGCCGAGAGAGCAAGGATCGTCCGTATGGAAGAGTACCTTGCGACAGGTGCAAAAGTCTCCTCATAGTCAATCCCCTCGATCTGTGAGAAGCCACGGGCGACAAATCTCGCCTTGTACTTCTCCACACTCCCGTCAGCTGCCTGCTTCACCTTGTAGATCCATCGCGAACCTACAACTGATTTCCCAACCGGTCTTGGGACAATCTCCCATGCACTGTTCCTGATGATCAAATCATATTCTTCGATCATGGCATCAACCCATGCGGGTTCCTCCACAGCTTCCTCAAAAGAGGATGGCTCCGTCACGACACATTGACTCACAAGAGCCATGTATCCAGTGTACCGATCCGGTGACTGCCTCTGTCTGCGCTGTGCCGTAGGTGGTCCTACAACCTTCTCTGCATCTCGAGCCAGTCGCTCAGCTTCTGTAGTGCGCATGCGCCCTCTGATGGTTGGCGCTGCATGGGTGGTTTCTTCCACCTCCTGAACTTCCTCTTGTGGCCGATCCACATCCGGAAGCTCCTCCTTAGGAACTAACAGCTCCTCATCTGCATGCAAGTGTAGCTCCCTCTCAAGCGAACACTGCATGGCTTTCTCCTCCCGAAATTTTATATCCCGTCGCACAACAGTCTTGCGACTGTCTGGCACATACACCCGATAGTTGTGAGGTGTATCAGTGTACCCCACAAATATTCCAACTTCAGCAGTTGGATCCAGCTTCCTTCTTGCATCCTTCGTCACATGCATGTAGACAGGAGATCCGAAAATCCGCAAATGGGAAATATCAGGCCTCTTGCCAGAATAAGCCTCCTTTGGTGTACTCATGCCAAGAACCTTGTGAGGACAACGGTTCTGCACATACACTGCTGTATTGCATGCCTCAGCCCACAAGTGAAGGGGTAGGCCCCGATCATGCAACATCGCCCGTGCAGCACCCACGATCGTTCTGTTCTTCCGCTCAGCCACCCCGTTCTGCTGTGGGTTATGGGGTGCGATGAGCTCTCTCCGAATCCTTTCTGCGCTGCAGAACTCCTTGAATTCAGCCGAGATGAATTCACCACCGTTATCACTCCTTAGAGCAATCACCTTCTTCCCCGACTCCTTCTCGACCAGTGCTTTAAACTCACAGAACTTCGCGAATGTATCGCTCTTCTTCTGCATGAAGAAGATCCAGCACTTTCAAGAGAAATCATCAACAAATATCACATAATACTTGTGCTTTGATGTCGAAGCAACTGAGAAAGGACCACACACGTCCGTGTGAACTCTCTCAAGGATCATCGTGGCGCGACTATCCTTCTCGTGAAAGGTGGCTTTCACATACTTCCCTAAAGTACACCCCTTGCACTGATCTGACTGCGCAAGAGTGCCCTTAGGAAGCCCAATAGAAATCTGTTGCAGGATCTTCAAAGCTCCATGGTGAAGGTGGCCTAATCTCCTGTGCCACAGTTCGCCCTCATCATCCCGGCTCACCACTTCTCCCGCCTTGCATGCCATTGCTGCGCAGCCATCTACCTGCAACTGATAAAGGTTCTTGGTCCGAACCCCTATCTTTCGGGTCTCTCCAGTAGTCTTACTGCGCAGGAAGGCTTTTCCTTCGCTGAAGACCACCTCATACCCCTTATCCTCCAACATCGCCACAGAGATCAAGTTCTTCTTCAATCTAGGTACATGCATGACATCCTTCAGTACAAAGGGTTTACCAGACTCCCTCTGAAAGGATATGGTACCGATACCAGTCGCACTGTATCTACCATCATCACCCATCTCGATGTGCACACCCAAATCTTTGTCCTCCAGATCTGAGAACAACTCTCGATCTCCCGTCATATGAAATGACGCACCGCTGTCCAAGAACCATACCGATCCCATCACACTTGAAACCAAGCATGCGATCAGTGAAAAGTCAAGCTCGAACTGTGAAGCCAAAGCTTCTCCATCCGCAGATCTTCCCGCTTGCTTGTTCTTCTTCTTCTTTGGACAATTGGTAGCATAATGTCCGTGATCATGGCAGTGAAAACACTTCACTTTCGCCATATCCTGCTTCTTGCCCTTTGCACCAGAATGAGAGGTTTTCTTATCCTTCCCCTTCTTTGCTTTGGCCACGAAATCGCAGTTTTCTTCATCATCTCCCTTTGATGAAGATCCATCTCGAGTAGTCCTCCTTATCTCCTCCTGCATGAGATCCGCCCAAAGGCGCTCCCATCCCGGCAGCTTCTCCCGACCATTGACATTATCTTGATATGAGTGCCAAGCCTTCGAAAGACCAAGGAGAGCCAGGTCGACCATATCCTCTTCATCGACAGTAACCCCCACACTTCCCAGTTCATCTCTGCATTGAGTGAACTTCGTGAGGTATTTGGCGATACTGTCGCCCTTCTCCATCTCGATGTTCCTGAGCTTATCTTTGAGCGCCAGCTTCCTTTGGTCACTCTTACTCTGGAATAGATCCGTCAAAGCTTTCCACATTAAATATGGAGTAGCCTTTCCATGCAGGCTGGATACAATATGATCCTTGACGCCCTCCAACAGGATCCTTCGACATTTCGCTATCTTCTTTTGCCATGCTTCGACCGCAGCTGCATCAGTGGGCTTTTGGACATCCGTATCTACGAACTCCTTCAGACCATTATCTTCTAACACTGCTTCCATGCGATCCTTCCATGCAACATAATTCGAACTGCCTTCAAGAGCATATTCGAGTCGCAAACCGTTGAAAGACATTTTCAACATCGGCACCAAGAAAACAAAACTGCTGCAAAATTTCGAATTCCACCTCAAAGCTCAACCGCTCTAGATCGTGAGAACAAATTATTTCTAGCACAAAGATCGACTGCAAGGGGCGTTTACCAGACCTTTCACTTTCCGAAGAAAGATGAATCCGGAGGCTACCTGGCCCGCATGCAGACTCTGTCTACCGAAATAAGTTTGTAATCACCGTGATGATCAATCTCTGCTTCAATAGCTCCGATACCATGTAGAAATTTTCTGAATAATGATTAATTATCCACCGAGACTATCCTGATCACATAAAATTCGAATTTATATGCAACACATAATCTCTTCCACTCAGATCATCAAACATGCGGAAATAAAACAAGCGATAGCACATCAATTCATCATACACATTAACACAGTATGTATGGGGAAAGCTTATAGCTGAAAACCCCGCAGCTATCGTGTATATTATAATGGAGAAATCATGTAACAAACTCAGTACAATACTCCTCACAAGTACTCAGTACTTTCTCATAAAGTTACACACAAACTAGCTTGGTTTTGAACAGGTTACTGGTTCAAAACTCACCACTAATTGCCTTGCCTCTATTGCGCAGTCATGGCCTGTCTATATAGAGATCCAAGGTTCGAATCTCCTTGGCTTGACAGCGCAATCATCATGGGAAATTTCTCCAAGTGTGGTGCAAATCTCATGCACAACTGATGTCGCCACTGATAGCTAACTCCACCCTTTCATCTACCTCTTTCACTGGTCTCCACTGAACTGCCATGCACTGTAGTGAACTGATGTGTTCTTGAGTTGAATAATGAGTTACTAATTAATGAATTAAATAATATTTAATTCACTCCACTCATAACTAGTTGATTAGCTAGTTAAACTAATCTCAACCAGTTCAACTAAATTAAACCGAACACAACTCCACTAGCCGTCTCATTAACTCCACCAAACTTCTGCCACTGAAGTCCTAACTGAAGTCAACCATGCATGTGCTCACCAAACCCTTGGGAATAGCGTAATTCCTCTGTCATATGCATGAGCCACTTCCAAGGCTCGAACTGAAGTGCTCCAAGAGAGTAAACTGTTGTTTAGAGTCCAAATATTATTAAGGGTAAATAATATTTGACTTCCCTATTTTTAGGATAGGCAATCTAAAAATAGACTTCGACCTATCGACCTATAGGTCAAAAAATAGAGTCCCATCTATTTTTACCAACATGACCAATACTCCAAGAATAACATACTGCAACCCCTAGACCATGCTCCATATGTCTAAAAATAGACTTTGCGCCAGAATTTGCCTGCGGGCCCACTTAGTGAAGGCGACTTCATTTCACTAAGCTCCATCATCTTGCTGCATTTTCAACAGGAATTTTAAGAATGAACCCTTTTTTCGCAGGGACGAAGTGGAGCTGGTCAGCCTTCTAGGTTTTCCAGAGGTACTCCAAGGCGAAAATCTGCATGGCGGGAAAAACTGGCAGTTTGTAAGGGGGAACCTTTGCACCGTAGACCCTGATCTCAGTGTAGTCGTCAAATAGGTACCAATCTCGTGTGCTTTATTCCTCATTGAACTTTATCCAGTTCCTCTGCCCAGGAAAAATCCTGGGCGGAGGGTTGTCATGAATAATAGTATAGGCTATTGTCATGAATTCATTCAAGAAGTTTGAATAACCCACCCCATTAGCCAACTGATGCACTATGGGGTTCCACTCAAAGATAGTTCTTGGTTGAGAATTTATCCTAGAAACCTTTTCCAGACCCAAACCCTCGAACTTATAAGCCTATTGGAAGAGGAAGAGGTAAAACACCATAGAGCAAAAATGAAAATGGCATGTGGGTGGGAGGTCTTGAAACTGGGTTTGGATGGCAGAGGCCAAGAAACCAGGGATATCTAATATAACACATGGTTGTGACATCAACCATAAAAGGGCTACACATTCCTTTGAGAATCGTTCGACCCCCTCTATACCTAGTAACCCCACAATGAGAGCAAGTGTTGGCTGAAGGTTTTCCTTGAATGTATTCAGAGGCATCGAGTCTGAAGACGGGAAAGATGTAAGGCAGGAATCATAAATAACAGAGATGAAATCACTCTGCTGCCTCCGGGGTAACTTGGAAAACTGACGGGATAAAGACATTTCAGTGAAACTGACATAACTTGAACTGGGGGGATAGCAGAGGAATTTCCTGATGATCTCAGGAGACATACTAAATATCTTGCTCCCTTGAGTTGATAGGAACATATCTCGGTGCTCATCATAAGCTTCTCTGAGCCAACATATTAATTCCACAACTGGGTAGACGGGCGGAGCAATTTGGTGGTATATTCCCGACAAAACAACTTTGAACCTATCCCTATTTTCCAAATGTTTCCTAATTATGTCAAGTTTGATGCTACTGATGAGGAAAGGGTATTGTGGGTCTCGAATGTGGGCTTGCATGTCGGTGAATGGCTTAGGTTTAGGGGCAGCCCTGGACTCGCGAACTTGGGGGGTTTCGGGCTCCGACTTCTTAATCTTGATTCCACCCATGACCATTATGAAAAATGAAAAGTGGAAGGAAACCAGACAGTGAAAGAGGGACAAAATACCTATGCAGTAAGGAAAATGCTCGAGAGAAAATGACGCAGGGAAGTTGAAAGTGACTTGGTAGACTTGGTACTGGGAGCTCGCACTTTGGCTATATGATATATCGTAAAAGAAAGTATTTTACCATAATGAACATAGAACAGGGTTAAACGACTTTAGAATACCTGAAAAACGAGGCTAGGATGAAACTTGTAGGGATGACGTCGTAAGGACGTCGACATTGGGACGCGTGGCATTTGGCTATTGGTTATCAAAGTTTGGTTAGGTGTATACCATGCGCCGGGTTAAATACCGGTACTGGTCATGTACCGGGTGTCCTAGGACTTACCTTACCCTTATGTTACTTGTGCCAACTGTTACCTGAATGGGCACACTAAGTAGTCTGGCAGGGTCTTGGAGTGGCTCTAAGCCTGCAGCCCCACCGTTGTCACGTCACCTCATGCTTCCAAGGGGTTGAGCCTCTACTCTCCCTAGCCTTATTTGATACCCTTGGAAATGCTTAGCGCTGTTCTCCTCTTTTGACTGTTCGGCACTTGGGCGGGTCCCGCTCTGTCCATATGTCTTGCACGTATATGCTCTTTTGTGTTGAGTAAGGTTTTACAACAAAGTTAAAACTCTATGTCCTGTCCCCCTTTTTATATGCATTTTCATGCACACCAACCCACTTACTCATTTAAGTCTTTCTTACCATTTCTTATTAAGATAATAGTCTTTAATCCCATTTGAGTGATGAGGGTTGATATAACAACATTGGCTCCATTTGGGGATGACATGTTCATCCTCGAACATGTCGAGAACTCCACAGACCAGTTGTTAACTTCTTTCTGTAGGCACAAACTTCATGACACCTCTACCTTCCTTAGGTCTTAATAAAAACCAACAAACATAAGAGTAAAAGAAAACATATATTGTACAATATATATATACAACAGGCCTCACAACCTGAATCAGTACTAGAAATAAGGTTTTAAAAATTTCCCATTTATAGGGGCTTCAAGCAGATCACCTTCCAAATTTTCCAGCCTAAAAGTGTTATTTCCTCCAGATTCTATAATTTTGAATGGTCCAAACCACAATGGATCGAAATTCCCATGCTTTCCTTTCTCAGCTCTCCTGACATCACACCTTAGTACCATATCTCCAACCTGCATTTCTTTATCTTTAGTATGTTGGTTGAACAAGTCTTTCATTTTTTCTTGATACTATGTCAACCTTTGGTTTACCTGACTCCGGGTTTCTTCCAACTCAACCAACTTATTCATTCTTCTGATAAGATCATTTGGCTCCTCTTGACTGTCTTGCAGGAAACGAGCTACAGGTAGAGCTAGCTGTATTGGAAACATCGTTGCTTGTTCATAGACTAATTCATACGGAGACTTGCCAGTTGATCGCTTTTTGGTAATTCTGTTTGCCCATAGTGCAAAATTGAGCTGAGAACCCCTGTTTTTCTGGTTTTTGTTTATGGCTTTTTTCAATGCTCATACCAATGTATTGTTAGAGGATTCCGCCAGCCCATTTCCTTGTGGATAGAATGTAGTGGAGTGTCCCAACACAATATTGTATTGTTGGCAGAAGTTAATGAACTTGGTGGACTTAAAAGCCTGTGCATTGTCATTTAAAACCTTAGTAGGGCATCCAAACCTGGATATGATGTTATCCTCCATGAACTTGATCACTACTGCATCTGTGGCATTCCTCGCTGGCACCGCTTCTACCCATTTAGTAAAGTAGTCTGTGTCTGTCAGGATCCACTTGTGCTGCCCACTGGACGCAGGATGGATCTCTCCTATGAAGTCAATTCCTCACTGTTGAAAAGGCTCTTCTATAAGTACTGGGATCATGGGCAAGGGTGCAAAATTTTTCTTCTCAGCGAACCTTTGAAATTTTTCACAAGCCCTGACCTGAGCATGAACATCTCCAAAAAGTTTAGGCCAGAAGAAACCTGCCTTCAAAATTTTGTGGACTATGGCCCTCCAACTATAGTGTCCTCCGCAAATGCCTTCGTGGAATTCAACCATAACTTCCTCCACCTCGGGCTCTGTGAGACATAAGAGAAATATTCCTGAGGGGTCTCTCCAGTACAACCGACCATTTTCTATAATAAAATTTTTGGATTTTAATCTCAGAGTTCGGTATTTCGTCTTATCACAGCTCGGGGGACACCTGAGAGTTAGAAGATACTCTACAATCTCCTTATACCATGCACTGAGTAGGTATTTCATGTGAGTCTTCTGAATGGAAGTTTCTACGCCGGGCTGCTCGCCTATACCTTTAAGTGCTTCTTCAACTCCCATGGTTAAGTTTATTCCCAAGGCTTGACAGTTAGATTTGGACATGATCTTTGCTAATCCTTGTCCCTTTATAAGCTTGGTGGGGCAAATATCCAACTCATATTCTTGGATCTTTGCTATCCACTCTCCCCTCTTACCCTCGCTGTCACCTTGGATCAAAATATCTTTCACTTTCGCAGTGGGTACGAAAGCGGTTATAGTTGACTACAATATGTACATTCGAAAAGCCTTCAAGGACTTGACCAGGGCATAGGCCTATTTCTCCAAAATATTATATTTCAGCTCAACGTCTTGAAGCACCTGACTAAAAAAGGAAATGGGCTGCTCGTATCCTTCCGCATTCTTCTATAATAGTACCACTGCTACAGTGTGAGGAGATGCAAACGAGAAAATCATGAAGGGCATACCGTAGTCAGGACCTGCTAGTACGGGGGCTTCTACGAAAGCACTTTTGATTCTATTAAACGCTTCCCTCGACTTGGCAGTACACTTCACATCATTATCTTTCTTCAACATTTCCGTTATATACCGAACTATCTCTGTGTAGTTCGGTATGAACCTACTCAAAAAATTTATGCGTCCAAGAAACACTTGAACTTCCTTCTTGTTTTGGGGTAAGGATATGTTGTTTATTACTTCTACCCTTTTTGGATCAATTTTGACCCCAGCTTTAGTTAGAATATGACCCAACAATTTCCCTTCTTCTAAAGCAAACAAATATTTTTGTGGGTTCAGAGATAGCCCATACCCGCGGCATTTGTCAAAGGTTCTGCGCAAGTGATCGATGTGCTTGGTATCATCCTTGGAGAAAACTGTAATATCGTCCAGGTACACCACCACCAATTTGTCCTGCTCACCTACAAAAGCAATGTCCATGGCTCTTTGAAATGTGGCGCCCGCGTTTATCAACCCAAATGGCATCTGGGCATACATGAATGTACCCCATGGAGTGGTAAATGCCGTTTTCTTTTGGTCTTCTGGAAGAACTGTGATGCAGGGGCATTAGACACTAGCCAGCAATGTAGGAGGTTTGTCCACATGTTGTGGCTAGGAGGGTTCGAAATCCTTGAATTGTAACAGCTAGGTGTCAATACCTCAGCTGACTGTTTTATTTAGATTAGTTAGGATTGGTAGAAGTCGAATAGTTGGATTCGACCCATTTGTCAGTTCAGTTATTTGAATAAGTTGTAGAATAGTCCTCTCAGAGGAACCTAAGATTCATGTATTGATGTATATATGTGTATTCCTCGGATGCATTGAGGAGAGGAAAGGAGGAAGAGAGAGATTTTCTGAAATAGAATCTGTGTGTTCACAATTGCTTCTAGTTAAATAATTTCTATACGCATTGGCCTTAGAGTTGTTTCAAATCCTTGATTGTGAAGAGATTGTTTAATTGTGAGGTGGTTGAACTCTATGCACATATAATTACTGGGTTGAACTGTTGTATAGATTATTCATATCTCTGTCTATCATTTCCCTCCATTTTTTCGAACAGACTCTATTGAATAAATTCCCACTCATAAAATAAGTCTGCGAAAACCCGTGGTCATTTAACTCTGTTTGATGATAATATAATCTCGCTTCATAACGAGATAATTTCGTTTTACTATCGGAACCTCGAAACTGAGTTAAGGACCCAAAAGGATCGCGCAACCCCGGATGAACCTTGGTTAGTTACTGTTCAAAAACCACGAGTGGATTTACAAAGGCGGATTGCCCATATCGCACCGCTTTTGGTGAGTAAGCGGTATTTCACGGTTGAGGAGCGATTCCACAGATCTGTCGACACGTGGCGAGGTAAACCCACGGAAAACCACCGTTGCTGCGCACCATCACGCGTTAAATTTCGTATCAGGACGTCGAGCGATATGCGTACATGCCGTTGATTTGGGAAGGGGCCATCGGACGGTGATCGCTTGCTATAGATGCGCGGAGGATAACGAGGTACGGTGCATGTGTTGGATTGACCATCGATATATAGGTGGGGCTCGGAGCCACGGTTTATTATAAGCCATTTTTTTAAAAAGCGTAGAGTATTAATATAAATTTCGAAAGGTATAAATGTTGGTTATAAGACATGGCGCACATAAATAATTTGAATTTCGTGATTAAACGCGTATGAGTGCGAAGGGTTGTAACCTTAGTCCTAAGGTTCGGTTGGTGGAATAAAAGTTCGGGAATTACATTGGGAATTCAAAGGCTGGGAATGTATTTATTTGTCAATTTCTTTGAAATTGATAAATAAATTAAAAAGAAGATTAAAGAGCCACGTGGGGTAACCCAAAGGGAAACACTGACAGAGCCATGACTACGGTTGACCACCTCTCCTGGGGGTCCAAAATTCAGTTTTGTTGCGTCAAAATGCCACTTGATTGTACCTTGAGAAACCATCCATCATGGACATGCGTGAGGATCCCACCACCTTCTGCAATATGTGATCCATTTTTGGCAGCGGATAATTGTCTTTAAGGGATGCTCTGTTTAAGTTCCGAAAATCAACACACAGTCTTATCTCTCCGTTCTTCTTTCGAACCGAGACCAAATTGGCCACCCATTCAAAATACCTCAATGGTACAATGATTTTGGCCTTCAATAGTTTCTTGATCTCCTTTTCTATGGATGGGAGCAGTAAAGGATTAATCTGTCTCAACTTTTGCTTGTGCGGCTTAGCATCTCCTCTTAATGGGATCTTGTGTTGTATGATGCTAATGTCAATTTTTTTTAGGTCTTGATAAGGCCAGGAAAACACATCCTTGTAGGACTGGAATAATTTCAGATATTTCTCTTTGTACTCTTTGGGGACCTCTTTGACAGCTTCACAATTTTTGGGTCTACCTCTGTCCCAAGGTTTAACTCCTCTACCTTCTCCTCTTTAACCACCTTATTATGATTGGCTGGGACATCATTTTTGTC
The DNA here is from genome assembly GCA_034641835.2 of Pinus albicaulis. NCBI lineage: Eukaryota > Viridiplantae > Streptophyta > Pinopsida > Pinales > Pinaceae > Pinus > Pinus albicaulis. The sequence continues at coordinate 797,742,009 of CM076572.1, read as the reverse complement.
AAACAACCTTTCCAAAGGCAACAATCCTCTGGGGATCACATTCCCTTTGAGTTGGAGTAACTTATGGCTAGCCACAGTATCCTGCCACTTATTCTTGGGTGAATCTTCAGTCTCTTCTTCTTCTGCATCTATGGTCAAATTGGAGAACTCTCCAATAGTCTCCATGAATCTTTTCACTTGTTCTTCATCGTCAAACACCCACCAGTGTTTGATATTATCTGGGATAGAGGGACTATAACGAACCTCTATTTCATACCTCAATAGGGGGTTCTGAGGGGGTTTGAAATTACTAGTTGCAACAACAAGAGAATCGACCATTCTATTTTGGTCCCTTGGTATGAATTGAATGTTGAATACCAAGAAGAAATTTTCCATGAGATCCCACACTTCATTCCTATAGGCCCTTAGTCAGGGGTGCTTTTCCTGACACTAATTCCTGATCTGCCTGACTACTAGCTCTGAATCCCCAAAGAATTTCAGACCTTGGATGTTCATGTTTTTGGCTATCTGCAATCCCGGCAGTAGCGCTTCATATTCAGCCACACTATTCGTGGCTTCATACTCCAACTTGAAGGAAAAAGTGACTAACTGCCCAGTAGGAGAAATCAAAAGGACATAAGCTCCATTCCCTTCTCTGGAATTCGCTCCATCGAAATGTAGGGTCCAAATACCCCTTTCTTCCCCACTTGTTGACTGTTCAACCTTCAATTGGAAAAATGTCGGCTCCTGCAAGAAATATTCGTCTTCTTCGAGCATCAAACAAAAAAACTCCCCGTCTTTACTATATACTAGTGAATTCACTGAGTTATCAGCCTTGGTCACCATCTTTATGAACCTTGTCTCTCGGTACAACCTTCTCTCTTGGCCTCCAAATACCAGAATGGTTGCGTAGGTCAGATCCAACTTTATTGAACCACAAATCTTTGTCCCCCGTGATCTGGATAATAGCATCCCAAATTGAGCCGGGATGTCGGCAATCACTATATCCATTACCACACTTTTGGCTGGGATCTGGGCCATATTTACAACCAAATCTTTGATCATTCCCAAACATTTTACTCTTTTAGAATCAAAATAATACAAGTCTTTTTATGGACGAGTAATCTGCAATCCCAATTTTTCCATTACTGAAAGAGGTAGCAGGTTATGGGATGCCCCAGAATCTAGCATGCAGTTATGCAAAAACAAGTCATGAATCACTAGGGAGACATAGAAAGGAGGGGTCGACGAATCTAGTTCTTCAACACGGGGACCAAACACTACCATAGGCCTTTCCTCTTGGAGGTTAAGACTATCTGAGATCGGGGTTATTTCCTGAGGAAGCATGAACTGAGACACTTGAGCTTGGTAGGTAGGCTGTTTCAAAAGCTCGGCTAGGGGGACTGGGATCTTGACCTTTTCCAGCTCTTTTTGAAGACTAAACGAAGTGGGAGACTTCTCTATAGGGTTTTCCTTGGGCTCTTTTGGCATGACTGGAGGATTCTCCTCCATTGGAATATGTTTGAAATTTGCATGAGGATTAGCTATAGACTTAGAAGAAGAGGGGATAGAAACATTAGGGTTTATAGGTTCATTGATAGGCTTCTTACCTTTACCTTCAACCTTCTGAACGACTGGCTCCTTTTGAGGCAACTCTTCTTCTAGCTCTTGTGTACGGGTCCTTTTCCTAGACGACCAAAGATCGTACTTTCTGAGAAACTGTGCTTGCATGAAGTCAACGAATTGTTTTCAATAATCACCGATATCAGGATCTTCAACAACACCTGTTTTCTCATCTTCTTCTTGGAAATAAAGCTCTATCTCCTCACCCTCCCGCGAAGAGAGTCCCAATTCCTCACCTTCTGAGTAAGCGAGATATTGTTCATCCTACCCATCAGGAACCTCTTCAGCAGAGCCATCCATTTTCCCTTCAAGATACAGCGGGGGTTGTATGTGATCTTGTTGTTCCTTCTGGTCTCTCTGCAATATTTGCAGAGGAGGTTTTATATACTGAGGGTTATAACCTCGGTTTGGAGAAGCTTGGGGTGGCCTTGATGATGAGTTCTTTGCTTCCAGATCAAGCTTCACCAGCTTGCTTGAGAGGTTCTTGATCATCTTGTTCATTTCCTCGATCTTATAATCTGTTGCCTCCCTTTCTTGATTTGAGGTAGAGGTTTTTTCTTTACCTCTTCGTCTAGAATCGTGGTCCATCCTCCCTTTAGATTTTCCCGTAGAAGCAAAGTTAGCTTCCACTTCTAAAGCATCAGCTTGAGCTTCGTCTAGGGTGGCAGAATTTCTTTCCCTTAAGGAGAAATCGAAATCTGATTTGAACGCTGCTACAAACACCACCTTAGCAGCGATTTGGTGAGGCTTCATTTCTGCTTGTAGAATTGTATAAAATTTATTAAATCTCTTAATAAATTCAGACAAATCTTCATTATTTCTTTTCCTCAGGGTGTTGAATTCAGTGAGACAATATCCATGATCCTTTTTCTCTTCCCATTTCCTGGTGAAGGCATTTTCCATTTCCTCCTAGGTATTAATAGAGTGGTCTCCCAGAGTCTTGAACCATTTACGAGCCTCGCCATCTAAATACTGAACAAAGAGCCTCAACACAACATCTAGATGCTCAACATTGAAGTTCTCTACAAAAGCACAAAAAAATTCCAAGTGTTTTTTGGCGGCAGTGTTATCCTCCCCGTTGAAGCGAGGTAGGACCTTCAGGTAATATTGAGGCATGTCATTGAAGATCTGTGGTAATTCTAGGGGGGCATATTTGTTCAACAAGAAACCAGGAACATCCATGATAGGTGGTGGAGGTGGAGGAGGATTCTGATGAATAACAGGAGGTGGCGGAAGGGGAGTGTGTATGACAATAGGGATGTACTGAACGACGGCTTGTGGGGTCTCTTGGACAGATGGAATATGTGAAGTGGTAACCTTTGTAACTTCTTTCACTTCTTCGGCTTTAGGAGTGGGATGCAGAAAGAAGATTGAAGTGTCTACAGACTCAGCCTCATCTTTGACTTCAATATTTTCAATGGAGGAATGACCTGGAGAGTATTCAAGGATTCTGGCAGTGGTCTCAGGGCCTTGAACTTGAGCCAACTGTGAGAAGATGGAGAGTCTTCCAAGGAGAATCTTGGTATATCAGTATGAGGAGTCTGATTTTCTCTCCAATTTATTTTGTGTAATATCTTCTCAGGGTCATATACTGAAGGAGTTCTCAGTTGAGACATATCTGACCTCAGGTGGGGATTATTTTGAGCCAGGACTGTAAAATATATTTAAAATTTGAATTATAGTGGAGTCGCCAAGGTGAGGGATCTACAAATCTCAACCCTGCCTACTCACCTATTTTTAAGGGCGACTGTGTTTTTGTCGTATCCCAGGGATTTAAATCTTTAACTTCATTTCCCCGGCAGCGGAGCCAAAAAGATCTTGTAACTCCTAGAGACAGCCCTGAGTTGTATAAAGACCAGTGCATATGACATCTTAAATGCAAGGAGCATATGACTCAACTGATTGCAGTTGGCAATGTTAGGCTCTCATGCTACTATCAACTAATTAATTGCTTTGATAAGGATGGGACCAAGACTCTAAATATAATCACAGCAAAGAAGGAAACTGCAGAGACTGAATATGAAACTCAATAAGTAAATGCATCAGACAGCTTTAAAACATAATGCTGTAAAGGGGGTCAACTTGTGAAATGAATGTATAGTGGTCAAGTTATAAGTGAGCGAAGACTATGACAGAAAATGAGATAAGATATTAACTATAACTGGGCTTATTCTAGGATAAGAATCCAAATAGTTATTACCAATAGAACAACGGAAGAGATATGAAAATGAACAAAGTATCATGCCTGGGCCATATTTAAAGCACTATGGATGAGTAAATATGAGTATCTGCTATGATAAATTCACATTTAAACATGGGAGCACTCGCATTCCATAACATTTAGATACAAGAAGTGTGGAGAGATACAAAATGAACATTTATATTAAAAACATGGAGAAGGATTACAAACTATAAGTCATCTCAAGTGGAATCCCCAATTCCAGAAAAATCTTCTATTACTGAATCCCAACGGGATCTTCAACATCAACTATCGAATTCATACAAAAAATACACGTACAAAGTGCTTAAGCTAGTGAGTCTTTCAGAAAATCTGGAACCCTGTATAAGTCTTTTCTCTCTGCTTTTATAACTTCCGATTTCTATGCACGGAAAGATATTTTGGGAAAATATCTTTCCCGCATGCATGTATGTTGTTCCAAGTCTTAATCAAAAATCAAAATTGATGATGGGGTAGAACACCTCCCAACATCTTACAAAGTGGGCTTGAAGCCATTTCTAACAGAAATACAAACAACTTACTAACTGAAAGTAAAATGCAGGAGTGAAATATGAATTTCACTCGAAATTAAAAAGTGAAAAGAAAAATAAGGTAAGAGGCCACATAGGCCCAGTCATGAGTTATCATTACTTCCGGTGAGACGGAGTCACGGCTACTTCTGGAGAAGGCGGTACTATAGTCGTGGAAGTGCTGGCTTTATTTTTGGAAGACGGAGTTGACAGGGATGCAGACGCAGTGACTGGAGCGCTCGTATGATCGCTACACCTCTGCCAGATGTCAGCTACAGGACCAAGTATTGTAGCGAAAGCATCGACCAGGGCATGTACTTCTGTCAATTTGGCACAGTTCGTTTGATTAGTCACCCACTACTTAACTTGATAGAGAAGGGAGAACTCCTTACCGAGTGAGGCAATTATTGTTTCAGCCTTAAGCCGAGTGGTCTTTTCAAACGTGACATCTGTTTGATTCATCACTTCTATCATCTTGAGCTCATTAACTTGTAATGGCTGAAACACAGCTGTTCCGGGCTCCCAACATGATTGGAGTCCTATCTTAGTCAGTTCGATCCACTCCTTTTTCAAACTGTCCCAAACTCGTCACCATCCGTTCCAAACTGCCCAGTGCATGATTGCGCATGTATTCCTTTTCCATTACCCTTCTGCATTCTGCTAGCTCCTTGAACTTGTCTTTAATTCCCCTATTGGCCAATTCTTTTGAGTTCAAATTATTCAGGAAGGTAATATACCTTTTGGCATTTTCAACCTTAGTTGCAACCTCTTTGTGTCCTTCGTGTAGCATTCTTCTGAATCGACAAACTGCTACCCTCTTTTCTTCAATTAAAGTAAGAAAGGCCTAATGCTTTCTTACCTCTGCGATAATGTCCATCCAGATCAAGCGTCTGGCTTCTAAGAGGGTGACATTTCCCTTCATTCGGTTCATCAGGTCCTTGATACTATTTTCTTGTTGAAGCTTCTCTTGTTTCGCCTCTTCCACTTCTTTCTGTAAGGCTGCTATCATTTTGCCGTTCTCCTTAAGTCGAGCCTCAAGCTCCTGAATCTTCTGTTGGGTAGTATGAACCTGTCTCTCTGCCACTTGAATGTCGGCCCACGTTTTGGTTAACTGTGAAAGAGTGGTATCATAAACCTCCGGAATAGGAGTAGCGCATACATGCGTATCCCATCTTGTTTGCAATTCATCTCTCTCTTGCTTGAGGGCAACCATCTCATTCTCGATCTTAGCTCTCTCCTCTTTTTCTTTAGCCAGGGAGTCAGCAAGGTTGGATTTATCTTTCTCTATTTGAGCTAATTTAGTAGTTTGCACATGCTGAAAATCGGGCATATTCAATTTATGTTTCAAAGCTGCGACCTGTTTTTGCAGCTCCGAAATTTCATGACCCTGAGGATCAAATTTACTACTCCCTTTGCACTTCAAAACTGCCTGGAGACTCCGCAAATCGTTTGAAAGTGCCCGGGCATTAGTCTTCTCTATCTTGAGGTTCTCAACCACTTGGTTATACTTAGTTTGCAACTTCCTTAGGGTGAGAGAGAGCTTCATGACCTCGTCTTTCAGCATGTCGCCGAAACATTGAAACAAATTGCATTTGTCGATTGGAGGGACTTGTGACATGTTCACTGCAACCTCCAAAGCTCTGTAGTTGGTGGTCCTCACCTCTGGATCTAGAACTGCTTTTTTCATGGCCATCAACAACTGCTCCTTATCCATATCAAGCTCTGCAGTAAGCCGAGTATGATATTTGTCTACATATCCAGATAATTCAGACCAAAGATTCTCTCTGATAGATCTGTTTTTGCCCTTTATTTCGTCTCCCACCTCAACCCTATTATTGGAGATGGCTTGTGACACCTCTGAGAAATCAGATGAAGATGGGCCATCATATCTCATCGTAAAACCTACTTTTCCTTTGTTTGACTCTCCATGCAGTGCCACTTTTTCGAGCGGCGGCTCTTCCTCGACATCTTCCTCATCATTTGTTCTCTGCCTTTTAGGGGGCCGAGAACCTTCTCCTGTGTCCACCTCTACCTATTCTCCTGTGACCCCGGCTTCTTCGACCCGTTTCTTTCTTGCTTCTCGTGTTGAAGCAGTGTCCCCTTTTTCCCCCGTCGCTGATGACTCAATCTCCATCTATGAAAGCAAAGGCCAGGTATCAAGATTAGCTCTCCACTCAATGAAGATCCTAGATTTGTGAGCATATGCAGTTGACTTAATTTTTCTCCTCTTGTTAGAGATGGTGCCTTTTGGGTCATAAGGCCAAGCTTTCCCTTGCCTTAAATCCATACCCTTGAGCAGGGTTTCCACTATGGGAAGGGCATGCCTTGAGTTAACAATAAAGGGGCTGCTTGTGGTAGGAAGTTTAAGAATGAACCCCTTTTTCACAGGGATGAAGTTGAGCTGGTCAGCCTTCAAGGTTTGCCGAAGGTACTCCAAAGCGAAAATCCGCATGGCGGTAAAAACTGGTAGTCTGTAAGGGGGAACCTCTGCACCGTAGACCCTGATCTCAGTGTAGTCTTCAAATAGGTACCAATCTCCTGTGCTTTCTTCCTCACTAAACTGTAGCCAGTTCCTCTGCTCAGGAAAAATCCTGGGCGGAGGGTTGTCATGAATAATAGTATATGATATTATCATGAATTCGTTCAAGAAGTTTGAATAACCCACCCCATTAGCCAACTTATGCACTGCGGGGTTCCACTCAAAGATAGTTCTTGGTTGATAATTTATCCTAGAAACATTTTCCAAACCCAAACCCTCGAACTTATCATCTTGTTGGAAGAGGAAGAGGTAGAACACCATGGAGCAGAAACGAAAATGGCCTGTGGGTGGGAGGTCTTGAAACTGGGTTTGGATAGCGGAGGCCAAGAAACCAGGGATATCCAATATAACACCTGGTTGTGACATCAACCTTAAAAGGGCTACACATTCCTTCGAGACTTGCTCGACCCCCTCTATACCTAGTAACCCCGCAATGAGAGCAAGTGTTGGCTGAAGGTTTTCCTTGAATTTATTCAGAGGCACCGAGTCCGAAGATGGGAAAGATGTAAGGCGGGAGTCGGAAATAACAATGATGAAGTCACTCTGCTGCCTCCAGGGTAACTTGGAAAACTGACGGGATAAAGACTTTTGAGTGAAATTGACATAATTTGAACTGGGGGGATAGCAGAGGGCTTTCCTTATGATCTCAAGAGACATACTAAATATCTTGTTCCCTTGAGTTGATAGGAACATATCTCGGCACTCATCATAAGCTTCTCTAAGCCAACATATTAATTCCACAACTGGGTAGACGGGCGGAGCAATTTGGTGGTATAGTCCCGACAAAACAACTTTGAACCTATCCCTATTTTTAAAATGTTTCCTAAACATGTCAGGTTTGATGCTACTGATGATGAAAGGGTATTGTGGGTCTCGAATGTGGGCTTGCATGTCGGTGAATGGCTCAGGTCTAGGGGCAACCCTGGACTCATGAACTTGGGGGGTTTCGGGCTCAGACTTCTTAATTTTGATTCTACCCATGACCATTATGAAAAATGAAAAGCGGAAGGAAACTAGACAGTGAAAGAGGGACATAATACCTGCGCAGTAAGGAAAATGCTCGGTAGAAAACGACGCAGGGAAGTTGAAAGCGACTTGGTAGACCTGGTACTGGGAGCTCGCGCTTTGGCTATATGATATCTCGTAAAAGAAATTATTTTACCACAGTGAACATAGAACAGGGTTAAACAGCTTTAGATTATCCGAAAAACGAGGCTAGGACGACACTTGTAGGGCTGATGTCGTAAGGACGTCGACATTGGGACATGTGGCATTTGGATATTGGTTATCAAAGTTTGGTTAGGTGTATACCACACGTCGAGTTAAATACCGGTATTGGTCGTGTACCGGGTTTCCTAGGACTTACCTTACCCTTGTGTTACTTGCGCCAGCTGTTACCTGAATGGGCCCACTAAGTAGTCTGGTGGGGTCTTGGAGCAGCTCTAAGCTCGTGGCCATCACCCCACGGAATGTGTCTCTTGGGGCCCCATAGCTGTCACGTCACCTCATGCTTCCGAGGGGTTGATATTCCACTTTCCCCAACCTTCTTTGATACCCCCGGAAATGCTTAGTGCTGTTCTCCTCTTTTGAATGTTCGGCACTTGGGCGGGTCCCGCTCTGTCTAGAGTCAGGTTTTACCGCAAAGTTAAAAATCTATGTCCTGTCCCCCTTTTTATATGAATTTTCACGCACACCAACCCGCTTACTCCTTTAAGTCTTTCTTACCATTTATTTTTAAGATAATAGTCTTTAATCCCATTTGAGTGATGAGGGTTGATGTAGCAACAATGAAGATGGCCCAATCGCCTGTGCCATAATTTGCCCTCATCCTGGCTCACTACTTCTTCTACTTTTCCCACCATTGCAGCGCAACCATCTACCTCCAAATTGTAGAGATTCTTGACGCGAATCCTTATCCTCTTGGTTTGACCTATTTTTTTATGTCGTAGGAAAGCTTTTCCATCGCTGAAAACAACATCATAACCTCTGTCCTCCAACACCGCGACTAAGACCAATTTCTTCTTTAGACCTGAAACATGCATAACATATTTCAACAGAAATGGTTTACCTGACTTCCTCTCAAAGGTAATGGTACCAATGTCGGTTGCACTGTATCGTCCATCATCGCCCATATCTATATGCATTTGGAGATATTTCTCCTCCAAGTCACTGAAAAGCTCCTTATCTCCCGTGATGTGGAAGGAAGCACCACTATCAAGATACCACACCGATCCCATTGTGCTTGAAACCAAGCATGAAATTAAAGAGAAATCAAGTTCAAATTGCGATGCTAGAGCCTTACCAGCTGGAGCTCCAACAAACTTCTTGTTCTTATTTTTTTGTGGGCAGTTAGTGGCGAGATGCCCATGTTCGTGAAAATTAAAACACTTCACCTTGGACAAATCCATCTTCTTGCCTTTAGCCTCGTATTTTGAATGGGATTTCTTCCCCTTCCCTTTCCTTGCCTTGGCATCCAAAGCACAATCCTCTTCATCATCATGCTTTGATGAAGAGCCATCTCTGGTGTTCCACATGAACTCCTCCTACACTAGATCCGACCACAGTCGTTCCCAATCCGATAGTTTTTCCTGTCCGTTGACAGAGTCTTGATAACTATGCCAACTCTTAGGAAGTCCCAAGAGAGGAAAACTGACCAAATCATCAACAACCATGATTTCCACACTCCCCAATTCATCCCAATATTGGACAAAATTTATGAGATACTTAGGAATATTTTCACCATTTTCCATTTTAATCTTTCAGAGTTTATTCTTCAGCACCAATTTCCTATGGTCGCTACTGCTTTGGAAAAGATTCGTCAAAGCCTTCCACATTGCAAATGGAGTGGCTTTCCCATGAAGGCTTGAGACAATATGGTTTTTCACACCTTCCAACAGATTCCTTCTCATCTTCGCTACTTTCTTTTGCTAGGCGTCAAGTAATGAAACATCCGTCGAAGTGGGCTTAGGAACATCACTGTCGATGAATTCTTTCAAGCCATAATCTTTAAGCACCGCCTCCATCCTATCCTTCCATGCAATGTAGTTTGAGCTGCCCTTGAGTGCATACTCTAACCACAAACCATTGAAATCCATTTAGATGTTTACTCAGCTGTCACACCAAGAAATTCATGCAACAAATTCAAATTGTTTCCACTAACAAACTCAACTACTACTTCAATATTGCAATATTCTTAGCTCCGATACCATGTAGAAATTTTAATACAATTATCTATTATCGGATTCAACTGATATAACAATTATATGCCATTGTTAAATACAAAATCCTTCTACTTAAATTCTTGCATAAATTTAATCGCCCATTGCAAACACATGAAGAAAGATCAATCACACATAACACAGATTCTTTTACCAACAAAGCATAAAGCTAAAAACCCCACTATCATATATTATTTATATATAATGGATCATGAAATAATCTCATACAAAACTCTAATACAAGAGTTCTCAGTACAATATACAATCGTCTCACACTGTCATACAAAAATTGGCATAAACATGCACCAATGTGTGTTTGGTTGCAAGTGTGCACCCACTATAGTCACAACTGATAGTCAAATTGTCCCTTTCACCTATCTCTCAACTGGGTCTCCACTGGATATGACATGCATGTAGTTAACAATAGTAAATCTTCAGTTGCATGTGAGATCACTCCATGTGAATTAATTTAATATTTAATTCACTGATCTCTCACTAGTGTATCTTTAGTTACAACTAGTTACAACTAGCACAACTGAGTTTAACTCACTTAACTGAGTTAAACTACTTTGCAACTCACATAACTACACATCCAACTATGTTACAACTTTGTATCACTCAATTACAACGAAGTCCACTAGCATGTCCCACGAACCAACCTTTGAACTCGAAATTCCTTCAGTTAACTGGTTTTCCACATCAGTTAACTGAAATCAAGTGCTTCAAGGGAATAGATTATTATTTATTGTCTAATTATTGTTAAGAGATATAAATAATTGACATGCATTCTATTTTTAAACACGCATTACACCAAAAAACTTCACACATGCATTCCAAAAATGGACGCCCATCCATCCATATAATTTGATCAACCATCTATAAATAGACTACTGCTAAAAATAGACTTTGATCCAAATTCTGAAAATAGACATATCACCTAAAAATAGCTTGCGGGCCCCACCTAGTGTAGGTGCTTAATTTTCACTAGGATAATCATCTTGTTGAATCTCAACATACTAAGCTAAAACAACAGTAGAATATCTTACTTAGAGATTTGAATTCGGTTCCTACTTCAACTGTTGAAGATTGCAACAAGAAACAAAGAAGGAGGCGTCCTAAAACATCATTCCTGATCCTAGTTAGAAAATAATCACCTAAACTAGGTGGGGCCCACACAGGTGATTTTTTGGCACAAAGTCTATTTTTAGACTATGTCTATTTTTAGACAATGTCTATTTTTAGACATGGTGAGCATATTCTATATGTAGCAGGAGGCTATTTGTGGATGGTTTATCAAGTTGGAAAAATAGATGGATTTCTATTTTTAGACATATTGGGCAGAATCTATTTTTAGATTGCCAGTCTAAAAATAGATATGTCGAATATTATTAGCTCTTAATAATATTTGGACTTTAAACATTATCTTATTCTCTTGGAGCACTTCAGTTAAGTGCACAGATGTGGCACAGGAGCTGACAGAAGGAATTACGCTATTCCTGAGGGTTAAGTGGAGCTATTGCATGGAGACTTCAGCTAGAACTCATGTGACAGAGTTTGGTGGAGTTATTGAGGTAGTTGGTGGAGTTGTGTTCAGTTTAACTCAGTTAGACACAGTTGAGCTAGTTGTATCTAGTCTAACTGATTGATACACTAGTGAGAGTGGTGTGAATTAATTAATAATTAATTCACAAATAATAACTCAGTAATAAACTAAACAATACATCAGTTAACTACAGTGCATGGCGCTAAAGGAGACATAAGGAGAGATAGGTGAAAGGGCAAGATGGACTATCCGTCGTGACTACTAGTGATGCATGAATTGCATCTATATATACATTGGAGTTGCCAATGATAATAACGCAGTTAGTGAGAGTGGGATTACATCAAATTGGTCTTTGTAATCAGCTTGGATTTCGTAGTGGAGGTAGGCTAGCAAGAGGCAAAGATCGGTGCATGGATTTGCAAGATTGGTCCTGATTAGTGTATGACGATTGTACTGTACTGAGAGCTTTTGATAAGCTTTGTATGTTTGTATGAGATTGTCATATGATCTCCATGATATACATAATATGATAGTTGGGGTTTTCAATGTGCTTTTCAACAATTGGGAGTAGATTGAATAAATGATATGTTATCCACCGATATTCTCCTGATCACACACTATTTTAACTTCATGCACAATACAGAATCTCTTCTACCATTGATCATTAATTGCGGAAATAAAAAAAATCGCATGCGCACATTAAAACCATAAACAATCACACATATGAACACAGTATTTCATGGGAAATATTAAAGCTGAAAACCCCCAACTATCTGTATATTATATGTCATAGAGATCATGTAACAATCATTATACAAATCTCCTCACAAGCTCTCAGTACAATCTCCAATTGCTACACACTAATCAAGCTAGATCTAGCAAAACACATGCTCCAATCTCTGCCACCTGATAGCCTGCCTCTACTGCGCAATCCCTGCTGAAGAATAGCTCTTGATGAGTTCGAATTACCCCAGCCTTTCTCACGCAGTCTTTAAAGGCATCTCTACTGAGTGTTGGATGCAAACCATGCATCACTATAGTCACAACTGATAGTCACACTGCTCTTTCACCTATCTCTCCACTGGTTTCCACTGAAACTGTCCATGCACTGAAGTTAACTAATGTATTCTTTAGTTGATTAATGAGTTTATAATTAGTGAATTAATTATTAATTCACACCACTCTCACTAGTGTATCAATCAGTTAGACTAGATACAACTAGCTCAACTATGTTTAGATTAGTTAAACTGAACACAACTCCATTAACTTCCTCAATCAACTCCACCAAACTCTCTCACATGAGTTCTAACTGAAGTATTCATGCATAGCTCCACTTAACCCTCATGAATAGCATAATTCCTTCTGTCAGCTCCTGTGCCACATCTGTGCACTTAACTGAAGTGCTCCAAGAGAATAAGATAATGTTTATACTCCAAATATTATTAAGAGCTAATAATATTCGACATATCTATTTTTAGACTGGCAATCTAAAAATAGATTCCGCCCAATATGTCTAAAAATAGAAGTCCATCTATTTTTCTAACTCGACCAACCATCCACAAATAACATCCTGCAACTCATAGAATATGATCAACATGTCTAAAAATAGACTTAGTCTAAAAATAGACTTTGCGACAAAAATCACCTGTGTGGGCCCCACCTAGTTTAGGTGATCACTTTCCAACTAGGATCAGGAATGAAGTTTCAGGATGCCTCCTTCACTGTTTCTTGTTGCAATCTTCAACACTCCCTCTCAAAAAGAAAGGACTGTCTTTGCATGTGACATGCAACTCCATGCATTCACCCTGCAACCTTCACAAGCGCCATGCAACTCCATGCATCTGCTCTGCAACTCCTCTGAAACTGACTAGGCTCCAAACAACTCAATCAGTCTGATGCATCTATCATCAAAGTCTTCAAATTTTGCTAGGACCAACTGCACATGTCATCAGGAACCACTGCGCTATTGAACTCTACACCCATGCACTCTGCACTTGCTATCAACTCTGATCTGCGCTCCAGGATCCGACATTGTCACTTTGATCTGCCTGCATCAATCCAACTGATCATGCTACTGCTGCACTGTGGGCACCTCGTAGCCAGGTTCAATTCATGAGATCCACACTATCTCATGAATCCTACCCAGAAATATCCTCTTGGGATTAATCATGCATGTTGCCCCACCTCTCACCTGGTGGTATAGCTGCATGCACTCCCTCTACCCATCTGGCACGAAATTTCTCTGCATGAGTGGTTGCTCCCACTCCATGATCCTCATCTTGTGGCTGCTCCACATCCTGAGGTTCACTCTTACTTGCATGCAAAACTTTCTCCCTCTCAAGCATCAATGGCATGGATTTCTCGCACTTCCCAACAGTAGGAAGCTCCGTAGAAATCCCATCTACTTCAAGTCTGTAGAGATTCTTAGCTCGAATCCCAACCTTCTTGACTTGTCCTGTTGCTTTGTACCGAAGGAAAACTTTTCCTTCACTAAAGACAACATCATACCCTTTATCCTATAACATTGCGACTGAGATTAAATTCTTCTTTAAACCTGGAACATGCACTACATATTGTAAAAGAATGAGCTTACCTAACTCCCTCTAAAAGGTAATGGTACCAATTTTGGTCGCATTGTATCGTCCATTGTCGCCCAACTCAACATGCAACTGGATATCTTTCTCCACCAAGTCATTAAAAATATTCACATCTTCTGTCATGTGAAAGGAAGCGCCACTATCAAAATACCACCCCGATCCCAATGCACTAGACACCATGCATGCGATCGATGAGAAGTCCAGATCAAATTGTGAGGCAAGAGCCTCACCAGCTGAAGCTCCAACAACCTACTTGTTCTTCTTCTTCTGTGGACGATGCGTGGCGAAATGCCCATGCTCTTGATAGTGAAAACACTTCACTTTGGACATGTCACGCTCTTTACCATCCGCACCGGTTTGAGAAGCATTCTTCTTACCCTTCCCCTTCCTTGCTTTGGAAGCCAAAGCACAATCCTCTTCATCATCATTCTTTGATGAAGATCCATCCCTGGTATCTCGCCTTATCTCCTCCTGCACAAGATCCGACCAAAGTCGCTCCCATCCTGGCAATTTCTCTTGACCATTGAAAGAGTCCTAATAGGAATGCCAACTCTCGGAAGCCCAAGGAGAGCCAAGCTCACCAATTCCTCATCATCCACACTAACTCCTACACTCCCAAGCTCATCCGTGCAGTGGAAAAACTTTGTCAAGTATATCGGAATAGTGTCATTCTTCTCCATTTTTATTTTCCTGAGTTTATCCTTGAGTGCCAACTTCCTCTGGTCTCTCTTTCTTTGGAACAAATCTGTCAAAGCTTTCCACATCAAGAATGGAGAAGCTTTACCATGAAGGCTGGACACTATGTGATCCTTCACACCTTCCAACAGAATCCTTCGACACTTTGCTGTCTTCTTTTGCCAAGCCTCAATTACGGCAGCATCGCTAGAAGTAGGCTTTGGGACTTTAGCATCTATGAACTCCTTCAACCCATTGTCATCTAGCACTGCCTCCATCCTGTCCTTCCATGCAATGTAATCTGAGCTGCCCTCAAGGACTCCAACCGCAATCCGTCGAAAGACATCTCAACTTTGTCACCAAGAAAACACTCCACAATTTCCTGCTAATTCACCAAGACAAAAACTCAACCGCTTCAATGCTTTGTAATTGCTCCAATGATCAATATCGCTCTGATACCATGTAGAAATTTGAATAACTGATATGTTATCCACCGAGATTCTCCTGATCACACACTATTTTAGCTTCATGCATAGTACAGAATTTCTTCTACCATTGATCATCACATGCGGAAATAAAATCAATTGCATGCACACATTAAAGCCATAAAAATTCACACATATGAACACAATATGTAATGGGAAAGCTTAAAGCTGAAAAACCCCAACTATATGTATATTATATATGTCATAGAGATCATGTAACAATCATCATACAAAGCTCCTCACAAGCTCTCAGTATAATCTCCACTTGCTACACACTAATCAAGCTAGATCTAGAAAAACACATGCTCCAATCTCTGCCACTTGATAGCCTGCCTCTACTGCACAATCCCTGCTGAAGAATGCCTCTTGATGAGAATTGATTACCCCAGCCTTGCTCACGCAGTCTTTATAGGCATCTCTACTAAGTTTTGGGTGCAAACCATGCATCACCTATAGTCACAACTGATAGTCACACTTGCCCTTTCACCTATCTTTGCACTGGTCTCCACTGAAACTGTCCATGCACTGAAGTTAACTGATGTATTCTTTAGTTGATTAATGAGTTTATAATTAGTGAATTAATTAATAATTAATTCACACCACTCTTACTAATTTTATCAATCAGTTAAACTAGATACAAATAGCTCAACTATGTTTAGATTAGTTAAACTGAATACAACTCCACTAACTTCCTCAATCAACTCCACCAAACTCTGTCACATGAGTTCTAACTGAAGTGTCCATGCAATAGCTCCACTTAACCCTCAGGAATAGCGTAATTCCTTCTGTCAGCTCCTGTGCCACATTTGTGCACTTAACTGAAGTGCTCCAAGAGAATAAGATAATGTTTATAGTCCAAATAGTATTAAGAGCTAATAATATTCGACATATCTATTTTTAGACTGGCAATCTAAAAATAGATTCCGCCAAATATGTCTAAAAATAGAAGTCCATATATTTTTCCAACTTGACCAACCATCCACAAATAGCATCCTGCAACTCATAGAATATGATCGACATGTCTAAAAATAGACATAGTCTAAAAATAGACTTTGCGACAAAAATCACCTGTGTGGGCCCCACCTAGTTTATGTGATCACTTTCCAACTAGGATCAGGAATGAAGTTTCAGGATTCCTCCTTCACTATTTCTTGTTGCAATCTTCAACATGTTATGTGTGTTTTTATTACTTCATGTGTTTTGCAATTGTTGATTAAATTTCCGCAAGAATTATAGTGGAAGGATTTTGTATTTTGAAAGAAGATAAATATTGTGAGATTAGGAGAATCTTGGACATATGCATGCGTAGTGCATATAATTTCTACATGGTATCAGAGCTGTGTTATAGATTTTCTACATGGAATGAGAGCAGGAATTTTTTGGGTGCGCGAGTTTGCAGAGAATATCTAAATATTTTGGTGAAACATTTTCACAAAAAAATAACATATTTTGATTCCTTGCTAAAAAATACCCAAATTGAAAAAAAAAATCGGTTGAATTGGAGCTCGGATGAGGGAGATATCATCGATTTAAAATCAGCTCTTTTTGTTAGAAAATTTTGCGGCGGCGGAAAAATTGCAATGTGCGCGAGCCAAGAATGTACATGCACTGAGGTACAAGATGCATGCAAAGATTTGAGGAGCAAAGCAGAGGTTAGTGACTTGGTGGTTGAGAGGGAGCCTCTCAACATGCAACCTGAGAAGCAGTCTGAGAAGGTTGTGGAGCAGCCACAACTGGAGATGCAGAAGAATATTTATAGATTTGATGTAGATGTGATTTCTACGGAGCTTCCTACTGTTGGGAAGTGCAATAAAGCCATGTAATTGAAGCTTGAGAGGGAGCATGATTTGCATGCAGGTAAGAGTGAACCTCGGGATGTGGAGCAGTCACAAGATGAGGATCATGGAGTGGGAGCAACCACTCATGCAGAGAAATTTCATGCCAGATGGGCAGAGGGAGTGCATGCAGCTATACCACCAGGTGAGAGGTGGGGCGACATGCATGAGTAATCCTAAGAGGATATTTCTGGGTAGGATTCATTGAGATGGTGTGAATCTCATGAATTGAACCTGGCTACAAGGATCCCATAGAGCAGCAATAGCATGATTATTTGGATTGATGCAAGCAGATCAAAGTGATAATGTCGGATATTGGAGCACGATTCAGAGTTGATAGCAAGTGCAGAGTGCATGGGTGCAGAGTTCAACAGCGCAGTGGTTCCTGAAGACATGTGAAGTTGGTACTAGCAGAAGTCGAAGACTTTGATGGTAGATGCATCAGATTGATTGAGTTTTTTGGAGCCTATTCAGTTTTGGAAGAGTTGCAGAGCAGATGCATGGAGTTGCATGGCGCTTGCAAAGGTTGCAGGGCGAATGCATGGAGTTGCATGTCGCATGCAAAGACAGTCCTTTCTTGCTGAGAGGGAGTGTTGAAGATTGCAACAAGAAACAGTGAAGGAGGCATCCTGAAACATCATTCCTGATCCTAGTTGGAAAATAATGACCTAAACTAGGTGGGGCCCACACAGGTGATTTTTTGGCGCAAAGTCTATTTTTAGACATGGTGAGCATATTCTATATGTAGCAGGAGGCTATTTGTGTATGGTTGGTCAAGTTGGAAAAATATATGGATTTCTATTTTTAGACATATTGGGCGGAATCTATTTTTAGATTGCCAATCTAAAAATAGATATGTCGAATATTATTAGCTCTTAATAATATTTGGAATTTAAACATTATCTTATTCTCTTGGAGCACTTCAGTTAAGTGCACAGATGTGGCACAAAAGCTGACAGAAGGAATTACGCTATTGCTGAGGGTTTACTGGAGCTAATGCATGGAGGACTTCAGTTAGAACTCATGTGACAGAGTTTGGTGGAGTTATAGAAGTAGTTGGTGGAGTTGTGTTCAGTTTAACTCAGTTAGACACAGTTGAGCTAGTTGTATTTAGTCTAACTAATTAATACACTAGTGAGAGTGGTGTGAATTAATTAGTTAATTAATTCACTAAATATTAACTCATTAATCAACTGAAGAATACATCAGTTAACTATAGTGCATGGCAGTTTCAGTGGAGACCTAGTGGAGAGATAGGTGAAAGGGCAAGATGGACTATCCGTTGTGACTATTAGTGATGCATGAATTGCATCTATATATACATTGGATTTGCCAATGATAATAATGCAGTCAATGAGAGTGGGATTACATCGAATTGGTCTTTGTAATCAGCTTGGATTGCACATTGGAGGCAGGCTAGCAGGTGGCAAAGATTGGTGCATGGATTTGCAAGATTGGTCTTGATTAGTGTATGACGATTGTACTGTACTGAGAGCTTGTGATAAGATTTGTATGTTTGTATGAGATTTTCATATGATCTCCATGATATACATAATATGATAGTTGGGGTTTTCAGCTTCAGGCTTTCTCGTTAAACAACTGTGTTATGTGTGTTTGTATTGCTTCACGTGTTTTGCAATTGTTGATTAAATTTCCGCAAGAATTATAGTGGAAGGATTATGTATTTTGCAAGAAGATAAATATTGTGAGATTAAGAGAATCTTGGACATATGAATGCGTAGTGCATATAATTTCTACATCAACTTTACCTGCTCCAGTAGTAGTTCAAGCTGCTAATCAAATGGGTAAACTTCCTTCTCCTTCAACTAAAATAGATGATATAGATTTTATTATGATAGGTGATCGATCCATCTCTCATACTCATACATTTATTTTAACCTATGACATCTATAATAAGAATGTCCACAATTGTTTAATAGACTCATGGGATTCCTATAATATCATGCCAAAATCGGTATGTGCTAAGTTGAACATAAATCCTTAGAGTTCTCCTGTTCAAGTAGTACAACTGGATAGAAATAAAGTAGAGGTTGTAGGAGAAATAAATTTTGTCTCTATCAGATTGTCATCAAACCCTAAGGTTGCCCACATAATTGATATATTGGTGGCTGATATTCCTGAGTTTTACGGTTTAGTGTTAAGCAGAGACTGGTCTCAGAAGCTTCATGGATATTTCGCAACAGACTGGTCACATATGTGGCTACCCCATAATGGAAAGCCAAACCAAATCTGGGTAGATCGAGATAAATTCTTGAAGCATACAATCACCAATATTGAAGGGATTAATGAGGCAGTAGAATTCAATAATAATATTATTGGAAATTACTCGGAAGAATCATTTCTTGAAAATTTTAATTCTCAACCATCACCATTTTTCGATAATGCAGTTATCTCTCAAATTGAAAATTTTTCCCAGACAAACACTTCTAAGTGTAAATTTTTTGTAAATAAACCAGTAGTTAATTATTTAATTTTATGGCTCTAAATTAGAAGATGGCACATGAGCTGGCTGTATTTTAATAAGCCCAGAAGGAGAAAAAATCATGCTAGCCTGTAGACTTGAATTCGATTGCACAAACAATATACCTGAATATGAAGCATTAATCCAAGGTTTGTACAAAGCAATTGACCTTGACATTAAATATCTGAAGGTACTGGGAGATTCGGAAATCATTGTCAAACAAGTAAGAAATACTATCCATTTTCATTCTGGACATATTAAGCATTATCAATTATTATTCCAGGAATTGACTTCTTATTTCTTAGCTTTCAATATTTCCTCTGTACCCAGAATACAAAATGCCAACACAAATTTATTAGCTAATGTAACATCGAAATTAATTCCATCTCAAGAATTTAGTCCCGATAGATTTTCTATTGAATTGATTTTTAGACCATATGTTCCTGATAATATTAAAAATTGGAGATTCTTTAATAATGATTCTGATATCATAGATTTCCTTACATCTGAAGAATCTTATGATAATTAAATTCTAGATGAAAATGAACATGATACTCAGATAAAGGATGAACAGGATGAAAATCCAATTCCTAAGTTAGTTGTCAAATTAGAAGACCTTTATGATTTAAAAGGTAGGTTTAAGAGAGTTACTAATTCTAAAACTCAAAGTTCAACCTTAACATTTGAGTTAGTAAATATCGGAATTGATGATAAACTACAAAATTTCAATTTAGGTCTTGGTCTATCTTCTGATGAATAATTATCATTTTTCAAATTATTAAGGACTTACAAAAGAGTTTTTGCTTGGGATTACACTGATCTTAAAACATATGACAATTTTGTTATTCAACGAGAAACCAATACAACAAAAGTTAAGGAAAATTCACCTGAATCTTGAAAATCAAATCAAAACAGAGTTGAATAAACTCCTCAAAGCTAAGATCATCTTTCCAGTTAGACATTCTAAATGGTTTTCAAATTTGGTTCCTGTTAGGAAGAAAAATGGTGGCATTAGGATTTGTATCGATTTTAAAAATTTGAATAAAGCATGTCAGAAAGACAATTTTCCATTACCAACCATGGAACAATTACTGCAAACAGTAGCTGGCTCTGAACTTATGTCTTTTTTTAGATGGATTTTCAGGATATAAACAAATTTTGGTACATCCAGATGACAGATTAAAGACTACATTCAGGACTAATTGGGGAACTTATGGCTATCATAAGATGCCATTTGGGTTAATAAATGTAGGTGCCACTTTTCAAAGAGCCATGGACACAACTTTTAGAGGACTCATTAACAAATTAGTGGTTATTTACCTAGATGACATTAAAGTCTTTTCTAGACAAGAAACCAACCATGCGAATGACCTAAAACAAGTCTTTGAGTGATGTAAAAAGTATGGAAATTTAATTAAACCCAAAGAATTCGTATTTTTCTCTAGATGAAGGAAAAAATTTAGGATTCATTGTGTCTAAGAAAGGTATCTATATTTATCCTAAAAGAATCGAAGAAATTAAAAGAATTCCTTTCCCTCATAATAAGAAATCTATGCAGTCATTTCTTGGATAGTTAAATTTTGTAAAAAGTTTTGTCCCTGAATTTTGGCAAATATTTTTACCTTTACAAACCATGATTAAGAAAAATTCAGTCTTTAAGTGGGGACCTAATGAAAGAGAAGCATTTGATTTAATCAAACAATCTATTATCAATGCTCCATTTCTGACTACTCCCAATTTTCTTTTTCCTTTTACTTTATATACATTCTCATAAGATACATCTTATGTTGTTATTCTGACACAACTTAATGACCAACAAATTGAAGCACCAATATCATTTTTCAATTCTAATTTGCAAGGCGCCGAACCAAACTATTCATCCGTTGAGAAACAATAATTTGATGTCTTTAAAGCTATAAAGCATTTTAGGCCATTTCTCCTCAAAACTCACACCAAGATAATAGTTCCATTCTTTGCAGTGAGACAATTATTAATGCAAAGAGAATTAGGAGAGAAAAGGGCTAACTGGGTTACTGATTTACAAGAATATGATGTAGAAATTAGACCTTATAAAATTGTTAGAGGTCAAGGTTTTTGCAGAATGCTAACAGGAGCATCCCATTTATCATCAGAGGAAGATTCAAGTAATAATGTGCAAGTATCAGAGGTAAGCCTCAACGATGCTCAATCTCAATACGCTGATCTCAAGTTTTATTTGGAAAATGGATATGCCTCGACTCAACTCAGTTATAAAACAAAACGTGCTTTGAGATTAAAAGCCAATGGTCAATGATTTATTTTTTAGATGAAACTTTAATTGAATGTCATTATGATTCTTAGAGAAAACTGAAAAAGATAAAGTTTTGCAGGAACTCCATAATGGACCAGCTGGAGCACATTTTGGAGGGAATACAACAACAGATAAAATCCTGCATGCAGGTTACTCTTGGCCAACACTTTTCAAAGATGCTCATGAATATGCAAGGAAATGAAAATTTTGTCAAAGTGCATATGGAAGACAAAGGAAACCAACTTTCCCATTACAACCAGTTAATATCGAACAACCATTTGAACAATGGGTATTAGATATAATCGGTGAGATCGTTCCTAACTCGTTCAAACAACATAAATATATTCTCACAGCTACGGATTATTTTACTAAATGGGTGGAGGAAATTCTACTAAATGTAGCCAAATTTGAAAATATTATTGAGCTCATTGATCAGTTTATCATAACTAGGTTTGGTTTACCCACTGCTTTAATGTTTGATAATGCATCTTATTTCTCGGGAGCTGCTTTGATAAAATTTTCTATCAAAATAGGTTTTAAACTTAAATATTATGCTAATTATTATCTGCAAGGAAATGGTTTAGAAGAATCCACAAATAAAAATCTTATTAGAATCATTAAAATAATTGTCGACCAAAACCAACGAAATTGGCACAAGTCATTGACATTTTCTCTTTGGGCAGATCGAATAACTCAAAAGGCCTCCATTGGCACTTCTCCATTTAACTTTGTTTATGGAAAAGAAGCTGTCATTCCTACCAATGTAGTTATTCCTTCTCTTGCCTTAGTTCAATTTATTAATGAATCCCCTTCTTCTTCCTTGCAAGTAAGACAATTTCAAAATTTTAAGATGGAAGAAGAAAGAGAGAAAGCTAAAGTTACTCATGCACATCATCAACAATTAGTTAAAGCTTCATTTGATACAACTTCTGTCACTCCCAAGACATTCCAAATTGGTGATCTAGTATTGAAATGGGATAAAGCACATGAGAAAAAATGTAAAGACACCAAATTCCAAAGACTGTGGCTAGGTCCATGTCAAATAATTGAAGAAATAGGCCCATCAACATTTTTATTGCAAGATCTATTAGGCAAAAGAGATTCTTTGTGTGTTAATGGGCAGATTTTAAAGAAACATTTTTTATAGGGGGTAACCACTTCTATCCCCTGTATATTACGTTCGTTTATTTTCCTTAGGAAAATAAAAGTTACATAGTATTTATTTTTGGCTTTTCAAAGTAAATAACTCAAAAAATCATTTTGATTTATCACTTATAGAAATAAGAATTGTTAAGGAAACAATCAAAATATTCAAATATCAATTAGATTCTATTTTACTGAAAGATGCAATTTCACTGAAGTTATTTATTCTTTGATGAACTCTCATCTTTATAAAGCATGGTTATTCTATTATGAGTCAAGAAAATAATTTTTAACATAGTAAAGACTCTTTTACATATAAGCAATCTTAAACTATAAAAATTATCATCCAGAATCCTTGAAAGGACCAATGATTCACCCTATCCGGAAAACTTATCAATTTTTAGAAATTAATTCATTAAATTATGCTAAAAATCTTAGAATATAATAAGTCTCAACAAGAGCTTGTTTACCATGTTCGTAAGGAAATAATTGAATTGACATTACCAATATTGCCTACTAAAACAGGGTAATGACTTGAGATTATATCAAAAGGAAAAGGGGTCTCATCAAGAGGCAGTTTGATCAATTTAATTACATCCAGTGAATGGCATTGTCAATATTTGGTTACCAAGCCAAGACAATGGCTTTTAAGTGATTAAAAATACAAAGGAAAAATATCTACAGAAAAGAAAACAAGTTCCAAAAGAGATAAAGTATATAAAATTGAACTTATTTTTTGAAGATTGTAAGAGTGACTGGATGGGACGATGAATCATTGCTGGGTAAAAGGTAACCCTGCCAAAAGCTTAAATTTCCTATTGGATCAGAGGCTCTACCTATGATAAAAGAGTATATATTTATAAAGCTAATCTGAAAGAGCCACCTGCTTCATCTTTTTGAACTTAGTAAAGACTGATATATATATTCATACTTTTATTTTTAAAAGAGGAATTCTTATGAATTATAATCAAGAGAGATTATATTGCTCAGTGAGACATTATTTATTGAAATTCATTCCTGCAATGATTTTTCTTTTGAAAAGTTTTAGAAATTTCAAAAAAATAATCAAAGATAGCTGGTTCTCCCAAGTGAATCACCAATTGTTGTACTATACAACACCCCCCATTTATTTTAAATAAACGGGGACCATAAATATGAATTTCTAAGCTTGATTTCATCTTAGCCTAAGTCTAAAAAACTTTAGGAAATAAAGGTTTTTCCCTTTTCGCTTTGATTTTAAAAGCGCTCATCGCAAATCGCACAAATTACAAGCCGAATAAGTTAAAACATATATAAGTATTGTGAATTGTGATATGCACGACAACCTTTTCAAGTTATATAAAATTCCCGTTACAAATGCTTTAAAAAACCCTTTAAAAATAAATCGCATCACGCCTTTTAAAAGAACCTGCTTACGGTAATTCAGTAAAGATTGCGATGGGTCGGATCCAAAAAAACAATAAAGAAACAATTATAAAGCTCCAAATGTCCGATAAAGCGCAACAACATGAATCCTTAGCTAGTAACCAAATGTAAAGTTTTATTACCGCATGAAAATTGCGATCTGCGATTTGTGTAGAACACATTTCGCGAGATCCATCGTTGGCAAAAAACATAACTAATGGTAACTGTTTAAAGTTGTGATGGGCGATATTAATACTTATTACTCAAGTGCGTGAAATGATTCATATCTAATCAACCTGATATAAGATCTAACGTCTTAAATTGATAGATTATACATATCACGTAAAGGTGTGTAAGAGATTTGATAGAAAGAGTTATGGGTTATTAACGACATTTAATGTAATATCCCTGTTTAGGGCAGCCTCCCTGTTGAGGATCAGGTGGGCCTTGACACGCTGCCGGGGTCTGCGTAATTGGGGGACTGCGCGAGGGTCCCCGTCCCGAGATGCTCCGTGGCCTTAAGACCCCACCCTTAACCCCCCCCGGGATGCCGCCCTCACTACCGCCCGAGCTTTTGCAGTCCCTCGGGCCTTCGCAGTATCGAATGTGACCTCCGCGAGGTCGAGACCGCGAGCGTGGTGGGCTCGTAACATCCTCGCTAGGGCGCGTGCCCGAGGACCGTGCCTTGACACCCATCGCCGGGTCTGCGTAATTGCGGGACTGCGCGAGGGTCCCCGTCCCGAGATGCTCCGGTGGGCCTTAAGACCCCACCCTTAACACCCTGGGATGCCGCCCTCACTAACAGTTCGAGCTTTTGGTGTAGTGGTTGGGCCTTCGTGGTATCAGAGCCGAGGTCTCGAGGTCGAGACCCACGGAGCGTGGTGGGCTGTAATATCCCTGTTTAGGGCAGCCTCCCTGTTGAGGATCAGGTGGGCCTTGACACGCTGCCGGAGTCTGCGTAATTGGGGGACTGCGCGAGGGTCCCCGTCCCGAGATGCTCCGGTGGGCCTTAAGACCCCACCCTTAACACCCTGGGACGCCGCCCTCACTAACAGTTCGAGCTTTTGGTGTAGTGGTTGGGCCTTCGTGGTATCAAAGCCGAGGTCTCGAGGTCGAGACCCACGGAGCGTGGTGGGCTGTAATATCCCTGTTTAGGGCAGCCTCCCTGTTGAGGATCAGGTGGGCCTTGACACGCTGCCGGGGTCTGCGTAATTGGGGGACTGCGCGAGGGTCCCCATCCCGAGATGCTCCGGTGGGCCTTAAGACCCCACCCTTAACACCCTGGGATGCCGCCCTCACTAACAGTTCGAGCTTTTGGTGTAGTGGTTGTTCGGCGTGAGTATGGTGGGTCGTAACATCCTCGCTTAGGGTGTACTGCTGAGGATCAGGGAACTTGGACACGTCGGCCGGGTCACAGACTGGGGATCGCGCGGGGGCCCCGTCTCGAGATGCTCGTGGGCCTTAAGACCCCACCCCACCCGGATGTCGCCCTCACTAACAGTTCGAGCTTTTGGTGTAGTGGCTGGGCCTTCGACGAAGGCCCAACCACTACACCAAAAGCTCGAACTGTTAGTGAGGGCGGCATCCCAGGGTGTTAAGGGTGGGGTCTTAAGGCCCACCGGAGCATCTCGGGACGGGGACCCTCGCGCAGTCCCCCAATTACGCAGACCCCGGCAGCGTGTCAGGGCCCACCGGACCCTCAACAGGGAGGCTGCCCTAAACAGGGATATTATAGCCCACCACGCTCCGCGAGTCTCGACCTCGAGACCTCGGTTTTCGAGCATTAATTGTGAATATCCTGGAGTGATATTTCAGCTAAAAATGCGAAAAACACTAAATACCATAACTTGTCGTAAAACAAACTTTTATTCAATGGTAAGATTGCTATGTAAAATAAAATGACAGGAACATCGCAATCCAATACCATATAGAATGTATGGTAACCAATGTATTATAGATAATAGAAAGGTTTACATATAGATTCACCCGTAGACGTCGAGATAGAAAACTGCAACCAAGATAAGCCGCCGAATCGCATCAAAGTACAAATCGTACCGTCAAGACTTCTCTCTCCTAACAACTCGAGTCGAACTCATCGAAATCGATGAAGCCCAAGTTGAAGATCTGAATGATCCTCACACCAAACTCTCAAGCTCTGTGAAACTCCTAAGTGAAGTCTCCTCAAGAGAGTTGGGTTTTCGTCCAACACTCACAAACCACCCGAGGGTTTCCGTCCTGGGGCTACGGCGGAAGTAGAGAATCCACGTTCTCAAACCTCTCATACACAATAAAATGATCTATACCAAAGATGTCTCCCAATGGCCTCCTCCCTTCCTTTTATAGATCCCTTGGAGCCTTCTAGAGCATTATTTTATTATTATTTTATTTATGGAGCACTTTTCCCTTTTTATTAAAATATTATAAAATATTCCTTTTTAATGCAAAAAAGGGTATATCGGCTACCACGCCTCCTCTGGTCACTGAAATCTCTGTCTAACTGTCCCATCGTGTAGGTCTCCTCGTCCCGGTTCCGATGAGCTATTACACTAAGGTGTTCCATCGCATATTCCTCCCGAAATGCCACCTTGAGCATAATTAGCTGAGTTAAGCCCATAAATAACTCAAAATCCCGAAAGTATTTTAATGCACTAACGAAAGCAAAATCCGCTTCGATGATGTATATATCGCTAATGCTCTGACACCATGAAAATTTCAAAACCCTTCCGAAAGCTCTCGAGCCCACCGTACAAGACCAACCGTACTCCGTGACCCGTCCGGCTCCCAACTCGGGAAGTCCTCCAGCCTCAAGTATAGATGTTAAAAATGGGAATATTGTGCGAAACTCCTTACCAAGTACTGCTTGCCCCTGCCAACTTAAATAGGTGGACTCACTCCATTGGCTCCAAGCCGCATTCTCGCATCAATGCCCTGGACCCGATACCAACCTCTCGGGTGTCACCGTGCACCCCACAAACCCTTCGGCACGTACCCTCAATGTCGATCCCAAACTCGATCTTCTCTCGTTCCGCCGAACAAACAACTCTCCCCGGATCCCATCGCCACCGTGGCCAATAATCGCACAAGTCCCACGGTTTTGGGCCGCACACCTGGCCTCTGACTATAGCCGATGCCCCATGAAGGAAGCTTCCGCCACCGGGCATCACTGCCCCCGTCCTTGCCAGGGCCGTACCTACAATCATATGCTACCCCTCCAACCGCATACCAACTCATCACCTCTCTCCAATCCATCTCCTGGCTCAATCCCATGCTGATCCTGCTCTTCTGAAATCGGGAAGGAGTCCTGAAGTAACGACAATCGGTGCCCTCCTGCCAACTGGAACCTATAACAGCAACTATGTCCCAGGGCCCCTGCTCTGCTATGCTCCCTATGAAGAATACTGTACCACCAAGAGGGTACCAACTCATGATCTCCTGCCAGTCCATCCTGGAAGAAGAATCCGATGTAGCAACAACTGCATATGGAATATGCCTAGAGTGTCGCTGCCAGCCCGTAATCGACTCACACTGATCTGCCCTATCTGTCAAAGAAAGCTTCCTGTAGAAAGAAGCCCCTCTCCCTATAATGGGCCAAAGTGGGCAAGATATGCTGTAAGCCCCATTAATGTACTCCTGGAGAGTACTACTCACTGAAAATACTGCAGCTCTGCTGATTGCGGGTACATCTATCGACACCTCATCAATGTGTCGGCCCAAGGATGGATGCTCCAACTTGCCCTCTGATTGTACCATCAGGGAATCTAGTCGTTCCCCAATGCGGACCAACTTGGCCGCCGACTTGGCACAAATCACTCTCATACCCTCCAGCTCCTGGTCCTGCAATAAATTGGCCTCCCGTACTGACGTGGCCTTCTCTCTCAAAACACGAAGGTCCGTCTGAAGCCGATGATACTGCTGCCTGCGACCATCATCCAATACCTCTGTACCTGCTAGTGCCCTAGCTCCCTGCAAGACTATCCCATCGACCTCCAATGTCTCTAGAGGATATGGATCTGCAACTGGTGTCTGCGCATCTGACTGCTCCTCCTCAACGGCTGACCCCAATGTTAGCTGCATATCGATCATAGGCTCAGTGTGGGTGCCCATCTGGATCTCACCCAAGGAAATGTCATGCCTGGTGTCCATAGTATCCTCCTCTGCTGACTCAGGCTCCGTCATATGCTGCTCTGGCTGAATCATCACAAGTGACTCATCACCCAGAGTACCACCTATACAGTTCCCTGACTGCTCACCCTGCACACTAGAACACAGCTCTGGTCTACTGTCATCATCATCTCTGCATGGCTGCTCTCGTTCCCCAGAAGCATCCTCAACTGATCCCATGGACTTCTCCAAAGAAGAGCCCTCACCCTGGCATACGGAGGGAATGTCTACCTGCTCTACCTTTGCCACCTCATCTGCATCTCCCACACATGAGTGATCAGGCCCCCAAGGTTCTTTGCAAATGAAGCAAAGTCCCTTCCTCCTCAGCTCATTTCTGCTGCCTGACCGACGGAACTGGAGCCGCTCCTCCCTGGTCAACTGTCTCCCGAGAAACTCAATGTTCTGCTCAACTAGCCCTTGGGCTAGCTCATAAGCAGCAGGCGAGACCAACCGCTTCCTCCTCCAAATATTCAGCAACTTAGTCTGCAACTTCCAGCAAATGGTCTCATCGTGTCCCATACATGACGACAAGATGGACTGCATGTGTGCTATGACAATATCAGGATGATGTTTCCTAATGCTAAAGAAGCATCGGAACATCTGCAAAATCAGGTCATCACACTCAAGATTGAACATGATCTCATAAGTTCGGCCCATGGCCATGGCTTCAAGAACCTTAAACTTCCTCCTAAATGTAGAGCCTGTACCGTTGTCCAAATCCCGAAAGGTTCCTACTATCAATCTGAAAATTCTTCTCATAATATCATCATTGTAGGGAAGGTAGGGTGCTGTTATCCTCAAGATATCGCTGAAGCAAGAGGCAACTATCAGCTGGATTCTCTCACTTGGATGTTCTAAAAATCTAGCTTGTATTAATACAAGCATAGCTGGCTTCAAAGCCCAATTCAAACACCAATCAGATTGCTGTACCTTCGAAAGACAGGATTCCAGTTCCTTTAACATGGAAACGTCAATTTCTGATCTTTCATTCTTTAAGTCCATCCCTTGTACATACAGCCAATTTCCCACTTCTTCTTCCCTTTGTTTATTCCTCGGATGCTCTTGTTGGAGCAATTTATGTACCTTCTTGGAGAAGGGTCTGCTGTTCGGATTTGTTCTCTGGTTTTCTGCTTTTATTTTCATCCATCTGTTTAGAATTTCCTCCATCGTTCAACCAATGGAAAGACCACTGTCTTTCTGAGTTCAATGCACCTTTCTGAGTTTGCTATATAATTTCCAGTGAAGTGTTTTAGCAAACAGCTTTCTTGCACAATGTTGCATGTGCAATTCTGAGTTGTCTCAACTCAGCATTGCACCTCTGAGCTGTTTAATTTCTCAGTTTGTCATAAAGTTTAATGTGGTCATTTTCATCAAACAGTTTAAAAGTCTATTGCTGTAGGTGTACCTCTTATCTTTCATCTCATTTAATATGTACAGTGAGCACAGTTGATATTGAAGAATGCAGAAATCTTGGTGCTGCTTGAATGAACATAAAAAAATCTGGACAATTAACTAAGCACAGGGTTATCTAGAGAATAATAGAGAGATGAAACCTGGTACATTAGTTCCCGCAAATATGCCAAGAGTTTCCAATCTTCAAATAGTCGTTGCCACACCTATCAATCCCTCTCTCTGTAGATGTGTCCTCCCTACTGAAAGGTCACAACCATAAGAACAAATGCGTGCTCGACCTGTATGCTTTATTCTGTGTATGGGCATGTTTCAAGCTTGTACCAGCTCTCAGATTTGTCCCATGGAGTTTGGGCCCCTCACCGATAATGAACTCAGCAAAGGGAGTGAAGTCTGTAATTCGATCCTTGGAATGGTGCTAGTAAACAAAGCTAGAATGGACTGATCTAAATATATATTTTTGTGGCCAGATAAACTACTACAAGTCTGCCCGCACAAATTTACTGTCAGAACATAGAATGGCTGAGCCTCCTCTAGAAATTTCACCCCACACATGAAACATAGATACGCTGTCCATAAATGCAGCCACTGTTATAACCGCGATGTCTGATGGTGCCTTGACTGTAGATTATTAGCGTCGATTTACGCTGTAGGAAAACAACAGCAAGAATGTTATCTTTCAACTCCCCACGCACAGGAAACTAGACGGACTGCATTCCATCTTCTACGCACAGGTCATCGGCCCTCCACCCGTCTTGATACGCTTGATATGGTACCGTGATCCTCTTCAAAAATCGCCTTGGATCCCACGATCTCCACGTTTCTGCACCAAGTTCTGTCTCTATTGCTCCCCGCACATAAGACACTCTTCCGCTTGTGCAGATCAAGCAACTTTGGATGTCGGCGACACTTTTGAATGTCTGCAGAGATACGAGTCACGTGACTCGATAATGTCGCTGTGGACCTCAATCGAATTCCACACTAATCGTGTATATGGCCCACGATCACCAAATTGCAATTGCTCCTTACGTGTATGTCAACACCACAATCCAATATTACAGTCGCAAACGTGTAACCAGTGCGTCGTTCAACCCGGAACTGACATTCTGCTTTCTCCTCGCAGTGTTCCCTTCGACTATAGCCGCTGCAAGCACTTCAAAGCCGGCTGTGCGTAGTGAAATATCCTTGGCCTTTGAAAACCTTCGACAGCAATTAATTTTCAACCCGCTCGGCCTTCCACGTTGACATCAGAAAATACTGCCCCAAATTCAACTGTGTTTGCTCCCTTCGATTTGAAATGGCGGACCAACCCTTCGAACAAGAAATCGACACCATTACTCGGAAACTCGGAAACTCTGCAAGAAATCGATGGTCAAAGGAAACTCGGCACCATTACGTCCAGAGCTGTGTGCTCTGTTGAAAAACCTTTGACGGAAATATTTTCATGAAATTTGGCTTTGAAACAAAAATTAAACCATGGCCAATTTACATGTTAAAATAATAAGCCACGGCCCACCATTTAAAATTTGACCAAATTAGCTTACGACCCTTTGATGAAAATTTTGAACCAATTTCTCTTTGGCCAACGTTAATTCAAAAACAATCTGTATAATACACAAGTGACAATCTCACGGCCAATCATTGATTCAACAATCTGAAATAGAATTGTTGAACATTTAAATAAGATACGGCCTACAGGAGAAAATATTCAACAATTTTGATCTTTCTTCAACACTGGAAACAGCTGACAAATAGTTCTTCTGAAACCCCTTTTCTGAAGTTGTTCTACAATAAACCCTTCAATACTCTCTGCAACTAAGGACTGAAACCCGCAGGCTGAGCCAAGACTGTAGCTCCGATACCACCCGCACATCCCCGCTAGGCGCCTCTCGTTGAGGACTGTGTGGCCTCGACACGCCACGGGGGTCCGCGTAATCGGGGACCCGCCGCGAGGGTCCCCGTTCCGAGATGCTCCTCGGCAGCCTTAAGACCCCACCCCACACCGGGATGCCGCCCTCACCGTCAGCTTCTCGGGCGCTTTTGGTGCAGTGGCCACCGTGGTATCGCAGCCGAGGTCTCGAGGTCGAGACCGCGAAGCGCAGGGTCGTAATATCCAGATCACCCCTCGGCCTTCGTTGAGGACCGTGGCTCACCAACTAAGCCACCGGGGTCTCGACAGATCAGATCGTTGTGTCTCGGTCTCGGACGTCGGGCAGCCTTAAGACCTCACTTAACACTGACGTCGCTCACTAACAAGCCTGAAGTGGCAGTGGTTGGCCTTCTCGACTCCCGCCCGATACCACGAAGGCTCAAACCATCATACACCAAAAGCTCGAACTGTTAGTGAGGGCGACATCCCAGGGTGTTAAGGGTGGGGTCTTAAGGCCCACCGGAGCATCTCGGGACGGGGACCCTCGCGCAGTCCCCCAATTACGCAGACCCCGGCAGCGTGTCAAGGCCCACCTGATCCTCAACAGGGAGGCTGCCCTAAACAGGGATATTACATTTAATGGGAGTAAGGTTCAAACTATTGATATATACTTCGAGCATATTTTGAATAATTGAGCGCCAGATTTTTTATTATATTGTTTTAAATCTATCCCTCTCCATTCATCTTAGATTTGAGTTTACTCTTTTCACTTGAATTCAGGAAACCGCCTAACAGAGTGAGAATAACTGGAATGACAAAGAAAGGAAAGGAAATTTCCCAAACATTCACCGTTGAAGACTCAGACATGCCTCCATTGTTCTCAGATACGACCTATAACAAGGATTGCGGTAGTTCTTCATGGGAAGAAATGTGCCAACTCTTCGAGGATGAAAAACCAAGGGTAATAGTTAAAATAGCTACAACAGACGCGACAGTTTCCTCAAACTCGTTCTACTTCGACATTGCATGCTCGTTTCTACACAAGATAGCAACGAGGCCAAAGATTCTCTCCTACACAGATATGGTAAAGTGGGTAATTGACCACCTTAACATAGCAGATAGGTCATTAAATAATTCAAAGCTGGAGAATATTGGTTCATTCACTGCAGAATATTTAAGGACTGCCCATGCCGTAGAAGAATTATGATAAAGCTTTTGTCCAAAGCTTTACAAAGAAACATACAGATCTCATGAAAGTAAAAAAGGGATAGAAAGATGACCAAGGCAAGATGAAATGGGGCAAACTCGGTATGTACCCGATATCACAGTTATCCTCCCCTTATTGTTATGCTGTTGGAATGTTATGTAGATTGTTTGCAAAACAAGATACCACTAGGTTTTCCATAGACTGGGTCCCTTTAATTGGTGCAATCGTCAATTCTTCTATTATGAATTGGGTGAACATCTTGTCTGATAATTTGGTCAGAAATATCATGGATTATATAAGTAAAAGAAGTGTTTCCTCTAGGACAATACCTCCCTTCTACATGAGTGCTTACATTATGGACACAATTTTATTTTGTTCAAGTTTTCCTATTATGGGATGGAAATGGAAAATCCAAGACCCCACTCTAATCCATATTTACCACAAAGCGCTTTGGGAATCCGATTTTCATTTATATTTTTATAAAATTTGCAATGGAGTCATGTTACCCATCCATCAGATTATCTTTGATGAAAAAGCCCCTAGAATTTCTAAAGAGGCTAGCACAAACATATTTCCAGTTGCTAGATGGTTTGTTGAAGAGAATTTCACATATATTAGAGTTTTCGGGAGTTATTCTTCTCCCCATGTTTTTCCCTGTTATGTTCCCGATAAGCTCCTAGATAGGGAAATTGTTTACCAACTTGTAGTAAGTGGCATTTCCAAGCAACTCAAAGATGCCAAGAAGGCCATTTGGCCTACTTTCCCTTTGCAGTGTGGCACTTTTGCACTTTTTGATATTGGTCATGCATTCAAGGAAATTTAAAATGTTACTTCACTAAATTTGGCTGTAATGCCAAAGAGGCCATTTGACCCTAACGATGTAATTAAGAATTTCACCACTGAGCTTAAATTGAAACCTTTCTTGAATGAGAAAGATATGTTTGACGATTTATTTCAAGGCATGGAGAAGTTCACAGATGTACTGAAAAATGCATCCAGTGATTTCAATAAAAATAACTTTGAGGCTTTCCAAGAATATAGAAATAAGAAGCTGGAAAGAATCCCTTTGGATTTATTATTTATTGAAGATGTGAACAGACCAACTCCAAGCATTAGTTTGGATAACGAAGCCAAGCACATGTTTGAAGATGAATCCTAAGAGAAATCTAATCACGAGTCAGGGCAATCACAACAGAATTCTCAAAATTCAGATCACTTTGATAATGAGTTCGAAAGAAGGAATGAGAGCCCAGAGAAAATAATTGATAAAGTGATTAAAGGGATTTAAATTAAAATGGAAGGAGAAATTAATGGAGCTGGATCATCCTCTCAAGAAGTTCAGCATATCCAGAATACACCCGACCAGACAAAGAAGTCTTAGCCAAAATATTTGAAGAATGAATGGGAAAAGTTTTCCAAGGCACTACAAACACCACAACCAAAGCCTAATATTGATGAATCCATAAGTTTTCAAACACAAAAACATTTTCAGAATTTAGTGGAAACTTCAATTCCGCTATAGTAGGTACCTGAATTTCATGATCAAGAGATCATTCTGGCATACCCTACATAACATATTGTTTTACAGATTGAAGAGATACCCTCACTTGATGTCTTCTACAATCCCAGTCATAAGGCTATAGTTAAGAGAAGAAAGATAAGAATAATGGATGAAACCGTTTCAAATATTATGAATGAATTTGTAGACGTTCTATGGAAAGACCCTTTGGTTGATCCTACAAAACATTTAACTAAGTTATCATAATACACAAGAGCATATGCTACTGCCACCATTGACAAGGCCACCGAGGTACAACTTCTATTGAAGCAAAAAGAAGACAGAGTACAAGAGTTGAAGAGACTGTTAGAATAGGAAAAGCTTAACTCTAGTAAGCAGATGCAAATGGTGTCTCAATTTCAAAATGATTTTGAAAAATTAATTTGCAACACTAGGTGAAGATTATAGATAAAGAAACACAGCTTGAAGCAACAATGGACAAATTGAAAATCCAGCCTCAAGTAGAGATATTTATAAAAGAAGCATTGGAAATGAATGCAAAGCTAAAGCAACAACAAGAAAACTTTTGTCAACAAGATTCCATCACCAACTCTTACCGTGATACAAGTAAAATCCTGATCCAACAAGTGGCTAATAGGAGACCTGAATGTGAGAAAGTTGAAAAAAAAGATTAATGAGTTCATTCAATGGCAAGGATATGACTAATGAAACAAAGCTGACCTACCTCAGATAGATAAATTTCACAAGGAGTTTTTATTTAATGATTGGGAAGTACAACTGAAACAAGCAGAAAAGGAATGACAAAGGAATCAAGGTTAACAAATGAAATTATTGAATCTGTTAATGAACAACTTTTGAAAGTTGAACTTATTAAAGAATCCCCAACTGAAGTTCTCTCAGAGCTCAAACTGTTAGAAGCACAGTGGAAGAAAAGTACATAGATGCAGGAGGAAATGATTAAAAAATAAATAAGTTTGATCAAGAAAATTACTGGAATTTTCTAATCAAAACTTATCATCAGTGCATAAATCTTCAGTCATTAACTAATTCAACAAAGAAATCGCAACCAACACTTTCGAATGCAGTGTTAAAAGGCCAGATCAAATGAGGAATTACGCAGCTAGCTTAGCTAAAGCTAATGCTGGATATTTGTCAGCTCCGAGATCAAATGCGCAAAGAGGATCAACACATATAATCATGTTGTTATTTTATTTCCTTGATTGTAGTTTAATTTTTCTCCTTATGAGGATGGTTGTTTGAAACCTCCTCTATTTTTATGTAATAATATATTTTTAAACATATTGTAGTTTAGTATTTAAACCCTTCTCATCCATTTAGAGAAGGGTCCATAAATTTGTCAATTATTTTTGCAAAGAATGCACTTCTGTAAGTTTGTAAATGCTTTAATGGATTAATGGAACAAAATCTGTTATCTTTTGACATTTGAAGCTGTTTCATTGAAGTTACACTATTGTACTCTTTAAATTGCTTGAAAGTGAAGAGGAGCAGAAAAATACTGTCAGTTTGAATGAGTATGACCTCATATATATGGTACTTCTACACATTATATTAAGTTTTTATTTTTAGATTGACAGTTATCTTTTTATCTGCATTATATATTTGAACTGTTATCATGAATGAATGTTAAATGCACTTATGTACTGATATTTGTTTATGATATCTTATCTTATATATATTCAAACATATAAATGCGATATACATTTCACATTTCTTTTAATAAAACTACTTTTTTAAAAGAATTTTCTTTACATAATTTTCATGTCTTTTAACTTTTAAATAATCTTAATTACTAATAGTTGGAATATATCTTTTTAGATCGCATAAAGGAAGAAACACCCCGGGTATATAGTAGAATAGATAGTTTTAGATAGATGCATATGGTAGATTAAATCATTTCTAATTTGCATGTTATATAAGCAAAACACACCCCAAAATCATCCTTATTGGGAAACTGGTCCCTTTATCCCCAGTCGGAGTCACCACACCAAACAGAAAAGGTCTTGCTCTAAGGTCCGGACTGGGTGGTTTTCCCCACGTTGTTGCAATGGAATTTTGAGGCCTCAACATGATCACATACCAGAAGGTCATTTTGTGTCGAAATATAGGAAGAATACTATTGATGACCCCATGGAGGCTATGGGCCCCTTGGATGCTCCTGCAAGTGACCCCCCTGCCAAGAAGAGACCATTATGGTTTCATGACACATTACAAGATGATGAGAGATATGTTTCTTCCAAAAGAACCTTTAGAGAGAGTAAGAAGCCATGTATGTACCAGGGATACATTGTAGCTTTAAGAATTATGATCCAGGTTGAGGCTTCTACCTTTGAAGAAGCTGTGAAAGAACAAGTTTGGAAGAATTCCATGATCGAAAAATATGAATCAATTATGAAGAATGATGTATGGCATGTAGTTCTGAGACCAAAATTAAAATTTGTTGTAACTTCAAAATGGCTATACAAGATCGAGCATGGAGCTAATGGAAGTATTGAGATTTACAAATAAAGGTTCGTGGCCCGAGGTTTCTCCACAAAAGAGAGAGAATAATATGATATATATTTGCTCCCATTCACCACTACACCACTATTAGATCGATTTTTTCCCTTGCTGCTAGTCAAGGATGGACTCTTCACCAGATGGATGTAAAGACAACATTTCTCGATGGCATACTACAATAAGAAGTATATGTTGATAATCCTTAGGGATTTGAAGTGAAGGACAAGAAGACTCATGTTTCTAGGTTAAATAAACCATTATATTATTTGAAGAAAGCCTGCAGAGCTTGGTATACTAGCACTGATAGTTACCTAGAGAAGCTTGGATTTAGGAGAAGCAGTGTCAATCTGAACCTCTACTTCAAAGTGGTCCAAGGTATGCTTTTTATTTTGGTTTATATGTTAATGGTCTATTCTTTAGAGGTAGTGAGCTCCTGATGCTAGAGTGTAATAGGGAGTTGGAATCTGACTTCGAAATGAAGGATCTTGGTATGATGCATTACTTCTTGGGATTAGACTCGGAGAGATTTTACTTTATCAAGGAAAATATGTTGTGAAGATATTGGAAAGATTCATAATAACCGAATGAAAATCCTTGGCCACCCCGATGGAGATGAACTTTAAGAAGTTATGTGGAGACACTGATATACATGAATTGGTGAACCCCTCTGAGTATCAATAGTTGATTGTGGCACCTATGTTCCTTGTGAACACCTGTGTGGATATATGCTTTGTAGTAAAAACTTTGAGGCAATTCATTATTTATCCCCTTCATGTACACTGGGTTACCGCTAGTTGATCTTGTAATATGCTAAAGAAAAATACTTGAATCTACTCTACAAATTGTGGAAACCAATTACAATCGCATAATCACATGAACAAGAAAGAGAAATAATTTCAATCGCACAACACAAATATTTATCTGGGGAAAGCCTCAGCTAAAAAACCCAATATCTATATATTGCACAAACCAAATAATATGAGAATATTACAATGATTTTCTCCAAGTTGAGAAACCTCTGCACTATCTCTATCTGTCTCAATGATTTCTAGACAAGCCTGGTTCAATACTTAACCAATTTCTTGGCCTCAAGAATCCCTATTTCCTTGCACAGTTTCCTTGGGTCATTAGGCCCTATTAATTAGGGAAATTCCCATCCACAAATATGAAA
Source organism: Pinus albicaulis (assembly GCA_034641835.2). NCBI lineage: Eukaryota > Viridiplantae > Streptophyta > Pinopsida > Pinales > Pinaceae > Pinus > Pinus albicaulis. The sequence goes on along the minus strand of CM076572.1, from coordinate 797,703,593 downwards.
TTCATCTAAGGCCTTCCTTTGACTGAATGCACCACCTGTAATCCATATAATTATGCAACTGATAGTGCACTGCCCTTGAATTCCAATCTCAACTGGGTCTTTCTTAGAACTAACATGCATGAGTTATTTATGAGTGAATTATCAGTTATCTGATTGATCACTTCATGTGAATTAAATATAATTTTCACAGTTTGACCTCTCTCTAGTTCCTCCATTAGTTAGAACTAGTTAAAATGACTTCAACTCAGATAAATCAAGTTAATCAATTACAACTCAAAATAAACTCAACCAAAGCTCCTATAATGTAGGAGACACTCTACATGCCTCTAGTTTGAGCCTCAAATCGAATTAACTCAACCAAATAAGTCATCTTAACTTAGTTAACTCGTACAAGTTGTCATGTGATGTGGAATTATAATTTTATTCTAATTTAATTCAAGGGAAAATTAAATTAAAATCCTTCTTAATGCCATATTCAAGATTTATTGTTGCCATTTTCAAAACTCCCTCTCAACAAGAAAGAAATTCTACTCTATCCCGATCTGGTACCTTTGGAATGTTCTGCATGAAACACTTCTCTATAGTATTGTTGCTATTGCAACTTCTGAAACTGAAAAGCATCCAAATTGAATAAAATGTGATCAATATAATGCATTTTTCACTTGAGTCTCTAACTGCTACTAGCTACTGCACTGTCTAATGAAAACTCTGTGTTGCTTTTTACTCTGCACTGTGGCATCTGCACTGCAGCTAACTCTGCACTACGCTCCCCAGTATCTGACTGCTTGTAGTCTTTGCATATATCACTCTAACATCTGACTGCATCAACTATCATTGATCCATCCTACTACTGATTACTGCGGGCCCATGTAGCAAGGTAATGATCCATGAGAAAATACATCTCAATGGACCTTGCCCAAATTTCTGCATACTTGGGACTATTTCTTCACATCACCCCACCTCTCATGTGGAGGTATGGCTGCATGTGATCCCTTTGCCCACTTGGCTCGAAATCCCCCCTTACTGGAGGTCTCCACTTGAGTGGATGCCTCCACTCAGTCTCCTCTCTGCTTCTCCAATTGTGGCTACTACACATCTTTCTGAGGCTGCATGTTGATAGGTAATTCATGCTCCCTCTCAACCACCAAGTCTCTACCATTTACCTTGCTCCTCAAAGATTTGCATGCATATTTGACCTCAATATCATACTGGTTCTTGACTTGCACACTGATCTACTTCACCCATCCCATGGTGATGTGTGTAAGGAAAACCTTTCCTTTTCTAAATATCACATCATAGTTACGGTCTTCCAATACCACAACGGAAACATGATTATTATTTAGTCCTGGAACAAACAAAACATCTGTGAGTATGAGAAGAGATCCAAACTCCCTCTTAAAGGTAACAGTACCAATGTTGGTTGTGCTATACCTTCAATCATCTCCAAACTCTATGTTCTGTTTTAGGCCTTTCTCCTCCAAGTCATTGAAGAGATATCTGTTCCTCCTCATATGGAATGAGGCACTGCTATCGAGATACTACATGCATCCCATTACAGTTCTTTCCATGCATGCAATGAGAGTGAAATCAAGTTCTAATTGTGAAGCTAGAGCTTCTCCTCCTGCAGCTATTGTAGGATCCTTCTTGCTTGCCTTCTTTTGTGGACATTTCGTGGCATAATGTCTGAACTCGTGACACTGAAAACACTTGATGTTGGACAAGTCTTTCTTCTTTCCCTCTTCGCCTTGGGACTTATTTCCCTTGGCTTCATTTCCTTTAATGACTAATGAAAATTCCTCTTCTTTGGAAGAGGTTTTGTCTCTGGTATTTTCCTAATCTCTTCCTGCACAAAGTCAGAGCACAATCGCTCCCACTCAGGTAGCTTCTCCCTCCCATTTACTGAATCCTGGTAGTTGTGCCAGATATTAGGAAGGCCTAGAATTTCTAGGCTCACCAGGTCATCCTTGACAACTGTAACACCAACACTTAAAAGCTCATCCTGATACTGAGTGAACTTGGTCAAGTATTTTTGTGTCGTGTTGCCCTCCTCCATCTTGATTTTTCTGAGCTTGTCCTTTAGCGCCAACTTCTGGTGGTCGTTATTGTTCTAAAACAAATATGTTAAGCCCTTCCACATAACATATGGAGTTGCATTTCCATGGAGTTTCGAGACAATATGATCTTGAACTCCTAACATAATTCTTCTTGCCTTTGCTACGTTCTTCTTCCATGGCGCCAGATCTTGAGCATCTGCTGTTGGAGGCTTAGGAATATCACTGTTTATGAATTCCTTCAGCCTGTTGTCTTCCAATAATGTTTCCATCCCGTTCTCCAAGATATTTAATTCAAACTACCCTCAAGGGCATATTCAAGTCTCAATTCAGAGAAAGACATCCTGATCCTGCCCCTAGTCCTAAAGAGTAGATCTGCAAATTCGATTCACTATTCTTGTCTTCTATTGCGATTCCTACTTTGATACCATGTAGAAAATCCACGTAGATTCAGTTGATCTTGTAATTTTCTAAAAAAAATATACTTGAATCTACTCTAGAAATTGTGGAAACCAATTAAAATTTCATAATCACGTGAACAAGTAAGAGAAAGAATTTGAATCTCACAACACAAAGATTTATCTCAGGAAAGCCTTAGCTAAAAACCCCGCTAACCATATATTGTGTTGTTCCTTTGGTGACAATCTCTAGCTGTAAGGAGATCAGTGCCCAAGACATTTACCATCACTTGTAAATAAAATTATTTTTTGTCCCTTCATATTGTAACTCCATAATTTATATCATAAACCCTTTAATCCTTACAGATAAAAAAACTCCTCAAAGTGCCTTTAAATGATAAATGTGCATGAACAGGAAAAGGTGAAATGCTAGTGAAAAACCATTAGCAATATGTTGTAAATCACAGAAACACTTTGTTTTTAGAAGAAAATGGTTGTAAGAAATGATTTCAGAATAAAGGAGAGCATTATTAAGGAAATTTACTCCAACTCACAGATGCAAATTAGACACCAGAAATTGCATTAATTTATTCCAATAGAAGAGACATACATAATATGGAACAGGGAAAACTCAACACATTCATCAATTGCTGGAAATTCTCTGAAAAGCTTTATTAATCTAATAAAAGACAAAGTACAAAACTTTCCAAAACTTTTGAGGCCCAAATTTCGGAACCCCATCTCTCTTTTGAAAAAGTCTTCAATACAATATTACAAAATGGATAGTTATGAAACTGTCAACTTCCTAAACTGTTTCCTTCGGTCATTACATATCAAAATAAAGAATTAGAACTTCTTCATCAAAATAAAATAAAAGAAAAATGTAAAATTTCATTTGATCATGTGGTGGAAGTGGCCTGAGATCCTTGAATAGAAGAGGTTTTGACATCTGCATATCAGTTTGTGGAGACATTCATTCTTTACCCTTTCTCCACAGGTCTACATTTGAGTTGGAACAATTTGGAAGCTTTACATGAGCCATTATGAAGTCTGCGATCCTGGAATATGAGGGTCTTTCTGAAAACAAGGTTTTCATCATCCATAACTATTGAAAGTCTTTATGCAGAAAATCACAATAGTGGCTCCCTTTAGGATAGCAGTCTTCTCGTGTGTATTTCCAACTTTACTCTTTGCCTATACCAACAATGTTTCATATGTCTCCCAAGGAAGAATATTTCCTTGCTGGTCCCAATAGGATGGCAAACCATCCCTGTTTCTTTTATCAAAGAACACATTAAATCTTACCACTGCTTCTTTAACTTCCTTCAACTTTTTCTCTGTATTCTTCTTGTATGAATTATTCATGATCATCTTGTTAAACTCTAACACACATCGAGTCCTGTCTTCAATTCCAAAATCCTCCAGTTCTTGTGCAATTTTGGAATTAATAAAATCAATCAACCTCTTGGCATACAAGGCTCAATTATGCAATTTTTGTTTATTTTCCACAATGAAATTTTCTAGGTGTCTCACAATGCTCTTTTCTTCCCCAACGATAGATCCCATATATTCTTGACAAAATTAATAATATCATTCCATATAATCTCCCTGGCCTGTATAAGGGACATATTTCCTACACTTTCTTTTTCAGGTCTTTGGTTTCCTGATAGGCAGTCTGACAGTCTTGCCTATACTTCTCTGCATTATCCTTGTTCATTTATACTTCCTGCTCAGTAGTGCTGATTAATTTATAAGCACTTTCTAGGTCCCTTTGAGTTTTCTTTAGATCTATTTCTACCATTCTTATCTCAGTAGAGACTTGATTTAATTGGGTAGCAAGGTCTTCTAAATTTGATGAAACAACAATAGTGCAGACATGGGAGTCTATCTTCTTCTGTAACATGTCATTCACCTCTTTCAATTTAGTTATCTATTCATATTTGGCTAGCAAAGCTTGCAAAAACTTCTCTTTCTCTATCTCAAGTTGGGCTGCTTCAGTAGCCATAGGATGCTCACCAGTAGGAAGCTTAAGCTTCTTCTTCAAAGTAAGGATTTCAGATTTAACACTCTACAACAGTTTTTGAATTGATGATCTGTCTTCAGGATCAACACCAATCTTGAAAATTGTTTTATTTAACTCCTCATTTTGTGTGGAGTAAGCTCTATAATTTTCTTTCTCCAACTTCAATTGTTTAATTACTTTGGTCAACATATTTTCAAGTTTGGCAGAAATTGAAGTGGTCTTGTTTAAATAATTAAAACTTAACTGTCTTGTTTGCATATGCAAGTAAAACTTATCAGGAAGAGGAATATTTTTTGCATTCACTATCATATTAATAGTTTTGAAAGAAGTAGTAGATGACACATTCATAGCTGAAGGATGAGAGAAGGTTATCCTTAGCTGATCTTTTTCCAGATCCATGGTTGTCAATAATCTTGTTTTCTCAAGAGAAATCCGAGCCTCTGAATGAGCCTCAATGTTATCTCTTATTCTTTTGTTTCTTGCTTCAATTTGTGAGAAAACATGTTTAACACTAGAAAAAGAATCATGAATTGTACCCTCAAGCGGAGGAGATTAAGGAGTACAAGAAGTGTCTCCCAATTACAAAGAAAATCCAGGCATAGCTAAAGAACTACCCTCCTCCATTGTCTTTGCCTTCTTGGCTGCATTTTATGCATCACACTATAAATCAATTAATTTATCCCTTCCTCTTTTAAGCCCCTTCTTAGTAGGATGAGGTGTTTCCACCTCCATTTGCACATATTCAAAAGTTTGTCCACCATTTTCCAGTTTCTCCATCTCTGGCCTATGATCATGGACAAATGGAGAATAACCATTCTCCACCCTGTGGTTTGAAATCACATGATATGGGTCATAGGCCCATTTATCTTCTAATGACACAAGCATATTAGTCAGCATATTTTGAGCCTCTTCTAGGGCCTGTATGGTATTAACAATGAATGGCACTACTGTCCTGGGTAATTTAAATAAATGAGCCTTCTTCACTGACACAAAATGAACTTGATCAACATTAGACTTTGCTTTATGAAATCTGAGGAAAACACCCTCATAGTAACAAAAACATGTAGACTGAAAGGTTCTATATCAAATCCAAAAAATCTAATTTCAGTGTGGTTTTCATGAGCAAACCAATCCTCGTAACTTACATCTTTTCTCAATTTCAGAAAAGATAGAGCTTCAGGAAACAACCTTGGTGCAAATACTCCATTTAAAACTGAATACACAATAGGAAGGAAAGAGGAGGTATACTCAAATAGACCTTAATTTCCCACCTCCTTTCTTACTAGGTCTATCCAAAAGACCACTGATTGATTATTCTTATTCACATCAACAATATTTAACCCCATTTGAGTATAGTTGTCCACATGACTGTAAAGAAATAAATAGGTGACCAGGGATGGAAACCTAAAACTCCCAGTAATTGATAAACTCATGAAATGATTGTTTACAACAGTCTCCAAATAAGTGGGAATATCTAAAACCACCCCAAGTTTCATCATTAAAGAAAACATCCCTATAATTGACTTATCCACCCTTTCAACATCTTATTTACCTAGGATTTTAGCCAAAATATAGAGAATTTGCCTTATATATTCAACAAAAAGGCTCAAGGGATATTTTTCTGAATCCATGGAAAACTTTACCTTTTTAGGTATTAAATAAAACACAATTAGTTCAAACTAATTTCCCTACAATTCTTGAAAGTATGTGGAAAAGGACTCTTCAGTAAAACTCACATATGAATTTGCAGAGGGAAATAAAAAAAGATTGCCTAATTAACTGAGCTGACACTTGGAAGACATTTTCTCCCAATTGGTTAATTATAAAACACTTTTGAGGATACATGGCAGAGACTAACCAGTGGATAAACTCTGGAAATGGGTAAGTTTGTGGAACAAAAACTGACAAGATTCCAGACTTGATTAAAGCAGAGTAAAATGGGAATTTTGACTGGTTTAGGATGAAACATTGATAGAAAAGTGGATGGTCTACTGTGCAGACAATATATACAATGTCAATTTCTATGTCCATCAATGGAATATGAGTAGAAGACCCAAACATAATGTTTTTCTTTGAAATTTTGGACAAATTCAAGAAAATTTGTACGAGTTACTTGGATTTGTCGAAGAGGTTTATGACTTTGATGCTGGTAAAAATATCAGAGAACTTTAAGTTGTTCGGGAGTGGACATGGACAACAATGAGGGCAAGATTATTTTTATAGGCAGAGAAAAATGATTAGTTGGGGAAACAACATATGGAAGTGTAATGAATGATGGAATGATTGACAATAAGGGTGAGATGATGTGAATGATGGAATGACTGACAAGATGGGTGAGATGATGTGGAGGGTGACGTGGAAAACATAGTTGGCTCGCTTGCTGGCATCATGGGCCCATTGGTTGTCGTCACTACGGGGGGACTCCACAGTACAAGATCGATCACGGAGCAGTGCCCCCATAGTTAATCTAGGCCACACATTCGAGTCAATTGTCGGAGGTCAAAGGTTCCAGTGGAGTCACCCTGCTTGTTAATCTCTGATCAAGTTGTGATGCCACATTTCTCCATCATGGGAAATCTCGTCCAATTGGTGGTCCCGACGATGTCACATGCTTGTCTTTTAACATTATGCGTTAAATGCGGTCCCACCAACTGTCACATTTACCCGGACCACTTTTTATTACATTTCTTTTCAAAAATTTTATTTTGTGCACACACACACACATATATATATATATATATATATATAGATACATTTTTTTTAAGAAGACATAATCTCAGATATACAACATATAAGAAATTTAAAATAGGCCACAACATCTGGCTCCACCTGGGGATAATGTTTTCTGGAAAAGAACACTAAGAACCGCAAATTAGTGCCTTCACTTTGGGCATGGAGTCAAAACTTGACTTACAAATTGAAAATGAGTTACTCACCGACCTATGTACATTGATCAAACCAGTACGTACAATGATGAAACGAAACTTCACGCTTCGAAATAAAAGAGCCCCGGAGCATCGCTCTTCATTACAGGGTATATATATATATATATATATATATATATATATATATATATATATATATATATTAAAAAATATATATATATATATATATATATATATTAAGAAGACTATATATATATATATATTAAGAAGACATATATATATATATATATATATATATATATATATATTAAGAAGACACACACACATATATATATATATATATATATATATATTAAAAAGACATAATCTCATATATACAACATATAAGAAATTTAAAACATGCCACAACATCTGGCTCCACCCTGGGATAGTGTTTTTTGGAAAAGAACCCTAAGAACCACACATTAGTGCCTTCACTTTGGGCATGGAGTCAAAAGGTGACTTACACATTGCAAATGAGTTACTCATAGACCTATGTACAATGATAAAACCAGTATGTACAATGATGAAACAAAACTTCAATGCTAGAAATAGTGCTTCAGATACTGCCCATTCATTGGTAATGGCAACATTTAACCATCCAAATTTTCCAAGACAAAAGTATTGTTGGTTCTGGATTCAGTAATTTTAAAAGGGCCATACCAAAGGGCATCAAATTTCCCATGCTTACCTTTACCTTTCCTTCTGACATCCCATCTTAAAACAAGATCACCTGGCAGGAAAAGAACATCTTTGGATTTTCTATCAAAAATTGTTTTCATTTTATCTTGATAGCTGATCAGATTCTCTCTAACCTTATCTATACTTTCATTTATCTCCACCAACCTATTCATTCTTCTAATTAAAGGACTTATTTCTTCTTGGATATCTTGAATTAATGCTATCACAGGCTTTATCAACTGACTAGGGAACAATGCCTCAGTACCATATACCAACTCAAATGGTGATTTTCCAGTTGATATTCTAGTAGTTACTTGACTCGTCCAGAGATCAAACTTTAATTTTGAATCCCAATCTTTCTTATTCTCTGCTATTATCTTCTTCAAAATCCTTACCAATGTCTTATTTGAAGATTCTGCTAACCCATTCCGCTGAGGATGATAAGCAGTAGAATGTGATAAGTTAACATTGTATTTCTAGAAAAAATCAATCATTTTCGTAGATTTAAAAACTTAGGCATTATTAGTTGCTAACTTCTTTGGAAAACCAAACCTACTGAAAATATTTTCTTCTAGAAATTTCACCACCACCAAGTCATTTTCCTTTCTTGTTGGCACTGCTTCAACCCACTTTGTAAAATAATATGTCCCTATCAAGATCCACCTGCATTGTCCACTGGAAGGTGGGTTAATTTCTCCAACAAAATATCGCCCCCATTGCCTAGAAGGCTCTTCTACGAATACCAGAATTAAAGGTAGTGGCACCAACTTCTTCTTCTCAGCAAAAGTTTGGAATTTTTGAAAATTATTCATTGATTTATAAACATCTGAAAATAAAGAAGAACAGTAGAAACCTGCTTTCAAAAATTTATTGGTTGTAACTTTTCCAACTATAATGACCCCACACATGCTATCATGGTATTCTTTAATTACGTCAATAGCTTCTCCCTCTGTCAGACAAAGAAGCAAGATACCACTTGAGCTCTCCAATATAACTTTCCATCTACAATCACATACTTCTGAGCCTTTACTTTCAGAGCCCTGTATTTCGTTTTGTTCATGGTAGGAGGAAAATAAAGAAAACACAAGTAATGCACAATATCTTTGTACCATTAAGAACAAAATAATTTATATTTAATTTTATCACCTGATTCAGACTTTGTTTGTTTGCCAACATCTTCTTTCTATTCAAATTCAGCTAATAGACTAATTCCCAAAGCTTGAAAATTTGTTTCTGTCAGAATTTTGGTCAAACCTTGACCCTTTATTAGTTTTATTGGTTTTATGTCTAAATCATATTCTTGTATCCTTGCTATCCACATACCCCTTTTACCTTGGACATCACTCTGAACCAAAACATCCTTAACAATAATATTTGGCACATATGCAATCACCTGGGACTGAGGAATATAAACTTTGAAAGCTTTTGGGGCCTTTGTTACACCATTTTTTGGTCATCTAACCTGTTACTATTAGATGGACCTAAGTAAACCATGCAAGACCAATTTTACCCTAAGTAAAATTGCTTTCACTATGAAAAATAACTTAGTAAAAAACCTTTATTAAGTTGTTTATGGTCTAAACAGGAAACCCCATGAGGAAATATTAAATAAATCCACATTTGTTTGATTTTCCTCAAGGAATAATTCCAGGCACAGTATGTATGTGGGATTCATTATCATGTTTTTTACCTGGCTCATGTTTATGCCAGCATGTACTATATTGTTCAGTCCCTTGTTTACGGACATATTATTCTTTGTACTTTGTCTTGGCGGGCATAGGTATGCCTCCCTCATTGCCTATAGCACAGGTACTCACTCATAAAAGGGAATTGTCGCACCTGTAAGTCTCGCCTCCTCAGGGTCTAGTCCTTTAGTGCTTCAGTCTACCTTACATTTCTCTCTCTTTGACTTCCCCTTCGGTGTCTAGTGATTGAGTTCTTACAACGTACTTTGGTTGTACGATTAGCTCCTAACGCTCGCACGCTAGGGGGCAATCTGTTACACCATTTTTTGGTCATATAGCCTGTAACTATTAGATGGACCTAAGTACACCATGTAAGACCAATTTTACCCTAAGTAAAATTGCTTTCACTATGAAAAATAGCTTAGTAAAACACCTTTATTAAGTTTTTTATGGTCTAAACAGGAAACCCCATGAGGAAATATTAAATAAATCCAAATTTGTTTGATTTTCCTCAAGGAATAATTAGTTAAACAACAATTTAATTAATATTCCTGGTCATATTTAACCCAAAACAGGAAAATTAATTAGATAAATTATTATTTATCTTATTATTTTCTAGGAATAATTATTTAAATAATATTCTTTGTTAAATTTGATTAAATCACTCATAAATAGTTAAATAAATCATTATTTATTTAATTATTACTCAACCACATCCTTAAAATGATAAATAAATCATTTATTTATTTATTATCTACAAATAAAGGGATTTGACCCAAGTCAAATTCTTTTTCCCTCCAACAAAAATAATAAAATATTCCATAAAAGTTGGATCTTGATTTGGTTAATAATATTTTAATTATGCACCAATATCTAGACTAACTCAATATTTTGTTATAAATAGAAGGGTATTTCCATTCATTCATCAACTTTTGTTGCCTAAGATCACTCTAGATCTATACTTTTGGTCTGACTTTGATCCACCATCATTGTCATATTTTTCCATCCTTTTGCTTGTGAGCTCCCTTTGAGTTCCTTTTTTGTCTGGGTTTTCTACACCATCAAGAGAGAGGAATTTTAGATCTGAAGTGCTGAGGACTTACAAGAACCCATCCCATTGAGGAGAACTGGTAACATCCTTCTATGTTTTCCTCCTAGGTGCCCTTAATATAAATTTCATTCAACATATTCTTGTCTTGTATATTGGATGCATGGAGTAAATCTTGTTTTATTTACTGCTGAATGTCTTTTGATGCATAGATCTAGATTTTTGCAGCATTTATCTCGATCAACTAACTGCATATCTGAAGATATTGGCAGCCATCTTTTGCTATTAGGGCTGTTTGTTATGTGCAACTAAAGTGGTTTTTTTCACACACTTGCAATTAAGATTCATACTAACAATTGGCAACTCCACACGTGTTTACGATTACGATCGCTGTTGTTTTTCCGATCCTTGCATATCCAGCTACTTCAAACCCTATGATTTCTCTTTAGCCTCTTGTTTTTTCTTTTCTTGATGTTGTTTTTAACCTATAAAACCCTAAAACACTAAAAATTCTAACTTCTGTGTGTTTTTGGACCTATTGCGCAGGTGACAGACATCAGCCGCAGCTGAGATGACACTTTTTACTGAAATTTGCCGCTGAGAGTGCCGGAAGTGTAGGTCACAATTTTTGGCCCTAAACCTGTGACCTGGAGCTTCAGGACACACTTTTCAGCCCAAAAACTGCGACCTCTGCTGAAAACAGGTCAGAAACTGCGACCTGGATTTTTTGCGGGAGTTTTTCTGAAAGTTTTTTGGGTTTGTCTGGGCCTCTGTTCAGGGTTGTCTGACCTCCGTCTCCACCCGTTTTGGACTAGTACTTGTTTTTTTTTACTCAACTAATTGGGAACCTAGCCCCTAGGGCTTTAGTACCCTCCAAACTTTGTGGAAGAGTTTTAGTTGCTGCAGGTTGTCTGAAATTTTTAGAGTGTTCACCCTTTTTTCAGATCTGATACATCACCTTCAAATTTGCTTCAGATTGGCTATTTATCCATCCAAATCACCTCATTTATTTTTGTTTGGGTTTTCCTTTAGGGTTCACTTCGTTTCCCTCCAGGAGATAGCCTTTCGCCACCTCTTTTATAACAATCTTTCCTCTAATTTGTTGTTGTTTTCTGAACCACTTTCCAACAGATTTTGACCTTTAGATCCCTGTCCCTCCCGACCTTAGATCTATTGGCTATTTTGGTGTGTTTTGACTATTTTTTTTCCCACCTACAGACTACTTATTGAGAGGCCCCACTGTACCCTATCCCTCATGATATTGTGTCAGTCACTACCAGGTCATCCATGCCCTTTATGCTCTAGCAAGGGAAGTCGTCCGTCTGCTACTTAGTACCCCCCATTTTATCATCATCCCTGGTGTTAGTCTATTAGTCACTCTACTCTTTTCTCCGGTGCCTTAGTTGAGGATCCCTTATTGCCTCACCTATGGCGGATCTCCTTCTGTCGACTTTAGCTTATTCATTCCAAAAGATAGGTCTAGAGGGCAGTGTACCTTGGTTCTAGCTTCCACTCTTGTTTGGTGCCTCGGATCAGGCAAAGGGACTCCTTATTTCCCTTTGAATTGATTGTTTCTTAGCTCCATCTCCTTTCAGCATGATCGAGATCCGTATACTTGATGGTTCAGTGATGGAGCAGATGATACCGGCGATTCTCGAGTGTGTGTGAGATGTTTTCAACCCTCATGAGGGGGTGGCCCTATAGGTAGCCCCCCACATGCCCAGATTACCTCTTCATTATAGCCTTTGATGCAACTCCATATATTTGATGATGTCGGCCTCAGCCGCTTGCAACGCCTTTTCGTTTGCATCTATCAGTGAAATTTTCAGAGCCCTTTCCTGTTTACAGGGGCATTTGGGTTGTATTTGTATCTCATGTACTCAGATATTATTGTACAAGTCCTGGCTATTATCCCAGGCACAGTATGTATGTGGGATTCATTAACATGTTTTTTACCTGGCTCATGTTTATGCCAGCATGTACTATACTGTTCAGTCCCTTGTTTACCGGACGCATTATTCTTTGTACTTTGTCTTGGCGAGCATAGGTATGCCTTCCCCGTCGCCTATGCACAGGTACTCACTCATAAAAGATACTTGTTGCACCTGTAAGTCTCGCCTCCTCAGGGTCTAGTCCTTTAGCGCTTCGGTCTACCTTACATTACTCTCTCTTTGACTTCCCCTTCGATGCCTAGTGATTGAGTTCTTACAACGTACTTTGGTCATACGATTAGCTCCTAACGCTCGCATGCTGGGGGGCAATCTGTTACACCATTTTTTGGTCATCTAACCTATTACTATTATATGGACATAAGTACACCATGTAAGACCAATTTTACCCTAAGTAAAATTGCTTTCAATATGAAAAATGACTTAGTAAAACACCTTTATTAAGTTGTTTATGGTCTAAACAGGAAACCCCATGAGGAAATATTAAATAAATCCACATTTGTTTGATTTTCCTCAAGGAATAATTAGTTAAACAACAATTTAATTAATATTCCTGGTCATATTTAACCCAAAACAGGAAAATTAATTAGATAAATTATTATTTATATTATTATTTTCTAGGAATAATTATTTAAGCCTAATTTAAATAATACTCCTTGTTAAATTTGATTAAATCACTCATAAATAGTTAAATAAATCATTATTTATTTAATTATTACTCAACCACATCCTTAAAATGATAAATAAATCATTTATTTATTTATTATTTACAAATAAAAGGATTTGACCCAAGTCAAATTCTTTTTCCCTCCAACAAATATAATAAAATATTCCATAAAAGTTGGATCTTGATTTGGTTAATAATATTTTAATTATGCACCAATATCTAGACTAAATCAATATTTTTTTATAAATAGAAGGGTTTTTCCATTCATTCACTACCTTTTGTTGCCTAAAGATCACTCTGGATCTATACTTTTGGTCTGACTTTGATCCACTATCATTGTCATATTTTTCTATCTTTTTGCTTGTGAGCTCCCTTTGAGTTCTTTTTTTGTACGGGTTTTCTATACCATCAAGAGAGAGGGATTTTAAATCTGAAGTGTTGAGGACTTACAAGAACCCATCCCATTGAGGAGAACTGGTAACATCCTTCTATGTTTTCCTCCCAGGTGCCCTTAATATAAAATTCATTCAACATATTCTTGTCTTGACTATTGGATGCATGGAGTAAATCTTGTTTTATTTACTGCTTAATGTCTTTTGATGCATAGATCTAGATTTTTGCAGCATTTATCTTAATCAACTAACTGCAAGTCTGAAGATATTGGCAACCATATTTTGCTATTAGGGTTGTTTGTTATGCGCAACTAAAGTGGCCTTTTTTCGCACACTTGAAATTAAGATTCATATTAACAGCCTTAACCAAGGCATAGGCCCGTTTTTCCAAAATACTATATTCCAGTTCTGCATCCCTTAATACTTTATTGAAAAAGGCTACATGATGTTCTCTCTTCCCATTCTTCTGCAAAAGTACAACTGCAATAATTCAGTCAGAAGCAAAAATAAAAAAAATTGAAAAGGATTATCATAGTTAGGACTTATCAACATAGGAGCTTCTTGCAAAGCTACTTTAATTCTTGAAAAGGAATCCCTTGCAGATGCATTCCACTTCAATTCTTCCCCTTTCTCCAACATATCAGTGATTTCTTTGACAATTTCAAAATAGTTTGGAACAAATATCCTGAGGAAGTTAATTCTCCCTAGAAAACTCTGAATCTCTTTCTTACTTCTTGGAAAAGGTATATTACTTATTGCTTCCACTTTTGTAGAGTCTATCTTCACTCCTTCTTTTGAAACAATATGTCCCAACAAATTTCCCTCCTTTAGAGCAAAGTGAGATTTTTTTGGATTCAAAGATAAATCATACCTTCTACACTTGTCAAATTTTTGCTGCAAATGCTGCAAATGTTCTTCATATAATTTAGAAAAGACAATTATATCATCTTGATAAATTACCACAAACTTATCCAGTTCCCCTACAAATGATATATCCATAGCTCTCTAGAATGTGGCGCCAACATTCATAAATCCAAAAGGCATTTTGGCATACATGAATGTTCTCCAAGGAGTCGTAAACAATGTTTTCTTCTGATCCTCTTTCTATAATGTAATCTAATTGTAGCCAGAGAAACCATTAATCATGGATAATATATATGAACCTATTACCTTTTGTAAAATATGATCCGCCTTGGGCAAAAAATCCACACATAACCTTATTTCACCATTTTTTTCCTTAGTGGTACAATATTTTCCACCCGATATGTATACCTGAAAGGAACAATTATTTTAGCCTGTAATAATTTCTTAAACTATTTCTCAACTGAAGGAAACAACAAGGGATTGATCTACCTTAGCTTTTATCTAAAAGCTTTTACCCCTGGCTTCAAAGGAATTTTGTGCTGAATGATATTAGTGTCGCAGGTCTTCAAGTCTTCATATGACCATGCAAAAATGTCAACAATCTTCTTAAACAGACTTATATATCTTTGATTAAATTTTTTAGGAACACCTTTGAACAAACTCACCATCTTGGGTTGTTGATATGTACCCAAATTACAATCTTCTAAGTCCTCTTCAAGGTCTGATTTCTTTGGGTTCATAGCGACATCATCAACATTAAATAACTTTTCCAGAGGTACCAATTCTTTTGGTATCACATTATCTTTGAGTTGTAAAATATTTTGATTACCTATTGAATATTTTAAGGAAACTACTCCTTCATGTTGCTTTTCAATATCTTCATCTTGGTCAATTTCTAAATTATAAAATTCTCCTATCATCTCCAAAAAATCCTTAATCTACTCTTCATCTTCAAAAACCTGCCAATGCTTCACATTATCTGGAATTGAAGGTATATGTCTGATTTCTACTTCGTATCTCAACCTAGGATTTAGGGGAGGTTTAAAAGTGCTGGCTGTAACTTCCAGAGAATATGCTAGCCTGTTCCCTTCCCTAGGGGAAAATTGCATATTAAAAGCAATAAATAAATTTTCTACTAAATCCCACACTTCATTTCTATAAGTTCTTAACATTAGATGCCTTTTCTGACAATGATTTTTAAGCTATTTAACAACTAGCTCAAAATCTCCAAAAACATATATATTTTGTACTCCTAATTGTTTGGAAGTTTTCAACCCAAGAATCAGAGCTTCATATTATGAGATATTATTTGTAGAATCAAATTCTAATTTATATGAAAATGGTATTAAATGACCCTTTGGAGTGATTAAAAGAATACCTGCTCTAGTACCATATTTCGAACAAGCACCATCAAAATAGAGTTTCCATACTCCATTTTCTATGAGCTCTTTATTCTCAATTGTTGAAGGGAGCTGTACCTGAGTATCTTCAACAATTTCTGCAACTTCTTGCAACATGAAACAAGAAAAATAATCCTTTTCCTAGCTATACACAAGAGATTTACCAACATTTTCCTAAGTAATATTTTTCACAAAGCTGGTTTCAATGTATAATCTTCTTTCTTCTCCCCCAAAAACTGGTATTATGGCATACGTAAAATCTAATCTTAAAACACCTCCCAACTTAGCCCCCCAAGATCTGGAAAGAAGCATCCCAAAACGAGTTAGGCTATCTGCCACTACCACATCCATCACAAGGCTTCTGGCTATAATTTGAGCTAATGAAACAACCTTATCTTTAATGTAATGTTCCCAAATTGGGATTGCACAACAAGCCTGGAAAAATAACGCACTCCTTGGGAGATTTATGTATAGAAATGAGTATTTAGCCCTTGGATCCCTTAGATCAGTAGATCTGGGGTCTAGATCCACAAGGGGAGAAAAAACAAATCAAACTAGGTGTGGTAAACATGTCTCCCACTACCTAGTCTAGCTGAAAAACACCCTACAAGAGGGGCTGCAGCTATGCACAACAATCTACCTCAAGAATAATGCAATCTTGGTCCATATGAGTAGGAGGCCATCATATATGATTAATAAATGGAAGTACAATAGAAAATCAGAAGTAAAGTGAAGCTCCTTCAATATACAGTAGATTATATGAGACAAGAGAGAAATTTATCTTCAGAAAAGAGAGCTACATCATGTATATATCAGCAGAAATGACTCAACAATGTTATTTTCAGGAGCTGTAGCAGCTGAATATTACAACTCAGATCTAGGATAGATCTGTGGAAAAAACATCAGATCTATATCAGATCTGGAAACTACATAGTTTTCTCTACAAGATCCCCTTGGGGTTTTGACCAAATCATGCATAAATAAGAGTAGATCTGAGAAACAAGTTGCAGATCTGGAAATTGCTGCAGTAAATTTCTGAATATAACATTTCATAACAAAATATCAGATCTAAATAGAACATGGATCAACAAGCTAATCCATGGATCACCAAGTGGAAGGAAAGGCCCAGCACTAGAGATCTCTAATCTAAACTATGAGAAAAACACCATGAAGAGCCTCATACCAAAATAACGCAGTCCATCAAGAGGAACTGCACTGTAGCTCAAATGACATAGATAACCACTGCAAAATTTCAGATCTGAAGTACAAAGAGAAGAGACACTCTTCCAGGAGGTTAAAAGACACACTCCATGAGAAGAGGCTCCCAAAATACACTAGATCTCTGCAGATCTAGACTCCCAATTGTTGCATCTTGCAAGAGCATCAAAACCCTCAATGGTTCAGTGCTGCAATTGAAAGTAGAGCTTGGCCTCCAGCCTAATAGTGGATCAATTCAGCAAACACTCCTCCAAGAATCCTCAAAGGAAGAGGTGAAATCCCTGCATAGGAATTCCAAGAACAATCCTCCATTAAACAACAGAGAATAGTATTTGTCTAAGCAGACAAAATACTCAAGAATATGATCAATGAAAAACCTCCTCTTGCTACCTTCCCTCTCCTTTTATAATATGAGAGACTTTGCAAACCCTAAACCACCTTGATGAGTTAGCTTTTTTCACATGAGTGCCTCCTTCTAAAACTACGCTGTCCCTTTGGTAGATGCATTGAACCTAGACAACGCTGTAGATTTGGTCAAGGTTGACCCAGTCTCACAGCTCAAACCCCTTTCACACCTACAAGTGATTATTTACATGGCCCTAATTTAAGTGTTTTTACATGGACATTGATTTATTTAGTCTACTTAGGAGTTTTACATGTCCTCCTTTATTCATTTATGCATGCAACATAAAATAAAACCAAAAGTGATTGTTCCTCTTAGCTTAGGCTAAGTAGGAACATTACAGTCCTCCCCTCCAAAATGTTGCTTGTCCTCAAGCAACTGATAGGGTAAGAGCTGTAGTTCATCTCCTCCTTCATTTTTGGCATCATCGAGGATCAAACCTCCATCATAACCCAAATGCTCAGCAAGCCAAAGCATCATGAATTGCTCCTCCAAGGACAACATAACATGTGCATAGTCCATCCCCTCCGGAGTGAAAAACTCAACAGAAATAAACATGGGTGGAGTAATGCTACATCTAAAACATGTATCATGAAGTACAAGTTGGAGTTCCAACCCATGTGGTACATACACACTGCCCATCCTCTGTCCATACAACCCCATAAACAACACAACTATGTCATCAATGTATGGAAGTAAGACTACATAGATGCAAACTGAAATGTGAACTTGAGGAGGTGGGTCAAAATCCCACATGAGATGCCAACGCAGTGCACCTCTTGTCTTCATTAGATCCTGGTGTGGTAAGTGGCATTCCCACCACACTCTTGCTGCATAAGTCACCTTAACATGATTGAAGGTGTTACATAAGTTTGGGGCCTTTGGGAAGCACCCATCATGAAAAGGAATCTCCCTTTGCACATCAAGGGAGTGGCCAAGTTTAGAATTTTCATTGGCCCCCAACAAACTATGAGATCCATATGATCTCTCACTCCCTTTAGGAGTCCCATCCTGCAAAAACATGGCAAAGGAATGTAATAGATCATAAAGTATAATTTTTTTACCATGATCAAACCCTTTACCATCATAGTCCTTCACACACATGGAGTTGTGTATAAACATTCCCCTCCTCTCAAGCAAAGGAAGAGCTGGCTGAAATGACTCTTGCAAAGAGTCCATTGGCTACCCCAATTATCCATAGCTATTGCACTTTTGAAAGTGCTGATGTAAGTCTTCTCTCATGCCTTCCCAATCAAAACTCTTCATGATCAGGGAATAGATATTTATTGAACACATATGGCAAAGGAAGAATTCTTCATAGGCTCTTTGTAGGATCTTCTGCTTGAGCTTGGAGGCTCTAGCCAAAAATATCTTACCATGATAATATATGACCCCTCCTTGGACCAAGTAGCCCTCTTCTTGATGCATGACATATAGAATCATACCTGTGTGGAGATCTTTGGAATACTCTACAAGCAGTTGAGATTTCCAATAAAGATCCACACTGCTCAACAATGACAGCGCTGCTGATGCATCCATGGGAGTGCTTGTCATGTTGTTGATTTCTATTTTGACATTACACATGCCAAAATGGTTTGTTGGAAGGATGATCCTCCCATTCCCATGTTCCCACAACGTAGATTCAGAAAATTGAGAGGTTGATAGTGATGTGGGAAGAAGACCTTGCTCATTCTTGGGCTGCCCCGAGCCTCCCAACGCTGTAACTTAGTCTCTCATAGCTCCAATCCTCCTTGGATCTAGATTTGGATCAGCACTTTGTGGAGACTTCCCCACGAGATCTGAATTTGATGGCATTCCAGATGGCTTTCCACGAGATAAGAATTTCCCTTGCAGCATCCTCATAAACATGGGAGAAGGAATTATGAGATCCTTGCTTCCACTGCAAAAATCCATCTTTGTTGTTTGTGTGGAAACATTAGGTGAAGGATAAGCGTGCATGCCCTGAATCATTTTTGGTTTCCCACTATTCAAGTCCACCCACTCCATTTGCAAAGCTTTCCAATCAGTGGTAACCTTCCCCAAGGTGATTAACCATTGGACACCCAAGATGATGTTGGTGTCTGGTATGTCAACTACAAAGAAGTGATCCACTAGGGTGTAAGATCCCATAGTGAAAAAGAGTGATGTAACATATTGCATGCACTGCATGGTCCTATATCCCGGAACCAAGACAGAAAATCCCTCAAAAGTATCAGTGGGGATTCGTCTCTTTTGCACAAGGTGAGCATCAATAAAGTTGTGGGTTGCCCCACTGTCAATCAGTACAGATACTCTATGATTCATAACTGAACCTTGTACTCTTAGGGTCAAGTACTTAGGCACTCCTCTCAAAGAGGCGAGAGTCCCACTGGTTGGAACAAAGGCTCCCTTCCCATCTCTGGTGGGTGTTTGTTCTTTCTCCTCTTCATCAGCGCTGTGACCCTTCCTAGGTTCCTCATCATCATCTTCCTCCTCAAAATCAAAGAAGACTTCTATGTAGTGCGCTCTTCCAGCAGCACACCTATGTCTGGGAACCCATGACTCTTGGCAAGTGAAGCACAACTTCTTCTTCCTCAATTCCCTCCTGAGATCAAGATCAAGAGGTTTCTTCAAATATCTCTCCTTGGGAGGAGCAACTTTCCCTTCCTTCCCCTTCGAAAAGTGAGGGGCCTTGTTTTGGAAAGTTGCCTTGGCTTTTGGCAAGGCATTTTGGAGATCTCTAGCTCTCTCAATGGCATCATGCAAAGTGACGGGCTTGGTAGATTTAACCAACCCATGCAAAGGTTCCTCCAGGCCATCGATGAACATGTAGACTCTCCTTGCTACACATAGATTAGGGACCATGACTGATAATCTTAGGAACTTAGAGATATAAGTCTCTGCATATCTTGACTGCTTCAGCTTTGCAAGGCTTATGAAGGGTGCTTCAGGATCCTTTCTATCAAACCTCTCCACCAGTCTTCTAGTGAACTCTGCATAGGTAGTCACATTGATGTGTCCCAATGTAGATAATCCATGGAACCACCAATTGTGTGCTTCACCTTCAAAGTGCAACACTGCAATCTTGATGGCTTCAACTTTAGGGACTTTGTTCAACTGAAAATAGATATCAACCTTTTCTACCCATGCCTTGGTAGAACTGGAGGATGATCCATCAAAATTGGGAAAAAATAATCTGCCCATAGTGTGGTGTCTACCATGAAAGATACCACCATCTCTATACTGCTGCCCTGGTCTTCTCCTGTCCTTGATGTGACAAAAATCTTGGAAACTCAAGTTATCCTTGAATATCTGACTCTAAGAGTCATACTCCACAAAGCAATCTTCAAGAGAAGATTTCTCATGTGGTCCTTCATTCTCCACAACCAAGGAGGTAGGCATAGTGGAGCGTTGTGAAGCTTGTGGGGCTGGTGGCAGATTCACTGGTTGACCAGTCCCATGATGAGACATATCTGAGATTTCTCCCAACTAAAATATCCCAAGAGATTCCCTCATTCTATCCACCCTCATCTCTTTGATGTCCTTGGAAAGATATTGCATGGTCTCCAAATTTTTTTTTGCAAACTCCTCTGCTTCTTTATCATTCACAGCTTCAAGGGCTTTCCCCTTGTCTTGACCCTTGTCAGGATCATCAATAGTGTAGTCATACTTTTTATGACTTATATTATGGTACATCTTCTCCCTCTCAGTAAGAGGATCATCTTATTTTGAATGCAACATGGCTGATGCTCCAAGGCAAGCACAGGCTGTGCCAAGAAAGGAGCTCTGATATAACTGTAATGTTCCCAAATTGGGATTGCAAAACAAGCCTGGAATAATAACGAACTCCTTTGGAGATTTATGTACAGAAATGAGTTTTTAGCCCTTGGATCCCTTATATCAGTAGATCTGGGGTCTAGATCTAGAAGGGGAGCAGAAACAAATCAAACTAGGTGTGGTAAACAGGTCTCCCACTACCTAGTCTAGCTGAAAAACACCCTACAAGAGGGGCTGCAACTATGCACAACAAAATGCCTCAAGAATAATGCGGTCTTGGTCCATATGAGTAGGAGGCCATCATATATGATTAATAAATGGAAGTACAATAGCAAATCAGAAGTAAAGTGAAGCTCCTTCAATATAAAGTAGATTATATGAGACAAGAGAGAAATTTATCTTCAGAAAAGAGAGCTACATCATGTATATATCAGCAGAAATGGCTCAAAAAAATTATTTTCAAGAGCTGTAGCAGCTGAATATTACAACTCAGATCTAGGACAGATCTGTGGACAAAACATTAGATCTGGAAACTACACAGTTTTCTCTACAAGATCCCCTTGGGGTTTTGACCAAATCATGCATAAATAAGAGTAGATCTGAGAAACAAGTTGCAGATCTGGAAATTGCTGCAGTAAATTTCTGAATATAACATTTCATAAAAAAATATCAGATCTAAATAGAACATGGATCAACAAGCTAATCCATGGATCACCAAGTGGAAGGCAAGGCCTAGCACTAGAGATCTTTGATCTAAACTATGAGAAAAACACCATGAAGAGCCTCATACCAAAATAACGTAGTCCATCAAGAGGAACAAGGTTGTATCTCAAAGGACATAGATAACCACTACAAAATTTCATATTTGAAGTACAAAGAGAAGAGACACTCTTCTAGGAGGTTAAAAGACACACTCCATGAGAAGAGGCTCCCAAAATACACTAGATCTCTGCAGATATAGACTCCTACTTGTTGCAGCTTGCAAGAGTAGCAAAACCCTCAATGGATCAGCGCTGCAATTGAAAGTAGAGCTTGGCCTCCAGCCTAATAGTGGATCAATTCAGTAAACACTCCTCCAAGAATCCTCAAAGGAAGAGGTGAAATCCTTGCATAGGAATTCCAAGAACAATCCTCCACTAAATAGCAGAGAATAGTATTTGTCTAAGCAGAAAAAATACTCAAGAATATGATCAATGAACAACCTCCTCTTGCTGCCTTCCCTCTCCTTTTATAAGATGAGAGCCTTTGCAAACCCTAAACCACCTTGATGAGTTAGCTCTTTTCACATGAGGGGCCTCCTTCTAAAACTGCGTTGTCCCTTTAGTAGATGCATTGAACCTAGACAACGTTGTGGATTTGGTCAAGGTTGACCCAGTCTCATAGCTCAAACCCCTTTGACACCTGCAAGTGATTATTTACATGGCCCTAATTTAACTGTGTTTACATGGGCATTGATTTATTTAGTCTACTTAGGAGTTTTACATGTCCTCCTTTATTCATTTATGCATGTAACAGAAAATAAAACCAAAAGTGAATGTTCGTCTTAGCTTAGGCTAAGTAGGAACATTACATTTGTAAACCCCACACACTTAAACATTTTTGGAATCAAATGAGTAAAGATCCTTATAAGGTTTGGTAATTTTTAAATTCAATTGCTTCATTATTAATAATGCCATTAAATTGTGAGAAGCTCCCAAATCCAACATACAATTTTGTAGCATGAAATAATGTACCAACAAAGAAATGTAAAAAGGAGGAGTGGATGAATCCACCTCTTCCACATGAGTGCCAAACATCACCACTGGTATGTCTTCTTGCAAATTCACAGTATCTGCTACATTATCTCCTTGAGAAAGGTTAACAAAATTTGAAAACTATTTTTTATACATTAGAGTCTTAACCAATTCAGTCAAGGGAATTTGAATCTTTATCTTCTCCAATTATTTTGTTAAATTAAAAGAATTACTTGGTTTTGATTAACTTCTCAATATCTTCGTTATTATTCTTCAAATGTGAAATTTGTTTTGATGAAAAAACATCTTTGTTTAAATTCTCACCTTTTGACTTCCCTTGTGAACTCTCTCCTTGTTGAAAAGTGGTTTTTGATACTGAATCAATTTGTTGCTTTCCTTTGTCAAGCTTCTTTGAAGGTTGTTGTGGAGTCGCCATCCGTTGAGGTACTGGATCTTCTGGAACCTCATCATTATCCAACTATCTTGATCTCTTCCTTGATCTTAGATCATACTTTTTGTGTAATTCAACCTGCATATGATCAGCAAATTGTTTATAGTATTGCTCAATTTATTTTTTCACTCGAGGATTCTTCTGCTTCAACATTGACTTGCTCATTTTCATCATCTTCTACTTCATCTTAATATAATGCTGATATATTATTATATTTCTCCTTTGAACTTTCTTCTTCTATATCCTCATTTCCATATTCTATATACAAAGGAGGTTGGATCATGTCTTGATATTTATTTTCCCTTTGTAGGATCTGCAAGGTCTGTTTTCTAAACTGTGGTTGAAATTTCGATTTTTGGCTTGCTGCCCTTGTCTAGGAGGGTTTTTGTTTTCCATTTCTAGTTTTACTAATTTATTTGATAAATTTTTTATGACTTTAGTCATATATTCCAATCTTTGGTAATGAGAGGCTTCTTCCTTTCCCTTTCCTTTATCTCGTGTCTGTTTCTTTCCTTTATACTTTCTTGCTGCAGTCAAATTTGCCTCAATCTCTAAGGAATCTATTTGTATTTGATCTAAAATGGGAGACCTCCTCTCCCTCATAGTGAAACCAAAGTCTAATTTAAAATATCCAATAAAAACAACTTTTTCTCCAGCTGGTGGGGGTTTTATTTCTGCTGGAAGGATATTATACAATTTATTAATCCTTTTAATAAAATCAATGAAATTTTCTTCTTGTTTTCTTTTAATAACATTGAATTCAGTTAAGAAATATGCATGATCCTTCTTTTCACCCCATCTCTGAGTGAAAATGTTCTCCATTTCTTCCCAATTATTAATTGAATTGGCTGGAAGTTTCTTGAACCACTTTGGAGCCTCTCCATCTAAATATTGCACAAATAACCTTAAAACAACATCAAGATACTCAACATTCAAAATTTCTGCAAAGGCACAGAAAGAAGCAATATTTTTATAGGTCAATTTGGGCATCATTCCCCATGACCTAGTCAAACTGGACATCATCCCCAGGACCAATGAAATAGGGTCTATCATTCCCTTACATTTTAGTTTCTATATGCCCTAAGAGAAGAACAATTCATTCATGGCTTCTATTGTGATATTTCCAAGGTTTGAAGTATATATTATATCACTTATGAACTCACCAACGCTGACTCTAAAGGGACTAACTGCGTTGCATATGCAACATCCTCCATTCAAGGGTGCACTGCAGTCCAGTTCCCGACATTCAAGGATGTGTTGGTCACTTGGGAGCGGAATTCTCATTGTTCCAAGAATATCCACATGGCCAGTGGCTTCTAGAAGAGTCCATATGAGTCAAAATTCGAATCCATGTGTCCATTTAACACCCTGAAATTGGGAACATGTCTTGCCTATTATTAGAAAGTCATTCATTAAGAAACTATCATTAGTTTCCCTATAAATTGTGCACAAATCCTAGTGCCAGGGGAGGAAGAATTTTGGTAAAGAAATGTCTTTGGATTCTCATTTGAGAGAGTGAAAGTACTGATATGCTGCTGGTGTGATGTTGGATGTGATGAGGCTAGGATGAAGCTGGAGCTGGTGGCATCAAATCCATCATTGGTTGTAACCTCCCCCTTCTACTCTTTAATAAAGATTGCTGTTCATTTTCCCATATATATGTATCTATTTAGGTTTCTATTTCTCATGCAATGGACTCTTCAATATATATATATATATGTTTCACATCTAATCGATTTGAGTGATTAAGATAAGTAGGTACATGTATATTGCAATCTATTTGGTGTTCTCTGTTTATGCTTGCAGGAATCAATCTGGCAATCTGAGTTGGATTGAAGGCGATAATAAAAGCGACAGAAGGAGAAGGAGAAGTGCTTGGATTGCAAGTAGGTTCTTCTATCATTCTGTGTGTCTGATTATTTTAGAGGAAGTGTTATCAAAGTCTTTCATCTGTTGTTCTAACTGCCTAGCACCACACTTAGGGAATTTGATTTATCCACAGATCACAATTCTGCATAACAAATTGGCGACTCCACTGGGGAGTTTTCTATCATTCCTGGTTTTTTTTCCTCTGCTAATCCTCATCCGTAGCATCTAATTTCAATTATTAGACTTTTGAATGAAAGAATTGCATTAGAAGTGTGTTCTGTAACTTGCATTTTCAATCACTGCTACACCCAACACACTTTTTTTCATAACACAGTGCACTGTCTCCTATTCAGGGGTGCACTGCAATGCACTGTCTCCCCTTAGAGACTGTGTTTCCCCCTTAGCCAACCAAATTCCATTAAAATTTGTCATTTCTGTGCACTGCAATGCACTGTCTCCCCTTAGAGACTGCATTTCCCCTTAGCCAACCAAATTCCATTCAAATTTGTCATTGCTATCATTCTCATCCATTTTTTTGTTGTATTCTCAATTGGCTGATACCTCTTAGAGACCAGTGAACTTACCTGATTCTTCCTCCTTTGAAAAGTAAATTGTTCAATGTCTCTTTAGTGTTTTTATTTATCATTGGAAAATCAAATTCAAAGTATTTTATTTTTGCATTATATCCATTTGTTTTCGTAAAGGAAATTATCGTTAAATTCTTTGTTTCCTGTAGGAAAAATTGTACTTCCATCCTTCATTTTTTCTAAAAGAGAAATTGTTGTTCAATTCCTCGTTTCTCAAAGAAGAAAACATCTTGTTTTATTAATTTGATGCATATAGTTTCCTTTCTTGCATTCACATTAAGGGAGCTGAAAAGAAAAGCATGCATGTGCGTATAGTGAATTGTGTGTTTTGCATAGGAACACGTTAGGAAAGTTGCATTTTAGTTTGTGCTCTTTTTTGTTTGCTCCAAAAGAGATTGCTCTTTCCCTTAGTAGCTAGGATTTTCATTAAAAAAGATAAAATTGAAAATTTTGCTTATAATTTTAGTTTGCATTTTTAGGAATTTCCATCACATCATGCAGTAAAGCTCAAAGACAAACTTTCTAAACAAGATCAACTTAAAATTTACATCAATTTACCTAAGAAAGCATTGGAACCATAACGATAACATTTAGAAGGTCTAGGCAAGAGACGTGTTCTGGCGTCGTTAAACATAGCAGCTAGCGCTAAATTGTCTGTGATACATTCCGAGTGTGATACCTCACTCCATGTACGTAAGTATATCGGAGCTCATCCACGTACCTTCGGGTATATAGGGTGGTGTTCTAGTACAAAAATTATAAGGGGGTGCTCTCACTGTGTGGTTTCGCATTAGACAACGCTAATACGAACTTGGACCTCCATGTACCTTTGGGTATATTTGAGAGGAAAAATTTAGCTTGCTATCCAACCATAGTGAACCGAGTCGGCCGCCTTGTAACTTGTGATACACCGAACACAACATTCGGGGATATTTCCTGCCCGTACTTCTTGGTTCGCCAGGAGGTATTCTGCGGTTTACAATTACTTGGTAAAAATTTTGCCTAGAATTACCCTTTTATTTTGTTTATTTGTTTCTGGTCATAAAATAAATCAGTCATCATGGAAGAAGAACATTCCTTTCCCCATCGTTCGCATAGTATAGCACTAAAACCAACTTTACCACCGAAAGCCATTTCTGGTCTGTGAAGGTGACATCGCTCTACCGAAACTAGTACTATCAATACCTCTAGTGTGACATCATCCTCACATATACCAGAGTCGGCTCAAGTTGTTTCTACAAATCCTGGTTCATTAACTGTTGTTGAGACAGAGTCTTCACACTACCCATGGTCACGATCCATCCATTCGGTGAGACCATACCTCCCGAACCTGACGTTGTTCAACTGGAAGTTGATTCGGATCCTGTCACTTTTTTTCCAGAATGATGTTTTTGAGGAATCCCTTATAAAAATACCCTAGACATCCATTTCTAGCGGAGGTTACTAGAGGAGGTTGGCGGGCGGAGGGTTTGCAGATGTTTTTCGCTCGGTGCGCTTATCATCGAAAACCACACCGGTGCGCTCAACAAGAGAAAGCACCGGTGCACACAAAACATTGGCACACTGGACACCATGCGCTCCGTACACACTTTCCCAGTGCGTTGTATTACTGTAGAGCACCGGTGATTTACAACTCTTCTGCACCAGTGCGTCATAAAACACCGCGGCAAAACCGAAACCGCCCGGTGCGGTATTAAGAAACCACACCGATACGCCTATAAAACCCAGCGCACTAGAATGTGGTTAAATAAAAAAACAATTACAGCCAAAAAATTGCATTTTTCACTTTTCTCAGTTCTCAATTTATCCTTGTCTGAACTGCCCTGACATTGGTGCTCCCATTGCACCCATTGCACGCACTGCTACTGTGCATTTCCCACCAATATTTAGCTTGCATTTTGCAAAACGGTGGTCAATTTTTCTTTTGCAAATTCTACAGCCAATATGCCTCCTCGACGGCCAAATGTAAAAGTATTTTTCTTGTTTTTTCATAATAAAGCTTTTTAGCGGATTAAAATTTCAAATAACCTTAAAATTAACCATTTAGAAGATTTTTTTTGTTTTTTGTTTTCCGTGGAATAGCGGCAACTCGGTGCGTTGACGAAAATATCCGCCCAAGTGTTTGTCAATGCACCGCATCAGCATTCCGACAGGGTCAACGATGCGGCCTGGTAAAAGACTACACCGTTGACTATGTAATTATTTAGGAGGTCGGTGCGATGACAGAACTAAACGCACCGGGGTGTAGAGTTTAGTCAGCGCACCGCACTCCCGACACTGTGCATAGTCAACGGTGCTCTAAAATTTTTTAGGTGCACCGCCTGTAGAAATTTCTGAATCTTAATTCTTATGTAGAAATTATTTTTGTTAATCCGGTTAAGCTTCTGCTACTTATACAAGTTATCAACTGAATAAATTCAAAATAAGATCAAATCAAAACACATAACAAATCTCTACCAATTTAGATCTATAATAAGCACATGCACACATAGAATAAGTGACACAGTTATTTCTGGACAAAATATCCCCGAAAAAACCCAAGGTGGGAAAACCGGTCTCTGGCTGCTGGAGGGCTCTATTATTAAGAA
Organism: Pinus albicaulis; assembly: GCA_034641835.2. Classification (NCBI taxonomy): domain Eukaryota; kingdom Viridiplantae; phylum Streptophyta; class Pinopsida; order Pinales; family Pinaceae; genus Pinus; species Pinus albicaulis. The sequence continues at coordinate 797,674,906 of CM076572.1, read as the reverse complement.
TATTTCTGAATACACAACTCCAGGTTCCAGATCTGGAAAACCCTATAGAGAAAAATCTAGATCTGCAGCACCTGGCTGATCTAAGACCAAAAATACTGACTGATCCACACCCTCAACTGAGATTTACAGAACTCAGCCAGATCTAGGCCTAGAAACCCCAGATCTGCCCCTGAAAGACATTGCATCAGCCTCTGAAGGCCTCCAAATGCTCAACACTGTCATTGGAATGGATTGTGTTGCCCCAGACTGGGTGACGCAGTCACTACGCTGCCCCTAAGGGCCTCTACGTAACCCCTGAAGGGTTTCTTGAAAATCACATTATCCTTGCTGTTGCTGCCGTCTGCTGCTATTGCTGCTTCCTTCCTCTGCATTGTATTTCTTGATCTCTTCTCTGCTTCTTGTGTATTCTAGACCCTGGGATCAGATCATCCCCTTGTTCTAAATTCCCCTCTCTTTAACTGAAACACTTGAGAATTATTAGCAACCCTGCCCTAGAATCTCAGCTTAACTTCAGTGCTCTGCCTCTGTGTATCTTACAAATGACCCCAAGCCTTTCCTTTATATATTTCTCATTGAAAAGTCAACGGACAAAATTAAATCTTTAATTAATGGCTAAGATTAAAAGAAAGCTTGATCCGTGTGACTTAAGATAATTTCATCACATGTTTAATCAAATTCATTTTAATTATTTTATTTTCCAAGTTTTAAATTAGGAAATACATTAAAATAATTAATAAATTTAAAATCTCCTAAATTAGATGAAATTTCCCAAATCCATTTGTTGGTCTTGTAGATCCAGTGTACTCTAGTCCCTCCACAAAATTTGGGACTTAGAGCACAAATGATGCTACCCCAAATACACCAAATGTCAACACCACCTACGGTGAGTTGAATGCCATCTGGGGCACCACCCCCGGTGCGCGACAAACAAAAGACGCACCAGAACCGGTGCATGACTATTTTTTGTGGCACGTCGACTGTTTTGTTTTTTTTTTCAAAAAAATTATATATGTATATTCCTAAATACATGTCTCATTTAATAATTTTTTTAAAAATTTAATATGTCAATTATTTAGAGAGAAGAGGGAGAACAACAACAACAATAGGCGGAGTAGTATGACATGGTTCGCTTGTGGGAGGCATGAGAGAGGGAGAGAGATGCATACCCTTGCCCTATTACAGTAGCTACCTAGGGGCTCCTAAGGCAAGTATGCCTCCTCAAGTTCTATGAGGATGCTACTTCCCTAAAGGGCTATGGTGTGTTTTTGAGACATCTTATCCGCAAGTGGAATGCCCAACGATAGGCTTTCCAGGTTGGTCCTAACTAGTGGTACACACCCACTGAGGAGGATATATATTTCATTACAGGGATATCGACGAGAGGGGTGGATTTTCCCTCGTTCCTATAGGTTCCAGCTGGTTGTGTAGCAGGGAGTTAGTTAGTGTACTCCCAGAGATACATTGGAGCAGATGTACTGTTTCCTTCAGATTTTCAGGTCGCTAGAAGTCAGTTACGTATTGGTGCATTTGGTAGTGAGGAGGTGTAGTGCCTCTCACTTCTCATTTTGACCATTTCACACAACACCAGTGACGAGAAACACATTAGTTGCTCGCTTCTATATTATGTTTATTCTTTAGTACATGAGCCTCGACTTGTCAGGTGGTCTGCCATTTTTTGCGGTAGTTCTGTACAGCCTTAGATAGATGTCGTGCTCATGCACAAGGGAGGGTCAAATTCCCTTTTGATTCAGATATTTTTTGTTTATTTTTTGAGAGGTTTCCAGAGACGAGGCCTACTTTTGTTCGGCAACCTCGTAGGCCGATGTTCGAGGCACCGATGCACATGTGGGGGCAGATGATGCCCAAGAGGGGCGAGACTGTGTTTCCAGCAAGGATATGGCATGATGCACTGGAGTTTCTAGCCAGTGTTGATGAGATACATCCCTTCATTATGGTCCCCTGTCCTCATGCTGGATTGGATTGGCGAGGGTATCCATACATCCTCTTCACAACTGATGAGCCGCCGGATGATAGAGGTAGCATTACTATTTTATTTAAATTTATTCTAACATGTTATTTAAATTGTTTTTATTAAATTGTGTAATGAAATTGTCTAATTATTGTTGTGTACTTGTATATATTTTGCAGACATTGGGCCTTTTGATGGCAAGGACATGCTGACACCACCACATGATCTAGGTGTGGATATTGATGATGATCAGGGCATGCCAGATGCTGAGGATCATCAGGAGGTCGGTGCAGAGAGATCTGCTCCTGCTGGTGCGCCGGTACCACCTTTTGCTAGGCGCAGTTGAATTTATACTAGATACAGGATGGAGTTGGGCGACCAACTCACTACATTGATTTTTGAGGCGGGCATCAGGCCCGCTCATATGAGAGACATACAGGCCGATGGTAGGCTATTACAAATGTGGAGAGGCATGCCGCGTGACATGTATAGGCTGATGCGGCATGTCGTAGGAGAAATGACCTTAGTTACGCAGCTGAGGAGGACCGTTGCACGTTATAGGTGTGGTCGAGACGCAGCACGTGATCGACAATTAGCAAACAACGACTCATTATCTCATGATTGTTCACCTCGCGCCGCGCCTGATGAGAAGCCTCCATTAGCATCTAGCAACAGTCATCATGGAGATGAGGCTGGACCATCGGCCACATCTAGTCAGCAGCTTGCAACATCCAAAAGTACTCATGATCATGAGCAAGCTGGACCATTGACCGTCAAGGCTGCACCATTGACTGACCAGGCCTCCACTAGTACTGCTATTGATGCTGTACCACCAACTGATCCATGACATTTATATTACAGTTGCATATTTTTAACATTATTCAGTTATATATATATATATATATATATATATATATATGGTCCATATATTTTATGTTCATGTTGTAGTCGTACTTAATTTACATGTTGGCCTAACAATATACACATCATGATGATCACCAACATGTAAATTAAGTACGACTGCAACATGAACATAATAAACATGGACCATATATATATATATATATATGGTCCATGTATTTTATGTTCATGTTGCAGTCGTAATTAATTTACATGTTGGTGATCATCATGATGTGAATATTGTTAGGTCATGTTAGATATGTTCATTTAATGTGAAACTTGCAGATAGATTTGTATGTGATAGCATGAGTTATTTGACATGAGATGTATATTTGATGTTTGTGCTGAGATGATGTTATACAATGCTAATTGTGTTTTGTTAGATGATCATGATCACAATGATGTTAGCGAATTTGAATGTGTTTTTTAGTCGAATATGATATTTGTACAATGGTTATCATGATCGTGATGTTTATTAATTAATTTAATATTAAATGACCATGATATTTATTAAATATTATGTCGTGATTGTAATTTAAATTTAAATTTTAATTGTATGTAAAATTGTAAAATTGTATTTGTAATTTTAACTGTAATTGTATGTAAAATATTTGTAAAATTATAATTGTAATTGTAAATGTAATTCTAATTCTAATTCTAATTGTATGTAAAATATTTGTAAAATTTTAATTGTATTACTATGAAATGATTGTATTACGCCAGGAATGTTCTGAAGGTGATTTGTGAGTTTTTTACGATGCAAGTTCCCAAACTTGAGAATACAAAACAATTCATTTTATGGTGGAAACATAAAAGCGTAAACTACAAAAACATACATGCTCTGTTCCACTGGGCCATTTGGTGTGACAGTAACAAATGGATATTCGAGGAGGTACGATGCTACCCCATGGGGACTGCTAACATCATCTTAGAACACTTGGAATGTCTTAAATATGTGTAGAAACCACCGGTGGATCTTTCAAAGAGAATGAGACCTATAGAAATCCACTAACCGACGGGCTTTTTTGACGGTGCTTCACAGCAATCTAGATGTGGTTGTGGTGCCCGGCTGATGCTCTCGCCACACTGTCTTTACAAGATTTTTTGGCACGGTGGATTCGGGTCTAATATGAGAGCATAAGTTTTGGCTTTATGGGGGTTATTATGGTTCGCTTCACAGCTCTGCATTAAATACTTCTGTGTGTTTAGGGATTCGAAAGTTCTCATCGACCATCTAAATGGGGGAACTAAGCTTTCACCGACACATCTTGTGACCTGGCTGGAGCGCATCGAAGTCTTAAATAATTCCTTCAACACCATACAATTCAAACACATATACTGCGAAAATAATTCCCAGGTGGTCAGGCTTTCCAAAAAAGGTTTGAATGGGGTTTTTGGTAAAATGAATTATGAGCTGTTGAATTCGGAAGGAGAAGGCGCTACATGTACGGTTCATTTCTCATAACTCTTGGACAAAGATAGCCTACAACCATCATTTTTTTTGCTGATCCGGTCAACTTGGTGACAACTCCCTTAACTACTAATGATCACAACAGACACACTTTTGTATAACATGGGGTGGGTTTGTCACAATATGAATGATTAGAAGAAAATTTTGAACCTGTGGGGAGTATTTCCGGGTGCTAGAGACCGAAAATAGTTTTTTGGGCTAATATATCATCACAGTAAAAGTTTTCTGCATTAGATTTTGGGTGGTCTATGAGTTTTTGGATAGATATCTTGTTTTTGTATACTATCAACAACAAGTTTTTGCAAGACTACAATGATGTATGAATACAAAGTTATTTTGGAGATTGATAGCTATTTTTCCTCATGAAGGAAATGGTAACCATAAAGATCTTCTTATACGAGAATTTTAATGTTTATAAGGACACATATGAACTGGTGCATTATCCATACAAGCATTTTTTCTTAATGAATATTGTTTTTTATTATTTGTAATTGTGATTGTATGTAAAATTCTAAAATTGTAATTGTAATTGTAATTCTAATCGTAATTGTATGTGAAATTGTAAAATTGTAATTGTAATTGTATGTAAAATATTTGTAAAATTTTAATTGTATTAATGTGAAAAGTTTAATTGTATTAATGTGAAATGATCTTATTAAAATTTTTAAATTTGTAAATAATTGTAAAATAATAAATCTTGAATAATATGAATTTTTGTAACATTATAAAGTTTAGAAAATAATGCAAATAAATTCATGTACTTTAGAATTATCATTATTTTATTATGATCTTACATACAAAAAAAAAGAATTTTATACAATATGTCATTTCTAGCCGAGATTCCTAGTTTTTTGTCTGGTGCGCTTATAATCATAACTCGTATCGGTGCGTCTTAGTACTAAGACACACCGATGATTACGAACTGTCATAAAACACCGTGCCAAAACATAAAACTCAATCTTACGAACTATACTGGTGCGCCTATAAAGCCCCATGCACCGGAGCAGCAGAGGGTTCAGATCACGGGCAAGAATTTTTCTGAGGAGATGAGGGTTTGAAAAGATGGGAGTTCGAATTTCGGCTGAGAAGTTTATAGCAGAGAAAATGAGTGATTCAAATAGAAATATAGGCAAATACACTTACAGGGATGTAGACGGCTATAGAGTTCGACAGAGTACAAAAGGAGAAAAGGTTTATGAAAAATCTGAGACGCACATGAGAGAGATCAATTGAGTCTCTTGAATGGGCTAAGAGATCACATGAAGGTAATGATTCTCATTCTTACAAGGATGGTAGGGAAAGATTGGATAGTAGAGAAAGATAAATCGAGGCAGTTGGTAAATCCAAGAGGCACCATGAAGGGAAGGATTCTCATTCCCTTAAGGATAACAGAGAAAGATCAATTGACTTTGTTGATCGGGCTGGTAGGTCCCATGAAGGGAAAGACTCTGCAGAATGCATTTAAAATCAGCTGGGAGTATTTTCTGAGCTTCGGTTGGCTTACATAAACTTTTATCGGCAAATATGACGTTGTATAAAATCACATCTTCGGCTTTCAATTGAACCTGAATGGCATCTCTAAATTGTCTGAGCTGTGGTCCTATGGATAACGAGGAATATCGCATGGAAGGTACCCAAAAATCCAAATTTTTGAAGGTATATGTGAATTAGCACTTATCAAAGAATGGAATTCCGAACAAAATGTGAACGGGATACACTTAAGGATTCCCTGGTTCCATTTGTTATTGAAAATGATGCTCTCTATAGATGAAACTAGTAAAAGTTCTGCTTGTATTATAAATGGAAATCCAGTGACCATTTTTGTGGGAAGAAAAGCATATATACCTGTAGCTACCATATTTCCACCTGAATATCAGTTTCCCATTGGAAAAGCTAATGTAATAGCCCCTTTTTCAATGTCTTTCCTTTGCTCAACCTTATACTCATTTTCTATGGGAAACCATTGCCTCCACTTGTAATAACTGCATCGTCTAGTCAAAAATCGATCTTCTTCTGCTAACAAATGTAGAATGAAGGACTTGTTGTCATTGCTCCCAGAACATTCAAGGTAAATTTCTCGTAAAAGAAATATTGTATAAATTTTGTTAAGATCAAGATAGAAAGCACAAAGGAGAAAAGAGGAAATTGGATGCCAAGATGGAGGAGGAACTTACAAATGAGCAAGCATATCATGGGTTAGCAAGAAGATCATGGGGCACCTTTTCTTGTTGCAGGTTATGGAAAGGTTCAAGTTTCTTTTTCTGAAAGAAGAAGAGGTGTAGTTTTGAAAAGAAATGGCCCAAATATTTTCACAATAAAATGTACATTTCCAACATGTCTAATTTTGGTGTACACACGAAAAGAAATTTTGTGCCTCAACCGCAAATCGATGCTAATGTACAGATAACCGCACCAGTGCGTTCTAGTTACTACGCACCGGTGCGTTTTAGTTACTACGCACCGGTGCCATGTTACCAATGGATGCACCGGTGCGGTGCTATTAAGTGACGCATTGGTGACAAATAAACGCAAATAAAAAAAGTGAAACTCTATTTTCTTTAAGTGAAAAAAATCAGTAAATTGAAAAATGGGCGGAAAAATATTTTCGAAAATCTAATTTCATAAAACAATTCTTTAAATACTAAACACTTTTCAGCCAGAGATTTGCAGGAGACATACCTAGAGCAAGAGAGCACGAGAGCACTATGGAGCAGCGAAATACGTTCAAACAGAAGTATTCAGACAATCAAAATCCAAACCTCTGGTGATTCAAACCCTGTAGCATAGAATTTCAAACGATCTCGTGATTAAATTTGATTATTTTTTTAAAATTTTCTACAGTTTTTTACTTTTTTTCTACAGTTTTATCCATTTTTACCCTAAACCCTTCATTTTTTTTGTTTCTACTCTTTCTTCTCCATGTTTCTGTGATTTCAGAATTAGGGTTTTCATTTTAGATTAATATCTAACCCACGAGACGAATTGCATATTCAGATCCCAATCCATGTCGACCCTTGCGTGAATTTTTGAAAAAAATGGATTTTTTTTTATCGGTGCCCTGCGTAACCGAGTGCACCGGTGCACTGTATTATACAGCACACCGCGCAAGTACTTTGTAATAAAACTTTTAAAAACATTTTTTTTAAAATCAATGCGCCATATCTAAAATAGAGCACTAGTGCTCTATGTTACAAGGATAACACCGTACGGTCTATTACACTATTTGTGCGATGTGTTTATAATACCCCGACGCACCATACAGTCTATTATACTATTTGTGCGGTGCGTTTATAATACCCCCACGCACCGACGATGGTGCATACATCATGAAAGACGCACTGGTTTCTTGAGATTTATTTTTTACCTGAAAATTTGACAATTTATATATATATATATATATATATATATATATTAATTAATGATATGGTACAGGTTTCAGATTGATAAAGAAATGACTAACAAGAAATCAAGTAACAAAAATACTGATATCACATCAAGAAAAACAAAAAAGGCAAGTTCTTTGTAAATTATTTACAAAAAATATTATTTTTGAACTATATGTAAGTTTAACTAATATGTACTGTTTACTGTGTATCATGTAGAGCCACAAAATGACGAAGCTCGATAAGATTATTTATGATCAGGACCAGAAGAGCTTCAAATCTTGATGGAAAAATTGAAAAAGGATGAATCATGTGAATGAAAAAATACTATCGATCCAATATGAGTTTCTTTTTTTAATTTTCATTAATAATATACTTAAAATTATTAGATAACATGTGTCAAACAGTATATTAATTCAAATCTGTTTAATGTTCTACAGGGACTAACAACTCAAAAAAGGAATGTTGTTCTAAGAAAAGAAAAAAATAGAACATGCAAATGAAAATGAATTGCTCCTTAGCTCATCTGGAGTGGTGCTGGATGTTAACGAAAAGGGGAAAAACTTTTACAAAAGTTTGAGGAATCTAGTGGAACGAATGTATAGACATTCTTTCCACTTACAATACAAAAACCAATCCAATGATTCCAAGAACCAAATTTTATCTAAACTACCATGAAGATTTTCTAGAGAATTGGTCAATGAGACATGTCAGAGTTTTAATAGCAAAAACGTACAACAACAACAACAAAAAGGAATGAAAAAGTAATATTCCTTTAAATGTTTCTCTAGAATTATTTATAAATATCACTTTTGTTATATTTACTTTTCATATATCAATATAGAAATTAAATAGTTTATTGTCATGTTACATTTTGAGGAATATTATGAAAATATCAAAAGATAAATGAGCTGATATTAGAAATATGCTAGTAGGAATGCCCAAAAAAGTGTACAAGGAGATGGTCAAAGAAATGGAAAAAATTGCATCGCAGGAGGAGTCATCTCAACAACAACGTGCTTCAAATGTAATATGTAATCATTGAATTTTTCGATCATTAGGTACAATAAATAAATAATTTAGCATTAATATTAATTTTCAAGATTTTTCTTGCAGAAAAGGAAAGAAAATAGAACCCATTCAACACATAAAATAGGACGACAAGGAAAAAAAGGGTTGATATTTAAGTTTGTGAGTAATTGTTATTTCCTTATAATAACTTAACTAGATTTCATTTTTGTATTTTTAAGTTGTTTTACAAAAATCATCATTGAATGTCTTCAAATAAGTGCTAACATACAAAGAAGAACCATCATATGAATTGATTGAAATTGGGTTAAATATGGGTTGTGAGTATATGTTGGCATATCATAAATTAATTGTGGAATTTTAAGCATCTATCGATCTTGTTTTACTTAGCTCCGTCTATAATTAATAGAGCAAAAAAATATTTTATATTAAATATATGATTTGTTATGGGGTATAAAACTTGCAGGAAACAAAGTATGGAATTGCGCCAACAGATTAAATTTTGAAAGCTGGCATGGTACATGGTTTTGAAAGAATGTGTATAGTTTATGAGTCAATTGTTGCTATGGTACATCATTTTTCTTTTCGATTTACATTGATGTAATTATTTAATATTGCAATTTTCATTATTCTCACCAATGTTTATACACTCATTTCAATTTATTTTTATGTATGTATATGGAAGGCGAAGAAGAAGAAAATAATCAACACCATGAATAAAACATTCCTAAAAATAACCCAAGTCATGGAAGTAGCTCTAGCAGTGACAACAGTTCAATCAAAGAATGATGATCACTATGTTTGGATATCAAAGCAAGGCGTTGTATTTTTTTAAAATCTGTCTGTTAAATTAGACATTTTGTTTAATGTAATGGACATAGTGTCCCAATTGAAAGACAAAGGGATACCAATAACTATCCCATTCTGTATGAAAAATATCGGTTTTATATATATATATATATATATATATATATATATATATATATATATATATATATATATATATATATATATATATATATATATATATATATATGTTTTAATTTATTCTATTGCATTCTCCATTGTCACTATTGCGTTCTCCATTGTCGTTCTCAAATGCACTAATAAAAATTTAATTCATATGAATATTGTTATAAGATATATATGTGTCGACTTTTGATGAATAATGAATTTTAAAAAATCACAATAATTATGATATGATATAACAAATTAATCCAAACATCACATTCAAATGAATCACTAAAAATTTAATTAATATGAATGTTGTTATAAGATGTGTCAACTTTTGATGAATAATGAATTTAGAAAAATCACAATAATTGCACTGTCACAGATTGATGTTTCTAAAAAATACAAAATGAACACCGATGCGTTTGTATGTTGCAGCGCACTGGTGCGTTTCTATGACCTATGGGCACCGCACAAATACCAAAACCAATTAAAAATCTCGGTGCATTTGTGCGATATTGCACACCGGTGCTTTTATGTGACACTACGCACTTGTGCATTTGTACGACGTACGGGCACCGCAAAAATACCAATACCAATTATAAATATCAGTGCGTTTGCATGATACGGCGTACCGGTGCATTTATATAAGTCTACGTACTGGTGCGTTGAGACGACCTATGGGCACTGCACAAATCCCAAGACTAATTGGTACAGCCCTGTGCGTTGTATCACCAACACTGTTCCCGGTGCGGTTTTATACCTTGACGGCCCAGTGCAGGAACCTTCAACCGCCCTAGGGCCACCGTCTAGATGGCACGCACTGATGCGTTGAAACCTTAGTAGCGCACCGATGAAAAAAACATCCGTAATAACCTTTGGCCGCCGGATTTTTTTAGTTGTGTTGAATTTCCGTTAAAAGCTCTGCCAAAACCTCCGTAACCATAAACGGGTGTTGTAGCAAATGTTTTTTTGATAATTTTGGCCAATTTTATCACACTAAAAACCTCCCTTATAACCTCCGCTAGAGGGTCTTTGCCTTGTAGTGGGAAGTTTTTCCTGTATCGGTCGCCCCACAATCTATTGTAGCCATTGAGTCTCCCATATCGGGCAGTCAAACTCCTGAAATATTCTTCGGGCCTGACGGTGAAATCCTTCCACCTAGTTTAATTTCGATTGAAGAAATACCACAAGACGAAACACCATTAACTGCAACTAATTTTGGGGCAGGTATTTACTTGTATGAGTCTTTTCCTCAAACACCCTCCTCTGCTTTTGTTGATCTTGTTTCTATTAGAGTTCCCGTAGATCCAATAGGGTAGACATTTGGTCGAATAACCATGCCTGAGCCAACATCTTCGGCTGGACCATCTATTCCAGTTGCGACAACACTTGCTCTTGCTACCCCGTCGATGTTCACAACATCACCAGAGTCAAATCTATATGGTGGCCCTTCCGTCTCACTTGGTTACCAATATTTATCAGGAACCTTCTATGGTGCATCCTCAAACCCATGAACTTCACCAATGTCATCGTTTGGTATTCTAATTGGTAAATATATAGTATTGAACGAATTGATCCTTTATATACATCATCAGGGAAATATCAAGCTGGTACATCTGGGTATATTCCATCCAATACAATTTCAACTGGGCTTCTTGCATTTGGAGAACAATATTTTCCATCTTATTATACTCCTAATGCTGGGGGGAAACCTATGGTCACCCATTTTGACAGTTCCCAAGTGCTTATGCTGTCTGTCATGAAGCCATCAAATGATATTATGGTGTCAACGCATAATAAAGATTACAGTATTCAGGCTATTAATCAACCTACTACCTCGAACATGAATTCGTCTATGGAATCAATACTGCCAACTGCTATTCCTGAATTGACAATAAAGCCACCAAAGGGAGTCATTCATAAATCAAAATTTAATTCTCGAGCCTGAGTTGCTCAAAATTATAATATTTGGCTCAATCCCCTTTAGCTATGTTAGTGCTTTAGGTGCTTCGAAATTGTCCCTCCTAGAAGCAAGATTTTTTGTTAGCAATTGGTGGAATTGATCCGACAGATTCCAATCTCGTAGTCTTTAATAATACGGGCTATGTGCCGCAATTACCAGGAGAATTGGAATTCTCCATCCAAGTAAATGTTATCAATCACCTTGTTTATCATGCTAATATTGATTAGGGAGAATCTACATGCATTATGTCTCTAAACTACTGGAAATCACTTGGCTCGCCATGCCTATCTCAATCGCCTACGACGTTGAAATCTTTCGATGGACGTACATATAAGCCTTAAGGTGTTATCAATAACCTGCATGTTGAACTAGGGTGAAAAAAAGTGAATGTTGAAGTTGAGGTTGTTGACGGACCCCTTGACTACAAAATTTTACTCGGAAGGCCATGGGTATATTCTATGACTGCGATCGTCTCTACATATTTTAGAATTATCTCCTTTCCACATAAAGGTGTCATCACAGTCGTCAATCAACTATCCTTCTTTGCCTCTAGTTCCTAGGTAATTGGAAGCATTCTGTAAGTTCACGCACCCCAACTCGCACTTCAGAACATTGGTGTAGGACTCTTAAAGAATTCTACCCTCATGAGAACGTTTGCATTACCACTGCCTGCGACGTCGGCAGAAATTGAAAACATAGAGACTTGCTACATGATATCTTCCACTCCATCTGTCTTAAGGAATATTACAGGTGATTTTGAAGTTGTTATGTTGGATGAATTTCTGCTACCCAGCCCAATTGAGCTGGCATATAAATCAATTTACATGGATTGGGTGGCGAATCTGAAATCATCGTCACCGGTCGTTTTGGTTGATCGTTCATTATATTTTGGTACTCCATCTAATCCTTTTTCCTCAAATTTATTGATAGATGAGAATATTGTGGAATCGATGATGCAAGAAGGATAACCGTGGGAAGATCATCATCATTGTTCCCATCTTCAGGATTACGAATAAGATAATCTTAGTGAACTATATCACCCATCAATCAAAACATTATTTTCAAATTCTTTTCCTATTAATGCAATCGAATCCGAGTGAAATTTATCAAATATGTAAGAAACCATTTCTGTTGATATTTAGACCAAACTTGGCATTGTAGAAAACATTCATGCCGACGTGTCTTGTTCTCCATTAGAACTCGAAACATATCGCTCTCTCTTTTGTGAATTTCGTGATGTATTTTCTTGGTCTTACGAAGAAATTCCAGGCATAGATACTAGTATCGTTGAACACACTATTAATATGTACCTTGATGTCAAATCGATACGTAAATGCCTTCGTCATATTCATCCGAAGAAGGCTACTACCATTAAAGAAAAAGTCGAAAAAAATTGCGTGCTGGTTTCATATACCCTGTTCCGCAAACTCAGTGGGTTTCCAACATTGTTCTTGTTATGAAAAGACAAGGTACCATCAAAGTGTGTTCGATTATCGAGATATCAATATTGCTTGTCCAAAATACAACTATCCTACTCTCTTTATCGACCAGATTATTGACGATTGTGTTGGATGTGAAATATTTTCATTCATGGATGGATTTTCTGGCTACAATCAAATCAATATCCGCGTAGAGGACCAATATAAGACAACATTTATCTGTCCCTTGGGCACATTCACTTATCAAAAAATCTTGTTTGGTTTAAAGAATGTTGGGGAAACTTTTCAGAGAGTAATGGATTATGCTTTCAATGACATCAAGCACATTGTTCAAACCTATCTAGACAATTTACCCACGCATTCATGAAACCAAACTGATCACCTGATGCATTTGAGAGCTATCGTTTTACGCTGTCGACACTATGAAATATGCCTCAATCCACATAAATGTGTGTTTTGTGTTGTTTTTTTTCATTTTCTAGGATTCATTGTCTCAAAACAAGGATTTCGAATCGACCCACTAAAGGTCCAGGCCATTCTTGATTTGTCTGCGCCATCAAATTTGCTTCAGTTACAAAAAATTCAAGGAAATGCTAACTTCCTAAGGAGGTTCATACCCAACTATGTCAAAATGGCTAAAGGATTTACTCGACTCTTGAAAAAGGGGATTCCCTTTGATTGGGATAAGGTTGCATAAGCTTCTTTTGATGTTGTCAAGGATACACTTGTCCGGGTGTCATTAATGTATCCCCCAATTATCAGAGTGATTATTTCTTATATATCACCGCAGCTGTTATGACCTTTGCTATGGTATTGGTCCAAGTGGAAAATGGGATAGAACATACGATCAATTATTTGAGTCGTAATCTCAATGATACGGAAGTGAAATATTCATACGTAGAAAATCTTGCCTTGGAGGCCAGTCAAGATGTCCAAAGTTTTTGCCACTATATCCTATTCCAGAAGACCATTGTCATTTCGGATTGCAACCCCATGACTTACATCTTATCACGTCAATTGCTGGGGGCCAAGTATTCAAAATGGATTGTCATTTTGTAGGAGTTTGATTTGGAAATCATCAAATCCAAGTCAAAGAAGTCTTTAGTTTTGGCTGAGCTTCTTTGCGACCTTCCCTCTTATAGTACTGCTTCTACATCGAAACCATCTATTCCTGATGAGTCTATGTTTCTAATCGGATCATCTTATCCTTGTTATGGGGATTTTATCATTTATTTTCAAACCCATAATTTTTGGCCTGATGCCTCTCACTCTGACCAGCGACGTATTCGATACTAAGCCAAATATTATTTGATCGTCGTCGATATACTTTATCATCATGGTGTCTATACAATTTTAAGGAGGTGCCTCACTCATGAGGAGGTCAAAAATGTTTAAATGATTGTCATACTGGGGCTTGTGGTGGACACTTGTATGGATACGCTACTGCGTAGAAGATACTCCGCGTCAGTTACTTTTGGCCTACCATATTTCACGACTGCATCCTCACGGTCAGAAGTTGTCAAGCGTGCCAGATATTTGATCGTAAAATCCGAAAACCGCCAACGCCAATGCATCCTGTTGTCTCTGTGGGACCATTTTAAAAATAGGGCATTGACTTCATGACCTGTAACCCTTGTTCGTCCGGGGGGCATGGTTATATTATTGTTGTAGTAGACTACTTTACCAAGTGGGCCGAACCGATGCCTACATTCAACAACACAAGACGAACAACTGCTTTTTTTTTCTTTAATAATGCCATTTCACGGTTTGGGGTCCCACTGGCTATAGCCACAGATTATGGTTCGCATTTTCGCAATCATATGATGAATGAGTTGACTGCCAAATTAGGACTTTCACATGATAGTTCTACTCCTGATTATCCACAATCAAATGAACAAGTTGAGGCTATTGACAATATTCTTAAATGAATGCTTCAACAAATGATAGGAATTCATACATGAAATTGGCATTTAATCCTATACTTGGCTTTGTGGGTGTACTGAACCTCGGTGAGAAACGCAACCGGATTTACCCCTTTTCAATTGGTGTATTGTCTGGAAGTTATCTTGCCAATCCAATGTGAAATAACATATTTAAAACTCGCAATCGACTTGTTACCTTACACCTCTGCTGAAGAAGCACGTCTTTTGAACCTCATCCATCTCAATGAAACGCATCGTGAAGCCCAATTGGCCAACGAAGCGCATAAAAGACGTATAAAGGTGCAATATTTCAAGCATGTCTAGCCTCGCATCTTCTCAGAGGGTGACCTGGTCCTTCTTTATTATCAAGAAGCTGATGTAATAGGTATAGGGAAATTTGAGCCATTATGGCATGGCCTCGATATTGTCAAAAGAGTTCTTGCTAAGGGTGCCTACGAGTTGGTAGATTACGATGGAATTCCGTTGGCACAACCCTCAAAATGGGTTGTATCTGAAATGTTACTATGATTAAACATGAGCATAGTAAACTGTTGTATTACATTGTATATATGTTGTTCATTTGCATTTACTGTCTTAGATTGTTATTCTAGAGTTTTCTTGAAGTTAGTAATCTGCTTTACATTTCATCGCATATGTATGAATATTTGGAACCATTCGTTGGGTACGCTGATGGTCCTAGTCATAGTACAGAGAATCTATCCTTTGCAGCGTGGGCCATTTTCACTCAGAACGACGAGTTAATGAGTTTTCAAGGGATTTGTATCGATCGATCTACAAACAATATCACTGGGTATAGCACGTTGATCAAACTTCTCTCTGATGCCATTTCATTTGGTATTAACTGCATCATCATTAGGTTAGACTCACAACTTGTGGTACTGCAACTTACTAGTGTTTATACTGTTATAAATCCAACACTGCATCATATGTTTTTAAGAGTTTGACTTTTGGAAAGACATTTTTATTTCATTCAATATCAACACATTTCTAGAAACTTGAACACATTAACTAATTCTTTAGCGAATTATGTTATAAACAAACATTTGCAACACATATAAAGATACATTCACATAATTGAATAGGATTGCGCAATAAACATAAGAAAACACTGAAAATAAATAGATAGATTGCTATAGGATTTTACAAAATTTGTGCCCAAGACACATTGGTCATCTAACCTCAAAATGTATGCAACATGTCGGAAGTAAACTAGTGGCTCTCATGATAACATGCTATTGATCTAGCTATCCTACGCAGTAACCATACCCACATCCAGCGGTTAGGAATGCCAATAGTGTGGCACTGCAGTCGCATGGGTAACTCTTCAAACCACAAATTCGGAATCCTGAAGGTAAACCCCTGTATGTGCTACTGAAGCTCAGCAAGAGTCTCAGCCATATCCAAATCCTGAAGGACTGCTCTCCTAAAAACCCAAACTGCTGGCTCATCCGCCCCTTGCTCTGATTGTCCCAGTAGTCAAACTCGACCTACATCTGCATACATCAAAAATTTAGTTTAGTCTTGGGAAAAAATTAAAATACAAAAAAATGTATAAACCTTAGAAAAATGAAAAAACATGGTCAAAACATTATTACCAATTTCACCCCACTGAGCGCCTTCTAGTAAAAACAAATCTGGATCTCCTTGGAAGTCGACGCCTACATATGCATAGTCACTGATGGCGATAATCTGTCACCTAAACCAGGTGAAGAATGCAGTCGAGAACACAATGGTCAATTGACCAACATGTCTAGCCATCAGTTCTACCCATATCTACATCCTTGGATATCTAGGGTTAGATATACCCAGTGTTACATGTTGGGGCTGCATCAGTGGAATCCGCTCTAAGGCAAAATAAATGAGGATGGAACCATAGTTGAAATTTTTCTTCCTTCCTCCCTTTGCCTTGCTCAATTGTTATTTCATTTGAGAGAGTAGAAATTCGGCCCAGTTGAAAATTGTTGGTTCCAAACACTCTAGTGCATACTGCATGTAATATCTGTTTGCTACATGTAGTGTAGCGGTACCAACAAGATTTTCGATCGTGAATAAAATTGTTCTCAATGGAAAATCGCCAATATCGCGGATGTTTATTTTCCCATCCTTGCTAGGTTCTACCCCTGGGTTGCAATACTGCAATATATAATCTCTCATCGTCTCTCCTCCGAGAGTAGGCCTTGAGAGAGAAATGGATTGGCCTCTCCTCAACAAAACTGTGAGAAAATATATATCCTCCACTAAAATTGGGATCACTTTGTCCCAAATATGAAATGCCTCAATTTCTGGATCCCATGCACAAACAAGGAACTCCAATAGTTCCATCTGTTGCCTCAAACCTGATAATCTGAAGTACTTCAGCAACCCATTGTCTCTAAAGGCTCTTACAGTACCTGGATCACTTAGGGAAATCATGTTTTGTTCCTCATGTTCTCTTTCCCTCCAAGTAGTTGTCATTTTGGTTTGTTGAATCCCTAAAACACAACCATAAGAATCATAAGGACCCATTTCATGCAAAAATCAGGCAAAATTTTGGCACACTGCAAAGAAAAAAATGTGAATTGCACCCAACACACCCCTGGTCAAGGGAAAGTGCATTGCAAGTGCACTTGGCCTTCAATTCTAGTCCACTACAATGCACCTTTCGACATTCAAGGGTGCGTTTCCCTTGTTGTAAAATAAATTTACCCTAAGGGACCCAAATCCCTAAAAAATTGCAATGAAATGAAGCAAAAATACTACTAAAAGAAAGAGGAGGTTTATGGTACCAACCTGGATCAAACGGCGAAGAAAACAATCCTCATAATCGATCACAATCAACAACTGAAGTTCGGGGGAAAAAACAAGTTCAGAGCTCCAAAATGCAAATGGTAATTTTCAAATGGTAAAAATAAACAGTAAAACTCTTTTAATTAGTCATTTGATTATTTGCAACTCATATTTATTGATGTGACTATGGTTTTATTCATTTTTTATTATTATCATGAAACATGTACTTTTAATCCATTTGATGTTGTTCTGAACATGTTTACAGGTGATATATCAGATTAGTCGTGCACGCCTATTTCAAGAATGATTTGACCACAAAGCATACTTTTATCCTTATTTTTCGAGCTTTGATAAAAATAAAAAAGGACTTGAAGCGCACTTTTATCTCTTTTTCGAGCTTCGATAACGGCGAAAAAGGAACCCCTGGAATCTTCTTTTAGCTCTTTTCAGACTCCGATAATGTGAAAAGATTGCCGAGCACTTATCTTTTCGAGCTCGTAAAATTAAATGAAACAATGTCTACTCAGTATAAGTTTAACCCTTTTCGGGACTGAGATAGATTATTTACGAAAAAGGAAAACCTTAGTCGAACATGGCTAGGAGGTTCTCTCAGATATCATTTTACATTTTTTCGGATCTGAGCAACAAATTTACGAAAAAGGACTCATGGATTTTTCTTTTTTCCTCTTTTTAAAACTATCTAAATATGAAAAAGGACCGGGTTGTCACTGTCGTTAGCCTCGTTAAAACATAAAATAGCGACACGCTTGTCAATCATGGCAAGAATCGAGTTTCATTTATCGCTAGACTCGTTAAATTGTTAAATAGTGATGCATATTTGCCCAATGGGTTGAATTATAGATGAAGCATATGTTATCCTCCTCAAGCTTGTTAAAAAAAAAGAGAGGTACTGGTCAACAAATGATCGGGGAAAATTTGGGAAAGTGAACAGAACTTTTATGGTAGTAGGTCACTCTTGAACATGACAATTCACTCCATCATTGTGACTTTTGGGTTGGGTAACCTTCTTAACTGTTCATTCATACCTATGGTTCATTATACCTTCACTTCGATTTTGGGTCAATGCTGCCAACTCATCTCAGTGTCGCCGATATGTTCGAGAGAAGTCATCCAGTGAATACCCATCCTTTCGCAATACTCATAAACCTTCATTTCCATGACATTCATCCCTGAAAATTGCTATATCAAGTCACATTTTGTCTCCGAAATCAATAATTCCCGTTTTGTGATAAAGTGGCTTCCTGTCAACATTAGCTCATCATCCAGGAAGTTTACTTAGAAACATCATCTTCCAGTACCATGAGGCTTGTTAGAACATCGACAAGATACTCGCTTCCAGACCTTTGATCGAAATATTTTGTTTGGCGTTCGACATCAAATCATCTATTCATGCCTTGTAAGATGTACTGCAATACCTTGAGAGCCATTAACATTGATGGGCCTCTACATTAGACATAAAATAAGGCCCATAAAACCTTTCTTAGGCCCATCCACCTTCCTTATGCACATAAAAGGATATATTAAATCTCTCCTTTTGCACTTAATAATGTTTTGTTATGCTTTAATATGTTCTTAGGAAGGATTAAAAATAGTTACATATTTTTGCCTAATATTGGTTATTTTTGTAGAATATTGTGAGAATATTTGGCAGATTATACAGATTTGGAGAAGGAGATGATTTAGGGACTTGCTCCCTACCACTAGAAGATTAGGATTGGAGAATAAATGAGCACAACATCAGGAAATTAGGGAGAAATATTGGAGAGATTCAAGGGGATTTTCCACCCTCCTTAACTCCCAAAGGCAGCCAAAGGATGCTCATGAGATCCCCCTTCATCATTTCGAATTCCAAAGGTAGCCAAAGGATGCTCATGAGATCCCCCTTCATCATTTCGAATTCCAAAGGCAACCAAGAAACGCAAGACCAAGTGAAATCAAGGCATACTTCACTTGGAGTCTCCATTAAATCGAATTCCAAGAGGCAGCCAAGCAACTGACGATGAAGGGCACTCAATCTATGTTTACTTGGAGTCAAAGTGGACTCAATCACCATTTTCAAGGGAGTTGTTGGTAGCTGACTTGTAGAATAAATAGAGCAGAGCTAGAGCTAGGAGTTAGTTATTTAGTTAGCCAGTGGGTTGATTCTAGCCGACTTCCATTCCATTCTTTGATTCCATTCCATCCCATGCCATTCATTTTCCATTCTCTTAGGCTTTTGTTGTTTAAGACCTTCAGATGTAATAAGACTGTATTTTTTGTAATGCAATGAGTAGTCAAATGTTATTTTATTGATCTATTTCCAGAGATCTGGGATCGTGGGTTAGGGCCCAACCCATGTGCCTAAGCTTCTTTGCTGTTTCATTCTTTTATTTCATGTCATTTAGGTAGTTTATTTTTTTTGAGCATTTAGCTAGTTTGTTGGTATTTTTATTGATGTTTTAGTTTGCTTCCTGTTGTCTTTTGCTGTATATTTAATCTGCTTACCGAGTGGTATAATAGTTGATAAAATCCATAAAGCTGTGAGGCTAGCCTTCCCCTCTCAACTCTGTCAATAGAGCTCGAAGAGGGTAGAACTTTCCCCACAGACCAAAAATTCTTTCTCGCATATGATTTTTTGGAAATAGATTAGATTAGTGCCTGTATTTTCATGAACATATTGTCTGCCTTTCTTGCATAAATAGGCAGGTTGATTGCAGGTGCATGCAGCATAGCCCATGAGAAGTTTTCCAGCACCTCGCACTTCATCTTCCATCTTCCTCCCATCTCTGTGTTACGCTCCCGAACCTTGCCTTTACGTCTCCATTCCTCCCTTTTTTTTTTCTCTCATCGTAGCTACCGCGCCCACCTTTTGATTTATAAAAACACTTAAAACCATTCAGCCTGCTTTATTCCTTTCTTTTTATTTGTCCCGACTACTTTACCTTTTCAATGCTAAACACTTGAAAAACCATTGAAACTCGTCTTCCGCCTTTCCTCCTCTAACTTCTCGCTCCCATACATCACAATTCGCAAATCACAGTGTTCAATTTACTTCCATTAACACTTACCTCTTCCAGAAGCCAATTGCGATATTAGCCACATCACAAATCGCTCATAGCGCCTTTTCCCTTTTTCTTTCGAGACTTACCACCACTCCACTGCATCGCAATCGCACATCGCACCGTTTACCTTTTTTTCCTTAAGACCTACCGCTCATTATTTCTGATTGCGATATTACGATACCGCATGTCGTAGATCGTGCATTTTCCCTTTTTCTTTCGAGACTAACCACAAATCGCACTTCACAGTATTTTTAATCAACACTTCCACTATTCCTCCAGATTTGCGATATTGTGAATTGCGACATCACACTTCGCACTTTGCAGGGTTTACCTCATCGCATGTCGCACTTCACACTTTTTAGCTTCTTCCTTTAACCTTTACCACTCCAACTTTGTGATTTGTGATTGCGATACCGCATATCACATATCGCAAATTTTTCCTCTATCGCGTCTCCGCCATCACACTTTTCAATCCTTTCCACTCCAAAGCCATTTGCGCCATATTATAAGGTTTTATAAGGTTTTAACCCCCATTTTCCACTTCTAAGCCTCATTTCATGTGTTAAGTCCTCCATTAGCCTCTTTAGCCCTTTTTCTTTATTGCAAGCTGCAAATCACACTTTTTTAATCAGAATTAATTCATGGATAACTTAGTTGCATGGGTAGAATCATGGTAGACAGACTAGAGGATAAGTAGAGTGCATTTAGTTGTTTGGCCAAGTTAAGTGTGGTTTAGAATTAGTTTCCTTTCTGCCATTTATTTTCTGTAAATTAAATTAGTTTCATTATTGTCATTTATTTTCAGCAATTTAATTTAGTTTCTTATAGTCATTTCCTTCTTGCACATTAAATTAGTTCCATTTCTGTCATTTCCTTTCTGAAATTTAGTTTAGTTTCATTGAAGTGTGACAGAATTCACTGAGAACCCCTAGAAGTAGCACCCTTTTGTAAAGAATAAGAGGATGACATGAACATAATGCATATGCTATGTATATAGCACTGTCACCTCAAAGTTTTTATGAACCTCGGGTTGATAAAGTAAATTAGGGCAGCTCCTAGGAATTGCAGCACTCTTGGTGCAATACCAGGGCTCACCAAACATCAATGGTGTTTCTCTTGCATTTGTTAACAACTCAAATCATTGGATGGTAATCAAACGATGTCTACCATGTTTTACTACAAATCATATATTCGCACGGATAGACTTGTACCCGAATGATCGAGTGAATGAGATAATAAGACCCTGGATCTAGTTTCATCCATCTGGAATACAATTTCAGGATTTTTGTACACATCATCTATACGGTGACCTTACATACAAATCGTCATTCGAACATGGGCCTATATCTATAGGCATGTCTGTATTGGGAAACATTCTAGTGTAGACGACTTTCTGCACTATGTACATGTTATTAGATAGTTTATGTGCTAAGCATGGGAATGCCTCCCTCAACAATTCGTGATCAAGATGAAAATATCATGATATAATGTATTGTAAGATTGATGTAGGTCGCCACTCCACTTCAGTTCCAGCTCATCGCGTCGTAAAGCATCTCATTCAAAAATATTATTATTATTTTGACTTCATGCTTTAGGGGGCAGCTATTATAGGTCAATTTGGGCATCATTCCCCAAGACCTGGTCAAGCTGGACATCATCCCCAGGACCAATGAAATAGGGTCTATCATTCCCTTACATTTCAGTTGCTATATGCCCTAAGAGAAGAACAATTCATTCATGGATTCTATTGTGATATTTCCAAGGTTTGAAGTATATTTTATATCATTTATGAACTCACCAACGCTGCCTCTAAAGGGACTAAATACGTTGCATATGAAATATCCTCCATTCAAGGGTGCACTACAATGCACTTCTTGACATTCAAGAGTGCGTTGGTCGCCTGGGAGTGGAATTCTCATTGTTCCAAGAATATCCACATGGCCAATTCCTTCTGGAAGAGTCCACATGTGTCAAACTTTGAATCCATGTGTCCATATAACACCTCTAAACTTGGGAACATGTCTTACCTATTATTAGAAAGTCATTCATTAAGAAAATACCATTAGTTTCCCTATAAATTGAGCACAGATCCTAGTGCTAGGGGAGGAAGAACTTTGGTAAAGAAATGTTGTTGGATTCTCATTTGAGAGAGTGAAAGTACTGATATGCTGCTGATGTGATGTTGGATGTGATGAGGCTGGGATGAATCTAGAGATGGTGGCATCAAATCTATCATTAGTTGTAACCTCCCCCTTCTACTCTTTAATAAATATTGATGTTAATTTTCCCACATATTTATCTATTTAGGTTGCTATTTATCATGCAATGGACTCTTGAATGATATATATGTTTCACATCTAATCGATTTGACTGATTAAGATAAGTAGGAATCTGTATATTGCAATCTGTTTTCTATTCTATGTTTATGCTTGCAGGAATCAATCTAGAAATCTAAGTTGGATTGAAGGCGACAACAAAAGTGACAGAAGGAGAAGGAGAAGCGCTTGGATTGCAAATAGGTTGTTCTATCATTCTGTGTGTCTGGTTAGTTTAGAGAAAGTGTTAGAAAAGTCTTTCATCTGTCATTATAAGTGCCTAGCACCACACTTAGGGAATTTTATTTATCCGTAGATCACAATTCTTCATAACAAATATGTTTCTCTGGTAAGATATCATCTTCCCCTGTGAAACGAGGCAAGAATTTAAGGTAATATTATGGCATTTCATTCATCGGCTGGGCCACATTTAATGGAACATATCTATTCAGAAGAAAAGCATAAATAACCATATTGGGGTTTTAATTAATCCCCACTTAAAAAACAAATGGTGGAGGAGGTAATATTGATATAGGGATGGGTTGATTTATTGCAGAAACAAACTGTTGTGAAGTTCCAAAATGAAGTGCTAAAACTTCTTGAAACTCAGGGAATGAAAAATAAATTGACTCAAAATATTTTTCTTCTAAAGTAGGTTAAGGAAAAACTGAATGAGAGGATACATGTACTTCTTCCAAGAATTTAAGGTTTTTGGCTACTTCTTATGAGTGGAAAAGTGGAGTTTGTATAGTATAACTGCTACTTAGAGCAGACAAGGTAGGACTGGGAGTAATTAGGGGTTTGGCTTTCCAAACCCTTCTTGATACTAGCTTTTCTGGGTCATATAAGATTGGAAACTTCTGCTGCCAGGTATCAGACCTCGTGTGTGGTATTTTAGAAGCCAGGTCTACGTTGACGAAAAATACAACCTAATCACTTTCTTTGTTCACCAATCAAAGAAATTATTTCTGAAACAAAACCTAGGTAAAAATGACTTCATGACTTTGTTACCCAGAAACGATGCCAAAAAATGTTGTATCTTGGGAGATGACCTCTGGCTGTAAGGATATCAATGCACAAGACATTTACTGTCACTTGTAAATAAAATTATTTTTTGTCCCTTCATATTGTAACCCTAGAATTTATATCTTAAACCCTTTAATCCTTACAGATAACGAAACTCCTCAAAGTGGCTTTAAATGATAAATGTGCATGAATAGGAGAAGGTGAAATGCTAGTGAAAAACCATTAACAATATGTTGTAAATCATATAAACTATTATCTCTGGTTTTAGAATAAAATGGTTGCAAGAAATGATTTTAGAATAAAGGAGTGCATTATTAAGCAAATTTACTCAAACACACAGATGCAAATTAGACACCAACAACTGCATTACTTTATTCCAATAGAAGAGACATACATAAGATGGAATAGGAAAAAATCAACACATTCATCAATTGCTGGAAAATTCTTTGAAAATATTTATTAATCTCATAAAATACAAAGTACAAAACTTGCCAAAACTTCTGAGGCCGAAAGTCTGGAACCCCATCTCTCTTTCGAAAAAGTCTTAAATACAATATTACAAAATGAACAGTTATGAAAATATCAAATTCCTAAACTTTTTCCTTTGGGCATTACATTGCGAAATAGAAAATTAGAACTTCTTCAAAAAATAAAGTAAAAGTAAAATGTAAAATTGCATTTGATCACGTGGTGGCAGTGGCCTGAAATCCCGGAATAGAAGAGGTTCTGACATCTTCATTATAATTTTGTGGAGACATCCATTCTTTACACTTTCTCCATAGGTATAAATTTGATCTGGAACAATTTTCAAGCTTGACAAGAGCCATTTTGAAGTCTGTGATCTTGGAATATGAGGGTCTTTCTAAAAGCAAGGTTTTCATAATCCATAACAGCTGAAAGTATTTATTTAGAAAATTCACAATAGTGGCTCCCTTTAGGATAGACGTCTTCTCATGTGTATTTCCAACTTTACACTTTTCCTCTACCAACAATGTTTCATATGTCTCCCAAGAGATAATATTTCCTTGTTGGTCTTAATAGGATGGCAAACCAACCCCAGTTATTTTATCAAACAACACATTAAATCTTACCACTGCTTCTTTAACTTCCTTAAAAAATTTCTCTATAGTATTCCTGTATGAATTCTTCATGATCATCTTGTTAAAATCTAGCACACATTGAGTCCAAGTCTTCAATTCCAAAATCCTTTAGTTCTTGTGCAGTTTTGGAATTAATAAAATCAATCAACCTCTTGGCATACAAGGCCCTGTTTTGAAATTTCTGTTTATTTGCCACAATGACATTTTCCACATCTCCCACAATGCTCTTTTCTTCCCCAAAAATAATCAATAGATCCCATATATTCGTGACAACATTAATAATATCATTCCAAATAATCTCCCTGGCCTGTATAAAGGACATATTTGCATTCAATTTCTCTTTCAGCTCTTTGATTTCCTGATAGGCAGTCTGGTAGTCTTGCCTATACTGTTCTACATTATCCTTGTTCATTTGTACTTCCTACTTAGTAGCTCTAATTACTTTATAAGCACTTTCCAAGTCCACCTGATTTTTCTTCAAATCTATTTATGACATTCTTAACTCAGCAGAGACTCGAGTTAATTAGGCAACACGGTCTTCTGAATTTGATGAAACAACAATAGTGTAGATATGGGAGTCTATCTTCTTCTGTAACATGTCATTCACCTCTTTTAGCTTATTTATCTCTTCATATTTGGCTAGTAGAGCTTGCAAAAACTAATATTTCTCTATCTCAACTTGGGCTACTTCAGTAGCCTTAGTATGCTCGCTAGTAGGAAGCTTAAGCTTATTCTTCAAAGTCTGGATTTCAGATTCAACACTCTGCAACAATTTTTGAATTGATGATCAGTGTTTAGGATCAACACCAATCTTGAAAATTATTTTATTAAACTCCTCATTTTGTGTGGAGTATGCTCTAGAGTTTTCTTTCTCCAACTTCAAATGTTTGATTACTTTTTTTAGCATATTTTTAGCTTTGGCAACAACTGAAGTGGTATTGTTTCAATCATTAAAAATTAACTGTCCAGTTTGCATATGCAAGTTAATCTTATCAGGAAGAGGAATTGTTTTTGCATCCACTCTCATATTAACAGTTTTGAAAGAAGTAGTAGATGACACATTCATAGTTGAAGGATGAGAGAAGGCTATCCTTAGATGATATTTTTCCAGATACATGGTTGTCAATAATCTTGTCTGCTCAAGAGAAATCTGAGCCTCTAACTGAGCCTCAATGTTATCTATTATTATTTTGTTTCTTTCTTTAATTCATGAGAAGACATGTTTAACATTAGACAAAGAATCATGACTTGTACCCTCAGGAAGAGGAGATGAAGGATCACAAGAAGTGTCTCCCAATTGCAAAGAAAATCTAGTCATAACTGAAGAACTACCCTCCTCCATTGTCTTTGCCTTCTTGGCTTTATTTTCTGCATCACTCTCCAAATCAATTAATTTCTCCCTTCCTATTTTAAGCCCCTTATCAGTAGGATGAGGAGCTTCCACCTCCATCTGCATATATGCTGAATTTTTTCCACCATTTGCAAGATTTTACATCTCTGTCCTAGGCTCATGAATAAATGGAGAATAACCACTGCCCACCATGCAGTTTGAAATCACATGATATGGGTCATAGACCCATTTATCCTCTAATGAAAAATGCATATTAGTCAACATATTGTGAGCCTCTTCTAGGGCCTGTTTGGTATTAATAATGAATGGCCCTATTGTCGTGGGTAATTTAAATAAATAACCCTTCTTCACTGACACAAAATAACTTGATCAACATTAATACTTTTCCTGATGAACTCCAAGGAAAACATCTTCATAGGAACAAAAATAGGTAGCCTAAAAGGTTCTATATCAACTCAAAACAATCTAATTTCAGTGTGGTTGTAATGAGAAAACCAATCCCCATACCTTACATCTTTGCTCAATTTTAGACAAGACTGAGCTTCAGGAAACAAACTTGGTGCATACACTCTATTTAAACTGAATACACAATAGGAAGGAAAGAGGAGGTAAACTCAAATAGACCTTCATTTCCCACCTCCTTTCTTACTAGGTCTATCCAAAATACCACTGATTTCTTATTCTTATTAACATCAACAATATTTAACCCCAATTGAGTAAATCTGTCCACATGAATCTAAAGAAATAAATAGGTGACCAGGGATGGAAACCTAAAACTCCCAGTAATTGATAAACTCATGAACTGAATATTTACAACATTCTTCAAATAAGTGGGAATATCTAAAACCACCCCAGGTTTCATCATTAAAGCAAACATTCCCATAATTGACTTATCCACCCTTTCAACATCTTCTTTACCCAAGATTTTAGCCAAAATCTTAAGAATTAGCCTTACATCTTCAACAATGAGGCTCAAAGGATACTTGTCTAAATCCATGGAAAATTTTTCCTTTTTCAGGAATTAAATAAAACACAATTAGGGAAAACTCAAGTCCCCACAATTCTTGAAAGTATGTGGAAAGGGAATCTTCAGTAAAAATCACATATGACTTTGCAGAGGGAAAGCAAAAATATTTCCTAATTAACTAAACTCACACTAGGAATACATTTTATCCCAATTGGTTCATGACAAAATACTTTTGAGGATACATGGCAGAGAATAACCAAAGGATAAACTCTGGAAACAGGTAATTTTGTGGAACAAAAATTGACAAGACTCTAGACTTGATTAGAGCATCGTAAAATGGGAATTTTGATTGGTTTAGGATGACATGCTGATAGAAAAGTGGGTGGTCTACTATGTAGACAATATCTCCAATGCCAATTTCTATGTCCATCAATGGAATATGAGTAGAAGTCCCATCCATAACGTTTTTATTTGAAATTTTGGACAAATTCAAGAACAATTGTACGGGTTACCTGGCTCTGTCGAAGAGGTTGATGACTTGGATGTTGGTACAAATATCAGAGAAATTTAAGCTGTTTGGGAGTGGACGTGGACAACAATGAGGGCAAGATTAATTTTATAGGCATAAAAAAATGATTGGGCAAAAAAACAACGTATGGAAGTGTAATGAATGATGGAATGACTGATAAGACGAGTGAGATGATGTGAATGATGGAATAGCTGACAAGACGGGTGATATGATGTGGAGGGTGACGTGGAAAACATAGTTGGTGTCGTGGGCTCATCAACTGTCATCACTCCTAGGGGACTCTACAGTACGTGATCGATCACGGATCAATTCCCCCACAGTTAATCTAGGCCACTTGTTCCAGTCAACTGTCGGGGGTCAAATATTCCATGGGAGGCACCCTGCTTGTTAATCTCCGATCAAGTTGTGATGCCGCATTGCTCCATCGTGGGAAAGTTGTTCCAATTGGTGGTCCTGATGATGTCACCTGCTCATCTTTTAACATTATGCGTCAAATGCGGTCCCACCATCTGTCACATTTACTCAAACCACTTTTTAGTACATTGGTTTTTCAAAGAAATTATTTTGTGCATTATATATATATATATATATATATATATATATATATATATATATATATATATATATATATATATATATATATATATATATATATATATATATATATATATATATATATATTAAGAAGACATAATCTCATATATATAACATGTAAGAAATTTAAAACAGGTCACAACATATTGCATAAGCTAAAGAATATAAGAAGATTACAATGCTTTTCTCCAAGCTGAGAAACCTCTGCACTATCTCTATCTATCTCAATGATTCTTAGACAAGCCTGGTTCAACAATTAACCAATTTCTTGGCCTCAGGAATCCCTAGTTCATTTCACAACTTCCTTGGGTAATTAGGCCCTATTAATTATGGAAATTCCCATCCAAAAATATGCAATTCATCTAAGGCCTTCCTCTGGCTAATGCACCACCTGTACAATTCAGATAATTATACAACTAATAGTACATTGCCCTTGAACTCCAATCTCAACTAGGTATTTCTCATAACTAACATGCATGAGTTATTTATGAGTGAATTATCAGTTATAAGATTGATCACATCATGTGAATTAAGTCTAATTTTCACACTTTGACCTCTCTCTAGTTCCTCCATCAGTTAGAACTAGTTAAACTGACTTTAACTCAGATAAACTGAGTTAATTAATTACAATTCAAAATAAACTCAACAAGGAATCCTATAATGTAGGACAGACTCTACATATCTCTAGTTTGACCCTAAACTCGAATTAACTAAACCAACTAAGTCATCCTAACCTAGTTAACTCGTACAAGCTGTCATGTGATGTGGAATTACAATTTTATTCTAATTTAATTCAAGGGAAAATTAAATTAAAATCCTTCTTGATGTCATTTTCAAGATTTCTTGTTGCCATTTTCAATAGCACGTACTGAGATATTTTCATGGGACAATTAAGCTTGGTATGAGATATGTTGGCAGAGATTTACGACTTCATCGGTACAATGATGTTGACTAGGTTGGAAATGTTATTGACGGGAAAACACATCAAGATGTTGGTTTAGTTTGGGTTCTTCCATGGTATATTGGATGAGTAGGAAGAAAAAGTATGTAGCTTTGAGTATGACAGAGGAAGAGTATATTGCTGCTAGCATGGATAGCTGTGAGTAAGTATGGTTGAGGAAGATATTTGGATTGCTATTTCAGTAGATTCTAGATATGACATTCATATATTGCAACACCAAGAGTGGGATCCAATTGACAGAGAATCTCGTATTTCATAACAATTCCAAACATATTGAGATCAATTATCACTACATTTGAGACATGGTGCAGAGAGGAGCCGTGAGACTCCATCACATTTCGACTAATGAGATAGTAGCATATATACTCACCAAAGCTTCGCCGAAAGGGAATTTTTTGGTCTTGAGAGAGCAACTTGGACTGATGTATGTGACCCTCCCATGTATGCTCTTCCCACCTATTTGAGTTCCTAGATGAGGAACTGAGCCTTAAAGCTCCTAGGGTTGAGGGAAATCTGGACAATAGGATAGCCTGCAATCCTTACCTCTTGATAAGTCGTATCTTGCCTATTGTCGAGCAATAGAATAGTTTGTTATCCTTACCTTCTATGGTAAGTCATATCTTATGTATTGACTCTCTATGGGGCATACAGAGTATACCCCATTTGGTATCCTACCCAAAAGTTGGGATTGTTGGGATTGTTTTCCCACCCATCTGGCTAATGGTTGTTAGCTACTTGAGTTAGGCATGATCCTTATCATTTATGGTAATTAGTATCTCACTCAAATTATGGGATGTAGGTGTTCTACCACTGTCTCTTGATGATCAAGTTAGGAAGATCAACAAACAATAGGATAGTATGCGATCCTTACCTCATGGTAAGTGGTATCGTGCCTATTGTCATAGGTCAATAGGATATAATGTTATCGTTACATCGCGATAAGTGGTATCTTGCCTACTGTCCTTTGATAGAGGGTGGTAGATTGAGCTCCCCTATGATATCGAACTCTTATTCTTTTAGATTCAAGAGTTTTAAAAAAAGATGAGCAGTGACGCCATTTAATTTGATGATGACAAGATATTTGAGATGGGACATATGTTGGAATCGATAATTTCTTCCTACCTGAGAGGGAGTGTTAATTTGGTAACTCAGGGAAAAATTCCCTCCTTTGGACAACCTTCCTCATCAATAAAGACCCCTCCTAGCCCTTGGAAAAATTTAATTTGGTTAAGGAAAAATGTATTTTTAAGGTGGAAACCCACAAGTGCACAAAAGTACAGGTCAAATTTAAAGAGAAATTGGCCACCATTGGAAGCATATAAATACAAGACAAGTCAACCTCATTTGGACATCACATCAAGCAACTTATTCTCTCTCTCTCTCTCTCTCTCTCTCTACTTTGGATTGGTTCATACAAGTCTGAAAATTACAAGGTCCGAGCTCACACATATAAATACAGAAAAGTCAACCTCATTTGGATATCACATCAAGCATATTATTCTCTCTCTCTCTTCTTTGGATTGGTTCGTACAGGTCCGAAAATTGTAGGGTCTGAGATCACACGTGCGAGAGGAAGAAATTAATCTAGAGCCGCAGGGTTTTTTCAAGGAAATCTCAGTTAAAAATACTTGGTTAATAGGGTGCTCCCTGCGATTGGAAAGCTACAGTCACACTTATGGTTACTAGCTCCCTACGGTTGTGACTTAATATATTTTTTGATTGTAGACCACAACCTTTGACTGTTGACCGTAAACTTGGAGACTTTGACTTTGATCATATTTGTCTATGTGTCTCATCTATTGGATATTGTTTAGTTCGTTTCGCAGGATAATCTTTGATTTTTTAATGTTGAATTGGAACATTGTACTCTCCCTTTGTTGAACATTTTATGAAAATATAATAAGAAGAAGAATTTGAAAGGGTTTTACCCATTGTCTTCTACTCGATATTGCATTTATTGTTCTATATACTATTGCTATTGATCAATGGGAGATTAAATTGTTTTGAAAGATTGTTAATTGAATACAAGAATTGTGCTAAAGTGATTGTTACAACATAGAACAATGGAAAATTAACAAAAAATTAGTTGAACTAAGTAGCACTTGCAAGTTGCTAAAGAATTGAGGATAAATTAGGAAAGTATATATCGTATTCAATTAGCAACTACACAAGAATTCATATAATTGCAACAAGGCTAATACACGTGTAGTTTAAAAAATATTGGAGAGATGATTCAACCAATATCAATAGGTGAAATTCAAATAGAAATGGAGGTAGAAATATGCTCTAGAGAACTCTCTACAAGGATACCTCATAGAGTGACTAGTGTAGTAATGAAAGAGCATTTAATGGTTCCATTCATAGACCAAAAATTTATAAGCTTATTTTTGCTAACATTAAAAAAAGATTTGAAATTTTTATCTCAGGACTTAGAGATTTAAGATATCACACCATAAATTATGTTATACATGAGAGTAATAGGGATCTCTGGCTATCATGAAGTTATTAGACCAAATATCAGACTGAGAGGGGTGGTGAATTAATGTAGTGAAAAATTCATCGTTTCAAAACATTTAATCAATAATTGAATATGTAGCAATGCATTAAAAAATATCATGCATCTTAACAATGAATGAAAATATGCATCAAGAAACCATAATCACATCAACACATAAGAACACAAAAATTTACGTGGAAACCCTTAATAGAGAAAACCACAAATTCTTTTTGTCTTCTTTAATTTGATTACATAGATTGGCAGGAACCAACCTCTTGGAGGCACCAACCCCCAAAAGAAAATTCGTAGGCACCGTCCTGCTGGAGGCACCAACCTCCAAAATGTGTAAGAACCCATTTGCAATAGGATACAACCTGATTGAGGCACCAACCTCGAAAATGTGCAAGCTTCATATTGTAGGATTCAACATGATTGAGACAACAAGCTTAGTGGAGGCACCTAACTTCTTCTTCAACTTGGTGTGGGAAAATTTTCACAATATTTTACAATGGATCCATATAAACCACAAACAATATAGGTATTCAAAATCAAATCATGTTGCTACTGTCACAATGTTGTCATAACCTACTTAACATAACAACTTGTTCGTCAATTTGTCATAAACCTATTCATCATGACAAATTGTTCATCAATTTGGTACTATGATACCTTTCCTGTATCTCGATTTGATTAGGAATGCATACCCTGCTCATCAACCTTGAAACTTGAACATCACCACTATAACATTAAAACATGAAAACTATATCCTCCAAGCATCCCAAATATGTCTTCATGGCTCCTCATACCCTTGAGAAAGGTCACAATAAAACTATAGCCATTTCATCTTTTTTCAAAATTCAATTTAGCTTCAAAATAATTACAAAATACCATACAAAAATTAAATGTTTAATAGAAGGAAAATTTCAGGTGCATTATAAAAAATGACTTTAAGGACTTGAAAAAATGTCATTTTAAGGGTTAAATAGAATGTACAATCCGGCACGCCAATAACCCTATAAAAATGAAAAATTAGTGTATATATCATAATTCAAACTGCTGAACTCTTGCATACAAACAACACTATATACCAACTCTACTACTCGTATTCCCCTCTTAGATCAAAATATTACCTGTTTGATACATGTGTGTCGACTAGATAAATTGTGAAAAGGGTGTCACCAAAGCCCTCCTACCAACATTATGTATCAGCATGTCATAACCACATCGAAACCAAGCCAGTAACCCAAAAAAATTTGTCCTCAGCGTAACCACGACGAAGCCAAACCAATATTCCCTCGACATAACCACAACGAAATCAAACCAATATGTCCTCAGCATAACCACAACGAAACCAAACCAAAGCAATGTGACTTTAATGTAAAAATAACGAAAATAAAATAATAAGGAAGAACAATGTGCCCTCTTTCAGACTCGACCACAAGACCTCAAACCAAAAACTCTTCTGCTCTTAACCATAGAGTGATGGTTATATGTCATGATAAGTGTCATTCATGTGTATATCGAATGGAGTTGTTTTTGTGCATATTTATACACATTCATGTGGACCAAGGGCAAATGAGTTTGACCTTGGAGCTAACTTCCATTCTCGAATGTTTAAACCATATGACTGTATTTCATGTGAATTTTGGGCCTTGAGTGCATGGGGCTAACCATATGACCCATGCCTTAGCCATACAACCTTTCCATGTGATCCATTCCTTCGGTCTCCTTGGGAATTATCATGTTGATGTTAACATGACTTCATCATGCCATATGGTGACTCCTTAATGGTGCCACGTGTCACACATATTTAGTCGTTTGACCAATCAATAAATGCCATTTGTACATGCTTCACCCTTCTGATGCCATCATGTTGATGTGTTATTCCATGCCATCATTACCTACCATGTCATCCTTTGTTGCCACATCATCATATTAGGGCAACTAAAACTTAGCACGTGTCATTGTAACCACTTGGAAATTCCACCTATGCATCCTCATCAGAGGTGTCACGTGGCAATGCCACTTCA
This sequence comes from Pinus albicaulis, assembly GCA_034641835.2. Classification (NCBI taxonomy): domain Eukaryota; kingdom Viridiplantae; phylum Streptophyta; class Pinopsida; order Pinales; family Pinaceae; genus Pinus; species Pinus albicaulis. The sequence goes on along the minus strand of CM076572.1, from coordinate 797,640,657 downwards.
TCACCTTGTTGCCATGTCATATTTCACTGCCACATCACCATTTCATATCAACCACAAATCACCACATGTCACTGTCCTTCCATGTAATTAAGTCCATGTCATCAACTTTGGCCACTCTTGAGTGACCAAGTCATCTCTGTATGCCATGTCATCATCCTCTAGTCTTCCATGTGTCACTACCATTTGTCCAGTAATAACGTATCAACTATACATCCACTAAATTTCTGCCACATTTCAACACTTAATTAGTCTGAATAAAACAATGTGCAATATGGGGGCATTAAACATCATGCATCTTTGTACATAATCCACCATTCATGCTCTTGTTGATCGTCATATCAATTGAAAAGTGCATGATGTTTAACTATGTTAAACACTGCACAAATTTGTGTGCTTGATGTTATTGATTGTTTTCCAATGTTTGGATCCTCCCTCAACATGCACAATCTTTAACAAAGTTGGTGATTCTCAAATAAATTTTGTGATTTTGGTCCTCATTATAGCTGCCAACTTCAAACAATCATAACTTCTCATCCGAGAGGGGTTTTTCCAAATGTGATATATCATTGTAAAGGTCTTGAAGAGAAATATCAAGTAATACCATTAATGTATTCATTTGGGCATCATGAATTCACCAAAAACTCACTAAACTTTTAGGAAATTAGTCATCATAAGACAATATCATCGGGTTGGCATATGGCTTCCTTTTAGTTGTTGATGACATTATTGCTTCCTTAGAATTCCCCTTTGACATTAAAGACACTTGTTGTCGTCAATGACAACACTATGTCCAACAAAAGTATGGAAGACCTACTTTGAGGACAAAACTGAGGTATGTATATGAAATTTTATTTCAATTATAATGTAAGATGTAAAGTAGGAAAAGAAAAAATTATGGAATTCCAAGAGCTGTAATCATCAATGGGAAGTCATGAAGTCCTAATAAATAATTGCGAACTTAGGTATATATGTCCAAGAGCTCCCATTTGAAAGGGCTCTTAATTTTTGTAGATTTTTATAACTACTTCTAAATTTTTTAATGAGAAGGAATCCTTGGGGCTATTTCAGAGGAAAAGTGATATGATGTACATGATGTGCCCATTCTTAAAATTTTCCAGCTTACATATTGTCATTTCCACTGTTATAAGGTTATATTTCTCAGTTGATATATTACTCTTGTGTGAATTTTATGACTTTTCATCACATTACTTTTCCAACATTATTGTTTTGAATTGATGAATGGATGATGTTGAATGATTTTGTTTTTTCACACCAATATGTGTGCTTATTTTTTTCATGTATTACTAGTCTTTACTTTTCTTTAACATGTAACAACTTTGGAGTACAAGCAGAAACTGGTGGCTTCGTTGTCTACTTACTTTAGTTAGTTTTATCTTATCTACTTTGTGTTAGAATAATTTTAATTTCAATATTCAGTTTTAGTTCATATTGTACCATGCATTTATCACACAAAATACCTCCATACACATTCATTTCCAGTAATGGTCATCAAACCAAAATCTAGATGATTCTCCTACACCAAATGGTGTAAGGTTTGATTGGGACTTAACATTTGGAAGTATCTATTTTTTGGAGGTAATTTTCCCATGTCCATGGAATTTGGCACCAAAAGGGGGGCCACTAAGTTGTACAGCTGGTATAAATACACAATCTTCATGTGGACAAACCTTAGAGCAAACAACCTGTGAACCCAACCTCATATTTCTCCTACCATAGGTTACAACCCCAAAGTAGAACTTCCCTATGAAGTCACACCTCCTATTTTGAAGAACCTTATTTTATATAACCCTATGTTTTAAAATATACATTCACCTACTTAAAAGTTATTAGTTGTTCATAAAATTGAAGTAAACAATATACAATGTATTACTTGTGCTTTAGCAAAACAAATTGGTGAATTACATATAACACCTTTACTACCTAGAGAACATTCTTCTTGATGACCTAGAACTCCTCTAGTTTTCTTAACTCTATAAAATATTTAGTAGATCTTGCTCTCCATGAGATTTCTCAACCTTTAAATCAAATACCATTGACTCCTCTATGTTCACCCCATTCTTCCTCCTTTGAATCTAAATTGAACAAAAACACCAAGAGGATATTCAATCCAATGGCTGGAAATGAAAATTACATTCCTACATGTAGAAATTATATAACATATGCATGTATATATCCAGATTCTCCTGATCTAACAATATTTATCTTCTTGCTAAATACAGAATCCTTCCACTGTTAATCTTTTTCGAAAATTTAAAAACTCAATTGCAAACACATGAAGTAATAAAAACAATCGCACATAACACCGTTGTTTAACGGGAAATCCTGAAGCTAAAAACCCCAACTATCATATATTATGTATCATGCATATCATGTAACAATCTCATAAAAATCTTAGTACATCAAGCTCTCAGTACAATACAATCATCACACACTAACATGAATAAATCTGAAAATCCATGCACTGATTTCTTGCCACCTGATAGCCTACCTCCACTGCGCAATCCCTGCTGAAGAAGACCCCTAAATAAATTCGAATCTACCTTTCCTTGACTGCGTAATCCTCATTATCAACTCCAATGTGTGTGTGGTGCAATCAATGCATCACTATAGTCACAACAGATAGTCCATCTCACTCTTTCACCTATCTCTCCACTGGGTCTCCACAGGAACTGACATGCACTGTAGTTAACTGTTGTTTCTGTTAAGTTGTTAGTGAGTTATTAGTTGTGAATTAATTAACTAATTAATTCACTTGACTCTCGCTAGTGAATCTTTCAGTTAGACTAGATATAACTAGCTCAACTGAGTTTAACTCCATTAGCTGAGTTAAATTGAATAACAACTACATGAACTACTCTTCCAACTTTGTCATAACTTTGCACTTCAGTTCTAACTGAGTCCTCATGCATGAGCCACCAATAAACCCTAGGAATTGTGTAATTCCTTCAGCCCACTGATTTTCCAAATCTGTATACTGAAATAAAGTACTCCAAGAGAATAAGTTGATATTTAGAGTCTGATTATTATTAAGGGCTAATAATAATTGACACATCTATTTTTAGATCGATGATCTATAAATAGACTTCACCCAATCTTCTAAAAGTAGAATTTCATCTATTTTTCCAACTTGACCAACCATCCACAAATAGAATCTTGCAACTTCTGAAATATGATCACCATGTCTAAAAATAGACTTACACCTAAAAATAGCCTATGGGCCCGCTTAGTGAAGGTGACTGATTTTCACTAAGCTTCATCATCTTGTTGAATATCAACACTCCCTCTAAAAAAGATAGGGATTATCCTTCACCCCAATCCTGCCTCTATGTTATTCGAATTTGCTTCTGGTGAGCACCTTCGTCAAAATGTCTGCATCCTAATCTTCCATAGGAATGTACTAAAGCAACATGATCTTCCGCTGCACACAACCTCTGATATGATGATACCAGATATCAATATTTTTAGATCTATCATGAAACACATGATTAATCGAGAGTTTAATGCAACTCTGATTATCACAATGTATCATTGTAGGATCTAAATGTGAATTGAACAGACCGACTAGGATCTTCCTCATCCATATAGCCTCACACGCAGCTTGACTTGCTGCCATGTATTCTGCTTCCACTGAACTGAGTGCCACGGATATTTGTTTCTTGCTGTACCAAGAAACTGTTGTAGATCCAATACTGAAAACCCTTCTTGATGTGCTCTTTCTGTCCGTTGGGCTGCCTGCCAAATCTGCATCCATGTAGCCATGCAAATTCACCTCATTCGTCTGTCTTTACTATAAGCCATACTCAAATGTGCCCCTAAGATACCTCAGGACATGCTTGCCTGCCTTCCAAAAGAGCTTGGTAGGCTTAACCATCGCTTGTGAAAGCTGGTTCACTGCATAGCTAATGTTTGGTCCTGTATTAACTAAATACATGAGCAAACCCACCAACTGTCGATAAGTACTGGCATCCACTACCTCTGCTGATGTAGCATCCTATTTCCTCCAATTTCTTGGAAGAGGAGTGTCGATAGGCTTGCAGCCTTGCATGTGAAACTTCTCCAGTATCTCCCGGGCATACTTTCCTTGAGACACAAACAGTTCACCTTCCCACTGCCATATTTCCAATCCAAGGAAATAATGAAGGAGGCCCAAATACTTCATCTCAAACTCCTTTGCAAGATCTGCCTTGCATGAGTGTATCAAATTCTCATCACCCATTAGTATTAAATCATCAACATAAAGAACAATGATTAAAAGCTTACCCTCCACCACAATTTGGTACAAGTTTGCATCCGCCTCACTCTTGGTGAAGCGAAGTCCAGTGAAATAGTTGTTGATCCGTGTGTACCAAGCACGAGGTGCTTGCTTCAGCCCATACAACGCTCTTTTGAGCCTGCACACATGCGACTCGTTGCTGAAGATCTCAAATCCTTTAGGCTGCTCAATGTACACCTCTTCCTCAATGATCCCATTAGGGAACACAGTCTTCAAATCCATCTGATGAATGTGCCAACCCATCTGCGCTGAGAGAGCAAGGATGGTCCTTATGGAAGAATATTGTGTGGCAGGTGCAAAGGTTTCTTCATAATCAATCCCCTCGATCTGTGAGAAGCCTCGAGCAATAAATCTTGCCTTATACTTCTCGATGCTCCCATCAGAAGCTTGCTTTACCTTGTAGATCCAGCTTGATCCTACAACTGATTTACCCACCGGCCTTGGAACAATCTCCCAAGCACTGTTTCTGATAATGGAGTCATACTCCTCCACCATGGCATCTACCAATGTGGGCTCTTGCATTGATTCTTCAAAATAATATGGCCCTGTAACAATACACTTGCTCATGAGAGCCATGTATTCAGTAAATCGGTTAGGTGATTGCCTCTGTCTGCGCTGTGATGTAGGGACTCCTACATTCTGTGTCGCATCAACCTTCAGTCTCTCAGCTTCTGTGGTACGCTTTATGCCTATTCTGATGTTTGGTTCTGCATGAGTGGACTCCTCCACTCCATGAATCTCCTCTTGTGGTTGATCCACATCTAAAGGCTCATCTTCGGGAACAAGTAGTTCCTCCTCTGCATGCAAGTGTAGCTCCCTCTCAAGCAACAAATTCATGGCTTTCACCTCATTGAATTTTATATCTCGTCGCACCAGAGTCATTCAATTGTTTGGAAAATACACATGATAATTATGGGGTGTTTCTATGTACCCCACAAATATCCCAACTTCTACAGTAGACTCCAGCTTCTTCCTGGCATCCTTTGTCACATGAATGTAAACAGATGAGCCTAAAATCTTCAAATGAGAAATATCAGGCTTCTTACCAATAAAAGCTTCTTCAGGTGTACTCATGCCAAGTACTCTATGAGGACAACGGTTTTGCACATAAACCGCAGTGTTGCATGCTTCCGCCCACAAGTGCATCGGTAGGCCCTGGTCATGCAACAACGCTCGTGCAGCACCCACGATCGTTTTGTTCTTCCTCTTCGCGACCCCATTCTGCTGTGGGTTATGAGGCATTATGAGTTCTCTTCGAATTCCTTCTTTGCTACAAAAGTCTTTGAATTCACCTGAGATATATTCACCACCATTATCGCTTCGTAGAGCTTTCACTTAATTCCCTCACTCCTTCTCCACCAATGCTTTAAAGTCACTAAACTTTGAGAATGTTTCACTCTTCTTCTGCATGAAGAATATCCAACATCTACGATAATATTCATTAACAAATATAACATAATATATGTGTTTTGGTGTTGAAGCAACCGAGAAAGGTCCACACACGTCTGTGTGAATTCTCTCCAGGATCATCGAAGCATGGTTCTCCTTCTCATGAAAGGTGGTCTTCACAAACTTATCCATAGTACATCCCTTACACTGATCTGACTGCGCAAGTGTACCCTTGGGAAGTCCAATAGAAATCTGCTTCAAAATCTTCAAAGCGCCATGGTGAAGATGGACCAATATCCTGTGCCATAATTCGGCCTCATCCCGGCTCACCACTTCTTCTGCTTTGTCCATCATTACAGTGCAACCATCTACCTCTAGCTTGTAGAGATTCTTAACTCGAATCCCTATCCTCTTCGTTTGACCCTTTGCTTTATGTCGCAGGAAAGATTTTCCATCATTGAAAACAACATCATAAACTATGTCTTCCAACATTGCGACCAAGACCAAGTTCTTCTTCAGACCTAGAACATGCATAACATATTTCAACAGAAATGGATTACCTGAGTCCCTCTCAAAGGTAATGGTCCCAATTCTGGTCGCACTGTATTGACCATCGTTTCCCATCTCTATATGCATTTGAAGGTCCTTCTCCTCCAACTCACTAAACAACTCCTTGTCTCCCGTCATATTGAAAGACGTACCAGTATCAAGATACCACACCGATCCCATTGAGCCTGAAACCAAGCATGTGATAAAAGAGAAATCAAGTTCAAATTGCGAGGCTAAGACCTCACCCGCTGCATCTCCAAAAACCTTCTCGTTCTTCTTCTTCTGTGGGCAGTTAGTGGCGAAATTCCCATGTTCGTGACAGTGAAAACACTTCACCTTGGACAAATCCTGCTTCTTGCCTTCAACCTTGGATTTTGAAGGGAATTTCTTCCCCTTCCCTTTCCTTGCTTTGGAAGCCAAAGCGCAATTCTCTTCATCTTCATTCTTTGATGAAGAGCCATCCTTGGTACTTCACCTTATCTCTTCTTGCACAAGATTTGACCAAAGTCGCTCCTAACCAAGCAGTTTCTCCCATCCATTGACAGAGTCTTCGTAGCTATGCCAACTCTTCGAAAGCCCAAGGAGAGCCAAGCTCACCAATTCATCATCATCAAAAGTAATCCCCACACTTCCTAGTTCTTCCCTACAGTGAATAAACTTCGTGAGATATTTTGGAATACTGTCACCCTTATCCATTTTTATTTTTCTGAGCTTATCTTTCAGTGCAAACTTCCTCTGGTCGCTGTTGCTTTGTAACAAATCTGTCAAAGCCTTCCACATTAAAAATGGAGTGGCTTTCCCGTGAAGGCTGGACACAATATGGTCCTTCACACCTTCCAACATAATTCTTCTCGTCTTTGCAACCTTCTTTTTCCATGCATTAAGTAATGCAACATCACTAGTACCAGGCTTAGGAACATCGCTATCGATGAACTCCTTCAGTCCATTATCTTCCAGCACCGCCTCCATCCCATCCTTCCAGGCTATGTAATTCTAGATTCCCTCAAGGGCATACTCCAATCACAATCCATTGAAAGACATTTCAATGTATACTGAACTGTCGCACCAAGAAATTTATGAAGCAAATTCGAATTTTCCACCAGCACAAACTCAACAATTCTTCACAATTTCAATCTTCAAGAATTAACACTACTCTGATACCATGTAGAATTTGGATATATACATGCATATGTTATATAGATTCTACACTACATGGATGTCATAAGGAGCCTTGCACTTCGTAGGACTCTTGCATTACTTGTCGAAACTCCTTGAAATATTCTTTCCCATATTTTATCTTGATAAGTTATGTATCCTTGAGGATCAGATTAATAATGTCTACCTTGTTGTTAGGTTCATGAGAATTGAACATGTGGATGCGGTATGTAGATTTTTCCCCTATACCTTTTAGAATAAAGCATTTGTTAGGCTCATAAATGTTGAACACGAGGCTATAGTCTGTATATTTTTTCCCTATAACTTTAAAAAGAAAACATCTACATGGTATTAAAACTTACCAACTGGATCTATTAGAGATTGGGATGCTTCTGAAATATTTTTCCTCAATGAATTTAGAGAAGATAAAACCCCTACAACCTTCTTAAAGAATCAATTACCATTGAAATGGAAAAGAAGTAAAATGATAAGGATTTCAATCAACATATCTTGGCTATTCTCAATAAATTCCTTATTGATTCTCATCCTACTAAAGCATTGTGTGTGTATATTATACTTATGATTTTTATACTTATATTGCTATGCTCATTAAAAAAGTGGGCAAACCTACTTTAGCAGAAAATTTTGAGGAAGCCAAGAACATAGAAAAGGAAATGCTCTCTTTAGGAGGAAACTTATGGCAATTTTGGGGTGGGGGGAAGGGGGTAGGGTGGCAAATGGAATAAACCTTTAATGTAGACTAAACCCACAAATAGGTAGCCTATAGGCTTGGAGGGTGTACTTAAACTAGTAAATAAATTATCCAATGAGGTTGTAGACTTGAAAAATAACTTTGGTGAAGGTTCACCACATCATAAGACTTTCATAACCTTCCACAAGAAAACCAATAACCAACCCAAATTACTAGAATTTTCTGACTAAAATTAAACCTACATGAATTTGAGATGGATCTCTTGCTCTTATCACTAAAAAATAATTGAGAAAATGACTTGTGCTCAATGGATGAATTCTATCACAATGGCCGTCAATCAACTGCTTTATCAACAATCTCTTTAGACAAGCCAGACCAAGAGCATAATATTGAAGAAGTAATCGAGGAAGGTGATACCACTGAGGAATTTTCTTTATGCCTTTGGGAATAGGTAGTAGATTAAAATAGTTAAACAATAGGGGAAGTATATTTAGTGGATACATAAGCTACTCAAACTACTCCCAAGAGTTATAATATTAGAAGCAAAGAACCTATGTCCCACATAACTCTCCCTATTCAGACAATTCTTTCATCGAGGACGGTCACACTTCCTAACATAATTTACAATTAGACTATTCCATCTTAGTCCAAGTCAACACCCACCACCTCTCAAAAAAGAAAATCCTTAGGAAGTTCAATTACATAGACAATGGAGTACAATGTTATAGCAGATATGAAAAATACAAAAGCAAATGTTTCTTTGTATGATATTTGCACTCTCCCATAACAAAGAGAATTAATCATGAATACACTCAAATCTCTTTCCACTTAAATACAAAAATATACAACTCTAGGTACCAAAACTAATACCACATAAGATACTACACTATAAGCCACCATTAAAGTTGATAGCATAGGAAATCATTCTCATTCTCAAACCCCTCCTTTTCTCTTAACCTTTGAGATTTATAACTATAACTATAATGTGCACAACTATTTTATAGGTTTGTAAGCTTCTTAAAATGTTATGCCTTACTATATCTACCAAAATATTAATGCTTCATACTGTTTTTTCATAAAAATGAGTAGGATTTATATTAAAATATGTGTCTAGACATAGCATTCACTCGAGAAATGAGGCACGTGATTGTTTCTGAGAATTGATCTTCTAGTGAGGAGATTACTGGAATCACTAAAATATATCTGAATGGATCTCCATTGGGATTTGAAATGTCAACTTATTTCTTATGGCACTGTGGATAATCCGTATCAGTTTTCTTCAATATCTAGAAAATTTACTGAGGCCGTATGATGAAAGGAGCAAAGATTACAAAACTGGGCAAGAAAAGAGGACAAATTTGCATAGAGAATACTGTTGGAAATACTGAGAGGGGGGGGTGAATCAATATTCCTTTCAATTAGAGCATAGTTAATCTTCAATTATTATCAGTGTTTGTACAATGATAGCAGAAAACAAGAGGAACACAAATGCGCACAGTTTTAAGGTGGAAACCCACTCCGGGACAAAAACCACCTAATGTTTTTCTAATAATTCTTTAATATTCAACTCCAATTGAAAATAAAGCTCCAACTTCCTAGAATCTAGAAAAGCATTCTTCTCCAGCTCCCACTGGATGGGCGCTCCAACGCCCGAGATTCTTCAGTAGTCAACTGAACGGATGCCCCAACACCCAATGAGCTACAACTCACCCTAGCACCACCCTACCACCCTATAGAAGAATAAAAGAAGAATGGACTCCCGTACCAGGGAAAATGACCCACTTTGCAATGATATAGAATGATGTAGAAGAAGAAGATATAATAGACCATAACCCCAATTTTTACACAACCACCTAATGATGATCCTAGACCTCCCAACACTGCCTCTTCAACCCTTGGCAGATAGATACTAGTACAATTTGTACAATAATGTATTTACAATGACTAAGTACAATGATACCTTTACAATGATTGTATGTAGTGCTGCCCACCTGAAGACTTCATATGATGAACTTCTTGCTGCTGTTATGCACCTTGGTTGCTGCTCTTGTCATGCTACCCTCTACTGCACCTTGCTTTGCTTTGCTGCCGTAGAAATTCTGGTCCTTTGCAACCCTTGACAACACATGAACTAGCTTTTTCTTGCCTTCTAGGAGCTCGATATTGAATCTGGTGTATCTCTGTTATTTCAGATCCTCAATATCTCATTTTTAGTCCTGTAGTAGTCCTATGAGTATTATTTCCAATGCCACAGGTCTGTCCCAATTTGGATTCTTCAAGAGAGATTTATACCCAATCTCTCACAATGCCCTAATTATGGACCGTTTCAACAGAGTGCAATTGTACGTCATGCCACGTGTCACTGTTTCTTCATTTGGCTCTGAAATTGATAGATAAAAAATCAAATACTGTGACATATCTAAAAAATTCTATGAAATTCCAATCCGATACTCAGAGAGAGAGTTATGACGATTTTACCAAGGTCACTTCTTTGAGATTAATTTCAGGAGCCTGCAAAAACCCTGACTTTCACAGATCATATCTCAAAAAATATTGCGCACCTTGATCTGAAATTTTTACTGCAACTTCCTCAGGATTTTGGCTTCGTCTCATAAAAATTTTAGCTTCTGAACCTTTGTCGATAAAAAGTTAGAGCGAAAATTCCATGATGACCTGTTTCAGATGGCCGAATCCCTTGCATAAGGAGGAAATGAGGATCACAATTTATATAAATGCTTAAGTTGGGAGGGGCTTCAACAAGTGAACATGGGAGGGACTTTAGGAGCTTAAAAAATATTAATTATGACTTTTCAAAGACCCATGCCCCAACCCCATGGGGTTTTAGCCCACTAACTAGGAGTACAAACTTCAAAAATGAATATATCTCAAACCGTGAAGAATTACATGGCGTGCCATATATCAACAGAAACATCTTGACAATTAGAAACCATCAAAGAATTATTGACCCAGAATATATTAATTTTGTAGGTCAAAATTCCCATGCAATATTTGGTTAGCCCCTGGTGCTGCTTGGGTTGACATCAATGACAACCGCTGATCAACAATCTCCCCCTTTGGCATTGATGGCATGATGTCTCGCAATCATGAAGCACTCTGCATTCCCCCTTTGGGATCGACAGCAAATTGATGTTCCCTGAAACACAACATCTGTAGGACCTATACACTTCCACTCCCCACGACGCTGGCAGTCTCTGATTAATCAACGAAACTTGAAATCAAACTTTATAAGATATTCAAATACTTCATGAGGTAAAGGTTTAGTGAAGATATCAACAATTTGTTCTTTTGTACAAACATACTCAAGTTTGATATTCTTTTCAGCGACTTTTTCTCTAACAAAATGATATTTGATCGGAATGTGTTTTGTTTTTTAATGCATGACAGGATTCTTGGAGGCAGCTAATGCTTGCTAGTGTATCACGAGAATATCTGGGAATAGGCTCACTGAATTTTACTTGAAGATCTTGCAAAGTTTGTTTCATCCAAAGGACTTGAGTACAACATGATGCTTCTGCAATGTATTCTGCTTCCGCTGTAGATAACGAGATTGAAGTTTGCTTTTTACTCAACCATGATACGAGACAACCACCTAGATAGAATGCTGCTCCACTAGTACTCTTACGATCATCAACGCTTCCTGCCCAATCTGCATCTGTAAAGGCTTGAATAATGAGATTGTTACCCTTGGGATACCACAAGCCATATTCTTTTGTGCCCTTTAGATATTGAAGAATTATTTTGACGGAAATAATATGTGATTCTTTTGGTGCTGCTTGGAATCTTGCTACTTGTCCAACTGCTTGCATAACATCTGGCCGAGAGGCTGTTACATATAGAAGACTACCAATCATAGATTTGTACAACCTCTGATCCACATCGTTAGATGAGTCATCTATGCTCAATTTGCAACATGTTACCATCGGAGTAACGGCGGGTTTGCAATATTCCATTTTGAATTTCTTGAGCATTTCCTTGATGTACTTGGCTTGACATATAAATATTCCTTTCTCTTGCTGAGATATTTGAAGCCCTAAGAAGTATGTCGGCTCACCAAGTAAAGACATCTCAAACTCACTTTGCATCTTTGTAGAAAATTTCTTACTTAGTCGATCATCATTGCTACCAAATATTATATCATCCACATATACCTCAACAATTGTTAAATTATCTTTATCTATTTGTACATAAAGATTGCTATCAATAGTACCTTTCTTGAACCCTTGTTGACGTAGATATCCATCAAGATGAGCATACCATTCTCTAGGAGCCTGCTTGAGACCATATAGAGCCTTCTTTAACCTGCAGACATAGTCTTCTTTTTGTGATAGTAGAAAACTTTCAGGTTGTTCGATGTAAACTTCTTCTTCTAATTCTCCATTTAGAAATGCTGACTTAACATCCATTTGGTAGACTTTGATTTTTCTTGAACATGCATAGGCGAGAAACATTCGGATGGCTTCCATTTTGGCAACTGGTGCAAATGTTTCGTCGAAATCAATTCCTTCCACTTGTGCATAGCCTTTGCAAACCAATCTTGCTTTTTTTCTGGTAACCTTCCCATCTTCATTCAATTTGTTCCTGAACACCCATTTAGTCCCAATGACATTTTTATCTTTTGGTCATCGAACTAATTCCCAGGTGTTATTCTTCTCAATTTTATCCAATTCTTCATTCATAGCTGCTACCCAATGTTCATTCTGGCTGGCTTCCTCAAAACTACTAGGCTCAAAGGTTGCTAGAAAAGCAATGTGAACTTGTTGTGATGAACGAAGCTGTCAACCTTCATTTATGTCACCAATGATTTGATTTGATGGATGGTTCTTTTGAATCCACTCTTTTGTTCTCCTTGGAGGAGCTTCTTGTTGTTGTTCTGGTATATCTTGATGATCATTGTTTACTTCTTCCTCATTGATAGTTGCTTCTTGTTCTACAATTTTATCTGTGTCTTTTTCAACCTCTGTCTCAATTTTCAAATATTCTAGATCCTCATCATTACTCGCTAGAACACCATCTTCGTCAAATGTAACATTTATGCTCTCCACTATATGTTTTCTTCTTAGATTATAGCATTTATAGGCCTTTATTTTGCATGAGTAACCAATAAAGATACCTTCATCAACACGTGATTCAAACTTACCCAAATTTTGATCTTCTCTTTTGATATAACATTTGCTTCCGAAGATTCTGAAATATTTTACATTAGCTAGTTTTCCTTTCCATAATTCATATGGAGTCTTGTTGCAATTATTTCTGAGAATAATTTGGTTGATAATGAAGACTATCGTATCAATTGCTTGAACCCATAATTTTTCATCCAATTTTGTGTCCTTCAACATTGTTCTACCCATTTCTTGTACAGTTCTATTCTTTCTTTCAGCAACTCCATTTTGCTGAGGTGTTTGTGCTGTTGAAGATCGCATTTTTATTCCATTTTCATCACAATATTGCTGAAATAATTTGGAAGTGAATTCTCCACCATTATCTGATCTTAAACACCTTATTTTCAAATCAGTTTCATTTTCAACCAAATCCTTGTAGATCTTAAAGCACTCAAATGCTTCAGATTTTTTCTTTAGGAAACTGACGGCTTTCATCCTAGTATAGTCATCTATCATTAACAAGAAATATAATTCTCCGTCTAAGCCTTTTGTTCTCACAGGACCACATAGATCAGTATGTATAAATTCCAAGGGATGTGATGCAAAGTGTTCTTTTGTTTTAAATTGGACTTTTATCTGCTTTCCATGCCGACATGCCTAACATAGTGTGTTGGAAGGTTTTGAGATTTTCGGAATTTCTCGTACTGCTTCCTTTTTTCTTGTCCTGACAAGATTGTCAAAGTTTATGAGACCCATTCTTTTGTGCCATAACCAGATTTCATCTTCTTTAGCTAGTAGACATGCTTTAGTTGCTTCATCCAGAACATATATGTCGTTTGGAGCTCAACTTGCTGTAGCCACAATTTTACCATACCTGCCTTTCCTGATTTCACATTTTGTGGAGTTGAATAGCATTGTGTGTCCTTGATCACACATTTGTCCAACACTGAGCAGATTGTGATTCATGTTTTCGACTAATAGAACATTCTTGGCTATAACATCTTTGCTTCCGAGAGTGACGGTACTTGATCCTATAACATTTGAAGATCCATCATTTCCAAAGGATATGGTTCCATCCTTCTTCTCTTTTAGAGATACAAATTTCCTTCTATCTCCAGTCATATGCGTTGAGCAACCGCTGTCAACATACCACACATCTTTATTTTTTTGAGCCTTGAGAGCGAGAGCACAATTATTAGTCTTCTTCTTCTTCCATGTTCGTTCATTCTGTGGCTTCGAAGATTCTTCTGGAGGATTTTCAAGTCTACAGTCTCTGGCTATGTGTCCAAAGTTCTGACATTTGTAACATTCCATATTATTTCTTAAATTTTCAAATCTATTGATGTTTCGTTGAGCCCTAGGAGGTTCATATTTGAAGAATCTCTTGGAATTGTATTAGTTCATAGGGTACATGCAACATTCTACAGCTTTATGACAAAATTTTCCACATGAATAACAATAGCCATGAAAAATATGTTGGTACCTGGATGAAAATCTTCGTCGAGGAATCGTCTTCCAAGGATGTGCTTGCGAATCTTTTCCAATGAAGTCTTCATGTATGTCAGATCTCATAGGTTCATTGTATTTTGTTGTAGAAGGTCTTGCTTCTTCTTCTTTGTAACCGAGGCCAGTTCTGTCGTTGTAAGATCGTTGATTGTTGATGAGTTCTTCTAATGCCCTTGAGCTGTTGGCATAGTTTTGGACAATTTTTCCCTTCTTCACTTCCTTACGCAGCGAGACTACTTCGGCTTCTAATGCTTCCCTTTCTTGGTTGCTTTCTTCCAACTTCTTTTGAAGTGACTCTTCAATACATTTGTGTTCTTCAACCTCAATTTTGAGACTTTGAACTTGTTCTTCAAGAGTGTTGGAACGGATCTTCTCAGCATTGAGCTCTTTTATAAGCTTGATTGCCTCCTCATAAAATTATTCTATGGTCAACCCTTCTTCTTCATTGTTTGATGCTTCTTGTTTATTGTGCTTGGCCATAAACAATACTTTCTCATTGGCTTCTTCTTTGCTGTCACTTTCTTCATCGGATGATGAGCTATCTTCTTTAGAGAGAAAGTTCCTTTTGGATCCTTTCTTTTTGCCTTGCTTGTTGAATTTCTTAAAGCCTTTCTTTCCTTTTGAGTTGCCATCACTTTTTTTCGGACATTTTGCTACGAAATGCCCAACCTCACCACAACCGAAACATATCAATGGAAGTTTACCTTTGAATTTTCCTTTACCAGGTTTTAGTTTTCTCGTAAAGTAAGCATATTCTTCATCTGAAAGACCTTCTCCATCATCTCCCTTTTCTTCAGACTTGCAGGTGCATGTCATTTTAATTGAAGGTTGTTTTTCCTTATTGGTTTGCTTAGATGCAACGAACACAGTTTCTATATTTGAAGTACCCTTTTCTTCATCAAGTCTCATTTCATATGCTATGAGAACTCCATGTAATTCTTCCTTGTTGATTTTGTCCAGATTTTCACTGTATTCTAAGACCGATACCTTTGGGTTGAATCTCCCTAGTAATTTTCTAAGAATCTTACGTATAATAGTCTTCTCGTCAACTGGCTCTCCCAATCCTTCCAAATTATTGGTTATTTCATCAACGTATTGGAAATATGCAGCAATGTTGCAATCTTCTTTCATTCTGAGTTGCTCAAATTTTGCTCTATAGATTTGAAGCTTTTCTTCTTTGACATTTGATTCACCTTCATATATATTCTCAAGCTTTTCCCATACATTTTTGGTGGTTTTACAACCCAACACCTTATGATAAGCAGATTCAATAAGTCCACTGATAATAATATTCTTTTCTTTTGCATCATTTACCGAATTCTTCTTACCTTGTTCATTTGCGGTTGATGTAAATCCATTTTGAACAGTGTCCCATACTTCATAACCTTACGCCAAGAGATAGACCTCCATTCTTGCTTTCCAGAGTGCATAATTATTTTCATTGAGCAGAGGTACACCATTCTTGGTATGCTCCATGAACTCCTTCCAGCTATTAAACTGCTATTGAAGGAACCAAGCTCTGATACCAATTGTTGGAAATACTGAGGGGGGGAATGGAGTGTTCCTTTCAATTAGAGCATTAGTTAATCTTGGTATTATCGGTGATTGTGCAATGATAGCGAAAACAAGGAGAACACGATGCACACGAGTTTGGGTGGAAACCCACTCAGGACAAAAACCACTAATGCTTTTCTAATAATTCTTTAATATTCAACTCCAATTGAAAATAAAGCTCCAACTTCCTGAATCTAGAAAAGCATTCTTCTCCCGGCTCAACACGGATGGACGCTCAATGCCGAGATTCTTCAGTAGTCAACTAAACGGATGCCCCAACGCCCAATGAGATACAACTCACCCTAGCACCACCTTACCACCCTATAGAAGAATAAAAGAAGAAAAGACTCCCATACCAGGGAAAATGGCCCACTTTACAATGATATAGAATGATATAGAAGAAGAAGATATACTAGACCATAACCCCAATTTTGACACAACCACCTAATGATGATCCTAGACCTCCCAACACTGCCTCTTCAACCCTTGGCAGATCGATACTAGTACAATTTGTACAATAATGTATTTACAATGACTAAGTACAATGATACCTTTACAATGATTGTATGCAGTGCTGCCCACTTGAAGACTTCATATGATGAACTTCTTGCTGTTGTTATGCACCTTGGTTGCTGCTCTTGACATGCTACCCTTTGCTACACCATTATTTTCTTTGCTATTGTAGAAATTCTGGTCCTTTGCAACCCTTGACGACACATGATCTAGCTTTTTCTTGCCTTCTATGAGCTCGATATTGAATCTGGTGTATCTCTGTTATTTCAGATTCTCAATATCTAATTTTTGGTCCTGTAGTATTCCTCTGAGTCTTCTTTCCAATGCCACAGGTCTAACCCAATTTGGATTCTCCAAGAGAGAGTTATACCCAATCTCTCACAATGCCCTAATTATGGACTGTTTCAGCAGAGCACACTTGTATGGCATGCCACGTGTCACTATTTCTTCATTTGGCTCTGAAATTGATAGAGAAAAAGTACAAGTTGTGCACTATTTGTCACTTTTTATGGAATTCCAATCCGATACTCAGAGAGAGAGTTATGATGATTTTACCAAGGTCACTTCTTTGAGATGAATTTCAGGAGCCTGCAAAAACCCTGACTTCCACAGATCATATCTCCAAAATAATTGCGCACCTTGATCTGAAATTTTTACTGCAGCTTCCTCAGGATTTTGGCTTCGTCTCTTAAAAATTTCACCTTCTAAAAATTCGTAGAAAAAAATTTAGAGCGAAAATTCCATGATGACTTGTTTCATATGGCCGAATCCCTTGCATAAGGAGGAAATGAGGATCACAATTTATATAAATGCTTAAGTTGAGAGGGGCTTCAAAAAGTGAATGTGGGAGGGATTTTAGGAGCTTAAAAAATATCAATTATGAATTTTCAAAGACCCATGCCCCAACCCCATGGGGTTTTAGCCCACTAACTGGGGGTACAAACTTCAAACATGAATATCTCTCAAACTGTGAAGAATTACATGGCGTGCCATATATCAACGGAAACATCTCGACAAGTATAAACCATCAAAATAATTATTGACCCAAAATATATTAATTTGGGAGGTCAAAATTCCCATGCAAT
Organism: Pinus albicaulis; assembly: GCA_034641835.2. Lineage (NCBI taxonomy): Eukaryota > Viridiplantae > Streptophyta > Pinopsida > Pinales > Pinaceae > Pinus > Pinus albicaulis. Next base: position 797,622,780 of record CM076572.1, on the reverse strand, counting down.
ATTGGGTTAGCCCCTAGTGTTGCTTGGGTTGACATTAATGACAACCGCTAATCAACAAATACATCAAAAAAATGAGTGGGATTCCTCGTCCGAAGGTCGGTTGAGGTCAGGAAGAGGTCCTCATGCATGCCTACTACAGGCGCTTGATTTTGAATTATGGTTTTTCATGGCAGAGATTTGAGCTTTCAAGTCTTCAATTTTCTGATGAAAAGAATTCCCCTCATCATCTTGGTGAGCCATTATTTTTTTTAGATCCTAAATTTCCTTATAATTCAAATTTTGACCTTGCAAATTTAGATTAGTTTCCATGATGTCTAGTTTTAGGGAATCTAACTATTGGGTGTAGTTCATGCAAAAATTTTGGCCCCTTGCTCTAGAATTTTTATCATTGCAAGCCCACATTGCATCTCGGTGTAGAAGAGGAGGTCAGAAAATCATTATCGACGACTTACAAAAGCAATGTTACATGAGAGGAGGGAAAACAGGAAGTGGACCAAGGGTGACAGTATCATAGAAGAGGGAGGCACAAATAAGGCAGATAAAAGGTAAAAGCAACCACTGAATTTCGAGGGGCAGAGAACTCACTGAGACAAGCATGACCTCAAGGGTGTGCAACATAGATAACCAAGGTGGCCCACAAAACTCCACAACAAATAAATGAACTCGCATAGAAATAGAGAAGATTTTGAAACACAATGACAAAGTTCAAATTGCAGGGGAGAAAATAGAGAAGTCCAGGGGGGTATTTAACCAACACTTGGGAATAAAAGCCAGGGCTTCTTGCAGAGGGAGGATCTCGATTTAAGAGACTGAACTAGAGCTGAGAATTTTGGAAGTTGGGGCATGATTGGTTATATCTCGTAGGAACCTTCCAAATTTTTAAAAGCTAGATACTCTGCCAATATTCCCTTTGCGACCACATTTGCTACTACCAATCCAATTCAACAAGCTTCTTAATGGAGACGAGGGGACATCCACAGGGCGCTTTCTGAACAACACAAAATTCATACTCCACCAATGAAATTGAGACCTAAGTTGTCCTAGAGGGGAAGTTCCAATAGATTTGGGTTGACAGAGAGCCATTAATTTAAGAAATAGAGGATGCCTCCCACATGATTTGCTCTAAATATCACCATTACGAGAGATCCATGTCAAGAGAAGTTTGTCGCCAAATATTTGTATGCTATTCATCTAGGAGAGTCATAATAACAACAACTGCATGCAACCTTGCAACAGGGATTTCCATGACACCAAGCCAGATGCACCCACCCTTTATAACCAATAGACCAATGAATGATATAAAATTTAAATATAATTGTTTTAACATGAAATTGATTTCATGCATAATAAAGGGTAAGGAGGTGTCTAGGGATGTCTCTCCATCGTTGAATTCCATTAATATTTTTGCCGTAGAATTCCATTAATATCAGTTTGTCGTAGTCTAACGTGCCTATTTGTTTGCTCTGAAAATCATGGAAATTCCAGCAATATTTTAATAAAATCCGGTAGGGATTTTTGTAAATCCAGGTTATAGCCATCAAAATTCAAGATTTTGGGTGCCATTGATGTTTTTTATGGTTTTGCATCCATTTCCACCATAAAAAACATGATTCAAGCATTGCTACTGCAAAATTTCTTAATTTTTTTGCCTGAATTCCGACCACTTTTAGCCGTCTGGGAAATTCCTCCACCTCAATAGAAAACTCCATATCATTTTTCCCTACTTCGAGAAAGAATAATTGGCTGGAAGATAACAACAACTACATGTAACCTTCCAACAAGGATTGCCACGACACCAAGGTAGATGCACCCACCCTTTATAACCAATATACCAATGAATGATATTAAATTTAAATATAATTTTTTGAACATGAAATTGTGCATAATATAGGGTAAGGAGGTGTCAAGGAATGCCTCTCCACCATTAAATTCCATTAATACCAGTTTTCCCTACTTTGAGAAAGAATATTTGGCTTGATTTTCTGCCTCAACATTTTGGTGTTTAATGACATGGTAGAATAATTTTCACAGGAAGTCATCCAAGGTCATTGAGACTCTTTGTAGACAAAGCTTGAGATGGTTTTCATTTGGACAAGAGTATTTCTGAATATGTAGGATCATAATGAGAGAGTTCCTTAGGATTGTGATATTTGGCATATACATATCCTTAGCCAATATCAAGCCTAACAATAAACCATACAACTCCGCTTGATTATTAGTCATTAGTCCCAATTCAAGGAGTATCCAGTTACTGATATTCCATTAGGTTTGAATAAAACCCCTCCCACTCCTGCCACCCTAATGTTATACCTACTAACTGCAAAAAACATATCATTCAATTATACAGGCATGCTATTACGGTTATTGGAGAAATGAAAGATGTCTTGATGAGGTTAACATTAGATCCAAGAATATACTAGGTAATTAACATTTTAGCTATGGATATTCTAGAAGCATATGATTTACTGTTGAGTAGGAAATGGCCTGGAAAGTTGCAAGGATACTTTGTGATTGATTTATATTATTTGTGATTACTATACAAGGGAAGAACAAGTAAAAAAAAGAGTAGACAACAAAGGCCATGTGAAGCACATCATTACAAAGCCAAAATGTCAAAATGAATCCATTAGCTTTGCTAATTTAGTATTGGGTAATTTCTTTTTAGAAATTGATTGTTGGTGTTATGCATGTTATTTTTCACCTTTGCAACTAAATAAATAGTTCAAACTCCTTCACTACACTCGGAACAATGAAAATGACTGTAATATTGTAAAAATAACTAGTTTTATTTTAACTAAAATAGATTTTTGTTTGTTTGTTAGGTAATGTGAAAACTGAGATGATTGGAACGCCTAACTTGTGGCTTGATTAGCCATGACCCATGGAAATTTAAGTTGTCAAAACCACCCAAGGATCACACCCAGCCTAGGACACACCAAACATTAGCATGACTGGATTTTTTTCCCATGAAGTTTCGAACCAGTGACCTTTTCACCACAAAGTGTCTTAGTAGAGCACCTTGTCACTGTCTATTAAACACCCCATGGGATTTAATTAACATATATTTAGAAACTAACATTTGTACTATTTATTTTGATGGTTTCATGTCACAAGAGGGAGTTAGGGTAGGACATATTTTGATAGACTTGTTGAAGTGGAAAACTATAATCTCCTACCGTTTATAATTTGAATGAACCAATAACACAATTGAATATGTAGGCTTGATCCAAGGTTTAAGGAAATTCGTATACCTTAGGGTAAAATGGTTAAAAGTTTTAAGTAATTCTTGAATAATTATTATACATGTGAAGAATTATATGTGTTATCTATCCCCACACCTCAAGGCTTACCAATAAGAGATATGCAAGTTAATTAATTATTCTGATGCATTTAATATTACTTCCATTCGCTACTCTCAGATGTTGTTGTTGATACTTTAGTTAATGCATCATCACAATTTACTTTGTTGATTAATTTATTCTTTGTTGAATTAATTTTAAAACCATCCATGCCAGACAACATCACAAACTAAATAGTCTTTAATGATGACTCACAAATAACCAAATTCCTCACCAATGTGGGTAATTTCAAAGACGGTGTTTGTGACACCCTCCTCCCACATCTACCCAAGTAATTAGCCAACCGGGGTAAACATGTGACAAAGATTTTCTATGATATTATTCAACCTCCTAGATCACCTTAAGGAAGTGGAATCGACACAAGAAAACGTTATTGACCTTCCTCAAGAGCTAGAGGACCCACATAAGCTAAACCACCCCTCCATGTGCCCAAGCCCTGAGTGAAATTGCCTTTTCACTGAGAAAACCCCCAATCTTTTCCATGGCATGGGAATTCATGCGACTAGGACCCTCCAGTATCTCCCACAATTCCTGTAAGGGAGAGACTGCAGTCTTTTTCAACCAGTTTTGTGCCATATATTGCGAGATTTAAGCCACTTTTTCAAGGATAGGCTCCAAACCATTGCCCAGAACTTGATGAGACTTTCTAAGACAATAAATTACAACAAGAAAAAGCCTCTAACACAAAAATTGATTAAGGAATTGACCTAACCAAGCCCAAACAAGATATTCATTTCATCAAAAATATCACAAATATGAAATCTGCAAGTTTCAACAATAGATCTGAGCATAGGGGTCTCATACTTATCTGAGAATCTTCAAGAATGATTTGTGCCCCCTCACATGAATTATCATCTATTAGGTCATTCATTCATTATTGTTTCACATACTAATAAAAACATGATGAGATCCATACATCATAACTGCCATAAAACCATGCTCATAACGAACATATAACCAACAAACTAACAATGAAAAAACAACCATCAAGATCACACAATAACAAGTACATTTACCCATCAATTACAAGAGGAAAGGAGCTCTTACTGACATAAACAAAATGCTACCACATCTGGGACTTCCACGTACCACCTGACCATAGATTGGGCTGAAACAAATCTTTCTTTCATCCAATCACCCATGTGCCATATTCCAAGCATGAATGTGGTATATGATAAAACACAACAATCAAAACCAAAATGGAGATTCCAGAGGCAAAACCACCTCAACCCTCAACCATTGAAAATTTTAGGGGCTAATATTTGTAGGTGGACTATTTTCCATGATTTTTCCAAAAAAACGATTCACTAATTTCCATTTTTTCTAAAAATGATTTTCCAACAAATTTACAATATAAAATTATTTTACCTTAAAAATCGCCAACATTATATAGAGAATATGTATATAATAATTGTAAATTCGAATAATTTTACAAATATATCAATAAAAATTTTATATTTTTCATATTTGGGACTAGCGATATTCGTCAATGTTTTAAAACTTCAATATAATTTTCCATCCTTAAAATTTTCCCTGCCCTCAACCAATGATTTCACCTCAGTGTTGAACATCACTAACCATCACCAGATTGGTCTCTACCCAAGCTGTCGAGGGCTCCAGAGTGTTTGTTCCAACCAAGGCTTCCAAGACTAGTAACTCAACCAGAAACTGTCGTCGAGCTTCCAGAACGTTTGTCCAACCAGGGCTTCCAAGGATAGTATCTCAACTCACCAAGGGCTTCCAGAGCATTTTTCCAACCAAGGATTCTAGGACTAGTAACTTAACCAAAGTTTTTACAGGGCTTCCATAGTGTTTGTCCAACAAAGTATTCTAGGAACTAATAACTCAAACCACAAAGGCACATGAAAACCAACCAGAAAACAAAAGTAAAACCCACAACACCATGGCTATCTAGGAAATGGCAAGGCTAGGAGAAACCACTATCAATCTAGGCAATCCTCCATGCCAATGACAAATCATAACCAAGAAACCACATGTAAGTACTGTGCATGCCAAAACTAGTAAGGAAACCATACATGCAACTAGATACATGAAAATCAATCCATCTGTAGTCGTTGATCCCAATGTCCTCTTACACTTTGCTACCTTTCCTTTTCCTTCTTGCTCCAAATCCCAGGTATACCACACTCGAGTGCTCCAAGAAATTCTTAGTGTCCAAGAGTATGATAGAGAGAATATAAGAGAGCTCCACCATAGAACTGACAAAAGGTTATCCATTGATCCTTAGAAGCCTTTTTATCAGTGAGGCCTCTATTTTCTTCATTTTCCATTATGTTCCTCCTCACATGAAACATGTGACCTTTCACCTCCCTTTTCTCCTATTTTCCTTTATTTTCATAAATACAAATCCAATAATACCTCTTTGCCTTTCCAAAGCATTTTCCATTTCATTTTCTAATTTCCTTAGCCATAATAAACCAAACAAACACCCATTAGGATGTTTTACCCTCCATTTATCTTGGAATGCATTCTCATGACCCTGGGTCTTATATTTTTACATGGATTTTTGACCAGGGATATTACAGTGTCATTAATTTTGAAGAACATGAAGAGGCCATAAAGAAGTGTAGAAATAGAACACATAACCTCAATGGGAATCCTATTTTGAAATTTATGCTAAATTTAGATAGATTACTTAACTTACAATAAAAATTCAAGATAATTGTCAATGCAAAGAAAATAACTCTACTATGATGCACACATTGATCAATTTGGGAACCTCAAAAATCCCAAATTTATTAATTTGGGAGCATGCTATTAAAAACAAAAAATATACCCTAATCTAGTTATTCACAAAGTATAAAGGTATATTTGATTGGACTAATGAATATCTCAATACTTGTGACACACACATCATTCATCATATCTAAATGGAGGCTTATGTGAGTAGAAATATTTAGATATCTATCTTCTAGATGCATCACATAAATGAATTAGTTAAGCGTTTTGAACCAACCAATGTGGTTCATCATCAACATGGTTTAGTTGAATAGGATCTAATCCAATAACGGTATAAAAATGGGAAGACCTCTGAGAGCTATATAAAATCTAACAAAGAGATTCAAACTGATCTTGTAATGTACCAAAACAAAATACTGAATCATTCTAAAATTTGCGGAAATAAAACACGATCGCACAATCACATAACAAGTAAGAGAAAGAGACAATCAATCGCACAACACAAGATGTATTTGGTGAAAGCACACTACCTAAAACCTCTCTATATGTGTGATCCAGGAGGATCTTGCATCAGTTCAAATCGACAGGGATCCAGTATCATCTTCAGTTTCTCTAGTGTTCCGGATGGAAGAGGAAGTCTTCAATGGTGCAAAGAAATGACAAGTGACTTTATGGTGTATGTGTTAAAGGGTGGAAAATTACTCATGGTATTAAACCTATGCTAAGTCCTAAGTCCTAACCATGGTCTTAATCCTAAAGCTAAACCTAGCACCAAAAAATGCAATGTTTCAAACCTATGGTGTTTAAACCTTATGTAATGGTGTTATAACTATGTAATCACCCCTTTCGGAACTATGTGTTAAAAATATGGTTATAAATCATATGGAATACAAATATATATTAAACACAGTCTAACCACATCGGAGTTGACTGTCGGGAGGAGATTGCAATCAACATGTGAACAGTCTGAATGTTAACACCTGACTGTCAGGAGACTGCAGCAGTTAACCGTAGAGCAGAATAGACTGCCAATCTTGTAGACAATTGTCACATGCAGAGTCAGTGCACAGTTAGACTAGCAACCCAAAGCCGCCGGAATTAACCGCCTAGGTGGCAGCGCGGTTAGACCTCCCACTGGTCACATGTCAAACGGTTCACTGTTGATCCGGATTTATGTGGGAACGCAACATAATACACATATAGCCATAGATACATAGATGCAGCAGAAATGATGCTTCATTTTATTAAAAAAATTAAATGACTAAACTAAACAAGCTAGGGCACTGGTAGGCTTATCTCTAAGAAGAGATGCGGTGGCTACAGGCCTATGAATTGTGTTACAAAACAATTGACTGAAACGTGCTTATAGAAATAATGGAAATACACGAGCTAGGGCACTAGTAGCGTATCCCTGAGAAGAGATGTGATGGCTACTAACCCCTGAAATGTCTTACAATGAGGCTCGAAGGCCTATTTATTGTTGAGAAAAAATGTAAAATATGAAACGTCCAAAAACCTAACCCTAGGAGATGAAGCGGCAAAACTGTGGGCCCCCGTTTGGGTAAGTTGGTGTTTCAACTTCCCGGGGACGTAACTTTGGCATCCGATCTCCGTTTGACGCGCTCAATAGCTCGTTAGAAATATCTATCCAAGAAATACAACTTTTAAGTGAGAAACATTGGTCAAAAACCCATGTTGCTCCTTGTTTTCCCAAAAAGAGTCTTTTAGGGCCTCAAAATGGCTTCAGCAGTTTAGGACCCGAAAAACTGCTATAAATAGTAAGTTGTGCTGAAACTTAAAAACTGAAATAATTAATGGTGGGGGTTCAAATGGACTCGTTGGGTGGCCACCAATTTCCACTTGGATCATTAAGTCCCCAAAACGGCTCCGGGAGTGCAAGAACCGAAAACCTTCTAAAAATAGTAAGTTGTGTTGAAGCTGAAAAAACTAAAAGAATTGATGCTTCGGGTCCAAATGGAATAGGTGGGTGGCCACTGATATCCACCTGGATCATTCCTCCCTCCTTAGGAAGCAACGGTCTCCATTGCATTAAATTCCTCCATGCGGCGGGGGAATTCTGCTGAACTTGGTGTTGGATTTTTCCAGTATGTCGCGGACCTGTTGGCGGACATGCTGGATGTAGATGTGCCACCGACAGGCAGTCGTTGAAGGATCTGGGAAAATTTATCCATCATCGCGTTCCTTTGTTTCTCAAGGGCCTCCTCGAGCAATATTTTGATAGGATCTCCTGCTCCCTCGTCTTTCTTTCCTTCCACCATGGGGGGTTGTCGGGGTTGCGAGGTTGAACTCCTTATACCCTGGCCGCGTTGGGGACATGAAAAGAAAAACAAAGAAATATCAAACCGCTCTAATACCACTGATCCGGCTTTATGCAAGAACGCAACAGAATACACATATAGCCATAGATACAGAGATGCAGTGGAAATAATGCCTCATTCTATTAAAAAAAAATCAAATGACTGAAAATAAACAAGCTAGGGCACTGGTAGGCTTATCTATGAGAAGGGATGTGGCAGCTACAGGCCTATGAACTGTGTTACAAAACAACTGACTGAAACAAGTTTATAGAAATAATGGAAATGGACGAACTAGGGCACTGATAGTGTATCCCTGAGAAGAGATGTGATGACTACAAACCCCTGAATTGTCTTACAATGAGGCTCGAAGGCCTATTTATTGTTGAGAAACAATGTAAAATCTGAAATGTCCAAAAACCTAACCCTAGGAGATGAAGCGCCAAAACTGTGGGCCCCCATTTGGGTAAGTTGTTGTTTCAACTTCCCGGGGACGTAACTTTGGCATCCGATCTCCATTTGACGCGCTCAATAGCTTGTTAGAAATATCTATTCGAGGACTACAACTTTTGAGTGAGAAACATCAATCTATGACCCATGTTGCTCCCTGTTTTCCCAAAAAGCCCCATTTAGGGCCTCAAAACAACTCTGGAAGTTCTGGACCCGGAAAACTGCTATATATAGTAAGTTGTGCTGAAACTTACAAACTGAAATAACTGATGGTGGGGGTTCAAATGGACTCGGTGGATGGCCACCAATATCCACCTGGATCATTAAGTCCCCAAAACAGCTCTGGGAGTGCAGGACTCGAAAACCTGCTAAAAATAGTAAGTTGTGCTGAAGCTGAAAAACTAAAAGAATTGATGTTGCGGGTCCAAATGGAATAGGTGGGTGGCCACCGATATCCACCTGGATCAACTGCTCTACCATTAGCCAGATTTTCGGGGTTTATTTTTAGTCCAAATTTTATTTTAGGTTTTTTATTATGTGCACTATATTAAATTTATCCACCATGGAATCTATGTGCTAGGTGTAACACCGTCATTGCCTTAGCTAATACGTTCAACCATATACCATCTTTAGCCCAAGGGGTTCGACCTGAACCTGGATGTAACTAGAAATTACACCTTTTGCTCATGATGAAGGAGGAGTGTTTTTGAAGGCTTGTAGTCAGAATTCTATAAAAGAGAGACAATTTTAGATTATAAATCTTCCGGGAAATCACATGAGAATTTTAGGACCGACGCGTTTCGAACTACCAACTGTAGTTCATCATCAGGACAATTTTGTTTTCAGCGTATCTTGGTCGTCTGGAGGCGGAATTGGGAACCGAGACAAGCGTTGGAAATCTAGGGGGGAGATATTTATGTTGACAGAGACCATAGGTGCCTACAAGCATGTTCAGTGTTGTGAATTTCTATGTAAATAATTCCTTGTATCATTCCTTGTGTAAAGACTTCCTTGGATCATTCCTTGGATCACTGTATATTGTATAAAGTGAAGGCCATGATACAATACAATGCTTTTCTCTCACTGAGAAACTCCTGCACTCTGCCAAATGTCTCACTCTGAGCTAGAAAAAATCAGTCAAATACTTAACCAATTATCAACCTCTTCTCAGCCTACCTTGCTCACGCATTCTTGGAGGAATTGTTTCCCTATTAAATTTTAAATTACCAAGAATTTATTGCGCAATGCATCATAGGCTTCCACATGAATCTATAACTGACATGTACAATTTTATAATTATACAACTAATAGGTATAATCCCTTTAACCTCAGTATCAACTGGGAATTCATTATAAATGACATGCAACAACTATTTATAGGGAATTATATGTTAACTGATTGATCACTACTTGTGAATTAAATCAAATTTAATTCACTGGACCTCTCACTAGCTCATCACTCAGTTAGAACTAGTTAAATTGATTTGAACTCAATTTATTGAGTTAAATAATTACAACTCACAAATAACTATAAATGGACCCCCTTAAATTGTGGGAGAGCTTTACATGCCTCCTCTCTGACCCTAAAATCGAATTTCCTAAGCTAACTTAGTCATTATGACTTAGTTACATTAGGGGAATTTTGAGGTCTAAAATAGGCCTCCTAAGGAAATAATAAAATAATAGCTAAACCAATAAAATAATATTTATGAATTTTCAAATCACTTTTTGCACAACAATCCATGTAACCATAGTTAAATCCAATTCAAAAGTTGTACCAAAATAAAGTTAATAAAAAAATTGTATTGATGTGACTAAAATAAGAATGGGATTTTCAAGAAAAAGTTATTATCATTGAACAACTAATGCATTTGTCTTTTGTACTTAAATAACTTAAAATAAAATATAAATAAATTTATAAATACTTAATTATATTGTATGCTATTAATTAAAATTTATATTATTTAAATTGTATAATAACATGTAATTAATATACTATATAAAAATAATATAATATAATATAATAAATGTATAGGGATATGCATTGTTTCTTTCAAGAAATATGAAATGAAAATAATATATTTTTATTCAAAAAGTGTGAAATGACATTTGTTATGAGTATTTTACTTTAACTTTAAAAGTACTTAGAGCACTACCATGGTTAACAATGAATTTTTATCCACCATTGAGAATGTGACAAGTAAGTACCTTTAACTCAAGCAATGCCACCTCAACCATTATGGATGATGTCATCCCCTAAAATGTGATTGGTTCTCATAAAGTGAATTTTGATTGTAATTTTCCTTAGGAGGCCCATTTTAGACCTCAAAATTCCCCTAATGGCCAATACAAAGGCACACTTACATGGATAGAGCACAATTTATCTTCCAATTTAATTAAGGGAAAATTAAATCAGAAGCCCCCTTGGGGTGTCATTTCTTGGTGCCATTTCAACACTCCCTCTCAACAAGAAAAAAATTTTCTTCTACCCTGATCCCGCCTCTGTGGAATTCGAATTTGCTTCTTTCTAGTGCCTTCATCAAGATGTATGCATCATGCTCCTCTGTGGGAATGTAATCTAATGACATAATTCGCCTCTGAACACAATCTCTAAGATGGTGATACCAGATATCAATATGCTTGGAACTATCATGGAATACTAGATTAATCGAGAGTTTGATGCAACTCTGGTTATCGCAATATATCACCGTTAGATCCATATGTTGACCAAAAAAACCAACAAGTATCTTCCTCATCCGGATGGCCTCACATGCTACCTGACTGGACGCCATGTACTCTGCCTCTACTTAATTGAGCACAATCGATCATTGTTTCCTGTTGTACCAATAAACTGCTACTGATCCTATGCTGAAGATGCCTCCTGATGCGCTCTTTGTGTCAAATGGAATCCCTGCCAAATATGCATCGGTGAAGCCTTGAAATTTCACTCCATCTGTCCGTTTATACCATAATCCATACTCTATAGTGCCCATGTTATATCTCTCACATGCTTCCCTGCCTTCCAAAAGAGCTTGGTTGGCTTAACTATAACTTGGATCAGCTAGTTAACTGCGTAGCATATATCGGGTCGTGTGTTCACCAAATACAAGAGCGAACCCACCAGCGGTCTATAAACAATAGTATCCACTACTTTGCCCGAAGTAGCATTCTCCTTCCTCCAGTTTCTTGCAAGAGGAGTCTTCATGCGTTCGCTGCCCTCCATGTGGAGCTTCTTCAAAATCTCCTTGGCATACTTGCCCTGAGATACAAATAGCTCCCCATCTCTTTGCCATATTTCAACTCCAAGGAAATAGTGCAAGAGCCCCATGTCCTTCATCTAAAATTATCTTGCAAGATCATATTTGCAAGATTTTATGAGCCACTCATCACATGTCAATATTAGATCATGAGCATAAAGTACAATGATCAAAATCTTACGATCAACCATAATATGATATAGGTTTGCATTCGCTTCATTCTTGGCGAAGCCCAACCTGGTGAAATAATTGTCAATCCTAGTGTCTAAGCACAAGTTGCTTGCTTCAACCCATACAATTATCTCTCGAGTCCGCACACATGTGACTCCTTGTCTAAGGTCTCAAAACCTTCTGGCTGCTCAATGTACACTTCTTCCTCAATAACTCTATTGAGAAAGACTGTCTTTACATCCATCTAATGTATCCGCCATCCCATCTCCGCTGAGAGCGCAAAGATGGATCTAATGTATGAGTACTTTGCGACTGGTGCAAAAGTCTCATCATAGTCAATCCCCTCCACCTGAGAGAACCCTTTGGCCACAAATATAGCCTTGTGTTTCTCCACACTCCTATCTACTTCTTGCTTCACCTTGTAGACCCACCTGGATCCTACAACTGATTTCCCCACTAGTCTTGGGACAAATTCCCATGCACTGTTCCTGATAATGGAGTCATACTCCTCAACCATGGCATCAACCCATACTCGATGATGCATTGCTTCCTCAAAATAGGATGGTTCTATATCAATACCTTCGCCCATAAGATCCATGTCAATACCACTCTAGGATCTTAACAACATGTGTTATTGTGATGTGGGTGCTCCCATTATCTTTCTCTCTTGCATCTAGCGATAATCTGTGTCGACTTCTCACGGTGCACTTCCTTGCTCTCGTGTATGGATATGCATGAGTGGTTTCTACCACTCTCTGTTCCTCTGCTTGTGGCTGATCCACATCCTGAGGTTCATCCGCTGGAGCCAAGACCTCCTCAACTACATGCAACTCGAGCTCCCTCTCAAGGGACAATCGCATGGCTTTGCCTTCATTGAATTCCACATCTCTTCTGACCACTATCATCCTATGTGATGGAAAGTACACTCGATAGTTGTGAGATGTATCAGTGTACCCCATAAATATCCCGATCTCTGTTTTTGGCTCTAGCTTCTTCCTAGAATAATTGGTCACATGGAAATAAACATATGAACCAAAAATTTTAAAATACGACACATCCGATGTCTTACCTGAAAAATTATCCTCTGGTGTACTCATCCAAAGTATCTGATGAGGACTTATGTTCTACACAAATAATATTGTATTGCATGATTCTGCCCAAAGATGCAATAGTAGGTCATGATCATGCAACATAGATTGTGTTGCTCCCACAATAGTGACGTTCTTTCTTTCTGTAACCCCATTCTGTTGTGGGTTATGAGGTGCTATAAATTCTCTTTGAATTCCTTCTGAGGCACATAATTTATTGAATTTGTTAGAGATGTATTCTCCACCATTGTCTCTCCTTAGAGCCTTTGACTTCTTCCCTTTATATTTCTCGACAATTTCCTTGAACTCACAAAAATTAGAGAACGCCTGATATTTCTTATACATGAAGAAAATACAACACACAATCATCATAAAAAATAACATAATATCTATGCTTTGTTCTGGATGTTGTCGAGAACGGTCCACACACGTCTGAGTGAACTCTTTGAAGGATTGACATTGCTAGATTTCCTTATCATGAAATGTGGCTTTGGTATACTTACCCCACGTAGACCCTTTGCATTTATCTCTCCACGCAATTGCACCCTTTGGTAGTCCTGCAGAAATCTACCTGCATGATCTTCAAAGTGCTGTGGTGTAGATGGCCCAACCTCCTGTGTCATAACTCATCAATGTCTCGACTCTCCACCTTCTCTGCTTTAGTGCTCAATGCTGCATCGTATTCTACATCTAGTTTGTAGAGATTCTTTACTCGAACCCCAATATTTTTCATTGGTCCCGTGGCTTTGTGACGAAGAAACACCTTTCCTTCACTAAAGATCACATCATAGCCACGATCTTCCAACATAGCAACAAAAACCAAATTCTTCTTTAAACCAAGGACATACATGACATCTTTTAATGTGAGTGGATTACATGACTCCCTCTGAAAGGTAACTGTACCTACACCGGTAGCTCTATACATCCCGTCATCACCCATCTCGATGTGCATCTAGAGATCCTTCTCCTCCAAGCTACTGAAGAATTCTTTGTTGCCAGTCATATGGAATGAATCTCCATTATCCAAGTACCACACAAAACCCATCATCGATGACACCATGCATGTGATGAGAGTGAAATCCAACTCGAACTGTGAAGCAAGTGCTTCACTCGCTGCTCCTCTTGAGGCCTTCTTGTTGGTCTTCTTTTGTGGACAATTTGTGGCATAGTGTCCGTGCTCATGACAATTGAAACATTTTACCTTTGACAAGTCTCGCTTCTTGCCTGCTTTTTTGGACTCGGATTTGGAATGGGACGCCTTCCCTTTTCCTTTCTTCGCCTTTCCAACCAAGGCACAATTCTCCTCATCATTAGTCTTTGATGAGGATCCATCTTTGGTGCTCTGACGAATTTCTTCTTGTACTAGATCAGACCATAGTCTCTCCCAATCCGATAGCTTCTCCCTCCCATTCACAGAGTCCTGGTAGCTATGCTAGCTCTTGGGAAGGCCTATAAGAGTTAGGCTCACCAAATAATTTGAGGCAACAGTTATCCCAACACTTCTGCATTCTCATCGAACAACCTTGAGTGTGTTAATGTCGATATTTGCAGCCTTTACCAGGGATCAAAACACATTTGCATGTGTATCTTAGGTGTCCCATTCTGAATAAATTTTTCATCATTCCAATAGGTCATGACATAAAATTGTTCCTGGTGGTTGTTTTTGTCAAATAAACTTCTTTCTCCCACAGAAGATCATATTGTCTGACTCATTCTCATGATTCCTTGAGCATAATAACACCTGTGGAAATTCTCTGTTTTCTTGGAAGTCTTTAAAGTCGAAATTTCATTCAAAGGTCAGGTCAAAACGTAGTCCCATTAGGTCATTAGGGTTTTGCATTTCTCAAAGTCACTCCTTCATTCAGATAATGTCAACACATATATGATATTGATTAAATAAGGTCATCATGATGTATTTATTATACTTTCAAAGTTGTATTTTTAGTTTAATGACTTTTATATCAAAATGTCATTTTGATAGAAAAGTCAAATTTTTAATTTATTTCAATTTTTCCAATTGTAATTTTATGTTATTATATGTAATAAGGGCAATCCCAAAGTTGTCAAAGTGAAATCATGTCCAGCCTAAGTGAGCAAGGAAATCCAAGCTCCATCACTTGATCAAGCCTGCAATGCCAAAAGGTCAGAAAGTAAAAAGTGTCAATGTCAAAGAAGAAAAAGATGAACATTAGAAAAGTGGGTAATTTGAATTAAAATTAAAATTTACTTAAGCTATAAAGCTCATCAAGCATCTTAAAAAAAGTCATTGTTTCCATTTAACCTTCAAGAGTTTTCAGCAAGAGAGAAATTATGAGTTTAATGAGCAGTTTGGGACAAAATTTCAAGGCGGTGCGCGTTCTCAGGCTGGCTCTACGCGTTTACCCAGCCACGTTGTGCGTTTGCCCGAGAAAACCAAGCCAAATTGCACTGGCATTGTGCATTTGAATATTGGCGCTGCGTATTCATCTTGGTGTTGCGCTCTTGCCCAAAAACGTTGCGCGTTTGCAAAATTAAGGTTTTGAAGGATTTCACTGCTTCCATCAAGCTCAGGTTTCCTCATAAACTTCTCCAATGAGTTTTTTTTTTTATCAGTAAGTGGTCATAAAACACCTCTCTTTTCAAATGTTTGTTGTTCCATTAAAGAGTTGAAAGTGTTATAGCCTATGAAACCCTAGTTTTTTATTCCTTTCCCATTTTCATTCATATTTCCCATGTTCATATCCCTAAAACATCTATCAGTCAAAAATATAACATCCTAGGGTTTTCTTTGACCTAAGTTATCATTTACATCATCATTTCCTCCATTTGTCACAACTTTTCATTTCAAATCGATATTCCTTTCATCCCTTTCCATATACCCTAGGGTTTTTAAAGATTTCAAAGTCCATAATGTCTGAAGAGGAGGATAGAGGTGTTAGTGGGGCACAAATACCAAGGACAGGTGACCACAAAGGAGGGAAAATGAACAGATGTGAACACATAACCACAAAAGAGCTCACTGCTTCTTCTCTTATTGTGTCATGTTTTAAATATGTTGGTTGTTTCGAGTTTTGTGAGAGAGTGCAGCAGATTTAGTATCACCCTGTTTTGACAAGGTTATTCATCACAAATATTCATGATAAGCAGGTCACTCTTGCTAGGGTCACTTTTGATATGTCCACCAATGTCATTTCAGCTGCTACAGGGATACCTAGTGTGGGAGAGAAATGGTTTAAACAAGGAAACCTTGATCTAAGATGTTATGAACCATACCTCAAACCTAGATACAAGGATGACAAGAAGTCAATTTTCCCTTTCTCTCATCTCCTTGACTGATATGTCCCCATGATGAAAATAATCATGAAGTACTTCACTTGTGAGGGGAATTTTTCTCGACTCTACTCATACCATATCCGACTCCTCATGCACTTCACTAGAGTCAGAATGCTTCAAATAGCTTATTATCTCTTCCGCAGCATTGACAAGATGGCATATATTGTGCAAAAGAGGGATTATAATAATCAAATGTAGAGTCTTTTTCACCATTCACTCATTAAGATGGTAGTCATGCATCAGCTTGAGCAGCAGAACATTTCATGGGATACATTCATTGCAAATGAAGTTTTCACTACCCCACCTAGTCATCATGAGAAAAATATCACTTCATCATCTCATCCTCCCATATCCACTTCTCCATCTCAGCCTGCTGCTCATACATCATCACCCAGTCATATCCATTAACCTCATGTTGACCCTACTTCTTCACCTTTCTATAACCCTTCATCATCACATCATGATACTAGAGCATCAAGTAGTGAAGGGGACATTGAGGCAACTTGGGATAATGTGACTGATGTTGAGCCATTTCCCAAGACCTATCAGAGAGACCACATGCATGTGTTTGCTTCACATGGTGTGAAAGGGGCCATGCTTTCTTCATCAAAAAAACAAGTAGACAAGGGCAAGGAAAAGGCTACAGAGCCTATCATTGATGAGCAAGAGGACAAACATGAAACTGAGCAGGAGTTTCAGTTGATTGAAATTGATGAGGAGGATGAGGATAGAGTCACTAGTGCAGTGATCAGAAGCAAGGAAGCAAATATTAGTGAGCTTCAAGCTAATATTGACAGAGCATAGTATGTGATTGACTTTCTTGAGCAGGAAAATCAGCAACTGAAGACCAAGCAGGTCATCACTGAGGTCAAGACCATCAAAGCTAAAAAAGAGGCAGAGAAGGTTAAAGCCTTGTTGGAGGAGACCTTGGATAGATTTGGTGAGATTGATGGTGAGGAGGATCAACCTCCAAGACAGAGACCAAGGAAAATAGGACTAAAGAGAGCTTTAGCCCGTGAGAGACAGAGAGAGGATGAGTTGGCAGAGCAGCTCACTCCGAGTAAGCTGCTTTCCCTTGAGATTAACAGAGATAGAGAGTCATGGCTTGATAGAGCCAACTTGCATCTCGAGGGTTTACTAGATACATCCAAGAAGGATAATGATATTCATAGGAAAATGGCAAAGCACTATGCCATGAGAAACAAGATTGCAAGGGCCAAGCTCAAAAGAGCCCATGCAAAAATTCAAGCCTTGACCGAGAAAAATGAGAAGGAGAGGTTAGAAGAACTGGTCCCTCAAAAGTACAAAAAACCACCAAATTTTCATGGTCCTGCCTCCCTTTTCACCTTGGCGTTGCGCATTTCCAGTCTTTGAAGAATAGGTTTTTGATAGGGCAGATGGACACCATTTTTTAAATTGGATGAATATTTGGAAAGTATACTCAGATATATTTCCAATGCACTATCATGGAGCTAATTTGGACATCGGGAAGGCCTCCAAAATTTGCCTGCAAGACAGGCTATTTTTTATGTCATGGCGTTGCGCGTTTAGCAGGAAAATGCAGTTTTCATCATCTTCAGCAAAATTTTGAATTTTTGACTTTTTACTTCAAAAAATGAGGAAATTATTGATGTAAATGCTCATGGTGAATGTGAATGTCATGTTTTTACTTTCATCTAAGGTATATGCATCAGATAAGTTTTCTAGAGGTCAAATGAATCAGTGTCCTCTCTTTTAGAGGCAAATTGTTGAGTTTTCCTAATCTTCAGATTCTTGTTTGGGAGTAGGTGAAATTGATCCCTATCTCATGGATTCGACTCCCTGAGGCTAGGGAGAGTGGTTTTGAGGTCTCTTTGTGTATTTTCTCAGTCAATGTAATGTTTGTACTCACTTGGAGCTTTGGCATCTCAAGAGACATATTTGTTCAGTTTGGCTTGGACATTAATGTGAAATTTGCAGCTATTTCTTTGGGATTCATATGGTATGCAGTGTTTGACATAGTTTATTATTTATTATCATTTGTATGAATGTATTGTAGCTCATAGCACATTTTCATGTCTATGACATGCTTAATTTCAATTTGAAAGGCAGAATTCATGTTTCATGCTCTGTTTTGGGAAATTTAGCATAATTTGTTTATTTTCTTCAGTTTAGGGAGAATTGATTTCATATGCTCTTCCTAACTCCTCACCAGTATATTCACCTCACCATAATAATATTTTAATGTCAAACCTTCTACCTACCTTGCCCCTCAGAACCCTATAAATTTTGACCTAATTTCCTTGCCCTAGTTGTTTGACTCCTCTTGATCCAGCAAAACCATACACAATCAAAATAAAAAACTTTGAGCTACTATACCTAGCCTAAAATCTTTATTCCTCATTCATCTTGACTGTGATCCATATGGAGAGAGCCCTCTCTTGGCCTAGTAGGGCTAGCTACTTGACTAAGCATGGTTTGAGGTTACCTCAAAATTACCTCTTTCAGCCTGAGGTTCAATCTGAGTGATAACATTTTGGCGACTCCAATGGGGAGAAAAAGTAAGATCAGATCAACCCCAGTAATAATTTTTCATTAAAATTCTTAAACTTGTGGATGATAAGTTTAGAATTTATTCAAAGGTTGAATTGAAAAATTTGTAAAGTGCATATTTGTTTTTGAAATTGGACATACTGGCTTCCCGAAGATACACCAGATCCAACCCTGATCTGAATCCTCCCACCATTGTCAGTGATCCTTAGAACATTGGAAGAAAAACTAAAGTTGTTATTGAGACTTCTAGTTCAGTCAGAAATCAATTAGAAGGAAGTTCCATCCCCAAAGCTCATCCATTTCCTGAAGGGTTAGAAAACTTGCAAGACATTGAATTTGATATAAATTTTGATCAAAGTTTATTCCAGAGAAAATATTTGAGTTGGATTGACGAAACAGTTGTTGATTCCTCCATTCCCTTTCACATTCCTATTGAAGATCTGTTTTCACACTCTCAATTAGGGTCACAATCAGTTACACAACTTTTACAAGTTCTTAAAGATCTACAGAACTATTCTTCCCAAGTAAATGCTTGGGTGATAAGCAAACCTCAGATCTCAGCTTCTTCTACCAACACTTCATCTACTGTTACCCAAAATATACCATTGCCCCCACCTCCTTCTTCATCTACTATTCACACTACTCAATCAGTGATCAATCCTCCCACATCAGGCATCCAAATCTCGATTATAAACCCTATTATAAATCCTCCACCTCCAGTCATCATGGTTGCAAGATATGCCCCCCTTGTTCTCCCTCAGAAACCGGGTGTTATGCCTGTTGATTATCAAACTAAAATCCCTTTGTTTGACAATACTCAACCTATGACAACTCAAAAGCATGTAGATAAGATGAATGAATTCTTTGACCTTCATGAAATTGATATAGAGGATGTGAAGATGAGACTGTTTGTGAAAATTCTAGGAGGGGAAGTAAGAAAATGGTTCAGAGCACTATTAGCAGCCACCCATGACACCTTATAATTTTTGCATCGCCAGTTTGTAGAAATATGGGAAGAAAAGAAGAATCCCCTTCAAATCTTGTCCGAATATGAGAGCGTCAAAAGGAATGTTGGTGAGTTTGTTCAAGATTATTGTGTGAGATTTAATGCAGTGTACAATGCTCTTCTTGCACATATGAAACCACCAAAGGGTATGGTTTTGGTCAAATTTCTAGATGGATTTGATGTTGATATGGCATATCAATTGTGTGAACGTGATCCTACAACTTTAGCAGATATGCAAAAGAATGTTGTAAGTGTGGAATCAAATTTGTTGGCCAAGAGAGAAAGGATGAGATCAGAAAAGAGGGTGACTATCAAAGAGGAGACATCTAATTCTGAGGAAAAAATGGATTCATTACTCTGAACTGTGGAGAGAATGGTTGACCGATTGACTATTTCAGAGAGACCTGAACCACAGATCCAGAATCCAAATTTCAAAGTGTAGCAGCCTCAGTTTAGAATCAAGCGGAGAGAGTAGAAAGCACCTGACCAAATAGCACAACAACAACATATTAGGACCCCGTTATAGCAGAATTATGTCCAAGGAGTGGAAGAAGAGGAATATGAAGATCCAGTGGTTGAAACAAATCATTTCTTTACATCAGATGGCTTGCCCATGTTCCTAACTGAGGATGAAGAGTATACTGAAAATCTAGATTCTCCAAAAGATGAAGACTATATCTTCGCAAATGATGATGATTTGGAAATAGAATCAAATGATTACCAACGTGGATATATGAATGCTTTGAGTGCACAACAGAAACGATATTCTCTAAGGAGCAGAGATGTACCTGTTAATCCCATTCATAAAAGAAAAGAGGTCCAGTCAAAGAATTTTATTCCTAATAATCAGAGAAAGGGAAAAGAACATGCAGATCATAATCATAACAACATCAACCAGCCATCAACAATTTCAGCTACTAAAGAGAAAGACACTCAGAAAAAGGATACAAGGGATCAAAATGATAGAAGAGATCCTGTTGTCAAAGAGGTAGATAAAGTCACAACTTTTAATTTAGAAAATGAAATAGCTAAATTTAAAGTGTCCATTCCTTTGACATAAGTAGTAAAGAATAGTCATTACAAACATCATGTGTCTAAAATGTTTCTAGTTGATCCTTTGTCCGATATGGTTAATTTTGAAGATGACCACCCCAAGCTCATTTTTTGTCTAGCTATAGATGGTAAATTAGAAGAGAGTGAGGTTCCTCCTTTTTATTTGAGCCTTAGACTGCATGAGTACATACTCCATAATGTTATGCTTGATTCTGGGGCTTCTCACAATTTGATGCCTAAGGCTATTATCGAAAAGATGGCCATGGATATCACCTGACCTTATCATGATTTGTATTCATTTGATTTTGGTATAGTTTGCCGCATTGGTATCATCAAAGATTTAGTGGTTTCCTTAGACAAAATCCCAGCCAAGAACATTTTTATGTATGTGGTGGTGGCTGTTATACCACCTCGTTTCGGCATGCTATTGTCTAGATCACAGGAGCTAAACTCAAAGATACTTTACAACTTGACTTCTCTTATGCTACTATTATTGTTTTCGGGCAATTGAGGAAATTGTATCGGGAAAATAAAATGAAATATATGATAAATAGTAAGGAGAAGCCTATCAATCATCCAATACAGGATGTACATACAGATGTAGAATATTTTATTTTCTATAATGATGGTGATTTGAATGATGTAAATAATCAGCTAGTTGTAGCAGAAGATGTGCCAGAAGTTTCAGAGCAACTCTTGATAAAGAGAAAGAAATAATCCCTTCTTCAATGGTGCCTACTTCCGAAAATCCTCTTGGAGAACATAAAATCAGTACAGAACAGAAAAATGAGTTGATCGGCCCAAGTAAATCACAACCAAAAGTTAAATTTCAACATCTAGAAGATGAAGAGGGCCTTTGGAGCATGGATTTTGACGGTGCTTTGGGTAAGGAAGGTGCAGGTATTGGTATTTGGATCCAAAGTCCTGTTTGTAAGTCAAGTGGAATTTCAAGTAATGTTAGAGAATTTTCTTATAAGTTGGCTTTTGACTATTCTAATAATGAAGCGTAGTATGAAGCATTGATCACAGGTCTCAATATTTTGAAGAAACTTGGTGCAAAAATAATTTATGTTTATGGTGATTCTGAGCTTGTCATAAAGCAGGTGAAAGGAGAATATCAAGCAAAGCATCCACGGATGAGAACTTATAGAAATGCAGTCTTGGATGTATTAAAAATGTTTCTTGAGTATACATTAACAACAGTGCCAAGAACTCAGAACATCATTGCAGATTCGCTTGCTACGGTGACAAGTAATCTTAAATTCCAATGAACTCCAGTAATAAATTTGAAATTCATGTCAAACATAGACCTAGTGTTCTAGATAATTTAAGATACTGGCAAGTTTTTTGGGATGACAAAGAAATTAATAGCTTTTTGTAGAATGAAGGAAAATTCAAAGATGCTTTTATTGATGATGTTTGTGATGCTGATGATCAAGACATAGAAGCCAATCAGATGAATGTTTTGTAGTTGAAAGACAATATTATTCCTAGAGGTCTGATACCTTTAGAAGATATTTTCGATCATGATGATGTGGCTAGAAAACCAACATTGACTCCTACATAAAAGGGTGTGGAAGATGTGAACATTGGAACAACAGACAAGCCCAAGATGGTTAAATTGTCTAAGACATTATCTCCCGAGGCAAAAGATAGGTACATTAAATTGTTGTCTGAATTTTCTGATATTTTTGCATGGGATTATGCAGATTTGAAGGTCTATGAAAAGAATATTATTCAACACATTATTCCTATTAAGC
This sequence comes from Pinus albicaulis, assembly GCA_034641835.2. NCBI lineage: Eukaryota > Viridiplantae > Streptophyta > Pinopsida > Pinales > Pinaceae > Pinus > Pinus albicaulis. The sequence goes on along the minus strand of CM076572.1, from coordinate 797,599,778 downwards.
CAGAACAAAAACCCTTCAGACAGAAGTTGCGAAGGATTAACCCAAGAATGTTGCCATCCATCGAGAAAGAGGTAAACCGATTGTACAAATCAGGTATCATTGTGCCAATTAGGTTTTCTAATTGGATTTCAGATTTGGTTCCGGTAAGGAAAAAGACCAGAGAGATAAGGCTATGGATATATTTCCGAAATTTGAATAAAGTATCTTTAAAAGATAATTATCCCCTTCCTAAAATGGATTATGTTTTGCAAAGGGTATTTGGACCATCATGGATGTCACTGCTTGATGGTTATTCAAGTTATAATCAGATTTTGGTACATGAAGAAGACCAAGGTAAAATTGCTTTCACAACACCATGAGAGACCTTTCAGCATGTTAAAATGTCATTTGGACTAAAAAATGCAGGGGCTAATTTTTAGCGGGTGATGGATATAGCCTTTGCTAATGAGAAATATGTTTTCTTAGTTGTGTATCTAGATGATTTTACAGTGTTTTTTGGTTCTGATGATCAACATTTGTATCATTTGAGAATTATTTTTTAGAAGTGCAGGGAGTTCGGAATTTCTCTAAATCTGAAGAAGAGTCATTTTTCCATGGAGGAAGGCAAACTTCTTGATCACATAATTTCCAAAGATGGCATTCGCATTGATCCTTCAAGAGTAGAAGCCATTCTGAAGATATATTTTCCGTGAAACAAAAAGGAGATACAGGATTCCAACGGTAAGATGAACTCCTTACGCAGATTTGTTCCTAATTTAGCTTAGCATTTGCGAGAAATGACTAATATGTTGAAGAAGGAAAACAATGTAAAATGGACCATTGATGCTATGAAGTCTTTCAACTTGGTAAAGCTTGCTTTAAGCACAACCCATGTTTTAGTTATTCCAAATTATACTAGTGATTTCATAATATTTTCATTTGCATCCGAGCATACCTTGGCTGAAGTTTTGATGCAAAAGAGAGATTAGGTTGAACAACCTATTGCTTTTTTCATTCGAGCCATTATAGATGCTTCTCTTCCCTATAAAATTATTGAGAAACAATATTTATCCCTAATCAAAGCTTTCAAATATTTCCATATTTACATTCTACATTCATATACTATAGCCTATGTTCCAAATGCAACAGTAAAAGAGATTCTCACACATACTGATCCTGAGGGTCGGAGAGGTAAATGGATAGCAACAATGCTAGAGTATGATCTCGAGATCATGCCTACCAAGCTGATGGTTCAATCCAACTTGCATGCTCTAGATATAAACCTTATTGCAACAATGTCAGATGATGAAGAAGATGGCGCTCTAATACAGGTATCCAAAATGTTTCTCAATTCACCATGGTATTCCGATATAGTGTATGTTCTTCAGCACTTATGTCCTCCTCCTAGAATATCAAAAAGTCAGGGTAGGTATTTGAAATTGAAATATGCTAAATACTGCATTTTAGGAAGTGCCCTTTATTGGAAAGTTCCAGTAGGTGTTCTTTTGAATTGTCTGGTTGAAGATGAGGCTAAACAGGTAATGGATGACTTCCAAAGGGGAGATTGCAGAGGTCATTTGTTTTGGAAAATAACAGCTAAAAAAGTGTTAAGAGCAGGGTATTATTGGCCAAATTTATTTGCTGAACTGTATAAAATAGTCACAAACTATCATGAAAGTCAGGTTTTTCAGGGAAAAAGGAAGCTCCTTCCTCTTCCGCTAGAGCCTATTGTAGTAAATGCTCCTTTTCAACAGTGGGGACTTGATTTTATTGGGGAAATTCATCCCACATCATTGGCACAACACAAATGGATCCTAACAGCCACCGACTACTTCACTAAGTGGATCGAGGCTATTCCTACAAGGCAAGCTATGGACACGGTAATCATTCAACTTTTAGAATCCAATAGTTTGTCTCGTTTTGGTTGTCCTCACAAGATTATTATAGATAATGCTGCAACATTTAAGTCAAATAAGTTGGTTGAGTTTTTTCACAAGTATAATATCATATTGAGCCATTCCACCGCATATTATCCACAGGGAAATGGATTAGTTGAGTCCTCTAATAAATCCTTGGTGAATATCATGAGGAAAATGTTGGAGGAGAACAAGAAAAATTGGAGTAGGAAGCTTACCGATGCTTTGTGGGTAGACAGAGTGAGCACCAAGAATTCTATAGGTATGTCACCCTTTGAATTGGTTTATGGTACAGATACAGTGTTTCCTACATCACTTGCAGTCCCAGTTATGAGATTATTGCAAGAGGTAGATAGTGAGGAAGATGACATGCAACGTCGAATCAATCAAATGATTCATCTTCAGAAAACAAGGGGGAAATTTTCTCAGACTACTTCTAAGCTTCAGGAGAAAATCAAGAAGATTTATGATCGCAAGACCAAGGCAGATAAATTTCAGCTAGAGGATGTAGTACTGAGATGGGATGCAAGAAATGAAGATAAAGGTAAACACAAGAAGTTTGAAAATATTTGGAAGGGACCCTACAAGAGCTTGGCTTATCGAGGACATAATGCCTATTTACTGAAAGAAATGAATGGACAGGAATGTTCAGGAGGACTAGTCAATGGTAGGCTCCTAAAACATTATTATTTCTGATGCAACTTTTGAGAGAATGTTTCACTTTCATTGTAAATACCATTTTATATTTTCTACAAGGATTGGGGCAAAATATCATCCAGGCTTGGTGCCCAAAGTGAAGGCTATAAATCTTGTCGATTTTCTATTGTTTTCAAAGTTTTGGAGTCAATTTTGAGTTAGTTTCAGAGTCAGTTTTTGAGTCAGTTCCCAATCACTTTAAATGGTTTTTGAGTCAGTTTAATAATAGACTACAGTATTTTGGATTTTTTGACCGTATTTACCCAATGGTTAGGCACTTGGTCTACAATGTTCTTGACACCTCCAAGGAGCTTCCATCCCCAATAAGGCCAATGTTAGTGTCAGTATTTTCATACTTCCACCAGGGATCAAAACACATTTGCATGTGCATCTTAGGTGTCTCATTCTGAATAAATTTTTCATCATTCCATTAGGTCATGACATAAAATTGTTCATGGTGGTTGTTTTTGTCAAATAAACTTCTTTCTCCCTTAGAATATCATATTTTCTTACTCATTCTCATGATTCCTTGAGCATAATAACACCTGTGGAAATGCTTTGTTTGCTTGGAAGTCTTTAAAGTCAAAATTTCATTCAAAGGTCAGGTCAACAAGCAGTCCCATTAGGTCATTAGGGTTTTGCATTTCTCAAGGTCACTCCTTCATTCAGATAAGGTCAGCACATATATGAGAGGGATTAAATAAGGTCATCATGATGTATTTATTATACTTTCAAAGTTGCATTTTTAGTTTAATGAATTTTATATCAAAATGTCATTTTGATAGAAAAGTCAAATTTGTAATTTATTTCAATTTTTCCAAATGTTACTTTATGTTATTATATGTAATAAGTGTAATCCCAAAGCTGTCAAAGTGAAATCATGTCCAGCCTAAGTGAGCAAGGAAAGCCAAGCTCCATCACTTGATCAAGCCTACAATGCCAAAAGGTCATAAAGCAAAAAGTGTCAATGTCAAAGAAGAAAAAGATGAACATTAGAAAAGTGGGTAATTTGAATTCAAATTCAAATTCACTAAAGCTATAAAGTTCATCAAGCATCTCAAAACAAGTCATTGTTGCCATCTAACCTTCAAGAGTTTTCAGCAATAGAAAAATTCTGAGTTCACTGAGCAGATTGGGCCAAAATTCAAGGTTATGCGCGTTCTCAGGCTGGCATTGTGCATTTGAATTGGCATTGTGCGTTCTCAGGCTGGCGTTGCACATTTGAATTGGTGTTACAGGTTTACCCAGCCACGCTGCGAATTTTCCCGAGAAAACCAAGCCAAATTGCACTAGCACTGCGCATTTGAAGATTGGCGCTGTGCGTTCATATTAGCGTTGCACTCTTGCCCAGAAACGTTGTGCGTTTGCACAGTGAAGGTTTTGAAGGATTTCACTACTTCCATCAAGCTCAGGTTTCCTCATAAACTTCTCCAAGGAGTTTTATTTTTATCAGTAAGTGGACATAAAACACCTCCCTTTTCACATGTTTGTTGTTCCATTAAAGAGTTGAAAGTGTTATAGCCTATGAAACCCTAGTTTTTTATTCCTCTCCCATTTTTATTCATATTTCCCATGTTCATATCCCTAAAACATCTACCAGTCAAAAATATAACATCCTAGGGTTTACTTTGACCTAATTTATCATTTACATCATCATTTCCTCCATTTTACACAGCTTCTCATTTCAAATCCATATTCCTTTCATCCCTTTCCATATACCCTAGGGTTTTTAAAGCTTTCAAAGTCCACAATGTCTGAAGAGGAGGATAGAGGTGTTAGTGAGGCACAAATACCAAGGATAGGTGACCACAAAGGAGGGAAAATTAACAGATATGAACCCATAACCACAAAAGAGCTCACCGCTTCTCCTCTTATTGTGTCATGTTTTAAACATGTTGGTTGTTTCGAGTTTTGTGAGAGAGTGCAGCAGATTCAGTATCACCCTGTTTTGACAAGTTTTTTCATCACAAATCTTCATGATAAGCAAGTCACTCTTGCTGGGGTCACTTTTGATATGTCCACCAATGCCATTTTAGCTGCTACAGGGATCCCTAGTGTGGGAGAGAAATGGTTTAAACAAGGAAATATTGATATAATATACTATGAACTATACCTCAAACCTAGGTACAAGGATGGCAAGAAGTCAATTTTCCCTTTCTCTCATCTCCTTGACCGATATGTCCCCATGATGAAAATGATCATGAAGTACTTCACTTGTGAGGGGAGTTTTTCTCAACTCTACTCATACCATATCTGCCTCCTCATGCACTTCATTAGAGTCATAATGCTTCACATACCTTACTATCTCTTCCGCAACATTGACAAGATGGCATACATTGTGCAAAAGAGGGATTATAATCATCAAATGCAGTTTTTTTCACCATTCACTCATTAAGATGGTAGTCATGCATCAACTTGAGCAGAAGAAAATTTCATGGGATACATTCATTGCAAATGAAGTTTTCACTACCCCACCTAGTAATCATGAGCATAATATCCCTTCATCATCTCATCCTCCCATATCCACTTCTCCATCTCATCCTGCTGCTCATACATCATCACCCAGTCAGATCCCTTCACCTCATGTTGACCCTACTTCTTCACCTTTCTATAACCCTTCGTCACCACATCATGATACTAGAGCATCAAACAATGAAAGGGACATTGAAGCAACTTGGGCTAATGTGACTGATGTTGATCCATTTCCCAAGACCTATCAAAGAGGCCATGGGAATTTGTTTGCTTCACATGGTGTGAAAGGGGCCATGCTTTCTTCATCAATAAAACAGGTAGACAAGGGCAAGGAAAAGGATACAGAGCCTATCATTGATGAGCAGGAGGACAAACATGAATCTGAGCAGGAGTTTTAATTGATTTAAATTGATGAGGAGGACGAGGATAGAGTCACTAGTGCAGTGATCAGAAGCAAGGAAGAAAATATTAGTGAGCTTCAAGCTAATCTTGACAGAGCACAATATGTGATTGACTTTCTTGAGCAGGAAAATCAGCAGCTGAAGACCAAGCAGATCATCAGTGAGGTCAAGACCATCAAAGCTCAAAAAGAGGCAGAGAAGGATAAAGACTTGTTGGAGGAGACCTTGGATAGATATGGTGAGATTGATGGTGAGGAGGATCAGCCTCCAAGATAGAGACTAAGGACAATAGGACTAAAGAGAGCTTTAGCCTGTGAGAGACAGAGAGAGGCTGAGTTGGCAGAGCAGCTCACTCCAAGTGAGTTTCTTGCCCTTGAGATTAGCAGAGATAGAGAGTCATGTCTTAATAGAGCCAACTTGCATCTGGAGGGTTTAATAGAGAAATACAAGAAGGATAATGATATTCAGAGGAAAATTGCAAAGCACTATGCCATGAGAAACAAGATTGCAAGGACCAAGCTCAAAAGAGCCCATGCAAAAATTCAAGATTTGATCGAGCAAAAGGAGAAGGAGAGGTTAGACATACTTGATGAGGTGTCTCTTCATGCCTTAACCATTGATCAGCAAGTAACCTCACAATTTTAGACAAATTTTGGCACATTTGGCACTTTAGTGCATTTTTGAGTTTTTGAGCAATTTTGGCACACAGAAAATCTTCCAAATGTGCAACGCGCTCTTTTTTAGGGCATCCAATTGAAAAATGGCCACCAACATCATGTTTAGAGTGATGAAGACATCAACCCTAGAAAGTTTTATAAAATTTGGAGGATAAATGATCCCTCAAAAGTACAAAAAACCACCAAATTTTCATGGTTCTGCCTCCTTTTTCACCTTGGCACCGCACGTTTACCAATATTGGGAGAACATGTTTTTGATAGGGAATATGGACACCATTTTGGAAACTGGAGGAATATTTGGAAACTAGACTCAGAGAGTTTTCCAATGAGCTATCATGGAGCTGATTTGGACATTGGGAAGGCCTCCAAAAGTTGCTTGCAAGATAAGATATTTTTTCTATCATGGTGCTGCGCGTTTACCACGAAAATGCAGTTTTCATCATCTTTAGCAAAAATTTGACTTTTTGAATTTTTACTTGGGAAAATGAGAAAATTATTGATGTAAATGGTAATGATGAATTTTAATGTCATGTTTTTACTTTCATCTAAGGTAGATGCATCAAATAAGTCTTCTAGACGTCAAATGAATCAGTTTCCTCTCTTTTAGAGGCAAATTGTTGAGTTTTCCTAGTCTTCAGATTCTTGTTTGGGAGTAGGTGAAACTTATCCATATCTCATGGATTTCACTCCCTGAGGCTAGGGAGAGTGGTTTTGAGGTCTGTTTGATGTATTTTCTCAGTCAATGTAATGGTTGGACTCACTTGAAGCTTTGGAATCTCAAGAGACATATTTGTATAAGTTTGGCTTGGACATTAATGAGAAATTTTCAACTATTTCTTTGGGATTCATGTGGTATGCAGTGTTTGAAATAGTTTCTTCTTTGTTATCATTTGTATGAATGTATTGTAGTTCATAAACCATTTTTCATGTCTATGATATGCTTAATTTCAAGTTGAAAGGCAAAATTCATGTTTCATGCTCTGTTTTGGGAAATTTAGCATAATTTGTTTATTTTCTTTAGTTTAGGGAGAATTCATTTCAGATGCTCTTCCTAACTCCTCACCAGTCTATTCACCTCACCATAATCATATTTTAATTTCAAACCTTCTACCTACCTTTCCCCTCAGAACCCCTGCAAATTTTGACCTAATTTCCTTGCCCTAGATGTTTCACTCCTCTTGATCCAGCAAAACCCTACACAATCAAAATAAAAAACTTTGAGCTACTATACCTAGCCTAAAATATTTATTCCTCAGTCATCTTGACTGTGATCCATACAGAGAGAGCCCTCTCCTGGCCTAGTGAAATTCGTCAAGTATTTTTGGATCGTGTCACCCTTCTCATTTTTCATCTCCCTGAACTCGTATTTCAACGTCGTCTTCCTGTGATCTTTTTTATTCTGATATAGATCTATCAAGGACTTCCACATAGCATATGGGGTCGCATTCCCATGGAGACTTGAGACAATATGATCTCGAAATCCCTCTAACAAGATCCTTCTCGCCTTTTCTACGTTCTTCTTCCATGCATCAAGAAGTTGAGCATCTGCTGCTGCGGACTGAGGGATATCAATATCTATGAAAGCCTTCAATATGTTGTCCTTGAGCACTGCCTCCATCCTGCCCTTCCATGCTATGTAATTCGAATTGCCCGCGAGTGCATATTCGAGTATCGAGCCATTGAAAGGCATCTTGATCTGCTGCTAGATCCTGAAGAATAAATCTGCAAATTCGAACCTGATCAAAACAAACTCTGCTCTTATCTTCTTATTGTGTTTCCTGGAGCTTCGATACCATGTAGAAAATATAACAACGGGATTCAAACTGATCTTATAGTGTATTAAAACAAAATACTGAATCATTCTACAATTTGCGGAAACAAAACACGATCACGCAATCACATAGTAAGAGACTGAGACAATCAATCACACAACACAATATGTATCTTGGGAAAGCACACTGCCTAAAACCCTATTATTTGTATATTGTATAAACTCAAGACCATGAAACAATACAATTTTTTTCTGTCACCGAGAAACTCCTGCACTCTGCCAACTGTCTCACTCTGCCCTAGGAAAAAATAGTCAAATACTTAACCAATTCTCAGCCTCTCCTCAGTGTGCCTTTCTCACGCGTTCTTGAAGGAATTTTCGCCCTACTAACTAGGAAATTCCTAAGAATTGATTGCACAATGCATCATAGGCTTCCACATGACTCTATAACTGACGTGTACAATTTTCTAATTATAAAACTTATAGTTATCATCCCTTTAACCTCAGTCTCAACTGGGCCTTCCTTAGAACTGACATGCAACAGCTATTTATAGCGAATTATGAGTTAACTGATTGATCACTATTTGTGAATTAAATCATATTTAATTCACTGGAACTCTCACTAGCTCATCACTTAGTTAGAACTAGTTAAACTGATTTTAATTCAATTTATTGAGTTAACTAATTACAACTCACAAATAACTATAACTGGACCCCCTTAAATCATGGGAGAACTCTACATGCCTCCTCTCTGACCCTTAACTCGAATTTCCTAAGCTAACTCAGTCATTCCGACATAGTTAACTAATACGAGCTATCATGAGATGAAATTACAATTTCTCTTACAATTTAATTAAGGGAAAATTAAATCAAAAGCCTCCTTTGGGGTGCCATTTCTTAGCGGCATTTCAACAAGAGCTAGGTCAAAAGTTAAATTTCAAAGAAATTAATCGTTAGAAAAAATAATTTAATAAATTATTCAATAATAATAATTAATTAATATAAATATAGCCCACGGGGCGTAGAATAGAAAATGATAAGGTGAACTGTCAAGTCACTTTGTGATGTGAAGTTCACCAGTTTGAAACTCTATGGGAAAAAATCCAACCATGTGAAGGGCTACTGTGGCCCAGGCCGAGTGCAATCCTTGAGTGATTTTGACAGCTTAGATGCCCTTGAGTCGTGGTTTCTCAAGCCAATGGTTAAGCCTGTAGTCATCTAAAGACTTAGACAACTTGACAAATACAAAAAAAAATAAAAAATATATAAAAATATATATAATTATAATAATTGAAAATAAATAAATATAAATAGTTATAATAAGGGAATTAAGGGAAAATAAAATTAAGACTAATAAATAAATTATATTTTATTATGAATAAATTATATAGATCTATTTATACAACTATTATAATTATATGAATATTTAATAGTTTATATATAATAAGGAAATTAGGGACCAAAATTAATACTAAATAAATAATAATTTATTACATATAACATAATTATTTTAGCTATATAACTATTATAATTATCTAAATATTTATTTATATAATCATATATTAATCAAATAAAACTAACTATAACATGTTATTAATAAATAAGAAGTTGTTAAATAACTAAAAAGAGAGATTAAAAATAAAAACAATTGCTAAATAAGTAAAAAGAGAGGTTAGATAAATAAAAATTAAGTTAAAGCAAATAAAGATAATATTATTAGTCCTTAATAAATAAATAAATCTAAGACAATTGTTGATCTTTGCCATTGAACATAACACTCACAAACTTCATATTTTTGGTGATGCAACAATAATTATTAAGTGGTTCAACAAATTTTTTAGATGTCACATGCACCTATAGGATTTGATTCTTGATAAGATTTTTTTTTTAAAACAATCTTTTGATTATGTTTCCTGTAGCCATATTTACAGAACGGAATATGATTGTTGACTCCCTATCTAAAGAAGGCGTCACTCAGGCTATGGGAGTCTGGAAAATTTCAGAATTTATAAATGATCAAGAATAAAAAGCATATCAAAGGCCGTACATGGAGAGCGTAATCAATACCTCTTAGCTTTATTTAAGGTGTTTTTGAAAACATTATATATATATATATATATATATATTTAAAGTATATGTACCTTATTGAGACCATTATAGACAAGCTGATCAACTTGTTGATCATGCATAATTTTTTCGTATATAGCGATATATATGACATACTTCTACACATTATGCTCTTTATTACAGGCCCATCCTCGGAGGTTATGACTCGATGGTATTTTGGAGTGCATCTTTTGCACACATGGCATGTAATTTTCATTTTTCTTGATTAATGGAAATTACGATTTTAGTAAAAAATATTAATAAAAATATTGTTATAAATAAAATATAATAGATAATGAATCGCTGAGGGTAATAATTCACCAAATATAATAAAGGGATAAAGATAATAAGAAGGTAATTGCACCTCTTTTTTTTTTTTTTTTGGTACTAATTCAAATAAATAAGCAAGAAAATTGTAATAAAAAACCAAGAATCATTAAAATATATCTCAATAAAAAAAGGTAAAAGGGGAACAACTAAAAACAAAAAGATGAAAAACAAATAAATGAGGCAAAGGGAGGAAATAAGAAGAATATCATGAGGGGAGAGTGAGGATGAAATTAAGAAGAATATTTCGAGGAGAGAGCAGAGATTCAATTTCCACTGATTCTCCAGCCATCATCACTGTTAAGATTATTGGCAACTCATTTCTCTATCTCGATGGATTCTCTAAATTTTTTGTGATGATAACGAGAAATATTAGATAAGACACATGCATCCTCAATATAAATGTGATGCTTAGTTTTTTAGAATTCTCAGCAAGAGTCGAAGAGCTATGGGCTCCCCTCTCTCCCCTATTGTGGAAAATATTTTCATGGAGGATTTTGAGACTAAATCCCTTGCTTCTGCTCCTTTCTCCCCTATGTTTTGGAAAATGTATGTTGATGATACCTTTATCATTTGGCCCCATGGTCAGGAAAAGATTGAAATGTTTTAGCAACATATTAATAACCAATGTGAATTTATTAAATTCATTATAGAGATTGAGGTTAATGGAAAAATTCCATTTCTTGATGTCCTCATCACAAAGAAGGAGAATGGCCCCATCTCCCATCAAGTTTTGCACAAGAAGATTCACACAGAGCAATATATCCATGGCCCCATCTCCCATCAAGTTTTGCACAAGAAGATTCACACAGAGCAATATATCCATGTCAATTCCCATTATCACCTAACCTAGCAATTCAATGTTTTGAACACTCCGTCTACGATATCCCTTATTATTTCTGATGATATTAATATCAATTATTAGAAAGATAATATTTTAGAGGTTTTTAGGAACAATGGTTATAGAAAGCATTAAGGCATGAAAGCCTTCCAAAAAATGGAAAAAGCAGAGAAAAAAAAAAAAAAACCTAGAGCTAAGGCTAATCTCAACAATTCATTTGTTGATGTCCATCTTCCTTTTTATCAAGGAACCACAGTAAATTTGTATCATCTTCTTAAGAAAAATAACATCTCTGCAACCTTTAAGCTACTTACCACTATTCAGTCTTCCCTTAAGTCCGTCAATAACAAGATTGACCCCTCTAACATCAAATGGGTTTACATGATCCCCTGTTCATGTGGGAAGCCTTATATAGGTGAGACAAGTCATTCCATCAAGCGTAGAATTCAGGATCATGTTGCATACATCAAGCATAGTCACTCTCGCTCTTCGACTCTTGCTGAGAATTCTACAAAAAATAAGCATCACATTTGTATTGAGGATGCTTGTGTCCTAGCTAAGATTTCTCATTATTATCATAGAAAGGTAAAGGAAACCATCGAGATAGAGAAAGGAGTCGCCAACAATCTTAATATGGATGATGGCTAGAGAATCAATAGAAGTTGGATCATTGCTATCCCCTTGATATATTATTCTTAATTTCATACCCGCTCTCCCCTCATGATATTCTTCTTATTTCCTCCCTTTGCCTCCTTATTCTATTTATTCCCTTATTACCTTTGGTGAATTTTTACCCTTGGATATTTATTATATATTTTATTTTATTTATAACAATATTATTATTAACATTTATTATTAGCCTTATATTTATATTTGACTTAGGTTTATTAGTCCCTGCCTCGCCAGGGACTATAACATTTGCCTCGCAGTCAAAGTGTGTTAACTCTACATTATTTGGTTGTGTTTTTGAAATTTTAACCAAAGTTTCAGGAAAATGCTTAATATTTCTATTTTTCTATAAATTCAAAAATAATTTCTAATTTTTGATTGGTTGAGGGAGCTCTAATGGGACATAGTTACCTTGGTTGAAGGCATTTTATTTTTTATATTTATCAGTGCTTGACAATTCATTTAAAAAGAAGAAGAAGAAGAAAAAGGTAACTTTGTGAGTGGCTATTATTTTGGTGAGTGCTCTGACACTAACACTGTTATGTTACTATTATGCCCAATAATGCCATAATTAACGTGGTTGCAGGTCCTTTGCATAGGCGGGGAGGGGTGACCAAATCTCTAATTAATTTTAAAATTGTTATAGGTTTAACTGTTCGGGAGAGTAGTTGCATAAAGTTGTGATTTGTGAGTTTCCATTCCGTTGGCGAGTGCTTTGATATTGATACTATTATGGTACTGCACTGCCCAATGTTTCCAGAATTGACGTGGTTGCAGGTCTTTTACATAAGTGGGAGGAGATGGGGGGGTGGTTTAGTTGAACAAATCTCTAATTAATATTATTATGTTACCTTGTGTAGAGGACAAAGTATGTGCAGGATAATGGGGGTTGTAACCACCCCTCCCACATTTACCCAATTTCACTAGCTTGCTAGGGTAAACATGAGACAAAGAGTTACTATGACATGGCGCGACCTTCTAGATCCAATTAAGGAAGTGGGGCCGAAAAAATTGTAGAAATTATACAACATGCATGTATATCTTGGATTCACACGATCTAACAATGTACTAAAGTTAAATATTGAATCGCTTCTACAAATCTTTTGCGTAATTAAAAACACAATCGCCAATCACATGAAGTAAAGAAGAATCCAATCACACACAACATAGATAATTTTTGAGGGAAATATTACAGCTAAAAACCCCACTATCTTATATTGTATATTCAGAATGGATCATGAAATAATTACATAAAAAACTCTTCTCACAAGAGCCCTCCAGTACTCAGCTAATTGTCTCACACTGTCATACAAAAATGGACCAATACTTAGTCGATTTACTCCTCCAGACAACCTGCCTTGCTTGTGTAATACCTGATGAATGCAATCCCTAAAAGATAGGAATTCTTGCCTTCCTTGACTGCACAAGTATCATGGGCACTCCAATGGGTATTTGGTTGCATGTGTGCAACCCAATAATCCTACAACTGATAGTAAAATTCCCTTTCACCTAGAACTCAACTGGGTCTCCACTGGATTTGACATGCATGCAACTAATAATAGTAAATCCTCAGTTGCATGCGAGATCACTCATTGTGAATTAACTAATATTTAATTAAATTGATCTCTCACTAGTGTATCTTCAGTTACAACTAGCATAACTGAGTTTAACTCACTTAACTGAGTTAAACTGATTACAACCTGCATTAACTAATGCACCACTGCACTTCAAACTCTGTTACAACTAGAATTACTCTGCATGCCTCACCAATTACCTCTAACTCGAAATCCACAAGCTAACTTAGTTTATCACTCTCAGTTAACTATTTCAAGTCATCATTGAGAATAAATTACAGTTTATTGTCCATCTTAATTCAGGGATAACTAAAATTGACATGCACCCAAAAATAACATTGTGGGCCCCACCCTAGTGTAGGTGCTTAATGCACTAGGTGTGGGTGCTGAAATTTTCTTGTTGAATCTCAACACTCCCTATCAAGAAGAAAGATATTATCCTTCACCTCGATCCTGTCTCTATGGTATTCGAATTTTCTCCTGGTGAGTGCCTTCGTTAGAATATCTGCATTCTAATCTTCTGTGGGAATGTACTGAAGAAAAAGCATCCTTCTTTGCACATAATATCTGAGATGATGGTACCATATATCTATATGCTTGTACCTATCATGAAACATAGGATTAATCGAGAGTTTAATGCAACTCTGATTATCACAATGAATCACTTTCGGATCCATCTGAGAACTAAACAAACCAACTAAGATCTTTCTCATCCAGATAGCCTCACATGCAGCTTGACTTGCTGCCATGTATTCTGCTTCCACTGAAATGAGTAACACAGATCGTTGCTTCCTGTTGTACCAAGAAACTGCTTTCAATCCAATGCTAAATATCCCTCCTGATTTTCTCTTTCCGTCTGATGGACTGCCCGCCCAATCTGCATTCGTGAAGCCTTGAAGCTTCACTCCCTCTTTTTGTCTGTACCATAGACCATACTCTGATATGCCCCTCAGGAATCTCAAGACATGCTTCCCTGCCTTCCAAAAGAGCTTGGTAGGCTTAACCATAGCTTGACTCAACTGGTTAACTGCGTAGCAAATGTATGTTCTAGTGTTCACTAGATACATCAGTGAACCAACTAACTGCCTGTAGACAGTAGCATCCACTACCTCTCCAGAAGTAGCATCCTCTTTCCTCCAATTTCCTGGAAGAGGAGTATCTATGGGTTTGTAGCTCTCCATGTGAAACTTACCCAGTATCTCCTTTGCATACATGCCTTAAGACACAAAATTTTCACCATCCCACAGCCATATTTCCAATCCAAGGGAATAATGAAGGAGTCCCATGTCCTTCATTTCAAACTCCCTTACAAGATCCTCCTTGCATGAGTGTATCAGTTTCTCATCACCAATCAAATTAGATCATCAACATAAATAAAAATAATCAATAGCTTACCCTCCACCACAATCTGGTACAAATTTTCATCAGCTTCACTTTTGGTGAAGCCCATTCCGGTGAAATAACTGTCTATCTAAGTGTACCAAGCACGAGGTGCTTGCTTCAACCCATACAATGCTCTTTTGAGTTGGCACACATGCGACTCACTGTTGAAGATTTCTAAACCTTTAGGCTACTCTATGTACACCTCTTCCTCAATGATCCCAATGAGAAAATCAATTTTCACATCCATCTGTTGAATGTGCTAGCCCATCTGCACTAAGAGTGCAAGGATGGACCTTATGGAAGAGTACCTTGCAACAGGTGTAAAATTGTCATCATAATCTATCCCCTTGATCTGTGAGAAACCCCGTGCCACAAATCTGGCCTTGTATTTTTCCACACTCCCATCATTATCTTGCTTTACCTTGTATATCCATCTCGAACCAACCATTGATTTGTCGATCGGTCTTGGGACTATCTCCCATACACTGCTCTTGACAATGGAGTCATACTCCTCCACCATTGCATCAACCCAAGTTGGTTGTTTCACTTCTTCCTGAAAGGAAGATGGTTCAGTCACAATACATTTGCTCATAAGAGCCATGTATCCAGTAAATTGGTCAGGAGACTGTCTCTATCTGCGTTGTGAAGTAGGGGCTCCTACATTCTCTGTAGCATTAAGTCTTAATCTATCAACTTCCGTGGTGCACCTTCTGCCATTTCTGATGGATGGCTCTGCATGAGTGTTTTCCTCCTCTACATGAACCTCCTCATATGGCTAATCCACCTCTTGAGACTCATCCTTGGGAAAAAAAAAATTCCTCCTCTGCATGCAAGTCTAGCTCCCTCTCGAGTGACAACCATATGGCTTTCTCCTCATCAAATTTTATATCTTGTCGCACAACAGTCATTTTTTTGTTTGGAAAATACACGCGATAATTATGGGGTGTTTCAATGTACCCCAAAATTTAATCCCAACCCTAGTTGTTGGTTCCAACTTCTTCCTGGCGTCCTTGGTCACATGCACATAAATAGATGAGCCAAAAATCTTAAAGTGTGAAACATAAGGTTTCTTACCTGTGAAAGCCTCTTCAAGTGTACTCATGCCAATTATCCTATGAGGGCAACGGTTCTGCACA
This sequence comes from Pinus albicaulis, assembly GCA_034641835.2. Classification (NCBI taxonomy): domain Eukaryota; kingdom Viridiplantae; phylum Streptophyta; class Pinopsida; order Pinales; family Pinaceae; genus Pinus; species Pinus albicaulis. The sequence continues at coordinate 797,583,830 of CM076572.1, read as the reverse complement.
TGTATCGTTGTGTTTCATGCTTCCGCCCACAGATGCATTGGTAGGCCTTGATCATGTAACATCGCTCGTGTTTCACCCACGATCATTTTTTTCTTTCTCTCTGCGACCCCATTTTTTTATGGGTTATGAGACACTATGATTTCTCTTCGAATTCCTTCTTTGCTGTAGAAGTTCTTGAATTTGTTAGAGATGTATTCTCCACCATTATCGCTCCTAAGAGCCTTCACTTGCTTCCCCGACTCTTTCTCCACCTATGCCTTTAACTCCAAGAACTTAGAGAATGTCTGATATTTCTTCTGCATGAAGAATATCCAACACTTACGAGAAAATTCATCAACAAATATTACATAGTAATTATGTTTTGCTATCGAAGCAACAAATAATGGTCCACACACATTTGTGTGAACTCTCTCAAGGATCCCCGAAGCTCGGTTCTACTTCTCATGAAAGGTGGCCTTTACATATTTTCCCATAGTACATCCCTTGCATGTGTTTGACTGCACAAGTGTACCCCTGGGAAGACCAATAGAAATCTATTGCACGACTTTCAAGGCTCCATGGTGAAGATGGCCCAATCTCCTGTGCCATAATTCGCCCTCATCCCAGCTCACCACTTGATCTGCCTTGTCGATAATTGTTGCACAACCATCTACCTCCAACTTGTAGAGATTATTAACTCAAATCCCTATCCTCTTGGCTTGTCCTGTTTTTTTATGTTGCAGGAAAGCTTTTCCTTCACTAAAAACAACATCATAGCCTCTATCCTCCAACATTGCGACTGAGACTAAATTTTTCTTCAAACCTGGTACATGCATTACATCTTTTAATTGAAAGGGTTTACTTGAATGCCTCTAAAAGGTAATGGTACCAATCTCGGTAGCACTGTACCACCCGTCATCGCCCATTTCAATATGCATATGGAGATCCTTCTCCTCCAAGTCAGTGAAAAGTTCCTTGTCTCCCGTCATGTGAAAGGAAGCACCACTATCCAAATACCACACATATCCCAATGCACTGGACACCATGCATGCAATCAATGAGAATTCAAGCTCAAATTGCGAGGCAAGGGCCTCACCAGCTGCAGATCCTCCAATCTTCTTGTTCTTCTTCTTTTGTGGACAGTTAGTAGCAAAATGCCCATGCTTGTGACAGTGAAATCACTTCACCTTGGACATGTCTCGCTTCTTGCCAATCTTGGACTCAGATTTAGAATGGAATTTCTTCCCCTTCCCCTTCCTCTCCTTTGCAGCCAAATCAAAATCCTCTTCATCTTCATTCTTAGATGAAGATCCATCTCTGGTGTTCTGTTTGAACTCCTCCTGCACCAAATCCGACCACAGTCGTTCCAAATCTGGCAATTTTTCCCTTCCATTGACAAAGTCTTGATAACTGTGCCAACTTTTTGGAAGTCCTAGGAGAGCCAAGCTCACCAAATCATCATCAGCGATTGTTATTCCAACGCTCCCCAGTTCATTCCGACATTGGACAAACTTTGTTAGATATTTTGGAATGGTGTCACCCTTTTCCATCTTGATCTTCCTAAGTTTACCTTTGAGTGCCAATATCCTATGGTCGTTGCTGCTTTGGAATAGATTCGTCAAAGCCTTCCACATTTCATATGGTGTGGCTTTCCCATGGAGGCTTGATACAATGTGGTCTTTTAGTCCCTCTAAAAGGATCCTCGTTGCCTTCGCCACTTTCTTTTGCCATGCATCAATATTTACAGCATCTGCCACAACGGGTCTAGGAACATCATTGTCAATGAATTCCTTCAAGCCATTTTCTACAAGTACTGCCTCCATCCTGCCCTTCCAAGCAATATAGTTTGAGCTTCCCTCGAGTGCATACTCCAACCTCATGCCATTGAAATCCATTTCGATCTTGAATTAGTTGTAACACCAAGAAATTCTTTCTGCAAATTCGAATTCTATCCAGTCACAAACTCAACTCCTGCTTCACTTCTGCAATTCCTGTGCTCTGATACCATGTATAAATTATACAACATGCATGTATATCTCGGAGTCACCCAATATAACAATTTACTAAAGTTAAATATTGAATAGCTTCTACAAATATTTTGCGGAATTAAAAACACAATTGCCAATCACATGAAGTAAAGAAGAATCAAATCATACACAACACAGATAATTTACCGAGGAAATCTTATAGCTAAAAACCCCACTATCTTCCATTGTATATTCAACATGTATCATGAAACAATTACATACAAAACTCTTCTGATAAGAGCCCTCCAGTACTCAGCTAACTGTCTCACACTGTCATACAAAAACTAACCAATACTTAACCAATTTACTACCTCCAGACAGCCTGCCTTGCTTACGTAATCCTTGATGAATGCAATACCTAAAATATAGGAATTATTGCCTTCCTTGACTGCGCAAGTATCATGGGCACTCCAATGGGTGTTTGCTTGCATGTGTGCAACCCAATAATCCTACAACTAATAGTAAACTTCCCTTTCACCTAGAACTCAATTGGGTCTCCACTGGATCTGACATGCATGCAGCTAATAATAGTAAATCCTCAGTTGCATGTGAGATCCCTGATTGTGAATTAATTAATATTTAATTCACTTGATATCTCACTAGTGTATCTTCATTTACAATTAGCAAAACTTATTTTAACTCACTTAACTGAGTTAAACTGATTACAACCTGCATTAACTAATGCACCACTGCACTTCGAACTCTGTTACAACTATAATTACTCTGTATACCTCACTAACTACCTTTAACTCGAAATCCATTGGCTAACTAAATTTATCACTCCCAGTTAACTATTTCAAGTCATCATTGGGAATAGATTACAGTTTATTGTCCATATTATTTAAGGGATAAATAAAATAGGCATGCACCCAAAAATATCACTGTGGGCCCCACCCTAGTGTAGGTGCTTAATGCACTAGGCGTGGGTGCCGGAATTTTCTTATTGAATCTCAACAAAAATCACCGCTTCTTGTCACCCTATAGAGGTTACAAGACACTTAGTGGCCAAATAACTACCCTATGTGGCTAATCCCTGAGTTGAGGCTCCTTTTTATTGCCTTGGGCCCACAACCACACCCACAAAAAGGCATGCATGCAGTTATAGGCCTCCAACTGCATGCACAACACTACATCCATGTGGTTATAGCCCAATTTCTCTAGTTCTGTGCATGCAGTCCCAAAATCAGGGCCAGATTTCCAGGCATGCCTTGGGACCACTGCCCAAAATTGCTTGAGACTTTCCAGAATCAAATTAAACATGCCAACAAAGCTTAACATTCAAACTTGAGCCATAAAATTAGCCTAACTAGGCCTAATCATGACAATTATTTTGTCAAACATATGGTGAACATGTAAGCTACATGTCATGAATGCATATTTTATCATAAACTGATAGTATTCATCTGAGAATCACTGAGAGGGTTTGAAGCTTTTTCAGTAAAATTAGAACCAACATAGAAACTGTGACAACTCATCCATAATATCGCCAACATAATCACTAAAAATATACATGAATCACAATAGAATAATATCTCTTATTAACATATGAAAATACCAACCAAGTCAAGGACTTCCACGTACCACCCAACCATAGATTGGGTTGAATCAAATATCTCTTTCAACCAATCAAACCAGCACCATATCCGAACATGAATGTGGGATCTCATTTAATAAACCAATACAAAATCAAACTAGGGCTTCCAGAGGCCAAACCACCTCAACCCTCAACCAGTGATTCCACCTTATGGTCGGACATCACTAATACCAAACAGATTGGTCTCTACATAAGATGTCTAGGGATCTAGAGAGTTTGTTCCAACAGTGGCTCCAGGAACTAATAACTAAACCCACAACCTTCTAGGGCTCCAAAGCGTCTGTGCAACTCGACTCCAAGGACTAGTGACTCAACCCACCAAGGGATGCAGAGCGTTTGTCCCAACCAACGGATCTAGGAATTGGTAAGTCAACCCACAACCATAAGGAACCTGAGCACCAACCATAAAAAAACAAGAAAAAAAACCCACAACACCATGGATATCCAAGAAATGTGAAGGCAAGGCTAAAACCATTGTCAATCTAGGCAATCCTCCATGCCAATGAAAAATCATAACCAAGAAACCACATGCATGTACCATGCATGCAAAAACTACCAAGGGAAACATACATGCAACCTGTTACCTGCAAAACAATCCAATTGTAGCTAGTGATCCACTTGTTCCCTTGCTCTTTCCTACTTTCCTTTGCCTTATTTCTCCAAATCTAAGTGAATGCCAAAGTGCTCCGAACATGATCCAAGAATGCTCCAAGTGTGCAAGAGTATGAAAGAATGATAGGATAAAAGAGAGCTCCAAGATAAGCTGACAAAAGTGTTAATTTTTCTTATGGCTATATGGTTCTTTGCTTTGATAATTGCATTTCTTCATTAACACATTAAGTTCACACCATAAAATCATAACATTATTCAGATTTACATCATTATTCAGTAGCATATTACGCAACTATGTAGAAAGAAAAATATCATCATCATCAATGCAACAAAACATAAAGGAACAATAGAAGAAAAACATTCACACATAGAGACACTGGGATTTGTGAGAGACCAGGGAAAAACCCACTATAGGGAAAACCCTTTCAAATTCTTCTTCTTATTATATGGTCATCAAATGATTCAGAAAAAGAGTGTACAATTATCCATATCTTCATCTATGCAAATATAAAACAAAATAACTACAACATCCATGGAATGAACCGAACAATGCTTATGCTCAAAATCCTGATTTTGAAGCCTGTAATGAATTGTCACTGTTTGCGGTCAACTGTCGAACATTGCGGTCACTAAGTGAAATCTTCAGAAGACTGAGATTTTATCTTTTGGTTCCTAGTAACACTAAGGAGTCATATTAGTGACTATAGCATCCCAGTGGTATCCTTAAGCCTGGTATGCGAGTGGCTGGGGTCAAATCTGAGCTGAGGCGAGCGTGCGACTAGGATTCTGCAACCCTAACTCCTGATTGCATGCAAAGTGAGTTGTTTGTGCGACAGGAAGGCTACACTTGCAAGAATGAACCTCTATGGTAGTGACTATGGTTGAAATCCTTTTGTTCTATGCCTGCAACTATGGCCCAAAACCCTAGATCTAAAATGTGAGCTTCAAACCTTGCAATTTCACCTTAGAGCGAACCTATTCCTTCACGGACGAACCTCAGACCTGTGCGAGTCAAAAAAAAAGATAGAAGAGTGTCTCATGATTGTGTCCAAATGAGGTATAGTCCACTTATTTTTATATACTTCCAAGAGGGTCCACTTTACTTTAGGGTTGACCTTATCAAATATGCACATGTGGGTTTTTCTTCATTAATACACTTTCCCTTATCCGATTTGAGTGATATTTAGGTCAATTTTAGTCCTCTTGAAAATAGGAATTCAATGAAATAATTATATCCATCAAGTGAGCTATCCAAAGTGGAATTTACTGTAGTTTCATATTTTTAACACTCCCTCTCAACTAGGGAGAATTCCATTTGCCAATATCTGACCATCGATCAACATGTCATCCTATCATCATATCTTATCAAGTCTCAAGTATCATCACGTATTGTAATTGATAATATTAATTCATCTCTTTCTTCTTTCTTCTTATCTCTTGATTTTCCTTGCTCATATGTTGAACATTATCGAATATAAAAGAATAATAATTTTGACATTGGAGGGGAGCTCAATCTACCACCCTCTGTCCATCGTGCTTCTACCTATAATATCTGCCAGTGGGCTACTACATGAGAATATTTGTCAGAGGGATACTACCCAAAAATATCTGTAAACATGATACTACCCAGAATCTCATGGGGTAGCTACTACTATGACCCCATATCGAGAAATAGGTGATGTATGGGAGCTACTACTCAACCCATCCCATTTCCTACCAATCTTCCCAGCAATGACCCTTAATAGTCACGTGGTAGAACACTTGAATCATAGTTCGAGCTTGGACAAGAAACCAAAATTAATAAGAGGTAAGGATCACACACCTCAAAGCCTCCTCAACCCGTTGTCCAGACGAGGAGGGACAATCCCAACAAGCCCAACTTGTGGGTATGATTCCAACTAGGGTGTACTCTGCAAAGAACAAGATAGGGTGAGCTACTACTCCAACCCTATGGGTAATAGATAGGGGTGATACCCTATTGGCCAGAGTTCCCTCAACCCCAGGAGCCCTCTATCTCACCCTGAGTGTTGAAATTTGAAACAAGAAATAGTGAAATTGGCATCCAGAAAAATAAATAAATAAATAAATAAATAAAAATACAAAAATAAAAAATAAAAATAAAATAAAAATGAATAAATAAAAATAAATAAATAAAAAATTTTAAAAATAAAATAAAATGGCACCTAGAAATGGTTACCATGTGAGGCTTTTGATTTAATTATCCTTAATTAAATTAAAATTAAATTGTAATCTTATCTCATAACAACTTGTAATAGTTAACTAAGTGTGATAGACTTAGTTAGTTCAAGAATTTCGAGTTGAAGGTCAAAGGATAGGCATGTGGAGTGGTTATATTATTTATAGGGTCCAGTTGCAGTTGTAGCACTAGTGTGGTGTGAGTGGGATCGGTTAACTCACATTAATTGAGTTAAAATCAGTTTAACTAGTTCTAACTGATTCATGAGATAGTGGAAGATCAAGTGAATTAAAATAGATTTAAAAATAACCCAATTAAAAAAAAAAAAAAATCAGTCGAATCAGAGCTCGGATGGGTGAGATATCGTCGATTTAAAATCAACTTTTTTTTTTAGAAAATTTTTCGACAATGGGACAACTACAATGTGCGCAAGTTGGAGAAGGAACGAAAGCCAAGGGAAAGAAGTCCCAAGGAAAAGAGGGCAAGAGAGACATGTCCAAGATCAAATTTTTTCACTTTCACGAGCATGGGCACTATGCTTTGAATTTTCCACAGAAGAAGGCAAGCAAGAAGGAGCCTGCAGTTGTAGCGGGTGAAGCATTGGCTTCACAGTTCGAGCTTGATTTACTCTCATTGCATGCATGTCCAACACCGCAATGGGATGCATGTGGTATCTAGATAGTGGTGCCTCGTTCCATATGACAAGGAATAGATATCTCTTCAGTAACTTGGAGGAGAAGGACCTCCAACAGAATATAGAGTTTGGAGATGATGGGAGGTATAGTGCGACTGAGATAGGTACAATTACCTTTCAGAGGGAGTCTAGCTCCCCTCTCATACTAGCAGATTTTCTGTATGTTCCAGGCCTAAGGAAGAATCTTGTCTCCCTAGCGGTATTGGAAGACCATGGTTATGATGTGATGTTTAGAAAAGGAAAGGTGTTCCTTAAACACATAGCCATGGGAAGGGTGAAGCAGATCGATGTAAGATTCAAGAACTTGTATGCTCTCGAGGTTGAGGATGCATGCAAAGATTCGAGGAGAAAATCAGTGGTTAGTGACTTGGTGGTTGAGAGGGAGTAATTATCTCTCAACATGCAGCCTCAGAACCAGTTTCAAAAGGTTGTGGAGCAGCAATAGTTGGAGAAGTAGAGAGGAGACCGAGTGGAAGAGTCCAATCAAGTAGAGACCTCGAGGAGGGGGGAATTTCGAGCTAGATGGGCAGAGGGATTACATGCAGCTATACCTCTAGGTGTGAGGTGGGGCAATGTGAAAATATAATCCCAAGAATAAATTTGGGTAGGGTCCATTGAGATGGTGTGTCTCATGGATCGAAACTGGCTACAAGGAGCCCACAGTACAGCAGTAGCAGGAAGGATCAGTTAGATTGATGCAGTCAGATGTTAAGAGGACATAAATCAGAGTGACAGGTGTAAGATACTAGAGCGCATATTAGAGTTGGCAGCAATGCAGAGAGCACAAATTCAGATGGCAGTAACATCGCAGAGATTCCAGTAGACATGTGCAGTAACTAGTAGCAGTTATAAGACTCTGATGATAGTTGCATTATACTAATTTAGTTGTTTGGAGGTTATTCAGTTTCAGGAGAGTTACATGTGCAAAGAACACTAGATAAGTGTTGCATGCAAGAACATTCCAAAGGTACCAGATCAGGACAGATTGATTCATTTATTATTGAGAGGGAGTGTTGAAATTTGCAACAAGAAAAAGTGAATTTGGCATCGAGAAACAAAATTTAGAAAATGGAACCCAAAAATGGTTACCATGTGAGGCTTTTGATTTAATTATCCTTAATTAAATTAAAAGTAAATTGTAATCTTATATCATAACAAATTATAATATTTAACTAAGCATGATAGACTTAGTTAGCTCAATAATTTCGAGTTGAAGGTCAAAGGATAGGCATGTAGAGTGATTCTATTATTTACATGGTCCAATTGCAGTTGTAGCACTAGTGTGGTGTGAGTGGGATCAGTTAACTCACATTAATTGAGTTAAAATCAGTTTAACTAGTTGTAACTGATTGATGAGCTAGTGGAAGATCAAGTGAATTAAAATATATTTAATTCACAAGTAGTGATATACCAATTAACTGATGATTAACTATTAATAGTTGCATGCATGTAAATTTCAATGAAGACCCAATTAAGACAAAGGTTAAAGACAAGTAAACTATCAATTGTATTTTTGGTGAACTTCGCAGGTGTAGTTATAAAGTCAGAGGAAGTCTCCATAGGGATTGCGCGGTCAAGGAAGGCTAATTATCCTATTTAATAGGGATTAATTTTCTAGGGATTGCGTGAGCAAGGTTGGGCTAAGGAAGGGCTAAGAATTGGCTAAGTGTTGGTCAATTTTTCGTAAGAATTGCTAGACAGTTTTGAGCAGGATCAGAGTGAGACAACTAGGATAGTGCAAGATTTTCTCTGTGTGAGAAAGCATTGTATTGTTTCATGATTCTTTGACCATGTAAAATATATGATAGAGGAGTTTTGAGCAGGTGATTTCCCTAAGAACATCTTGTGTTGTGTGATTGGTAATTTCCTTTCTCTTACTTGCATGTGATTGAGCGATCGTGTTTTATACTTCGCAAATATTATAGAAGGAATCTGTATCTTGTTTTAGTACATTACATGATTGGATTAGATCCATTGATATAATTTCTACATGGTATTATAGCCATGTTAGAGATTTTCTACACTGAGATCTCAAACAAGAGAGGAAGAGTTGGCCCAGTGTTCTCGATCAATGATGCTCTATGTAGATACACAGCATATCATCATACTCATATTTGGTAATTATCATGTATCAATAGAAATTTTCTCCTATTCATGAAATACATCAAATCAAACATCATGTTATAACAAAATATACATATATATCATAAAAATGATACCATAATCATCCTCCCTATTAAGGAGTTTCCAACCAAAAGTGTGAGCTTGTCTCGTACATCAGCACTATCTCAATATATGAAGGTATTTCAATCCCAATTCAAAATTTTCTCAAACATTTCTCCAAAAAGCTTCTTCATCCTCCCTCATAGCTAGTCATGCTAGCAATCATCGTACTCATCCTCGATCGTGTTTAAAACTACAAACTTCTCATCTAACACATCTTGGTATATCACATACTAATGCAATACTTTTTAATAATGATCTAAACATCATCAATACATCCATGCAGTCACATATCATAGGAATAATGTCTAAGATCGATCATACCACGTAGATATATAGAAGGGTGCTTAGTGGCAACTTTATGTGTATGAAGTGACTCAATCATGAATCATCTCAAGTTTTATGTACAACATATATGGACATGTGTTCAATCAGAACATCAATGCTTCAATCAAATGTTGGATTCCAAGTTGAGTTCAACAATATCTCTTCAAAACTTCTTGAAATTCAATCAGAGTGTTTGAGGATTTGTATTTACACTTTCCAACATTTCTTTAGTAGCTTCACAATATATATTTTCTTTCCCAACTCCAGAAATCATGCGAGGATTCATTATTTCGAGCTCCAGAACCCATCTACCTCTTACTTAGATCATTCGAGGCTCATTACCTGTTAATAGTAGACCGTTAGCTTATAAAACTAAAAAAAAAAAAAAAAATCATACCTTGGAACACTTCTAAAGTAGAGGTTTGGATCAACACATCATCATGGATTTACTAGATAATTGTCAATGTGGAAATATACAATGATTTATGCTATCATAACACTTTACCAAACCAATATATTCAATATTACACAAATCAATATTGTGTAATCAAATAAACTAAGTCAGCTTATCAATGTTTAGATGCCAAATCAGAACTAATATCAAAATCATCAATATCACAGTATCAAATTCTTTAGACTAGGTGACAGGTACAGCTCTCATCAAATCAAGACTTCTTATATTTTCATTCCAACAATTTGTAATTTAATTTTCATCCTCATGATCATAATATAAGTCACTAGATGCAAATGTATACACCAAGAATATGTACTAATATTAGTTACTGAAGCTCACTATGCCCATATAGCTTAGTTATCAAGGAAAATAATCATTCATCAAATCAAATCATTAGTCACTAGGTCAAATTTCAAATTTTCTATCATAGTGAGATCTATCAATCATCAAGTCAAATTTCTAAGTCATTATTATGTCAAAACTCCAAATACTACTCATTTGTATCATCCAAATCATGTCAAACTTTTGCAACACAAACTTCAATAGTTAAATCATAATCACACACACACACACACACACACACACACACACACACACACACACATATATATGTATGCATATCTCGGTCACCTGCAAACACAAGTTCAGTCTACAAATTCATATTATAGTAAACGTTCGAACTTCTGATCTCATAAAACTTTTTTTTGTCTGCTTCGTGTTTATAGAACTGACATCCTTCAAGTGAACATCTGATTTTATGCACAAAACTTCATTTTTGTGTCTTGTAGGCATATTTTCACCCATAGTCCTTATGTGGTTGGGAGACTATAGTCACAACCGTAAGCTTACTTCCGTGCACTTGAGGCTTAGAGGAAGGGAAAAATCTCTCTCCTCCGATCAGAACTTGGATGCAGATCAACAATGTCAGATATTTGTCTATTCATGCCCATAAATCATATTTCCACGGTAAAGAATATACATATAATGGTAATGGTAATTGGAGTAAGGAAATTATGGAGAGATTCTCCCTCTGAATGGGAATCCACTTCAGTCATCATTGACCTTCCTATAATGTTATCATGCTTCAATAGATCTACTAGATCACAAAGTCAAACATATATCCATCATGGTCATAACATGTTAACATCAACTACTTCATCATCACATCATGGCATCAATATTTTGTCAAGGGTTATTGTCAAATAACTAATAGGATTATACTTCAAGAATCATGATCACAATATTACTTCTTTGTCACATAACTCAATCCATCAAGTTAGGGCATTCAATTTTACCATATGCCATAGTTACTATTCACATCAAAATATAACCCCAGTCAATAAAAGATCAAGAATATTAATCTCATTGTTATACTTCTATCATCATGGCTACTATGATTTTCACAAATATTATCAATAGTATCAAGTTACCATTTACTATAATCAAGGTGTTGGCCTTCTTTATGGGATTAAGATATCCAAAATTATAGGAGTTAGCCAAACATCAAATATACCAATATAGCATAAATAAATATCTAGAAGTTCATTATATTTAAGAAATAATATACTTATTCAATACCACGTGCACCATTTCATCAAAATAACCATGAATCACTTTCATATGCATGCATGAGCCATTTGTGAACGAGATATTCTAATCATACCTTAGGGCTTACCTTGCCATTCAATATTACATCTGAAACATAAAATTGAAACAATATATCATGCATACCTTGTAGTATTCAAACACGTGTGCACCTTCTTATTTTACATAGGCAACTTGTAGCACATCGTCACCTTTTCGTCAGGTGCCTCTTTACCTTTTCCAGCGCTAGTTCTTCTCTTCCTGCATTAGACATGATACTTAAGAAGGATCCACTTATTACAACTCATCAAGAGGTTAGAAGCATCCAAATACTCAAATGTATATGCATGAAGAATAAGTAATAAGAATAAGAATAACCAGATCTATAAATATAAACAAAATTAAATACATAGAGAAGCATCAAAAATTGAAAATTACTTATCTTCAATGAGAGTTTATCATCTCTCCCTTGAACTAGCCTTCAATAGCCATCACTGTCCATTGTACATATAACAATGTTTCCTTCACAATTTCAACCAAATCTATCAGTAAACAGGCCTAATAGAGACTATACCATATGAGGCTTCATCTAATTTGTCCCAAGTACTTAATAGTATTTACTTCGACCATGTTAGGGTTTATAGATTTCATATCTTAAATCTTTTCCACAAACTAAGATTTCTCTCAAATCCTAACCTCATAATATCCATCAAACCCTAATACACAAATTACCTAGGGTTTTCCTCAATCCCTAGAATTATTTTAGGTCTCCACCATCCTCTATTGCATCCATCAATGATGTCATAAAAGGGGTGATCTCCATGAATTTTCTTCAACCTAAATTTGATACCATGTTAATTTTTATTAGGGATATATTTTTCTTTTCTTTGATAATTGCATTTATTCATTAACGCATTAAATTCACCCCATAACATCATAACATTATTTATATTTACATCATTATTCAACAACATATACAACTATGTACAAATAAAAATATCATCATCATCAATGCAACGGAACATAAAGGAACAATAGAAGAAAAGCATTCACACATATTGATACCATGATTGGTCAAAGACCAGGGTAAAACCCACTATGGGGAAAACCTTTCAAATTATAATTTATCATTTTTTTAGATAAACATCAAATGATTCAGAAAAGAGAGTACAATTATCTTTATATTCACATATGAAACTATCCAACAAAATAAATACAACATCCATGGAATGAACCCAACAATGCTTATACTCAAAATCTTGATTTTGAAGCCTGTAATGAACTGTCACTATCTGAAGTCAACTGCCCAAAACTGTGGCCACTGAGAGAAATATTTGAAAGACTGATATTTAATATTTTTGTTCCCAGTCACACTGAGCAGGATTCATCTAAGTGACTATAGCATCTCAGTCACACCCTTAATCCTTGTCAGATCTGGACTGAGGCGAGCGTGTAACTGAGATTTTGCAACCCTAACTCCCGGTCGCATGCAAAGTGAGTTGTCTGTGTGACTAGAAGGCTCCAGTCGCAATCATGAGCCTCTATGAGAGTGAATGTGATCGAAATCCTTTTGTGTTTTGCCCTCGATTGTGGCCCAAAACCATAGATATTAAATGTGAGCTTCAGAACCTGCAATTTCACCTTAGATCAAACCTATTCCTCTGCAGACGAGTCTCAGACCTGTGCAAGCCAAAAACCAAGATAGAAGAGTGTCTCATGATTGTGTCCAAATTAGGTAGAGGTCACTTATATTTATATCCTTCCAAGAGGGTCCACTTTACTTTAGGGCTGACCTTATAAAATATGCACATGTGGGATTTTCTTCATAAATACACTTTCCCTTATCCAATTTGAGTGATATTTAGGTCGATTTTGGTCCTCTAAAAAAGAGGAATTCAATGTAATCATTATATACATCAAGTGAGTTGTCCAAAGTGGAATTTTATCGCAATTGCATATTTTTAACAAAAATATTATGAACCGATCCTTATAAGCCTTTTTATCATTGAGGCCTCTATTTTCTTCTTTTTCCTTCAATTACCCTCTCAGGAAAATTGGTGTCTCTTCACCTTCGTTTTCTCCTATTTTCCTTTATTTTCATAAATAAATGAAAATGATTTCCTCTTTTCCTTTGTCAATGCCTTTGTCAATTTCCATAGACATTAATTAATCACCAATGATACCCATAATTATGTTTTTTCCCAACATCCAGCTTGGAATACCTGTCCCATGGCCTGGTATTATAATTTTTTTACATGGAAAATAAACCAAGGGTTGTTACACGGGTGCATAGGGAAATTTATTTCACAACGACAAAATTAATTTTAAACTTCTTTGCATTTCAAACTTTGATAGATTTCATTTCTCATCTCTGTCTCTTTTCTTGTTTCTTGTCGAAAGGGTGGTCCTTCTGCAAGCCCCCTGAAAGGTTCTTCTTGTGTCCATGTAGGTTTTTCCGGTCGACCTCGACCGACATCAAATTCCCAGGACCTATGATCACTAAATCTATTTGGAATTAGAGAAAATGGTCCTTGGAGATGAATTTTGTACTAATTTTCCCTTTGAAAATATAATGAAATGTTGTTGACGGACAAAAAAAAATGATAGATTTAGCTGAGTGGGAATGGTAGTTGCATAGAGCTATTAATATTTGTGAAATGAAGGACGTGCGGGAGAACAAGGGTGCAGAGGTGATCCGGATTTATGCAGGAGCACAATAAAATACAAAAATAAACATAAACGCGGATATGCAATAGAAACTATACTTCATTTCATTGATATCAATTAACTGAAATAAGCTTACAAACAAAATGGAAATAAACTAGCTCGGGCGATAGTAGCTTATATCTTAGAAGAGATGTGGCAGCTACAAGCCTCTAAAATGTGTTACAATGAGGCTCAAGGGTCTTTTTATTATGGAACAATAAGGGAAAACCATAAACATCCAAAAACCTAACCCTAGGAGATGAAGTGCCAAAACTATGGGCCCCGTTTGGGTAAATTGGTACATCAACTTCTAGGGGGACGTCACTTTGGTATACGATCTTTGTTTTATGAGCACAATACCTCGTTAGAAATATCTATCCAAGGACTACAAGTTTTGAGGGAAAAATATTGATTGATGAACCATGTTGGTCCTGGTTTTTCCAAAAAATGTTGTTTAGGGCCTCAAAACGCCTTCGGAAGTTCAGGACCCGAAAAAACTGCCAAAAATAGTAAATTGTGCTACAATTAAAGAAACTGAAAAACTAAAAGAAACAATGCCAAGATTCTAAGTGGAATAGGCAGGTGGCCACCAATATACACTTGGATCAGTACTCCGCCCTTAGGAAGCAATCATCCCCATTGCATTGAGTTCCTCCGTCAGATGACGAAACTTTTGTTGAACTTGGTCCCTCGTGAGCCAATTGCCTTGGTGCAGGATTTGGCCATCTTTCACAACCCGATACAACTAGATCTTATGCTGGCGAGTGTTCTTGATCTGCATGTCCATGATTTGATCAGTTTTGGTGTATTCCTTGTAGTCGGGGTTTAGCTCTGTTGGTGTGAGTTGTTTTTCAATATCTGATGTGTCTAGTAATGGTGGAAAGTATGGTCGAAGGCAGTCCACATTGAACATTGGGTGTAGGCCAAGGAATCAGGGAATGATGAGCTCAAAATAATTGTCTCTCATAACCTTGATAATGGTGTAAGGCCCATATCAGACAGGTCTGAGCTTCTGATGAGCTCCAGTTAGGCGTTCTTTCTACAAATGCAACCAAACTTTGTCGCCCACCTGAAACTTGTGTGGCACCCGATGTTGATCATGTCGTTGCTTGTACTTAGAATTGGCTATGTACAATATGTCATGGACCTATTGGCGAATGTGCTCAATGCGCTCAATGAAGCTATTCGGCTGGTCAACTCCGGACTGGACATGAGCTGAATCTACTTGAGCAGCCGCAAATGGTATGGCCACATCAATGGGACATAGTGGATGGAATCCTAAGCCCTCTTAAAAGGGGTTGTGTCTAGTTGAGTTGTGGAGAGCCCAGTTATAGCTATGTTGGACATAGGGGAGGCTTTCAGCCCATGTGCATGGATTCTTCGAGTTGTACAGGCGCAAAATGTGTACGATCATCCTGTTGACGACCTCTATTTTCCAGAATCGACTAGAGACTTGACCAAAATGTAATGAGGAACCTGCTATCCCGATCTGAGATAATGGATCGTGGGATCCAAAAGTGTACCCACACTTTCTCAAAGAAGAGTTTAGCAGTAGAGTATGCTTTGATATTCTTCTTGCATGCTGCCATAATGGTCATCTTAGAGAATCTGTCGACGACCACAAAAACACAGTTGTTTCCATGCTTGGTAGAAGGAAGGGCCAACATGTAATCCATGGAGATGGATTCCCATGACTGACTAGGGTAGGAAGTGGAGTATATAGGCCTTGCTTCTTAATGGTTGGTTTGGAATGGCACAGGAAGTGCCATATTTGATGTACTTCCCGACATCATGTCGAAGGTTCGACCAATAGAAATACTTCTGCAATACTGCCGCTATTTTATCGACCTTGAAATATCTAGCAACCCGACTATAGTGCGATTCCCAAATCATCTTGGCACACTCGCTTGAAGGAACACAAATGTGTTCCAGGTGGCATAATAGTGTATCCTGGAGGTGAAAATTTGGAACTTTCTTACCCTTTAGGAGCGTCTGGTATGTGTTGTCGAATTTTGGATCACTTTTGTAGAGATGCGGCAAACCCGAAGTCTCGTGCCCACAAGAATCGATCATAGTGGTTAACGCCATGATCGGCGGTCGGTTGAGGCAATCTACAAAATTATTGGTGTTGCCCTTTTTGTACATGATGTTCAAATGGAACTGTTGCATGTATGTGGCCCATTTCTAATGGAAATTGTTCTGCAACTTCCCTTGTGTCTGTATGAACTTTAGAGGTCGGTGATCTGTGTGGATGACCATTTCCTTCCCTAAGATGTAATGCTTCCATTATTGGTAGACCTGCACAATGGAATACATCTCTTTTTCATAGGTGGGATACTTTCGGACTGTGTCTGAAAGTGTCTCACTGTTATATGCCATTGGATTCCCCCTGCTTAGTAAGAAATGCCATAATAACATAGTCAGAGGCATCTGTCTCGATCTCAAATGGTTTATGCATGGTAATATGAGCACTGGTGCAGAGAAGAGGCGATGCTTCAACTCCGAGAACACCTTTTGTTGATATTCAGACCAAAATAATTTTTCTTTCGCTCCTCCTTTGGTGACTTGACTAAGAGGAAAAGTGATATTAGAGAACCCCAGCACGAACCTATGGTAGATATTGGCAAGACTCAGAAAGATATGGAGCTCTATTAGAGTGGTTCGGGCTGGCTAATCTCGAAGACTTGGATCTTAGTTGGGTCCACATGCACCCTCTGCTCATCAATAATGTACCTCAGATATTGAACCTGTGTCATTTCATAAGTGCATTTCTCCAAATTGGCACACAACTTGTGTTGCCGCAGTGTTTCGAGGACTTGTCGAATGTGGTGGAGGTGCTCTTCCCAACTCTGGCTGAAGATCAAGATGTCATCCAAATACACCACCATGAATGAGTTAGTGAATAATCGTAAGATGTTTTCCATTAAACTCATGAAGGTTGCAGGAGAATTAGTCAACCCAAAAGGCATGACCAACCATTTAAAAAGGCCCTCCTTGAATTTGAAGGCAGTCTTCCACACATCAGAGGGTTCGATTGATACCTGGTGATACCCAAACTTCAACTCAATCTTGTTGAAATATTTGGCCCCCTTGAGTTGGTTCAAAAGGTCATCAATCCATGGGATCGAATATCTATTCTAGACAATGATATTTTTTAATACCTGATAGTCAATACAGAGTCTCCAAGTCCCATTCTTCTTTTCACCAACACGATCGAGCTCCCACAGGGCGATGAACTCAGCCGGATGTGACCTTTCTACAACAACTCCTAAATCTACCTCTTGATTTCACCGTTCTCCAAAACATAGCACCGATAGATTGGTCCATTGGGTAGCAGTATGCCTGGGGTAAGATCGATGGAGTGCTTGACCTGACAGTGTAGAGGCACCCCTACAGGTGAGGTGAAGATGTCCCTGCACTCCTCCACGACCTTGTCCATCTATTGTTGTCGTGCGGAGGAGCCTTGTCTGGAGGTCATGGCCACAATCTTCTTCTTTCCTTGAGGCCATATAATAAGGAAAACAAATTTCCCAGTTTGGGAAATGAGCTTACTGAATTTCTTTGTAGTGATCAAAGAGATGGCGGTAGACATTGATACCTTCGGTATCCTGTACAACTTATTACCCAAAGTAACAATAACAATGCTAGGCCGAGACTCATACCATTTTGCTTCCACAAATATGGTTGGCATAATAATACATCAAAAATTTCAAGAGGAGCAACATCATATATTACCTCATCCGTGAAGGGCTTGATGTTGTAGGGAAGGTGACACTTATGGCTAACATGGAGATCATGTCCTTGGTGAAGCCACCTGATGGTGTATGGTTGTGGGTGTGTTGTGATTGGCAGGCCCAACTGCTTCACGACCTCTGCTAAAATGAGGTTCTTTTGGCTCTCGCAGTCGACAATGAACTATAGTGGGGAACCCTTCACCCACAACTGGGAATGGAAGAGGCGCTCCCACTCCTCTGTATCTTCAGGTTCTTCATTTATGATCTTGATGGTGGCAACAGTGACACTAGGCTCCACATCGATAATCTTCTTCCCTTTTTCATTCCCCTTTTCAGGTTCTGACTTAGATTCAGAACATGCATCTGATTCAGAATCCTTCAGCTTGGCTACTAGTGACTGCTTAGCCTGACACTCACTGGTGTTGTGAGTGGAGCCCTTATGGAACCCACACCACTTTCCCGTGTCCTTCTTTGGCTTCATGGTGTTTTTATTTTCCTGCAGCTTCGACGGGTTGTCCTAGGCTACCCCGCCTTGGACTTGTCCTTTGTTTTGTGGTTTGGGGGCGCCTTTCCCTTGCTTCTGATTCGTAGATCCAAAGATTCGCTTCTTTTGTTTGAATTTTTTCTCAATCTTGGTAGCATAACAATATGCTACACCAAGAGAGGAGATGTCGAGGAAATCCATTTCCTCCTGGATGTATCTGTGCAGACAACTACAGTACTTAAGAACCAAATGTTTCTCTGAATCTCTGATACCCAACTTTATGTGCAGGGTATGGAATAGATTCGTCAACTCATGCACATCTTGATCCCTTTTTTGTCGCAGCGTAGTCCACTATATGTAATTTTCCACATAGCTCCCACTGAGTAGTATTGTTCCTTGATGGCATCTCGAAAATAATTCCAAGTGGGTGCAGCCGAGAACAGGGAAGATTCCCCCTCGTCCTTTTACTCATAGTAGTTTTCCTACCAGTCCTTGACATGGGGGGTGGCTTTGAGGAGTGAAAAAGTAACCTTTTCCCGATTGGAAAAGTCATGAACCTAAAAATATCCTTCTAATATATTCATTCATCTAACTATGACATTTGCATATATTTGACCCTCAAATATGGGAATCTTGAAGTTAACTTGTACCTTAAAATGAGTGGCGCCTCTAGAGTGGCTGTCGGATGAA
The DNA here is from genome assembly GCA_034641835.2 of Pinus albicaulis. Classification (NCBI taxonomy): domain Eukaryota; kingdom Viridiplantae; phylum Streptophyta; class Pinopsida; order Pinales; family Pinaceae; genus Pinus; species Pinus albicaulis. The sequence goes on along the minus strand of CM076572.1, from coordinate 797,564,525 downwards.
GATGCGTCGTTGGTGGGTAGTCGTGGAAAAATCTAGGCAAAGTTATCCATAATTGTAGTCCTCTATTTCTCGAGGGCCTCCTCAAGAAATATTTTGATAGGATCTCCTAATCCCTCGTCTTTCTTTTTCTCTGCCATGGGAGGCCATTGGGGTTTGCGAGATGATCTTCCAAAGGTTCAACCAGATTTACCCCTAACTCCTTATACCCCGATCTCGTTGGGGACATGCAAAGAAAGATCGAGAAAGAGAAGACCACTATGATACCACTGGTCCAGATTTATTCAGGAACACAATAAAATACATAAATAAACATAAATTTAGAGATGAATCATAAAATATACTTCATTTCATTAATATCAAAAAACTGAAATAAGCTTACAGATAGAATGGAAATAAACTAGCTCGGGCGATGGTAGCTTATCTCTGAGAAGAGATGTGGCGGCTACATGTATCTGAAATGTGTTACAATGAGGCTCGAGGTCCTTTTTATTATTGAACAACATGGGAAAACCCTAAACATCCAAAAACCTAACCCTAGGAGCTGAAGCGCCAAAACTATGGGCCTGATTTGGGTAAATTGGTACATCAACTTCCCGGGGACGTAACTTTGGCATACGATCTCCGTTTGATGTGCAAAATACCTCGTTAGAAATATCTATCCGAGGAATACAACTTTTAAGTGACAAACAATGGTTAAATACCAATGTTGCTGCTGGTTTTCCTAAAAATGTCGTTTAGGGCCTTAAAACAACTTCAGAAGTTCAAGACCCGAAAAAAGCTACCAAAAATAGTAAATTGTCCTACTATTAAGGAAACTGAAAAAATGAAAGAAACAATGGTGGGAGTCCAAGTGGAATAGGAGGGTGTCCACCAATATCCACCTGGATCAAGAGAGAAATTTAATTAATTTAACTATGAAAAATCATCAAATTAATATTATTATTTTTTATTGTGCAAAGCTTTATTATGGAAATATTTCCTAGTGTGGAGATTTTACTGTGGGGAGGAAGGGGTATGTGAGGGAGAACGAGGGTGCATAGGGAAATTTATTCTGCAGGCATGAAATTAATGTTGAACTATTAATGTTAATTCGTGCCAAATAAAGGATGTGTGGAGGATGGGGTAATTAATTGAAAAGAAACTTAAATATTCCACATTTGACCATTACATATGTGAAAATTTGATTAATATATAGATCAATGAAATTGGTGAGTTCTCTAACATTGAAATTTAAATGATGGCATGTTGCCAGGGACTATAGCATTCACCTCACGATCAAAGTGTATTGAATTCAAATTATTTGGTTGTTTTAGTTTGCGTTTTGGACAAGGTATGCGTAGTTAATTTAACTATGAAACAAATTCGAATTAATATTATTATGTTTCATTGTGCGGAGCTTGCTTGTGCAAATATTTCCTTATGCATAGATTTTATTGTGCGGATAAAGGGGAATGTGCGGGAGAACGAGGGTGCAGATTGAACTTTATTCTGCGGGGAAAAAATTAATGTTAAACTATTTTTCATTTAAAACTTTTACATATTTAGCTATGTGGGAGAGTAGTTGCATAGAGCTATGAATCTATACGAAATGAAGGATGTCTTGGGGACAAGGTATGTGCGGGAGAATGAGGGTGCAAAGGGAACTTTATTCCATGGATGTGTAATTAAATTAACTATGAACAAAAACTTTAATTTGTAATGTAATAATATTTCACATTTGTTTATTACATGTATACAAATTTGCTTAATATACATAGTGATTAAGGTAGGGTTGTTTCAGTTTTCATTTTGTACAATAAAGTTCCGATTCCACTTTCATGGTCCACACAATGAAAAAGTTCACTATTCTTCAGTGTTGTGTACGATTCAAATGTTTATCCTTAATACAGTAAAAACATTAATTATTGAACATGCATGTGTCCTCACTCCCTTTCTGCCGCAGATCATTTCTCCTTCCTGTGCACACTACAAAATTAGTCTTTGTAATGAAAAGATACAAAAAATTGTGAATCCATAAGGATGTGTAGGAGGACAGGGTATGTGTTGGAGAACATGTGTAGAAACAAAATTTAAAACTACTCTTTCACATTTAAAACTTTTACAGATTTAGCTGCACGATATAGAAGTTGCACAAAGCTATGAATCTGTGTGGAATGAAGGATGTGCTAAGTACAAAGTATGAATATGTGCGCAATGAAATATGTGAAAGAGAGAACTAGGGCGTAGAGGGATTTTTTTTTACAGATGTAGGAAATTAATTTTATATTGTTTTCCATTTAATAGACACAATTAGGAAGAGCAGGTTTTAAATTAGAAATAATGAATACTTCATATTTGCATTGCTAGCGACTATAGAATTTTCCTGGGCATAAAAGTGTGTTGAATCTATATTATTTGAGTGTAGCAAAAAGTTTCATCCATAGTTCTGTGGTTTTTCAGATGAATTTCACGTCGGCGGATTTGTTTAGCTAGACAAGCTTTAAAGTATTCACTATGTATAAAATTGAATTTGCGAACCTTTTCAGCGGGAAAATCCTATTCGCTAGTGACTATAGCATTTTCATGGGCATTAAAGTGTGTTGAATATATATTATTTTAGTGCAACAAAAGGTTTCATCCGCAGTGCTGTGGTTTTTTGGATAAATTTTGCATCGACTAATTTCATTAGCTAGAAAGGCTTTGAAGTATTTTCTATGTACATAATAGAATTTGCGAACCTTTTCAGCAGGAAAACCCTATCTGCTAAAGTTACATAATAAATTTTTCTAATGAGCACCTTATTACAGGTGACTATCAAAATGGAGGAAATAACAAAGAGACTTAAGGATCTAGACATTTGATTCACTAACATAATTCATCTTGAAGTAAACTGAAATTCATGGCATTCTCATATTCAAAATAAAAATCAGTAACTAGAACTCTCGCAGACCACACTATTATTAACCCAAATAGTAATGCAATTACGTAAGTTCTGGCATCATTTGAAAAAGAAGTGCAGCATTTCTTTGTTAGTGTTCTGACACTTCGTTTTCTTGTGCATTTATCTTGTATTATTTCATTTTAAGCTTATTTCCATTGAAAACTTTTACATATTGAATCATGTGGGACAATAGTTTCATAGTACTGTGAATATGTGAGAAATGAATAATGTGTAGAGGATGGCGTATGTGTGGGATAATGAGGGTAACTAGGAACATAAACTTTAATAAAAATTACTATTTCCTTTTAAATAAGAAACAATAATTTACACCAACAAGTTTACTAGAACTTTTAATCACTAAAACGAAAAAAAACATCCTTTTTGATATTCTTCAATTTTTTTGGTTAAGAAGAAATTTTCAATTTCATAATACTTACATTCATTCAATCAACACGATGGAATATCTAAAACATGCCAAATGGTTTTGTCCTTGAAATCATATTTTGTATAGAATAAAAGATTTCAAAAAATGTCATCCTACAACAGGCTCTGAACACAAAAATGTAGCTTGTTCCAAGCCACATAATCCTTATGTTATCACCATTACCAACAAATAGATGGAGTCTTGGATCATTAACCAAAGCATTCATTTTCTCATCTAACAATATTTTTGATGCATTCACAACGCACCATACTCACATATTCACAACACAGAACATTATAATCGAATGGATTTTTGACAAAAGTTAGGTCCATTCATTTTCACTGAGGTCCTTGAGCATTTAGAAATTCAAGGGTGACCAAGTCCTATGTATTTCGCTAAGATTTTCCTACTTTGTGATGTTATGCCTTCTCATTTCCTTGTCAGGAATTGGCATGACCTTGACCTCGTCACCTCCTTTGTGATACCCAAATGGTTGGTGTAAAGAGCGGTCTTTTCTACCCACTAATGCAGGGGTTCTTGATCGAAACTCCTCATGCCACCCCGATATCCATGAGATCAAACCTAGATCCAGTGCTACAACCCGTTTTACAGGGACTTCCTGGGATCTCAGGGCCTTCCCATAATCGCAGGGACTTCCCATAATTGTTGCCAAGTTAACTTAACTGGTGCAACTGTGACCTGCCATGTAAACCGTCCTCCTAAATGAAAGGATCCCTTTCTTTTCCGGGCCATCTAGTGCGATTGGATCATAATAGAATTTTAAAATATATAGGCTCTTCCTCATTGCATGCTATTCATTTCTTACATTCCTTTAACTTCTCTCTGTACTAATAGTGTGGCGTTATCTATTCCTCGTGCGATTTTTGTGCTACTCTTCTTCTCGCAATTGCAGACTATTCTACTTTTTTGGACTCTCATAGACTATGAAATTTCCTCTAACATTTCTTCGGCTAGCTCCCCTCCCTTGGATGGTGTTTTATAACTCTGGAAGACTCACAACATTTTCTCTTTCCCATATATGATCATTACATTGGCTTCATCTTTAGTACTTGCAGATCCAGATTAGTGCACTTCTATGTGGAACATGTGTTATTTGTTTTTTTTCAATTCAGTTTGAAAAGGATGGCACACATGTTCCACCTCTCAAAAGGATACCAATTGATTCTAGCATAATGCTTGTTAAATAATATTATCCCGATACCCAAAGAGTTAAAAAGGCCATCTACGTTCTCTTTTTTGCTATTAGCATGTGATTCGTAGATAATATCGGTTGCTTTCTTTCAATTCAGTTGTCATTACCATAATAATTATGGTAATTCCTTCATATTTGGTTGTGGTTCCCTTTACATTGTGCACTGTCACCATAACTCTTACCTAAGCTTTTAGTTGAATAAAACTATTGTACATTGTCAATATTGCATCCAAGGCATTGGGATGATAAAAAATCTAGATGGAAATATTTTTTTCTGTGATAGACGATCTATATATGGATATGTCGTACATCCTGTTTGGTCAATTTAGTGTGTCCTAAATTGCTGCATTTAATTGTCAATCTGGGAATCGTAAGCTGATGAAGTGCGGCGCACTATATGTGCAAGATAACCTCTTTCTTAACTTTTTGTCGTTTATGATCTTTCTAAGGTGAAATGGAAATTCTAAAGTGAAAAACAAGCTTGGTTATAATTGTTCAAGGAAGTGATATCCCCTATAATGATTTACCAATCTCGAAACTTTAAAAGCAAATTAAAATTACAATGACAAAACTTTAAAAGAAAGTAAAAGTGTACTGCTGAAATGAAAAGTGCTGCTAATCTAATGAATCAAAACAAGAAACTAGTGAACATGAAAACTAAACTATTCTTGCTGCCAACTGAACACAAAAGAAACTACGCTTATGGAAATTCAAAATTGCAATGAAATAAATCTAAATCATATTACATCAATTCATTTTCTGACCCTTCATCATTAGACCAGCTATGACTTGCGGAAGTAATCATAAACAACTTGTGTAACTGATTATTTAATTTGCATAAAGTAAACTAATACTAAACCATACACACATAATTCAATCCCTCGCCATCAGTCCAGATGTGGCTTTCGGAGGCAACTGAAGATGTCATACATGATTTAATATATCTAAATTTGCAGAAAAGGAACTAATACTAAACTACACATTTCATCATGCAGCCCCTCACCATCAGTCCAGCTGTGGCTTTCGGAGGTAAATGAAGACGCTATGAGCAGCTTAATATATCTAATTTTGCAGAAAGGAAACTAATACTAAACTACACATTTCATCATGCAGCCCCTCACCATCAGTCCAGCTGTGGCTTTCGGAGGTAACCGAAGACACTATGAGTAGCTTAATATATTTAAATTTAACTACCGAATCAGATAAACAAAACTGAAATGAACAAAGCAAAACTGAAGTTAAACAAATGCTATGAAAAGGAAACTAGCAGCAGAATAATGTCAGTTTCATATCATTAGCTAAATACTATGAAAATGCCCCGGGCTGTCTACCTAAAACCTGCACAAGAAAACTGATCAGTGATTTAATAATCATAAAAACATGAAAGACAAGAATGCAATGGAAATTAATGAACAGAAATGAAGCAACTATGAAATATGAACATGTAATAGGTTATGATACAATGACTGTTTAAAGAAATGAAATGAAAAATATAAACATTAATACACAGAACCTCGGCTGAGCAGGGGCCCTCTACGCAGCTTTGGTAACGATCCTCAACACAAATTAAGTTGAAAACAGAGTTTTTCACATTAAAAAGCAAGTTATTACAGACTGGTAGTATTACGGCTCAAGGCAGCGTAATCACTACATAACAGAGTACGCACATCAACTATCAATTAACAATTCAACAGCTATCAACTCAGCAACTATCAACTCAGCAACTATCAACTAACTCTACGTGCGTATGCAAACGCTCTATATAAAGCAATAAAATGTAACTGTCTCCTGAAGTTTATGATAGCAGCCAGCACGTAGACCACTAAGGCCACGGATATAGGAGTATGGCCATGTTGGAAAACGGATCTATGGAAGGTGGGCGCTTTAATTCAACTCCAGAACTTTGCACAGATGTCAATTAACCTCCGCAAGCTTGGAAACGGCCGTATGGATGTTTATATGCCACGAAACAGAGTCCAGCCGACATAGAACTCCATAGTTGACTTCCACGTGGATGGCTTTGACCGCGTCTTTCTTTGACGAATTTACTTGAACCAATAGGACACGAACCATGTCCTTGTCATTCCTAGCCTGCCCATGTGGCTCGTTTCCTTCGTAGACACCTGTAACATCGATTTCCACAAAATAGCTGCGGAAAGTTGCAGCGGCTGCGGAAAGTGACAAGTTTCCGCAGCTGTATGAACAAAATCTAAATCAAATAGAAAACACACAAACATAATTAAAAATCATGTTAGATACCCTTTTGCACATGATATTTGACAATTTTGGAGGTTTAGGTGAGTGAAAGAGATATGGAAAAGTGTATGGAAGAGAGACAAATTCGGGACTCAACATACCCCCACTGTGAAGGTGTTGCATGTCCTCATGCAACCAAAATTTTGACACTCTTTGTTCAATTCATGTGCCTTGATACTTCAGCCAACACATCTAACCCCCTTCTCTTCTTCTTTGGTACTGCCATCATTCTGGGTTTCTTCATGAGGCACCCGAATTTGATATTCACAAGTGCTCTGCTCAATTTTTGGCATTTCCTTTTTAGCTTCTTATTTTTCTTTTGCCAAATACCCAAATGTAACATAGTATTGTCATGGATAATCTTGTCCAGCTTGCCTTGCTCTTTGAGTGTTTCATTTTCATTTTTGATATGCCGGTTCAAAAGCTCAAGCTCAAAAATCTCCTGTTTTAATGACTGAACCAAGTCATCCTGCAATGTATGAGGCTGAGTAGAAGAGGTGCTTGGACCTGTGGCTGCCTTCTCCAGGGATTCTATATAGTCATAGACCTCCTGCTGTTTGGAGTCTACTTCTGGTGTCTTTTTCATTGGACTGTCCTCAAAATGCTGCAAGGGAGAATTATGTTCAAAATTTGGCTGAGGAGAACTTTCATCAATATTTTGCTGAGAATAAGATGGAGTACGCTCATTGTCTGATTGGGAGTGAAAGGAGTCAGGTTCACTAACTGACTGAAATGGACTATTGTCAGTTGGAGACTGTTCAGATGTCTCCTCACCCAAATCAATGAAATGAGGACCTTTAATTTGTGTTTTTCTCAGTTTTCCCTTAAGCCTGCTGCTTCTCCTCACATGCTGTGGTATACTACCCTTTTGTTCTTGTTTTCCTGTTTTTGCCTTCTTAGATAGAGATGATTGTTTTTGAAGAAAAATTAATCTTTCAGATAGAATTTGGTGATCTTCTTCTTCAGAAGAAGAAGTTTTATGGACAGCCTCAATAATTTCTTTCCTTTTTGGTATTATTGGCTTCTTAGTTTTGATTTCCTTCTTCTTCCTTTTTACCAATCTCTCTTCCCTATCATTTTTCTTCATAGTAATAGTAGAAGTATCTTGGATTTCATCTACTGGTCTTTTCCTTCTACTTCTTTTTGCTGTGCTAGCTGTGGGAACTTCCTGTGTAGGAGCAACTTGGGTTTCAACATCCATTTTCTTTCTTCTACTCCTTCTAATTGGTTTACCTTCAGGAATTTCCCGAGGTTCTTCAAAGAAGTTTCTTACTAAGAATTGTTCCCATGTATCTTTTCTTTCTTTTAGCTCCTTTTAAATCAAAATTTTTATAAGCCCATGATGATATAAATGAGGCTCTACATCTCCTAGGTGTTTTTGCACAGTCACAGCCATTTTCTTCAAGCTATTGAATAGGAAATAAGGAAGACTGAGAGTTTGGTTTTCAAGGAAATTCATCAATATCCTAATATGATACATGTACATAGAGCCAAAGCGGCCTTCACATGTGATAAATTTCTGAACAATGAGTAATAAAGTGGCTCATTCATCTTTTATTTCATGCACTGGGATTCCTCTTTTGAAAACAGTGATATCCATACCTTGATTTCGGAGGATTGTTCTCCATGCCTCATCACTGATACTTTTGTTTTTGAACCACCGTTCTCCTTCCTGAAGAAGCTCTGTGGCTGCTGCTATTGATGCTTCATTAACCAAAAACTTGAGGTCTCCCACTTCCGCTTCCGAGCCATCAAATGATCTTGTAAACGCTTTGGTAATTTCTCTGTGGTAACCCCGGAATTTCTGAATAAAACGCAGCCATTTAGCTTTTCTCAACATCTCTTTTGCTTGTGGAAATCCCTCTATGAACTTCGGTCCTTCCGGCTCTGCCCTTAATAATTTTCCCATTTTACTTCTCTGTGCTTCACGGCTTGCCTCTGTGAGGGTTTTAAGCGGAAATGGAACGATGGAATACACGGAGTCTAGCACAATACTGTGAGGATGTTATCACAAAACGGAAATGAGCACCATAAACATAATGGAATAAGACTGTGGGTGGATATACGGGAATGAGTGTGAGCAAAAGGAACGGAATGGAATGAAACAGAGAGTGAGAGTGAGTAGAGTGGGGTTTTGTAAACACGACAGAGAAACGACAAAGAGGTTAACAAAGTATAATGCATTCGGCCGCATTTTGAATTTTTGGTGGCTGTGTCATAAATATGAACACGTTTCAAACAATGATTATGAAGTTATGCGGCTTGTAAGAGTCCTTTGTCAACTCAAATACGTATCATTATCTACGGCGGGATATTTGAACATGAGTGAGAGTCGGAATTTCAATAATGAAACCGTTTGTGAATAAATGCAAGAGGATAACATAGAGATCATGGAAGGTTACGGACTGTCAATATAATCATTGCGCGTTATGGGTAGAGCTCATAGTTTAGAATTACATAAAAATGTGTCTTTTATACTATTTGAAATAAACTTTATTCATACCTTTGGAATCCTTGCTTTTGCCCTTGGTCTTCAACTGATTGATCTTCATCAGTGTCTTGAATGTCCCATTGATCCTCTCCTGCATTTTATTTCATGATTTTATGAAAACAACAACTAACTGTACATTCTTTTTGAAAACAGAGTAGTAGCAGCTGCGGAATCTGCTTCTGGCTGCGGAAACTGGAGTCAGCTGCGGAAACAAATGTCAGCTGCGGAAACTGACACAGCTATTACTTGGCTGAAATAGAAATGAACAAATGACAAATGACCAGGTGGAAATGGTCATAAAAATATTTTTATTGATGGAATGGATGAAATGAAGTGGAATGAAGTGTAATGAAGTGAAATGAAATGAAATGAAGTGGAATGAAATGGAGTGGGTGGTGAGATGAAATGAAATGAAAAACATATTTTTTTTTTGGAAAATATAGAGTGTCAGGTGTCCCTGATTTTCACCCCATATTTTCTGTATAAGACTGCCAATCAATGATTGGTTTTCAGGCTTATACCATTTTTTCTTTTTCTTTTCCTTTTTTTTTTTTTTCTTTTTTTTTTAACTTGAAAAACAAAAGCTAGCTTGGTAGAGAAGAAGGATTCTTCTGTACCAGCCTGATTGCAGAACTTTCTTGAAACAACTTGACAAACTCCTCTTTAGAGAGTGGCTTATGATAAACTTTCAATCTATGGCCATTCACTAAAAGAGGAGTTTGAAACTCATCAATGGTCTTGATTCTTACAGCTCCATTATTAAAGATCTTGTCAATCTCATATGGCCCAAGCCAATGAGTCTGAAATTTCCCTTGAAAATATTTAAACTTGGAGTCAAATAACAATGCCTAATCTCCTTCTTGAAACTTCTTCTCTTTGATATATTTGTCATGCCATTTAGTTCTTTGATATTGAACTAGATCAGTTCTTAGAATTGCTTCTTGTCTGATCTCATCTAGCTCATTCAACTGCTCCATTCTATGCTTTTGGGCTTCCGATAAGTCCATTCCCAATTGAACTGCTATCTTGAAGGTCTTGACTTGGAACTCAATGGGGAACAAGACTTCTTTCCCATAAACAAGTTCATAGGGAGAATGTCCTGTTGTATTCCTCCATGTAGTTCTGTAGGCCCACAAGGCTTCTGGAAGCCTTTCCGCCCAATCTCTTCTATGTAGATGAACAGTTTTGGTGATGATACTTTCAAGAACTTTGTTTGTGGACTCCACTTGACCATTTGCTTGTGGATGGTAAGGAGTAGATCTTCTGTGCTTGATTTTGCATTCTTCCATCAACTTCTCCACCAAATTGGATGTGAATTGGCTCCCCTGATCTGTCACAATTTCTCTTGGAACACCAAAGCGAGTAAAAATATCCTCATAAAGAAAATGAACAACTGAATTTTCAGTAGCAGATACTAATGCTTTAGCTTCTATCCATTTAGTAACATAATCAGTGCAAACCAATATATACTTCTTTTGTTTCGATGGTGGATTAATTGGTCCAATGAAATCTAAAGCCCATTTTTCAAAGGGTTCAATGAGTACCTGTGTTTGCAGTGGCATTTCATTTGAAAGGGTAGGTTTCCCTACTCTTTGGCAGCTATCACACCTTTTGACATATTTTTTTGCATCTTTGAAGAGAGAAGGCCAATAATATCCCAAGGAAAGGATTTTATAGGCCGTCCTTTTGTTCGCAAAGTGTCCGCTGCATGGTTCATCATGACATGCCTTAAGAATATCAGGCATTTCATCTTCCCTGACACATCTTCTGATCACAAGATCTGGCCCTGTTTTAAACAATTCGTTAGAAATCCATGAATATCTTGAACTCTCCTGAATAATTTTTCGTTTTTCTCTTGGAAATAAATGTGAAGTTAGTTTCCCTGTAACCAAATAGTTAGCAATATCTGCATACCAAGGGGTCTTAATAGTTACTGCAAACAAATATTCATCAGGAAACTTATCTTCTACAAGAGAATCTTCTTTAGTATTCTGAATCCTAGACAAGAAATCAGCTACTGTATTCTGTTTTCCCGGTCTATCCAACACAGTAATATTGAATTCTTGCAAAAGTAAAAGCCATCTTGTCACTCTGCCATTAGTAACAGGTTTGTTCATTAAATATATAATTGCAGAATGGTCAGTATGAATAAAATTTTCATAGCCTGTTATGTAATGTCTAAACTTATTAATTGCATGAACAACAGCTAAGAACTCTTTTTCAGTCACAGTATAGTTCAACTCTGTGGGAGTCAAATTTTTACTGGTGTAATAAATGGCATAAGGAATTAAATCTTTTTGACCCAACACAGCTCCAAGAGCTGTATCTGAAGCATCTGTAGAAATATGGAAAGGAAGTTTCCAATTTGGTCCTGTCAAGATAGGTGCTTCAGATATTCTTGTTTTCAAAGTTTCAAAAGATGATTGACAATCAGGATCCCATTTAAATTCACAGTCTTTTGTAAGCAACTTTAAGAGTGGAGATGCTATTTTAGTGAAGTTTTCTATAAATCTTCTATAGTAACCAGTAAATCCTAGAAAACTTCTAACATCTCTTTGACAATTTGGAAGAGGCAACTTGGAGATGACTTCAACTTTTGATCTATCAACCTTAATCCCATCTCCTGAAATATGATGTCCTAAAACAATCCCTTCAGTAAACATCATAAAGCATTTTTCATGGCTTAATGAAAGGTTTGTTTCTTTACATCTTATGAGAACTTTTTCCAAATTTTCTAATGCCTCTTCAAATGAGTCTAACATGTCATAAATCCTTACATTTGATCGTCTTAAATCCTTAGTATATAACCCCATTGAGGCTCAAAATGCATATCTCCTTTCGATTTCTAGCCCTGAGTCCAAAATGAAGTTGTCTTTGGTTTTGAAATCTAATACAAGTAATAAAACCATTTTGAATTATGGTGATCCACGAGCACCCGAGATAGAGAAAAAATATGATTGCAACCCATCGAAGGGTCACTGCCTTATGCTACCTTCTCCCCATTTCCAACTTGCCAAGCCAGGCTATCTTCCACCAGTTTAAAGGAGAGAATGGCGGCTTTCCATATCATTGACACATTTGAAATCTCTTTCCTAGGGTTGCGAATCCATTCTCTAAGGGAGTGAGATCAATGTATTTACATTTAACCACCGTTGTCCATAGATTATCCTCAGAAATGATCCTCCAACCTGATTTAGTTGCTAAAGAAATGGAAAAAGAATGAAGCTCATTTATCCCCCAACCACTCCATTCCTTCAGAGAAGCAATTTTGTCCCAAGCTACCCAAGTAGTCACTTGCTCCTCCTTAGTCCCAGCCCAGAGGAAACAAATAAAAATTTTCCTAGCTTGTGATAAAATACCTTTTGGAACCCAGGTGAGTGCAATCCAGTAGACATGATTGGCTACAACAACATATTTAATGAGAACCAGTCTGCCCACCCTAGACAACCATTTGTAGCTCCAGATATTTATTGGTTTCTCAATCTTTTCCAACAACCAATTCCAATCCAAATTTTTATAGGAATATTATTTTAAGAAAAAACCTAGGTATTTGAGGCTATTCCCCAAAGGAATCACTTTAAAGGGGAGGGAGACCACAATTCTCTCAAGGTCCCCATCCAAGAGACCATCATGATAAATTGAGGATTTTTGTGCATTTATACTCATTATTTTAGCCTTAAGAAGCAGGTCCAAGGCAAATTTCATTTGGTTGAAATATTCCCTAGAACCATTGTTGAACAAAAGAATTTCATCCACAAATAGCAAGTGGGATATGAAAATATTGGTAGCTACTTCAATACCTTTAGGTCACCATTTCTCTTTGCCAAGTGTAGTATCTAACTTAGCCCTTCTGCTGCTAATAAGAACAAGAGTGGGGATAGGGGACATTCTTGTCTGAGCCCTCTCTAACTGTGGAAGAAAGGGGAAGAAACTCCATTTATAAGAACAACAAAAGACACATTTGTTATACACCCCATAATCCAATTAATAATACCATTGCAGAAGCCCAGATGAGTCAACATAAGGCACAAGTATAGCCAATTGATCCTATCATTTTCTTTTGAAAGGTATATTTTTACAATCAGACCTTTTATTTTATATTTTTTCATGTTGTGCATCGTTTCTTGAGAAACCTCAATGGTTTCATGAATTTGTCTTCCATCCAAAATTCCAAAATGTTCTTTATAGATATTGCATGACAAAATAGGCTTAAATAGAATTGCAATAATCTTTGTAATAATTTTGTAAATACAATTACAAAGGGAAATAGGTCTGAATTCTTCAAAAGAGACGAGTGCATCTGATTTTGGAATTAGTGCAAGGAAAGTAGAATTGAAGGGTTCATGAATTCCCCCCTGATCCTAGATTCCTCCATCACCCCCACCATTTCATCCCCAAATAGGTCAAAAAAGTGTTGGTAAAACTATACTGTCCACCCGTCCGGCTCGAGGCTCTTATGCGTTTGCATTGTCTTTAAAAAACTTTCCTCTTCAATTTTTGTAACTGGAGCCATAAGCATCTCATTTTCTTCTTCCTCAGCATACCTGGGAAAAATTCGAGCCTCCTGAATGACTTCGGAAATTGAGGCCCCTTCTGGGCCTTGAAGAGATTTTTGAAATGATCTCTTCCCATTGAAGCCATCTCTCTAAAATATATTTCCATTCCACCATCCGACCTTCTGATTTCCCAAATGGTATTTGAAATTTTTCTCCCCTTAGAATGATTTTAGAAGATTTTGGTATTTTCATCGCCATCCTTGAGCTAGATCGCTCGACTTTTTAGTCTCCACTATTCTTCAGTATCATTTAATATCTTTCTCCTTTTTGTCTCCTTTTTGATTCATAACTGTCAACTTCTGGGCATTCCATATCTTCCAAAGCCTCCTCAATGCTCTTCAATTCAGTATCCTCCCTCAACCTTTTCTCTTTAGCCCATATAATGGTTTTAGTTTTCAGTGTTTTTAAATTGGCCATGAATGACTGAGCATGAGAGAGGTTTTGAGACCTATCCATCAGTCTCCAAGTTTCTTTTACTAGAGCTATGAAACTTGGATCTTTAAGCCACCCCGTATTGAATTTTAAAGGGGAACTGGGCTTTTTGTTGGGCCCAAACAACTCCATCCGAATAGGGAAGTGGTCATATTCCCCTCCGGCTACCACCCATTTCCTACAACCAATGATATTATTTACAAAATCCTCGTTTATAAGAAAGCAATCAAATATTTTTTCCATCCTAGCTTCACCCACTCTCCTATTCCTCCAAGTAGGGAAATACTTGATAAGGTTTATGTTGATGAGGCCACTATCTCTTATTTGTTTTGAAAAAAGTCATCAAGTGGATGTTCTTGTGCCTGTGGCCCCCAAGCTTCAGACATTCCTGGAGAAAAATTAAGGTCTCCTCCCACCACCAGGTTTTGTACCTTCATATAAGCTTTTGTAAATAAGTTATTCCAGAACAAGCCTCTCTCCAGAAAAGGATCATAGATGTTTATGAGGGTAAAATCAGTACAAATTTCGATCAAGTATACCTCGACTCCTAAAATCGACTCAGAGCTCCAAAAGTTTGTTAATTGGAATGCACTGTGATGAAGACTAATGACCAGATCGCTAGACCTTCCTCTAGCATCCACCATCACCAGAGACCATCCAGACAATAATTTCCCAAGGGAGACCGAAACAGGAATTCCCATACCCATGGTTTCTTGGATAAAGATAACATCAGGTTTTTAATGGTTGAGAAGAGATTTTATAGCTAGTTTTTTCTGGTTACTATCAAACCCACGACATTTATAGGACATAATAATCATTTGGAAACAACGACCAGGGCCTGCGCTGATCTAAGCGCCCCTTTTAATGACAATTGTTTCACATCTGCTATGTCTAATTTAGCTTTCAACTGAGCCTTAGACAGATCAATTTTCCTACCCATGGTTTTCTAAAGCCTGTCAAGATCTGAAATAATCCCGAACCCCCAAATAGGCTTATCTAGAAGTGATTTCTTATCACTTGACTGAATATTATACAGGTTTTTGCCAATCAAAAGATCAAGGATAGAGGTAATAATGCTTTTCGGGGTTAAAGAGAGATTTTCAATACATGAAGACTCAACTAAAGGAGCTCTTGAAGGACCAAGATTTGGTAAAGCATTTAACAAAGAGGCAAAAGAATAATGAAAAGATGAGGGAGAGTGAGGGATAGTACCAACCTGATTAAGTGCAATCTCTGTCGATCCAGGGGTTGTTTAAGGGGGATCCAGTTCATGTGAATTATCTTCTGAACCATGATCTTCTTGAATAGTAACTTGCTCCAGTGCTTGAGGCTCCTCTTGGTGATTATCATGTGTCAGTTCCCCCTCCCTCACCTTCTGACCCCCAGCCTGCTGCTCTTCCACCCCTTCCATTTGTACCATCTCATCACCATCCAAATTAGCCCCTTCCTCCTTCCTGGGAAAATCCTGTGACCTTCGCCTTCTTATAAAGTCCAAATGGCAGTCCTGAGATAGGTGCCCCTGTTTATGACATCGGTGGCACCAGAAAGGGAGATGTTCATAGTCTATTATTTGACAAAAAGATTGATATGCCCTTTGTATCTGCATTTCATCCACTGATCCTTCTCTCAGATCCAATGTTACCAATATACATGCCACATTACTACATTTTATTTCCTGACAGGACATATCTGCTTCTAGAAAGGCACCCAGTCGATTCCCAACAACCCGACAGGTATCTTCTTTCCACAGGTGCGGAGGGAAATATGGCATCCGAACCCAAACCGAGATTTCCTCCACCCTTACCTTTGGGCATCTAACAAGGGAGACAATCTCTTAAGTAGAATGGGTGAGGAACCAAAGCCCCAATTGTGGCTTAAGACCCATTCCACAAATTCCCTACAGGATAATAAAATCGTGAACCGATCATTTTCCAGGGTTGTGACCTCCATTTCTTTCCCTGGCATCTCACCCCATTTTTTTTAATCCATTCTGAGATATATTGTGCAGAGTAGTATTTGTATCTGGCTTTCCCCACCAAAATATGTTTCGATGCCTCCATTACTTCGTCTATCTGAATTTCCATTCCTAAGACCAAATTCCAACTTTTGGCTTTATTCTTATACATTTTACCTTTCTTCCTCTTTTGGTTTGCTTGTTTTATGTTCTCTTCCAACCTACTTCCAAATTGAACTCCTTGCACCCATTTTACTTATTCTTCTGCTAACAACCCCACCCACTCCTCATCCTGCTTTTCAATTATTATGTGCACTTCAGAACCCTGAACCTATTCCATAGGGCCACAAGCTATGTCCAGTAAGGAAGGACCCTCCATGAAAGGAAAGCATTCACTGACAACCTCCTTTCCTTAGTCACATGGAAGAGTGGTTATTTAATCCTCCTTGAGTTCGGACACTGAATGGTGTGTGACCACATTTCCACTATTTCCAAAAATTCCTAAGTCCCCTTCCAAACCAACAAAATACCGTGGAAAACTTTTCCCAGAGAAAAAATACTTCCATCCCTAGTCTCAACCTCAAATAATTTTCGAGGAAGCCCTGATACCAAATCATTCGTCCTCCGGCTGTTGAACAGACAAACCTTCAAATCTTCGCTCCTCCTAAGGCAACTATGTAAAACAAGATCCTCCAACCCCCCAGAAAATTGAACATGTGCAGGGATTTGAGGAGGGTAATCATAACTTACTTAATTTCTAGGGAAATCGACATCCTCGTAGAGCATCCCAGTAGCAACTATACCAAAAAATGCCACTCCATTGGTGTCAACCAATACATCCTTTTAACCTTCACGAGTTTCAACTGCTGGTATGCTGAAACCGCCTTCTGGGAACTTCATAAGACACATGGCACCCTTCATGACATCTGGAATATGAGTTGGAGCCTTCACCTTTGACAAATTTTGTTCCGTGAGCTCCAGACCCAAAACAGTTAGTATTTCCTTAGCCACCTTTTCCAAGCCAACAAAATCCATTGGCTTCTCCATACCACTTTCTCCCAGACTGTAAAAACCTGTAAATGATGTGGAAAAAGATTTATTTTTTGAAATAAATATTCCATAGTGACATAACCTCCTTCGAACGCGACTGCGAGACAATAAGTTTTAAATAAAAGGTGATAACAATGATTACTATGGTGAAAATTGATCCCTCCACCTTTTAACCCCCGTTCGATTCCCAAAGATATCGTAAATACAAGAAATGAATAGTGTTTACAGTTGTAAAACATGTGCAGGCCGTGTGGAGGGTCATATTTGGCCATCATTTGTCGCTTTTGGACTGTCAAACCATTCACGACTGCCTAAAACCATTTAACTAACCTGTTTCCCGCCCTGGTTTCCCCTCATTGCTCCCTCAATGAAGAAAATCTACTTTGTTTTCAATTATGCATATGTTGTAGGATATTTCTTGTTCAATACTATGAGAACTCTATTACATTTTACATACATGTAAACAAAGTTACGTGAAAGAATGAAAGAAAATTTCAGGAATTGTTTCCATGAATGGAATATTGAAGCGATATTATCTTATGAATGTGAATTGAATATAAATACATTGATACAAATGCATGGTATAAATACCTTGTATGTTTACTTGGAAATGATGACAAAGTTAGATTCAAATTCTATGGCTGCAGAAGAACGAGTACTTTTGGGGGACATATTTTGTATACAATGGTTATTGAATTGGCTAAAATTTCTAATAAGAATTTGGTCAAAGACAACAATGAAAATATATTTTCATTTTGATTCAAATTTACGCAAAAAAATTATGACGTATTGTTCCATAACAAAGGTCCAATTGCCGGAAATTGTGAACCAATTTTGTGTAAGAGAACATTCAATAAGAACTGATCTTGAACATATAATAAATATAACAATGTGTGCACAAAAAAAACATAGATGGAAGTAGATATAAGAAGACAAGAGTAGACATATGTTTAAGAGATTTTTTGGGTTCAAGAGTATTTATGGTGAAAGTTGTTTTGAAACAATATGCCAATTGATGGAGAATGAATATGGGGTTCCCTGTTTACGACGCAGAATTGCATAGAATTTTGCAACACAATCACGCATAATGATTCAATTGAATTAATTTGCATAAAAAAAATACATGGACTTACATGCAATTGCACAATTTCCTGGAATGGTAGATTGGAAGTGATACATTATATAATTAACAATTCCATATGAAAAAGGGAAGATATACAATGGCCTTTTTCTTTATGATTGGATATGATATATCTTGAAGATAATTGTATACGTATGGTCTGCTGATACTCTAGTTGTTGTAGCTGAATTTTGTGGGTTCGATAAAGACACAATGATATTCCATGTTATGCAATTTGGAACGAGTGTAGGTTATTTGCATTATGAGCCTTTGAAAGAGATAGTACAAGAGAAAAACATTTCATGGCGTATTGAAGTAGTTAATGAAGAGAAATATATAGAAGAATCCAATTAAAAACATAGTGAGGTTAATGCGAGTGACTTTGAAACATGAACATGGATGAAAATGCCATAGAACTTGACACAAATCTTATCAATGAAAACAAGAGATCACAACTAATGATTTCACTCAAAAAACATATAAGAAACAAGGAAATTTTCGAAACAAGTGTTCTTAGAAAACTATGCAAGCCTGATCCAAGTGGATATTGGTGGTCACCCACCTATTCCACTTGGGGCCCCACCATTGTCTCTTTTAGTTTTTCAGTTTCAGTACAACTTACTATTTTTAGCAGTTTTTCGGGTCCTGAACTTCTGGAGCCGTTTTGAGGCCCTAAACGACGTTTTTTTGGGAAAACAGGGAGCAACATGGGTCAATGGACTAATGTTGCTCACTCGAAATTTTTAGTCCTCGGATATATCTTTCTAACGAGGTATGGTATGCATCAAACGGAGATCTTATGCCAAAGTTACGTCCCCGGGAAGTTGAAACACCAATTTACCCAAACGGGGCCCGTAGTTTTGGCGCTTCATCTCCTAGGGTTAGGGTTTTGGTTGTTTATGATTTCCCATTATTTCAAAATAATAAATAGGCCCTTGAGCCTCATTGTAACTCAGTTCAGAGGCTTCTAGCCGCCACATCTCTTCTCAGAGATAGCTACTAGTGCCCTAGCTAGTTTTATTTCCATTCTATCTGTAAGCAAATTTCAGTTCTTTGATATTAATGAAATGAAGTGTTATTTCTGCTGCATCTCTATATTTATGGTTATATGTTTATTCTGTTGCGTTCCTGCATAAATCCGGATCAGTGGTATCAAAGCGGTCTGCTTTTTTCTCGATCCTTCTTTGCATGTCCCCAACGAGGTCGGGTTATAAGGAGCTAGGGCTTGATCTGGTGGAACCTTTGCAAGATCAGCCTCGAAAACCTCGATGGACGCCCATGGGGGACGAAAAGAAAGATGAGGAAGCAGGAGATCCTATCAAAATATTGCTCGAGGAGGTCCTCGAAAAACAAAGGAACGCGATGATGGATAACTTTGCTCAGATCCTTCAATCTGGCCGCTTCATCAAGCATTGTGATCTCAAAGAATACCCGAGGTGCGACTCCTTTTGCTGTACAGGTAAATTTTGACATTCCTATATTTGAAGGAAAAATAGATGCAGATGTCATAGATAGATGGTTGAATCTATTAGAAGGATATTTCTCGGTTCATGACTTTTCCAACAGGGAGAAGATTATTTTTTCACTCCTCAAAGCTGCCCCCCATGTTAAGGACTAGTGGGAAATCCACTATGAGAAAAAGGACGAGACAGAACCCTCTCTGTTCTCGGTCGTACCCACTTGGAATTCTTTCCGAGACGCCATCAAGGAACAATACCATCCCGTGGGGAGCTATGAGGACAAGTACATATAATGAACCATGTTGCCACAACAAAGGGATCAATATGTGCATGAGCTGACGAATCTATTCCATACCCTGCGCACCAAGTTGGGTATCAAAGATTCAGAGAAACATCTAGTGCTGAAGTATCACAATTGTCTACACAGATACATTCAGGAGGAAATGGAGTTCCTCGACATCTCCTCGCTTGGTACGGCATACCGGTATGCTGCCAAGATTGAGCATAAATTTAAATAGAAGAAGCAAGACTTTGGATCTACGAATCAAAAGCAAGGGAAAGGTGCTCCCAAACCGCAGAACAAAGGACAGAGCCAAGGCATGGGGACTCAAGAAAACCTGTCGAAGCCACAAGCAAGGAACAACACCGCAAAGCCAAAGAAGGACACAGGAAAGTGGTGTGAATTCCATAAGAGCTCCACTCACAACACAAGTGAGTGTCGGGCCAAGCAGTTGTTGGTGGCCGAGATGAGGGCTTCTGATTCAGATGCATGCTCCGACTCTAAATAAGAACCTGACAAGGGGAATGACAAAGGGAAACAGATTATTGATGCGGAGCCTAATGCCACTATTGTCACTACGAAGATCCAGAAGGAGGAATCGGAAGATCCAGAGCAGGAGGAACGTCTCTTCCACTCCCAGATGTGGGTAAAGGGCTCCCCGGTACAGTTCATTGTCGACAATGGGAGCCAAAATAACCTCATTTCAGCAGACGCTGTGAAGCGGTTGGGTTTGATAACCACAGCTCACCCACATCCATACACCATCGGGTCGCTTCACCAAGGACGAGATCTCCGCATCAGCCAGCAGTGCCGCCATTCCTATAGCATCAAGCCCTTCACGGATGAGGTATTATGTGATGTTGCTCCTATTGATGTTTCTGATGTATTATTAGGACAACCATACTTGTGGAAGCGTCATGTTGTGTATGAGTCTCGGCCTCACGCTGCTATTGTTACTTTGGGAAATAAGTTGTACAGGATACCAGAGGTACCACCTCCTGCTGCTATCTCTTTGGTTACTGCAAAAGAATGCAGTAAGCTCATTTCCCAAACCAGGAAATTTGTTTTCCTGATGATCTGCCCCCAGGGCAAGAAGAAGACTGCGGCCACAACCTCCAGACAAGGCTCCTCTATATGACAACAACAAATGGATAAGATTGTGGAGGAGTACGGGGACATATTCACCTCACCCACAGGGGTTCCTTTGCACTGTCAGGTCAACCACCCGATTGATCTGACCCCAGGTGTGCCGCTACCCAATGGACTGATATATTGGTGCTCTGTTCTAGAGAATGATGAAATCAAGAGGCAGATTCAGGAACTACTGCAGAAAGGTCACATCTCACCAAGTTCATCGTCCTGTGGGAGCCCGATCGTGTTGGTACAGAAGAAGGATGGGACATGGAGACTCTATATTGACTATCAGGCACTGAACAAGATCATTGTCCGGAATAGGTACCTGATCCCACGGATTGATGACCTTCTGGACCAACTCAAAGGTGCAAAATATTTCAGCAAGATTGACTTGAAGTCTGTGTATCACCAGGTACCAATTGAACCATCTGATGTGTGGAAGACTGCCTTCAAAGCCAAGGAAGGCCTTTTCGAATGGCTGGTCATGCCTTTCGGGTTGACAAATGCTCCGCAACCTTCATGAGGATGATGGACTACATCTTGCGGCCATTCACCAACTCATTTGTAGTGGTGTACTTGGATGACATTCTGATCTTCAGTCGGACTTGGGAAGAGCACCTTCACCACATCCGACAAGTCCTCCAAACACTACGGCAACACAAGTTGTGTGCCAATTTGGAGAAGTGCACTTTTGGCATGACCTGTGTTCAATATCTCGGGATACACATGATGAAAGGGGGGGGCATGTGGGGATCTGCCCAAGATCTAAGTCATCCAAGATTGGCTGTTTCAACCACCATAACAGAAAGCCGCAATTTTCTTTCCGGGTTCAAGGACTTCTACCATAGTCGTTGCCATTTTCCTCATCACTCGCCCAGCTCCTGGGTCACCAAGGGAGGAGCGAGAAAATTTTTTTGTCGGAACTCGTCGAAGGCGTTCGCTGCACTGAAAATCGCTCTATTCCGCCTGCTCACATACGACTTGCAGCCTACCATTTCGAGATCGAGACGATGCTCGACTATGCTATTGGGCAAGTTTCACTATCAGTGGACATCCAAAGGGTATATCACAAGGAGACATTGTCCAAGGCGTCGTTATCTCACTTATGACAGAGAAATTATTCACCGAGAAAGCTTAGCTGAGCAACAGAAGTATTTATATTTGGGGAAGGAAACAATTATTCACGTACCACCGGCCCTCGCAACTACACAGACACAAGTGAAGCTGCAGAACGCTACCGAAGTGGTCCACATATTTCTCCGCGTCTAGCTGAACACCAAGTACAAGAAGGGTAGCACCAATAAATGTTACATCGTTCTCGCCCACCACCCTATCGGCGCTCACCACCGTTCTCAACTCTTGTGGGCACGAGACTTCTGATTAGCCACTTCTCTATGAGAGTGACCCAGAATTTGGCCACACTTACAAGGCACTCTTGGGGGGTACGCAAGTTCCAAATTTTCACCTCCAAGATGCACTTTTAAATTATAGCTCTAAGAACATCAACATAGATGAAAACACTACGAGACTTAATATAAAGCATATCAATGTAAGAAATATATCACGTTGTTCATTGCATGAACTCAAAAAATACATAAGAAGAAATAATGTTATTGAAACAAGTCTAATTAGAAGATGATTGAAGTGGTGAAAGTCAATACAAAATACCATATTTCCTAATAAACATAAAGAATTGTTACACATGTCTGATTATACATTTGAAATAGTGGATGAACAATAATATTTTAAGAAAATACAATATGTTCTTGTTTATGATTTTGCAATATGCAATAAAACTTGTCTTAAAAGAGATTTCATAGAAAACAATTCAATAATGTGTCCAAAGTTAAGTGTATATGCCAAAATTGTAGAAAAGCATTAGACAATGACAAAGTTATCAAATTTTTAGTTCCAGAGCGAATTAGGTGTAATTGAAAAATTTCCATAGTGAAATAACTTTATGAATTAGAGGAAAGACTAATATCATGAATATTACCATTTTTGAAAATACAGGAACTTAGCCAACATGTTAGAAAACCACAGTTGGTATTGACTGATGGACTAATCAATGTACCTGCTAACACTTCTCGAATTCAAATCGCACTTCCTCACGGCATAAATGAATCTAGTACAATGGTTGTGGCAATTAAAATATGTTTAGTGTTTAAAATCATATTTTTGTTGGGAGAATACGTGTTCATAAAGTCATGAAGGTATTGAGACGATTATGTAAAAATCCACATTATAGACTAGATAATGTCAAAATAAATGAAAAGTGGAAACAAGTATTTGATCAAAACAAGGATGCATATGCATGTAAGAAAATAAAGAAAGCAATGATGATAATGATTACTATGATCAAGAGTCCATACAAAAATACTATTACATGGATTTAGCGATTCGTATAGTATTTATGATCTTTGTAATAATAAAATAAATATTGATTTTAGTGAAGGCTATAGGCCTTTGGGAATATTCAAAGATATTTATTTGGAATAGTTGAGCTTTCCCACATTGTTTTACGAGAAAAAATTATCAGACAATGTTACGAGAAACTTTACATATCACAATCATGCTCGATGGGAACTTTAGCATCAAGATTAGGATTGTGTGTATCACATAACAAATTTGTTTTAGAAAACAATGTGAATTATCCTCAATCAAGTATTATTTTTCATTTGGATTTGTATAAGAAAAGGAAATTTAAAAGGAAAAAAATTAATAACTAGAGACGTTAAAACAAAGGCAAATTTGAAATACATTCTGGCATCGAACATTGCATATACGGATTTTAAACGAACACAAACATCACCAGACTATTTTTCGCATTTGGGAAAGAAATTATATGTGATGATATGATAGTTCAGTCCACCGAATTTATTTTTTTCTTTAGAAGTGTTGAACAAATTTGGGAGCCTTTAGTGAAGGCTTTGCAATAAATACATCAAGAGAAAAAACCATTGATTGAAAATGAAGTAGAGAAGATGATATTGATACCTTGATAAAAAATTATCCAAATTATTTGTAAATTATTAAATAAGTAGAATGAATGCTCTACGCCAGTTAATTTTACATGAGTCCAAGTACTTTGGTAACATCGTTGGCTATTTATTTGTAATAAAATTCCAAAATCAAGGAAGCCAACATGAACATGGATTTATATGGATAAAAAATGCTCCTATCTATGGAACAAGTATGAATATTGAAATTGAAAGTTTAGTTGACAAGTACTTGTGCTATGATTCAACTAAACTACCTCCAAATATGAAAACTGCTCAACTTCATCGTCATACAAACACCCGTGGGAAAGGAAAAAAGATGCAGTGTAGGTTCAATTTTCCAATTCGACCAATGCCAAAGACACAAATACTTGAGCCTATGGAATCTGATAATGCAAAAACAAAAGAGAATGCAAGAACGATATTTGATGCACTAGATAATATGGAACATGTTGAGACATATACATTTGATAGTTTTCTTGAAAAAATAGGTGTTAGTGAATATTATTATATCCATGCAATTCAATGTACATAGAAATGAAGAACAATTCTATTGAATAGAGAACCAATATACATATGGATTAATAACTTCACTCAACATATTTCGTTAATCTACGATGCCAATATTGATGCCCAATTTGTACTTGAGTCATATGCTATAAAAAATTATTCTAGTTCATATATGACAAAGCTAGATAAATCAATGACATCGATGTTTAAATGTGTACGAAGCGAATGTCAAAAAAATGATGGTATATGATAGAAACAATTGTAGGAGTTGGAAAAACTTTATTGAACTTACAACAAATGTCTGCACAACAAGTTGTATATATAGTGTTGTTAATGCCATTGAATAATAGTTCAAGAAAATGTATATCTATTAATACTTCAAAAATAGATGATCGAGCATTTTTAATAAAGAAACCAAAATACCTGGAACATGAATCCAAATATTCAGAAAACATACATGTTTATCAATTATCGACCACTATGCGAAATTACCAAAAAATATTGAACATGTATTCTTAGTATAATTTGCATCCTGCTATACACTACAAGGCAGGAAAAGAGGAGGTTTTGAGAGACCATATGTTTTAAGATACATAAAGTATAATAAGCATATTGATCCTGATAACTATTAAAGAGAATTATTAATATTGTATGTTCCATATCGTATTGACGAGAACAATTTTAAGGAACGATATTTAACTTGGGAGAATGCACATTTATTATTTGAAAAAAATCATAAAATGCAATGAACAAAAATTCATGAATGAAACAATGGCAATTTGGATTGATATTGATAGCATAACAACTAAGATTGGAAATAAAGAGAGTGAATTTTTTGAAAGATTTTTACCTACATATGAAGAAATAGACAATGGAAAACATTATCAAGAATACGATATTGAATTAGATTTCCAATATTTGCAAAAGTCTAGAAATGCAAAATAAATTGTTGAGAGACCTTACCAACTTGTAAAAAACCACAAGTATTAGAAGAAACATATGTCTATGGAATCAATAGAATTATTAACCCAAAGAGGAAAAATAGTAAAAGAAATAGTGACTAAGAAAAAAAAAATCCAGATCAACCATTGTATGTACTTGTAACAGGTGGTGTGGGCGTTGGAAAAACATTTACTATTATAGCAATATTCCAATCTCTAATTTTCTTGTACAACAATATATTCATATATGACCCAAATCAACTAAAAGGAATGGTAACAACATATACATGAAAGGAAATGTTCAATGTAGGTGGTATAAAGTTGCATTCTATATTCCATTTACCATTTAACAAATCAAAATATATTTCGCTTAAGGGTGTAAAATTAGACACATTGAAAAAACATTGTGAACAACTTGGTGTTATGTTGATTAGCGAGGCGTATTTGATAGGTTCAACATTATTATACCAAGTTGAAAAAAATTTACAGGAAATAAAGCATCCTCCCTCGGCTTATTTTGGAAATATTGATGTAATATTTTCAGGTGACTTGTTCCAAGCACAACCAATCAAAGATTATCTAAGTTTTGAGCAACCAATTTTAGTAAGGGAAAAAATAGTATACGATTTCTGGAAGGAAAAATTGAAATACTATGATTTGCGTGCCACAATGCATCAAAAAGATAACAAATTCGTTGAAATCCTCAAAAAAATGTGAAGGAATCAACAATCTTATGAAGACATAAAATATATAAATGATAAGTGCTATAGAATTTCTCCACTAGATCCATTGTTTCCATACCTATTTTACAGGAACAAGGATGGAAAAAATCATAATGAAAAAATGTTGTCACATGTAAATGAAGAGCTAATAATTCTTGATGTGATCTATGAATCTCACAGTAAGGAAATAAGCTACGTAGCATATGAGAAAACAATGAGATTACTGTAAAAAAATCCTTAATATCAAATGCAATGTTCTTGTTGAGCATATGTAGGGATATATATATAGAAGATGGCCTTGTTAATGGCGTGGATGTAATATGCAAACAATATACGAAAAATAACAAGAATGTTGATGTGTTATGGATACATTTTGTAAATCTAAAATTGGTAAACTGCAAAGAAACAAGTATCATGAAATATATGATGAAAACATTTCAACTAATTGGACTCTGATATTATATGTTCCAAAACCATTGACATGTCATAGCAAGGGCTTTATAACTATAGCACGGAAACAATTTCTGATACAAATAGCTTGTGTTAGAACAATTCATTAATCATAGGATTTAACGTTGAACGTAATTGCATTTGATCCAAGTGGCATATCGACACATGGACTAGTTTACACAACATTGGCATGTGTTAGAACCGAGGAATCATCGTATCTTCTTGAAAAACTAACAAAAAATAACTTTTGTGTGAATAAGAAAGTATTAGAAGAAACAAAACACTTTAGAGCTCAAGCATCATGGAAATATGGATACATAGAGAAGTCGATGGAAAGTGTAAGTAGTTTAAGGATTTCAATTTTGAATACACGAAGTCTACATGCTCATGTGAATGACATTGTGTGTGATGAATACCTAATGAAAGCCATGATTCCTTTTATCCACGAAACACATCTAAAATTTCCACTATCAAATACTGAATTTCGCAAATTCAATTTCAACGTATGAAATTGTCTTCATGGAGTACTTACTTAAATACAAGAAAACATAGAAATCATATCAACAAAAAATGTTTGTAATAACATAATCGAACTTGTTTTTTTGGAAGTATATTTCCAATGTCGAATATGCATAATAAATGTATATGTTGTGCCACTAGTATTTTTTTCAACAACCATTGAAGCAATAGCAATAGTAAAGACACAATTCATGCCCAGTAACTACATTTATATGCTTATTGGAGATTTTATTATTGAAATCAATTCAAATAGAAAATGAATTAAACAACTATTAGAGTACATGCGGTGTGAACGATTACAAGAAGTAACAAGGAATTTTGTTTTCGGGAATAAGACAATTATTGATCACATTTGGAAAAAATTTCCTCTTCAACAATGTAATTTTCATATTTCACATTAATACTGGAGTGATATTGATGTAGTTCATGCTTCACTACACTTTGTGTGAATCTAACCTTTTATATGCTATAAATTTTTTTTTGAAGTAGTAAAGTTCAATGGCAATTATAAATGAAATACAACAATTTTTTGTAAATCTTAGCTATTTCGTATAAGCTGTTAGACTCCTATACCAATAGGTGTCATATTTCATGATTGACTTGATGGAATATGTAATATGTTCATACCTTTTCTTGTTGCAAAGGTTTTCCATATTCTTAAAAAATCAAAAAATTTAAAAAATTTAAAGAGGGTATACCCTAAAAGAAAAATCAAAGGATGAAAAGAACAAAATGGTCAAAAAAGTGAAATAAATGAACCCCAAACAAAAATAGACCAGGAAAGTGTGCAAGTCTAAATGCCACTACTATTTCATTTTTTGTAATAAGCAATTGTGTGCAGCTTGTTAAACTTTTGCCACAATTTATGAAGATTCAAACTATTTAAACTTGACTCATTCATTTTTCAATTTCATGGTTTAGAGATAGAGAATAAAATTTGACCAAAGTGTTTAATCTTGGCAGATAAGTAGATAGGTAGAGTGAATAAAAGAAGCTCAACAGTTTAATCTGAGCCCTTGGATGTAATAAGTGTAGACTTAGGTAGGCTTGCCATGTAAAATAAAAAGAAGATTGATAAGGGTTTGCCAGTCTAAGTGCACCCAAATAAAGAAGGAAAAAATGCTAGGTTAAAGTAGGGAGGATAGGTAGATGGTGTTGCAGAATTACTTGTGATGGATAATGTCTTTAGATGTGTTAACTTTTACTTTGATCACAAGTATAAGACAAATATTTCACTTGATGCAGTTCAAGCAAGACAAGGTTAAATAACTAACTTCCATTCACATTTTTCCCTAAAGATTTCACTAATTCCCCCTGAAGTATTAAGGTCTTTGAAAATTAAAGGGGCTCAGAGCATTTCTCTGACTTTTGGAGGGACTGGACCCTCGGCCCAATGATTTAAGAGCCTAAGTACTTAGAATCATCCATAAACCATTCATTTGATTTCATAAACTCATTTCCTAAATGTAAATTCCTACTTTACTTAGGAAAATACATAACAACACCTAAAAAACCCCCTTTTTTTCATCTTTAGCCTAAGTTTGAATATATACGTGAAATGTTTTAACTTGGCGCTTTTCATTTCATGGTCATATTAACTTTAACACATAGTATATAACTCCCAAATAAATTTTCACCTTTTTCCGGTATTATTTTAATAATTCCCAATTAATATAATATCCTGCCCATTGGTTGAAAAATAACCATATAACTTTAATTAATTGGTTGAATTTCCAATTAAATAAACTCCGTCATATAAAGGAATTAATTAACTCTTCAGTTTAATTAATAACTTAATCCGCCAATAGAAACGCCCCCGATGCAATTAATTCATAATAAATCACAATGGGCCCCCTATATTAAATCACTGCCATCTCACCTTCCTGATGACCGCTCGATCAATCAATCCTAGATCAACGGTTATAATCCATATCACTATCCATCTTCGTCCAAACGATAACGCGCGATGGCCAAGCAGTTTTCTGAACAGGGCCGCGCCACGCGTTGTTCATCGTATGGAATCGCTCGCCCTTCACCCGATACCACTTAACTCCAAAAGTGGTGCGATCACGTACCGCTTACCGCCTCCCACTAACAACAAAACTTCACATCGTGAAGTCAGCGCCATCTTTCCACTGTTCATTCAAAGCTTACCCGCTAATATCAACCGTTTACCCATTTAAACACAAACACCCTAGTGTTGCTCATTTTCACCTGATTGTCCAAAACTACAGAATTCCAAATGCGCCACCTCGAAGCCCTATGTTAACTGAATTCGAGCATGGTTTACCCCTCCCAAAATCATTCTAGATTCACTCCACAAACCTCTCAAAATCAAATGAAACCTTTTCGACCTCCCCTGCAAACCAATGCTTTC
The DNA here is from genome assembly GCA_034641835.2 of Pinus albicaulis. Taxonomy (NCBI): domain Eukaryota; kingdom Viridiplantae; phylum Streptophyta; class Pinopsida; order Pinales; family Pinaceae; genus Pinus; species Pinus albicaulis. The sequence goes on along the minus strand of CM076572.1, from coordinate 797,534,717 downwards.
TTAACAATTTGTTTTGTTTTACAGGTGATCAAAAGACCACATCCTTGGATAAACAGTCTTAATACTAGTCATAAGACTTGGTTAATCCAAGAGTGTTATCAAATCCATTCAAACATAGATGGAAGTTAAAACATACAGTTGAAAGACAAGCAAAGGAAACAGGATATTAAACGATTTACTGTTGAAACAGATAGTAAAAACCTAAACTACACATTGAAGGTAAAAGGACACAGTAAAGAACAGTCAAAGAGTATCAAGATTAAAGAGTATCAGATTGAATACCAATTCAATTAAATCAGCTAGCATGAAGATAAACATCAGGGAAGACAGTTACAAAACAGAACATACAAGTTCATGACAAAGTGAAGACAGATAAAAAATAGAGCAGTAAAAAGTAAAAAGTAAACAGTAAACAGTGAAAGTAAACATGAAGATATTAAGGGTTAAACAAATATGAAAACATTTTCACCAGCCACAATGAAGTTTATCCAAAGTAAAAGTGAAAAACAGTCAAAAGAAGTTTAAGGTTAAAAGATGAAATTAGAGCAAAAATGGTACATTCTTCAGAAATTTCTTGTTTAAGTCATAGTTTTGCAGAAACTATTGTGATCAATCCAAGATGAATTTTTCAAAACTGAAGGAGGTTTATGTTCTTAAGAGGACAATATACAAAAACCTCTCTCACTTTTCTAACAGATATTATGGTTTTGGAAATATTAAACAATGTTGGAAAGCACTTTTTGCCAAAAATACCAGTTAAGTCATCATTTTGCAGAGAAGATTGTGGTAAATAAAAAATACATCATACAAAACTGAAGGAGGTTTTTGTTCCTAAGAGACCCATCTACAAAATATATCTCACTTTTTTCACAGTGATTTCAGAATGAGAGATACATGCACATCTTTACAGGCTATTTTTCAGACTCTGTAAAACTCTGTTTTACACATATTTTTACAGAGCCTATTGTGCACATCTGGAGAGAAATTTTAGGAAAATGAAAGAGGTTTATCTCACCAACATATTTATATACAATAACCTCTTTCACTTTTTACATATCTATTACGTATTGATAAATAAAAAGATATCATTGGACCCCAATTTTGCATAATTGTTGGAGCAGAATGCACAAAGAAAGGAAGCAGTTAGTGATTTGCATGCCTCATCATCAACTAAGAGTTGGATCAAATTCGAATTCTCCTCTTTTTCATCACCTATCCATAAGAAATAGTGCCAAATAGATGCATTAGTTTGAGTGTCCTTTATTTAAGTTATATTTATGTAAAATAGTTGGAGAGATTTGTGAACCAATCTTGATATTTTTTCAAGATATTTTAGTTTAGAATTTGTATAAATACTCCCTTAATCGGAGTATTGAGGGTGGATTCTTGAACTTTGCTGTAATATTGACTATTTTGGAATAAAGTGCTATTGGAAAAAAAAATTTGTGGCTAAGATGGATGATGAATTGAAGCGAAAGACATTTACAAGATTCATGTGTCAGACTATGGATCAATAAGTCATCTTTCCCTGGTGTTTTAAAGTCTTTATATATGTTTATTATATCATTGTGTTTCATTTCTGAATGACTAATGAAAAGGAATAAATCAGAAGGTACTTAAGTGTAATATGATTTCAATCATTGTTATTCTAAATGTTTTCTTCTAAACTGGTTTTAAACAGTGAATTCTTAATTCCTCCTGTTTTTCTAGTTTAAACATTTTGGTTATTTAATAAAGAATTCTTAATTTCTCTTTGTTAATAATCACTCAATTTTCCCTCTTATGAATGTGTTGAAAGATTCTTAATTGCTTTTCATCCATTTTAAATCCATTCCATTCACTTTAAATCTAAAATTGTTCTTTGTTTGATTATCTTGCCCTGTAAAACCATCTTTTGTCTAGAAACTTAATCCATTGAAGCCATATTTTTGACTCCATAGCCCAATGGCCTGAACTACTCAATATTGACCTCAGCTATCAAATTCCACCACCCAAATTCAAACAAAACTCCTGAACTTTATAACTAGCCTAATATCTTCTAAAAAAAAAGCTAAATTTTATAGAGAGAGCCCTCTCTGGGTACAGATTAGCTAGATTTTGAACCTAAAATATTGGTTTGTGGTTACCTCGGACCCCTTTCCTCTTCCCAACAAATTCAAGGAAAATCTGAGTGATAACATAGTGGCGACTCCGTTGGGAAACTGAATAATTTTATTGTTACTTTTGTTTACTTTATAAGCTACAGACGGAGCCTGAAGTTAGCCAGGTAGCCTTTGAACTGCTTTTGCTCTGCAATTGCATATTGAATAAATGCTACTTCAGTCTATCTCCGGTTTAGTTTATGAATTGAACTTTGGTTTCAAATACTTGATCAGTTCCTCTTGTCAAATAAGTCTTTAAGAAAGTTTAAATCTCATATCTAAAGCCTCTTAAATAAATCATAGAAGTTGTTTTGAAAATTCAAAAAAAAAAAAAAAACAAAATAATCATAAAATACTCAAAATTTGGTTTCCTGAAGAACTAATTTTTTCTTCAGAATTTTTTTACAGGTTTAGATCTGATCTATGATGGTGGACAAGGATCAGACACACAAAGGTTAAAATCATCCACCTCGGCGACCCAAAAATCAATTTCACAATCAAGACTCCACCGGAGGAATGAAACTCAAAGGACAATATGGAAAGATCGTGCTTTCAACTTGGATCTTAATCCAAGACATTATGTTCTTTCTCATTAAGAAAATTTTTTTCAATGTATATTTTATTTTATAAAAATATCTAGATTAGTTTTTAGTTATTTTCTTTTGAAGATTGTAAGTAATAATTCTCCTAATCTCTTTGAGCAGCTTTCTTATGAATCTAATGATGATCATTTTCCAATTAAGAAGCCTCAAATAATCAAGATTGATCTTACAATCCCTGTACATATCCATGTGCCATATAAAGTTGTAAAGTTCCGTATAGATATAAGCCACTTATTTTTACCCCTATACTCCATGATTTTCCTAAAAAATACTACAAGTATCTTCCTAGATTTGATGGAGAGAATGGTACCACCGCCCAAAAACATATTCAAGGTTTTGAGAATTATTTTTTAGATTTATTTGAGATCGATGAAGATGATGTTAGAAAAATCGTACATTTTGCTAGAAATTTGCAAAATAGAATAAAGAAATTGGTTCAAAAATCTCGCCTAATGCTAGCATCTCAAATTTCAGCTACTTATCAAAATTTTCCTCGATAGCCAGATAATCAAAGTTAATCATTTTGTGATCATGAAGAATATAATCAATTAAAAAGACATTCAAATGAAATAATACAACAATTTTCTCACAAACATTTAATCAAGTTTATTATTCAATGCCAGAAAATATTAGACCTCCTCATGATTCAGCTCTCTTGCATTATCCAAGTGCCTTTGATCTAGAAATAGAATTTCGGTTAAGAGAAAGAGATCCAAAAACACTTGTACAGATGCAGAACATTGCAGTTGATGTAGAAGTTAATTTACAAATCAGACAGGAAAAGTTGAAAGCAGAAGAAGAGGAAAAGAAAAACATTATAGAGGTAAAACTCAACCTTTTGGTAAGAAAACTAGATGAAAGAACACAGGAGATCACTATGAAAGATGATTTTTTTATTTAAAATCACCATGAAGAAATAGAAGAGGTTGATAGCCATGAACAAATTCCTCTTAATTCAAATTATCATAGATCGGAAAATGAATTTACAGATCAATATGAGGAAGAGGAATCTGCTGATCTAATATGTATGTTTAATGACATTCCTTCTTTCGATTATTTTCGTAAGTATGATCATTATGATGATAGTTATGTTCTCCAAACTCAAGCTGACTTTACAGAGCAATCAGAAACTAGTTTGTGGGATGAAGAAACTCAATTTCCGCATATTGAAGATAGTGATCAACCAATACAGATAAACCATGAGAGTGAGGAAGAAAAAGCAGAAAATCTGGAAATAAGTGAAGGTTCTTTACCTCTTTGTTTTGCTTCATTTCAGTTCATTAGAGACAACTATTATGCCATCAATAATCAATAATCTTTAGGAATTGTTATTGACAACAAAGAAGATAACGAAACTATTGATCAAGATTTTTCATTTTCACAATTGCATTTCTCAGTTCCCATTGAAATAAATAATCAAATGACACAAGAAAGTTTCATACCACTATGTTTTGAACCATTTCAGCTTTTAAAGGAAATGCGGTATAACATATTTAATGAAAAGGATGAGAAACTTGTTGAAGTTTATGAAGTCTCATGGAAACCTATATGCTATAGGTTGCAGCCATTTTCCCAAGTTTTTTAGGATCCAATAGCAGATATGTTGAATATTGAAGGCATTCAAAGCATTCCTCTATTAACTGAATATGATTTTCAGAATCAAGATGATAAAGGATTCAATAGCCAAACATTACAATCAGTAGGAATATCATCACAAATCTTATCTGAAAGTTTGCAGGGAGATAAAGACAAAAATAACATTTCAGATTCATGGCATGGAGGCCATCCAGAACATATGTACAGTTGTTTAGATCAGTTAAACATCAGTGAATATATTTTGGAAGATCCTTTTGTACAGTTTCTAGAGTCAACAAAGGAAATCAAGGGTTTCCTTATCCTCTCATTTGTTCACAAGTTTCTAATAGGTTGCAGAAGTACAGTTTTGATAATTAACAAGAAAATGTAACAAAATTTATCAAAGTACATAATGGTAGAATGGTTGCATTGGCTATTTCATTTTACCCAACCAAAGAAGCTGAATGCTGGATTGTGAGTAGGTAAATGAGTGCTAATAAGCTCAGAATTTTGAGCATTTTTTTAGTTTTCAATTTTCAGCTAGTTTTTCATTAAGTTGGTTTGAAAATTTTTGTGTGTTGTTTTAGTTTTAGATCAAATTTCAGGTTGCAGAAAAAGGACTATATTCAGTTCAAGATTTTCAGCCACAACAAATGCATGTTTGGGATTGGACCAAGGCAGAAAATTTCCAACTAGGAAACAAAGTTTTAAGTGGATAGTAACTTGTTGGAGTTGAAGCCCGAAGAGAAGACCCTAAGCTTCACAAGTGTTACAGTCATACATACTATAAAGCAACCAACAGAAGGAGAATTCAGAGCACAGTCAAACTCATTCAGAAGGCCATCTGACCTGTTGTTCTTGATTTTTCACCAGGAAAAGCCATCCCCAAGTGGATCCAGTGTTAGACTCCTATACCAATATGTGCCATATTTCATGATTGACTTGATGAACTATGCAATATGTTCATAACCTTTTCTTGTTGCAAAGGTTTTCCATATTCTCAAAAAAATCAAAAAATCAAAAAATTTAAAAAAAAATGTAAAGAGGGTATACCTTAAAAGAAAAATCAAAGGGTGAAAAGAATAAAAATGGCCAAAAAAGTGAAAGAAAATGAACCCCACCAAAAGAAAGCCCAAGGAAAGTGTGCAAGTCTAAATGCCACTACCCTTTTTCTCTTGTATAATAAATAAAATTGTGTGCAACTTGTATTTTATGCCACAATTTATGAATAGTCAAACAGTTTAAGCTTGGCGAGTTCATCTTTCAATTTTATGTTTTAGAGATAGAGAATAAAATCTGACCAAATTGTATAATCTTGGCAGATAAGTAGATAGGTAAAGTAAATAAAAGGAGCTCAATAGTTTAATCTGAGCCCTTGGATGTAATAATTATAGACTTAGGTAGGCTTGCCATGTAAAAGAAAAAGAAGATTGATAAGGGTTTGCCAGTCTAAGTGCACCCAAATAAAGAAGGAAAAAATGCTAGGTTAAAGTAGGGAGGGTAGGTAGATGGTGCTGCAGAATTACTTGTGATGGATAATGTCTTTAGATGTGTTAACTTTCACTTTTATCACAAGTATAAGACAGACATTTCACTTGATGCAGTTCAAGCAAGACAAGGTTAAATAACTAACTTCCATTCACATTTTTCCCTAAAGATTTCACTTAATCTCTCCCTTTAAGTATTAAGGTCTTGAAAATTAAAGGGGCTCGCAGCATTTCTCTGACTTTTGGAGGGACCGGACCCTCGGCCCAATGATTTAAGAGCCTAAGTACTTAGAATCATCCATAAACCATTCATTTGATTTCATAAACTCATTTCCTAAATGTAAATTCCTACTTTACTTATGAAAATACATAACAACACCTAAAAAACCCCCTTTTTTTTCATCTTTAGCCTAAGTTTGAATATATACGTGAAATTTTTTAACTTGGCGCTTTTCATTTCATAGTCATATTAACTTTAACACATAGTATATAACTCCCAAATAATTTTTCACCTTTTTCCCGTATTATTTTAATAATTCCCAATTAATATAATATCCCGCCAGTTGGTTGAAAAATAACCATATAACTTTAATTAAATGGTTGAATTTCGAATTAAATAAATTATGTTGTATAAAGGAATTAATTAACTCTCCAGGTTAATTAATAACTTAATCCGCCAATAGAAACGCCCCCGATGCAATTAATTCATAATAAACCACATTGGGCCCGCTATATTAAATCCCTGCCATCTCGCCTTCCTGATGACCGTTCGATCAATCAATTCAATATCAATGCTTATAATCCATATCACTGGCCATCCTCGTCTGAACGATAACGTGGAATGGCCAAGCGGTTTTCTGAACAGTGTCGCGCCACGCGTCGTTCATCGTATGGAATCGCTCGCCCTCTGCCCGATACCACTTAACTCCAAAAGTGGTGCGATCGCGTACCGCTTACCGCCTCCCACTAACGACAAAACTTCACATCGTCAAGTCAGCGCCATCTGTCCACTGTTCATTCAAAGCTTACCCGCGAATATCAATCGTTTACCCGTTTAAACACAAACACCTAGTATGGATCATTTTCACCTGATTGTCCAATAAAACCATTTGTAACCCAGCTGCACCACCTAAAGCCTATGTTAAGAAATTTGAGCATGTTTTACCTCCCAAAAATCATTCTAGATTCACTCCACAGACCTCTCAAAATCAAATGAAACCTTTTCGACCTCCCCTGCAAACCAATGCTTTCTTAACAATTTGTTTGTTTTACAGGTGATCAGAAGATAACATCCTTAGATAAACAGTCTTAATACTAGTCATAAGAATTGTTTACTCCAAGAGTGTTATCAAATCTATTCAAACAGAGATGGAAGATAAAACATACAGTTGAAAGACAAGCAAAGGAAACAGGATATTAAACGATTTACTATTGAAACAGACAGTAAAAACCTAAACTACACATTGAAGGTAAAAGGACACAGTAAAGAACAGTCAAAGAGTATCAGGATTAAAGAGTACCAGATTGAAGACCAAGTCAAGTAAATTAGCTAGCATGAAGATAAAAAGCAGGGAAGACAGTTACAAAACAGAACATACAAGTTCATGACAAAGTGAAGACAGATAAAAAATAGAGCGGTAAAAAGTAAAAAGTAAATAGTACACAGTGAAAGTAAACATGAAGATATTAAGGGTTAAAAAAATATGAAAACATTTTCACCAGCCACAATGAATTTTATCCAAAGTAAAAGTGAAAAACAGTCAAAAGAAGTTTAAGGTTAAAAGATGAAATTAGAGAAAAATTGGTACATTCTTCAGAAATTTCCTGTTTAAGTCATAGTTTTTCAGTAAAACTATTGTGATCAATCCAAGATGAATTTTTCAAATCTGAAGGAGTTTTATGTTCTTAAGATGACAATCTACAAAAACCTCTCTCACTTTTCTAACAGCTATTATGGTTTTGGAAATATTAAACAATGTTGGAAAGCACTTTTTTCCGAAAATACCAGTAAAGTCATCATTTTTCAGAGAAGATTGTGCTAAATCCAAAACACATCATACAAAACTGAAGGAGGTTTTTGTTCCTAAGAGACCTATCTACAAAAACCTATCTCACTTTTTTCACAGTGATTTCCTAATGAGATATACATGCACATCTTTACAGGCTATTTTTCAGACTCTGTAAAACGTTGTTTTACACATATTTTTACAGAGCCTATTGTGCACATATGGAGAGGAATTTTAGGAAAATGAAAGATTTTTATCTCACCAACATATTTATATACAATAACCTCTTTCACTTTTTACATACCTATTACATATTTAGAAATAAAAAGATATCATTGGACCCCAAGTTTGCAGAATTGTTGGAGCAGAATGCACAAAGAAAGGAAGCAGTTAGTGACTTGGATAACTCATCATCAACTAAGAGTTGGATCAAATTCGAATTATCCTATTTGACATCACCTATCCATAAGAAATAGTGCCAAATAGATGCATTAGTTTGAGTGTCATTTACTTAAGTTCTATTTATGTAAAATAGTTGGAGAGATTTGTGAACCAATCTTGATATTTTTTCAAGATATTTTAGTTTAGAATTTGTATAAATACTCCCTCAATTGGAGTATTGAGGGGTGGATTTTTTAGACTCTGCTATAACATTGACTATTTGGAATAAACTGCTTTTGGAGAAATTTTTTGTGGCTAAGCTGGATGATGAATTGAAGCGAAAGACTTTTTACAGGATTCATGTGTCAGACTACGGATCAATAAGTCATCTTTCCCTTGTGTTTTAAAGTCTTTATATCTGTTTATTATATCATTGTGTTTCATTTCTGAATGATTAATGAAAAGGAATAAATCAGAAAGTGCTTAAGTGTAATCTGATTTTAATCATTATTGTTCTAAATGTTTTCTTCTAAACTGGTTTAAACAATGAATTCTTAATTTCTCCTGTTTTTCTGGTTTAAGCATTTTGATTATTTAATAAAGAATACTTAATTGCTCTTTTTTAATAATCACTCAATTTTCCCTCTTATAAATGTGTTAAAAGATTCTTAATTTCCTTTCATCCATTTGAGTTCATTCCATTCACTTTAAGATCTATAATTGTTCCCTGTTTGATGATCTTGCCCTGTGAAACCATCTTTTGTTGATAAACTTAATCCAGTAAAGCCATCTTTTTTACTCCATAGCCCAATGGCCCGAAACTACTCAATCTTGCCCTCAGCTATCGAATTCCACCACCCAAATTCAAACAAAACCCTTGGACTTTATAACTAGCCTAACATCTTCTAAAACGAAGCTAAATTATACAGAGAGAGCCCTCTCTGGGTATAGATTGGCTAGATTTTGTACCTAAAAGATTGGTTTGTGGTTACCGCGGACCCCTTTCCTCTTTTATACAACTTCAAGGAAAATCTGAGTGATAACATAGTGACGACTCCACTAGGGAAATGAATAATTTTATTGTTACTATTGTTTACATTATAAACTACATACAGAGCCTGAAATTAGCCAGGTAGCCTTTGAACTGCTTTTGCTCTGTAATTGCATAAGTAAATAAATGCTACTTCACTCTATTTCTGGTTTAGTTTATGAACTGAACTTTGGTTTCAAATACTTGATCAGTTCCTCTTGTCAAATAAGTCTTTAAGAAAGTTTAAATCTCATATCTAAAGCCTCTTAAAGAAATCATAGAAGTTGTTTTGAAAATCTATAGAAAAACAAAATAATCATAAAATACTCAAAATTTGGTTTCCTGAAGAACTAACTTTTTCTTCAGAATTGTTTTGCAGGTTTAGATCTAATCTATGATGGTGGACATGTATCAGACACACAAAGGTTAAAATCATCCACCCGACGACTCCAAAATCAATTTCACTACTAAGACTCCACTGGAGGAATGAACCTGAAAGAACAATACGAAAAGATCAGGCTTTTAACTTGGATTGTTATCCAAGACATTATGTTATTTCTAAATTGATAGAGTTTTCCAATGTATATTTTATTTAAAGAAGATCTTAGAGTAGTTTTTAATTTATCTGTTTTGAAAATTGTAAGTAATAATTCTCCTAATCTCTTTGAGCAAATTTTCTTATGAATCTAATGATGATCATTATCCAATTAAGAAGCCTCAAATAATCAAGACTCGATCTTTTACAATCCTTCGTACATACTTTTGTGCCATATAAAGTCTCCGTATAGATATAAGCCCCTTATTTTACCTCCTATACTCCATGATTTTCCTAAAAAAATACTACAAGTATCTTCCTAGATTTGATGGAGAGAATGGTACCATCGCCTAAAAACATATTCAAGGTTTTGAGAATTATTTAGATTTATTTGAGATTGGATAAAGACATGTTAAAACTGTGACTTTTTTCTCTTTCTTTGCAAAATAGAATAAAGAATTGGTTCAAAAATCTGCCTAATGCTAGCATCTCAAATTTCCAGCAGTTTATCAAAATTTTCCTTGATAGATGGATAATCAAAGTTAATCATTTTATTATCATGGAAGAATATAATCAATTAAAAATACATTCAAATGAAACAATACAACAATTTTCTGACAAATTTAATCAAGTTTATTATTCAATGCCAGAAAATATTAGACCTCCTCATGATTCAACTCTCATGCATTATCCAAGTGCCTTTGATACAGAAATATAATTTTGATTAAGAGAAAGAGATCCAAAAACACTTGTACAGATGCAGAACATTGTAGTCGATGTAGAAGTTAATCTACAAATCAAACAGGAAAAGTTGAAAGCGGAAGAAAAGGAAAAGAAAAATATTCCAGAGGTAAAACTCAGCCATTTGGTAAGAAAAATAGATGAAATAACATAGGAGATCACTATGAAAGAAGAAATTTTTATTCAAAATTACCATGAAGAAATAGAAGAGGTTGATAGCCATGAACAAATTCCTCTTAATTCAAATTATCATAGATCAGAAAATGAATTTACAAATCAATATGAGGAAGAGGAATTTGTTGATCTAATGTGTATGTTTGATGACATTCTTTCTTTTGATGATTTGCCTAAGTATGATCATTATGATGATATTTATGTTCTCCAAACTCAAGCTATCTTTAAAAAGCAATCAAAATCTAGTTTGTGGGATGAAGAAACTCAGTTTCAGCAGATTGAAGACAGTGATCAGCTAGTACAGATCAGCCATGAGAGTGAGGAAGAAAGAGCAGAAGATGTGGAAATAAGTGAAGGTTCTTTACCTCTCTGTTTTTCTTCATTTCAATTCATTAGAGACAACTTTCAGGCCATCAATAATCAACAATCTTTAGGAATTGTGATTGAAAAAAAAGAAGATAATGAAACTATTGATCAAGAATTTTTAGTTTCACAATTGCAGTTACCAGTTCCCATTGAAATAAATAATCAAATGACACAAGAAAGTTCCATAACACTATTTTTTGAACCATTTCAGCTTTTAAAGGAAATGTGGTATAACATATTTAATGAAAAGGATGAGAAACTTGTGGTAGTTTATGAAGTCCCATGGAAACCTATATGCTATAGGTTGCAGCCATTTTCCCAAGTTTTTCAGGATCCAATAGTAGATATGTTGAATATTGAAGGCATTCAAAGCATTCCTCTATTACCTAACTATGATTTTCAGAATCAAGATGATAAAGGATTCAACAGTCAAACATTTCAATCAGTAGGAATATCATCACAAATCTTATCTGAAAGTTTACAGGGAGATAAAGACGAAAATAACATTTCAGATTCATGGCATGGAAGCCATCCAGAACAGATGTACATTTGTTCAGATCAGTTAAACATTAGTGCATATATTTTGGAAGATACTTTTGTACAGTTTCTAGAGTCAACAAAGGAAATCAAATGTTTCCTTATCCTCTCATTTGTTGACAAGTTTCTAATAGGTTGCAGAAGTATAGTTTTGATAATCAACAAGAAAATGCAACAAAATCTATCAAAGTACATAATGCTTGAATGGTTGCATTGGTTATTTCATTTTACCTAACTAGAAGTTGAACAATAGATTGAGTAGGTAGATGAGTGTTAATAAGCTCAGAATTTTGAGCAATTTTTTTAGTTTTCAATTTTTAGCTAGTTTTTCATTAAGTTGGTTTGAAAATTTTTGTGTGTTGTTTTAAGTTTCAGACGATAGCCCATGCATGGCGGTAAAAGGACTAAGTTCAATTCAATATTTTCACCACGCAAATGGATGTTTGGGATTGACCAAGGCAAGATTTCCAACTCGGGAAACAAAGTTTTTTTAAGTTTTTAGTGGATAGTAAATCTTACCGGAGTTGAATCCCGAGGAGAAGGCCCTACATCGAAGTACATCGTCATACATACAATAAAACAACGTTTAAGAAGATTCCATGGTTCAATCATAATTACTTTGAGGCTAATCGGGACTGCTGTTCTTGACTTTTCACAAGGAAAAGCCATCTCCAAGTGGAGCCAGTGTTAGACTCCTATACCAATAGGTGTCATTTTTCATGATTGTCTTGATTGAACTATGGAATATGTTCAAACCTTTTTCTTGAGCAAAGGTGTTCCATATTCTTAAAAAACCAAAAAATCAAAAAATTTAAAAAATGTAAAGAGGGTATACCCTAAAAGAAAATCAAAGGGTAAGAAAAATAAATTGGTCAAGAAAATGAAAGAAATGAACCCCAAGCAAAAATAGACCAAGGAAAGTGTGCAAATCCAAATGCCACTACTATTTCATTTTTGTAATAAAGCAATTGTGTGCAGCTTGTCAAACTTTTTCCACAATTTATGAAGAGTCAAACTATTTAAACTTGACTCATTCATTTTTCAATTTCATGTTGTAGAATAGAGAATAAATATCTGGCCAAACAGTTTAATCTTGGCAGATAAGTAGATAGGTAGAGTAAATAAAAAGGAGCTCAACAGTTTAATTTGAGCCCTTGGATGTAATAAGTGTAAACTTAGGTAGGCTTGCCATGTAAAAGAAAAAGAAGATTGATAAGGGTTTGCCAATCTAAGTGCACCCAAATAAAGAAGGAAAAAATGCTAGGTTAAAGTAGGGAGGATAGGTAGATGGTGTTGCAGAATTACTTGTGATGGATAATGTCTTTAGATGTGTTAAATTTTACTTTTATCAGAAGTATAAGACAGACATTTCACTTGATGCAGTTCAAGCAAGACAAGGTTAAATAACTAACTTCCATTCACATTTTTCCCTAAAGATTTCACTAATTCCCCCTGAAGTATTAAGGTCTTTGAAAATTAAAGGGGCTCAGAGCATTTCTCTGACTTTTGGAGGGACCGGACCCTCGGCCCAATGATTTAAGAGCTTAAGTACTTAGAATCATCCATAAACCATTCATTTGATTTCATAAACTCATTTCCTAAATGTAAATTCCTACTTTACTTATGAAAATACATAACAACACCTAAAAAACCCCCTTTTTTTCATCTTTAGCCTAAGTTTGAATATATACGTGAAATGTTTTAACTTAGCGCTTTTCATTTCATAGTCATATTAACTTTAACACATAGTATATAACTCCCAAATAATTTTTCACCTTTTTCCCGTATTATTTTAATAATTCCCAATTAATATAATATCCCGCCCGTTGGTTGAAAAATAACCATATAACTTTAATTAATTGGTTGAATTTCCAATTAAATAAATTCCGCCGTATAAAGGAATTAATTAACTCTCCAGGTTAATTAATAACTTAATCCGCTAATAGAAACGCCCCCGATGCAATTAATTCATAATAAATCACATTGGGCCCGCCCGCTATATTAAATCCCCACCTTCTCGCCTTCCTGATGACCGTTCGATCAATCAATCCAAGATCAACGGTTATAATCCATATCGCTGGCCATCCTCGTCTGAACGATAACGCGTGATGGCCAAGCGGTTTTCTGAACAGTGTCGCGCCACGCGTCGTTCATCGTATGGAATCGCTCGCCCTCCGCCCGATACCACTTAACTCCAAAAGCGGTGCGATCGGGTACCGCTTACCGCCTCCCACTAACAACAAAACTTCACATCGTCAAGTCAGCGCCATCTGTCCACTGTTCATTCAAATCTTACCCGCCAATATCAACCGTTTACCCGTTTAAACACAAACACCCTAGTATGGCTCATTTTCACCTGATTGTCCAGTAAAACCCTTTGTAACCTAGCTGCGCCACCTGAAGCCTATGTTAACCAATTCGAGCATGTTTTACCTCCCAAAAATCATTCTAGATTCACTCCACAGACCTCTCAAAATCAAATGAAACCTTTTCGACCTCCCTTGCAAACCAATGCTTTCTTAACAATTTGTTTTGTTTTACAGGTGATCAGAAGACCACATCCTTGGATAAACAGTCTTAATACTAGTCATAAGACTTGTTTACTCCAAGAGTGTTATCAAATCTATTCAAACAAAGATGGAAGATAAAACATACAGTTGAAAGACAAGCAAAGGAAACAGAATATTAAATGATTTACTGTTGAAACAGACAGTAAAAACCTAAACTACACATTGAAGGTAAAAGGACATAGTAAAGAACAGTCAAAGAGTATCAGATTGAAGACCAAGTCAAGTAAATCATCTAGCATGAAGATAAACAGCAGGGAAGACAGTTACAAAACAGAACATATAAGTTCATGACAAAGTGAAGACAGATAAAAAAATAGAGCGGTAAAAAGTAAAAAGTAAACAGTACACAGTGAAATTAAACATGAAGATATTAAGGGTTAAACAAATATGAAATCATTTTCACTAGCCACAATGAATTTTATCCAAAGTAAAAGTGAAAAACAGTCAAAAGAAGTTTAAGGTTAAAAGATGAAATTAGAGCAAAAATGGTACATTCTTCAGAAATTTCCTGTTTAAGTCATAGTTTTTCAGTAACTATTGTGATCAATCCAAGATGAATTTTTCAAATCTGAAGGAGGTTTATGTTCTTAAGATGACAATATACAAAAAACTCTCTCACTTTTCTAACATCTATTATGGTTTTGGAAATAGTAAACAATGTTGGAAAGCACTTTTTGCCGAAAATACCAGTTAAGTCGTCATTTTGCAGAGAAGATTGTGGTAAATCCAAAATACATCATACAAAACTGAAGGAGGTTTTTGTTCCTAAGAGAACCATATACAAAACCTATCTCATTTTTTTCACAGTGATTTCCGAATGAGAGATACATGCACATATTTACAGGCTATTTTTCAGACTCTGTAAAACACTGTTTTACACATATTTTTACAGAGCCTATTGTGCACAGCTGGAGAGGAATTTTAGGAAAATGAAAGAGGTTTATCTCACCAACATATTTAGCTACAATAACCTCTTTCAATATTTACATATCTATTACGGATTGAAAAATAAAAATATATCATTGGATCCCAAGTTTGCAGAATTGTTGGAGTAGAATGCACAAAGAAAGGAAGCAGTTAGTGGCTTGGATGCCTCATCATCAACTAAGAGTTGGATAAAATTCGAATTATCCTCTTTGTCATCACCTATCCATAAGAAATAGTGCCAAATAGATGCATTAGTTTGAGTGTCCTTTACTTAAGTTCTATTTATGTAAAATAGTTGGAGAGATTTGTGAACCAATCTTGATATTTTTTCAAGATATTTTAGTTTAGAATTTGTATAAATACTCCTTCAATTGGAGTATTGAGGGGTGGATTTTTTAGACTCTGCTGTAACATTGACTATTTGGAATAAAGTGCTTTTGGAGAAATTTTTTGTGGCTAAGCTGGATGATGAATTGAAGCGAAAGACTTTTTACAGGATTCATGTGTCAGACTACGGATCAATAAGTCATCTTTACCTTGTGTTTTAAAGTCTTTATATCTGTTTATTATATCATTGTGTTTCATTTCTGAATTACTAATGAAAAGGAATAAATCAGAAGGTACTTAAGTGTAATCTTATTTCAATCATTGTTATTCTAAATGTTTTCTTCTAAATTGGTTTTAAACAGTGAATTCTTAATTGCTCCTGTTTTTCTAGTTTAAACATTTTGGTTATTTAATAAAGAATTCTTAATTGCTCCTTGTTAATAATCACTCAATTTTCCCTCTTATGAATGTGTTGAAAGATTCTTAAGTGTCTTTCATCCATTTTAAATCCATTCCATTCACTTTAAAACTAAAATTGTTCTCTGTTTGATTATCTTGCCCTGTAAAACCATCTTTTGTCTAGAAACTTAATCCAATGAAGCCATCTTTTTGACTCCATAGCCCAATGGCCTGAACTACTCAATGTTGCCCTCAGCTATCAAATTCCACCACCCAAATTCAAACAAAACCCTTGGACTTTATAACTATCCTAATATCCTCTAAAACAAAGCTAAATTACACAGAGAGAGCCCTCTCTGGGTACCGATTGGCTAGATTCTGTACCTAAAAGATTGGTTTGTGGTTACCTCGAACCCCTTTCCTCTTTCCAAAAACTTCAAGGAAAATCTGAGAGATAACATAGTGGCGACTCCACTGGGGACCTGAATAATTTTATTTTTACTGTGTTTACTTTATAAACTATAGATAGAGCCTGAAGTTAGCCAGGTAGCCTTTGAAATTGCTCTTGCTTTGCAATTGCAAAAGTAAATAAATGTTGCTTCAGTCTATCTCCGATCTAGTTTATGGATTGAACATCTGGTTTCAAATACTTGATCAGTTCCTCTTGTCAAATAATTCTTTAAGAAAGTTTAGATCTCATATCTAAAGCCTCTTAAAGAAATCATAGAATTTGTTTTGAAAATTCATAAGAAACAAAATAATCATAAAATACTCAAAATTTGGTTTCCTGAAGAACTAAATTTTTCTTCAGAATTTTTTTACAGGTTCAGATCTGATCTATGATGGTGGACAGGGATCAGACACACAAAGGTTAAAATCATCCACCTGGCGACTCCAAAATCAATTTCACAATCAAGACTCCACTGGAGGAATGAACCTCAAAGAACAATATGGAAATATCAGGCTTTCAACTTGGATCTTAATCCAAGACATTATGTTCTTTCTCATTAAGAAATTTTTTCAATGTATATTGTATTTTATAAAAGATCTTAGATTAGTTTTTAGTTATTTTCCTTTGAAGATTGTAAGTAATAATTCTCCTAATCTCTTTAATCAGCTTTCTTATGAATCTAATGATGATCATTATCCAATTAAGAAGCCTCAAATAATCAAGACTGATCTTACAATCCCTGTACATATCCCTATGCCATATAAAGTTCCAGATAGATATAAGCCCCTTATTTTACCTCCTATACTCCATGATTTTCCTAAAAAATACTACAAGTATCTTCCTAGATTTGATGGAGAGAATGGTATCACTGCCCAAAAACATATTCAAGGTTTTGAAAATTATTTGGATTTATTTGAGATTGATGAAGATGATGTTAAAATCAGACTTTTTGCTCTTTCTTTGCAAAATAGAATAAAGAATTGGTTCAAAAATCTGCCTAATGCTAGCATCTCAAATTTCCAGTAGTTTATCAAAATTTTCCTTGATAGATGGATAACCAAAGTTAATCATTTTGTGATCATGGAAGAATATAATCAATTAAAAAGACATTAAAATGAAACAATACAACAATTTTCAGACAGATTTAATCAAATTTATTATTCAATGCCAAAAAATATTAGACCTCCTCATGATTCAACTCTCTTGCATTATCCAAGTGCCTTTGATCCAGAAATAGAATTTCGATTAAGAGAAAGAGATCCAAAAACACTTGTACAGATGCAGAACATTGCAGTTGATGTGGAAGTTAATCTCCAAATCAAACAGGAAAAGTTGAAAGCGGAAGAAGAGGAAAAGAAAAACATTGCAGAAGTAAAACTCAACTTTTTGGTAAGAAAACTAGATGAAAGAACACAAGAGATCACTATGAAAAATGAATTTTTTATTCAAAATCACCGTGAAGAAATAGAAAAGGTTGATAGCCATGAACAAATTCCTCTTAATTCAAATTATCATAGATCAGAAAATGAATTTATAGATCAATATGAGGAAGAGGAATCTGCTGATCTAATGTGTATGTTTGATGACATTCCTTCTTTTGATTATTTGCCTAAGTATGATCATTATGATGATAGTTATGTTCTCCAAACTCAAGCTAACTTTACAGAGCAATCAAAAGCTAGTTTGTGGGATGAAGAAACTAAGTTTCAGCAGATTGAAGACAGTGATCAGCCAATACAAATCAGCCATGAGAGTGAGCAAGAAAGAGGAGGAAATGTGGAAATAAGTGAAGGTTCTTTACCTCTTTGTTTTGCTTCATTTCAATTCATTCGAGACAACTATCATGCCATCAATAATCAGCAATCTTTAGGAATTGTGATTGACAACAAAGAAGATAATGAAACTATTGATCAAGATTTTTCAGTTTCACAATTGCAGTTATCACTTCCCATTGACATAAATGATCAAATGACACGAGAAATTTTCATACCACTATGTTTTGAACCATTTCAGCTTTTAAAGGAAATGTGGTATAACATATTTAATGAAAAGTATGAGAAACTTGTTGAAGTTTATGAAGTCTCATGGAAACCTATATGCTATAGGTTACAACCATTTTCCTAAGTTTTTCAAGATCCAATAGCAGATATGTTGAATATTGAAGGCATTCAAAGCATTCCTCTATTAACTAACTATGGTTTTCAGAATCAATATGATAAAGAATTCAACAGTCAAACATTACAATCAGTAGGAATATCATCGCAAATCTTATCTGAAAGTTTGCAGGGAGATAAAGACAAAAATAACATTTCAGATTCATGGCATGGAGGTCATCCAGAACAGATGTACAGTTGTTTAGATCAGTTAAACATCAGTGTATATATTTTGGAAGATCCTTTTGTATAGTTTCTAGAGTCAACAAAGGAAATCAAGTGTTTCCTTATCCTCTCATTTGTTGACAAGTTTCTAATAGGTTGCAGAAGTACAGTTTTTATAATCAACAAGAAAATACAACAAAATTTATCAAAGTACATAATGCTAGAATGGTTGCATTGGCTATTTCATTTTACCTAACCAGCAGTTGAACAGTAGATTAGAGTGGGTAAATGAGTGCTAATAAGCTCATAATTTTGAGCATTTTCTTTTAGTTTTCAATTTTCAGCTAGTTTTTCATTAAGTTGGTTTGAAAATTTTTGTGTGTTGTTTTAGTTTCAGATCAGATTTCAAGTTGCAGAAAAAGGACTATATTCAATTCAAGATTTTCAACCACAGCAAATTCATGTTTGGGATTGGACCAAGGCAGAAGATTTCCAACTGAGAAACAACGTTTTAAGTTTTGAGTGGATAGTAACTTACTGGAGGAAGCCCGAGGAGAAGGCCCTAAGCTTCAGAAGTATTACTGTCATACATACAATAAAACAACAAGCAGAAGAAGATTCCATGGTTCAATCATAATTACTTTGAGGCTAACTGACCTGCTGTTCTTGACTTTTCACGAGGAAAAGCCATCCCCAAGTGGAGCCAATGTTAGACTCCTATACCAATAGGTGTCATATTTCATGATTGACTTGATGGACTATGTAATATGTTCATACATTTTCTTGTTGCAAAGGTTTTCCATATTCTTAAAAAATCAAAAAATTTAAAAAATGTAAAGAGGGTATACCCTAAAAGAAAAATCAAAGGATGAAAAAAATAAAATGGTCAAAAAAGTGAAAGAAATGAACCCCAAACAAAAATAGACCAGGAAAGTGTGCAAGTCTAAATGCCACTACTATTTCATTTTCTGTAATAAGCAATTGTGTGCAGCTTGTTAAACGTTTGCCACAATTTATGAAGAGTCAAATTGTTTAAACTTGACTCATTCATTTTTCAATTTCATGTTTTAGAGATAGAGAATAAAATCTGACCAAAGTGTTTAATCTTGGAAGATAAGTAGATAGGTAGAGTGAATAAAAGAAGCTCAACAGTTTAATCTGAGCCCTTGGATGTAATAAGTGTAGACTTAGGTAGGCTTGCCGTGTAAAAGAAAAAGAAGATTGATAAGGGTTTTCCAGTTTAAGTGCACCCAAATAAAGAAGGAAAAAATGCTAGGTTAAAGGAGGGAGGATAGGTAGATGGTGTTGCAGAATTACTTGTGATGGATAATGTCTTTAGATGTGTTAACTTTTACTTTTATCACAAGTATAAGACAGACATTTCACTTGATGCAGTTCAAGCAAGACAAGGTTAAATAACTAACTTCCATTCACATTTTTCCCTAAAGATTTCACTAATTCCCACTGAAGTATTAAGATCTTTGAAAATTAAAGGGGCTTAGGGCATTTCTCTGACTTTTGGAGGGACCGGACCCTCGGCCCAATGATTTAAGAGCCTAAGTACTTAGAATCATCCATAAACCATTCATTTGATTTCATAAACTCATTTCCTAAATGTAAATTCCTACTTTACTTATGAAAATACATAACAACACCTAAAAAACCCCCTTTTTTTTCATCTTTAGCCTAAGTTTGAATATATACGTGAAATGTTTTAACTTGGCGCTTTTCATTTCATAGTCATATTAACTTTAACACATAGTATATAACTCCCAAATAATTTTTCACCTTTTTCCCGTATTATTTTAATAATTCCCAATTAATATAATATTCCGCCCGTTGGTTGAAAAATAACCATATAACTTTAATTAATTGGTTGAATTTCCAATTAAATAAATTCTGTCGTATAAAGGAATTAATTAACTCTCCAGGTTAATTAATAACTTAATCCGCCAATAGAAACACCCCCGATGCAATTAATTCATAATAAATCACATTGGGCCCGCTATATTAAATCCCCGCCATCTCGCCTTCCCGATGAACATTCGATCAATCAATCCAAGATCAACGGTTATAATCCATATCGTTGGCCATCCTCGTCTGAACGATAACACGCGAAGGCCAAGTGGTTTTATGAACAGTGCCGCGCCACGTGTCGTTCATCGTATGGAATCGCTCGCCCTCCGCCCGATACCACTTAACTCCAAAAGCGGTGCGATCGCGTACCGCTTGCCGCCTCCCACTAACGACAAAAATTCACATCGTCAAGTCAGCGCCATTTGTCCACTGTTCATTCAAAACTTACCCGCCAATATCAACCGTTTACCCGTTTAAACACAAACACCCTAGTATGGCTCATTTTCACCTGATTGTCCAGTAAAACCCTTTGTAACCCAGCTGCGCCACCTGAAGCCTCTGTTAAGAAATTCGAGCATGGTTTACCTCCCAAAAATCATTCTAGATTCACTCCACAGACCTCTCAAAATCAAATGAAACCTTTTCGACCTCCCCTGCAAACCAATGCTTTCTTAACAATTTGTTTTGTTTTACAGGTGATGAGAAGACCACATCCTTGGATAAACAGTCTTAATACTAGTCATAAGACTTGTTTACTCCAAGAGTGTTATCAAATCTATTCAAACAGAGATGGAAGATAAAACATACAGTTGAAAGACAAGTAAAGGAAACAGGATATTAAACGATTTATTGTTGAAACAGATAGTAAAAACCTAAACTACACATTGAAGGTAAAAAGACACAGTAAAGAACAGTCAAAGAGTATCAGGATTAAAGAGTATCATATTGAAGACCAAGTCAAGTAAATCAGCTAGCATGAAGATAAACAGCAGGGAAGATAGTTACAAAACAGAACATACAAGTTCATGACAAAGTGAAGACAGATAAAAAATAGAGCGGTAAAAAGTAAAAAGTAAACAGTAAACAGTGAAAGTAAACATGAAGATATTAAGGGTTAAACAAAGATGAAAAATTTTTCACCAGCCACAATGAATTTTATCCAAAGTAAAAGTGAAAAACAGTCAAAACAAGTTTAAGGTTAAAAGATGAAATTAGAGCAAAAATGGTACATTCTTCAAAAATTTCCTGTTTAAGTCATAGTTTTGCAGAAACTATTTTGATCAATCCAAGATGAATTTTTCAAAACTGAAGGAGGTTTATGTTCTTAAGAAGACAATCTACAAAAACCTCTCTCACTTTTCTAACAGCTATTATGGTTTTGGAAATATTAAACAATGTTGGAAAGCACTTTTTGCCGAAAATACCTGTTAAGTCATCATTTTGCAGAGAATATTGTGGTAAATAAAAACTACATCATAAAAAACCAAAGGATGGTTTTGTTCCTAAGAGACCCATATACAAAAACCTATCTCACTTTTTTCACAGTGATTTCATAATGAGAGATACATTCACATCTTTACAGGCTATTTTTAAGACTTTGTAAAACTCTGTTTTACACATATTTTTACAGAGCCTATTGTGCATAGCTGGAGAGGAATTTTAGGAAAATGAAAGAGGTTTATCTCACCAACATATTTATCTAAAATAACCTCTTTCACTGTTTACATATCTATTACAGATTGAGAAATAAAAAGATATCATTGGACCCCAAGTTTGCAGAATTGTTGGAGCAGAATGCACAAAGAAAGGAAGCAGTTAGTGACTTGGATGCCTCATCATCAACTAAGAGTTGGATCAAATTCGAATTCTCCTCTTTGTCATCACCTATCCATAATAAATAGTGCCAAATAGATGCATTAGTTTGAGTGTCCTTTACTTAAGTTCTATTTATGTAAAATAGTTGGAGAGATTTGTGAACCAATCTTGATATTTTTTCAAGATATTTTAGTTTAGAATTTGTATAAATACTCCCTCAATTGGAGTATATAGGGGTGGATTTTTTAGACTCTACTGTAACATTGAATATTTGGAATAAAGTGATTTTGCAGAAATTTTTTGTGGCTAAGCTGGATGATGAATTGAAGCGAAAGACTTTTTACAGGATTCATGTGTCAGACTACGGATCAATAAGTCATCTTTCCCTTGTGTTTTAAAGTCTTTATATCTGTTTATTATATCATTGTGTTTCATTTCTGAATGACTAATGAAAAGGAATAAATCATAAGGTACTTAAGTGTAATCTGATTTCAATCATTGTTATTCTAAATGTTTTCTTCTAAACTGGTTTTAAACAGTGAATTCTTAATTGCTGTTGTTTTTCTAGTTTAAACATTTTGGTTATTTAATAAAGAATTCTTAATTGCTCTTTGTTAATAATCACTCAATTTTCCCTCTTATGAATGTGTTGAAAGATTCTTAAGTGCCTTTCATCCATTTTAAATCCATTCCATTCACTTTAAAACTAAAATTGTTCTCTGTTTGATTATCTTGCCCTGTAAAACCATCTTTTGTCTAGAAAATTAATCCAATGAAGCCATCTTTTTGACTCCATAGCCCAATGGCCTGAACTACTCAATGTTGCCCTCAGCTATCAAATTCCACCACCCAAATTCAAACAAAACCCTTGGACTTTATAACTAGCCTAATATCCTCTAAAACAAAGTTAAATTACACAGAGAGAGTCCTCTCTGGGTACAGATTGGCTAGATTCTGTACCTAAAAGATTGGTTTGTGGTTACCTCGGACCCCTTTCCTCTTTCCAACAACTTCAAGGAAAATCTGAGTCATAACATAAGCTATAACGATACATTTGTTTGTTTGTTCTCATGCAGAGTCCAAAATGGATAAGTAATTAATTTAACTGTTCCAAGGCGATGAAAATCCTAGATTATAGGAATTGTATATACTTTCGAGGTATGGGTATTCTTAAATCTTTAAGTGTTTTTTTTTTTTTTTTTCAATATTTGAAAGTTCGTATTTGTTAACTGTATTATCATAACTTGAGCTATTTACTGATTGCACAATTGCAAAAGATACAAAATATGCACAAGTGTTTTTCGGAATGTGTGAATGTGTGAAAGTGATATTACTTTTTTCAATATTTGAAAGTCCGTATTTGTTAACTGTATTATCATAGCTTGAGCTATATACTGATTGCACAATTGCAAAAGATACAAAATATGCACAAGTGTTTTTCGGAATGTGTGAATGTGTGAAAGTGATATTGTATTTTTTGCATGTTTCTTTCCCCATACATACTCGCCACTTCGCACATTTTCTTCACATATTTCCATGTCGTGTGACACTTTTTTCGTATGTTCATGAACTTTTTAAAAATTTGATATATTTTTGAACTAAACTTTATTTGGGGAACATATTACATGTTTGCGAGCAAAAATGAGATATGATTAACAAATAAGAGAGCAAAGCAATTTGTCATCATTATCCAAATTGCATGCATTTCAGAGCTTTTTCAAATCCCTCTGTTTGGTTATTCGTAAATCAAAGTTGACAATGACAGAGTAGTGGGGACCATCCATGCAACCAAATCCCTTTTTAATAGGGATAAATTAGCACGTATTTTGTAGCAATAATTAGTATCGACAACTTGTAATATAATTGTCATTATCACAAAGAATTGTGATAATTGTCATTATTGCAACGCAAAAACAAGATGTGTAATAAATGGAAAAGATGGTTTTGGAATTTAGAGATTTATTTGCACTAGTTTCTATAAATTTTAGCTTTGGTATCTTCAATTTCTATTTATTGAGAAATGTCATGTATAACATATTTCACACTTGCAATAGTAAGAGTTGATTTCATGTTTGCAATAGTAACAACTGGTGATTATATATAGAGCCGAAAGATTGTGCAGTTAAGAGATATTGAGAGCGTTATTTGTTCAGAAATTTTTTTCAGTAACATAATGAAAATGGCTAATAAAGCAAGCAAAGAAGCTATTTGCAGTGATATGATTAACTTGCTCGCTTAGATGATAACTTTCACTAGTTGATTGCATATGAGCATTATTTGAATCTGTTGATGAAAGAGAAGAAAATAATGATATTTGAACAAGTGGATTGGTGAATGGTACCTGTGTGCAAGAAGTTTTTGATTTCAGGGAAATTGTTCATTTATGTGCAAAAAAATTGATTCAAGAAAAAGAACAATTGTGCTACTAGCAAAAAAAGGATCCCTCTGAATGTGAAGACATTAAGATGGGTATTCAAGTTACTAATACCTAATATGCACTTGAAATTGTCTGAAGCAAATAGTTTCCTAACATTAGAAGCAAGTGAGGCTAACGTTGTTGGATATTTTTTTCGCTGAGTTACCAAGTTCCTTGTGATCTTTCTGTCCTAGGTATTTCTTTGTTTAAACATCTATTTAGGGACTTTTGTTGGCTTTGTTCCCATGTCATGGGCTGAGAAACTACAACAAACATTTGAAAACATATTCTCTATATGACTTATCATACATACAAAAAACATTGTATATTCGACTAGGTTGATATCATTTCTAATGAATTAGCTTCTCATTTAGACAATGTATTCAATACCAATAGGCTCTTCATGATGGAATATCTCATAGTAACTTTGGTTTCCAACCATGTCTTTCGTAGTTTACCGTATAATCCTAAATTCAATGTGAATCAAGAACCGATGTAGTTATGGCATCCTATACTATGGAATCATAATGCTTCTTTAATTTTTTTTCTAATTCAGGATATCTTTGTAAAAAAAGTTAATTGCATGATAATTGGACAAAAGCCTCATCAAATATCTGCATAGGCACATGTTTTCCTATGGGGAAAAGTTATGCATGAAGAAATAGAAAGTTATATACTAATTCAAATTTATGGATTTCAAGGTAAGTCATTTATGTTGCCAAGATTTGTTATAGATAGGTATTTTTTTGTTGAAGTTTGTAGGAAATACCATGACTAGATGATTATATTTGAAAGTAAAAATACAATACAATTCATTTGTTTTATGTTTATTGTTGGAGAAATCATAGTGAATAATGTGGCTCATGTTAGAGAGGTCAGAGAGACTTTGCACCCTTTTAACTTAAGTTAAGCTAGAGCCATTAAAGCCTTTGATAAGGAGGGTCTATTTGGCGCACACTTGGAAACTACTAGGTACGAGAACTTATTTCCAGAAGTTAGAGAGCAGAGCGAGTAAATTCAAAATGCATCAACAAAAAATTAAGGGCTAGTCATAGATGTTAAAGAAATCATCGAATAATCAAGTATCAATACTTCTACAGAGAAATAAATACATTGCACAAATGGTATTGATGCAATTTCATCCTCAAGTGAGAAAAAGACAAAAGATAATTCAAATATGAAGTTGATTCATGATAAGCTATCAAGTAGTGGAAACGAAAAAAGAGCCTGATCGAATATTCATTTCAGAACAAATGTATACTGGTGAATCTACCAATTCTATAAGTCCTATGAAAACATGAGGTGTTGAAGGAGATATAAAATTATAAGTTGACAGCGTTGTGCTACTTGATTGGGTTAGTTCTTGTTTTGCAAAATATCAAAAAGCAATGTGGTAAATTGCTGAAGAATTTATTACTTTTGATGATCGTTCAGTCACATTGCAAGATGTAAAGTATGGCAGGGGTAGTAAAAAATTGAAGATTGAGAAAGAAAAGCTTCGTAAAAAAAAAAAAATTTGACCAAAAAAAAATTCATGTTGATCTATCTGGAGTTGCAACCACATCGGTCATGAAAATGCATCAAGCTACTAGTGACGTGCTTGCACAATCTGTTAGCCAACAAGAAGCAAAAAAATTGCAACTAAAAACAAAAATAAATGACCTAGAAGATGCTTTAAATATGGGTCCTTTTTTTATGTATCCAATGGAAAATTAGACAACACTGTTGCCAGTTTCTACCCCTGGCACATCATATATATTTTATAAACCAATCAATATCCTTAATGCGATAAAAACATATATTATCAACAATATGTGTGAAATATTGCAAATCATTGAACATGCATGGGAAGAAACTTTTGCTTTCGAGAATTTAGTACAAAGAAATAATTCATTTGTCGATTAAATTCAACGTGATCTCGAAGGAGACATGTATTTTGTGAATAATGACTTGTTTTCTTTTAGCCAGAGACTTGATTTACTTTATGATCCAAAGAAAAAATGGCAGGAACTACTGAATGTTAATTAGATGAAGCAAATAAAAGCTACATGGCCTCATAGAATCAAAATACTAGAGAAAATTATTTATGAATGTGAAAACATAGAGAATCAAAGAGAAAATTCCTATGTCAAGGTTGTACAAATTGTGAGGATCTGAATGGTCCATGTATCAAATGTGACTCTAGATTAATTTCGAGAGAAACACTGATGGTTGAATTGAATAAGCTGAAGCAGTCAAAGGCGACAAAATTCGATAATATAGTTCATTTTAGTACACGGGAAATTAGTGAATAGATAATTAACTTTGTTAATGTTAATAAACATAACTATTGCAAGGAGAAACCAAGGAAATTGAGAAGGAGATATTTAGTCAACGCATCAAACTGAAAATTACAACTACTACTACGAAATATTACATTAAGGAAAATCTAGAGAAATTGATTCAACAAGCCGAAAATTCGAAAAATAGTTGACATTTAAATAATCAGGATCTATGCTTTTACATATTGTGAGTCTTCTTAAATCCTAGAATATCAATTTTCCTATTTAATAGTGATTAAATGTTCAGGTTTGTTAGATATGTCAACATGAACTAAGCCAAATTCTGGATGCAGTTTCTTGGTTTTCTTTGCAAATGGTTTTTTCATATTGTGGTTCATGGGAGTCTAATTCATTTACTTTTGCGGCTACGTATAAAGATTTTGGTAATCACTTTAAGAATCAAGCGCTATTTTCTATACCCAAAACTTTCGAAGTGGTTTACATAAGGGATTCATTTGTGCATGCCTTTATTTTTCCATATAGTTTTGTTTCAGAGTTATATCATCATTTATTACATGTATTTAATATGGAACAATTGTTGTAATTTTTCCAAAATGCAGGTACAAAAAGTTAAAGAGACAAAAAAGAAAAATGGTTGTCATGAATATACTAGTGAACTGGGATATCTGAAAAGTGTCATTATGGATATAATAGCTATGATGAATAACCATGTAGTATTATTGTTACTGCAATTGTATTCATTCTGTTTAAAACTAATTTATTTGTGCAAATTCTGAGATTGTTTACCAATTTTGTGGACAATTCCGAGATGATGGTTCTTTTGTTGATCAAAATGAAAATGAATACTCAATAACAATTTTTGGTTGTCCACGGGGTCTTGGATAGGCAGTGATCGGGTGCATTGTTAAGGCACTCCTTGATGTGAAGTCACCGGTTCAATTCCCCACCCCGATTGGGGTGATGTATATGGACATGATGATTAAGATGTAGTCCTACCTAGCCTACAAAAAAAAAAAAAAATTGGTTGCCAGAAATCTGTTTCATATTTTATGCTTATTTTAATCATAGCTATGGTAATTAGTATTTGAATATGGATACAATTCTTGTTACTATAATTATTTTCATTATTGTTAAAGAATTTTCAAACATAAACAATTATCACTTTGTTCTAAGCTTGAATCTGTTTACCATTTCTGTGCAATGTTGTTAAATGATGTTTTTGCAAAAGTTTTCAAGGATATGCTTTGTGTTATTTGTTATTATTAAAGAATTTTCAAGCACAAACAATGATCAATATGTTCTAATTATGAATCTGTTCATCAATTTTGTGAAGTGATCTAAAACGAATTTTTTTGCAAAATTTTTTGAGGATATGCTTTGTGTTGTTATTTGTATACATTGTTTAGTTTTTTATATAATTTAGCTAATACATTTAATAATTTATACTTTTTCGATATCTGATGCACACATAGAGCCAATTTTCATGACACAAATTGTTATTTAATTGACTCATTCGTAGTATGGTTTGCATATTTTTTTTACCGCACAACACTTCTGATCTGTAAACTGTCGTGGATATTCCACTAGACAGTTCGTCACAACCTATCTGATAATATTATATTAAAAATATGAAATTCTACACTATTAAATTTTTATTAAATTTCTAGTTATGTAGAGTTTAATGTAATTAGTGCATGTATGTGAATGGAAATTATACAGAAAATAGAGAACGAAAAAACAAAAATCTCACACACACATAAGACACAATATATACTCTAAGAAATGCTTTCGGAGGAAACCCTGCTGGAAGGTGAGGTCACTCCGCTCTCTTTCTGTGCCTGAAAATATGGCTGTAGGTACAAGTAAGTATGGCTCGTGGCTCGTTGGATGCTACAATGCACAAATACTTTGTGTGTACTCTACCTCCTATCCATCTTGGCTATTTTTTCTCAGATTTGGAGCAAATGCACTCGAAATAATGGAATGCCTCTTCCTCCTAGTGGCCCGGTTATAGCACAACCCGATAGCGTGCTAGTGGTTAAGTTTGACTACATAAACTCTTAACTAGAGTTACAATATAGAAACTTATAGAGTCTTTTACATCAAAATCACGTGGCTAGCCCCTTTTCCATGAATAATGGGGGTTTACGCAGCATCCTCCAAAATTATATGTGTGAAAATAGGTAGGTCAACTTCTGAATGGCATAAATTTCACATACAAACTTTGATTGATGTGCTTCCTGTGTTGTTGGATATATATATATAGAATAACATGAAAATGTGTAGCACTAAAGCGGAAAATTCTTACCCCAAAAGCACTTCGTTTGATACCTCAAAACGCTCTCGGAAGGTTTGAGACCCTGTTTTTCCAAATTGGGTTCCCGTGGTAAAAACGGTCTCGTGAGTTGATTCCTTCTACTTTTTCCACTCTGAATGCATCAATATGGATGAAAAGCAATATAATGATCCAATCTGCATCAACTGCTTCCTCACATGGATTTAAACACAATTTATTTGATATTGCATAATACGAGTTCAATTGACAAATGTGAAATCATTATTGTAGTTAGTATTCAGTAAACATGAATAACAAAGTTTGATTTTAGTTTGAATATTTCCATGAAACTTTGGCCAATAATTGCAAATTTATTTATTATTTTATCTGTTAACCATACAATATTAACATTAACAAATTGATTTCACAACCAACAAACCTACATATAATGCGTCAAAGACAGTAAGGCATCTAAGTCATGAATTAACATCTAAGATCTAAAAGGACTTTTAACCACTATAAATTTTAATGGTATTCATTAGCTAGTGATCGTCATCAATTTGTCTAGTAATATTTTTTTCGATCTTTAACCAACAAAGGCTATTGTGAAATCGGTCACTTTAAATCATATTCGTTTTACTTAAATTCCAATTCAAGATAGTCCAATTGATACGATTTTGTTTCATGATTGATTTGTTTCACAGGCTTTAGAAATCGATATCAAGATACTATTTTTTTAATATCCTAAATCACTTTCTATTTTGATTAACTAAAGCTATCCTGCCAATAAAGACAAGTATTGTTGGCATTTATTCAACGAACCATCATGTATTCAGGACATTTACTATGCAAACTTGTTTTGTTATCGACCAATTCTGCATTAGTAATTTCACATTTTTCAATTGAACTCGTATTATCTTATATTAAATTAACTTTGTTTACTCAATGAAGTCAATGAAATAACAATTTATGACTTGGTACAGTTTCTACCATTTTACATTAAGCTAAAAACTAGCATTCCAAAACTATTATAACATTCTTCTGCATAATGAAATATTTCATTGTAAGCTCTACACAATGAAAGCTTTACACAAGGAAGTTTTGCTAAAAAAATCATAAGTTTGAAAATAAAATTGTGAAAGGTTACTATTCCAAATGGTTTAGACATTAAAAAATCTAAAATTGAACATTGCAACTATAATTAACATTGCAAATGATGTGTGTTTATCAAATTTTGCAAATTTGGTGTACGCAGAGCCCTTTATGTTTATCTATTCGTTTGTGCATTTCAACATTGCTTTCGATTGACCAACATAATAAAATAAGATGGAAAAGGAAAATCTAGAACAATTGACAATGTTGGAAGCATTTTTAAATGAAAAAAAAATAGCAATATATGCCAAGATAAGAAGTAAATATTATAGTATTGATAATAACTTAAAAAAACTTTCAGGATCTAAAAAACTTTCAGCATCATCACATTGCCAAAAACCATTATACTCCGAAAATCACTAGAAAGCTAACACTAAATAGTACTCCACAAGCTACAACTCAAGAAAATTTACCATCCATCTCCATGTTGCACCTTCATATAGGCACAACGTAATAGAAATGAGTGTCAAACTATTTACTCGAGAAATATACTGGGAAAAATCTACTATGGAAGAAACAAAAGTAGGTCCATTCACATAAGCACCATTTAGCGTGCGACCTGATCTCTAACTTGAAAATTATACTTAATACATATATCCTTCGTCTATGAATAACCTCACTCATTAGTGACACAAATATACAAGCTACCCATCACCAACACCAGCACTAGCAACAAAAACCAACTACAACAACACCAACAACATCTCCAGCCAAAACTCATTCCTTTTTCTCCAATCTAGGAGGACTCTATCGAATGCTAAATTTTTCTCTTTTAAAAGCAACATGTATACTATAATTCACCTAATAAACATTGAAAACAATATTTTATAATATTGATAGATACGATTTTATTGATATGTTTGCAACCAACAATCATTACACAATGCATCTGAGTAAAGACTATTAAGCATTTGAGCGATAACATGATTTCATATCAATTTTTTGAATAGATGTTAATAACACTGCTAAGCATTAATTAATTCTTTAAAGCTAAGTGCAAAATCCAAGTTTCCACATCTTCGTACCATCTCGACACAATTTTTCATATAACACACTTGCCTTTTCTCACATGCTCTACTACTAAATGCTTTCAATAGTTTGTACATTACTTGTTATATTTAGAAATATTACATGATATAATATGTTATAAACACCAATATTAAACTGCATTAAAAATGAGTACAATGTGTGACATTAAATTTGATAAATGATATTTTGTACAGTATGTTGGCTTTGAAGTGCGGAAAAATTGGTTGTGCACAATATATGTTGGATTTGAAATTTTTGCGCTCACTCTCCACACCCAAACAAAGCTCTGCACTCTCGCACATGTTCTGAGAAAAAATAGAGGACAAAGTATTTAGTGCAGAAGAAATTGATTCTACGTGGGTGTAGAGAAATCACTATTATGCACATTCGCATAATCCCAATCATAACATTAAAATAGAACCCAATCATCCAATAAACCAAAAGAGCTATTCGAAAATAGTCAAATTATTCAACCAAAAAGTATAATGTAATGCTCGGATTGTTTGACAATGCAAGAAACAAGAACTGCACCATTATTGGACTGTTTGACAATGTAAACAAAGAAAATCATCATTGTAGACTCCATTAATTGGCAATAATATCAATGAAAAATGATTCATTGATTATCTCGCGTAACTAAGTTGTAATATTGACTGACTAGTTATAGAATTTGCAAATTTGATAAATCAATAAAACAATGTAAGAAATGAGAGAGCAATGAAGCAGACATAGTACTCATAATGAAAAGACAACAACACTTCCGCACTGTTAGGTCCCTATATTACTAGTATAGTCCCTTATTTTTGTTAGTGTAACCCCCTTATTTTTATTATTGTACCCTTGTAACCCCCATATTTTTATTATTGTTCCCTTAAATTATTATCGTTAGGTCGGCTAGGATTACATTGTGGCCCCACTAGGATTACATTGTGGCCCTATGGACTCCTATATATAGAAAGGAGGTTTTGTAATTTGAATCATCCAAGAATTGTTCATTCATGTAATGTATTGGAGGTTGCCCCCTTGAAATGGCTTATTTCTAAGGAGTTGATCTCTATTTTCTTCTCTTTTTGGAGCTGGTTTCACAACATTTGGTATCAGAGCTTTGAGATTCTAGGGTTTCACTGCTCCAAACAGGTCAGCGTGGAAGTTTTGCTATAAAAATTTTTCTACGAAGGTTCAGAATCTAAAATTTTTAGAGTACGAATCCAAAATCTTGAGGAACATTGTCAAAAAATTTCAGATCTTGGTTCGCAATATTTTCGAAGATATGATCTATGCAATTTAGGTCATTTCGCATGCTCCTAAATTTAACCTAAACAGGTCGTTGTGGTATTTTCGTAATAAATTTTTTTATACAAAGGTTCAGAAGCTGAAATTTTTAGAGTGCGAAGCCAAAATCTTGAGGAACATCTTAAAAAAATGTCAGATATTGGTTTGCAATTTTTTCGGAGATATAATCTATGGAAGTTAGGGCTTTTTGAGGCTTCTTAATTTCATCTCAAAGAGGTGATCGTGGGAAAATCTTCACAGCTCTCTCTCTGAGCATTGGATTGGAATGTTGTAAAAAGTGGTCGTAAGTGAACGGATTTTAGTTTTAGGTCTATCAATTTTAGAGCCAAAGGAGGAAATAGTGACATGTGGCAAGTCATACAAGTTCGCTCTACTGAACCAGTCCAAAATTGGGTCATTGTGGGAGATTGGACATAACTTTGCCTTGAAGAATCCAAATTACATCAGACCTGTGGAATTTGAAAGAAGCTTCAAAGGGATACTACAGGGCTTAATTTCAGATATTGAGGATCTGCAATTATAGAGATAATTCAATTTCAATATCGAGCTCCTCAAAAGCAAGTAAAAGGTGTGTATTTTGTTTATGAATTGCATAAGTCTTGTTTGAAGAATCAAGTTGAATTGATTCCAAGGGAATATTGGATTCTAAAATGGACCCTAAAAAGAATTCAACACCCATTAAGCCTTTAGAAAGATCTACTATGACTCATGAAGACGAAGAATGGCAACATGACATATCAAAATTACAAGAGCAAGTGCAACAAATTTCACTCTCGCAAAGAGCAACAAAAAATGACATGGAAGTTTTGAAGAAAGGCGTGGAAACTAAGATGGATGGTTTGAAGAAAGGCGTGGAATATAAGATGGATGGTTTGAAGAATGGCATGGAAGCTAAGATAGATGGCATGGAAGCTGGCATGGAATCTAAAATGGAAAACATGAAGAATGATCTAAAAGCAGACATGGAAGGTTTGACAAAGTTGATACAAAAAATGTTTCCTAATGGTGAAAAGATAGTAGAGGAAACTCATGATGAGAACAAAATAAATGTTAATCATGATTTCATAAAATATAATGTTGGCGGGAAGAACCACCATATTCCAAAAATGGATATGAGGAAGTTTGATGGAAAGGATCCTGTAACATGGATACTACAGATGGAGCAATATTTTGATCTCTATAATGTGCAAAACACACAAAAGGTACGCATTTCAACTTTACATTTAGAACAAAATACATTTGTATGATATCGATGGCTTTGCTCCCGTAAAAAAATTGTCACTTGGTCAATTTTTACGGAGGAAATGATAGCACATTATGAGGATACAAAGAGCAACACCTTCTTTAGCCAATTGATAAATCTCAAACAAAAGGGTTTAGTGGGGGAGTACATTGAGGACTTCCAAAAATTGAATATAAGGGTAACTGATATTCCAGAGGAACACAGGATTGATCTCTTCATAGGTACTTTAAAGGATAACATCCAACATGAAGTTCGCATTTTGGAACCTGATGCATTGGAGAAGGCATTCAGGTTGGCAAGAAAAATTGAATGTAAAATTATGGCGACAAGGAAACCTACCACTCACTTCTATAAAGAAGGAAGTGTTGCTACGCCTAGATTTCCACAACCTACAAGGTTGACACCACAACAATTGGAAGAAAAAAGAGCAAAAGGGCTTCGCTACAGTTGTGATAGCAAATACACTAAAGGTCATAAGTGTGCTGAGAAGAAATTATTTTACATAGATTGTGAAGAGGAAGAAGAAAATGAACAAGAAGAGGATATACACCAAGAACCAACCCAAGAAGAGGAAGAAATGAGTCCGACCATATCGTGTAATGCATTGGCAGGAATTACCACTCCTCAAACTCTCAAGATAGAAGGACATATCAAGAAGAAAAAGGTAATAGTGTTGATTGATTCAGGTAGTACCCATAATTGTATTCATTGTAAGGTAGCCAAGGAATTTAATTGTTTCCTATACCCAGCACCAGAATGTCAAGTGATGGTTGCAAATGGAGGAACTATAAATTGCTCAAGAAAATGCCATAATATCAAGCTAACCATGGGGGAATATGTATTAAATATTCCAATGCTTTCCATTCCTATGGGAGGTGTTGATGTTGTACGAGGAGTACAATGGTTACAATTTTTGGGGACGGTAGCTTTTAATTTTCAAGAAATTTTCTTGAAATTTTTTTCAGAAGGAAAGGAAGTCGAATTACGGGGTATTTTAGGGAAGCCGGGAAAGATAATAAGCTCTAATGTCATGACAAATCTTATAAAGAAAGAACAACGAGGCATAATTGCACAATTATGCTCACTAGAAGTTCCAACATCAAAATCATCTATTTCTGCAGATCTCCAAAAAGTCTTGGACAATCATTCCAAGGTTTTTGAAACTCCAAAATGACTCCCACCTATTTGCGATCATGATCATGCTATTCATTTCATTCCGCGAAATTGAACGTATGATTGCAGAAATGTTAGAGGCGGGTATAATTCAACCAAGTCAAATTTCTTTCTCTGCTCCTGTAGTATTGGTACACAAGAAGGATGGATCATGTCGCATGCGTCTGGATTATAGGGAGCTCAATAAGTTCACCATTAAAGGTAAATTTCCCATTCCTGTGATTGATGAATTATTGGATGAATTACATGGAGAAATTTATTTTACCAAATTGGATCTTCGTTCAGGGTATCATCAAATTAGAATGAAGACTGAAGATATTCCGAAAACATCATTTCGAACTCATGAGGGTCATTATGAACTTTTGGTCATGCCTTTTGGCCTTACCAATGCACCTTCTACATTTCAAGGGTTGATGAATTCCATTTTCAAACCCTTCCTTAGAAAATTTGTGCTAGTATTTTTTGATGATATACTAATCTACAGCAGGTCCTGGAAGGATCATGTTGAACATGTTGACAGGGTGCTCAAACTATTGCGGGAGAAACAATTATATGCAAAAAAATCCAAATGTTTCTTTGGAGTACAAGAGGTGGAATATCTGGGTCATATTGTATCTCACGAGGGTGTTAAAGTAGACCCTAACAAAATTAAAGCCATTAAGGAATGGAAAGTCCCCACAACCTTAAAGAAGTTGCGAGGATTTCTCGGGTTAACAGGGTATTATCGCAAGTTTGTTAAGAATTATGGGAGAATAGCAGCACCTCTAACAACATTATTGAAGAAAGATGCATTTTCATGGACTCCTGAAGCAACTAAGGCCTTTGAACATCTTAAAGAGGCGATGTGCCTAGCACCGGTCTTAGCTACGCCAGACTTCACAAAAACCTTTATTGTGGAATGTGATGCCTCAGGAAATGGAATTGGTGCAGTTTTAATGCAGGAAGGAAGACCCATTGCTTTTAAAAGTCGTCCAATCAAAGGAAAGTATTTACAGAAACCTATTTATGAGAAGGAAATGTTAGCAATACTGCATGCACTAAAGAAATGGAGAAATTACCTAATGGGAAGACACTTCAAGGTAAAAACTGATCATGATAGTCTGAAACACTTTTTGGAACAAAGACTATCTTCAGAAGAGCAGCAAAAATGGGTCATAAAGATGTTGGGTTATGACTTTGAAATAATCTACAAAAAAGGAAAGCTTAATGTTGTTGCAGATGCACTCTCAAGAAAGAATGAAGAGGTGGAAGAATTGCTTTGTTCCATTTCTATTATCCAACCAGATTGGATAACTGAAGCAAGAGATGAATGGAAGAAGGACAAAGATGTATGGATACTCATTCAAAAGTTGCAGCAAGATCCTAGTACATCTGGTACATTTAGTTGGAAAAATGATTCCTTATGGTACAAAGATCGCTTATATCTTTGTAAGAATTCCCAACTAAAACAAAAGATTCTTCTGGAATTGCACACTTCTCCTTTAGGAGGACACTCAGGATTTTTAAAAACTTACCACAGGTTGAAGAAAGAATTTTTTTGGGATGGCCTTAAATCTGATATTCAAAAGTTTGTGGCGGAATGTTTGGTTTGCCAGCAGAATAAAGTGGAGAAAATTAAGACCCTAGGACTTCTACAACCTTTATCCATTCCAATTCAACATTGGGAGGAGATTTCAATGGATTTTATCACAGGTTTACCTAAGTCCGAAGGAAAGAATGTCATCATGGTGGTAGTTGATAGACTTACCAAGTATGCACACTTTTGTGCATTATCTCATCCATTTAAAGCAAATACAGTTGCTACTACATTTATGGACACAATTCAAAAGCTACATGGAAGCCCAAGGGTTATTGTGAGCGACAGAGATCCCATTTTTACTGGAAATTTTTGGACGGAGTTATTTTCTTGTTTGGGTACTCAATTAGCTCATAGCTCATCTTCTCATCCTCAATCTGATGGTCAAACTGAGATAGTAAATAAATGGTTGGAAGGATATCTTCGTTGTTTTGTATCTGATAAACAAACACAATGGGTCAAGTGGTTACCTCTCGCTGAATGGTGGTATAACGCTTCCTTCCATACTGCAGCAAAAATGACCCCATTTATGGCACTTTATGGATATCATCCACCATCCATCACATCATCTTTAAGAGAAAATTCGAAGGTTCAAGCAGTGGAAGATCACATTGAGCATCAACAAGAAGTTCTCCAACTCTTAAAGGACAACCTAAATTTGGCACAAAATCGAATGAAACAACAGGCAGATCAACATCGCAGCGAGAGAAATTTCGATGTAGGAGACTAAGTATTTTTACGGCTACAACCATACAAACAAATGTCCCTCAAGCAAGCTAAGAAGGATAATAAATTATCGCCAAAGTACTATGGGCCTTACAAGGTGTTGCAAAATATTAGTACTATGGCATACAAATTGGAGCTTCCTGCTTCTTCACGAGTGCATCCAATTTTCCATGTTTCATGCTTAAAGAAGGTTAAAGGTGAAAATCTTCCAGTTCAAACAATATTTCCAGAACTTGATGAGGAAGGAAAAATCATATTGGAACTTGAAGCGGTCATGGAAACAAGAACTCGATAGCAATGGAATCGATCAATTTCAGAGTATCTCATCAAGTGGAAGAACTTACCCACTAAAGATTCTATATGGGAGGATGAGAATTTTATACAGAAGCACCCAGAGCTACTCAAGCATTGAGGACAACACTTTTTTGAAGGAGAGGGGCATGTTAGGTCCCTATATTACTATTATAATCCCTTATTGTTGTTAGTGTAACCCCCTTATTGTTATTACTGCACCCTTGTAACCCCCATATTGTTATTATTGTGCCCTTAAATTATTATTTTTAGGTCGGCTAGGATTACATTGTGGCCCTATGGACTCCTATATATAGAAAGGAGGTTTTGTAATTTGAATCATCCAAGAATTTTTCATTCATGTAATGTATTAGAGGTTGCCCCCTTGAAGTGGCTTATTTCTAAGGCGTTGATATCTCTTTTCTTCTCTTTTTAGAGCTGGTTTCACAACACGCACATTGGCACATTTCGCACATCGGTTGAGCATATTTCGTAGATTTTTCACTTAGTGCAATCAGAAATTAGCTTAATTTATGATAATACAATTTGGCTATTATCAAACAACTCTCTCGCTTTGCATCATGCACACTTTCGTACTTCTGCATATTCATGCTTCCAATCTTAACATAGTATTAGCAAGAGATCTTTAGTTAACCAAAATACAATGAGTTTTAGGATATTAATAAAATACTATGTTGATATTGATTGCTAAAGTGTGTCAAAGAAAGCATTCATTTACGGTAAGAAATTGATATAGTTGCTATTATTGACGTTTTCATTGTGTGGAGTGTTGAGGTGGAGTCGAAGGTTTTATCTAGTAGTAGCACTAGCTATAATAGAGAAAATTCCAATGTTAATGTTCCGAAATCATTTTCTATAACTCTGCACTCATCATTACCCATTTTACGTGTCTCCGGACATGTAACCATCTAACCATATGTCTTAGCATTTCATTAAGTGGAATCGAAAATTTGATATTGAGAAAATATTGATCAATATTATATATCAATTAATTTATGTAGATTATCCCTCTATACAAGTATGAAGTAAGCTTTCATTATGTGAAATACGGAAATAGGAGAGGATCAGCATGCAACAATAGTAGAAAGGGTGAGCAAAAAAAGGGGAGCGCGGAGTGCGAATATTTTCTGGTTGTGTAAACTTCTAAATCTCCACAGTAGCGGCAAACTTTTTTTCCTCTTCGTATACATTTCCATTTTCGTAGACTTTTCTGATACATCTATTTTCCACAAAGCAATTATTGCGAATACGGATAAATTTTGAATTTTTCATATACATTAAGTTGTTCACAAATTTGTTCTGCACATTCTTGTTCCGTATAACACTTTTATGCTAATCGATAATGGTTAACCAAATTTACACATTGGTTTATGCATCCAGGGGGTGGGCGGTACTAAACAAAACTCCAATTAGTATTATTATGTTTCCTTCTGCGGAGAACGGTGTATGTGCGGGAGAATGGTGTGCTTAGGGAAACTTATTCTGCAGACACATAATTAATTTAACTATGAACAAAATCATTAAATCCTAATGTAATATACATAACTAGAAAAAGAGATTTTTAGACTAGAAAAACGAATATTTCACATTTTCTTATTACATATATTATAAGACATGCTAGGCTTAATATACACATTGATTAAGGTAGGGCTATTTCGCACATGTGTTGTTTAACATATCACAAGAAACTCTAGGTAATCAAACCCATAATCAAAGACATTTGTGTAAAATATTTATTCGAATTAATCATATCCAACGTACTCAATATCCATCACTGGAGATTATTGCATTATTCATTAAAAAATTCGATGAACCTAAAATTCGGGTAATGTTAAGTATTTAATTACTTTATTTTTTATTTATTTAATTTCATTGTTCAGAGTGTGAAAATACGTAGGAAGAGTTCATCGTTCTCGTTGCATATTTCGTACAATGAAAATACAACGCTAATTATTGATATATACGTCAAATTCCACTATAGGCTTATTGTTATAAACATTGAACTCCAATGTAGGATGAAGCACTATGTTACACGAATTATTGTTTTAATGTGAAAGATAAAGGATTTTTAGTGTTTAAAGTAATGACTGTGCGGAAAAGGATTATGTGCAGAATAACCTTTATGTTGTGTGTTTCAAAACTCCGCACACATTTCTCAATGGCACAAATCAATGCCATATTTGGTGATACACTTTAACATCTATTGGACAATTAATTAAGGGATTTCATTACAAGATTAAATGTAAACCA
Source organism: Pinus albicaulis (assembly GCA_034641835.2). Classification (NCBI taxonomy): domain Eukaryota; kingdom Viridiplantae; phylum Streptophyta; class Pinopsida; order Pinales; family Pinaceae; genus Pinus; species Pinus albicaulis. Next base: position 797,494,751 of record CM076572.1, on the reverse strand, counting down.
TTTTGGAATTTTTTCGACTTATCGATGCATAATCAGTCCATTGTGTACCTTGCGTCTAGTATCTGTCGAAGCAAATTGCAAAAATGATAACTGACGCCACATATAAAACATTAATAGAACCATGAAATCATTTTGTGTTAGAGGTAAGTGATCACGTCTGTAGAAATTTGCTGAATAATGATTAATTATCCACCGAGACTATCCTGATCACATACAATTCGAATTTATATGCAACACATAATCTCTTCCACTCAGATCATCACACATGCGGAAATAAAACAAGCGATAGCACATCAAATCATCATACACATTAACATAGTATGTATGGGGAAAGCTTATAGCTGAAAACCCCGCAGCTATTGTGTATATTATAATGGAGAAAACATGTAACAAACTCAGTACAATACTCCTCACAAGTACTCGGTACTTTCTCATGAAGTTACACACAAACTAGCTCAGTTTTGAACAGGTTACTGGTTCAAAACTCACCGCCAATTTCCTTGCCTCTATTGCGCAATCATGGCATGTCTATATAGAGATCCAAGGTTCGAATCTCCTTGGCTTGACAGCGCAATCATCATGGGCAATTCCTCCAAGTGTGGTGCAAATCTCATGGACAACTGATGTCGCCACTGATAGCTAACTCCACCCTTTCATCTACCTCTTTCACTGGTCTCCACTGAACTGTCCATGCACTGTAGTGAACTGATGTGTTCTTGAGTTGAATAATGAGTTACTAATTAATGAATTAAATAATATTTAATTCACTCCACTCATTACTAGTTGATTAGCTAGTTAAACAAATCTCAACTAGTTCAACTAAGTTAAACCGAACACAACTCCACCATCTATCTCATTAACTCCACCAAACTTCTGCCACTGAAGTCCTAACTGAAGTCAACCATGTATGTGCTCACCAAACCCTTAGGAATAGTGTAATTCCTCTGTCAGATGCATGAGCCACTTCCAAGGCTCGAACTAAAGTGCTCCAAGAGAGTAAACTGTTGTTTAGAGTCCAAATATTATTAAGGGTAAATAATATTTGACTTCCCTATTTTTAGGATAGGCAGTCTAAAAATAGACTTCGACCTATAGGTCGAAAAATAGAGGTCCATCTATTTTTACCAACATGACCAATACTCCAAGAATAACATACTGCAACCCCTGGACCATGCTCCATATGTCTAAAAATAGACATAGTCTAAAAATAGACTTTGCGCCAGAATTTGCCTGTGGGCCCACTTAGTGAAGGCGACTTCATTTCACTAAGCTCCATCATCTTGTTGCATTTTCAACAACGTCTGCACACAGTATTTTGGTATCGTTGTATTTACAACCTGTACAACAATGGTCATGATGACAATGAATTCGTATTTATTTTAATTCGTAAATTCTTGCTACTTAGAACACATATATTGATGATATTAAAGCAAAAACAATTAGAAAAATAAAAGTAGAAAATAATTTTCGACTTTCGAGATTTATTTCACCACTTCCTCTTAACGTTCACTTTGGTATTTTCAATTGCTATTTATCGAAAGTGTTAAGCGTATCAAGAAATCTATAGATCAAATCTGAACTTGATAACGAATAACAAAAATATTGTTAAGAGTTGAAGAATAAAAGAAACAAATCCCAATCTTCTTACAAAATTATTTGATTTCTCACAAATAGACGAACACATTGAACATATAACTATTGGAATAGACTATTAATTCATGATTGATAACATTAGTTGGAAAAAAAATTGTCAGTGATCATGGGAATATGTGTACGTAGCCAACTGGAAAGCGTTATGGAAATTAGATTTGTATTGTGATCTTGAAAATTGCGTGTCATATTATTTGTAAATTAAATTTCGTTCAGTGTTTTTTCATACTCTGGTATCAAAATAAAATGAATCGACATCAATTTAGTGGTGGGGGCCATCTCAGCCACCAAATCAATTCATGGTAGAGGTAGCTGAGCACGTCTGCGTAGAATATTTGTTTGCGATTATTTACATTTGTTGTTTACAGTTTCTAAGCTATTTATCATAATCACAAACAATTCATACTAATTTTGTATTGAAAATTACTATTTCTGATGACACGTATTTCAATGATATTAAAACAAGAGCAAAATGCGGAGAAAGTGGACAAGATGGTTTTGGAATATCGAGATTTATTTACATTACTTCCCATGGACATTTGATTTGATATTTTAATTTGATATTTATTGATAGTGTCGTGTGTAGCATTTTCCACACGAGAAATAGTAATAGCTGGTAATTGGGATTGGAGTGGAAAATTGTGAAGTTAAGCGAGATTGAGAGAAAAAAGAATTAGTAGACAAACGAAACAAGATATTTACACTCATACAATAAACTAAATGGTATCTGAATATGCCAACGGAAAAGAAAAGTAATAACACCACTTGTAGTAGTGAATTGACGAATGCTGGAGTGAACAAGTGCTTGAAATTGTACGAAGAAAATACTTTCCTGGGCTCACAACTAGGCAGAGTGAACGCTATTCAACAATTCATTTTCTCAACCGCTTCGGTTCTTTCGCATATTTCTCTCCAAGGTATTTCTTTCTTTACACAATCATCTAGGATTTCTATTTTCTCATTTTGAACCTTATGAACACATGAACTCCAACAAATGTTTAAGCACATGCAATACTCACTCCATCTTATCAACTTTATCACATGCATTACTCACTCCATATTATCAAATTATCATTTATTTCTATTTTCCCCATGGTATTTTCATTTGCTTTGTTAGTTATACAAGATGGATTGTATTTGAATACTTACGTTACTAACCTAAATATATTTGAACAACGAACCAATGTAGTTTTCGCATCTCATAATGTGAAAGAAAATATTTTTTTTTAAATATTTGTCTAATTCAAGATATCTTTATATAATATATCATTTACAAGACTTACAAAGAATAAAATATTAAATATCGATAATGGATGCTGAAAAAATTGCTCGAGAAACCAACATTAATAGGAAAGAGAAAAAAAGGCAAAGATGCCTAAACCCTACAAAACAATATCCAAATTTTACACCTGGTATTGGTGCAACCTCATCCTCTAGTTTAGGAAAGAGAAAAAACCCTGGCACTATAAATCTGGTTCATGGTGAGCTTTCAGGTCATCGAGATGATGAAGAGTCTCTTTGCAAATTCTTTACAAACAAAGCCCATACAGTTCAAACAACTAAATCCAATTTTTTTATAAATAGAGAAGGCATTCAACAAGTTGTAGACGTGTAAAATGATAAGAGTGTACCACTTGACTAGATTACTTCCTATTTAGTAGAGAATTAAAAGATAATGGAGCAGATTATAGGGGAGGTCATTATTTTCGATGAACGTCTTGTCACATTGTAAAATGAAAAATATGACAAAGGCACCAAAAAATTGAGAATTGACAAGGTAAAAATTCATAATAAAAATATTATTGATGAAGAACAAATGGATATTGATCTGTCTAACATTGGAATGAAGAGGCTCATGGTATTCCATCAATCTACCGGTGATGCACTTTCACAGTATAATCATGAACAAACTGCAGAAAATATGAGACAAAAAATATATTAAAAGAACTAGAAGACATTCTAAATCAAATTCCTCTGTTAATGGCTCCACTGGAAATACAATCACCATCATTTTCAAATTTTCCTACTTCAATACCACAGGGATCTAATAAAGTTGTTGATCTACTTAATGCAGTCAAATCACATATCATCAATAACATATGCCAAATATTAGAAACTATTGAACATGCATGGAAAACAATTTTCGATTTAACACTTTTGCAATAGGAAATTAGGACATTTGTAAATTTGGTTGATATTTATCTCGAGGTAGACAAAAAATTCAATGAAAATGATTTAGTCACTCTTAATCAGAGGCTTGAATTACTCTATGATATAGAGAAGCAAAACAAAGAGCTTCCAAATTATGATTGAATAAAGCAATTGGAAGTTGGATGGTAGGAGAGATTCAATACACTTGAGGAAATCATTTATGAATGTGACAAGCTAAGTTTGAGAAGAAGTAATGTCTATTTGACAATGATAGAAATTATACAACGCTTAGATGATTCACGCATCCTACACAATTCTGAATTTATTTCAATAGACGCATTAAACGATTAATTGAACCGACTAAAACAATCAATGGTAGCAGAGTTTGATGACATAACTGAATTTACTACAAAACAAATTTCCAAATGGATAATTTCTTTTGTTAGAGTCACTAACAAGAACTCTGTTTTAGATGCCCAGATGCAAGAAGAAGCTAGAAAAGTTGAAAAGGAGATATTCAATAAAAATTTCAAAATGGAAATTACAATTGCTCCTGACAGAGATTACAATAAAACTATGGTGAACAATTTTTTTGAACAAATCATGAACTCGTAAGACAACTAAGAAAATCACAGTCATGGTGAACACTTTTGCATACTATAGGTGTTCTCAAGTCCTTCAACATTCAATTTTTTGTTAGCTAAGATTAAATAATCTATCTATGTTAATTATGTTATGATGACCTTTGCTAATTATTGTATACAAATTATTGTTTTTAGTTGTTGATACCTTTTTTCGTTTTACGGTTCACGAGAGCGCAATCCCAGTTCCTGTTGGAACAAATGCATTTACTTTTACGATTTTGTATAAGTATTTTCAATTCTTGAGGATACAATTTCGAATCCGTTCAACAATTTTTCTTTTTATGAATATGTTTTGAATATGATCTCGTATATCTCTGAACTATGGCTATGGTTATTAATATTTGAATCCATATACAATTAGTATTGAATCTAACCCTGTATCAATGTTATGATAATTTTTTCTATAATTTTTTGAACATATTCTTTAAGCTTTTGTATTATATTCAATGTTGTGTTATTGGTTAAAACTAAATTGAACATTTGATGATAGTTTTGGATCTTATTCATACATCTTTGAATAATAGAATTCTGGCACCATGTATTCACAACTGAATAGATTTCATTTTGCGTAATATGGAAGTCCGGAGAAACTTTTCATTGTAGTTTTTATGCATTGCCACATTCCACACAATCGAAGCTCGATTTAATTATGCATATGCATATTAATTAAATAATTAATTATGTTTTCCACACACCCTTTTTGTGTACAATATAATATCTCTAGCTATTACAGTTCAAGTTCTATTAAGAAAGTTTGTTTTTTTATGCCTATGTTTTGAATATGATCTAGTGCATTGAATATGTATTATTTGAGTATGACATAAAATTTAATTAGCTAAACATTCTTTGAAGTATTGACTGTCTACAGATTGAAGTACAATAACTATTTTCCATTTAAAAATATTTGACTCAGTATCGATTTTATGATAATGCTTCTATATGTTTTCAAACATATGCTTCGCAAATTTGTTTAATATCTAATGATGTGTTAATGAAAGTTTGATAACAGTTTTAGATCTCGGACATAGACCTCTGAAGAATATATTTTTTGATGGTAGGTCTTTAAAGTTGAATAAATTTCATTCTTCAGAATACGTAAGTACAGATAAAGCTTTTATTATGTTTCTCCCACACTCTCACATTACGCTCAATCAAAATCAATTACTCTTTACATGATGCTAATTTTAATTATCGTAAAAAGTGAGAATGCAAGGAAAATAACACAATGTAGGTATTGAACTAGTTAATGAAGTAAAATCGTTTCAATTAAGACAATGGTAGGCAATGATAACTTTGTAGAGAGGTTTTTTATATGTACTCTCTTATTTGTAATATTGTATAGCGTAGGTGCAAAAAAGACACTTCACAACCTGAAATAAGTCCTCTTAAATATGTACAATTGTGACATAGGCATCAACTCTTTAATTCCCTTTGTTTTCACACTCAGAAATAATTTTCTCTAATCTTTTGGTTCTTTGAAACCCACTTCGAAGCTATGCTATATTTGCGACTCCTTCTTCACACTCACTTTTCTTTGCACATATGCTTACACCTACAAATCATTCACTCCAAATTGCTAGCGCATCTATCTATAGTCAATTCCAAATTCTAAACTAGCGTACAATACGATGCCCCTCCTTTGGATATGCTATATTGAGTTCCTTTGCATTTATGAAATGAAACGAGAAAGTTTACTAAAGATCCATATAATATTTAAGCACTTCGCATAATGTATCAACGTTTCTTGTTCCACACCTTAGTATAAACACATTTATATAAGTCATAATATGATATATATTGTGATATAAGTCATGTTATAATGTATCTTACAATGTTAAATTAGCTTTATGCGAAACACGAAGAATGAAAAATTCACTTGGTAAATGAATATCATGATTACACATTCTAATTATGATTTACTGATTTTGTTATTAACTATAGAACATAAACTGCACAATGATTTAATGTGTAACCTTTTTAATATTCAATAATTCGTGCTCCAAAATGTTAATGTGTGGATGAGTAACGTATACGAAAGTTTTAAAAACAATGAAAAAATATTATGTTGCACATATTGTTTTTCGCAGATCTGTTTACTCTGCCATAACAGAGATATGAATTATTTAGTATTGAAATATTACCAATACTAAATAATAACACATGGAAGTGAGGAACATCGTCAGAAACTATTGTGTGATGTGTGAAGTGTGAAAGCTATGTGGGATTAAATCTCCTCTGCATCCACATTTCCATTTCATAGGAAGTTCTTGGTAAAATATTTAGACTTAAAAGTAATGGGAAATTATCGTTTAGAAAATTTTGCATCAAATATTGTAGATGGATGCAACGTGATCATTGAATCATTACAAAGGAATTGCTAAACATGATTCAATATAGCTCTAACTAAGACACCAAATTGATTTTTGAAAGTTTTTTTGACCAAGTAATTGCTTCATGCATTCAATTTCTTGAATGACATGCAAATCATGTAGTTCTGCCTGGGATGAGATTTCGTTGTGTTGAGTTTTCTCTGCACTCTGCACAAATTTTAATCATTTAATTAGCTTCATCGGCTAATTTTGTGTTGTGCGAAGAGCTTTCACTATACGGAGAGATTTCATGTATAAATTATAGAACATGCATGTATATCTTGGATTCACCCGATCTAACAATGTACTAAAGTTAAATACTGAATCGCTTCTACAAATATTTTGTGGAATTAAAAACACAATCACAAATCACATGAAGTAAAGAAGAATCAAATCAAACATAACACAGATAATTTCTCGAGGAAATCTTTTTGCTCAAAACCCCACTATCTTCTATTGTATATTCAGCATGGATCATGAAACAATTATATACAAAACTCTTCTCACAAGAGCCCTCCAGCACTCAACTAACTGTCTCACATTGTCTTACATAAAACTGACCAATACTTAGCCAATTTACTGCCTCAAGATAGCTTGCCTTTCGTGTGCAATCCCTGATGAATGCAATCCCTAAAGAATATGAATTTTGGCCTTCTTTGACTGTGCAAGTATCATGGGCGCTCCAATGGGTGTTTGGTTTCATGTGTGCAACCCAATAATCCCACAACTGATAGTCAACTTCCATTTCACCTAGATCTAAACTGGGTCTCCACTGGATCTGACATGCATGCAGCTAATAATAGTAAATCCTCAGTTGCATGTGAGATCACTGATTGTGAATTAATTAATATTTAATTCACTTGATCTCTCACTTGTGTATCTAACAATTACAATTAGCACAAATGAGTTTAACTCACTTAACTGAGTTAAATTGATTACAACCTGCATTAACTAATGCACCATTGCACTTCAAACTCTATTACAACTAGAATTAATCTGCATGCCTCACCAACTACCTCTAACTTGAAATCCACTAACTAAATGATTTTATCACTCTAATTTAACTATTACAAGTTATTTTGAAATTTATATTACAGTTGATTGTCCATCTTAATTAAGGGATAACTAAAATAAACATACACCAAAAATAGCCCTGTGGGCCCCACCCTAGGGTAGGTGCATAATGCACTAGGCGTGGGTGCTGAAATTTTCTTGTTGAATTTCAACACTCCCTCTCAACAAGAAAGGGATTATCCTTCACCCCGATCTTGTCTCTATGGTATTCGAATTTGCTCCTAGTGAGTGCCTTTGTCAGAATATATGCATCCTGATCTTCCGTGGGAAAGTACTGAAGCAACATTATTCTTCTCTGCACATAATCTCTGTGATGATGGTATCAAATATCTATATGCTTGGACCTGTCATGAAACACGGGATTAATCAAGAGTTTAATGCAACTCTGATTATCACAATGAATCACTGTCGGATCCATCTGAGAAACAAACAAACCAACCAAGATCTTTCTCATCTAGATAGCCTCACATGTAGCTTGACTTGTGACCATGTACTCTGCTTTCGCTGAACTGAGTGCCACATATCGTTGTTTCTTGATGTACTAGGAAACTAATTTCGATCCAATGCTAAAGATCCCTCCCGATGTGCTCTTTCTGTCTGATGGATTACCTACCCAATCTGCATCCATGAAGCCTTGAACCTTCACTCCCTCTGTCCGTCTGTACCATAGACCATAATCTGATGTGCCCATCAAGTATCTCAAGACATGATTCCCCGCCTTCCAAAAGAGCTTGGTAGGCTTAACCATAGCTTGACTCAACTGGTTAACTGTGTGGCAAATGTCCGGTCTCGTGTTCACCAAATACATTAGTGAACCCACTAACTGCCTGTAGACAGTAGCATCCGCTACCTCTCCAGAAGTAGCATCCTCTTTCCTCCAATTTCCTGGAAGAGGAGTATCCATGGGTTTGCATCTCTCCATGTGAAACTAACCCAGTATCTCCTTTGCATACTTACCTTGAGACACAAAAATTTCACCATCCTGCGACCATATTTCCAATCCAAGGAAATAATGAAGGAGTCCCATGTCCTTCATTTCAAACTCCCTTGTAAGATCCTTCTTGCATGAGTGTATCAGTTGCTCATCACCAGTTAAAATTAGATCATCAACATAAAGAACAATAATCAATAGCTTATCCTCAACCAAAATATGGTACAGGTTTTCATCTGCTTCAATTTTGGTGCAGCCCAGTCCAATTAAATAGTTGTCTATCCTAGTGTACCAAGCACAAAGGGGGTTGCTTCAGCCCATACAATGCTATTTTGAGTCTTCACACATGCGAATCATTGTTGAAGATCTTAAAACCTTCAGGATGCTCTATGCACACCTCTTCCTCAATGATCCCATTGAGAAACACAATTTTCACATTCATCTGATGAATGTGCTAGCCCATCTACGTTGGGAGTGCAAGGATGGATCTAATATAAGAGTGCCTTGCAACATGTGCAAAAGTCTCATCATAATCGATCCCCTTGATCTGTGAGAATCCCCAGGCCACAAATTTGGCCTTGTATTTCTCCACACTCTTATCAGCAACTTGCTTTACCTTGTAGATCGATCTCGATCCAACCACTTATTTGTCGACCGGTCTTGGGACAATCTCCCATGCACTGTTCTTGACAATGGAGTCATACTCCTCCACCATTGCATCAACCCAAGTTGGTTGTTGCACTACTTCATGAAAGGAATATGGTTTAGTCACAATACATTTGCTCATAAGAGCCATGTATCCAGTAAATCGGTCAGGAGACTATCTCTATCTGCACTGTGAAGTAGGGGCTCCTACATTCTCCGCAACATCAAGTCTCAATCTATTAAATTCTGTGGTGCGCCTACTGCCATTTATGACGGATGGATTTGCATGAGTTTTTTCCTCCACTCCTTTATCCTTATTCATGTGGCTGATCCACATCTTGAGGCTCATCCTTGGGAACCAGCAGTTCCTCCTATGCATGCAAGTCCAACTCCCTCTCAAGAGAAAACCGCATGGCTTTATCCTCATCAAATTTTGTATCTCGTCGCACAGCAGTCATTCTGCTGTTTGGAAAATACACTCGATAATTATGGGGTGTTTCAGTGTCTCAGCTGTTGGTTCCAGCTTCTTCTTGGCGTCCTTGGTCACATGCACATAAACAGATGAGCCAAAAATATTAAAGTGTGAAACATCAGGTTTCTTACTAGTGAAAGCCTCTTCATGTGTACTCATGCCAAGTATCCTATGAGGACAACGGTTCTACACAAATACAGCAGTGTTGCATGCTTCCGCCCACAGATGCATTGGTAGGCATTGATCATGCAACATCGCTCTTGCTACACCCACGATAGTTTTTTTCTTTCTTTCCGCGACCCCATTCTGTTGTGGGTTATGAGGCGCTATTAGCTCTCTTCAAATTCCTTCTCTGTTGCAGAAGTTCTTGAATTCGTTAGAGATGTATTCTTCACCATTATTTCTCCTAAACTCCTTCACTTGCTTCCTCGACTCTTTCTCCACCAGTGCCTTAAACTCAAGAAACTTAGAGAATGTATGATCTTTCTTCTGCATGAAGAAGATCTAGCACTTACGAGAAAATTCATCAACAAATATTACATAGTACTTATGTTTTCATGTTGAAGCAACATAGAATGGTCCACACACGTCTGTGTGAACTCTCTCAAGGATTCCCAAAGCTTGGTTCTCCTTCTCATGAAAGGTGGCCTTTACATATTTTCCCATAGTACACCCCTTGCATGTGTCTGACTCCGCAAGTGTACCCCTGGGAAGACTAGTGGAAATCTGTTGCATGACTTTCAAGGCTCCATGGTGAAGATGTTCCAATCTCTTGTGCCATAATTCACCCTCATCCTGGCTCACCACTTGATCTGCCTTCCCCATCATTGCTACGCAGCCATCTACCTCCTGCTTGTAGAGATTCTTAACTCGAATCCCTATCCTCTTGGCTTGTACTGTTGTTTTATGTCACAGGAAAGCTTTTCCTTCACTAAAAACAACATCATAGCCTCTATCCTCCAACATTGTGACTGAGACTAAATTTTTCTTCAAACCTGGTACATGCATTACATATTTTAATTAAAAGGGTTTACCTGACTTCCTCTAGAAGGTAATAGTACCAATCCCGGTAGCACTGTACCGCCCATCATTTCCCATTTCAATATGCATATGGAGACCCTTCTCCTCTAAGTCACTGAAAAGTTCCTTGTCTCCCGTCATGTGAAAGGAAGCCACTATCCAAATACCACATAGATCCCAATGCACTTGACACCATGCATGCGATCAATGAGAAGTAAAGCTCAAATTGCGAGGAAAGAACCTCACCAACTGCAGATCCTTCAGCCTTCTTGTTCTTCTTCTTTTATGGACAGTTAGTAGCAAAATGCCAATGTTCGTGACATTGAAAACACTTCACTTTGGACATGTCCTTCTTCTTGCCATTCTTAGACTCAGATTTGGAATGGAATTTCTTCCCCTTCCCCTTCTTCGCCTTGGCAACCAAAACACAATCTTCTTCATCTTCATTCTTATATGAAGATCCATCTCTGGTGTTCCGTTTGAACTCATCCTGCACCAAATCCGACCACAATCGTTCCCAATCTGGCAATTTTTCCCCTCTATTGACAGAGTCTTCATAACTGTGCCAACTCTTAGGAAGTCCTAGGAGAGCCAAGCTCACCAAATAATCATCAACGACTGTTATTCCAACGCTCCCCAGTTCATCATGACATTAGACAAAATTTTTTAGATATTTTGGAATGGTGTCGCCCTTTTCCATCTTGAGCTTCCTGAGTTTATCTTTGAGCGCCAATTTCCTATGGTCGCTACTGCTCTGGAATAGATCCGTCAAAGCCTTCCACATTGCATATGGTGTGGCTTTCCCATGGAGGCTTAAGAAAATGTGGTCTCGTACTCCCTCCAACAGAATTCTCCTCGCCTTTGCCACTTTATTTTTCCATGCATCAAGATTGTAGCATCTTTCATAGCAAGTTTAGGAAAATCATTGTCAAAGAATTCCTTCAAGCCATTGTCTTCGAGTATTGCCTCCATCTTGTCCTTCCAATCAATATAGTTTGAGTTGCCCTCGAGTGCATACTCCAACCTCAAGCCATTGAAATCCATTTCGATCCTGAATCAGTTGTAGCACCAAGAAATTATTTCTACAAATTCGAATTCTATCTAGTCACAAACTTAGCTCCTCCTTCACAATTGTGATTTCCTGTGCTCTTATACCATGTAGAAATTATACAACATGAATGTATATCTTGGATTCACCTGATCTAACAATTTACTAAATTTAAGTACTGAATCGCTTCTATAAATCTTTTGCGGAATTAAAAACACATTCACCAATCACATGAAGTAAAGAAGAATCAAATCAAACACAACCCAAATAATTTCCAGGGGAAATCTTGCTACTAAAACCCCGCTATATTATATTGTATATTCAACATGGATCATGAAACAATTGCATACAAAACTCCTCTCACAAGAGCCCTCTAGTACTCAGTTAATTGTCCCACACTATCATACATAAAACTGACCAATACTTAGCCAATTTACTACCTCCAGACAGCCTGCCTTGCTTGTGTAATCCCTGATGAATGTAATCCCTAAAGAATATGAATTTTGGCCTTCCTTAACCGCACAAGTATCATGGGCACTCAAATGGGTGTTTGATTGCATGTGTGCAACCCAATAATCCTACAACTGATAGCCAACTTCCCTTTCACCTACATCTAAACTGGGTCTCCACTGGATCTAACATGCATGCACCTAATAATAGTAAATCCTCAATTGCATGTGATATCACTGATTGTGAATTAATTAATATTTAATTCACTTGATCTCTCACTAGTGTATCTAATAGTTACAGCTAGCACAACTGAGAATAACTCACTTAAATGAGTTAAATTGATTACAACCTGCATTAACTAATGCACCGCTGCACTTTGAACTCTATTACAACTAGAATTACTTTGCATGCCTCACCAACTACCTCTAACTCGAAATCCACTAGCTAACTGAGTTTATCACTCTCAGTTAACTATTAAAATTTATTTTGAGATTTATATTACAATTTATTTTCCATCTTAATTAAGGGATAACTAAAATAGACATGCACCAAAAATAGCCCTGTGGGCCCCACCCTAGTGTAGGTGCTTAATGCACTAGGCGTGGGTGCTGAAATTTTCTTGTTGAATTTCAACATTTCAATATGCATAGAGCTTTATGCAGAGAGTAGTGTGCAAATATATTTCGCTATGCAAAGAGATTCCACTATGCAGAGAGCTTTCACTATGCAAAAAATATTTCATTATGTGAAAATTTTTGTGTGGAGAGATTCCATTGTGCAGAAAGATTTCATTATGTAGAGTACAACCTTTAATCAATTAATTAGCAGTAGAGACTTCATTGTGTGAAGAGATTTCATAAAAAATGAACGAATATTTTGTTGCACATATTACTTTTCGCCTATCCCTTTACTCTGCCATAATAGACATGTGTTATTTAATGTTAAAATATTACCAATACTACACAAATTAAGGAAGCTATGCGAAATTATCTCTCCTCCGTATCTAGATTTCCATTTCACAGGAAGTTCATTGCAAAATATTTAGATTGGGGAGCAATGGGAAATTATTGTTTAGCAAATTACACGTAAAATTTTGTAGATGGATGCAACGTGATCATTGAATCATTATTGAGAAATCATTAAGCAAGATGCAGAATTGGCTCTTCTGTGCAAGCTCTTGTCTACATTCATGGTGAATTATTTAGACTGGAGAGCGATGGGTAACTATCGTTTAGAAAATTCCATGTGGAATATTGTGGATGGATGTAGCTCTAGCTGAGGACACAAAATTGATTGTCGAAATTGCTTCACACATCAAATTTCTTGAATGACTTAAAAATCATATAGTGCCACCCGGGATGAGATTTCATTGTGCATAGTTTTTTCCACACTCCACACAACCTTTAATCAATTAGTTCATTGTGTGGATAGATTTCACTCTGCAAAAAGTTTTCATTGTGCGTAAAGTTTTGTGCGAAGAGATTTTATTGTCTGGAAAGCTTTGATTGTGTAGAGCGCACAAAATTTATTCAATTAATTATCGACAAAGTTTTGTGCAGAGATATTTCATTATGCGAAGATATTTCATAAACAATGGCCGAATATTATACCACACATATTGCTTTCTTCACATCCCTTTACTCTTCCATAACAAATATATGCATTATTTAGTATTAAAATGTTACCAATACTACATAGAGTGCGAAATTTATGCGAAATACTCTCCTCGGAATTTTCATTTCCATTTCACAGGAAGTTCATGGTGAAATGTGATCAAATCTAGCATCATCTCAGCATCATATCAGTACTTCCAATCTCTTATCAAATGAGAATCCAACAACATAACTTTGCACAAAATTCCTCCTCCCTAGCACTTAGATGAGTTCTCAATTTATATGGAAATTAATGGTAGTTTCTCATTGAATGGATTTATAATAATAGGTAAGACATGTTTCCAAGTTCAGAGGTGGTGGATGGACACTTGGATTAGAAGTATGACACCTATGGACTCTTCTAGAAGGAACTGGCCATGTGGAGATTCATAATATATACTTCAAACCTTGGAAGTCTCACAATTGAAGCCATAAAAGGAATGTCTTCACTTAGGGCATATAGCAACTGAAATTATGGGGATGATAGACCCTATTCATTAGTCCTGGGAGATGATGTCCAGTTTGGCCAGGTCCTGGGGGATGATGCCCAAATTGACCTGTAACAATCGTATTCAGGTCACCCAGGATATCAAAAGACATTGACAACTGTGAAGAAGTTTTATTATTGGCCAAATATGAAAAAAGGCGTTTCAAATTTTGTGGCTATATGTTTGGACTATCAGTAGGTAAAGGCAAAATATAAACATCTAGGTGGATTTATACAACTAATTTTGATTCCATAGTGGAAATGGGAGGTCATTTCAATGTATTTCATCACAAGTTTACCAATGACATATACACAACATGATTCCATCATGGTTGTGGTAGAGAGGTTGACAAAGGTAGCACACTTTATTCCAATGAAGGCTACATATTCAGCTAGTGATGTGGAACAGATATTCATCATAGATGTGTTCATATTACATGGTGTTCTGAATAATATTATGTAAGACAGGGATGCTAAGTTCACTTCCAATTTTTGGAAGGAGTTGTTTATAACATTGGGTACAAAGTTGGCCTTCAGCACAACTTATCATCTATGGAAAAATGTAAAAACAGAGAGGGTCAAGGGGATATTGGAGGACATGTTGGGGATGTATGTGATGCATCAGCAGAGGAGATGAGAGGAGTAAATTTTTTTGGTTGATTTTTCTTACAACAATGGTTACCTGGAGTTACTTAGGATGAGTCTGTTTGAGGCATTGTATGGG
This sequence comes from Pinus albicaulis, assembly GCA_034641835.2. Lineage (NCBI taxonomy): Eukaryota > Viridiplantae > Streptophyta > Pinopsida > Pinales > Pinaceae > Pinus > Pinus albicaulis. The sequence continues at coordinate 797,479,434 of CM076572.1, read as the reverse complement.
TGGAGTTGTAATACTCCCATCAATTGACGTGATCCAGTGAACAAATTATTGATTGGACTGGACATGTTCACAGAAACAAAGCAGGAAATACAGGTAATCAAGTAGAATCTAAAGGAAGCATGGGATAGGTAGAAAAACTATGCAAATCGGAATGGGTCGTTTAAGGAGTTTCAGGTTGGGTAACATGTGTACTTGTGCATCAAGTCGAAGAAGAGATCCTTGCGGATTGGATCATGTGATATGGGTGGATATTGGTGGCCACCTACCTATTCCACTTGGGGCCCCACCATTGTTTCTTCCAGTTTTCAGTTTCCTTAATTATAGCATAGTTTACTATTTTTAGTAGTTTTTCGAATCCTAAGCTTCTGGAGCCGTTTTGAGGCCCTGATCGACATTTTTTGGGAAACCCGAAGAAACATAAGACCATAAATGAGTATTTCTCACTCAAAATTTGTATATCTCGGATATATATTTCTAACGAGGTATTGAGTGCGTCAAACGGAGATCGTATTCCAAAGTTACGTCCCCGGGAAGTTGATGTACCAATTTACCCAAACGAGGCCCATAGTTTTGGCACTTCATCTCCTAGGGTTAGGTTTTTGGATGCTTAAATTTTTCCATTATTTATCAATAATAAATAGGCCCTCGAGATTCATTGTAACACATTTTAGAGTCTTGTAGCCACCACATCTCTTCTCAAAGATAAGCTACCAGTGCCCTAGCTAGTTTATTTCCATTTTGTCTGTAAACAAATTTCAGTTCTTTGATAATAATGAAATGAAGTGTTATTTCTGCTACATTTTTGTATTTATGGTTATATGTGTGTTATTTTTTGTTCCTGCATAAATCTAGATCAATGGTATCAGAGAGGTCCGCTCTTTCTCTATCCTTATTTGCATGTCCCCGATGAGGTTGGGGTATACGGAGTTAGGGCTCGATCTCGTTGAACCTTTGCAAGATCATCCTCGCAAACCCCGACATCTGCCCATGGGGGATGAAAAGAAATATGAGGGAGCAGGAGATCCTATCAAAATATTTCTTAAGGAGGCCCTCGAAAAACAAAAGAACGCGATGATGGATAACTTTTCCCAGATCCTTCAACGACTGCCCACCGGCGGCGCATCTGCATCCAGCAGCCACTCTGGAGGCGCAATTCCTTTTAAGGTACAAGTAAACTTTGAAGTTCCCATATTTGAGGTCCAAATAGATGTAGACGTCATAGATAGATGGTTGAATCTATTAGAAGGGTATTTCTCGGTTCATGACTTTTTGACCGGGAGAATATTTTTTTTGCCCTCCGCAAAGCTACCCCCATGTCAAGGACTGGTGGGAAACTTACTGTGAGAAAAAGGATGAGGGGGAACCCTCTCTGTTCTCAGTTGTACCCACTTAGAATTATTTCTGAGACACCATCAAGGAATAATATTATCCCGTGGGGAGCTATGAGGACAAGCACATACAATGGACTACACTGTGGCAACAAAGGGATCAAGATGTGCATGAGATGACGAATCTGTTCCATACCCTGTGCACAAAGTTGGGTATCAAATATTTAGAGAAACATTTGGTGTTGAAGTACCGCAGTTGTCTACACATATACATTTAGGAGGAAATGGAGTTCCTTGACATCTCCTCGTTTGGTATGGCATACCGGTATGTTGCCAAGATTGAGCATAAATTCAAAAAGAAGAAGCGAGACTTTGGATATGTGAATCAAAAGCAAGGGAAATGTGCCCCCAAACCACAGAACAAAGGACAAATCCAAGGAATGGCGGCCCAATATAACCTACCAAAGCCTCAAGAAAATAAAAACACCGCAAAGTCGAAGAAGGACACGGGAAAGTGATGTGAGTTCCATAAGATCTCCACTCACAACACAAGTGAGTGTCGGGCCAAGCAATCACTAGTGGCCGAGATGAGGGCTTCTAAATCATATGCATGCTCCAACTTTGAATCAGAACCCAACAAAGGGAATGAAAAAGGGAAGCAGATTATTGATGTGGAGCCCAATGCCATTGTTGCCACTGCAAAGATCTAGAAGGAGGAACTAGAAGATCCAGAGGAGGAGGAGCGTCTCTTCCACTCCCAAATATAGGTAAAGGGTTCCCCACTACAGTTCATTGTCAACAGTGGGAGCCAAAAGAACCTCATTTCAGCAAAGTTCATGAAGTATTTAGGCTTTCCCACCACAGCACACCCATAGTCGTACATCATCGGATGGCTTCACCAAGGACGGGATCTCTACGTCAGCCAACAGTGCCATCTTCCCTAGAGCATCACGCCCTTCACGGATGAGGTATTATGTGACATTGCTCCTCTTGATGTTTGTGATGTATGATTAGGCCAACCATACTTGTGGAAGAGAAATGTTGTGTATGAGTCCTGGCCTCACTCTGTTATTGTTACTTTGGGTAATAAGTTGTACAGGATACCATAGCTACCACTGCATATAGCTATCTCTTTGGTTACTGCAAAACAATGCAGTAAGGTCATTTCCAAAACCAGGAAATTTTTTTTCTTGATGATCCACCCCTAGGGCAAGAAGAATATTGTGGCACGACCTCCAGACAGGGCTCTTCCGCATGACAACAACAAATGGACAAGGTCATGGAGGATTACAAAGACATATTCACCTCACCCACAGGGGTTCCTCTACACTGTCAGATCGAGCACCCCATCGATCTGACACCAGGTGCGCTACTGCCCAATGGACCAATATATTGGCGCTTTGTTCTAGAAAATGATGAAATCAAGAGGTAGATTCAGGATCTACTACATAAATGTCACATCTAGCCGATTTCATCGCCTTGTGGGAGCCTGATCGTGTTGGTGCAGAAGAATAATGGGACTTGGAGACTTTGTATTGACTATCGGGCGCTGAACAAGATCACTGTCCGGAATAGGTACCTGATCCCATGGACTGATGAACTTATGGATCAACTCAAAGGGGAGAAAAATTTCAGCAATATAGACTTTAATTCCAGGTATCACCAAGTACCAATCAAACCCTCTGATGTGTGGAAGACTAGCTTCAAAGCCAAGGAGGGCCTTTTCGAATCGTTGGTAATATGATTCGGGTTGACGAATGCTCCCGCAACCTTCATGAGGCTGATGGACGACATCTTATGGCCACTCACCAACTCATATGTAGTAGTGTACTTGGATGACATCTTGATCTTCACCCAGACTTAGGAACAACACCTCCACCACATCTGACAGGTCCTCAAAACACTGCGGCAACAAAAGTTGCGTGCCAATTTGGAGAAGTGAACTTTTGGCATGACCCAGGATTAATATCTGGGATGCATTATTGATGAATGAGGGGAGAATGTGGATCCAACCAAGATCCAAGTAATTTGGGATTGGTCGGCCCCAACCACTCTAACAGAGCTTCATATCTTTCTGGGTCTTTCTAATTTCTACCATAGGTTCATGTCGGGATTCTCTCATATCACTTGGTCCTTGATTCAAGTCACCAAGGGAGGAGTGAAAGAAAAATTATTTTGGTCAGAATCTCAACAGAAGGCATTCTTAGAATTGAAACATCGCCTCTGCTCTGCCCTAGTGCTCACATTATAAAACTTGTAACAACCATTTGAGATTGAGAAAGATGCCTCTGACTATGCTATTGGGGCAGTTCTTACTCAACAGGGGCATCTCGTGGCATATCACAAAGAGACATTGTCTGACACATTCCACAAGCATCCCACTTATGACAAAGAAATTTATTCCATTGTGGAGGTGTGCCTCCAATGGAAGCATTAAATTTGGGGAAGGAAACGGTCATCCACATAGACCACTGACCCTTGCAGTTCATATAGACACAAGGGAAGTTGCAAAATGATCTCCATCAGAAGTGGTCCACATATCTGCAACAATTTCATTTGAACATCAAGTATAAGAATGGAAACACCAATAATGTTGTAGACTGCCTCAGTCGACCACCGATCACGACACTAACCACCGTTCTCAACTCTTGTGGGCACGAGACTTCTGATTGGCCACTTCTCTACAAGAGCGATTCAGAATTCAGCCACACATACAAGACACTCTTGGAGGGTAAGCAAGTTCCAAATTTTCACCTCCAAGATGCACTGTTATGTCACCTGGGACACCTTTGTGTTCCTTCAAGCGAGAGTGCCAAGATGATTTGGTTAGCACACTACAGTTGATTCGTTGGGCATTTCAGGGTCGAGAAAACAGTGGCAGTACTGCAGAAGTATTTCTATTGGTCGAACCTTCAACAGGATGTTGGGAAGTACATCAAATCATGCACAACTTGCGCCATTTCCAAACCAACCATCAAGAAGAAAGGCCTCTATACTCCACTAAATACCCCTAGTCGACCTTGGGAATTCATATCCATGGATTACATGTCGGGCCTTCCTTATACTAAGCATGGAAATGACTGTGTTTTCGTGGTCGTCGACATATTCTCGAAGATGACCATTATGTCGGCCTGCAAGAAGAATATCATAGCAGAAGCCACTACTAAACTCTTCTTTGAACGAGTGTGGGTGCACTTTGGGATCCCATAGTCTATCATTGTAGATCATGACAGTAGGTTCCTCAACACATTTTGGTCCAGCCTCTGGCCAATGTTGGACACCAAGCTCAGCATTTCCACAACTTTCCATCCCCAAACTAATGGCCAGATAGAGGTTGTCAACAAGATGATTGTACACATTCTACGCATGTACAATTCGAAGCATCCACGCACATGGGATCAGAGCCTTCCCTACGTACAACATAGTTATAATTGGGCTCTCCATAGCTCAACCAGCCACAACCCCTTTCAAGTGGGCCTGGGGTTCCAGCCACTATGTCCCATTGACGGAGCCATGTCATTTGTGGCTACTCAGGCCAATTCGTCTCATGTCCATTCTGAAGCTAAAAAATTGAACAACTTCATTGAGCACATTTAGCACATTTGATAGTAGTTTCATGACATATTAGAAAGATCCAATGCTAAATACAACCAACGACATGATCAACATCGGGTGCCACACAACTTCCAGGTGGGCGACAAAGTGTGGCTACATTTTTAGAAGGATCGCCTCATTAGACCCCACCGTAAGATTCACCCACTCCGATATGGGTCGTACACCATCACCAGGGTACTAGGGAACAATTCCTTCGAGCTCTGTATTCCACCATTCCTTGGTCTGCACCTAGTATTCAATGTGGACCACCTTTGGCCCTACTTCCCACCTCTACTGGACACCTACGACATTGCAGAACAACTCACACCAACAGAGTTAAACCCAGATTGCACGGAATAGACCACCACAGATTGTATCATGGACATGAAAATAAATAACACTCGCTAGTAGAAGATCCAACTGTATCGAGTTGTTAAATTTGGCCAACTCCTGCACCAAGGAAAGTGGTTCAGCAAGGACCAAGTTCAGCAGAAGTTTCCTCATCTCATGGAGGAACTCAACGCAATGGGGACCATTGCTTCCTAAGGGGGGAGGAATGATCCAGGTGGATATTGGTGGCCACCTGCCTATTCCACTTGGTGCCCCACCATTTTTTCTTTCAATTTTTCAGTTTCCTTAATTATAACACAGTTTACTATTTTTAGCAGTTTTTCGGGTCCTAAACTTTCGGAGCCGTTTTGATGCTATAAACGACATTTTTTTGGGAAAATTGGGAGCAACATGGGTATATATACTATTTTTCTCTCACACAAAAGTTTTATTCCTCGGATAGATCTTTCTAACGAGGTATTGAACGCGTCAAACAGAGATCGTATGCCAAAGTTACGTCCCCGAGAAGTTGATGTACCAATTTACACAAACAGGGCCCATAGTTTTGGTACTTCGTCTCCTAGGGTTATTTTTTTGGATTTTTAGGGTTTTCCATTGTTTCTCAATAATAAATAGGCCCTCGAGCCTCATTGTAACATAGTTCAGAGGTGTGTAGCCACCACATATCTTCTCAGAGATAAGCTACCAGCGCCCTAGCCAGTTTATTTCCATTTTGTCTGTAAAAAAAATTAATTATTTGATATTAATGAAATGAAGTGTTATTTCCATTGAATTTATGTATATATGTTTATATGTGTATTATGTTGAGTTCTTGTATAAATACAGATCATCATGTGCCAAGCTGGCACCTTAATTTTGTAAACCTTTCAAGATTATTGAGAGGATCAGACTAGTAGCATATCGACTTGCACTACCTCTAATAGTGAAAGTCCATGATTTTTTCTATGTGTCATTGCTTAATAAGTATGTTAAACATGTTTATCGTGTGATTGATTGGTTTTTATTGCAAGTGGAGCCCGAAGGATAATTCCAGCCAAAACTACAATGTATTTTGTAGATAAATATGATCATAATCCAGAATTGAGCAATCAAGCATGTTAAAGTGCAGTGGAAGAACTTTGGGCTTGATGAAGCTACATGGAAGATGGCGGATCAGGTGTGGGCTATGTACCCTTCTTTATTTGTTGCTTCAACGAATGTTCTTGATATATGTTTTAGTATATGCTTTGGTGTGATGTTTTGATATATGTACTTATGTATATGGATGTGAATATCGCCATGAATTGTGTTATAAAGCTCTAATAAGCGGTATTGGTGTCATGTCATTATGTTTATCATGTTTTTATGTTGTCGTGTTGGTTTGCTTCTTAGCAGGTTAATCATTGTAAATACTACAATGAGCTAAGTTATAAAGCTCCCATGGCATTATGTTTTGCTATCAACAGTCTAGTTGGTTATAGGTTTCATTGAACACTGAGGACGGTGTTTCCCCAAGGGGGAGGGTTCTGTAACATCCCTAGTGAAAATTCCATGTAATAAAATTTAATAAAGGCAAAATAATAACCACGGTTATAGGACACTTATTCCAAGATGAATTTTGAGCAAAACATCCTAGTGTGGATGTTCTTTTGGTTTATTATGGCTAAGGAAATTGGAAAAGGCAATGGAAAAGGATTTGGAAAGGAAAAGTGGCATCAATTGGCATTTTATTTATGAAAATAATGGAAAATAGGAGAAAAGGAAGGTGAAGATTCACAGGTTTCATCCGAGGAAAATCAATGAAAATAATGGAAATTGAAGGAAAAAGAGGCCTAATTATTAAAAAGGCTTTTGAGGATCAGTTGGTATCTTTTTTCAATGTGTAACCTTTTGTCAATTCAGTTTTGGAGTTGTCTCTCTATTATCTCTCTCTCACACTCTTGGACGAGTTTTCTTGGAGCACTTTAGCATTGGATAAAGAAAATCAAAGGAGGAAAAGAGGAAGCAAAGATCAAGAAATGAAGAGCATGATCAAGCGGCTGCAACAGGATTTTTTGCAGATATCAAGTTGCATGTATGATTTCCTTGCTAGTTTTAGCATGCATGGTTTGTCATGTGTGTTGTTGGTTCTCTTATTGTCATTGGCATGGGTTTTTCTAGGTGTGACAATGTTCTTCAACCTTGCCTTTCCATTTTTGGATAGCCATGGTGTGATGGGGTTCTTATGATTTGGTTGAGTTGGATTGCCGAATGGATTCAAAACTGAGTGAGATGGTATTTGAAAGAAAGAACACATGGCTTAGTGATCCCTGAATTGAACTATTTATTTCGGTAAAGTCTTGGCCTAGTAACCCCTAAACTAGAATATGGGTTGCAGTAAAGTCATTTTTTGTGCTACCTCGGTGGACCTAGGAATCTTCAATCTGTGAATGGTGTATATACAGGAAATACTAGAGGTGGGTGCCCTCGATCAGGCCTAGGAACCCTTGGCCAGTGAATGGAAGGATATATGTTAAAGCCTAGAGGGTGGAGTCTCGATTAGGCCTAGGAATCCCAACTGGTGAATGGTGGGATATACGGTAAATCCTAGAGAGTAGGAGATAGGAAAATTCCTCACGGTGTAGGTGGAGAAATATGGTGGCATCCATGTTTTTTTAGGGCCTAGTAATCAAGTGGGGATTGCGATAAATCCTAGTTCTATTAATGAGGTTGAGGTAGTTTAGTTGTTAATTTTTCATAGGGGTATATTGTTCTTTTCTTTTATAATTGCATTTCTTTATAAACACATTAAGTTCACCCCATAGAATTATAACATTATTCAAATTTACATCATTATTCATCAACATATGCATCTATGTAGAAATAAAAATATCATTATCATCAATGTGGCAGAACATCAAGGAATAATAGAAGAAAATCATGCACACATAGAGACACCAGGATTGGTCGGAGACCAAAGAAAAACCCACTATGGGAAAAACCCTTGCAAATTATTCTTCTTATATTTTCATCAAATGATTCAGCAAAAGAGAGTACAATGATCCATATCTTAATCTATGCAACTAACTAGAAAAACAACTACAATATCCATGAAATGGACCCAACAATGTATACACTCTGAAATATGATTCTAAAGTCAGAATTGAACTGTCACTAACTGAAGTCAATTGTCGAACCCTGCGGTCACTCAAAAGAATCTTCGGAATAATGAAACTTTATCTTTTAGACCCAGGTCGCATGGAGGAGGATTCATCTGTGTGACTATAGGGTCCCAGTCACTCCCTTAAGCCTGACAAGTGTGCAACTAGCGGACGAAATAGGACTGCAAAAACCTAATATCCTGGTCACATGCAAAGAGGGGTATCCGTGCGACTGAAAAGTTATAGTCACACTCATGGGTCGGTGTGGGAGAGACCAAGGTTTAAATATTCTAGATCTACACCTACGACAGGGGCCCAAAACCCTAAATCAAAGATGCGAGCATCAAACCCTGCAATTACACCTCATAGCGAACTTGAGCCTCTGTGGATGAGCCTCGAACCTGTACAAGAAAAAAACCAAGAGAGAAGAGTGTATCATAATTATGTCTAAATGAGGTAGAGATCACTTGTATTTATAGCCTTCCAATGGTTCCACTTGCTTTAGGGCTGACCTATTCTAATATGCACATGTGAATAGGGTCTACTTAATCCAATGTACATGAGTGGGTTTATAAATTCAAAATCCAACTTCTGCTTATTCAAATGAGGTGATCTTTAGGTCGATTTTGGTCCTCTCAAAAAGAGGAATTCAATGAATTCATTATCTTTGTCATCTAAGTTTTCCAAGATGGAATTTGACCCTAGTTGCAAAAATTTACACTCCCTCTCAACTAGGAAGAATTCCACCTTCCAATATATGTGTGTTGATCATCACATCATCATGTTTTGTTGTCATCCTGAGTTGTGACCATATCAAGTATTACATCATCTGAAATCATCAATGTTCATTTCGATCCATCCCTTTCTTATTCCTGCTTATCTCTTGATTTTCCCTGCTCATATGATGAACATTCTCGAATTTAGAAGAAGAATTTGCCATTGGAGGGGACCCTAAGCTACCACCTTCAATTCATCGGATTACGATCTTGAATCTCTGCCAAAGGAATACTACCTATAATATTGGTGGGGAGTCATACCTGTGAACCACATCAGTATCGGATATCATATCATCAAGGAGCACATCTCAACCTAGAACCACATAGGGAAGCTACTACTCAACCCATAATCTCATGGGGGAGCTACTACTACAACCCCATATCGAGCAATAGGATATCAAACACACAGAGGAGCATAGCTCAACCCTGTTATCACATCGGGGAGCTCATCCTCAACCCGAAATCGCATAGGTTTATCTCAAACCAATCTTATTTCCTAATGATCTTCCCATCGATGAATCTAAGCAATCATGTGGTATAACACCTACATCGTAATCTGACTTGGAAGAGATACCCAACTTACCAAGAGGTAAGGATCACACACCTCCAAGCCTCCTCAAATAGTTGGCCAGACGGAGAGGGAAAATCCCAACGAGCTATGCTTGTGGGTATGATGCCAACTATTGTATACTCTGCATAGACCAGATAGTGGAGTGGCATCTCTGACCCTATGAAGATAGTGGAGCAGCATATCGACCCTAGGCAACAGATAAGGGTAATCCCCTATTTTCCATAGATCCCTCAACCCCAGGAGCCCTCTATCTCAATTCCACACCCTGGGAGCTCAGACAGGGAGGAAGAGTTGGCTTAGTGTCCTCGATCAACGATGCTCTTAGCAACATATCATCGTACTCATATCTAGTAATCATCATGTATCAATAGCAATTGTCTCATGTTCATACAGGTCATTAAATCAAATATCATGTCAGAACATAAATAATCATATAAATTATGAAAGGATGCCATAATCACCCTCCATATTAAGGATTCCAAACACAAGCCAAAGCTTATCTCGTACAGCTACATTGACTCAATATATGAGAGTATCTCGGTCCCAACTATATATATGGGATTCTCTGCCAATCAGATCCCACTCTTTGTCATCACAATATATCCATGTCATATCCAGATCATGCCCAGACATCTCTCTAAGGAGATTCTTCATCCTACCTCGCAGTTATCCATGATAGCAACATCATACTCAACCTCGGTCGTGCTGTGGACCTCTGATCCAATATACCATGGAAGATCTATTACTTAAGCAACATCCAAATGTGCTCATAAATAAATATAAACAATAAATCCATGCAGTCACATATCATATAAATAATATCTTATATCAAGGATAGATCATCTTATGCAGATATCTCGAAGGATGCTTGGTGGCAACTCAATGTGAATGAAGCAACTCAATCATGAAATCATTCAGGTTATATGCACATCAAGTATATATATATATATATATATATATATATATATATATATATACACACACAGATGGATGTTCAAAGTAGAACAAAAATGCTTTAATCAACTATCATATGTCATGTCAAGTTCAACAACATATTGAACTTAAAATTAGAGTGTCCAAGGATTTTCATTCCCACTTTCCATACTTCTTCAATAGCTTCACAATATATTTTATCTTTTCCCAACTTTCAGAAATCGATTCATCATGACATGATTCATCCTTTCGAGCTTTTAGAGGCCATCTCCCTCTTACTTATATCATCAGAGTCTCATTTCTTTTCAAGGGTAGATCATCAATATAAAACCAAATCAAAGCCTTACCTTGAAACACTTCTGAAGTAGAGGTTTGGATCAACACATCATCATGGCTTCATCAGATAACTTTCAGTGCGAGCATATCTGGATCGGGGAAATTGATTCATGCAATTCTCACTGCAACCATAACACTTTACCAAACCAACATGCCCAACTTTTCATAAATCAATATTGAGCAATCAAATCAACTAAATTAGCTCATCAAAGTTTAGAATTCAGATCAATACTAATATCAAATTCATCAATATCTCAACGTCAATTATTTAAACCAGGTGACAGGTAGAGCTCTCATCAAGTCATGATTTCAATTATTATCATACCAATAGGTTGTCATCAACCACGCAATATTAATTCAAAACTTCATCGGGTCATTCCCATGATCATAATACAAGTCATTTTTGTCACCAGATGTAAATGCATGCACAAAGGGTAAGTCATGGAGGTTTCATCTTCATACTGAATCACAACTGTAAATACTTCAACCATAGTGCTAGGAACAATGATGCCAATATAAAACCATAACCGAATACCAATGGTAATCACTAAATGTCATTATGCCCACATATTATTGACATCAAGGCAAATTAATAATAGTCAGATTAAATCATTAGTCATCAGGTCAAATCAAAATTTGCTTATCTTAGAGATATCTATAATCCAAAACATGTCTCAGTCATCAAGTTAAATTTCTAAGTATTTTAAATCATCATGTAAAAACTACAAATACTTATCATCTATATCAATCAACCAAATTATGCCAAACCCTTGTAGCACAAACTTCAAACATAATTACACACACACACACATATATATATGTATGCATGTAATGTATGTATGTATGTCTTGGTCACCTGCAAGCACAATATCAATAGCCTTGTTCATATTATAGCAAAAATTCAAACGTTACTGCTCAAAAATCTTTCTGTTTTATGCTCCTCATCTATAGAATTGACATCCTTCATGAGAGAATATGATTTCATGCACAAAAAGTCAGTTTTGTGTCAAGTAGGCATAATCACACCCTTGGCATTCCTCAGTGCGGTTGTGAGATTATATTCGCACTCTTCAAGATGCTATGCGAGTGATTGTGGCTTCCAACTGCCAAACCCTAGGTCAAAACTGACTCAGTGCCTTAGTCACACCCGTGATCTTGCATCTGTACGACTGGGAGGCTACAGTTGCACCTGTAGGATTTATTCCGTGTAACTAAGGCTTAGAGCAAGGGAAAACTTCTCTTTCCTCATATTAGACCTTTGTTGTAGATAATCGATGTCAAATACTTTCCTATTCATGCTAATAAATCATATTTCAACCGTACATAATATACATATGATGCAAATGATAATTGGAGAAGGGATCTTATGGAGAGGTTCTCCGTATGAATGGGAATCCACTTCAGCTATATTCATTCATGCCGTCAACATGTATATAATGTTGTCATACATCAACAGATTTGTTAGATCATAAATTCAAATAGATACCCATCATGGTCATAACATGCTCACATCAACTACTTCACCATTATATCATGACATCACTCTTCCATCAAGGGTTAGAGTAAAAAAGATAATGAAAGTAGACTTCAAGAGTCGTGATCACATGCATTAATTCTTTGTCACGTAACTCAATATATCAAGAGTTAGGATCATATGATAAGGGAAACTAACAGGTGTGACATCATAATTCAAATATCATGAACACAATATCACTTCTATCAAGTCAATCCATCAAGTTAGGGTATTTAGTTTTACCATATGCCATAGTTATTAATCACATCAAAACATAACCACGGTTAATAAAGGATCTATAATTTCAATCTCATAGATGTAATTCTATCATCATGGTTACCATGCTTATCATTGTCAATAGGATCAAGTAAGGTCATTCAATAAAATTTTACCAAAACAAAAAGAGTGACAACCCTTTCTGCATACTTTTATCATGCTCATCATATGTATTATCAATACCATTATATATAGAAATCGATGAAGTAACCTTCTATATGAGATCCATCTTGTCTTATGCATATCAAGTGTCAAGAGTATCATCAAGGTGCTAACCTTCTTCATAGGATCAGGATATCCAAAAACAATATATGTTAGCCAAACATCAAGTTATACCACTATATCAAAGATTAACACTAAGTAGCCTCATAGAATCAATAAGTTCATTATGATAAAAATGTTCAATATAAGGTGCACCATTTCATCATAATAACCATGAATTAAAATCACTTTCATATGCATGCATGAACCATTCGAGAAGGAGGTATTCTCATCATACATTACGGCTTACATTTCCATCCAATACTATAACTGAAACATAACATTGAAAAAATGTACCTTTCACACATTGTAGTTTTCAAATACCTGTGCACCTTATCATAGGCAACTTGTAGTGCTTGTCACATTCTTCATCAAGAGCCTCTTTTTTGATGCTAGATATTTTCTTCCTGCACTAGCCATGATCCTCAAGAAAGGATCCACTTATCAAGAAGTTAGGAGCATCCAAATACTCATATATATATATATATATATATGTGTGTGTGTGTGTGTGTGCAGGAAGCATGAGTAATAGTTAAAACAAGAATCATATCTATAAGTCTAAACAAAATTAAATACATAGAGAAGCATCACAAGTCTAGAAATACTTATCTTCAATGAGAGGTGATCCTCTCCCTCTTGAACCAACCTTCAAGAGCCATCATTTCCATTGTCCACATAATAATTTTTCCTTCAATCAACTTTATCAACAATCAGGCCTACTAGAGACTATCCCATCTAGGGTTTCATCAAATATGTCACAAGTTCTTGAATATCTTGACTTTGACCATGCTAGGGTTCCTAGAATTCATATCTCAAATATTTACCATATACCAGGGTTTCTCTTAAACCCTAATCAAGAAACCATTATGCACAAATTGCCTAGGGTTTCTTCAAACCCTAGAATTCTTTTAGGTCTCCTCCATCCTCTATTGCTTTGAACAAAGGTCCCTCCATGGGGGTTATCTCCATGAATTTTTCTTCAACCTAGCTCTGATACCATGCTAATTTTTCATAGGGCTATATTGCTCTTTTCTTTGATAATTTCATTTCTTTATAAACAAATTAAGTTCACCCCATAGCATCATAACATTATTCAAATTTACATCATTATTCATCGGCATATGCAACTATGTAGAAAGAAAAATATCATCATCATCAATGCAGCAGAACATAAATGAACAATAGAAGAAAAGCATGCACACATAGAGACACCAGGATTAGTTGGAGACCAGGGAAAAACCTACAGAACATAAAGGAACAATAGAAGAAAAGCATGCAGACATAGAGACACCAGGATTAGTCGGAGACCAGGGAAAAACCTACTATGGGGAAAACCCTTGTAAATTATTCTTCTTATATTGTCATCAAATGATTCAGCAAAAGAGAGTACAATGATCCATATCTTCATCTATGCAACTAACTATAAAAATAACTACAACATCCATGAAATTACCCCAACAATGTATACACTCTGAAATCTAATTATGAAGTCTGAATTGAACTATCACTAACTAAAGTCGGCTGTCGAGCCATGTAGTCACTGAGAGAAATATTTGGAATACTGAAAATTCATGTTTTAGACCCCAGAAGCATGGAGTAGGAGTAATTCATGCGAATATAGGGTCCTACTTTCTCCCTTCATCCTGGAAAGCATGCGACTGGGGGTCAAAATAGGACTGCAGAAACCCCAATCTCCTGATCGCATGCACAGAGGGGTATTTATGTGATCAAAAAGCTCCAATCGCACTCATGAGCTAGTGTGGGAGCAACCAGGGTCAAAATATTCTATATTTTTTCTAGCAACTGGGGCCCAAAATGCTAAATCAAAGATGCGAGACTTAGACCCTACAATTTCACCTCCGAGAGAACCCGAACCTCCACGAACGAGCCTCAAACCTGTGCAAGCCAAAAACCAAGAGAGAAGAGTGTCTCATTATTGTGTCTAAATGAGGTAGAGGTCACTTCTTTTTACAACCTTACAATGGGTCCATTTTCTTTAGGGCCGACCTGTTCTAATATGCATATTTTAATAGGGTTGACCTAATCCAATGTACATGAGTCAGTTTATAAATTCAAAAACCAACTTATGCTTGTCCAAATGAGGTGATATTTAGGTCGATTTTGGTCCTCTCGAAAAAATGAATTTACTGCAATCATTATATTTATTATATGAGTTGTCCAAGGTGGAACTTGACCTTAGTTTTAAAAATTTATATTAGCCCCGGGAAGCCTTGGTTGATTTTTGGTTATGAGTCCCACATTCATGCTTGGAATATGGCACGAGGGTGATTGACTGAAAGAAATATTTGGTTCAAATAATTTATGGTTGGGTGGTATGTGGAAGTCCCAACCTTGTTGGATTTTGCATTCATTAATAAGAGTTCATTTTCTTGGTATTTTATGTGCAAATGTATTGGTTCATATGTGGCATTTATGGTTGTTGTAGCCTTTTTATTTTTGTTGTTTATATGTTGGTTATGAGTATGTTTTATGACCGTGATAATGTATGGCTCTCCTCATGTTTTGATTTTTAAACGAATGAAAAACGAATATATGACCTAATAGATGATAATGCAGCTAATTTGGTAAGGCATCAATGCTTCTCAGAAATTCTCAGATAAGTATGGGACCCCTATGCTTATATTTGTTATTATGACCTGTAGAATGCATATTTGTGACATGTTTGACGAAATTCCTGTCATGTCTAGTAGGGGTCTAGTTAATTCATTGATCAAATGTTTGCATTAGTACCTTTGTCTCAATGTTATTTATCATTCCTAAATATTTCATGAAATTATGGGTAGAGGCCTGAGTCTTGGCCCTGAAAAAGTGGCACAAAATCTGGGGTCATTGGCACAAAAATAGCTAAAAAATTCCATAGTTGTTGGCTTGCCCTTGTTGTGGGAGACACTGGAGGCCTAAAGTTACATGCATAGCTTGTCAAGGGAGTGATTGGGATGTTATATAAATGAAAATTTAAGTTTCCTCAAGGGTTTGGCACCTAAAAAGGTTGGTTGGCTCCTGGAGGTTTTGTAGCATGTGTGGAAGGCCAGTTTGGTTTTGTTTTTCAATTTCACTTCCTTAACTGTACATGGGGAATTGAATAACATCATAGTAGCTTCTAGTCACATGTTTACCCCAGTGGAGTGGTTATCTTGGGTAAATATGGGAGGAGGGTGTTATAGTAACCATTCTCACTGATGTAGGCTTCTTCTTTCCTTGCAAAAATTCTCCTTTCCCCATCATCATCCAGACACTCAATAGCCTTGTCCTAGCAATCCACTTTAATCTTATGAATGAACAACTAGTACATTCTCAAAAGCACGCTATATGAACATAAAGGAGGCACATTTAGATGTGTTGATGTAGGCATACCATTAAAATCAAATGCACAAGATCTCACCCAATGATGAACTCTTCTCTTGGTCCCTACAGCCAACTGCACCAACCAAGGTTCTGCATGCACTTATTTATCATTCATGCAACACTTATCCACTAGGTCAAGACGAATATAACTATAGTTCGATCCAGGATCAATCCACATGGAAAGAACTTAATCATAAAGCTTACCTCCCATCTTAATAATGGATGCTTGATGATTTACCTGTTTGTTATCCACTATTACATAGATCTGATGAATACTCTGGCCAACATCTCCAACTTCCTATTCCTCCTAAGATATATAAATCTAAGGCCTGCCACACTAGTGCGATGATCACTCACTTATGTGAGGCTCTCCACCACAAGTCTAACACCTCAAGAGTCAAAGGATATCTACCATTTCCCTTATTCCACTCTTCAGGTTGAGACCCATTTCCTCTCTCAACTGCATTGAACTTCTTAATATAATTACATTCTCCTTGTCACCCGCATCCTAATGTCTCCCTCACTTCTGAGGCCATTTCCATTTAGTCTTATCATTACTTTTCCAATCTCACTTAGCCTTAGACTTTCACTTAGACTTCTCATAACAATGCTTCATCTTTCTAATGGCTTCCTCAAGTGACTGAGGCTCATCAAACTCAATTCGGCATTTGAATGTTACTGAAACCCACTGATGAACCTTTGAATCTTCACTTTCTCATCCTTAAGATAAGTTACATACCTCAACCGCTCTAGGAATTTTCTAGTGTACTCAGCATCTATAATGGAACCCATCTTTAGCTCATAGGATTTGCTTAGCCCTGTCATCCTAGTATCTTTCAGATATATACTTTTATTGAAGAGTCTCTCAAACTCATCCCAAATCAGCTCCTCTTCTCTAATGCTTCTAACATTCTTCACATCTTCCCACTAGATATTTGCTTTCCCTTTGAGACAGAAAGTATTTATCTTGGCTTTCATGTTTTATGAATACTCATGCAATCTAAAGAACTTCTTCATCCCAAGCAGCCATGCTTCTACATATTTGATCTCTTCATCTCTCCATCAATTGTAGGAGTCTTGTATTTATTTAAATCTTCTGACAAATTTCCCCTCTCACTCCTCCTATAAGGTTGATAATGGTGATGGTAATGATGTCTCTCGGAACTAGAACTAGAGTGAAATCCATAAGTACTACCCCTCTTGCCATGTGTATCCAAAGATATGCCACCTTTGAGTATATCATCTTCATCCAACCTATGTCCTCTAAGAGACTCGTTGCCATATGCCCCATTAGTATTCTCCTCTTGTCCATAACTGATCCTCATATGTCCCTACTTCTACAAATGTAAAAGACTCTAAAGGATTTCTACATCAACTTATGCTTTCTTTTCCTGAGATCTGACACTCCTTTCTTGTTCCTCAATCAACCTATTATTGTCTACCTTGCAACTCTTGATCTCTGCTCTCAAACTCCTTAGTGTGTCTGCTATATCAGGAGAATACTCTTCTCCTTTCTTCACAACTAACCTTTCCCATTCTATATAATTCACATCAAGAATGTGAGGGGAGTGATGTGAACTGTAGTCCACCATTCTACTCTTCATCTTTGATCTTCTCTCTCCTACAAACATAACATGTTAGATAAACCCATAGAAGACTTAATCAAATCATAGCTCAATGTATCTCAAGGGAGGCTACACATATGCACAAGTCAATTCATATATATATATATATATATATGAATTGACGTCGGGGACAAGCCTCCACTGGGCTACATTTAGGAGGAGATATATATATATATATATATATATCAACATCATGCATGATAACCATAACCATCATAGTGCACCCATAACAATATGCATTTTAGTCCATCCAGTCCAAGTATTTGAACCTGAAAGCTTTCATACCACCTTGTAATTCCTCCTCCCACATTTACCCACTTCTAAAATCTCTTCGGGGTAAACAAAAGTCGAGTGTCACTATGATATGACCCAACCTCCAAGTTCCAGTTATGGAAGTGGGGACGACAAACCGAAAACTTTCTAATATCTCTCAGAAGCACTAAATCACCCATAAGTTAGTCCATAACCTTTGATGACTAGATCCTGAGATGAAACTACTTTTTCACAAGCCTAACACCCCAACCACACCCTTAACACACTTTGCATGTGGTTATGAGGCTCCAATCGCACCCATAATCTTGCCTGCATGCAGTTATAACCAAAATTCCTCAGTTTTTTGCATGTGGTGGTGAGATATATGCCACTTTTTCAGGCTAGCCTCTAGACCACTGCCCAAAACTACCTATGACTTTCCATAAACATAACTAAGATGATAAAAATTCCAACCATTCAAAACTTGAGCATGATATTAACCTATTCGTGCTTAGTAAATGATAGACATTTCGTCAAACATATGATAAACTTAGAAGATGCAGGTCTTGAAGGCATATCTAGTCACAAACCTTTGAACTTCATCTGAGAATCACCAAGAAGACTATATGCCCTCTCAAGCTAGTTGCAACAAAACTTGTTATCCCATGCATTCATCAACCATCTAATAACTTATAAAATCATGAACAAGAGCCTCAGTGAGAACTCATCATACAACCATGCATATATCAACATATAACCAGAATAGAAACCATGAGAAATCAACCATAACATCCACATTATAATCAATACAAATGCTCATAGATCACAATAGGAAAATAGCTCATATTAGCATATGCAAATACCAACCAAGTTAGGGACTTCCATGTACCACCCGACCATATATGAATTTGAACCAAATATCTCTTTCATCCAATCACCCTCGCGCCATATTCTAATCGTGAATGTGGGATCGTAAGGGTTAAACCAAAATAGATCCAGCCAGGGCTTCAAGAGGCCAAACCACCTCTGCCCTCAACCATAATGATTTCACCTAATCAGTCCATAAATCACTAACATCCACTAGATTGGTCTCTTCCCAAGTTGTCTAGGGTTATAGGGATTCCATCTTAACCAATATACCCAAGCTATTACAGGGCTCCAGAGAATTACCATCTCAACCCACAACCTCCAGGGACACAAGCTATTCCAGGGCTCCATAGATCCTATCCCAACCCATTTCCATATGGAACCTGAGAACCAATCAAAAAACCAAATGGGGAAGCCACTATACCATGGCTATCCAGGAAATGCAAGGCAAGGCTAAAACCATTGTCACTCCAGGCAAGTCTCCATGGCAATGATAACAAATGACCGAGAAGCCACATGCATATACCATGCATCCAAAAAATAGCAAGGAAATCACACATGCAACATATTACCTACAAAGTATCCTTGTTGTTGTTGTTGATCCAACCTTCTCTTCTGTTGCCCACTAATTCCTTGTTTGTCCTTTTACTTATTTCTCCAATTCCAAGTGAATGCTATAATTCTCTAAGTGTGCAATAGGGTAAGAGAGCAAAGCTAACACTAAAAAAAGCTAGCAATTGTTTCTCTAATGCCTTTTTATTATTGATGTCTCCTTTTTTCTTTCATTTTCCTTATTTTCTCTCTAATTTAATTTGCATGCAAATTTGTGTCTCTTCACCTCCCTTTTCTCCTATTTTCCTTTATTTTCATAATTAAATGCTAATTATTGCCTCTTTGCCTTTGCCAATGCCTTTTCCAATTTCCATAGTCATTAATAAACCACAAGTGATGCCCACTATAATGTTTTCCCACCATTCAGCTTGGAATACATGTCCCATGACCTTGGTTTTATTTTATTTACATGGAAAATCAACCATGGGTTGTTACAAAAATCTACTATCAATATAAATATTAAGGCTAAGAAAACAAGGTAAGGGAAAATGAAACTTGATTAAAAGAAAGGGAACCACCGAAGAAAGGAGGGAGAAAGATTTAACCCTTGAAAGAGGGTATATTATTTTTCCACATTATTAGAGGCATGGCCCAATCCCCAAGAATACCCCAGTTCTTCATGATTCTCAAGGTTAAACTCCCCCCCACCCCTCCCACACGCCACTTTTCCACCCCAATATTTACAAATTTATTAATATAATTAATTTTTTTTTAACGAAACAGGGAGAGATTTGTATTATTAAAAAATCTAGATTGCAAGGCAAGAAACTTTACATATTCCAATATTCCTTGTGGATTTGAGATTGAGCACAAAGGCTCAATCCAAACCCTCAAACAAGTTCCCCATGACACAAAAACTTCAAACCCTTTCCAACTAAATATTTTCCAAAAACCCCCAAAATACAAACACATTTACATTCCATTTTTCACTATAATTTTTTTTTATTATCTAGTTTGGCTTCTTGTTTTTCTTAGAGAAAAACTTTTTCATTTCTTTCCAACTTGAATCCAACCCGCATTTTCTGCGAAATTCGGTGGATTGTTCTTCGACAATTGTACTATATTATTCTTGAGATATTCCTCATCCGCCTGATCTACTCAAGAAGTATCCTTTTCAACTATATTCCTTGTGGTTTCTAGAGGGAATCTGTTTTCCACGAGGGTTTTCTTCTTTTCCACTAATTTTGCAACTGGGGAATCCTTACTGGCACCTTCCCACCATTTGGGCCTTCGAGGTTTTTCCGGTCTTTGTTATTATGAGAACACTTGAGGAAATTTTTAATTACATTCCTTCTTTCATAGCATTCTCTACACCAAAATGATATATTCTCCTAGTGAAGCTTTTGGACCCAAACATAGTTTGGAGCCATCAAATTAATCTCTACAAGAAAACCCTTGTTGAATTCCATATCCACACAAACGCAGGCATAAATAGTCTTGAATTTTTTTTCTATTTTAGGGCAGCTAAAATAGAATTTCCCTAGTGCATTCCCAATGGAGGAAAGTCGTGTATGATTCCAGAAATGCAAAAGAAGGTTCAAAATCCTTACCCAAGTTGGGGTTGTATAAATTGATGTCATTATTGGGTCAAAAGTAGGATCCCATGGTTGCATGAAGAGACCAATGCTCCCCAAAAACCATGGTCCAAATTCACTAATAGCCTTATTGTCCTCAATCTTATCAAAAACCACATTGAAGAAACCCTCTGCCATAGGGTAAATATTCAGCTTGTCCGTCAAAAGTGACTTCCATTTCTTTGAGACCATTTATGCAGATTTTCCAATTACGACCAAAACCCATTAATACTGCAAACCAAGCAATTTTCTAAAAAATATTTTTCACAACAAAAAGCTTCCTCATCCACAAGAACATTAAGGGAGGAAATTTCACCGATAGGCCAGAACCAAACTTCAACATAGAGTTGTACAAAATTGAAGAAGAGCTATCATTACCAACAACCATACCTACAAAAGAAACATACTTATTCGCCAAATCACAAGGATTCACCATTGAACGATCTGCAGAAAATGCAAGCAAATTTAGAAAAGATTTAGCAGAGGTGAAGCCCTAGCCGCCGTAAGGGTTTTGAGAGCTTCTTCCATATTTGCAATGTCATATCTACTTTCCCATAATCTAAATTATTTTTGCAAAACATAATTTTTTTTGTAAATAATTAAAAGCATTAAACCACACTCTTTTTTTCCAAAATACTAAAACTCTTTCTCTCATTAATAATCTTATACATGAAATGTATACCATTCTTTAAAATATGAAATAATTCTTCCATCATCCAATAATGACATTAAAATTTTAATGATATAATTTATTTTGT
Organism: Pinus albicaulis; assembly: GCA_034641835.2. Lineage (NCBI taxonomy): Eukaryota > Viridiplantae > Streptophyta > Pinopsida > Pinales > Pinaceae > Pinus > Pinus albicaulis. The sequence goes on along the minus strand of CM076572.1, from coordinate 797,457,322 downwards.
TTAGAATAAAATTAAATTTATATTAAATAAATTATTTATTTATTTTAATAAATTGAATATAATTTTAGATTTACAATTATTTATTATCAAATTAATAATTTAGAATTAATTTAATGAAAATAAGTCTCTTTTCTACTTCTGTTAAGAATGCATGCCTTTTGTTAACACAAAATCCATCTTAACTTCCGATCTACCAAGTGTTAAGAAGGATAAAATCTCTTGAGGCGCAAACCTTTTTCAGAGTGAAAAGAAATTTGATCTCTCTCGATGCTTGGTAGATTCAGAGTTAAAATGGATATAGGCTAGTATTTCCCCCTTTAAATAGGCTATATTCCACATGAATATTGTTAGCCTAGGTGTGTCAGTGATCAAATGACTCTTTCAGTTATTTTCCATCAAGTCATAGGTCAAAATTTTTACTTTTTCGAATCAGTTCTCAGAAATATTTTTTGGTCACTGAAGAAGGATAAACCATGTATGTTGCTCCTTCATTTCATTATATCATCACCATTGTCAAGGTCATCACCATCATCAGTTTCAAGGTCACCATCTTCATCATCATCATTCAAAAAGGTCTAGGGTTATGTCATTTCATTTCATTTAGGTCAAGTCTAGATTTAGCCCTACCTTTGGAAAAAAATTCAAATTTTCACTAAACATAAGGCAGTGATCCTTCATTTCATCCATAAAACCCTAATGAAGGAGCAATAAAGTTTATTAAGTTCAAATAAATCCATCTCTCTTGTTTCATATGGCTCAAGTTTCAAAAATTTCATCTCTGTCTCACTGTTTCATGAAAATTGAAGAACTTTGTCTCACTGTCTCTTTCGAAAGATAAAAAAGCCATCATTCACTGTGAGAGCTCCAAGGAAGTTCATTTTGACCTACTTTCCTAGTCAAATGCAAAAGAGTGTCTGTTAAGAGGCCGATCGATGAGGGTGGGCTGCAAATCCGGGACCCCTCCCTTGTAAACTCTGCGATGGGAGGCAAGATTCTCTGGAAGTTGATCCACGACCCCTCTCACCCTGTGTGTGTTACACTTCGGTCAAAATATGCAGACAATGAAGCTCTCAGGCACATGCGCTTGGACAATTCTGTTAATTGCACGCAGGTTTGGAGGCTCTGCTGCAAAAGTAGTAAATTTTTCAAAAATCACATGTATAGAATTCCAGGCAACGGCAAGCACACTCATCTTTGGAAAGATTGCATCATGGGGTGTGATCCACTGGCTGAAAACGATGAAATTGTGGATCTCAGAAAATGGCTGGAAAGCGCAGGGGTGAATAGCATTTACGAGCTGTCAAAATGGGACAATCGTGGCGATTGGGCTGGATGGGACTTTCACGGAGTCCTTGTTCATTTAATCGAGCAACAGAATCTGCTTGAGGACCTGCTTGAAGACGCTGCCCCAGTTAACAGAACTACGAAGGACAGGTGGGGTTGGGGCCGGACAGGAGTCTATACTACTGCAGAAGGCTATAGAGCTCTGTAGGGCAATAAGAACAGCATTCATACTCCCACCTTCTGGAAAATGGTTTGGGAGTCGTTAGCTCTCCCAAAAACCAACTTTTTCTTCTGGACTTTAGCGCACAATAAACTCTTAACAGGCGAAAATCTGATAAAAAGGAAGATCGAAGGGCCTCACAGATGCATTCTTTGCAAATGTAATCTTGAAACTGCCCAACACCTATTCTTGGACTGTCTCTTTGCCAAAGAGGTGTGGGGTCTTCTTCTCCAAGCATTTCAGATTTCCCTCCCATCTCAGATCTCTGTCCCGGATCTCTTTGCCATATGGAGTTCCTGCTATCCACAACGAATCCCACCCAAGTCTTTCTGGCGCAAAGTTTGGACAGCTTTCCCTAAATTCGTATGTTGGCAGTTGTGGTTGGCTCGCAACCAGCAGATTTTCAAAGATTTGCAGCTGACCCCGACTCAGGTTGCTGCAAAGGCCAAGTCTCTCCTTTTGGAAGCAGCGCAACAGTAGTATTACAAAGAAGACCCTCAGCTCACGCCAGAAGAAAAGAGGTGGTTAGCTCTAGAACCTCATCCTCGTAAGTACCTCCTCACCCCTCAGAAAGCGAATCTGGACTGGCGAAGAAGAGTTTCTGATGACATCTTCTAAAACTGGTGGAGGACACAAAACTTAACCACTATATTCTTTGATGGGGCGTCCAAAGGGAATCCCGGTGCTGGTGGGGTCATCTACTCCACGGACGGGTCACATAGAGACACTTTCTGCTGGGGTCTAGGGATGAAAACTAACAATCAAGCTGAGATCCTTGGGCTGCTCAAAGCATGTCTTCTTACTAGAGAGAATGGTGCCAAAAACCTCCAAGTCTTTGGAGACTCAGAGATTTTAATCAAAAAGTTAATCAAGGACGACCTTTTCAGAAATGCTGGTCTAAACAAAACGTTGGGCAGATTGAAGAGAGTCTTACTCGATTTTGACTCGTACAAGTTTTACCACATCCTTAGAAACTCTAACAGTGAAGCAGACGGGATGGCGAACAAAGGTTGTGCTCTCATGAAATGGATTTCCATTGTAAATGGGGAAAGTACCTTCCAAAATGCTTGAAATTGTCATATCCAAAAAACAGCATAAGAAGGATACCAGCAATGTAACAGGGGTCGCCATAGCAAAGGCCCATCTTTCCTTTCTTTCATAAATAAAATCCATAACCGTTATAGTTTAAAAAAAAAAAAATGCAAAAGAGTGTCATTTCAAGCTTCAAAGACATCTTATCTACTTTAAAGAGTCACTATCCAATGTGAAATTCCAAAGGTGAAAGATTTCAAAGTTTTTAATAACAGTCTTGTTGTCTCATGAAAAGGAGAACGTTTGTCTCAATGTCTCATTTTAAATTCCCAAGAAGGTCACCTCAAGTGTCAAGGATTGCAAAAGAGGTTAACTTTGTCCTCTCATCTTACTTAAAGAGCCAAAAAGTTACTTTTCATGTCAAAGGGTTCAAAAAGTGTTATTTTGTCTTCTTACCTCATTTGAAAAAGACATCATGTCATATTCCAAGCTATAGAAAGGGTTTAAAAAGGTCATTTCAAAATTCAAGGAGAGTGAAGGAAATCAAATTTGTTTTTATTATCCCATGTGAAGGAGTAAAAAGACATCATTCAAGGGAAAAAGGGTTAAAATTCAATGTAAATGTCATTGGAAAATGTATGGGTCAATCAAAGTTTCTAAAAGGGTAAGTAAACTTCAATTCTACTCATTATTACCCTTTCCACATATAAGAGAACAACTCTCTATTAAACTCCAAGCCAACCTTTAAAATCCCATTAAAACCATTTGTAATCACCAAATACTCCTTTGTTACGCTTATGGGCTTGTTTTCTCACTAATCGGGCTCCTTTGTTACGTTTCTGGCTTCGAAATTCATTGGAGAAATGTTGTTGTTATTCTTATGTGTGTGAATAACACGCAGTGTTACGCTTTTGGGTAGTGTAAAAAACCTTTGTGTTACGCTCCTGTGTGAAGAAAAGCTCAATAGTTACGCTTCTTTGGTTATGATTTTTGGCGTTATTTAAACCCTACAAACCCTCCAGCCTTAGAGCTCATTCCTTGGTGTTGGCTAATTCACAAGGTAAGTTTCCATCTTTCGCTTGTTTTGGATCAGATTTTCATTGTCTTTATATGTCATTTATGTCTTCTCCATCTCTCCATTGTCCTCATATAAAAATTTGTTTTGTCAAACCCTACGCTATTCAAACCTAAACCCTAACCTATCACAAAAACTACATTCATACACCCCCATGCCCACCTACATTCCTAATACATTACCCTCCATAACATGTCAAAAACAATAAAATCCTAATATAATGTTATTTTACATAGTGAGAGTAGTGAAAACAATGAAAATATAATTGACTTTGTTTTAGGGTTTTGAAGGACCTAGACTTATCCATTTTCACTCATTCCACTTGCATTGTGGAGCTAAGGTGTCAGCATACCCTCTGAAATTTTATCAAAAAAAAATTCCACCTCCATGATCCTCGAAAATAAAATAAAAAAGACTTCTTCACTAGTTATTTCCCACAACCAAAATTGGGAAATTACTGTGTTTTGAGGATTTGAATGACTTAAACTCCTCCTTTTTCCTTAATTCCACTTTCATTATGCAAACAATACATTATCCTATTCACTAAATTTTTGTTAGAATTTTTTCTCAACCCCATCACCCCTATTTAACCTCACAAACTTACTCTACCGTTGCAAAGGCTATTTTCAAAGTCAAAATTGGGAATTTCCTGTGTTTTAGACATTTTGACACCTTCCACTAATTCATTTTCTCTCATTCCACCTTCAACTTGAATCTGACACACAACATTAACTACTCAAATTTTTCTATAATTTTTCTTAGCTTCAAGACCCTCCATTTCATCCACCAAACTCACACCTTCATACACTATGTTTCGCATATTTCCATTCTCATTCACTCATTTCATTGACACCCTAGGGTTTTCATCATTCCAGTGACAAACACCATGGAAAGTGACAAGAAGAGCTTCAAAGGAGGGTGCCATCTCAAACTTGAGCCATTCACCATGCAAGAGATTAATGCTTCGCCATTGGCTAGAAGATGCTTTCAAAGAACTCAATGTTTAAAATTTTGTGAAATACTTATGGAAGGAGGGTATCATCTTCAGTTTTCTATCCTTTTTGCAACCAGCTACAATAAGGGAAAGGTAAATATTGTAGGTATGGAGATCAGCTTATCATCTGACCTAATTTATTCAGCTACAGGTATCCCTTCTCATGGAGAGCAGTGGTTCAAGAGTATGTACCTTGACATTCAAAACTACAAGCGGTTCCTAAAGCCTCATGCTAGAGAAGATCTCGATTTTCTTTTTCCGTTTAGAAATCTCAAAAACAAGTATGCTCCTTTTATGATGTCTATAATGAATTAATTTACATGCGAAGGAATATTCTCCAGGCTATACAGGTATCACATCAAGATTTTGATGCATTTTACCAAAGTCAAAACACTTGATTTTCCTCATTATTTATGCAGGAGCTTGATTAAGATGGCTGATAAGGTTTAGAGTAGAAGGTAAGATCATCATACTAGTCTCTTTCATCATGGCCTTATCAAGCTCATTGTGCTACATCACTTGTCCTCCATAAATATGACATGGGAAGACTTCTTGGAGAGGTTGTTAGCAGCACTTTCTGTCTTGCCTATTACATCATCACCATAACCAATGGAGATTGGATCTTATAGCATGCCTTTTTAGCTTTCACATGTCCCTAAGGTTGTGGGATTTGCTCACACATATGAAAGAGGGAGGAGAGAATTTTTTGTGCCTAAGTCTACAAGGATATTTCTTACACTTGGCACCCATGATGAGCAATGTCAGATAGAGGAGAAGCCTCTTTTTCATCAGCATGATGAGTCAGTGCCATTGGAGCCTGAGGTATCATACCATGAGGAGGTTAGATCAACAGAAGACATCATCAAAGACAAAGATAAAGAAATTTTAGAGTTGAAAGAGGCCTTATCCATTGCCCAATCCCAAATTACTTTACTTGAGCGGGAAAATTTTCAATTGCAAGTGAATCAACTCCGACAAAGTAAATACAGATCAGGCATGGAGGCAAACAGAGGTAGAGGCAAGAAGATTTTTTTTGTTGACCAAGTGCAGGAGATGGAGGCTGAAGCACATGCAAAAATACCAAGAACAAGAGGCCTCAAAAAGGCACTGGAGCAAGAGAAACAACAAATTCATCAATGTGAAGAATTGACATTTGATGAGCTCATTTCCATGGAGATCAATGAGGATAGAGAGCTTTGGTTATCAAGAGTTAATAATCATCTGGAGAAGTTATTGAAGAAAGCTAAAAAGGATAACAAGCTGAAAAGGCACATGACAAGTCATTATCGTACCAGGGATACCATTTCTCAAATAAGGTTGAAACAAGTCAAAAAGAGGCTTAAAGAGGCGCAAATGAAGCTCAACGAGAAGGACAGCTTGGATTTATTGGCTGAAACTTCATTATTTGTGTAGCCTATCTCTTTCAGATGTCAAAGAATCAATTTTGAAATCTTTGGAGCAATTTTGGTTTTTTACATGATTTTTGGCAAAATTATGGAAATTTCTCATTGCAGAATGGTAACAGACACTTATAACTTTTTGTTTTGGAGGCATCCAAATGGTGATTTATTTACATGGATGAATGTATTTTGATTAGTACATCATAGATCATTAACCCTCTTGGCATGACGTGCTTCTATTTGGTAGAAAAGGCTCAAAAAGAACCTATTCTTCATGTTTCTGCCTCCTTTTTGGACCCTCTGTTATGTTTTTGAGTGACTCTAGAATAATGGATTTTTGAAGGCCTTCCCGTGGTCCATTTTGCAAAATTTAAGATGTTCTAGAAACTAGACACACAAGGCTAGTTGAATGTTTTTTCAAAGTTAATTTGAACTTCTCAAAGTGCCTCCAAAGTTATATTACGCTTCTGCAAAAATTTTCTAAAATCTTCCGTTAAAATTGTCACATATCAACATTGGATTCCCTCAGGACACTTTTCAAGCTCATAAATGGTCACAAATTCGAGGCTATGATTTGTCATTAGAGATGTTGGGTTGGTTTTTGCTTCCAATTATGATGTAATTTGTAATTAATGTAAGGGACAAGCACTCCTATTTTGTAGCTAAAATTCAGAGAATGGTTTTTAACCTCCCTAGAAACGAGGAAATGACTCATATTTTGCATTTATGATCCATTTTGGATGGGATTTTTACCTGATGAGGTGTCATGGTATATATTTTCTATAAGTAGACTCTCTTGTGTCTTTTTTTGGGTTGATAGTCTCATATTTTGTAGTGGAGCTCTTGTAACCAGCTTGTGGAATGAAATCAGAGACAGATTTGCAGGAATTGTGTTGAGATACTTGTGGTATGATTTGGAACATATGTGTTTCTCATGTTTGTTTATTATCTTATGCTTAATACCATGTCTACTTCTTCATATATTTCTATCTTGTATGTTTTAGAGTAGAATTCATGTTATGCATGCTTTGTTTTAGACAAGATTCACCATATTATGTTTATTTTCTTCTTAAATTGAATGAATTCACCTCAGTGCTCATTCAAACTATACTCCATATTCATCATATAATCAATGACTAATTAATATGTTTCCAAAATACCTATATTTCCTCACACACTCTCTGCAGGTTAACCTCGAAGTTCAGACCTAAAAATCTCATTACAGTCCATTCACTGACTTCCCTCCAACATTCAAAATATCAAACAAATATTACTCATTTATGCTTACATATCTAGTCTAAAATCTTATGATACTCAGCCAATAATTTGACTGTTTAAAGTGACAAAGAGAGAGCCTTCTCTGGTCCTGGTAGGGCTAGCTACCTGACCTAAATTTTGGTCTGTGGTTACCTTTATCCAACCCTACGGTCAGCCTTAGGAAGTTGGGGAGAGTGATAACATTCCTGGTGCCGTTGTCGGGGAGCGATTGATAAAAGTTCCTTAAAGAGTATTTATTTAATCCTCTGAAAGTTAGAATTGTAGGTGACAAGCTCTAGCATTCAAAATAGGTTGAATTCCAAAATATGAGCCAAAGTCTAAAATTCCTATCTTAAGTTGGCTCCTAAAAGACATACCGGGTCAAATCCAGACCCAAATCCCTCACCAATTGTGTATGATCCTGAGAGTCTTATTAGAAAACATGAAACCAAGTCTCGAAAGGTTGGAAGAGTTGTTCCTCCACTTGTCAACTTAAATTCTCTGCCTACAAGATTTGTTCCAGAAGATTTGGTCTGTAGTCCAGAATCTGAAAAATATTTATTTAGAACCAAGTCTGAAACTTTTCTTTTAGAAGCCACCTTTTATCCTTTTGATTTCTAGTCCTTTGTACCATTTTCTGAATATTTTGAGTCTGAAATTGATAGTGAATTTTGGTCTAATTTTCATAAACTCATGGGCTTGGTAGAAAATTTTCAAGAAACTTCAGAGAAAGCCTATTTTCAGTATCAGCAGCAAACTTTTTCTCCACCTGTCATATCACCTTCTTAGGAAACTACATCATGAGTCCCTCCTTTCATTCCATCATTACCTCTGCAAGTTTTCACTCCATCAACACCTCCACCACCTCCTCCATTAGTCATGGCCATATTTGCTCCGCTAATCCTACCGCTTCAACTCACTCCACAACCTCATAATTATGGTCAGAGGCTTCCTCTTTTTTATGGAACATCAGAGGTTATATCTTATCATCATGTTGCCAAAGTAATTGACTTTATATATCTTGACGAGATCGATAATGACGATGCCAAGATGCACATCATTGCACAGAGTTTCTCCAGAGAGGTAAATAAATGGTTTTTCTCACTCACAGCTGGTTCAATAGGCACCTCACAGCAACTGATTTATTTGTTTATGGCGAAATGGGAAGAGAAGAAAAATCCATTGCAAATCTTGGCTAAGTATAATGCCTTAAAAAGGAATCCCAGTGAGTTTGTCCAAGACTTTACAACTAGATTCAACAAAATATATGATTCAATTCCAAAGAATATTAAGCCTCCTCTAGGCCTTAATTTACTTCATTATCCTGATGGTTTCAATCCCGACATTTCCTATCAATTGAGGGAAAGAAACCCATCAACTCTTGAAGAAATGAAAAGAAATGAAATGAGCATGGAAGCCAATTTGATCATCAAGAATTCTAAAATCAAGATGGAAAAAAGAGTCACTATCAAATAAGAAACATCCACTTCATTTGAAGGAAAATTAGATACCTTGTTCAAGACCATAGAGAATATGATGGATAAAATGTCCATCGTTGATCGACAAGTTGAACCCTCCATTAGAAATCCCAATTTCAGGGATTAAAATTAGCAGCCCCGATACAGGATTAAGCAAAGGGAACACATGGGTCAGTGTCCACAAATTCAGCAGCAAATTCACACTCCATTTTAGTAGAATTACACTGAAGGCCCTGATGAAGATGATGAAGAAGAAATTTCTCGTGAAAACCATTTATTTGAGGAAAATCAACAACCTATTTTCCTCACTGAAGAAGATCAATTCTCTGCAGAAATTTGTGCACTTCATGATCAGCAATTTGTATTGTCAAATGATGACATATTATCAATGCGCATAGAATATTATCAGAGGGGATATCAGAATTCTCTTTCTCAAGTGAAGAGACAATATGGCTTGAGGAATAGAAATGTTCCTATAACCTCTAATCATAAAAAACAGAATGCTCAAGTAGATGCTCATCCCAAAGAAGTTGTTGCTCTAAATCAAAGTAAAGACAAGGGACTTGTTGTTCCTAATAATGTTAAAGGCAATGAAGCTTCTTCTAGTGGTCAAAGGAAAGATAAATAATTCCAAGAAGGAGGTCAGAATAAAGAGTCTTCACACAAAGATTAGCCTGAGAAAAAAGATGCATCATTGAAAGAGGTAGAAAAAAATTCTGCTATTTTTTCTCTCGAAAATGAAATTTCCAAGTTGAAAGTCTCCATTCCTCTTACTGAAATAGTTAAGAATGATCATTAAAAATTTCAATTTGCTAAGTTGCTTCGAGTTGATCGAATTTCAGACATGGCTAATGTGAGTGATGATCACCCTGAGATTCTTTTTGGTCCTGCTATTGATGGCAATTTAGAAGATAGTGAAGTCCCTCCATTTTATCTAAGCCTCAAAATCCATGACTTTATCCTCCATAATTCCATGCTTTATTCCAGAGCCTCTCACAACCTCATGCCCAAGGCCATTATAGACAGATTAGGACTGGACATCACAAGACCTTATCATGATCTTTACTCATTTGATTCTGCAAGGGTAAAATGTCTTGGCCTCATCAAGGACCTAGTGGTGTCATTAGAGCAAATCCCAGCCAAGAATGTCCTTATGGACATTGTTGTGGTTGATATCCCACCCAGATATGGAATGCTACTTTCTTGGTCATGGGGATTGAAGCTTAGAGGTACCAACTTGATTTTTTGTATGCTACCATTCTCGTCTTTAGACAACTTAGGAAACTATACTGGGAAAGTAAGATGAACTACATGATCAGCAGTTGAGAAAAGCCAAATAATCAACATATACATGTTGTTCATACATATTTAAAGTACTTTATCTTTTTCAATGATGAATGTTCATCGTCTTCTGAAGATTTGATTGAAGAAATTGTAGAAAATTCTGAATTTTCAAATTCTATTTTAGAATTGGTAAATGCAGAAATTTGTAAAAAAGTGCCAAATGATTTGGCACTGATTACTTCACCTCAAAAAAAAGTGATGGAAAAATGAAAGAATCAAATTTTTTGGGTACAACAGAGGTCTATGAAATAGCAAGCAAAATTTAGCTATCTGATTTGAAGTTTCTGGATAAGGAAAGTAGTTTGTGGACTATGGACTTCGATGGAGCTTTGGGTAAAGAAGGTGCTAGAATTGGAGTGTGGATTCACAACCCTACAAATCAATAATTAAACATCCCTCCCAATGCTCAAATTTCCTCCTACAAGCTAGCCTTCGAATTTTCAAACAATGAAGCTGAGTTTGAGGCTTTGATAGCTGGTCTGAAAATTCTCAAGACGCTGGGTGCAAAGAAAATTTCTGTATATGGCAACTCTGAGTTAGTGATAAAGCAAGTCAAAGAGGAATACTAGGCCAAGCATCCAAGGATGCGAGCTTACCAAAACACAATTTTATACATCCTCAAGGCATTTTCTTAGTACACTTTATCTTTGATTCCAAGAGACAGCAATGTTATTGCTGATTCTCTAGCCACTTTGGCTAGCATGTTCAAAATTCCATTGTATCCTAATAAGAAGCATGAGATAAATGTAAAACACCGCCCTGCTATCCCAGATAATGTTCAGTATTGGAAATTCTTTCAAGATGATAAAAAAATCATAAACTTCTTGCAGACAGAAGAAGAGTTTGTAAATTCTCAAATGGACAACTAGTGCTATGAAGATGACCAAGAAATCCATGCAGTAGAGATGCAAGTGCTTTAGCTAAAAGATAAATCCCAGGAGGTTTGGTACCTTTGGAAGAGTTTTTTTATCAAGATGATGTTGCACGCAAACCGACCATGTTACCGACAGAAGTGGGAGTGGAAGTTTCCAATCTTGGTACTCCGGAAAAGCCAAAAATGGTAAAAATTTCAAAATATTTGAGTGTAGAAATGAAAGGTAAATATGCAGCACTTATGTCTCAATTTGCTAATGTATTTGCTTGGGAATATTATAATCTGAAAGTCTATGATAAGAGCATAATTTAGCATACCATTCCCTTGAATCCAGATCATAAACCTTTCCGTCATAAGCTAAGAAGAATGAATCTCAAGTTGTTGCCCTCTATCCAAAAGGAGGTAAATAGATTATTCATTGTTGATATCATTGTTCCTCTTCTCTTTTCAAATTGGATGTCTAATCTAATGCCAGTAAGGCAGAAGACAAGAGATATTATCTTGTGCATTGATTTCAGAAATATGAACAAATTGTCATTGAAGGACAATTACCCACTACTGAAAATGGACCATATTTTGCAAAGGGTAGTTGGATCTTCTAGACTTTCATTACTGGACAAATACTCCGGTTATAATTAGATTCTTGTTCACCCAGATGATAAAGAGAAGACAACCTTCACAACACCTTGGGGTACCTTCATGTATGCCAAAATTCTTTTCGGGTTGAAGAACGTAGGGGCTACTTTTCAACGAGCAATGGACATTGTTTTTTCCAATGAAAAGGATGTCTTTTTGGTCATTTATCTTGATGATATCATTGTTTTTTCCAAGACATATGAGCAGCACTTGAAAACAGTCTTCCGGAGATGTATAAAGTTTGGCATATTGTTGAACCCAAAGAAGAGTCTTTTCGCTATGGAGGAAGGTACATTTCTGGGCAATATCATATCAAAAGATGGAATTAGGATAGATCCTTAAAGGATTGAAGCAATTCATACCTTAGACTATTCTAGGAGAAAAAAGGAAATTCAGTCATTCAATGGCAAAATCAAATTTTTGAGAAGGTTTGTTCCCAATCTTTTTGAACACTTAAGGCAGATTACTAACATGCTAAATAAAGATAGTGAAGTAAAGTGGTCTGAAGAGGTGAAGAAATAATTCAATAAAGTTAAGTTGGCGTTATCTCATGTTCCTATCCTTATTTGTCCCGATTATATACTTGATTTTATCATTTTTTCATTTGCCTCAAAGCATACTCTTGTTTTTGTCCTCATGTAAAATAAAAATTAAAACACAGAGAAACCCATTGCCTTCTTCAGTAGAACCATAAAGACACAACCTTGAAGTATAACATCGTTGAGAAATAGGCCTTGGCATTAATCAAAGCATTGAAGGATTTCCGGGTCTACATTCTACATTCTCATGTCATTGCATATGTTCCAAACATTGATGTCAAAGTTATGCTTACACAGAATGATCCTAAAGGGCGGAGAGGTAAATGGATCGATGCCATGTTAGAGTATGATTTGGAGATCAAGCCCACAAAGTTGATCAAAGGATAGGGCCTGGCGAAGCTGATGGCGGATTCAAATCTTCATGCCTTGGACATCAATTTTATTGCTGCATTATCTAAAGAACAAGATGTTGAAACATCACCTGAGGTATCTGAAATTTTCTTTGTATCGCCTTGGTATGTTGATATAGTACATATTTTGAAACATTTGAATCCTCCTCCTGGCTTGCCAAGCAGTAAGGCTAGATATTTAAAGTTAAAAGCTCTTAAGTACTACATTCTTAATGGTGTCTTATATTGGAAAGATACGAGTGGAGTATTGTTGAATTGTTTGGTTGAAGGAGAAGTTGAAAAAATCATGACAGATTTTCATAACGATGACTGTGGCAGTCATCTTTATTGGAAGACTACAACTAATAAGATCTTGAGGGAAGGCTTCTATTGGCCAAGCTTATTTTATGATGTTTATAAAACAGTCATGAGCTATTATGAATGTAAAATATTTTAGGGAAAAAGGAAGCTCTTTCCTTTACCTCTTAAACTACTTTAAGTGCAAGCACCATTCCATCAATGGGGACTTGATTTCATAGGCGAGAATAATCCTCCATCATCAGCTCAGCACAAATGGATACTCACTGCAACATATTATTTCACCAAATGGATTGAAGCCATACCCACAAGGCAAGCTACTTATACTTTTATCATTCAGTTTCTTGAGAATATTATTATGTATCGATTTGGTTGTCCACACAAGATCATCATTGATAATGTATTTGCCTTCAAGTCTAACAAGATGATTGAATTTTGTGACAAGCATCATATTAGGCTTGGTCATTCAACATCCTACTATCCTCAGGTTAACGAGCTTTTTGAATCGTCAAATAAATATTTGGTGAACATAATAAAAAATACGTTGCAAGAAAACAAGAGGAATTGGCACAAGAAACTCACCAATGCTCTATGGGTGGATACATTTAGCACCAAGAGGTCAATTAGCATGTCACCTTTCCAGCTCATCTATGGTGTTGACATGATGTTCACTTCTTCTCTAGTTGTACTAGTGATGAAAATTCTACAAGAGATTGATAGTGAGCCTAATGGCATTCATCAAAGAGTCAACCAAATGATCCATCTACAGTAGTAAAGAGATAAAGTCTTCAGTCATACTTAAAAGCTTCATGAGAAAAACAAATATTTATGACAGGAAGACCGAAGCAGATGATTTCAATCTTGGGGATGTTGTTCTTCACTGGGATGCCCAGAATGAAGATAAGAGTAAGCATGGAAAGTTCACCAAATGGATTGAAGCCATACCCATGAGGCAAGCTACTTATATTGTTATCATTCAGTTTCTTGAGAATATTATTATGTCTCGAGTTGGTTGTCCACACAAGATCATCACTGATAATGTATTTGCCTTCAATTCTAACAAGATGATTGAATTTTGTGACAAGCATCATATTAGGCTTGGTCATTCAACAACCTACTATCCTCAGGTTAACGAGCTTGTTGAATCGTCAAATAAATCTTTAGTGAACATAATAAAAAATATGTTGCAAGAAAACAAGAGGAATTGGCATAAGAAACTCACCAATGCTCTATGGGTGGATACATTTAGCACCAAGAGGTCAATTAGCATGTCACCTTTCCAGCTCATCTATGGTGTTGACACGTGGTTCACTTCTTCTCTAGTTGTACTAGTGATGAAAATTCTACAAGAGATTGATAGTGAGCCTAATGATATTCAGCGAAGAATCAACCAAATGATCCATCTACAGCAGTAAAGAGATAAAGTCTTCAGTCATACTTAAATGCTTCATGAGAAAAAAAAATATTTATGACTGGAAGACCAAAGCAGATGATTTCAAGCTTGGGGATGTTGTTCTTCACTGGGACGCCCAGAATGAAGATAAGAGTAAGCATGGAAAGTTCAAAAATCTGTGGAAAGGACCTTACAAGATCACCACATCCAGAGGAAACAAAGTAGTTTTACTAGAGGATCTTGAAGGGAAAGAAGTGTTGGGATGTTCCTCAAACACTATCTAACTTGATCATTGAATATAATTTCACTATCATTGTATATATCATTTTAAATTTGATGTCTCAACAAATAAGGAAGTTGTTGCAAAAGTTTGAAGCTCGAGGAGAAGGCCATGATACTTCTACATACAGCTCATGTTTTCTTTCAAAAAGTCAAAAAGGTTTCAAGTTAGTTGTCAAGTCAGAGTCAAGCCAATTGTTTTTAGTCAAAGTTTTTAGTTGTCAAAGTTTTTCAAAGTCTAGTTTGACTTCATCGCCCAATGGTAAGGCTACCTGATCTATGGTGTTCTTGACACCTCCTGAAGGAGCTTCCATCCCTAGTTGGAGCCAATGTTAGCCCAGGTATGTTAGTGATCAAATGAATCTTTCAGTTGTTTTCCATTAAGTCACAGGTCAAAAATTTTACTTTTTCAAACTAGTTCTTAAAAATAATTTTTGGTCACTAAAGAGGGATAAACCATGTATGTTTCTCCTTCATTTAATTATATCATCACCATTGTGAAGTTCATTTCATTCATCAGTTTCAAGCTCACCATCTTCATCATCATCATTCAAGTCTAGGTTCAGCCTTGCCTTTGGAAAAAATTTCAAATTTTCACTAAACATAAGGCAATAATCCTCCATTCCATCCAGAAAACCCTAATGAAGGAGCAAGCAAGTTTATGAAGTTAAAATAAAGCCATATGTCTTGTTTCATATAGCTCAATTTTTAAAAAAAATTCAAACATTTCATCTATGTCTCATTGTTTCATGAAAATTGAAGAACTTTGTCTCACTGCCTCTTTTAAGAGATCAAAAATTCATCATTCTTTATCAGATCTCCAAGAGAATTCATTTTGACCTATTGTCCTAGTCAAATTCAAAAGAGTGTCATTTCAAGCTTTAAAGACATCTTATCTATTTTGAAGAGTCGTTAACCAATGTGAAAGTCCAAAGGTGAAAAATTTCAAAGTTTTTAATAACAGTCTTGTTGTCTCATGAAAAGGAGAAAATTTGTCTCAATGTCTCATTTTAAATTCCCAAGAAGGTCACCTCAAGTGTCAAGGATTGAAAAAGAGGTTAACTTTGTCCTCTCATCTTACTTAAAGAGCCAAAAAGTCACCTTTCATGTCAAAGGGTTCAAAAAGTGTTATTTTGTCTTGTTACCTCATCTGAAAAAGCCAGCATGTCATCTTCCAAGTTGCACAAAGGGTTTAAAAAGGTCATTTCAAAATTCAAGGAGAGTGAAGGAAATGAAATTTGTTTTTTTTTATCCCATGTGAAGGAGTAAAAAGACATTGTTCAAGTGCAAAAGGGTTAAAATTCAATGTAAATGTCATTGGAAAAGGTAAGGGTCAATCAAAGTTTATAAAAGGGTGAGTAAAATTCATTTCTATTCATTGTTACCCTTTCCACATATAAGAGAGAAACTCTCCACTCTCTTAAACTCCAAGCCAACCTTTAAAATTCCATTAAAACCATTTACAAATCACCATATATTCCTTTGTTACGCTTTTGGGCTTGTTTCTCACTAATCGGGCTCCTTTGTTACGTTTCCGGCATCGAAATTCATTGGAGAAATGTTGTTGTTCCGCTCATGGCAATTATAAAAATCCTTTTGTTATGCTTCAGTGTGTGAAGAACACGCAGTGTTACGCTTCAGTGCAGTGTAAAAAACCTTTGTGTTACGCTCCTATGTGAAGAAAAGCTCAATTGTTACACTTCTGTGGTTATGATTTCCGATGTTATTTAAACCCTAAAAACCCTCCAGCCTTCGAGCTCATTCCTTGGTGTTGGCTAATTCACAAGGTAACTTTCCATCTTTTGCTTTTTTTGGATCAGATTTTCATTGTTTTTATATGTCATTTATGTCTTCTCCATCTCTCCATTGTCCTCATATAAAAAATTGTTTTGTCAAACCCTGCCCTATTAAAACCTAAACCCTAACCTATCACACAAACTACATTCATACACCCCCATGCCCATCTACATTCCTATCGCATTACCCTCCATAACATGTCAAAAACAATAAAATCCTAATCTAATGCTATTTTACACAGTGAGAGCAGTGAAAACAATGAAAATATAATTGATTGTGTTTTAGGGTTTTGAAGGACCTAGAATTATCCATTTTCACTCATTCCACTTGCATTGTGGAGCTAAGGCATCAACATACCTCTGAAATTTTATCAAAAAAAATTTCCACCTCCATGATCCTCAAAAATCAAAATCACTTCTTCACTAGTTTTTTCCCACAGCCAAAATTGGGAAATGACCGTGTTTTGAGGATTTGAATGACCTAAAATCCTCCATTTCCCTTCATTCCACTTCCATTATGGAGACAAGACACCATCCTATTCATTGAAATTTTTTCAAAAAAAATTCTCAATCCCTCACCCCTATTTCACCTCACAAAATTACCCTACTGTTACACAAGCTATTTTCAAAGTCAAAATTGGGAATTTCCTGTGTTTTATACATTTTGACACCTTCCACTCATTCATTTTCTCTCATTCCACCTTCAACTTGAAGCTGACACACAACAATACCTACTCAATTTTTTCTAGATTTTTTCTCAGCTTCAAGGCTCTCCATTTCATCAACCAAACTCAGACCTTCATACACTTTGTTTTCCAAATTTCCATTCTCATTCACTCATTTCATTGACACCCTAGGTTTTTCATCATTCCAGTGAGAAACACCATGGAAAGTGACAAGAAGAGCTTCAAAGGAGGGCACCATCTCAGACTTGAGCCATTCACCATGCACGATATTAATGCTTCGCCATTGGCCAGAAGATGCTTTCAAAGAACTCAGTGTTTAGCATTTTGTGAAAGGATTATGGAAGGAGGGTATCTTATTCAATTGTCCAGCCTTTTTTCAACCAGCAACAATATGGGAAAGGTCACTCTTGTCGGCATGGAGATAAACTTATCATCTGACCTAATTGCTTCAGCTACAGGTATCCCTTTTCGTGGATAGTTGTGGTTCAAGGGTATGGAACTTGACATTCAAAACTACAAGTAGTTCCTAAAGCCTCATGTTAGAAAACATCCCGAATTTATTTTTCCTTTTATAAAACTCAGAAACAAGTATGCTCTTCTGATGGTGTTTATAATGAAGTACTTTACATGCGAAGGAATATTCTCCAAGCTATACAGGTATCACATCAGGATTTTGATGCATTTACCAAACTCAAAACACTTGATTTACCTTATTATTTATACAGGAGCTTGATTAAGATGGCTGAGAAGGTTCAAAGTAGAAGGGAAGATTATCATACTAGTCTCTTTCATCATGGCCTTATCAAACTCATTGTGTTGCATCACTTGTCCTCCATAAATATGACATGGAAAGTCTTATTGGAGTGGTTGTCATCAACACTTTCTGTCTTGCCTATTACATCATCACCACAACCAATGGAGATTGGCGCTTCTAGCATGGCTTTTCAGCTTTCATATGTCCCAGGTTGTGGGATTTTCACACACATATGAGAGAGGGAGGAGACAAGTTTTTGTGCCTAAGTCTACTGGGAGATTTCTTACACTTGGCACCCATGATGAGCAATGTCAGATAGAGGAGCAGCCTCTTTTGCATCAACATGATGAGTTAGTGCCATTGTAGCGTGAGGTATCAGAGCATGAGGAGGTCAGATCAGACGAAGACATCATCAAAGAGAAAGATAAAGAAATTTCAAAGTTGAAAGAGGCCTTATCCATTGCCCAATCCCAAATTACTTTCCGTGAGTGGGAAATTTTTCTATTGCAAGTGAATCAGCTCCTACAAAGTAAATACAAATCAGACATGGAAGAAAATGGAGGTAAAGGCAAGAAGATTGTGTATAAATTATACAACAAGCATGTATATCTTGGATTCAATCTGATCTAACAATGTACTAAATTTAAATACTGAATCGCTTCTACAAATATTTTGCGGAATTAAAAACACAATTGCCAATCACATGAAGCAAATAAGATTCAAATCAAACACAACACATATAATTTCCCAAGGAAAGCTTGCTGCTCAAAACCCCACTATCTTATATTGTATATTCAACATGGATCATGAAACAATTACATACAAAACTCTTCTCACAAGGGCCCTCTAGTACTTAACTAATTGTCTCACACTGTCATACAAAAACTGATCAATATTTAGCCAATTTACTGCCTCCAGATAGCCTGCCTTGCTTGCACAATCCTTGATGAATGAAATCCCTAAAGAATAGGAATTTTGGCCTTCCTTGACTATGCAATTGTCATGGGCACTCCAATGGGTGTTTGGTTGCATGGGTGCAACCCAATCCTACAACTGACAGTCAAATTCCCTTTCACTTAGATCTCAACTGGGTCTCCATTGGATCTGACATGCATGCAGCTAATAATAGTAAATCCTCAGTTGCATGTGAGATCACTGATTGTGAATTAATTAATATTTAATTCACTTGATCTCTCACTAGTGTATCAAGTAGTTACAACTAGCACAACTGATTTTAACTCACTTAACTGAGTTAAACTGATTACAACCTGCATTAACTAATGCACAACTGCACTTCGAACTCTGTTACAACTAGAATTACTCCGCATGCCTCACCAACTACCTCTAACTTGAAATCCATGAGCTAAATGAGTTTATCACTCTCATTTAACTATTACATGTTATTTTTTGGACTAGATTACATTTTATTGTCCACCTTAATTAAGGGATAACCAAAATAGACATGCACCAAAAATAGCCCTGTGGGCCCCACCCTAGTGTAGGTGCTTAATGCACTAGGCGTGCATGCTGAAATTTTCTTGTTGAATCTAAACATATTGTTGTTATTGACCAAGTGCAGGAGATGGAGGCTGAAGCACATACAAAAATACCAAGAACAAGAGGCCTCAAAAAGGCACTGGAGCAAGAGAAACAACAAATTCATCAATATGAAGAATTGGCATTTGATGAGCTCATTGTCATGGAGATCAATGAGGATAGAGAGCTTTGGCTATCAAGAGTTAATGAGCATCTGGAGAAGTTATTGAAGAAATATAAAAAGTATAACAAGCTGCAAAGGCACATGACAAGTCATTATCGTACCAGGGATACCATTTCTCAAATAAGGCCAAAACAAGTCAAAAAGAGGCGTAAATGAAGCTCAAGAAGAAAGAAAACTTGGATTTATTGGTTGAAGCTTCATTAGCTATGTAGCATATCCATTTCAGGTGTCAAAGAACCAATTTTAAAATCTTTGGAGCAATTTTGGTATTTTACATGATTTTTGGCGGAATTCTAGAAATTTCTCATTGCATAAGGGTAACAGACACTTCTGGATTTTTGTTTTGGAGGAATCCAAATGGCGATTTATTTACATGGATGGATTTATTTTGATTATTAAATCATATATCAGTAACCCTCCTGGTATGACAAGCTACAATTTGGTAGAAAGAGCTAAAAAAGCACCTATTTTTCATGTTTCTGCCTCCTTTTTGGACCCTCTGTTACGCTTTTGAGTGATTCTGGGAGAATGTATTTTTGAAGGCCTTCCCGTGGTTAATTTTTCAAAATTAAAGATGTTCTGGAAACTAGACAAATAGTGCTAGCTGACCATTTTTTCAAAAGTGAATTTGGACTTCTCAAATTTCCTTAAAAGTGCCTCAAAAGTGACTCAGAAGTTCTATTATGCCTCTGCAATTTGTTTTTAAAATCTCCAGTCAGAATTGTCACAGATTAGAATTGGATTCCCTCAATACACTTGTCAAGCTTAGAAATGGTCACAAATTTGAGGCTATGAGTTGTCATTAGAGATGTTGGTTTGGTTTTTTCTTCCTATTATGATGGAATTTATAATTAATGTAAGGGACATGCACTCCCAGTTTGTAGCTAAAATTCAGAGAATGGTTTTTAACCTCCCTAGCAATGAGGAAATGACTCATGTTTTGCATTTATGATCCATTTTGGATGGGATTTAGACTTGATGAGGTGTCATGGTCTATATTTTCTATAAGTAGACTCCCTTTTGTCTTTTGTTGGGTTGGATAGTCTCATATTTTGCAGTGGAGCTATTGTAACTAGCTTGTGGAATGAAATTAGAGACAGATCTACATGAATTGTGTTGAGGTACTTGTGGTATGATTTGGAAAATTTGTGTTTCTCATGTTTTCTTGTTATATTATGCTTAATACCATGTCTACTTCTTCATATATGTCTATCTTGTAAGTTTGAAAGCAGAATTCATGTTATGCATGCTCTGTTTTAGACAAGATTCACCATATTATGTTTATTTGCTTCTTAGATTGAATGAATTCACCTCAGTGCTAAATCAAACTCTACTCCATATTCATACCATGCTCAATGACTTATTAATATGTTTCCAAACTACCTATATTTCCTCACACACACTCTTCAGGTTAACCTCGAAGTTCAGACCTAAAAATCTCATTTACAGTCCATTCACTGACTTCCCTATCCAACATTCAAAATATCAAACAAATTTTACTCATTTAAGCTTATATATCTAGTCTAAAATCTTGTGATACTCAACCATTCACTTGATTTTTTTAAGTGACAAAGAGAGAGCCCTCTCTGGTCTGGATAGGGCTAGCTACTTGACCTAAAGTTTGGTCTGCGGTTACCTTTCTCCAATCCTACCGTCAGCCTTAGAAATTTGGGGAGAGTGATAACAAATACCATGGGGTGAATACCATGGGTAAATACATTATTTTTATTTTAACATATGATTGTTGTTGTTGTTGTTGTTGTTGTTGTTGTTTACATAACATAACAAGATAGGGCAAGACATTACAACATCTCTTCCATATTGGGCTGGAGAGCGCCTCTCAGTGCAATAAATACAATTTTTGTAATATCAAACCTCCTATTTCCATGGCTTGTCAAAAGGGAAACCAAACCATTAGAAAATAGGAGTATTTTTGTCAAAAATGAGCAAATTAAAATAATATAAAAGATGAGTCCAAGCTAATGGTTTATTTTTTTAAACAAACAAAGCATATATGGTGTAAAGTCCTCTTCAAATTAATTTCCCAAGATGGATGTGGTAGCATGTTTAACCCCGTAGGCTATAGTATTTTAAAAATGGGTAAATTATTATTTAATTTTACTTTTAGTTAGCATTAAAAAAAAAAAAAAATTTGGGCAAGTGGAAGGAAACTTGCTAGTCACTGAAAATTGAATATAAGAGGAAAAAGACCCAATGAGAATCTATGAAAGGAAGGGTGAAGAGTGATTATTCTCTGATTGCTTTTGGTAGTAAAATATTCCACCCTAGTCATTCCTTCTACCTTTCTTACAAGAAGAACGAATTTTTTTTGGAGGATTATCTTTCTAAGGTAGAAAACCATCTTTTTTAGGCAAGAAAAGGTTGGAATCTTAGTTTCTGGGATAGCGAGGATGGAATTAATCCTTTTGAGCAACAAAACACCTTTCTAAGGCAAAAGAGGATTGAAATTTTAGTTTGTTGTAGTGAGGGTTGTAATTAGTCCTTATGATGTAGCGAACTAACCTTATGAGTTTGTGGAGGGACAAGAGGCCACTTCTATGGGGATAAAAGTAACCTAAAGACTAGTAAATATCCTCTTATGGCAACGGAAGGCTGAGGCCTAACTTTCTGAGACAAGGGAGGACCAAGAGGCCATTTCCCTAAGACAATGAGTGACCTAAAGGCTGGAAAATGTCTTTCTTTGGCAATAGAAGGTCGAGGCATGGAAGGGTCAAGAAGCCATTTTTATGAGGAAATTAGTTTCCTAATGAGCCACGATTTGGAAGCAACAAGGGTTAATAAGGGTGCAATGTAGCAGTGAATTTTGTTGGTGCAATTTTGTGGCAACAAGGAGACGACTACAATTTGTAAGCCTAAAAACCATGTTTGATTTGATATTCTTATTGTGAGACTACTGATCATTGTGAGTCTGTTATTTAATTGTTGAATCAACCCTAGTTTATAATGGGTGCTTGTGGAATAAACTATTTATTGATTTATTTACTAAACTGCTTGTGTATTAATTATATTGCATCATTGTTTCATAAATTGATGAATAGTACAATATTTTTATGAAATACAATTCTCTCATGTGTTTTTTAAAAACCTAACTAAACATTGCATCCCAAGGGTAATATTTCCAAGAGGGACATTATAATGGTATCAGAGTTGTGTATTATGCCAACCAATGAGCATCTGATTTCTAGATGCTCCCATAGGATAGGGAAAACATTATAGTCAGGAAAACGAAGCAAACCAACAATTCAATCATGGCAGAAAAAGAAGAGCAACCACCAAATATTAACCCCTTTGACATATTGTGGGAGTTAGAAAGAGGGAAACAATATATGGCACAAGCGCATCAACAAATGACCCAACTGATAGCACAAGAGTAGTAACAAAAGGCCTAGTTTTTTACCCAGTTTTTGGAAAATCTAAGTAATGTGGGTAACAATGTTGCTAGTGGAGATAATAGGAGTTTGGAAAAATGAAGCAACAACCATAATCCTAGTCCATTTAACATCTCTCACAAACTAACACAGGGTAATCTAATAGGAGGTGTAGAAAATCCACTAGATTCAACTGATCTTGTAATATTCTAAACAAAATATTGAATCAAATCTACAAATTTGTGAAAATCAATTACGATCGCACAATCACATGAATAAGAAAGAGAAATAATATCAATTTTAACACAAATATTTATCTGGGGAAAGACGCAACTAGCAACCCCGTTATTAGTATATTGCATAAATTCAAGAATACGAAAGAATACAATGTTATTTCCCTTCCTAAGAAATCTATGCACTTTGCTGACTGTCTCACTACCAACCTATGCACAAGCTTCTCTTGGCACACCTTTCTCTCACAAGCTCCACACACAAACTTGTGCTTCTGATTGCTTGGTCTCACCAACTCGTCCTCACCAAAATAATGATTAAACTTGTGCTTTCATTCCTTCTTTTAAAAGAAAATTTATCTAATTAAGAAATGATTTATTTTAGGTCTTATTCTAACTGCATGCACCACCTGTACAATTTAGATGATTATACAACTAACAATACACTTCCCTTTAAGTCCAATTTCAACTTGGCCTTCCTCAAAACTGACATGCAACAACTATTTATAGTGAATTATCAGTTATCTGATTGATCACTGCATGTGAATTAAATCAGATTTAATTCACTGGACCTATCACTAGCTCATCTCTCAGTTAGAACTAGTTAAACTTATTTTAACTCAAATAATTGAGTTAACTAATTACAACTCAAAATAAACTGCAACTCGACCCCCTAAAACTTAGAGTGGACTCTACATAACTCCAATTTGACCCTCAACTCAAATTGACTGAGCTAACTAAGCCTTCCTGACTCAGTTAACACTTACAAGCTATCATGTCATGTGGAATTACAATTTACTTCTAACTGAATTAAAGGGAAATTAAATTAGAAGCCTCATGGGTGCCATTTTCAATATTTCTTGTTGCCATTTTCAACACTCCCTCTCAATAAGAAAGGCATTCAACTCTATCCTAATATGGTACCTTTGCAATGTTCTACATGCAGCACTTCTCTAATGTTGTTTTCTACTCCAACTTATGAAATTGAAAAAAGCATCCAAAATGAATCAGTATTATCCATTTGTCATCAAAGTCCTTGATTGCTACTAGTTACTGCACTATCTACTGAAAAACTTTGTGCTGCTACTGACTCTGCATTTGGCACTGCTGCCAATTCTGATTGGCACTCCAGTGTATGACATTTTTCACTTTGATATCTGACTACATCAATCACTATTGATCCATCATGCTACTTTCTACTGTGGGCCCCCCGTAGCCAGGTACTAATCCATGAGACAATACATCTCAATGGATCCCGCCCAAATTTCTTCTCTTTGGATTATGATCCACATCGCCCCACCTCTCGCTTGGAGGTATTATTGCATGTGTTCCCTCTACCCACCTGGATCAAAAAATTTCACTACTAGAGGTCTCTGCTTGAGTGCATGCCTCCACTCGGTCTCCTTTATGCTTCTCTATTTGTGGCTGCTCCACAACCTTCTGAGGCTGCATGTTGAGAGGCAATTTATGCTCACTCTCAACCACCAAGTCTCTAACATTTGCTTTTCTCCTCAAAGCTTTGCATGCATCTTCAACCTCAAGAGCATATAGGCTCTTGAATCGAACACCGATCTGTTTCACCCATCTCATGGTGATGTGTCTAAGGAAACCTTTCCTTTTCTAAATATCACATCATAACCACGGTCTTCCAATACTGCTACGGAAACAATATTCTTCTTTATTCCTGGAAAAAATAAAACATCTTTGAGTCTGAAATGGGAGCTAGTCTCCCACTGAAAGGTAATTGTACCTATGTCGGTCATGCTATACCTCCTATCATCTCCAAACTCTATGTTCTACCAGAGGTCCTTCTCCTCCAAGTCACTGAAGATATCTTTATTCCCTATCATATGGAATCAGGCATTGTTGTTGAGATACCACATGCATCTCATTATAGTGCTGGTCATGCATGCAATGAGAGTAAAATCAAGCTCAAACTGTGAAGCTAGAGCTTCACCTGTTGCTGCAACTGCAAGATCCTTGTTTCTTAACTTTTGTGGAAATTTCATGGCATAGTGCCTGTACTTGTGACAGTGAAAGCACTTGACCTTGGACTAGTCTCTCTTGCCCTCTTCACCTTGGGACTTCTTCCCTTGGATTTCTTGCCTTTTCTGACCAAGGCACAGTTCTCCTCATCACCAGTCTTTGATGAGGATCCATCTCTGGTGCTACGCTGAAACTCTTCTTGTACCAAGTCGGACCACAATCACTCCCACTATGGTAGCTTATTCCTCCCATTCATAGAATCCTAGTAGCTATGCCAGCTCTTGGGAAGGCATAGAAGTGGCTCAACAAATCATCTTAGGAAACTGTTGCCCCAACACTTCCAAGCTCATCTCGTCATTGAGTGAATTTCGTCAAGTATTTTTGGATCGTGTCACCCTTCTCCATCTTGATCTTTCTGAGCTTGTCTTTTAGCGCCAACTTCCTGTGGTCGCTGCTATTCTAAAAAAAAAAAAATTAAGGCCTTCCACATAACATATGGGGTTTCCTTTCCATGAATATTCGAGACAATATGATCTTGAACTCCTTCTAATAAGGTCCTTCTCACCTTTTATACATTCTTCTTCCATGCATCAAGAAGTTGTGCATCTGCTGCTCCAGGCTAGGGAATATCATTGTTTATGAATTCCTTCAGTGCGTTGTCCTCTAGCATTGCCTCCATCCTATCCTTCCATGCTATGTAATTCGAATTTCACTCAAGGGCATATTCGAGTCTCAAGCCATTGAAAGACATATTGATCCATTGTTGGTCCTGAAGAATAAATCTGCAAATTCGATGTACCCATTCAAAACAAACTGTAGTTATTCTCTTCTATTGTGATTCCTGCTCTAATACCATGTAGAAAATCCACATAGATTCAACTGATCTTATAATATGATAAAACAAAATACTGAATCAATTCTACAAATTTGTGGAAACCAATTATGATCGCACAATCAAATGAACAAGAAATAGAAATAATATCAATCTCACAACACAAAGATTTACCTGGGGAAAGCCCCAGCTAAAAACCCTTCCATCTATATATTGCATAAAGTCAAGAACATGAAACAATATAATGTTATTTCCCTTCCTGAGAAACCTTTTCACTCTGTTGACTGTCTTACTACTAACCTGTGCACAAGCTTCTCTTGGCACACCTTTCTCTCACAAGCTCCACAAACAAAATTGTGCTTTTAATTACTTGGTCTCAGTGCCAAATTTTGCTCACCAAAACAATATTGAAACTTGTGCCTTCATTCCTCCTTTTAAAGGCAATTTTATCTAATTAAAGAATAATTTATTTTAGCTCTTCTTTTGACTGCATCAACCAATTGTATGATTTGGATGATTATACAACTAATAGTACACTTCCCTTTAACTCAAATCTCAGTTGGGCCTTCCTCATAACTGGCATGAAACAACTATATATAACGAATTATCAGTTATCTAATTGATCACTACATGTGAATTAAATCAGATTTAATTCGTTGGACCTATCACTAGCTCATCTCTCAGTTAGAACTAGTTGAATTGATTTTAACTCAAATGATTGAGTTAACTAATTAAAACTCAAAATAAACTGCAACTGGACCCCCTAAAACTTAGAGTGGTCTCTGCAGGCCTCCAGTTTGACCCTCAAATCAAATTGATTAAGCTAAATAAGTCTTCCTAACTCAGTTAACACTTACAAGTTGTCATGTGATGTGGAATTACAATTTACTTCTATTTTAATTAAGGGAAAATTAAATCAGAAGCCTCATGGGTGCCATTTTCAATATTTATTGTTGTCATTTTCAGTAGGAGGAACCCTATACCTCTATTACCAAAGTTTCTAGATGGTTTGGGAGCAATAAACTAAGTACCTAAATAACAAAACATAGTTTTTTCAAAATATTTCAAGGAGTATGCATCACTAGGAGATAATGTTCGACCTACTGTGACCTTTATGGAGTTCAGTAACATTAAGTATATAAATAGGCCCAAGGACCATAATATGGGCACACAACAATGCACAAGGTTGGAAAATTATCCATCCCCTTCATTTACGGGTCACCCAAATATTGAGCAAGGTCTTGGGTACAAAAGTTAGACACATACTTCCAACTTATCCCAATGTTAGAAGCATTGGCCATCAAATTTTCCACCCTGAATTTGGAAGGAGAATCTCATGAATGGTGGTACCATAGATTGATCACCCTAGGACATTCTAACATTACTTCTTAGTGTACTTCAATCAAATATTGATAGTATAGTTTGACAAGAAGGATCCAAAGATACACTTCAAGGAGTTAGCACAACTAATGTAGTCCAAAACACCAGAATCCTACATTTCATAATTTCAATAATTATTATGGAAAAATACATATTTGAACAGAGGTTTGTCATGCTCTTCACAAAAGGTTTAGCCGAACCACTGCATGGTTGGTTCAAGGCCTTCAAAACCAGCATCTTGCAATATTCCATCACTAGAACACGATACATGAAAGATGTAGTACCTAAAGCTAAATTTGTTAAAACCACTCATCACCTAGAAGAACACAGATAATAAGCCATTTCAAAGAGAGAGTGGGTTGGAAAGAATAGGTTGGATGATGATACTCAATGTGAGATGAGAAGGAAGAAACTCTACTTCATTTGCAAGGAACCCTTGAAATCAAGTTACAAATGGTTGGGCAAGGGAAAGGTCCACTATATTGAGGTGATGCTAGCCAACAATGATGAATAAAATACACTGTCAGCACCAAGAACTAAGCCTAGCAGTTCATAGGGGGAGAAATTCCATGAGTAAGCTAAAGGGGATGAGAGACATTGTACGAGAATTAAGGATGGTACTATCACCACTCTCTCTGGAGTCCATAGATGCTACAACTTTAGGATCATGGGGTCATACATGGACAATGAGTCACAAATTTGGTCGATAGTGGGGCAACTCACAACTTCCTTGATGTATATTCGGTTGAAAAATAAAGGTATTCCCACAACCGAGTTTGAGGTTTTTAACATTTTGGTGGTTTATGGGTGCAACATGACATGCATACAAAGGATTCCATGCTTGAACATGACACTGGGAAATTACACATTTTATAACAACTTATGTGTAGTAGATCTTATAGACACCAATCTTGTATTTGAAGTACTAAGGTTATACTCCTTGGGGAGCTTCTCAATGAACTACCAATTAATGGAGATGGAATTCAATGCCTCAAATGGAAATACAATAGTGTTTAGGGGTATGTCCAATGACGATCCTCGAACTATATTAGCTAAGAGAATGGAGACTATATTCAACATGGAGATATAACGTGTGCAACAAAATGTCTAATTATGAGTCAAAAGTCATCATATAACATCTGACAATATCAAATAGGTATTAAATTATGGATGGATAAGCATGGCCATGTTTTTGGAAAGATTCCCCTAGGGAAGCATCCTAACAAAGATATTACAAAAAGTCTAGGAAAAGATGTTGTAGAGCTACAAAACTTTCCCTTTGAAGACAATGATATAAATGATCAAGTCAGTACTAGAATGGAGATGAAACTTTACGTTAAAGGTTTCAATTTCAATGACAAACGCCTAATGAATGGACATTGGCAGTAGGAGCTTCATGTAAATGTTATTCATGAGTTTTTCCATATTTTTCCCTTTCTCAAAATTGCAATCCCTGAAGAAGATGAAAATACTGGTAAAATCAATTGCAAAGTTTAGTCACTAGATGAAGCAACTTTTGTTGTAGTGCCAAGGGAGCTTAGCTTTGAATTTTTTAAATGCACATAAACAAGTGTTATGTTGCGTGAACCAAGTCCAACCCTTGACCATGTAGAGTGTGAGTATAAAATATTAAATGTATTGGAGTTTAATAGTGCTTGAAAAAGAATGCATGTGATAGTAAGGAATGAGGAGGATTTGTTCTTTATTTTAGAAGGGCGCAGAAAATGTATTTTGTGAAATATATTCAAAGAAGCAAGGAAGAGAGTTTGGGGAAGTCATAATATATCATATAAGCAAATATGTTAATGTTGGATTAATAACGTTGGCAATTGCATACCTTCAGCTTGATGAAGAGGAGTACAAATTCTAGAATGGTGAATTTATGGAGGGTATGAATATTGTAAGTACAGAACGGGATGCAAAAGTGGATGTCGTCACAGAAAAAAATTGAAATGGAATTGATTCTTGCTAGCCCAAATGTTGTTGAGTACAAACTATAAAATATTATTCCTCAATACATTGACAATTTAGGACAAGTTGATATTAAGATATGGCTTTTGACTCGAGATAAATTGGAAACTATAATGAATATTGGATTTACACGCAATTTCTTAAACAAGAAATGAAGAAAATATCGATCACATTGGATACACCTGAGATAAATGTAGTAGAGGCACAAGGAGACAAGGAAGTCATTTCTAAGGTATCTAGGGAAAGTGTATGAAAACAAATTAGTGATGGAGAAATGCAAGTGAATCTAGGAAGGGTAATTGATGATGTGCTTTCTCTGATTATTAATCAGAAGTCATTGGTATATCGATTAGAGAAAGAAATTAAAGAGAAGTTATTGAGTGTGGCTATTGGTTGTGCATCAGATGTTTGTTTTTTAGTCTCATCAAAATAGAATGTGTTTGTTACATGACTCGTTAAGGAAGGTATTGGGAAAACCACAATAGAAAATGGTGATGGGTCTTGTGATGTAGGCATTCTTCAGGAGGTAGATATTGGAGTTGGTATCAATGGTGCTGAAGGTATGTTGGCGTTATGGCAAGTGATTTTTCCATAACTTAATTATGTTTCCTTAAATTATTGCTTATTGTACATGGTCGTTGGTGTTATTGAGGAATAACAACTATGACATGTTAGCTTTTCTACAAGAACATTACCCTTGGCTCTACCTATTTTATTTTGAAGAATACGCTTAATTTTTTGGACATGTAGCATATAATGACTCCTACATGCCACTTTTCAATGTATTTTTTACTTCACTTCCAGTTATTGCATTAGGTGTTTTTGAGCAAGATGTATTTGCACATTTTATACCTACAATTTCCACTTATGTATCAGGAAGGATTATAAAATATCCTCTTGCGTTGGGCTCGGGTTTTTGGACGGATGTTTAATGGGATTTGTAGATCTACCATTATTTTCTTTTTCTCTACAAGCATCTTCATAATCAAGAATTTTACCATAGTGGTAAAGTTTTGGGTATGGAAATGCTTGGAACAACCAGGTGTACTTGCATTGTTTGGACAATAATGGCCATCAATGATTTCATGTGGAAATGGGAACAAATATTGCAACACCCAAATCTAGAATTGCTTGAGGACAAGCAATGTCGGGAAGGGAGGATTGTAATGTCCTCTTCAAATTAATTACCCAAGGAAGGGCATAATAGCCTATTTAACCTCGTAGGTTATAATCTTTCAAAAAGGGGGAAATTATTATTTGATGTTACTTAGGTAACATTAGATAATACAAGTTAAATTTGGGGCAAATGGAGGGAAAACTGCTCGTCACTCAAAATTGAATTTAGGAGGGAAAATCCCCAAAGAGAATCTATAAAAATAATGCAGGAGAGTCATTATGATAATCATGGATTGTTATTATTCTTGATTTTGGGATGAGGCTCTTGGAGAGTTTTAAGACCCCTTTTCTTTGATTGGTTTCAATGGTGAAAGAGTCCACCCTAGCCAATGATTTTACCTTTCTTGCTACAAAACTGAATTTTGATTGGAGGATTATCTTTCCGAGTTAGTGAATCATACTTTTTGAGGAAAGTGAGGGTTGGAAACTTAGTTTATGCATCAACAAGGCTAGAATAAATCCTTTTGAGGTATTAAATCACCTTTATAAGGCAAGCGAGGGCTAAAATATTAGTCTCTGTGGTAGTGAGGGTTGTAATTAGTCCTTTTGAGGCAGTGAACTAACTTTCTAAGGTTGCATAGGGCCAAGAGGCCACTTTTTTGAGGCATTGAGTGACCTAAAGACTGGTAAATATCCTCTTATGGCAGTGGAAGGCTAAGGCCTAACCTTTTGATACAAAAAAGGGACAAGAGGCCATATTTTTTAGACAACAAGTGAACTAAAGGCTAGAAAATATCTTCCTGTGGAAACAAAAGGTTGAGGCCTAATTCTCTGAGGCAGTGAAGGACCAAGAAGCCAATTTTTTGAGGCAATGAATGGCCTAATAAGCCACGTTCAAGAGGAAAAAATGATTAATAAGGGTGCAAGGTATCAATGAAGTCTGTTGGTGTGATTTTGTGGAAGCGAGGAGACAACAACAATTTGTAAGCCTAGAAACCATGTTTTATTTGATATTATTGTTGTGATATTGTTGATTGTTATGAGTTTATTATTTAACTATTGAATCAATCCTACTTAATAATGTGTGCTTGTGGAATCAATTGTTGATTAAGTTATTTACTACACTACTTGTGCATCTTTATAGAGCATCATTATTTCATATATTGATGAATATTGCAGTACTGCTATGAAATGTGATTCTTTCAGGTGTTTTTGAAAACCCAAACCCAACATTACATTCCAAGGATAATATTCCCAAGAGGGACATTACATCTAGTTGCAAAATGTAGGTAAATTCTAGCCTAGATTACCTCCATATATATCAAAAAATAAAAGTCATAATCAAATAAATAAATAGTGACATAAATAACATCACAAATATTCTCATTGAAATTGTAAAACATCAAGTGATAATTCATGAGGAAATTGACACCTTGATTGGGACTGGATCAACGGGACTGTCCAGAGGCGTGGGTCCTTTGCCATGAGTAAGGATGACTTCAATGCGAGCAAGTTTATTATCCATGTCTATCTTCTCCATTTTAATTTCATCACATTGCAAAAGGATCTCCTGTTTGAGTCTAAGTTAGGATTGTGTTAAAAATGTTTCAAGTAATGATGGAAATAGGCATTGATTTCCTAAAGTATAGATATAGTAAATCTAGGGTTAATGTGTCATCAAATTCATGGATAAGTTCATAATGTGTTTGGTTTTTTTATCGTTGGGACAAGTCAATGGTGTCTTCTCAGTTAGTTAAATAGTCAAATCAGATTGTACATTGTATTATTGAAACCACTTGCAAGTACCAAAGGTGTAAGATTCTTGTTGCAATTTCACAGTTTCTATGGTTTCTTTCCCCTTGACGACATACAGATTCTAGAAGTTTGTTTCTCTTGTTCATTTTGTGTTTAATACCTCAAAATTTATCTCAAAATGTTTAAGAGGACGCTCACCTAGTCATTTTCACATCTATTCCTTCACTGCTTCACTTTTCTACTGCGTTATTATCAAAGGCATTAAGATTTGATAGAAGATCAAGGTTTTTGGAAATATTTACTATGTATGAAGGTTGAAGAAGGTATTTGAGATTATCAAAATCATCCCTCATCCATATTTTTTGGTCATAGAATTTGACACTTGGTCAAATTCATGCAAATGAAATTCGTTGCGCTCATTCATTGTGATTTTGTTGTAGGTGGTAATTCTCAAGAAGGGAGGTTTGTAATTTAGAAAAATGTTTTCTAATAGATAATTGATTATTCAAGGTTTGCATTCCACTTGTTTGATACATTCAGAAGCACAGAAGATGGTAAGAGGTATGCAAATGATGAACTCACTGCGCTTAGTTGTTGCACTTTTTCTGAAGAAGGAAGTAGCACAGCGAATTCGCTGAGCTTCCACACAGTCAACAGTTTGACTTTTCAATTTGAATCTAAAACTCGTGAAATTTATTCTTATGTTTATCAATAGTGTCCTTGAGTGTCTTTCAGATTCATCATTCAAACATTGATTGTATAGTATGAAAAGGAATCTTGTTGTGTTTTTGTTGAGATTCAACAAGATGATGAGCTTAGTGAAAAGAGTCGCCTTCACTAAGTGGGCCCGCAGGCTACTTTTGGCACAAAGTCTATTTTTAGACATGTCGATCATATTCTATGAGTTGCAGGATGTTATTTTTGGATGGTTGGTCAAGTTGGAAAAATAGATGGACTTCTATTTTTAGACATATTGGGCGGAGTCTATTTTTAGATTGCCAGTCTAAAAATAGATATGTCGAATATTATTGGCTCTTAATAATATTTAGACTCTAAACATTATCTTATACTCTTGGAGTACTTCATTTAAGTGCACAGATGTGGCACAACAGCTGACAGAAGGAATTACGTTATTCCTGAGGGTTTACTAGAGCTATTGCATGGAGGACTTCAGTGAGAACTCATGTGACAGAGTTTGGTGGAGTTGGAGAAGCAGTTGGTGGAGTTGTATTTAGTTTAACTCAGTTAGACTCAGTTGAGCTAGTTGTATCTAGTCTAACTGATTGATACACTATTGAGAGTGGAGTGAATTAATTAGTTAATTAATTCACAAATAAAAATTCATTAATCAACTGAAGAATACATCATTTAACTACAGTGCATGGCATTTTCAGTGGAGACCAGTGGAGGGATAGGTGAAAGAGCAAGTGTGACTATCAGTTGTGACTATAGTGATGCATTGATTGCATCCAACACTCAATGGATATGCCAATGAGGATTGCGTGAGCAAGGTTGGAGCAATTCGAACTCATTCAGAGCCATTCTTCAACAGGGATTGTGCAGTAGAGGCAGGCTAGCAAGTGGCAAAGATTGGTGCATGGATTTGCAAGATCGGGCCTGATTAGTGTGTAGCGATTGTATTGTACTGAGAGCTTGATATGATAAGCTTTGTATGAGGATTGTTACATGATATATATGACATATATTATATATAGATAGTTGGGGTTTTCAGCTTCAGGCTTTCCCGTTAAACAACTATGTTAATGTGTGTGATTTTTTATTGTTTCATGTGTGCATTGCAATCTTGATTTAATTTCTGCAAATGATCAATGGTGGAATAGATTATGTATTTTGCATGAAGTTAAAATAGTGTGAGATCAGGAGAATATTGGACATATAACACATAATTTATATAATTTCTACATGGTATCAGAGCAATTGATCATTGGAGAAGATTGCAATTATTGAAGCGGTTGAGTTTTGTGCTGCTGGAATTCGAATTTGCTGCAGTGTTTTCTTGGTGTCGAAGTTGAGCATTCATTGAAATGTCTTTCAACGGATTGCGATTTGAGTATGCCCTTAATGGGAGCTCGAATTACATAGCATGGAAGGACAGGATGGAGGCGGTGTTGAATGATAATGGGTTGAAGGAGTTCATAGATGTTGATATTCCGAAGCCTGCTTCTAGTGATGCAACTGCACTTGACACATGGCAAAAGAAGGTAGCAAAGTGTCGAAGGATTCTGTTGGAAGGTTTGAAGGACCACATTGTGTCCAACCTTCACGGTAAAGCCACTCCATTCTTAATGTGGAAGGCTTTGACAACCTTGTTCCAAAGCAGAAGCGACCAGAGGAAGTTGGCACTTAAAGACAAGCTCAAAAAAAAAAAATGGAGAAAGGCGACAGTATTCCAAAATACCTCACAAAGTTTTTCCACTGCAAGGATGAGTTGGGAAGTGTGGGGGTTACTGTTGATGAAGAAGACTTGGTGAGCTTGGCTCTCCTTGGGCTTCCGAAGAGTTTGCATAGCTACGAAGACTCTGTTAATGGACGAGAGAAACTTCCAGGATGGGAGCGACTTTGGTCGGATCTTGTGCAGGAGGAGATAAGGCGGGGTACCAGGGATGGATCTTCATCGAAGAATGAAGATGAAGAAAATTACGCTTTGGCTTCCAAAGCTCGGAAAGGAAAAGGGAATAAATCTTCCAAATCTGAAGCTAAAGGCAAGAAGCAGGATTTGTCCAAGGTGAAGTGTTTTCACTGTCACCAGCACGGGCATTTCGCCACTAATTACCCACAAAAGAAGAAGAATAAGCAGGTTGCTGGATCTACAGTTGGAGAGGCCTTAGCCTCGCAGTTTGAGCTGGATTTTTCTTTGATCGCATGCTTGGTTTCAAGTGTGATGGGATCGGTGTGGTTTCTTGATAGTGGTGCGTCTTTCCATATGACCGGAGACAAAGATTTGTTTAGTGATCTGGATGAAAAGGATCTTGGAGTGCACATCGAGATTGGCGATGATGGTAGATATGTTGCGATTGTATTTATCGTCTTCTTTTGAGAGAGTTCCGCAAACCCTTTCATCTTGAAGGATGTCATGCATGTTCCAGGATTGAAGAAGAATTTGATCTCTGTGGCGATGTTGGAAGACAAGGGTTATGATGTTGTTTTTAGCGAGGGAAAAGCTTTCCTGCGCCACAAAACAACTGGTCAAACCAGGAGGATAGGGATTCGAGTTAAGAATCTTTATCGATTACAGGTAGATGGCTGCGCAGCAATGGCAGGCAAAGCAGAAGGAGTGGTGAGCCGGGATGAGGGCGAATTGTGGCACAGGAGATTGGGCCATCTTCATCATGGCGCTTTGAAAATTTTGCAGCAGATTTCTATCGGGCTTCCCAAAGGTACACTTGCGCAGTCATATCAGTGCAAGGGATGTACTTTGGGAAAATTTGTGAAGACCACTTTTCATGAGAAGGATAGTCGTGCCTCGACGATCCTTGAGAGAATTCACACAGATGTGTGTGGACCTTTCTCGATTGCTTCAACAACAAAGCACAAGTATTATGTGATATTTTTTGATGAATTTTCTCGTAAGTGTTGGATCTTCTTCATGCATAAGAAGAGCGAGACATACTCAAAGTTCTGTGAGTTCAAGGCGTTGGTTGAGAAAGAGTCGTGGAAGCAAGTGAAAACTCTCAGGATCAATAATGGTGGTGAATACATCTATGGCGAATTCAAAGACTTCTGTAGCAAAGAAGGAATTTGAAGAGAACTCATAGCGCCTCATAACCCACAGCAGAATGGGATCGTAGAGAGAAAGAACAGAACGATCGTGGGTGCTGCACGGGCGATGTTGCATGATCAAGGCCTTCCCATACACTTGTGGGCTAAGGCATGCAACACTGTGGTTTATGTGAAAAACCATTGTCCTAATAGAGTACTTGGCATGAGTACAACCGAAGAGGCGTTTTCTGGTAAGAAGCCTGATATTTCTAATTTGAATATTTTTGGCTCACCTGTTTACATTCATGTGATGAAGGATGCCAGGAAGAAGCTGGAGTCGACCGCTGAGGTTGGGATATTTATGGGGTACACATAAACACCCCAGAATTATCGTGTGTATTTTCCAGATAGTCGGATGACTGTCGTGCGACAGGATATCAAATTTCATGAGGAGAAAGCCATGAAGTTGTCGCTTGAGAGGGAGCTACACTTGCATGCAGAGGAGGAGCTACTTGTTCCTAAAGATGAGCCTAAAGATGTGGATCAGCCACAAGAGGAGGTTCATGGAGTGGAAGAAACCACTCCCTTTTAACACCAAACATCGAGGAGAGGTGGAAACGCACTCAGAAGTTGGCGACCAAATCTTTGATACGATGAAGTCAAAGGTTTTACAATCAATGAATGGGAAAGCAGTCCATGACCATTTGCTGATAGCGTATGTACGCAGAAGTGTACGTGACAAGCTCATCCTCTTCTGAGAGGCTGTGGAGGGATCCACCTTAGATGGTGATTCCTCAGTTGGAAAGTGACCAATTCATCGAGAAGCAGTATGGAGATTGTCCCAAGGCCGGAAGGGAAATCAGTGGTAGGTTCAAGCTAGATCTACAAAGTGAAGCAAGCTGCTGACGGGAGCATCGAGAAGTATAAGACAAGATTTGTTGCCCAGGGCTTCTCACAGATCGAGGGGATCGACTATGAAGAAACCTTTGCACCTGTCGCAAGGTATTCTTCCATACATAATATCTTTTCTCTCTCAGCGCAGATGGGTTAGCACATTCATCAGATGGATATGAAGACTGCGTTCCTCAACGGAATCATTAAGGAGGAGGTGTACATTGAGCATCCTGAAGGATTCGAAATCTTCAGCAGCGAGTCGCATGTGTGCAGGCTCAAAAGAGCGTTGTATGGGCTGAAACAAGCACCTCGTGCTTGGTACACACGGATAGACTGTTATTTCACCGGACTTGGTTTCGCCAAGAGTGAGGCGGATCCAAACCTATACCAGATTGTGGTGGAGGGTAAGATTTTGATCCTTGTGCTTTATGTAGATGATTTAATACTAACAGGTGATGAACTGTTGATACACTCATGCAAGGCAGATCTTGCAAAGGAGTTCGAGATGAAGGACTTGGGCCTCCTTCGTTATTTCCTGGGATTTGAAATTTGGCAGCGGAAAGGTGAACTGTTTGTGTCTCAAGGCAAGTATGCCCAGGAGATACTGGAGAAGTTTCACATGCAAGGCTGCAAGCCTATCGACACTCCTCTTCCTGGTGATTGGAGGAAAGAGGATGCTACATCGGTAGAGGTAGTGGATGCCACTGTTATCGACAGTTGGTTGGTTCGCTCATGTATTTAGTCAATACACGACCGGACATATGCTATGCTGTGAACTAGCTTTCACAAGCGATGGTGAAGCCTACCAAGCTCTTTTGGGAGGTAGGAAAGCATGTCCTGAGGTATATCAGGGGCACATCTGGGTATGGATTGTGGTACATACAGTCAGATGAGGCGAAGCTGCATGGCTTCATGGATGCAGATTGGGCAGGAAGCCCAACGGACAAAAAGAGCACATCTGGAGGGATTTTCAGTATCGGATCTACATCAGTTTCTTGGTACAGCAGGAAACAAAGATCCATGGCACTCAGTTCAGCGGAGGCCGAGTACATGGAAGCAAGTTTGGCTGTATGTGAGGCTATATGGATGAGGAAGATCCTGGTCGGTTTGTTCGATTCTCATTTAGATCCTATTGTGATATATTGTGATAATCAGAGTTGGATTAAACTCTCCGTTAGTCCCATATTTCAGGATAGATCTAAACATATTGACATCCGGTACCATCATATCAGATATTGTGTGCAGTGGAAGATCATGTTGCTTTCTTACATTCCTACGGAGGATCAGGATGCAGATATTCTGACGAAGGCGCTCACCAGGAGAAAATTTGAATACCATAGAGACAAGATCAAGGTGGCAGATAATCCCTATATTGTTGAGATTCAACAAGATGATGAGCTTAGTGAAAAGAGTCGCCTTCACTAAGTGGGCCCGCAGGCTATTTTTGGCGCAAAGTCTATTTTTAGACTATGTCTATTTTTAGACATGTCGATCATATTCTATGAGTTACAGGATGCTATTTGTGGATGGTTGGTCAAGTTGGAAAAAATAGATGGACTTCTATTTTTAGACATATTGGGCGGAATCTATTTTTAGATTGCCAGTCTAAAAATAGATATGTCGAATATTATTAGCTCTTAATAATATTTGGACTCTAAACATTATCTTATTCTCTTGGAGCACTTTATTTAAGTGCACAGATGTGGCACAACAGCTGACAGAAGGAATTACACTATTCCTGAGGGTTTACTCGAGCTATTTCATGGAGTTCTTCAGTTAGAACTCATGTGACAGAGTTTGGTGGAGTTGGAGAAGTAGTTGGTGGAGATGTATTTAGTTTAACTCAGTTAGACTCAGTTGAGCTAGTTATATCTAGTCTAACTGATTGATACACTAGTGAGAGTGGAGTGAATTAATTAGTTAATTAATTCATGAATAACAACTCATTAATCAACTGAAGAATACATCAGTTAACTACAGTGCATGGCAGTTTCAGTGGAGACTAGTGGAGAGATAGGTGAAAGAGCAACTGTGACTATTAGTTGTGACTATAGTGATGCATTGATCGCATCCAACACTCAGTGGAGATTCCAATGAGGATTGCGTGAGCAAGGCTGGAGCAATTTGAACTCATTCAGAGCCATTCTTCAGCAGGGATTGCGCAGTAGAGGCAGGCTAGCATGTGGCAAAGATCGGTGCATGGATTTGCAAGATCGGGCCTGAATAGTGTGTAGCGATTGTATTGTACTGAGAGCTTGATATGATCAGCTTTGTATGAGGATTGTTACATGATCTCTATGACATATATTATATACATATAGTTGGAGTTTTGACTTTAGGCTTTCCCATTAAACAACTGTGTTAATGTGTGAATTTTTATTGTTTCATGTGTGCATTGCAATCTTGATTTAATTTCCGCAAATGATCAATGGTGGAATAGATTATGTATTTTGCATGAAGTTAAAATAGTGTGAGATCAGGAGAATCTTGGACATATAACACATAAGTTATATAATTTCTACAGTTTTGGCTGCAGGGGATTTGATGTGTTTTTTACTTGTTTTAGTAGTTAACTTCAAGTTTAGTTTCCAATTAAATGGAGATAAATATTGAAAAAAAGAGAGGTTTTTTTCAAACACAATATAAATAACAAAAACCTCCTTAATTTCATTTACAGGTGTCATATATTAGAAGATTCAAATGAATCTTTACTACCTATTTTTTAGATTTCATCATTTCATGTTTTAGTCATGATATTTGGGTGCGGATTCTGAGGAGAGATAGAATAATTTTCCAAAATTGACAGAGGATTCTCTCAATAACAAGCTCGTATACAAAAACCTCCTTCGGTTTTGTAACATCTATCATGATTCAAGATATACGATTTAATCTTTGACCCCTATTTTCTAGAAATTCAGCCCCTATTTCCTAGTAGGCATTTTTTAATCTTAGTGTAACTAAATCTATATTTGGGGAAATGGTTGAACTCGACCTCCTTAGCTTGGGAAAGAGTTTCCTTTATATTTTGTAAATTTATATGAGAAGAAGGTTGGTTGGTCAGTGTGTGATAGAGAAAAACCTTGTGCATTGTATAGTTCCATTGGAAAATTTTAGTAAATGATGAATGCCAAAGTTTACTTGTTCAGGGATTCATGCATTAGTCATATATGGTGATGTTTATCTCGTGTTTGTGTTTAAGTATATTTTTTTTATATTCTTGCTTAAATTTTATGTCTTCAATTTTTAGTTAAGAAATTAATTTCAAAATTCATGTTTAGATGCTCTATTATAGATAACTAAACATTTCAATGTTTCTTCCTCCATTTTAATATCTAAAATTCATCCTCAGTTGGGTGATTTAGATACTATCAATTATCCTATTCCTCCAATCACCTCTCTACAACGAAATTTTACAAACACACCATAAATATTTCCTACCTTTCCCTTGTCTAAGGATCCTTCATTTTCCCATCTGTTCACTCAAAATCATTAGCTTAAATTGACTCCATGCCCAATGGATTTTCCCTCTCCCATGCCATCAAACTGTTGAAATTATTCTACCTCAATCTACATATCTAGCCTAAAATCTAGAATATTTCATAAGAGAGAGCCCTCTATAGGTTTGGAAGGGCTAGCTTCCAGCCCTAAAGATTGGTTTGTGGTTACCTTTGGGTTCCTCTCCTCAGCCTCGAGGAATTACGAAGTGCTAATATAGTAGTGTCATTGCCGGGGAGCGAAAGGTTTCATCTTCCTCGAGAAAGAACCATCAAGTTTCAAATTTGATTATTGATGGTGAACAATGGTCAGACATAAGGAGGTTGCATCATTCACTTAGCGACTCCAATCAAGTTTCAACCTGATCCAAAGACTCCATTGGCAGTAGGATCCAAAAATTAGGGTTTTACTAACAACTCTATTTGCTCAAGATGAGTTCTATATCTACAAGGTATGCTCCTTTAAATCTATATCACATTCTAGGTTTTCCAAATCACATGCCTCGTGTAGATTTCCAAAATTCAAAGATCAGAAAGGAGATGATGTCGCTCTTCATTTGGTTAAGTTTCACTTGCATGAAGAATGCTTGATGAAGATGTTTATGACAACCTTAGAAGAAGATGCATGATCACTATATGAAGGGTTAAAACTAGGCAATTTATCCTCTCTTAGAGATCTCCACACAACATTCTTTAATGATTATGGAAAATTTCATCCTTCCTTCTTGGTGTTTGAATATTGTTGTGAATTTTGTGAAGATTTCATTCAATACCTTGAAAATGCTTTTGGCGATGAAGAGTGTATGAATGATGAAATCAGAGAGGCCCTTTATGAATATCCATCCCAACAACGAACAATAGTTTCTCAGCAGGTTAAAAATGAAACTGACCAAGTTTTTAATGATGGAAGCCATGTTCTTTCTCTGAGCTTGTTGATAAAATTCAGTAGCCTTTAGTCATTTCAGAAGAACAAGAAACATAAATGATTGAATTTTTAAATTCTGAATTAGCTCAAAATTTCCCTGTGCCATTTATTGAAGAAAACAATCAACTTATTTATAATGAAGAATCAATGCTTACACATGACAATTATGAATTAGAGTTTGTGGAAAAAATTGAAAAGCGGATTATGGTATTAAATTTTCATGAAGATGAAGGTATTATTCATGAAAGTAGTGAGCCAATTAATTACAGTTACATCATATAGTCACGGTTGCAAGGAAATAATAAGAAAGGGGTTTTTTCTCTTCTTAACAATCAAATGATATTCCTATTGAAATTTGTGAAGGGTTGTTTTTTGAAACTTTGGTGTTAAATAATGTCGATGTTGTATTGTAAATGTCACAAGGATGTGTAGAACTTGTCCCTGATGTACATGGAAATACTGATGAACATATTGATCCCATTTGTTTCGAATATAATGCCGAGTTTCTGAAATATTTCTTCCTTCCTCTTGTCGATCATCAAGTAAAAGTAACTAATCATGCTTTTGGAGATTCTTTTGCAGTTCTGTTGGAATCATTAAGGGAAGGATGTCTTTTGTTTTCTCCAAGTTAAAAATAGGTAATTTTTCATGTTTTTCAGGATCACGTGGATAGTCTATTACAGTCATCAGTGAAGATAGATTTTGCATCATTCACGGATAATGGAGATCGTTTTCAACAGTATGTTGAGTTGTTAAATGTTAAATATTTATTTATGTCTAGAGAAGCTAACTGTGAGCCTCAATGAAGTAGGCATTTACTTAATTGGTTGAATTGGGTTTTTTATTTCACATGATCATACAGATCATGGAACAACATAGGGTAGGCAAGTGTGCAAGTAAGCTCATGGGAATGAGAATTTTTCAACAATTTTTAATTTTGATTTTCAGCAGTGAGTTTTCAACAGTTGCAGTTTCGTTTTCACTCCCAGCTTCAGTCATGGGCAGTAATTTCAGTTTGAGTGTCATTTTTCATTTGTCTTCAGTTGAAGATAAGATCACAGGGTGCATGTGTGGTATGGGAACATACCAATGGTTTAACACGGGATTTGAGGTTCTTTGGCACCTCATAGGGAGGATTCCATCCCCATTGGAGCCAATGTTAGAGTCCTATGTTATAGTAATCAAAGACAGGTTTAGCCTTTTCATAATTTTGGTCATTTTGTAAAGTTTTGCTATGATCTCTTAGATATCAAGTTATTAGTATTTTAAGAGAAGTGTGAGATCATGTGATTAGTTTGAGTCTAAGTTAGGGTTAAGTTAAAAATGTTTCAAGTAATGATGAAAATAGTCATTGATTTCCTAAACTCTAGGTTTAGTAAATCTAGAGTTAATGTGTCATCCAAGTCATAGATAAGGTCATAGTGGGTTTGGTTTTTAATCATTGGGACAAGTCAGTGGTGTCTTCTTAGTCAGTTACATAGTCAAATCAGATTATACATCGTATAATTTCCACCACTTGCAAGTACCAAAGGTGTAATATTTTTGTTTCGCTTTCAAAGTTGTTATGGTTTCTTGCACCTTGAAGACCTCCAGGTTCTATAAGTTTGTTTCTCTTTTTCATTTTGTGTTTAATACCTCAAAAATCATCTCAAAATGTTCAAGAGGATGCTCAGCTAGACAGTTTCACATCTATTCCTTCAACGTTGCACTTTTCCATTATGTTATTGTCAAAGGCATTAAGATTTCATAGAAGTTCAGGGTTTTTGGCATTATTTCCTATGCATGGAGGTTCAAGAAGCCATTTTATATTATCAACATTACCCCTCAACCATCTTGCTCGGTCAGAGACTTCGACACTTGGTCAAATTCATGCAAATGAAATTTGTTGCGCCTTTGTAATTTAGAAAAATGTTTTATAATAGGTAATTTATGATTCATGGGTTGTATTCCACTTGTTTGATACATTCAGAAGCACAAAAGATGGTCATACATATGCAAATGATGAATTCACTGCACTTAGTTTTTGCACCTTTTCTGAAGAAGGAAGTAGCGAACGAATTTGCTTTGCTTCCACTCAGTCAACAATCTGACCTTTCAATTCGAATCTAAACCTCATAAAATTGATTCTTATGGTTATGAAAAGTGTCCTTGATTGTCTTGAATATTAAACATTCAAGCATTGATTATGTAGTATGAAAAGGAAGCTCGTTTCACTTTGGCTGCAGGGGATTTGTTGTGTTTTTTAATGTTTTAGGAGTTAACTTCAAGATTAGTTTTCGACCAAATGGAGATCAATCTTGAAAAACCAAAAGAGGTTTTTGTCAAACACGAGATAAACAAAAACCTACTTAAGTTTCTTCATAATTGTCATATATTGGAAGATTTGAATGAATCTTTACAACCTAATTTTTAGATTTTTCCATTTCTTGTTTTAGTCATGATCTTTGGGTGCAGATTTTGAGGAGCTGGAGAAGAATTTTAGAAATATGAGAGAGGTTTCTCTCAAGCACAGGATCATATACAAAATATTCCTTCGGTTTTGAAAGAACTGTCATTATTCAAGGGATACGATTTAATATTTGACCCATATTTTCCAGAAATTCGGTCCTTATTTCCTAGCAGGTAGTTTCGAATCTTAATGTAACTAACTCTATCTTTGGGGAAATGGTGGAAATCGACCTCCTTAGCTTGGGAAATAATTTTTCCTTTATATTTTGTAAATTTCTATGAGAAGAGGGTTGGTTTTTTAGTGTGTGATAGAGAAAAACCTTGTGCATTGCATAATTCCATTGGAAAATTTTAGTGAATGATGAAGGTCAAAGTTTACTTGTTCATGGATTCATGCGTCAACCATTTATGGTGATTTTTATCTCCCATTTTTGTTTCCGTATCTTCTATTATTGTCATGCTTAAATGTTATGTCTTCAATGTTTAGTTAAGTAATTCATTTCAGAATTCATGTTCAGATGCTCTGTTATAGATAGCTAAAAATTTCAGTGTTTCTTCCTCCATTACAATATCTAAAATTCATCCTCAGCTAGATTCTTCATATACTATCAATTCCACTACTCTTATACTCACCTCTCTACAAAGAAATTTGACAAAGAAACCAAAGAAATTGGCTACCTTTCTGTTGTCTAAGGATACTTAATTTTCCCATATGTTCACTGAAAATTATTAGCCTAAATTGACTCCATGCCCAATGGATTTCCCCTCTCCCCTGCCATCAAACTGTTGAAATTAGTCTACCTTAATATAAAAATCTAGCATAAAATCTAGAAGATTTCATAAGAGAGAGCCCTCTATGGGTTTGGAAGGGCTAGCTTCGAGCCCTAAATATTGGTTTGTGGTTACTTT
This sequence comes from Pinus albicaulis, assembly GCA_034641835.2. Classification (NCBI taxonomy): domain Eukaryota; kingdom Viridiplantae; phylum Streptophyta; class Pinopsida; order Pinales; family Pinaceae; genus Pinus; species Pinus albicaulis. Next base: position 797,412,805 of record CM076572.1, on the reverse strand, counting down.
TGGGTTCCTCTCCTCAACCTAGAGTAATTACAAAGTGCTAACATAGTGGCATCGTTGCTGGAGAGCGAAAGGTTTCATCTTCCCCAAGAAAGAAACATGAAGTTTAAAATCTGATTACTGATGGTGAGCAGTGGTTAGACACAAGGAGGTTGTATCATTCACCTGGCGACTCCAATCAAGTTTCAACCTTATCCAAAGACTCCACTGGCAGTAGGAACCAAAAATCAGGGTTTTACTGGCAACTCTATTAGCTCAAGATGAGTTCTACATTTGCAAGATATTTTCCTTTAAATCGATATCACATTCCAGGTTTTCCAAATCACATGCCTCATGTAGATTGGCAAACTTATTTCCCAAAATTCAGAGATCAAAAAGGAGATGATACCTCTCTTCATTTGATTAAGTTTCACATGCATGTACGTAGACTTCAGGTTGAATTTCATGAGGACTGTTTGATGAATATGTTTATGGAAACCTTAGAAGAAGATGCACGATCATGGTATGAAGGGTTAAAACTAGGTAGTTTATCCTCTCTTAAAGATCTCCACACAACATTCTTTGAGTATTATGGAAAAGTTCATCCTTCCTTCTTGGTGTTTGAAGATTGTTGTGAATTTTGTGAAGATTTCATTCAATAACTTGAAAATGCTTTTGGTGATTAAGAGTGTATGAATGATGAAATCATAGAGGTCCTTTATGAATATTCATCCAAACAATAAACATTAATTTCTCAGTAGGTTGAAAATGAAACTGATTAAGTTTTTAATGATGGAAGCCATGTTCTTTCTCCTGAGCTTGTTGATAAAATTCAACAAACTTTAGTCATTTCAGAAGAACAAGAAACATAAATGATCGAATCATTAATAAATTTTGATTTAGCTCAAAATTTTCTTGTGCCATTTATTCAAGAAAACAATCAACCTATTTATAATGAAGAATCAATGCTTACACATGACAATTGTGAATTAGAGTTTGGGGAAAATTTTGAAAAGCAGATTATGGTATTAAATTATATGAAGATTAAGGTATTATTCATGAAAGTAGTGAGCCAGTTAATGACAATTGCATCATAGAGTCACAGTTGCAAGGATATAATAAGCAAGGAGTTGTTTTTCTTCTTAACAATCAAAATGATATTTGTGTTGAATTATGTGAAGGGTTGTTTTTGGAAACTCCAATGTTAAATAATGCAGATGTTGTATTGGAAATGTCACAAGGATGTGTAGAACTTGTCTCTGGTGTACATAGCAAGATAGATGAACAAATTTCTCCCATTTATTTTGAATATCATCATAATTTTCTCAAATATTGCTTCCTTCCTCTTTCTAATCATCAAGTAAAAGTAAGTAGTCATGCTTTTGAAGATTATTTTGCAGTTTTGTTATAATCATTAAGGGAAGGATATCTTTTGTTTTCTCATAGTCAACAAGAGGTAATTTTTCAAGTTTTTTAAGATATCGTGGCTAGTCTATTACAATCATTAGTGAACATATATTTTGCAGCATTCACGAATAATGGAGATCAGTTTCAACAGTATGTTGAGTTGTCAAATTTTAAATTTTTATTTTTGTCCGGAGGAGTTGACTGTGAGCCTCAATCAAGTAGGAATTTACTTGATTGGTTGCATTGGATTTTTTATTTCACCTGATTAAGAAGTTCATGGAACAACTTAGGGTAGGCAGGTGTGCAAATAAGTTCATGGGAATGAGATTTTTTCAAAAGTATTCAATTTTGTTTTTCAGCAGTCAGTTTGCAACAGTTGCAGTTTGGTTTTCACTCCCAACTTCAGTCGTGGGCAGTAATTTAAGTTTGAGTTACAATTTACATTTGGCTTCAATTGAAGATCAAGTTACAGTGTGCATGTATAGTATGGGAACATCCTAATGGTTTGGCACTAGATCTGTGGTTCTTTGGCACCTCACGGGGAGGATTCCATCCCCATTAGAGCCAATGTTAGAGTCTTATGTTATAGCAATCAAAGTCAGGGTTGGTCTTTTCATCATTTTGGTAATTTTGTAAAGTTTTTATATGATCTCTTAGAGATCAAGTTATTAGTATTTTGAGATAAGTGTGATATCATGTGATTAGTTTGAGTCTAATTTAGGGATATGTTAAAAATGTTTCAAGTAATGATGGAAATAGTCATTGATTTCCTAAAGTCTAGGTTGGTAAATCTAGGGTTAATGTGTCATCCAAGTCATGGATAAGGTCATAGTGGGTTTGGTTTTTTTATCATTGGGACAAGTTAGTGATGTATTCTAAATCAGTTACATAGTCAAATCAGATTGTACATCATATTATTGTCACCACTTGCAAGTACCAAAGGTGTAATATTTTTGCTACGCTTTCACAGTTGTTATGGTTTCTTGCACCTTGACAAACTGCAGGTTCTAGAATTTTGTTCATTTTGTGTTTAGTACCTCAAAATTCATCTCAAAATGTTAAATAGGATGCTTAGCTAGTCCGTTTCACATGTATTCCTTCATCGCTACACTTTTTTGTTGCGCTACTGTCAAAGGCATTAAGATTTGATAGAAGATCAAGGTTTTTGGCACTATTTCCTATATATGGAGGTTCAAGAAGGTATTTGAGATTACACAAGTCATCCCTCAACCATATTTATCAGTCAGAGACTTAGACATGTGGTCAAATTCATGCAAATTAAATTCTTTGTGGTCAGTTGTTGCGCTTTTGCTGTAGGTGGTAATTCTCAGGAAGGGAGGTTTTTAATTTAGAAAAATGTTTTCTAATAGATAATTGATGATTCAAGGGTTTTATTCCACTTGTTTGATACATTCAGAAGCATGGATATGGTCATAGGTAGGAAAATGATGAACTCGTTGCACTTAGTTGCCGCACTTTTTCTGAAGAAGGAAGTAATGCAGTGAATTCGCTACGCTTCCCGCAATCAACAATTTGACCTTCCAATTCGAATCTAAACCTCATGAAATTGATTCTTACGGTTATGAAAAATGTCATTGAGTGTCTTTCAGATTCAACATTCAAGCATTGATTGTATAGTATGAAAAGGAAGCCCTCTGTATTTTGGCTACAGGGGATTTTCCATGTTTTTCACTGTTTTAGCAATTAACTTCAAGATTAGTTTCCGGCCAAATGGAGATCAATCTTGAAAAATGGAAAGAGGTTTTTGTAAAAAACGAGCTAAATAATAAAAAAATACTTAATTTTCTTCATAGGTTTCATATATAACAAGATTCAAATGAATATTTACAACCTATATTTTAGATTTTTTCATTTCCTGTTTTTGTCATGATCTTTGGGTGTCAATTATGAGGAATTGGAGAAGATTTTTCAAAAACTAAGCGAGGTTTATCTCAAGCACAATTTAATATATAATAAAATCCTTCGGTTTTGTAACAACTGCCATGATTCAAGAGATACAATTTAATCTTTGACCCCTATTTTCCGTAAATTCAGTCCCTATTTCCTAGCAGGCAATTTTGAATCTTAATGTAACTTACTCTAGCTTTGGGGAAATGGTTGAAATCGACCTCCTTATCTTGGGAAAAAGTTTTTCCTTTATAGTTTGTAAATTTATATGGGAGGAGGGTTGGTTGGTTAGTTTGTGATAGAGAAAAACCTTATGCATTGTAAAAGTTCCATTGGAAATTTTCAGTGAATGATGAAGGTTGAAGTTTACTTGTTCAGGGATTCATGTGTTAGTAATTTATGGTGATGTTGATCTCCCGTTTGTGTTTCAGTATATTTTATTATTGACATGCTTAAATTTTATGTCTTAAATGTTTACTTAAGTAATTCATTTCATAATTCATGTTCAGATGCTCCGTTATAGATAATTGAACATTTTGGTGTTTCATCCTCCATTGTAATATCTAAAATTCATCCTCAGTTAGATGCTTTATATATTATCAATTCCGCTACTCAACTATCTACAACGAAATTTGACAAAGACAACATAAATATTGACTACCTTGCCCTTGTCTAAGGATCCTTCATTTTCCCATCTATTCACTGAAAATCATTAGCTTAAATTTACTCCATGCTAAATGGATTTCCCTCTCCCCTACCATCAAACTGTTGAAATTATTCTACCTTAATCTACAGATCTAGCCTAAAATCTAGAACATTTCATAAGAGAGAGCCCTCTCTGGTTTTGGAAGGGCTAGCTTCTAGACCTAAAGAATAGTTTGTGGTTACCTTTGGGTTCCTCTCTTCATCCTGGAGGAATTACGAAGTGCTAACATAGTGGCACCGTTGTTGGGGAGTGAAAGGTTTCATCTTTCACGGGAAAGAATCATCAAGTTTCAGATCTAATTACTGACGGTGAATAAAGGTCAAACACAAGGAGGATGCATCATTCACGTGGCAAATCCAATCAAGTTTCAACCTGATCCAAAGACTCCGCTGGCAACATGATCCAGAAATCAGGGTTTATTGGAAACTCTATTGGCTCAAGATGAGTTCTATATATGCAAGGTATGCTCCTTTAAATCGAGATCACATTCCAGGTTTTCCAAATCACGTGCCTCAAGTAGATTGGAAAACTTATTTTACAAAAGTTAGAGATTGTAAAGGAGATGATGTTGCTCTTCATTTGGTTAAGTTTCACATCCATGTACGTAGACTTAAGGTTGAATTTCATGAGGATTGTTTGATGAAGATGTTTATGGAAACATTAGAAGAAGATGCACGGTCATGGTATGAAGGGTTAAAACCATGTAGTTTATCCTCTCTTAAATATCTCCACACAACATTCTTTGAGTATTATGGAAAATCCCATCCTTCCTCTTGGTGTTTGAAGGTTGTTGTCAATTTTGTGAAGATTTCATTCAATACCTTGAAAATGATTTTCACGATGAAGAGTGTATGAATGATGAAATGATAAAGGCCCTTTATAAATATTCATCCCAATAACAAACGATAGTTTCTCAGCAGGTTGAAAATGAAACTCATCAAGTTTTCAATGATGGAAACCATGTTCTTTCTCCTCATGAGCTTGTTGATAAAATTAAACAACCATTAGTCATTTCAAAATAACAAGAAACACAAATGATTGAATCATTAAATTTTGAATTAGATAAAAATTCTCTTGTGCCATTTATTCAAGAAAACAACTAGCTTATTTATAATGAAGAATCAATGCTTACACATGAAAATTATGAATTAGAGTTTGCAGAAAACTTTGAAAAGAAAATTATGGTATTAAATTCTCATGAATATGAAGGTATTATTCACGAAAGTAGTGATCCAATTAATGAAAATTGTGTCATAGAGTCACAGTTGCAAGGAGATAATAAACAAGAATTTGTTTCTCTTCTTAACAATCAAAATGATATTCCCATTGAATTATGTGAAGTGTTGTTTTTTGAAAATCCAATGTTAAATAATGTGGATGTTGTATTGGAAATGCCACAAGGATGTGCAAAACTTGTCCCTCATGTACATGGCAAGACTGATGAACATATTTCTCCCATTTCTTTTGAATATAGTCCTGAGTTTCTGAAATATTGCTTCCTTCCTCTTGTTGATCATCAAATAAAAGTAACTAATCATGCTTTTAAAGACTCTTTTGTAGTTCTGTTGGAATAGTTAAGGGAAGGATATATTTTGTTTTCTCCAAGTCAACAAGAGGTATTTTTTCATGTTTTTCAAGATTATGTGGCTAGTCTATTACAATCATCAGTGAAGGTAAATTTTTCAGCATTCATGGATAATGGAGATTAGTTTCAACAATATGTTGAGTTGTTAAATTTTAATTTTTGTCTGGAGAAGCTGATTGTGAGCCTCAATAAAGTAGGCATTTACTTGATTGGTTGCATTGGATTTTTTATTTCACTTAATCAGGCAGCTCATGGAACGACTTAGGGTAGGAAGGTGTGCAAATAAGTTCATGGTAATGAGAATTTTTTCAGTAGTTTTCAATTTTGATTTTCAGCGATGAGTTTGTAACAGCTGCAATTTGGTTTTCACTCGTAGCTTCAACCGTGGGTATTAATTTCAGTTTGAGTTTTAATTTGCATTTGGCTTCAATTGAAGATTAGGTCACATGGTGCATGTGTGGTATGGGGACATCCCAATGGTTTAGAACTGGATCTGCGGTTCTTTGGCACCTCACAAGGAGGATGCCCTCCCCATTGGAGCAAATGTTAGAGTCCACTGTTATAGTAATCAAATTCAAGTTTATTCTTTTCATCATTTTGGTCATTTTGTAAAGTTTTGGTATGATCTCTTAGAGATAAAGTTATTATTCTTTTGAGAGAAGTGTAAGAACATGTGATTAGTTTGAGTCTAAGTTAGGGTTACGTTAAAAATGTTTCAATTAATGATGGAAATAGTTATTGATTTCCTAAAGTCTAGGTTTCATAAATCCAGGGTTAATGTGTCATCCAAGTCATTGATAAGGTCATAGTGAGTTTGGTTTTTTATCATTGGGACAAGTCAGTGGTGTCTTCTCACTCTGTTACATATCTAACTCAGATTGTAAATCATATCATTGTCATCACTTGCAAGTACCAAAGGTGTAATATTTTTGTTGCGCTTTCACAGTTTTTATGGTTTGTTCGCCTTGATGACCTCCAGGTTCTAGAAGTTAGTTTCTCTTGTTCATTTTGTGTTTAATACCTCAAAATGTTCAAGCGGATGCTCAACTAGTCAGTTTCACGTCTATTCCTTCATCGCTTCACTTTTTTGCTGTGATACTATCAAAGGCATTAAGATATGATAGAAAATCAGGGTTTTTGGCACTATTTCCTATGTATGGAGGTTCAAGAAGGTATTTGAGATTATCAACATCATCCCTCAACCATATTTCTATTGATTTTTGTAGCATCAGATGTGCTCTAGCCTCAATATTTTGCAGAGAGGCTAAGACACGTTCATTCCACAATACCCAGAAAGCGTTTTGGGAAATTCCACTCGAAGAGAACTTAATTAAAATAATTAATAATTTTTAATGTATTCCTAAGTCTAAACTTAGGAAATGTGATTAATTAAACTGTATTAATTAGATCGGGTGTGAATCTTCTAAATAAATACACAAATCAACTCCCAGTTAATCTTAACCTTTGATTATGTTTTAATATTGGTTGTTGATATATCAATGAGAGATTATAAGAAGGAGCTTGATGGAAATTTGGAAAATACATCGAGTGAGAGATCTAGAGATTGATTTCTCAAGAGAGCATCGTAGAAGTTGTGAGAGAGAGATCGAGTTGATTTCTTGCAGTGAGGGGAAGGGATAGTTTTTTGGTGGAATATTTTGCAAATTCAGAGAGTGCAAGTCAGAGAAGGCAGAGAGGTTCAGAGTAGCTACGCAGTGCAGAACTACGCTAAGGCAGTGCAGAGCCTTTGAGGAGATTTGCAGATCTACTGGGGAGCAGTCCAGATCTAGTGTCGGGAGCCAGGATGTGAGACTAGAGGGCAAGAGATCTGAATTTCCAATAAGTAGATTGATTAGCCAAAGGAGTGATGTAGTCCCTAGAGGCTGTGATGCAGAGGAAACACAATGACTGTGCAGAGGCAGCGTGGGGCTAGCCATTTAGAGGTTGGATCAATGTTGGATCGCCAGTGACTGTGTGAGATAATTTATCACTATATTTTTTCCAGTTCATTCTCTATATCAAATTTCTAGTTTATGCATTCAAATATTTATATTCAGAAACTACTACCTATAATTAAAACCCTGACCTCTTGCATCGATTTCCCGCATTGTGTTTTTCCGGGGACATTATCCAAAAACAACGGTGTATATGTGTGTGTTTATTTGTTTCTTGCTCATTACTTTGTTTCCATAACATTTTTTATGTTGTGAAGGTTGTAGTAGTATTTATTTCGATTTTTAATGTGTAATAATGTAAATAACTTGATTCATAATTAACAGTAGAAGAAATAACATCATATTACTGCATTAGGGATTACCATTGTGGATTTTTCACATGGTATCAGAGCATAGGTGAAGTAGGATAGCATAGAAGGAAGAGCCCAACGTTGAGCATAAGAGGGAGTTCGAAAACACTGCATAAGCAGTAGATCGAACCCTAGAGGGGCTCTGCATTTCATTGGGCGGGATGGATGATTTTTGTGATAAATTACTTCTCTGAGTGAGTCGACAGAGAGTAGATTTTCTGGATCGAGATATTATCAGAGGAAAAGAGAGCATCACAACAGCTTCAGCACAGAGTAGATCTTCAACTAGGATGTAGTTTTCTGCAGCAGTTTGTTGAGAGATCAGGATCGGTTGGAGGGTGCCTCCAACTATGTGATTTGGAAGGCAAGGATTTCCTTCCTTTTAGATGAGAATGATCTTAAAAATTTCATAAATAATGTGGTAGATGTCCCCGCAGATCTGGATCCATTGAAATTTTACAAGAAGGATATGGTGAAGGAAAAGAGGTTGATCCTTGACGGAGTGAGAGATCACACTGTATCTCACATATCAGGAAAAGGCACAACTAAAGAAATGTGGGATGTATTGGCCACGTTGTATCAAGGATCTTCTGAGCAATGAAATATGTACTTGAAGAAGGGGGAGCGAATATATCCCTTCCTTACGAGGCTTCAGGATGTCTGGGATCAACTAGCAGTTAGAGGGTCAACGCCACAAGCTACGGAGTTGGTGAGATTAGCCCTGAACAACGTCTTAGAAGAATGAAAAGTTTTCGCCTAAAGCATTCTGGGCAGAGAATATTTTCCGGATTGGGAGAGGATGTGGGTTGATCTCCAACAAGAAGATATGATGCATGATTTAATGAAAAACAACCTGGAAGGAAGCAACAACAACAGGCGGAAAGTAGATGTGAAGGAAGAGGAAAATGCAACCCTTGCATCGAAGGGGCAACAGGAGCAACATAGGCGAAAGAAGGATATTTCGAAGATCAAGTGTTTCCCATGTGGTGATATGGGCCACTTCAGTTCACAGTGTCCTCTTCGGAAAAAGGACAAAGAGAAGGAGCAGGATCAACAAGCTTCTACCTTAGAGATTGATAGATTGTCCTCCAGATTGGAGGAGGAGTTTGCCATTATTTCCCATATACCTCTAGGGGAGAGGTGGGGTGATATGGTTTTATAGCCCCAAAGAGCTACAAGATGGGAAGGATACTCGAGGATTCCACCTCTTCGATCATCACCTTGCTACGAGAGCCCATAGCAGCAGTATGAGGAAGGACCTGTGACAGATGGTGCAGTCAGGTGCCAGAGTGACAGATGCAGTAGTTAGCAACATTAGGAACTGAGAAGTGCAAAATAGAGTTGGCAACAATGCAGTAGGCACAGTGCAGAGTCAACAACATTGCAGAGGATTTAGTGATAGCACAGAGGCTAGCAACAATCAGAACTCGGTGGATAGATGCATTAATCTGAACACATTTGGTTCAGGTGATGGACATCTCTCAGTTACAGCAACAACATATGAGAGGAAGTTGCAGATGTTGCAGTGGAAGCAGCAATAGAGTTGTAGTGGAAATGCAGTAGTTAACAACAACATGCAGTGTTGGTAGCAACACCGATGGATCATAGAGATAGTTACACAGTAGTTGGTGGGAAACGGAAGCCAGACATCAGCAACACAACTAGGATGGTGCAAAAGTCAGAGTGATGTTTCAGGAGGTTGCAACACTTGAGCATATTCCTCACTAAGAGTGAGTGTTGATTTTGGTAGCATCGGATGTGCTCTAGCCTCAAGATTTTGTAGAGAGGCTAAGACACATGCATTCCACAATACCCAGAAAGCATTTTGGGAAATTCCACCTAGAGAGAATTTAATTAAAATAATTAATCATTTTTAATGTATTCCTAAGTCTAAAATTAGGAAATGTGATTAATTAAAGTGTATTAATTAGATTGGGTGTGAACCTTCTAGATAAAGACACAGATCAACTCCCAATTAATCTTAGCCTTTGATTATGTTTTAATCTTGGTCGTTGATATGTCAACGAGATATTATAATAAGGAGCTTGATGGGCATTTGGAAAATACATCGAGTGAGTGATCTAGAGATTGAATTCTCAAGAGAGTAGTGCAGAAGTTGCTGGAGAGAGATCGAGTTGATTTCTTGCAGTGAGGGCCAGGGATAGTTTGTCGGTGGAATATTTTCTAGATCCAAAAAGTGCAATGCAGAGAAGGGATAGAAAGGTTCAGAAAGGCTGCGCAGTTCCACGCTGGGAAGTCCAGAGCTGAGGCAATGCAGAGCTACGCTGAGGCAACGCAGAGCTATGCTGAGACAGCACAGAGCTACGCTGAGGCAGCACAGAGCTACGCTAAGGCAACATAAAGCCTCTAAGGAGATGCGTAGATATGTTGAGGAGCATTCCAGATCTAGTCCTGGGAACGGGGGTGTGAGACCGAAGGGTCAAAGATCTAAGTTTTTAGTCAGCAGATCAATCAGCTAGAGGAGTGACGCAGTCCTTAGAGGCTGTGACGTCGAGCCAACACAATGACTGCATAGAAGCAGCATGGGGCTAGCCATTTAGAGGTTGGATCAGTGTTGGATCGCTAGTGACAGTGTGAGATAATTTATCACTATCTTTTTGTCAATTCATTCTTTATATCAGATTACCAGTTTGGGCATTCAAAGATTTGTATTCAGAAACTATTGCATAATAATTAAAACCCTCATCTGCAGCACCAATTTTCCCGCATTGGGTTTTCCTAGGGACATTGTCCAAAAACAACAATGTATATGTGTGTTTTTATTTCTTTCCTGCTCACTACTTTGTTTCCGCAGTATTTGTTTATGTTGTGAAGGCTACAATAGTATTTATTTCGATTTTTACTATGTAACGATATAAATAACTTGATTCATAGTTAAAAAGTAGAAGAAATAACATTAGATTACTGCAATAGGGATTCCCATTGTGGAATTTTCACACTTTCTTGGTCAGAGACTTTGGCACGTGGTCAAATTCATGCAAATGAAATTCGTTGCACTCTTGTTGTAGGTGGTAATTATCAAGAAGGGAGGCTTGTAATTTAGAAACATGTTTTCTAATAGGTAACTGATGATTCGAGGGTTGTATTCTACTTGTTTGATACATTAAGAAGCACGAGAGATGGTTATAAGTATGCAAATAATTAACTCGTCGCGCTTAGTTGTTGCAATTTTTATGAGGAAGGAAGTAGCGCAACGAATTCCTTGCGCTTCCACACAATCATAAGTTTGACCTTTCAATTCGAATCTAAACATCATTAAATTGATTCTTATGGTTATGAAAAGTGTACTTAAGTGTCTTTCAGATTCAATATTCAAGCATTGATTTTATATTATGAAAAGGAAGCCCGTTGCGTTTTGGCTATAGTAGATTTGTTGCATTTTTACTGTTTTAGAAGTTAAATTCAAGATTAGTTTCAGACCAAATGGAGATCAATCTTGAATAAAAAAAAGAGTTTTTTGTCAAACACAAGACAAATAACAAAAACCTCCTTAATTTTTTTCACAGGTGTCATATATTGGAATATTTGAATGAATCTTTACAACCTATTTTTTAGATTTCGTCATTTCCTGTTTTAGTCATGATATTTAGGTGCGGATTTTCAGGAATTGGAGAAGAATTTTGGAAAAATGAGAGAGGTTTCTCTCAAGCACAAGATAATATACAAAAACCTCCTTCGGTTTTGTAACAAATGTCATGATTGAATAGATACGATTTAATATTTGACCCTTTTTTTCCATAAATTTGGTCCCTATTTCCTAGCAGACAGTTTCAAATCTTAATGTAACTGACTCTATATTTGGGGAAATGGTTGAAATCGACCTCCTTAGCTTGGGAAATAGTTTTTCCTTAATATTTTGTAAATTTCTATGAGAATAGGGTTGGTTGTTCAATGCGTGATATAGAAAAACCTTGTGCATTGTACAGTTCCATTGGAAAACTTCAGTGAATGATGAAGGGCAAAGTTTACTTGTTTAGGGATTCACGTGTTAGTAATTTATGGTGATCTTTATCTCTTGTTATTGTTTTAGTATCTTCTGTTGTTGCCATGATTAAATTTTATGTCTTCAATGTTTAGTTACGTAATTCATTTCAAAATTTATGTTCGGATGTTCTATTATAGATAACTAAACATTTCAGTGTTTCTTCCTCCACTGTAATATCTAAAATTAATCTTGAACTAGATGCTCTAGATATTATCAATTCCACTACTCCTCCACTCACCTCTATACAAGGAAATTTGATAAAGACACCATGAATATTTCCTACCTTGCCCCTATCTAAGAATCCTTCATTTTCCCACATGTTCACTGAAAATCATTAACTTAAATTGACTCCATGCCCAATGGATTTTCCCTCTCGCCTTCCATCAAACTGTTGAAATTATTCTACCTTAATCCACAGATCTAGCCTAAAATATAGAAGATTTTATAAGATAGAGCCCTCTCTGGGTTTGGAAGGGCTAACTTCCAGCCTTAAAGATTGGTTTGTGGTTACCTTTGGGTTCCTCTCCTCAACCTGGAGGAATTACAAAGTGCTAAAATTTCTTAAGGAGGAATTTTCCCTATAAAGTCTCAATGTGCCAATACATATTGATCATGTGCAAATATTGATTATGCCTGCCTCTGATGTGTCTAGTATTTGACACCCAACCAACAATGGAAGCTAAAAAATTTCAGTTTGAATTCTCTTCCCTATTAATGACTGCATCATCTTTTGCCATTATGATTTCTTCTTAAATCTTGAGGGGTGGTGGGGACTTGAAATGGAATAACCAGGAAAAATATTAGGTATAAGTATGAGCTTTGGAGCCCCCCTAATATCCTCTACTGCTTGAGGAATGATGATAATGTGCTTGTTGACAAGGCATGAAGGAGAAAGCTAGAGGGGATAAGAGATAAGCATTGGGAGAAGAACTCAATAAAGAGAGAGATACAAAGCGGGTTTGAAGCAAAAATTACGAGGGGATTAAATGGGTGACATGATTAGAACTAGGAGGGAGGGAACACAAGACGAGAGGACCAAGCTTCATGGAAGGAGAGAAAATATTCATGACGAAGAAGAGGGTGTACATGAGAACAAGAGAAGTAAATACTACAATAAGGTCAAGAGGGTCCCTCAGAGAGTAGGAAACAAAGAACCACCATGATCGATATGTTGAGAAGGAAAAAGGGAGATAAGCCCCCCCAATAGGGAAAAAATTAGAATATTGAAAATTGAAGGAGTCCCCTGTGAAGGAAAACTAAGAAACGATGATGGAGTGTCTCTCTTTTGCTACCAACCCCAACTAGAGCACCAAATTTCTCCTAAGAAAGTGAGAGACCAAACTAAGTAAATACCAAGTATATCAATGGCAAGAAAGGCTAGACTAGGAGGGCCAAGTCCCTCTCCAAAAGGGAAAACTACACCATTAGGAAAGGCGGCAAATACACCAGAGTGAAGAGCCCAATTTTGTGTGTGAAAACAATGAGAAAAGAGGCAATAACACAATGTAACCTAGGTGGAGAGCCAACCACTGAACCTCATGATTTTCCACTACAAAATTACTTTGAGAACCATTGAACCAAGCTATATCACAACATTCAACACCTTTGCATGTGAGCTCATTGGTGAACTGTGTTTAGTGCTCCCATATCGAACATTATGGGGGAGAGTGGTAGCCACACCCCCCTCATCAATTGCATGAGGTGATGGCGAGGAACCATCCCCTCCCTCCTCTCTAACATGTTCGCCCACCCCATGCAGATAATGAAAATAAGCATTTAGAAATCACGCAAAATATTAAAATATGCAAAATTATAAATTTTTATTATTAAAATGATAAGTTTCATAATTAATTGTTACTTTTTCTCTTTTAATAATTTGAAGGAGGAGCAGGAGATGGAGCTCTGGTCTACTCCTCTATGGCTATGGTTTCCCTAGCTGCCCACGTCTCTGCTAAGCCTCTTGTTATTTGATTTTGAGTGTCCATCTCTTGAGACGAGGGGGGAAGCTTGACTGGTTGACAACCTTGAAGTTGTTCAATGCTTATTTTCAAAAGTTGAGGAAAAGTTGTCATCACCGCGCTTTGATTGTCACATATGAGCTTATTTAAGTGCCTCATTGTTCATTTCTCATGGTTTGGCTTACTTTCTTGCTTGCTAGCGACCATTGTGTGAGTTCTAATATTGTTTTGTTGGTTGTGTGCTTTAATGTAGGCCGAATGAGTGCCCCAAATAAATTTGTGATGAAGGAAAAATCAAACCCTTCTTTGGATCTAGGGTTTTCCTCAATAAAAAAGAATGTGGTGTTCTTGAAGGAAAATGGGTTAATGGGAAAGCTCATTGGTCTATGGCCAAGTTATGAAGCTATTGAAGACTAGGTTTTTGATAACTGGGGAAAACATGAACCCCATAACATTACGATTGTGGAAATAAATATTATGCATTTCTCTTTGAAAATCAGGGAGATAAAGACCATATCTATAGGTCGAGTTCCTGTTTCATGGGCACTTTAGGTTTGTTTCTTACTCATTAGTTTCTAGAATTTAATCCCATGATGGAAATCTCATATGCATCGGTGTGGATCAAATTGCTTTTTATCCCTCTACTTTGTTTGGGTGAAGGAGTTTTTAAGGCAATTGGAGATAAACTAGGCAACCTTATTTCCTATGATGTGGAACAGGGGAACGATTTTTCATGTCCCCAAATTTGTGTTGAAATATATTTATCAAAAGGCCTCCTTGAGGCGATTTAGATAAATTTGGATGGTTGGTCTCATATTTAGGCTTTGGATTACGAACATGTTCCTTTTAAATGCAATCTATGCCACGAGTATGGATACTATGTGAAATTGTCCAAAAATTTTAGCTTCTAGAAGCTCTCCAAAGCCTCTTATTATTGAAGAAAAAGGAGAAACAACACAAGGATTCATTCTCATTAAAAGGAAACATACAAAACATGGAAGTAAAAAGTAGTAGAAAAGTAAGGTTAAATCTAAGCATCAACCCATTTCCATAAATTACTTTGAATTCCTAAATGCTTCAGAGGAAGAAGGTGATAATCTTGAGGTCCAAGTGGACCAGACAAACAATCTTGTTCCAAAGGCCCCTCCTAATTCAATTGATGAATAATAACTAGAGCAGGACCCTCTAAGGAAAACTCCCGCCGTGGGAAAACTTTCCCCAAAGATCCCTCCTACATTAAAAGATGAAGAAGTTGGTAAGGTGGCTAAGAAGAGGCCCCGCTCTTTTCCTTCATCCTATTTAGATGCGCTTAAAAAGACACATTCCCCCCCACTGGTAACGAGAAGCAAGAAATATCATAGCAAGAAGAACTTCAGTCCTAACTCCTACAGGCCGAGTGGTGAGCCATCTTCTAGTAATTTATAAAAATGTTTTGTTTCTGCATTTTCTTTTGCAAGCAATTTATTAAAATATACTTATGCTCTCATGAAGCAATATGAATAAAAAACACAAGACTTACTTTTGGAACTTTGCCCTCCCTGCCCTTATTGGGAGGAGACTGGTTTCTTAATTTTTTTGTAAATGTGCCATTAGTCGAAGCTAGTCAAAGGGGCTCAGAGAAGAACATGTTGTAACTCATTTCCCATGTAATTATTGTGTTCAAGATTATTATTTTTAATAAGGAAAACATGCTTTTTTTTCTAAATTATTGGCCTAATCTTTATTTATACAATATCAAGATCTAAAAAAAATAACGATTTTAACAATGTAAGTTTGAAAAATCTCATTCTCTTACCTCCCCATGAAACAAACTATTAACTAATAAAAAACAAGATCAAATCACATTTGAAGATTGAAAAATAGTTTCAACTTACTAATATGCATTAGATACTTAACTGTTAGATACCTAATATTCCAACTCTAGAATGACACTTTCAACTACTTACTATTATCCATTATATACTTAACCATTAGATGCCTAATATATCATCTATAGAAGATTGAAAGACAATTTTAACTACTTGCTAATATCTAGTAGATACATAATATCCCATCTTATCATAATTAAAATAATTAAAAATATCTTTTTAGTATATTTACATGCACTTAATTATTAACTCTATAAATTTGAATTTAGTTAACTTTTAAGATTCACTAATAATTTTATATATACATAAATCCACAATAGACATTAATACACCTACATCATTATATATCTAATTTTATTAAGATTAAAAAAATCATAAAAATTAACTAAATTATAATTTTATTTTAAATTATTTATTATTATAAAAGAATGAATATATGAATTAAACATATATATTTAAAAAAAAAAAAGGAAAAAAAAAAGAAAAAAGAAAAAAAAGAGTTCAATGTCATAAACAAAAATATGGAAGTCCATTGTGACAATTGTGAACATGACATTTTTTCAATTAAATTGAAAAACAAAAAAAAAGACATAACTATCATTTAAATAATTCTCAATCTTTTATCTTGACTACTATTAAAAATATTCAATAGATATTCTATGAATGTTAAATCCCTACCATCAACCTAATTATGCCCTCTCTATTGAACGTTGTATGGAGGTGTGGCATATTTGAGTTGTCTCCTTTACATCAACCAATGATATTTCAAATATTAACTACCTTGCATCTCTAAACCTATGTTTACCTTCCAATATATATAATGATGGTGAATCAATTACACATTGGAGTAATGGTGAGAACTCAAGAGTGATCAAATAAGTAATAGTGATGGCTCATGATCAATGAAATCTTTCCCTTGTCACTATAACACCAAAACATATCCAATAACGGAGAGGTCATGTGGGTGGAGGTGCGTAACACAATTATAAAATTACCATACAAATGACCAATTTCTACGTTGATATACTTTATATCAACCAAATGATAAGTGATCAAATAACATAAATTATGGAAATTATTAAATAACAAATTATGCAAATTATTAAATAGCAAATAATGTTGATGTATGCATATTAATAGGGTAAAGTATGTATGGCTTCCTAGAATTAACAGTCAGATCACTACTTGGTAGAGTTGGGTCCCTTATGCCATAAACAAGGGGTTAGGGTTTCATACACCAATCTTAAAACTACATAATAATAATAATAATATAATTGTATTAATAATTAAATTAAAAATAATAATGTCTTTAAGATTAATCACATCATTAAGATTTTGGTAAACATTAATTTCGATCCTAAAGAATAAATAGTAAGAATGCATCGTGATCCATAGTTAGCTGTTAGAAATTAGCCGTTAATAAATTAGTTATTAAATTAATTAAAATAATATTATAAATCAGTTGTTGGAAGTTAGTTATGAAAATATTATTTAGTTATTAATATGATTAATCTCAAAAACATTATTATTTACAATATAGATCACAAAAATCTAAAATCTAAAATTAAATTAAAATTAAAATTTCAAAATAAACACATTTATTGAAATAATTAAAACAAAACATTATATATATATAATACTAACCATATATAATGACCACAACAACTTCACTTAAACAATGATCATCTATTCATTATAGCTCAAAACTATTAACAAATACCGATACAATAAAAAAAAAATTAACCTATATATAATCCTACATGACCTTGGCAATGAGAATGTTCCTAAAATAACTACATCTATCAACATAATTAAAACAAAATATTAATTAAAAATATATATAGTACAAATTATTAATTACCATAATAACCGCTTCACTTGCCCAACAACCTATTCATTATTATTAAAAACATTCACTTACACAATAGATACAATCCTAGCTGACCTCATTACTAATAAAAAAATATTTTGGTAAGAATATATAAAATTGTATTCATTACTACTAAAAATATTTAACAAATACCAAAGTATCAAAAATATTTTTTTACCAGAATATCAAAAATATTTTTAACAAATACCAAAGTATCAAAAATATCAAGACATCAGTAATAAAAAGATAAACATATCTATCAACATAACATGGTGCTAAGCATGTAAATGTAAATAATTAGCATAAAGGCCATTTTACTTAAATAACGGTCACCTATTCATTGTCACTGGAAAACATTAACAAATACCAACACAACAAAGGCATCAACGGATATATACTGTCCTACGTGGCATCGGCAATAAGAAAGCCCGCCAAAGTTCATAGAGCCAACGCTCCGCCACGTCATCCATCGGCCACGTAATTCGTTCCTTGAAGACATAGGAAACAGTGTGCGTTTGCTGCCCTTACTCGCAGACCTCGTGTGTCTCTGGAAACAGAAAAATCTGTATGAGCCTCGGTACCGGCAGGTTGCGAGTTCGATCGCTCTGGTCTGCAAAAATCCCAGAGAAATATGGATAGCATGGAAGAGTCAAGCTCAGAAAACCGTGGTTCCGTGAGGAGATCACTACATTCGCAGCTGAATCTGCCTCCCGGAATGTCTCGTAACACACTGTGTATAAGCACACCAGGAGCTCGACCAGGCGGTCAAATGGTCAGTACTCCGTCCCCATCACGGAGTCAGTACAGCGACAGGTTCATTCCTAGCAGATCGGGATCGAACCTCAAAGGCTTCGCATTGCTGGATAAGTCCTCGCCCTCTCCCTCCGCTGCAGGGAAATCTGGTGACGGGCGAGAGGATGGGTCGGCAGAGGCTTATTCTTCACTGTTGAGGACGGAGCTTTTCGGCCCCGACGCCGGCACTCTTTCTCCGGCCACGCCAGAGAAGGCTGCAGGTTACGGTTGCAGGGACTCGAAGAATTCCCCCATGAGCCCCAATAGGAATATTTTCAGGTTCAAAGCTGGCGGAGGATCGAACTCGAGACCTGAGTCGCCATACGCGCTCTCGCCCGTTGGAACGGACGGGGATTTATGTGGAGCCGTGTGTAGTCCCCCGAAAGTTCCCAGGAAAATTGCGAAGTCCCCTTACAAAGTATGTCAAATGTTTTCCTCTCTTTTGTCTACCTTATTATCGGTGTTTTGTTATTTACATGCATTTTCTATTAAAGGCACTTGAAGTGAGGGTTTTTATTTTATTTTGTTTTCCCAATTATTGTTTCGGATGCTGTTATCTATATCGGCATTTAAGCCCTTGTGATCTATCTTTGGGTTTAGATTTTTAATTTTTATTTTCCATTTTGGTGGGCAGTCTTGTTTTTATCTGCATTTCAGTATCCAGCATTTTGGGTAGGTTTGTAATTAGCATTTGTTAGAATTGCAAGCATCTGTAAGCTTGTAATTAGTGTTTATTAGAATTGCAAGCAGTTAGGTGGCCAACGATGGATAGCCCATAAAGTAATAGACGAGAGAAATGAATATGCATGATGACGAAAACTTGCAATATGATAAAAATGTGAAATGTGTACTAAAATTGGTTGAATCATAACCAACCTGTGGAAAAAGAGGTATTGTAGGGCGCATGATAAGTCTATCACTCGCACCAGCACTTACTAAATACAGGGAACTAAAACTATAATCACGTATGGGCTTTTTTGTAGTTTAGGCTCCTTCTATTGGGGAACTCAATCTACTCCAAGTCCAGTTTCCATTGTACTCCTTGATACGATTCCATTGGCTGTCGCTGTCGTCAGTATGATTGCATCCAGTGCAGCATTTAAAGATGAAAGATGCAATGATTCACTAAGAGACTCATGTACCTAAATACAGTAAACTGTCAGTGGAGTGGCGCGCCCTGACTAGCTCAAGTCCTTTCGATTCGGTTACTCAGCCTATTGTGATTCACCTCTTGTTATTTGATAGAATTGTTTGATTGTGTGATCTCAGCAGTGATTCCTGTGGGCATTGTTTATTCCCAATGGAGTTTTTTTCTTTCTTTTTATCTTTTTTGACAAGATTAATCCACTTACCACGGTATGACAAACATGCCCTTACCCAATCTCCAAAATTAGAATAATACTGCAAGCATGCGTTTACCCAGTCTCCCAAATTAGAATAATACAATATAGTGTAGCTGGCTTAAAACAATTCAGGAAGGGAAGCATTGTCTAATCCCATTGGAGTTTTTTCTTTCTTTTTATCTTTTTTGACAAGATGAATCCACTTACCATGGTATGACAAGCAATGCCCTTACCCAATCTCCGAAATTAGAATAATATTGGCAACCATGCCCTTAACCAGTCTCCAAAATTAGAATAATACAATGTAGTGTAGCTGGCTTACAACAATTGAGGAAAGGATACAATGTAGTGTAGCTGTATTACAACAATCGAGGAAGTTCCTTTCCTCCAGAGTCACCAAGGACTTGCACCTAGCCCCAACTGCTCAAAGTGGCTCATTTGCACAGGTAAGACAACCTACAATCGAGGAAGTTGCGTTCCGCCAGAGTCACCTAGGACTTGCACCTAGCCCCAAATACTCAAAGTGGCTCATTTGCACAGGTAAGACAACCTACAATCGAGGAAGTTCCTTTCTGCCAGAGTTACCTAGGACTTGCACCTAGCCCCAACTCCTCAAAGTGGCTCATTTGAACAGGTAAGACAACCTACAAGGTGTAATACCCGTCTATGGGGGATTTGAACCTTGGTGGGGGGGACCATCACCAGCCCCACTTTACCATTGAACCAAGACCCTGGTGGTGCCAATGGAGTGTTGATTTGTCTCTTTCTTATCAATTATATCATTCATCCTTTTTTGATTCCCTTCTCGGTATTTGATTGGTAGGTATGTTTTCAACTATACTTGACAAAACAATTGAGCATGCACTATAGCGGCATAGCCTATGATACTCTTTACCTTTACTGCAGACCTCAGCCTATTAGGATTTACTTCTCACGGGACCATCACCAGCCCCACTTTACCATTGAACCAAGACCCTGGTGGTGCCAATGGAGTGTTGATTTGTCTCTTTCTTATCAATTATATCATTCAGCCTTTTCTGATTCCCTTCTCGGTATTTGATGGGGTTTTTGATTGGTAGGTATGTTTTCAACTATACTTGACAAAACAATTGAGCATGCACTATAGCGGCATAGCCTATGATACTCTTTACCTTTACTGCAGACCTCAGCCTATTAGGATTCACTTCTCACGGGATTACAAAACTAATTTGATGGTCATATATTCAGTTGTACTTAATACAATACTTGAGCATGAACTATGATGTAATGCTGTAATAGACTAATATACTCTATTATGGAATACCAAATCATTGTTTCCCATGGAACTCTGCCCAACTTAGTTCCTTTCAAGTATCGAGCTTAGTGTATCATTTTTCTTGTCCTTCTACTATGGTACTATTTGATTGGCAACTCAACAACATCAAATACATTGCTTAAACACAAGGAAATTGGGGGGCTATGATTAGGTTACTTCCCCTCCCCCACTTTACCATTGAACCAAGATCCTGGTGGTGCTAATGGAGTGTTGATTTGTCTCTTTCTTATCAATTATATCATTCAGCCTTTTTTGATTCCCTTCTTGATATTTGATGGGGTTTTTGATTGGTAGGTATTTTTTCAACTATACTTGACAAAGTACTTGAGCATGCACTATATCGCCATAGCCTATGATACTGTTTACCTTTACAACAGACCTCAGCCTATTAGGATTCACTTCTGATGGGTTACAAAACTTCTTTGATGGTCATATATTCAGTTGTACTTGATACAATACTTGAGCATGAACTATAATGTAATCCTGTAATAGACTAATGTACTCTATTATGGAATACCAAATCATTGTTTCCCATGGAACTCTGCCCAACTTAGTTCATTTCAAGTATGGAGCTTAGTGTATCATTTTTCTTGTCCTGCTACCATGGTAGTATTTGATTGGAAACTCAACAACATCAAATACATTGCTTAAACACAAGGAAATTAGGGGGCTATGATTAGGTTACTTCCCCTCCACGACAGATCTTAACCTACTGCGGTTCCCTTGCAACTTCATGGGATTACAAAACTTCTTTAGTGGTTGTATAACTAATCACACTTGATGTAACACTTTAGCATGAACTATAGATTATGGTGCCGTTTTAGACATGATAAGATAATTTATTAATGTCCAACAATTGATCACAAAAGTAGGTCAATGGGAGTAAAAGTATCTCCAATGAGAAGTACTACAATAGCTTCTAGATCAATACAAAAAGCAAAGCTAAATAGCTAAATATCTAGCCAAGAGAAAATATAAAAGGTGCAAGTACAAGTAAGTCTCAATGCTAAACAAAGGAGAGGATGTTCAATTGTGCTAGAATTGGTTGTTGAGGATGGGTGAGATGTACTGCAATAATGGTTCTTCGTTGTAGTTATCAATGATTGGGAATGGACCTGGGGCTGAGCGGGCTTGTTAGCTTGGTTGTATGATCTTGGGGGAGCATAAGAGTGAGGAAGGGAAGCCAATCTCTTGTAATGTCTTAGGCAATGTTTTAAAAATTAGCCGAATCGACTGAGCCAGACCCCTGGCCAGGCTAGTTTGGTACAAAAACCAGGTCAAAGGCTGATTTGTTATTGAACCGGCCAAGTCGGTCACCGACTCGATCGGTTCAGTAACAAATCAGCGGAATCGGCCGAGTCCAACTTAACTCAGTCAAGCCTGTCAAACCTGGGCTGCAGTGTCAAAATGGAGGGAAAACGAACTTCAAAGTGGGTTTTTGTTGGTTTTAGGTTTTTCTTATGTCTATCTAACTTCTCCCAAGCCTATAAAAGCTACCCAACCCCTCACATATCCTCACACTGATTCAGAGTTTGAGCTAGATGTTGGCTTCTCTAGCTGTAGTGACTAGTGACTAGTGATGTTTTGTTGTAGAGGCCATTTAGAGCCTCCTTGGTTATGTGTTTTTCTTCTGATCTCTATATATTACATGTATTGGACCACTGGGTGCCATTTTGATATCATGGATTTATTCATGAGCCTACTTTGATCATTTGTTGTCTTCTCTCTATATTCTAATGCTTTTTGTTTGGAAACATGAATGAAAATCTTTAAAATTATGTTTCTTTATAAAAAAATAAATATTTAATGTTTTTTTAAAAAAGACCGAGTCATTGAAATCAAACCGGCTGAGTTGATACCGAGTTGGAGTCGGAGTCGAAGTCGACCCTCGGCCGGTTTTGAACCCGAGTTAGAGTTTTAAAATATTGGTCCTAGGTGGTGGTGAAGAAACTCTTGATAGAAGCCTAGTTTCTCTAGCAAACCTGAGGGGTTGGTGTGCTAGAAGAGGGAGACCAAATTTAGAACTGCCTAGAGCTGTTTTGTTTGTTGGGATGGTGATGTACTCAAATACAAGGTATCAAATCATTGCTTTCCCATGGAGCTTTGCAGGAAAAATGTACAGGTACTTGGATATACCCTCAAGGTGGATTACATTTGAAGATGGCCTTCTATGTTGAGCACTTCATAGCGATGAGGGATGGACTCATTGTTTGTCCCCATTACATGCTTCACCAGTGGATGCGTACCCTTTAAATTCCCTTTAGGAAGTTCAAAGTTGGCTCTCATCGATTATGGATTGCGATGGACCACTATATAGATCGTTGATTTGGCAGTTATTTCATCTTCGAAAGATTGAGTTGGAGGAGCACTTCATCATTTGTTGCCCCATTTATTACGAGATTCGTGGGAGATTTCATTGTCTGTGAAGGGGGGGTCGAGACTCTTTCTAGTTTCTTTCCGTCATTAGACCAAAGATGTATAACCCTTTAAATGTAGGAGGCTCCCAGAGTTCGTATCTGCGCTCTCCAGCCTTATCCAAGGCCGAATCCTATTTAGCAGATTACCTCCTTCTTTACGGTGCTTCCATTAGCTAGGGGCACTAAGAGGCAAGCTGGTTACATCATAGCTTTTAGCTCTAGATTAGTGCGAACCTGAGGGACCATTGCCCCTCCCTAGTGACCTCAGAGATGTCACAAGACTAAATCCCTTACTAGTAGACAGATCAGATCACCTAGACATCAACAACGAGTTATAGCCGGTGAGCAACAACATAGTAGAGAGTCCAAATATTCCTCTACTTCTTCTTTGGGGAATCATTATATCTTGAGACTTATTCATTTGGCCTCGGATGTTGACGGGTCTTTTAGTGACCTTTCTAATTGAGCAGAAAGACAACCAAAAGATTGTACATTTAATTGTCAATCTGAGGTTCGTATGGAACTTGCAAACTGTTGTGCATCATCTGTGCTAGTACAATTTGAAGTTGTAGTAACCTAAATGGTGTCTCAGGACAAGCTATTGGGCTGCTTTCAAAAGTCACTAGGAGAAATCTACTTGCAATCCAATCCACCCTTGCAGGAATGCAAAGAGCACACTTGCAGGAAAGTAAATTTCACACTTGTAGGAAAGTAAATCACACAAACATCTAAGATGACATGTTCCAGTTGTTGAGATGATCTTGGTTACTGTAATAGAAATGCAGCTGCACGTACAATGTGATGCAATAATTCTCAAACCATCAAACCACACTTGCTCATAAAGGAAATAAGGCTTTAATTCAAATGATGTAAATAAAAATCAATTGAAAACAGAGTAACTTAAATTTTGGAAAAGAAATAGAGTATTCTGGTGTCAGCGCAGAGTTGCGGAATTGACTTAAGTCGTAATCTACTACATAAAGCCAACAATTAGTTTGTAATTAATGTTAATGTTAACGGGAAAATTGTAGCAGTAAATCTATGCTACAGAGTTGCAGCAATACAAATTATTAGAGTTGCAGTAATAAACCTATGTTACAGAATTACAACAGTCTAAATTATCAAAGTTGTAGCACATTAAATGTTAGAGTTACATATCAAAATTCAGAGTTGCAGCAATTAGAGTGATAACAATCGAACTTTAGAGTTGCAAAGGAATTATCATAGTTACAACAATCAATCTTCAGAGTTGCAACAAAGGAAATATCAGAGTTACAATAATCAATCTTCAAAGTTACAACAAAGGAAATATCAGAGTCATAACTAATTATTGATTAAAGGAATTGTTGGAAATAAAAGGAACATATAAAATACACTACAACTACTTTATAAACTATAGAGTATAGACAATATCTGGCTAAGGATGGGGCCCTACATCCTTAGACGAGACACTAGTTTACAAAAGAAGTAAGGCGCTAAATACTTAACACATAATTGATTGAATTGGAATGAAAAGGAACTTTAAATTGCAGGAAATTGGAATTATAATAAAGAACTCTGTTCTGATTAATCAGGTGGCTTTATTTCTAACTGCCCTAGCTTGAAGAGAGCATAGGTTTTATGCATAATGTGTTCTATCTAATTTAATGAAAGCAGATCGTCTTTCTAAATGATGGCAAAAATCAGGGACATGTTGACTTAATCAGTTGCATGATGGATGGCGGCTGAGTCATTCATCCCTTCCTAAGCGCCTATTCGTCATTGTCATTTTCTTGCGTGAGGAGATTGGTTGCTTTTTTGCCTGACTGATCCACAAATGATAGTTGTTCGATTGAATGAAGCACTGTTATAATTGACGTGGAGTTGCAGCATCCTTCCTTGGGGTTGTAGCAACGATCTTGAGTGTGTTGCAGCAACGACCATATGGTGCGAGTCGCTGCAATGATGAGAGTCAAGCAAGAGTTGTAGCATCAAAGAGGTGAGTCATAGCAATCGATAATTGAGAGTTGGAACAACAAGAGAGCTGAGAGGTACAATGATGAGAAGTTGCAACAATGGTGCAATAAGCTAGAGTTGTAGAACGAGTGGTAACAACTTAGAGTTGCAACAACTATACTCAAGTAGAGAGTTGCAACAACTCGTACTCGGGAGTTGCAACACTTGCGTCTTGTGGAGAGTTGCAACGATTGCTGGGAGTTGTAGCACTTGTGTCTTGGAGAGAGTTCCAACAACTGTTGAGAGAGTTGCCACACCCATGCCTGGAAGGTACCTATGCAACTGCGTTCTTGTATACCATTGTTAGCACAAAAGAAAAAGTAATCTCCTGAAAATGCTTAAGTATTGAAATGGCATATTGAGGTGATAATTAAACCTTGACCAAAAATACACCAATATGGATGAAAAGGGTATCAAAATGAGATGGAAGCAAGAAAAAAATATGCAAAATGGTATTGGATGGGTGCTGAAAAGATGTCAAATTGAGCACTTGTTAGATGTTAAGAGAGGTAGATATAGTGGATTATGACCCAGTCCCTAGATTCTTTCCCTTTGCACTTCTCCCTACCATTACGCTTGCCCGCACTTGGATGCGAGGATTTTCCCAGGTTTTCACATGTAGACTTCATGTTTCTACGTTACTTCTTGTTCTTTATATAGGAGACTTTTTAATACTTCTGCTTTGTATTGACATCATTCTACTCAATAGTCCCATTAACCTACTTTTGTGGTCATTTTCCGACATTAATATAATTATCTTATCTGCCTAACTTAGTTCCTTTGAATAATCTTTAGATGTTAAGAGAGGAAGATCTAGTGGATCATGACCCAGTCCCTAGATTCTTTCCCTCTACACATCTCCCTCCCATTGCAGCTGCCCACACTTGGATGCAAGGTTTTTCCCATGTTTTCACACATAGACTTCATTTTTCCACTTTACTTCTTGTTCTTTATATAGGAAACTTTTTAGTACTCCTGCTTTGTTTGACATCATTGTACTCAGCAGTCCCATTGACCTACTTTTGTGGTCATTTTTGGACATTAATATAATTATCATATCTTATCTGCCTAGGTTAGTTCCTTTGAGCACTCGTTAGATGTTAAGAGAGGTAGATCTAGTGGATCATGACCTAGTCCCTAGATTCTTTCCCTCTGTCTCCCTCCCATTGCGGCTGCCCACACTTGGATGCAAGGTTTTTCTCATGTTTTCGTATATAGACTTCATGTTTCCACTTTACTTCTTGTTCTTTATATAGGAGACTTTTTTTTTAGCACTCCTGCTTTGTATTGACATCATTGTACTCAGCAGTCCCATTGGCCTACTTTTGTGGTCATTTTTGGACATTAATATAATTATCATATCTTATCTGCCTAGGTTAGTTCCTTTGAGCACTCACTAGATGTTAAGAGAGGTAGATTTAGTGGATTGTGACCCAGTTACTGGATTCTTTCCCTCTGCACATCTCCCTCCCATTGCGGCTGCCTGTGCTTGGATGCAAGGTTTTTCCTATGTTTTCACATATAGACTTCATGTTTCTACTTTACTTCTTGTTCTTTATATTGGAGACTTTTTAGTAGTACTGCTTTGTATTGACATCATTGTACTCAGCAGTCCCATTGACCTACTTTTGTGGTCATTTTTGGACATTAATATAATTATCTTATCTTATGTTATCTGCCTAGCTTAGTTCCTTTGGGGTATGGAAATCTCATTGCCATGTTCCTGTCCTGCCACTATGATATGACTTGAATTACAGTCACAAGTACAATGACATTGAATGTACTGCTCACGCACAGGAAAAAGTGGGGTTTAATCACAGGTGAGTTTGGGCTTGTTTAGTTGCTAATGCTGGTTGTTGTGTTTGGGTGTTTGCAGGTATTGGATGCACCAGCTCTTCAGGATGATTTTTACCTGAATCTCGTTGATTGGTCATCTCATAATATACTTGCAGTAGGCCTGGGTACATGTGTCTACCTATGGAGTGCTTGCAGCAGCAAGGTATTGTTTTTAATCATTGTTCCATTCTTTCATCTGGTATTTTGTATCTTAATTAAATGCTGCTAATGATTGTAACTTCCAATTTCTGTTTTCTTCTGTTCTTATATATATTATAGAATTTAATTTTTGTTGAAGTTAAATGACATATCTTTGTGAGGAAATTTGTATTGTTGGGTAACCTTTTACTGACATTGTATTAGAGAGAATGCTTGTATATTTGAACTATCTTCTCTTCATCTTATTGGACGGGGATGATGTATTACATTGATTTTGTTTATATTTCAATGGATTTCTATATGTCAGTGTATATTTCGAAGCATTATCCATTGAATCTTGATAGCATCCAAGGCATGTTGAATGATAAGCTCTTATAGTATCTTTGCTTCAATTGCATTGTGTAAAACAGGTAACAAAGTTGTGTGATTTGGGACTGAATGATAGCGTATGCTCTGTTGGATGGACACAACGAGGCACATATCTTGCTGTTGGCACACATATTGGAGAGGTGCAGGTATTGCCTTCTGCATGATCTACACTGTTAACCTTCAATATTGTCTTTCAGACCAATTACACAAGAGTGAATCAAAGATGTGAAATTTCTATCCTATGCAAAGCCTCTAAATTCTCAAAATGTAATAATGACTATATTTTTAAATCATGATTTTGAGCAGTCTGCCGATTTGTCAATATTCTGTTATCAAATAAAGCTCGGGGTTGAAAGCGACTTATTAAATACTCCACTGACCGCATGTGCCTTGGAAGTAACTGGAATGTGTTCTCTGATTTTAATTGCTGAAACATGAATTGAGTGCCATCGTATCATTTATTTCTATAATTGAATTTGAAGGAAATGCTCTTCCATGGAGCCATATACATTGAGTTAATATAGCACAACCTTGAAGTGTGTTGACCATGTGATTTACCACAACAGAGGCTTGAGCGAATATTTATCTCACTAATATGATGCATTTTGTTTACTTATATCAGGCCTGGAGATACCAACACTAATAAGTTGTCTTGAAAATAATTTTTTTTCAGGTGACATTTCCCAAAAAGTGCGTAAAGAAATGCTTGACATAATTTTAGACAAATCTTAATTTCTATTTCATTATAAAAGTGTAGGAATTTGACATGAAAGTGAATGAGACATCTATATCAGCCTGCATCCAAATAAGGGATTGCTCATGAAATAGTTGTTTCAGTTGTAAAAAATCCAAGGATAGTATTGAACAGGAATCGGCTCCGGCTTTATGGAACAAAAGGATCAATTTAAGATATTTTTAAAGCAAAGAGCTGGACATTCCTCTAAACATAGTCAATGAATCAATGTCATAAGACAATTGCATCCCATGTCTTTTGGAAGTCATTTGGAAGGGATCTTGGCTTGCTTTTTGATTGAATTGATTTAGTTGAAGCTTGTCTGAGTATTCAATTGTACTAGGCAAACTGAACCATTGGCTTGGTACTCATAGGAAATAATGTTTTTCAGTCAGAATTCTAAAAAACTTTAAGCACTGTCAGTGCTCCAAGATGGAAAACCAGATGCTTGAATGGGAGAAGGTTATGCTGCATATTTTCAATAAATCTGAAGGCCATCAAAATTTCTAAACTCATTAGAATTGCCGTGGTGATTAAACTTATCCTATGCTTCTTAAGAAAACACTAACATAAACTTGGGAAGTGAATGTTGCCACCCAAAGCAGGCAATGTAAGGAATTCGTTTCTTATTGCATTGAAAAACTGCCAAATGCAAAGTTCCTGGTCAAAAATCATCTGTAAAGCAAGATTTGTGAAATAAGTGATGAAAGGGATTATCTTAATGGCCATTGATGATCAAATCTTGTCATTGGCACTGATCAGCATTGCATATTGCCTGAAAGTAGACAATCATAAAAAATAAGAGAAATCTATATGAAATTGCTTAAATCAACAAATCCAGTGAAGTTGTTACCTAAATTCAAATGAGTATGCAAATCAATGTGGAAAAGATCGGACTCTGGAATAACTTGGCAGGGGTCAAGAAATTGGAAAATCAGAGTGACTTGACAAAGAGGCATATCGGAAACAGATCTGCAAGCAGGGGGGGAATAAATCCGGAGGCAGAGAAAGTAGAAAATCACCAATTTCTCGTCTACTTTTCCCAGTGATGCAAATAAATCAGCAAATTTGTTACAAACAAAAATAAATGGTGTTGCAGCATGTGAATTTGTCAGATATAAAGGAGATGGTTGTGGCATACGAGGATAACCAGTAACACTTTAGCATGTTTATAACCTGTCAAACATTGAATGTCAACAGTGAAATGAACTAAATCAGAGTGTTTGATACTTCGAAGTTCTAAGAAAACCTAAAGAATTTATTTGTCAATTAAGATAATATTTTTTCAGTGATGCAAATAAATCAGCAAATTTGTTACAAACAAAAATAAATGGTGTTGCAGCATGTGAATTTGTTAGATATAAAGGAGACGGTTGTGGCATATGAGGATAACCAGTAACACTTTAGCATGTTTATAACCTGTCAAACATTGAATGTCAACAGTGAAATGAACTAAATCAGAGTGTTTGATACTTCGAAGTTCTAAGAAAACCTAAAGAATTTACTTGTCAATTAAGATAATATTTTTGCTCTTCCCGAGGTATAACCCCGTTAAGATAAGGTTGCATCACTATCTGAAGGAATGCCCAGATTTCGAGGATTAACCTCTAACACTGCATCATGTTTATAGTGAATGTCAACACTGATATGAACGGAATTAGAGCCTTTGATACTTCTAAGTTCTAAGAAAAGCTGAAGAATTTGATATCCTTTAAATCCAATTCACTTGTCAATGAAGCTAATGTTTTTTGTTTTCCCAGAAGTATTACCCCACCCAGGCTTTTTGTTTGCAGCACACTCCATGGAAGGAATGCCCAAATAAATATTGAAGATTTGAGGCGTTTCATTTGCAATATTGAGGAAAATATAGAAGAAAGATGAATGGTTGGAGGAATTTATTATGAAGATCGAAAAAGCAAAGTCAGAATATCAATGTTGATGTGAGAAATGTTTTGTGAAATTTGCAAGATATTTCCTGCATTTTACCTATATTAGCTCATTTATGTACTTGTTTCCTCAAGAAGTAGCAATAATGTGTCTGAATACAAAAGATAAGGTAATTGATGGAACCCCAGGAAACGAAAAAGAAAAATCTTATCCAAATCCATATTTGTATATTTTTGATGATGATGGATCTGAGAGTTGGGAAATGGGGACAGATATCAAAGATGAATAGCCTTTTAGGTGGTGGAATATGAGGATTAACCAGTAAAACTTCACCATGTTTATAACCTCTCAAATTATGAATGCTGACAATGATATGATCTGAACAGAATGTTTGATACTTATAAGTTATAACTTATAAGAGAAGATGAAGAATTTGTTATCTTGTTAAATCAACTAACTAAACTAATGTTTTTGTTTCCCTTGATGTGTTCTCCTTCCAAGTAATGTGGTGCCTATATTACCAGTACCAACCTTGTGCTGGAATGACTAGAAGATTTGTCCCAATTTTGGAGAAAACAATGAATGATGACTTAATGTACAATGCCGTCTTACAGATTTGGGATGCAACTAAATGTAAAAAGGTTCGGACTATGGAGGGTCACCGCCTGAGAGTAGGGGCACTAGCTTGGAGCTCACACATATTATCTTCTGGAAGCAGGGATAAAAACATTCTTCAACGTGATATGCGTGTTGAAGATGACTTTGTTAGCAAACTTGTTGGGCACAAGTCAGAGGTAAGACTGGCAGTTTAAGCTAAATAATTTGCAGATTGTTCACTTTGAATTGATTTCCTGTTGCACTTCCTCCCTTTTAATATTCATCTTGGCATTTATAAATTGATCACATTTAATGTGTTATAACAAAATGCAAACTAAAACTGAGTAGCCAATTTGTCTGTTTGGGCACAGGTCTGTGGCCTGAAGTGGTCATATGATAACCGGGAACTTGCATCAGGTGGAAATGATAATCAGGTTAAATACCTTCGTGATTCCAGAATTAGTATTATATTGTCAGTTCATTGCCTCCAAAAAAGTTTAGTTCTAAATTATGGTTCCTTGGTACAGCTTTTGGTATGGAATCAACATTCAAAACAACCTGTGGTAAGATTCAGTGATCACACAGCTGCTGTTAAGGCCATTGCTTGGTCCCCTCATCAACACGGCCTTCTTGCTTCTGGAGGTGGGACAGCAGACAGGTGCATTCGCTTCTGGAACACATCAACGGGCTCTCACCTGAATAGTATGGACACTGGAAGTCAGGTATACCCTTGATTCCCTTGATAATATAACAGGATCTCATAGTGGGGCTGTGTGCTATAGGCATGTAATGCTTTGTGTTTGCAGGTTTGTAATCTTATTTGGTCCAAGAATGTCAATGAACTTGTTAGCACTCATGGCTATTCTCAGAACCAAATAATAGTATGGCGATATCCAACCATGTCAAAGGTTAGTTGATTTTATTTGCTGGTTTAGATAATTTCACTCTCCAAACTTGTGAAATCCACATTCTTATGTTTTAACTTTTGATTGGTAGACTCTGTAACAATCTACCCATTTTATTTTTATATATCTTTCTTTAAATTCCAGCTTGCAACTTTAAATTATTTTATTGTTTTGAATAGTTTACTGAATCTTCAAATGGGCTTAGTTCATGATTTCAGGCAGTCAGTGAAATATTTTGCTTGATTTTAATTTTATGTACCTTTTTCTAGACTTTCAGTTTGCATATCTATGATGGTGGGAAGTTTATCAGTTGTTGATTTGAACATCATAGTTAGCCTTCAAACTATGTATGATATATAAAACAATATGACGTTTTGATCATTGTTTGACATCTTTGGGTGGTTTCAGCTTGCAACTCTAACAGGCCATACCCTTCGGGTCCTTTATCTTGCAATCTCACCTGATGGGCAGGTAAAAATAAAAAATCTGGTCTTTAAAGTTATACCCACCTTTTCCATAATAGGAATTGGCGCATGCCTGGGTTCAGCACATACTTATCATTGTTAAGCAATTAAGTGCACCAATACACATTGATTTGCAACTTATATACCAAATTTTGGGCCTATGGTTCTAGACAATTGTCACAGGTGCAGGGGATGAAACTCTGCGTTTTTGGAATGTTTTTCCACCACCTAAATCACAGGTACATTCTGGTTGCCTTCACTGGGATTTGGTATAGGAAAGGGACAAGTTCTATGTTAATTATCCTGATGTTATTTTAGAAACTTTTGATTGGATATCTTGTTTTACTTTGCAGTAATTTCTGGCACTAAATTACGATTTTTTGTGTGTATATCAGAGTACTGTTCGTGATGGTGGAGTTTGGTCTTTAGGCAGAACTCAAATTCGATAATATATTTATCTTGACATTTACGAGTGGAGCAATAAGTTTCCCTTCATTGGAAGATGACATGGCATGCCCTTAATTTGCAAGTAAGGGTGCAAATGTTGCTTTTGTAAATTGGGAATAATATGGAAGGCAGCGGAGAACTGTTTTTAACTTTTTGTGACCATGTTTATTCTTTTGTACAATGAGGATATCATTAACCAACACTTGCCAAAGGGAGTTCTGCGGTATTATGTTTCAGAGGATCACAAACCAGAATTGCTGTCAGTCATTTTCAGTAGAACATGTGCGGAACTTCAAGGTCACTATATCTTTGTAACATTCTGAAGTCTACGTCTTCACTACCACAAAGTCTGGCTCTGAAACAAAGTAAATTGGTTTGTGCAGATATTTCCCTACCCTGGTCCAATCAAAAGTCAGGGAATTGGTAGATCATGCTGAAAACAAGTTTTACAAAATTCTTTATTTCGCGATGTTGTAAATCTTGTAGGCCTTCATCACAAGTTCTATAATGTTTCTGGTTTGGTTTGGACTGCAGCATCCAGTCTTGTATTATTAAAATCTGTAGTATATAATCCAGTCAAGTGACCCTGGTTTTGACTTTGAGATGCGTAGTCAAAACCAGGCCTCTGTTCAAGAGGATGTTGTATCTCGAGATTACTTGTGTCAGTAAAATTAGTATCCTTCCGTATGGGATTTTCACATCAAAATTATTGTAGTTTATTGTATCTAAATGTGCTTTTCCCTTTGATGCATGCAGTTGGAAATCATTTTGCCTAATACTAGGGTTTGGCCATGAAATCTGATGAGATGTCATAGCACTAGGATTGTTTAAATGGCATTATTGGGGATTATCTATGGTAGAGTTAAGTATACCATTCTGCTTACAAGAATATTTTAAGCTAATAAGCAGCCTATTTGGGTAACATTCTTCTCTTTCATCAACGATATGAACCACCTTTTCAGTGCGCTTGAATTTATTAAGGTGAAGCAAGCTGGTGCATAAAAGATAAAATGTCTAATAATAGGGGTTGCCATAAAATTTGGACAGGATAAAATTTTTGAATAATAATATGTCAACGTAATTTTCTTCTATCCACTTTCCTGTATGGATAATACAGTAATATTTATTTTAAATATTTTATTTAAAGCTGTACAATTGGCTTCTAAGTCCTGCATCTAATTAGTGCAGTTACAAACTGTATTTTACAAGTAGCTTTTATATGTTACCATGCCTGATGTTTGCAGTCTTTCTAGTTTCATTACCTTCAGTGCTTGGTTCTAGCTTTTAAGAAGTTAATTTCTCAGCATATTTAACAAAGGAGAGCTTTTGGTTGGAATACACCTTGTTGACTCACACCTCTCTTTCCTTGCCTTTGCTCGGCAGGGAGGTTGGATTTGTTAGACAATTGCTTTCCTTATTTTTCAGGCATCCCTATTTTTATAGGGATGTTTATTTTAAAGTAGTTATATTGCAATTGGGATTTTTTTTTTTGAAAATTTGCAAGTTAATTAGGAGCGGCTCAGTCATGCATTTCATCAGTTTGTTATAGACATCTAAAGGATCTTGTGTGAATCATGATTTTATATTAGTGCTCTTAAATGCACAATTTTTGCTTGTGCTGTGATTATATGGTAAGAGCTTGAGACAAAACCTCTCTATCTAGTTGCTCTAACATTTTTAACATATTTTTTAAAATTGTTGTTAAATGATATGAAGAGAAATTATTTGAATCTTGGTTTTGGGTAACACTGTTTAGATCCTTTTAGGAGAAAACAGTGATATTATGTGCTGTATATACACCTCCGCTCACGAATGTTGAATTTCAATGTAATGATATATTGAATAGGTACATGCATATGTAATTTAAAGGAAGAGTAATTATCCTCCTTACAAGTTGTGTAACGATAAGTATATGCTGACTTGCTTTTCAATATACATCTATTTGGGAGAACATGTATTATAAACTTACCACTAATTTATGGGTGGGATTTTTGAACATATTTAATAGGAAGACTATGTATATGCAATTTAAAGGACGAGTAATAATCCTTATTTCAGGTGGGTGGGATTTTTGAAAATATTTAATAGGCAGACTATGTATATGCAATTTAAAGGATGAGTAATAATCCTTATTTCGGGTGGTGAAAGAAGTATATGCTGACCTGTTTTATAATTTTCCCATTTATTTTGACAAAAATATGTATTATAATTATATTTTTCTTTATTTTGATGTATTTCAGAGGAACCCAACAGCTCGGCTGACAATTAATTAATAGTAAATTTCTGGGGTGCCCTGTCCTCTCTGTAAACCCTCTGTAAACCAGGTCATAAACTTCTGTCCTCTGTAAACCCTCCGTAAACCAGGTCATAAATGTTTGGGGTCTATGGTCTGTCCTTTCCTCTCCGTAAAATCAGGTCAATCAGGTCACAATCAGGGGTGGATTTCTCATTTTTCACAGGTCACAAGTTCATTTGAACCTTGGATTTCTCATTTTTCACAAATTTCATATGTATACCTTAAATTTCTCATTTCTCATTTTTCACAAATTTCACATGAGCTGGTATATGTATTATAAAAGTAAAGTATTATAAAATTATCTGTAATTTATGATTGGAATTTTTAAAATTCTTTAATATGAAATGTTTTTTTGTAATTTATGATTGGAATTTTTAAAATTCCAATATGAAATGTTTTTTGTAATTTATGATTGGAATTTTTAAAATTCTTTATGAAATGTTTCTAATTTTGTTATATAGTAGGCAGAGAAATTACTTGAATCTTAGTTGTTGGAACTTGGTAGCACTTCAAGATCTTTGGAATTTTTAAAATTCTTTAATATGAAATGTTTTTAATTTTGTTATATAGTAGGCAGAGAAATTACTTGAATCTTAGTTGTAGCACTTCAAGATCTTTGTATGACAAAATAGTGACATAATTAGATGCAAATACTTCTTTGTTGTAGGTATGTTTTTCTTTTGTAAGTAAGGAGGCTTTGTATTACAGTCTAATTACAAAAAGTACATTCTACTTCTTTGTTGCAGGTATGTTTTTCTTTTGTAAGTAAGGAGGCTTTGTATTACAGTCTAATTACAAAAAGTATATTCTACATTCTTTAGAGCATTATAGCTCAACAAAGACTGGCCACAAACATGGGTCTGAGCGTAAAGAAGCATATGTTGGGGAGGTCTCTGCTCACAAAGGAGAAACCAGAGAGCCTCCCTGCATTATAGCTCAACAAAAGACAGGCCACAGACATGGGTCTGAGCGTAAAGAAGCATATATATGATGGGGAGGTCTCTGCTCACAAAGGAGAACCAGAGAGCCTCCCTGCAGTTACATTGCAGCAAAATGGGCTAGCAAGACATCGCTACCTTGAAAGACCAAAAATGCAAAACATGCAGCAAGACATAGAGCAATGCTACCTTGAAAAACAAGCATTACCAGCTAACACTCAGGGGAGCATCTGCTTGCTTTAGAAAAAGTGAGGAGTCATCCACTGTGGAAAAAGTGAGAGTCATCCACTGTATCAGTTGAGGGTGATTTTGAACCCTGAAGCTCCATACCCAGATGTCGGGAAATTCGAGGATATGCAGACTTCGCGTGATGTAAGTGGCTTTACAAGTCCAAGACATTACCTTCCAACAACACGTTGGTGTCGACTTGGTCCCGATAACGGCGATCTAACGGCGATCTAGGATGTTGTGCATGTGGCCCAAATATGGTCACCCGAGACAAAGAGGTCACGGTTTGCGACATCTGCCACCATACTTCTAAAGTTGTGTGGAATGGCGCAATCGAAATGCTCATCCTCGTGCCAATGCCATGGAGGGTGGGAAGGTCGGCCTCCTTTGTTGGGCCTCCCTTGTTCTCAGACCATAGTTGCAGAGAAACCAAATGCGCAGCTCTGAAGCTGAGCGAAGTAACTACCTTCACGCAAGTGGTGTAAATGACCATGTCGAGAGCTTCCATCGATTTAATGAGGAATGAGGGACGAAAGACACCAAGTGTAATTGCCATGCACTTAATGCGCTTTAAATGCAGGAGGGGGGTGGACATGACACCACCACTGCGCTCCAACCTAGAGACATGTTGGTAATCGAGCCTGCCACCTCGAGTTTATGTGTTAGCTTCATTAAGGGCATTGAAAGCTCGGAGCAACCATACTGCCACCTGGATCTGAAGGTCTGTTATAGGTATGTTGAAGAAGAAAATTAATATTATTAGAATAAAAATGATCTCTCACGAGTTTCATTGTTAACTTGGGTGTTAGACTAGACCTAGACCTAAAATAACGTGGGACTTGAAAAAATGTAATTTTGCAAAGTAAGAAGGTGCAGGATGGGAAACACTATCTTTTAGATTGTTTTTACTATATAGATATTACATTTCATTTGAAGTCATTTATAACATTATGGATTTTTATAATATTTTAATTGATAAAATTCAAAGAGAGTTCATAAAATTTCTATTTGATTTTTTCAATTATAGAAGGAAAAATTTGAAACAAAATAATCAATTTCCATATTAATTTTCATAAGGTTTAATATTTATTATTATAAGGTCCATTAGACTAATGGACTTTAAGGTTTAATTGGTCTTTAATGGATGACAACCATCATCATGTGATGCAAATACACATAAACTTACAAGTGCTAATTTCAATGTGATGAGATATATTAATTAGCTCCATGCATATGTAATTTAATGGATGAGTAATGGCCCTCCTTACATGAAGTAGGAGAAATATATGTTCACTTGATCTTTGATTTGCAGGTCTGTTTTGGAAAATAATAGTATATAGTTACAAATATCACATTTTATTTGTATAGGCAATCAATTATGGGAAAATTATGTAGCCATTAAAATCAAAACTTAGGCATACGCAATTCAGGGATAGACAAACATCCCCCAATTATTGTAGTCGAGGAGGTTGTGCATGCCAAACTTAATGAAGAGTGCATGAGAATAGCTAAAGCATTGAATTTGAAAGTGAGGGGTCTTCCTTCATCCTTAACATTGCATTGGGATCCCATGTAGGCAAATACTTCTTTAAGGAGACATAATGTCTCCTAGACATCAACTCGAAGAGAACTTGGTTAAGGTTAGAGTCTATTTAAAAAAAAAATCTCATATAGATCTTTGGGTGATCCTATATGTGCCCTTTCGGTAGAAAACATCACTTCTCCCTTCCTTGTAATGTCGTAGATCATTGAGGGATTGTTTGGGTGCCCTGTGGGAAACAAGCCTCTTTTCTCCCTTCTTCATAAGATCTCGTTGGATGATGATATCACATAATCTCAAGTCGTGGAGCATAAGCAATCTAGGGAATATATGTCAACCTAACACGGGGGAATGGGTGGTCATCTAAGATTTGCCTTTTGCAAGGTGGACCCATCTCGACTTCTTAAAGTGACATGCTATGAGGGGGAAGTAGGGAGTTTTGGGATCACAATTGGGCATTCAAATTGCATGAGGCCCTCTGGTCTTCCTCTCACACAATGTGCAATGCACTCAAAGCTCTGGATGTTGTCTTCTTGATTGAGATCCATGCAACCCTCATCAGGACTATCACAAATTATCCATGGAATCATTGTTTTTTAGTGTCTAGATAGGAGACTTGGAGCTTGAGGGGTGTGTGAAGATTCCCTTTAGGATGGAGTCGTAGGGGCCCCAATAGATGAGTTTGTTATATTTTTGTGGATTCAGGTTATTTGGGCATCTACGATCCCTTGGGGTATTTATTTTTTGGTTTGTTACTTTCTTCTGACCTCCTTAAATTTCTCCCTTCAAAAAGACTTTTATGGGGATCCATACTAGGGCTGTATGCTAACATCATACAAAACTTTGTGTTTGGGGGGTTGTCCTTATGGGGGATATCAATCCTCAGATCACGACTTAGTAGGTTCCCCTTCATGACCACTGACAAGATGCATTATACTTACAAGAGATAAAATTATAATCATCACTTAATGGGTTTGTACTAATTGTAAGATGATTTCCTAGGACCTCTCAGCGTATGGAAAACATCTTTTACATCGTGGTGAATCCAATGACTTGCTGATCTTGAATGGTATGTCGTACTTTCTTAACTCTAACAGTTTCTTGTGTTTCCCTCATGTTTAGGTGGCTAGTGTGGTAAACTATGCTTTTTTCAACTAGGATATGCTTCAATATTTTCGTTAACACTTCATCATCAAATACCTACAATTGGCCACACCCTCCTCACATTTTCCTTTTGTGTCGACCCTCCCTGCCCCCATTCCCCTCCCCTTAGGACTTTCCCATACTATCATATATTTTAAGGATGGGGACAAGGAAATCTACACTACCCACCTTTAAGATTCCTTTTCTCCAATTTCCAGTTTTGAATCCCTAAAATTAGCCTCCTCCAAGAACATTTGTCTTTCATTGGTTATTTGGGAAGTGACTCTTAAGCTCCCATCAACTCCTTGAGTTCAATTCTAATCCCATCAACAAGTTGTATGATGTGGAGTACAAAACATTTCATAAACACCTTTGTTACACCCTTTTACACAATTCCACTCACACACTGTTATGGAAACCCTAGTATTGCTTATTTTGTTGCAAGAAACACCTCTTCATAGCATAGAAGAGATGTGAACTATACACCTCACTTAGAAATCCCCCAAAGATTTTTGGCATATGGTTTTCCTCCACTCTAACTTATTGATCGATCTAAGCTCTCAATCTGCGTTCAACCATATTTTTGCTATTTATGATGTTCTTGGTCAACCTTGTCTCTAAGTCACCACCCCTCGATCCTTTTGCTACATGTTCCACTATACACATATTAGGGAGACCATATAGGATATGGACACTAATAGGGTTGCAGACAAAGAGAGGTTCTAAGTAGAGTTCTTCAAACATGACTTACACCCAATGGTGCATTACATTCTTGATTTGTTTAACTATGTTATTTGCACAGGTTTTCTACCAGCTTGGTTTCACCATATCATCCACTTGATTCATAAATTAGGTTCTAGTGTAGACTCAAATAACTATAAGATGATCATAGTGATTTGAAAAGCTCAAGTGGAGAATCCTTTGAGGTAAGAAACACACAAGATTCATGCCAAAATATTAAATCCTTTCTCTATGGGCCATTATTGAGGAGTTGAGGCACTGCTTTATGAAACTCTTCTATTGTTCTGTAGACTTTCAATTTTTTTTGAGTCGGTTCTTCAGAAAGCCATGCTGCATAGGTTTAGAGACATTGGTACTCCAAATATTTTTAAGTCATCGTGATGCAACTCTAGAATCAATGCTTGGTCACCTCTATACAACACATGGGTTATCTAACTTCATTAGGAGCACCATTGAGGTGAAGTAGGGGTGCCCTCTTTTATCCACTATGTGAAATCAACATAAACAAGTTGGAGGCTTTCTTACATGAGCACATCTAGCTAGGTGATGGTTGTCTTCATCATGTCTTGATTCCATTTTCCTCTTTGCCAATGATGTGGTTCTTTTTGCCTCCACACTTGAGGGTCTATAGACACAATTGGATGCTCTTGTCATTTTTTGTGACGTTCAACCTTGGGAAAGCCAAACCAAGGTGATGATTTTCAATTAGATGTGGAAGTCACTTTTGGGTTACCGCTTTTATTTAGGGATGAGGATGTTGAGGTTATCACTACGCATACAAATATCCAAGTATTCAATGTTTAGCGCTAAAGCTCAATTTGAGGTAGGTTCCCCAACCTCAAGTGAACAAGGGAATTAGAGGAAATCTCAGCCTAAAAGTTGCCTCCTAAGGAAAAATAATAAAATAATAGTAAAAATAATAAAATAAGAGTTATAAAGTTTGGAGGGAAAAGAAGAAAACTATTTTTTTTTTTGAAGTTGTATTTTCGGCTGATCTCCTTATAGGTTTACTCAAATTTCACGTTTAGACACTCATTAGATGCGGAATTAAATTCCACATCCAACGAGTACCCATTAGGCATACTTTTGAGAAGACTCACATTGATAAAATTTGTAGATACATTAAAAAACATGTTGACACATGATTTTTAAATGTATCTGCAATTTTTATCAAGTCGGGTCTTCTCTAAAGATGCATAATGGGTACTCGTTGGATGTGAAATTTAATTTTGCATCCAACGAGTGTCGACACTTGAAATTTGAGTAAACCTATAAGGAGATAAGTCAAAAATACAATTAAAAAAATAGTTTTCTTCTTTTCCCTCCAAAATATTTACATGTACCTCTTTTTAAATTTAAAGCATTTTGATTGGTTTACATATTATGACATGGAAATTACATGAAAATTTCATGGGCAATTTTAGGTTGAAATTTCCTCTAATGGTTACCTCAAATAAATAAGGGGTACGGGTCCCTTATTCTTCAAGAGATAATGTTTCCAACACCATTTCCAATATATCTTATCCAAATTAGATCTCATGGACTACATCATCAATCCCATAGTTTTGTACAGTTTAGAGGCATGGGGACCTAGCTTGCTTGAGTTGGGTTGGACCCACATTAATGGAGATTAGACCTTGCTTCACCACGTTATTAGGTAAAATGATAGTCCCCTAATGCATTTTCTAGGCCAAGTAGAACACCCCTTCTAGATTGAGATCCTCTTTAGAATGACATAGTTGTTGCATAGCCTTAGTGGCACATAAATAATGATACCCATGCCTTGCTCACTAATTTTTGAAGGCCATCACCCAATCTACCCCCCTCAAAAGAGTGTAATGTTGGGACTCAAAAGTATAACCATTCCCCCTTCAAGTACTACTCTTTGGATGCTCTCGACAACCTCTTACCTAATAAGCAAGAGATGAATGGGGTAATTAGGGAGGGTACTTTTTTTTTTTGACAGAAACGGTTATGTGGTATTAATATTCATCTTGGCTTGAATGCCAGAAATCTGATTACATTGAGGATGTCTAAATCCTGATGCATCTCACTGCTAATATTGAAAATGCAGCCGAAGCTTGCAAATTTCTTCCATGACAGACTATCTAAAAATTCTATTTCAGAGATTTTCCCTAACTTAAAGATACAAACAAATTTATTTAAGAGCCAACAGTAAAACATGACAACGGACAGCTTATGGGATAGGTTCCCAAGATTCTTCTTCGTCTTTCAACTTGACCCCGACAGAGAGGAGGGTAGCTTTATTGGCTTCGATGTCCGCCTGTTTATTATGAGTTCTCAGCACATGGTAGTAATTCAAATTCTGAAAAGCGTTTCCCATACCCTTAATTCTGGATATCAGCCTTGCTAGCTTGAGATCCGAGGCCGGGGAGTTGGAAACCATTGCGTTTATAATGATCTGGGAATCCCCTATGACATTTGCTTCACTTATATTTAAATCTTTGAGGATCTTGAGGCCTTGGTAGAGGGCCAAAGCTTCAACTTGAACGCTGGATGAGAATCCAAGCCCCCAAGCAAAGGTATGAATTTTTTCCCCAATTGGACTTACAACAACACCTCCAGCACCAGCTTTGCCCGGATTTCCCTTTGCTGCCCCATCAAAAAAGAGAGAGTGCCTTGAATGTGAATTGAGCCAGTCTTGAAGGTCAGTTTCAGACTTCCTTATTTGCCAGTCTTTGAGAGGAGGGACGTTTCTAACTGCTGATTGAAATTGCAAGTCAAGGGAAGATCCTCAAGCAATGTCCTGTTGGCTGAGATTGGAATCATCTTTTATATCAGTCAAGCACTCCTTTAGATGACATTTAATCTTGATTTCTAAGACCTTGTGATTCTGTTTAATATTTCTGAAGATTATTCTGTTTCGTTCTAGCCAGATCTGCCAACAAATAACCTTTGGTAGGACAACCCATGCAGATTTAATAAGCTGATTTTTAGAAGGGGGGCCAGGATATCTGATTGCCCAATTGGAAAAAAGATCAGCAGTGGAACGAGGTAGCAAAAAGTTGGGATCCAAATTGTGAATGAAGGAGGACCAGATCTTCTTAGAGAACTTGCATTCGAGGACTAGATGGGCAGCAGTCTCTGCATTTTCATTGCACAACGAGCAGATGGAGGGACCATAGAACCCTTTTCTCTGCAAGATGTCATACGTAAGGATCTTGCTGTGGCAGAGGAGCCAAGCAAAGAAGTCGACTTTGGGCCAAGAAGGGAAACGCCAGACCCCCTGCCAAGGTGCAGGGTCAGGGGGGACGTAAGGCCTCTCTTTCAGCTTGTCGTATCCCATGGAGACAGTGTAACCTTTGGCATTCGGCCCCCAACCTTTCACATCTTTTTTCCTCATGCGCGTGGGTGCCAAGCCATGGAGGAGGTCCAGCAGCGTGGACCATTCGAGTGTCAGGTGAGCCGGCACCTCAATTCGTTTC
Organism: Pinus albicaulis; assembly: GCA_034641835.2. Lineage (NCBI taxonomy): Eukaryota > Viridiplantae > Streptophyta > Pinopsida > Pinales > Pinaceae > Pinus > Pinus albicaulis. Next base: position 797,369,625 of record CM076572.1, on the reverse strand, counting down.
CACCCTGCCCAGGCAAAGTCTTTCCAAAGAGAAATATCCCACAACGAACACAGCCCCTCTCTATCCATCCAGCAACGCAGCGCTCTAATGGAGGCTCTGTCTTCAATTGGGTCCTTATTCATAATTTTATCAGCCCAGATATTGATCTTTTTGCCATTTCCTGGAATCCAATAGGAGTGCGCATTGATTAAGGGAGCAGCTTTAACATACAGCTTGAGAAAAGACGAATAAGGCAAATGGATTACATTGTCTAAACAGGAGGAACGAGGACCTCTGAAATACTTTTTCCAGAGAGCCAATTGGGCCCAGCCAGGCTTGGGCGCAATGATCCTCCAAATAATCTTGGCTGCCATAGCCACGTTTTGCTGACAGAGATTTTTGAAATTCAAACCACCCTCCCTCAGAGGCTTGGAGATGGTTTCCCAGCTGATAAGGGGAATCTTGTTTTCATTTTGTTTACCTCCCTTCCAAAAAACCCTCCGCATGAATTCTTCCATTTTTTTTAATATACCTGTCGGAGTGAGAAGCACAGCGAATTGAAATAGGGGAAGACTGGAGAGAACAGATTTAATAAGGACAGATTTTCCAGCAGTGTTGAGCTAGGAGAAGCCCCAGGCTTGGATCCTAGACTTGAATTTTTCCAGCTGAGGGAGCCAGTCTTTGCTTGTAAATTTCTTACGAAAAACAGGAAGGCCTAAATATTTAAAGGAGATCCAATTGGAGGAGGCAGCAAAACCCAAACATCTAGAAATAGCGGAGAGCAATCTGGGCGAGGTGTTCCAGCTGTAGATATGACATTTGTTCTTATTTACAACATTGCCAGAGACTTCACTGAAATCATCCAAAACTGCTTTAAATTTAGAGGCGGAGGAGAGAGAGGCAGCTCCCAAAAACAGAGTGTCGTCCGCAAATAGGGCGTGGTTTATATTTTTTACCCCTCTAGCAATACACAGTTCGTTGATATCTTGATCTTGCATCTTTTTGTCTAACAGGTAGCTGAGGACAGAGGCTTGGATGACAAAAAGCAGAGGGGAAAGAGGACACCCCTGCCTTAGCCCTCTTGAAGCTTTGAAGAGATCAGTGGCTCTTCCATTTACAAGAGGAGCGATCCATGGCTCCGAGATGCATGCCCGGATCCATTTGATGAAATTTGCTCCAAAACCAAACTTGCTCATTACTTTTAAAAGAAAGCTATGATTTACACGATCAAAAGCATTTGCTAAATCAAGTTTAATCACCATACCTTGTTCTTTTCAAAGAAGACTTGAGTGGATTGCTTCTTGAACAAGGGTGAAATTGTCCACGATTTGCCTTCCTTGAATGAAGCCTCCTTGATTCTCCGAAATTATTTTGGGAAGAATGAGCTTCAGTCTATTTGCAATAACTTTAGTGATAATCTTGTACCCAGTATTGCATAAGGAAATCGGGCGGAATCTGCTGAAATTGTTGGCACCTTTTTCCTTTGGTATAAGGGCTAGAAAAGTGGAGTTTGTGCTACCTCCTATTTTCTGAGCATTTTGAGACTTCTGAACCATTTTGAGCAGATCCTTTTCAACAATCGGCCAACAGACTTGAAGGAACCCGGCAGAGAAGCCATCCGGCCCGGGGGCCTTATCCGGATCCATATCAAAGAGGGCCTTTTTAACTTCGTCTTTGGTTACTTTGGCCTCAAGGATCTCATTCATACGAGGAGAAATTGCAGAAGGAATGATGTCAAGCAGATCTGAGTATTGGTCCGAGTCCTTATCCTCACTATACAAGTTTTGAAAGTGAGAGAAGGCTGATTTTTTAATGTCTTCAAAATCCTTGAAGATGACGTTATCCTCCTTAATCTCAGAAATAGTGTTGAAGCTTTTCCTGACTTGGGTTTGTTTGTGGAAAAAGGCAGAGTTCCTGTCCCCTGCTTTGAGCCAGAGATTTTGAGATTTTAATCTCCAGTATTCTTCTTCAGCTAGGCAGGCCTTATGATAGCGTTGTTGCAAATGAGCCTCTTGGTCTAGGATCTCCTCTGTGACAATAGCGTGCTCCATATGAGATTGATGAGAGGCGAGAGAGACTTTGATGGCTTTTCTTTCTGTAGCTGGGTTGGACAGGGTTTTTGCCCATCGTTTTAGATCACCCTTTACCCTTCTGAGTTTTTCCTCCCAGATATAGAAGGGAGAACCATTGACAGGCTGACTCCAACAATCTTTGACTATTTGCAAGAAGTTAGATTCCTTGACCCAGAGAGGACTAAAACGGAATGGAATAGGACCCAGGTCTAGATGGGCCAGGAGTTCGAGCTTTATAGGCTTATGGTCCGAGACGCTGTTAGCAAGGATATGCATTCTGGGTTCAAAACCTAGTAACAGAAAAGAGCTTTGAATGAAAAATCTATCTAATCTGGCAGCGATATGACCAGGGCCCACTCTTTTGTTAGACCAAGAGAACTTACCGGAAGAGGGTTTGATATCTAGCAAGTCCCAGTCCTGCAGAAGATCTTCTGCCCATTCCCTTGCCGGATCACGAACAGCGCTGCCTCCTCTTTTTTTAGACGAGTGGAGCGTAAGATTAAGATCTCCAGCAATAATTATATTTTCCAGATTTGTCAGGTCTGCTTGTTGCCTTATAGTATCCCAACATTCCTTTTTTTCCCCAACATTGACTGGAGAATATACATTGAAGAGGCAAAGGATTTCCTTGGTATCTAGATTTTGCATTTTCAGCAGCAACCGGTGAGTATTTCTAGCCTCAAAGGTGACTACAAATTTGTTAGGGTTCCATAGAGTGCCAATGCCTCCTGAAGCGCCCCGGGCAGAGATTTCTCTTGCTTCACTTTTGAACCAAAATTTCTTGCATGCTTGCAGGAGGACTGCGTCTTCCAACTTAGTCTCTTGGACGAGAAGTATGTCTGGAGTTTCTGTTCTTATTAAGCTTCTCATGGCTTCTTCCTTGACTTTACTCCCCATACCTCTACAATTCCAAGAGATGACCTTCATTATTTATGTTTCTGGTGGGCCCCCTTGGGGCCATGGGTCTGATTTTTCAACATCCTTGACTTTGAGGCAAGCAACTTTTCCAGAGTTGGTTGGCTGCCCTGTAATTTGTCCTTGTACGTTTCCTGCTCTCTTTTCTCCTGATCTGTTTTGCGACCTCTTGTGGATCTCCTAACAGAGGCCTGAGAGTCGCCTATTTCTCCTTCCTCCTCCGAATCTTCCGACTCCTGGACCTCTTCCTCGTCTTCAACAGGTATTCCTTTTGAGCTTTCTGCAGCACTTTCGTCTTTAGAAGACATAGATGGAGTCCCTTTGACCGGGGATGCTGTCTTTTGCACATCCACCGCCTGGGTGTCCTCTTGGTGCGAGCTTAGGATTTCGAACTTGTTTTCAGAAGCGGACTTAGACGGGATCTGCTGAGAAGAGGCCTGTTGGGGACCTTTGCCACTAGGGCCTCCCGTCTTTTGAGCCTTATGGGAGGTTTTGGAGCGCTTGACTTGATTCCATCCGTCCTCCTTCCCTTGCACAACCTCATTGTTGGATGGACAGCCTCTGGCGAAGTGGCCATAGACATGGCATTTCCGGCATTTGAAGGGCAGCTGCTCATATTCCAGTTTCTACACGTGCGTCCAGCTTCCGACTTTGATTTTGATGGCCTCTGGTAGCCCAACCTCCAGATCTACTTCCACGCAGATCCTAGCGTAGTCATACTGGTCCTTGTTGTTTTCTCGATCGATGAACTTCCCAAGGGCATTTCCAATATGCATCAGAGAATCCCAATTCCAGCAGTGAACTGGCAGATTTGGGAGTCTAACCCACACCGGGACTGCTTTGGGCACATCCACAGCAGGATCGAAGTCTGGAGTCCACTTATTTAGATACAAACCCTGGGGGCCCATGAAGTAGGGGCCGTTCTGGAAGATCAGATCTTTGTCATCTTTTGAAGTGAACTCGAAGAGAAAGTAACCTTTTCCCAAAAAATAAGAAGTAACGCTTTCTTTGATCAGAGGCGCCCAGTTTCTGTTGACCCAGCTCTCAGTGGTTTTGGGGGATGGCCAAAGCCCTGTAAACTGGCCTATGAGGGCTCGTTCAGCCAGTGATAAAGCAACCTGAATCGGAGTCTCTGCTGGAAGAGAGATCTCAGGTATTTCATCAATTTTCTTAACAAATTTCGCAGCTTCAACATTCTTCTTCTTAGGAAGCCCTGCCAATAAGCGATCGAAAGCCTCAGCAGAAGAGGGCGGGGGAGGGGGACGAGGCCCCTGGGGAGAGCCCAGCCCCTCCATGGGCGCAAACCCTAGCAAGAACGCGGCCCGGATCAAGATGCGCAAGCAGCAACGCGTTCGTCAGCGCACAGCTCAAACCAACCAACCTCCCATTTGAGTTTGCCACACAGCCATGGCTGTAATTAGGGAGGGTACTTATAGATTACATCCTAAGGAATTAGATTCCCCCCTAGGGGTTTGAGACCTGTTACCCAATCTCTTGTTGGGTAAGCATAAAGGGTCTTGGAGATCAGGACTACATACTAGAATGGCAATAAGTTGGAAATTAAAGCCAAGCAAGCCTATGGCTTGGTTCTTTCTGTCCATTTATTATAATTAGATATAATTAATGTTGAGACATACCTTGGAAAGGGCTTTGAGTTGGTCATGAAATTTTTGGAAGGTGGAATGGTTCTAGTAGCCGCCACATGTCTTAAGGTTAATCCCTGTGGTGCATTTCTAATTAGATGCAAGGCCATAATTTAATGAAGTTGTAGAAAGGCTAGTGTCTCTTCTCTTCTTGTAGAGAGTAAAGGAAGATTCACCATTATATTTTAATACTCAAGGTCATTGTTACCTGTAAGAGTTTTTCCTTGAGATTTGTTCAAATTAAGTGTTGAGGGTTGACACTTTATCTTCAGCAGTTTGAGGGTGTGTCTTCATCATCAGAGCTACAATTTGAGAGATGTCCGTGAAGTTTCTATCTAACATGGGGACATATATATTAGATCCAATTTAGACTTATTGTGTAGGGTTAGGATGGAAATTTGGCTGTGATAAGATGCTTCGAAATTAAATGGAAACATTCCATTCAAAATTTTGAAGCCTTGCTTGACACTATTTTCACAAATGTAACATTTCCACTCATTAAGCCTTGTTGGGAAATGCATTGCAATTTCTGCAATACACAGGGGCATTGGTGAGAAAATAGGGGTTAGATACAATGGTACAACATACTGTGCCTAGTTCCGGCCTTGGAAGGAGTACTTCCACCTCAAATTTTCATGCCTCAAACCTGTAACAACCCTTTATGGCAAAGTCCATTCCAAATCTGTGGTGTACTCCTATTTTCAGAGAAGGGTGAATGGAGGACATATCAATGTTGTGGCAGATATTATGTCTTTATATAGGTGTTGAATTGAAATGTATGGAGCTGACTTGATGTGGTATTTGGAAAAAAAAATATGCAGGGATGACTTGAAATAAGTGCAAATTAGGCCAACTGATCCTTGTGTTGCGTAAAATCTGAACATGAAGAATAGGTCTGACCCTTATTTGCATTGAGTTTTAATTCATTTGATGATTATTTACCATAAAAGAAAGAGTGGGTACCCACTGCTGGTTTTCTTGTTGAGTTGGCGGGAAATTTACCTCATTTGAAGGTCATGGGCTCACTTGGAGAGACCATAAGGTGGATGAAGGCCCACCTTGGATTATGCTTGTACATGTCAGGTAGACAATTCACTTTTGAAAGATGTTTTCACTGACATGCCCATATCAAAGATGACTTGGGGTCCTGATCACATATATTTTTTAATAATAACCTATATGAATGACTATTTGTGGTGGTTTAAGGGCTTGTGTATCCCTTGGTATGATGTTGTGGAGGCTAGAGGGGAGCTATTGAAGCCTACTTGCCCACTTTGGAGAGTTTTTGGAGGTTGTGTGTAGCTTGAAAAGCCTCCCTCCTTGGACGATACTACAGAATTTTGGGGTTGTACGCCCACTTTGGAGGCTTTTGAGGGGCAAGTTTGAAGAATGCATGAAGAAGCTAAGTAGTTAAAGGGCTTTTGGAGGTTGGATGTTGCGCCAAACCCTAATTTTTACCCCACATTTGTTGGAGATGAGTCATTTTGTGGTTTGTGCCCTTAATATTTGGACACGTGGCGTGAATGCTCTTAAATTATAATATTTTGGACTATTTAATTGTTGAAGGGGGCCTTTTTCCCTCACATAGGCTAGAATAGGGAATTTTAGCTTAGAAAAATAATATTTTATTGTAAGGTAAGTTGAGCGCATCCTTTATAAATAGAGTTTCACTTCTCATTTTCTTATTGTTGGATCCAAGGGAAAAATTCCTCAAGAGGTTTGGAATTTCTAAAATTTTCACTTGGTTCTAAATTTTGGCTATGGATAAATAAGTAGTGATCTTTTGGATGATTTTGTTGATATGGATGGTTCTCTCTTTTTGATGGATTTTGGTAGATTTTGTTGAGAAGGATTTGTTGATATGGATAGACTGCTTTCCATGGATGATTATTGGTGAATTTTGATGATATGGGATATTAAATGTGAGTTATTTTCTTCCAATCATGTATTTTGGTGATGGAAAAGGGTTATTGATATTCACCATAGTTTTGTTGGTATTTTTGTCTCTTTATTCTCTTGGAATAAGATTTTCATCAGGTTCTTTTGAGATGACCTTGGTTAAGTTCACTCCCTTATACCATCTTTGACGATTGAAGGACACTAGGGTTGGAGGTCTAAGGGACACACATTTATCTCCATTGGTTCCTTGCTCCCGCATCCATCTCCATTTCTTTACAATTGATTTTCTCCTTGACTCTATATGCCCTAAAAAATATATTGGTATTCTAAAACATTGGTTTTCTATCCTCCATCACCCATTTTTCTTTACAATCCTTAAAACTGTTTTGCTAGGGTTTCCTCTCTAAGACCATCTAGTAATCCCTTGATTGTATGTTTTGGAACCTATTTGAGGATTTATTGTTTGTGCTTAACCTTTAGATTGAGCCATAGAAAGCTATACACTCAAATATCAGAACTACCAAACCCTTACAATCCTATCCCAGGGAGAAACTCTCTTGAGCCGGAGGAGAGTTTACTAGAAGTGAAAAGAGGGTTGGTGAGGTGATAGTGGACCCCTTTGAGGCACAATGGGTCTTGTATTTGAGATTTTGGACTTTATCTCAACAAGTGAAATATTTTGTTGTCACAAGACCCAAGATGGCATTTTGTGCAGAGCACTTCTTGGAGCTCAAATATGACCTCATAGTGTGGTCCCTTTAACACATTTCAAGATTAGTTGCACAGACTCAGAATACCCCTAGCCTAGTGTAGAGTGGGTTCTCATCAATGTTGGGGGATGCTGAGCACTAGATACCACGAGAGGATTAATTATGTTACATCTTCCATATAAAAAATATGAAGATAGAGGGGCACTTTACATTTATATTCCATCATTACCATGTAATGTGTGGCCAATTCCAATTCCTATATGGGGAGTCTCATAACAACCTCTTCACCTTTTTTCATATCTAGGCTAGAAATGATTGACATTATTCTTGAGAGAGACACTTAAGCTTATAGATCATTTACTTTAGCCCTCAATTGACTGAAAACTATTCAAAGGACTACATCTTTCTTCTTGGTGCTCCCAATGGATAAGGGCACTAAAATGAAGGTAAAGTGCAACACTGTTCCAATGGGATCTATTAGAGCTCATAATGCAACCCAACCCTTTGCAATGAATCCCATGCAAAGTTGTAGATATTTAAATACAAATCATGCTACACTAACATGCAATTCCCCTCCATTAGCACCTAATAGTGGGTCACCTCTTCTAGATAGAGAGACTTTCCCCATGCCAATACTTGATAATGGGTCATCTCTTCTAGATAGAAATAGTTTCGCCATCCTAGATCCTCATCTTCTAGCCATTGTTCTATACATCTATTATTTTCTTTGAACTTGGACAGTAAGAGAGATTATCTTTCGAATTTAAAGGAGTGCCAACTCTTTCCTTTGTTTGGTGATTGGCACTTGGAGCATTGAGGCCTTTTCCCTTGTACTTGATGCAACAACATTGTATTTCTTTTTAGTAGTGCGATAGTTACCATTAGGTCATGCATATTAGATTTGTTCTTATGCATTTATAAGAGTGTTACTTTAAACATATATAGGAAGCATATCAACTATATGATATTAATGTAGTAGCCATTTTATTATTATTATTATTTTTAACATTTAGTATTGTAGTCATTGGCAAGTAGTGGAGTGCATTACAATTAAATAAAGGGGTATTCATGTGTTTGATTTGGTGAATTTTGATTGAAAGATTTTTAATATAAATATAATGAGAAACTAAGAGATCAAGGAGTTCATTTCCCCCCAAAGGTTCTCTCTCTCTTTGAGTAATGAATGTGTTTGTTTAATATTACATCCATATCAATTAGTATTAAAGCAGAAAGTTCGTGGAGATTGACCTACACCTATCATGATGCCAACTCCTTCATAGCTCAAATCATGTAGCTATTGAAGATTGATCTACACTTATCCTAAGGCTTGCTCCTCAGTAGGCCATTTCATTTGTAAACATTGAGTTGTTGGAGGCCTATTCCTTGAATTTTTATAAGTTTAATTTAGTCTTTGTAGTTAGATTTAAATGTTTGTTTGTTTGTTTTTTTTTTTTTTTTAAATCTGATTATTGCTTAGGCTTCCAATTTATTGTATTGGATACTCAAATTTGTGGTATACTTCAATGACATAGTTCTTATTGTAGAAATTTGCTGAATAATGATTAATTATCCACCGAGACTATCCTGATCACATACAATTCGAATTTATATGCAACACATAATCTCTTCCACTCAGATCATCACACATGCGGAAATAAAACAAGCGATAACACATCAAATCATCATACACATTAACACAGTATGTATGGGGAAAGCTTATAGCTGAAAACCCCGCAGCTATTGTGTATATTATAATGGAGAAATCATGTAACAAACTCGGTACAATACTCCTCACAAGTACTCAGTACTTTCTCATAAAGTTACACACAAACTAGCTTGGTTTTGAACAGGTTACTGGTTCAAAACTCACCACTAATTGCCTTGCATCTATTGTGCAATCATGGCCTGTCTAAATAGAGATCCAAGGTTCGAATCTCCTTGGCTTGACAACGCAATCATCATGGGCAATTCCTCCAAGTGTGGTGCAAATCTCATGCACAACTGATGTCGCCACTGATAGCTACTCCACCCTTTCATCTACTTCTTTCACTGGTCTCCACTGAACTGATCATGCACTGTAGTGAACTGATGTGTTCTTGAGTTGGATAATGAGTTACTAATTAATGAATTAAATAATATTTAATTCACTCCACTCATAACTAATTGATTAGCTAGTTAAACTAATCTCAACCAGTTCAACTAAAATAAACAGAACACAACTCCACTAGCTGTCTCATTAACTCCACCAAACTTCTGCCACTGAAGTCCTAACTGAAGTCAACCATGCATGATGCCATAAAACCCTAGGAATAGCGTAATTCCTCTGTCAGATGCATGAGCCACTTCCAAGTCTCGAACTGAAGTGCTCCAAGAGAGTAAACTGAAGTTTATAGTCCAAATATTATTAAGGGTAAATAATATTTGACTTCCCTATTTTTAGGAGAGGCAGTCTAAAAATAGACTTCGACCTCTTCGACCTATAGGTCACAAAAATAGAGCCCCATCTATTTTTACCAACATGACCAATGCTCCAAGAATCTCATACTGGAATCCCCGAACCATGCTCCATATGTCTAAAAATAGACATAGTCTAAAAATAGACTTTGCGCTAGAATTTGCCTACGGGCCCACTTAGTGAAGACGACTTCATTTCACTAAGCTCCATCATCTTGCTGCATTTTCAACACTCCCTCTCAGCAAGATATGGATTATCTGCAACCCCTATCCTGCCTCTGTGGAATTCGAACTTGCTCTTGGTGAGCGCCTTCGTCAGGATGTCGGCATCCTGATCCTCCGTGGGAACATATGAAAGCATCATGATTCTCCGCTGAACACAATCTCTGATATGATGATACCAATCTGTGAAGCCATGCTGCCTCAACTGATCCTCCTGTCTGTACCATGAACCATATCCTGATGTGCCTCTAATATAGCGCAATACATGCTTGCCTGCCTTCCAAAAGAGCTTGGTAGGCTTAACCATAGCTTGCGAAAGCTGGTTAACTGCATAGCATATATCGGGGCGTGTATTGACCAGATACATAAGCGACCCCACCAACTGTCGATAGACAGTGGCATCCACTACCTCCGCTGAAGTAGCATCCTCCTTCCTCCGACCACCAGGAAGAGGAGTGTCAACAGGCTTGCAGCCTTGCATGTTGAACCTCTCCAGAATCTCCCGGGCATACTTGCCCTGAGAAACAAACAGTCCTCCGCTGCGTTGCCAAATCTCCAATCCCAGGAAATAATGAAGGATGCCCAAGTCCTTCATCTCAAACTCTCGTGCAAGATCCTCCTTGCATGAAAGTATCAACTGCTCATCACCAGTCAAAATCAGATCATCTACATACAGTATGATGATCAACAGCTTCCCCTCCACCACAATCTGGAACAGGTTAGGATCTGCCTCACTCTTGGAGAATCCAAGCCTGGTGAAGTAGTTGTCTATCCGAGTGTACCAAGCACGAGGTGCTTGCTTCAGCCCGTACAGTGCTCTCTTGAGTCGGCACACATGCGACTCACTGCTGAAGATCTCAAAACCTTCAGGCTGCTCTATGTACACCTCCTCCTCAATAACTCCATTAAGGAATGCAGTCTTCACATCCATCTGATGAATGTGCCACCCCATCTGCGCTGAGAGAGCAAGGATCGTCCGTATGGAAGAGTACCTTACGACAGGTGCAAAGGTCTCCTCATAGTCAATCCCCTCGATCTGTGAGAAGCCACGGGCGACAAATCTCGCCTTGTACTTCTCCACACCTCCGTCAGCCGCCTGCTTCACCTTGTAGATCCATCGCGAACCCACACTGATTTCCCAACCGGTCTTAGGACAATCTCCCATGCACTGTTCCTGATGATAGAATCATATTCTTCGATCATGGCATCAACCCATGCGGGTTCCTCCACAGCTTCCTCAAAAGAGGATGGCTCCGTCACAACACATTGACTCACAAGAGCCATGTATCCAGTGTACCGATCCGGTGACTGTCTCTGTCTGCGCTGTGCTGTGGGTGGTCCTACAACCTTCTCTGCATCCCGAGCCAGTCGCTCAGCTTCTGTAGTGCGCATGCGCCCTCTGATGGTTGGCGCTGCCTGGGTGGTTTCTTCCACCTCCTGAACCTCCTCTTGTGGCTGATCCACATCTAGAAGCTCCTCCTTAGGAACTAACAGCTCCTCATCTGCATGCAAGTGTAGCTCCCTCTCAAGCGAACACTGCATGGCTTTCTCCTCTTGAAATTTTATATCCCGTCGCACAACAGTCTTGCGACTGTCTGACAAATACACCCGATAGTTGTGAGGTGTATCAGTGTACCCCACAAATATTCCAACCTCGGCGGTTGGATCCAGCTTCCTTCTTGCATCCTTCGTCACATGCATGTAGACAGGAGAACCAAAAATCCGCAAATGGGAAATATCAGGCCTCTTGCCAGAATAAGCCTCCTCCGGTGTACTCATGCCAAGAACCTTGTGAGGACAACGGTTCTGCACATACACTGCTATATTGCATGCCTCAGCCCACAAGTGAAGGGGTAGGCCCTGATCATGCAACATCGCCCGTGCAGCACCCACGATCGTTCTGTTCTTCCGCTCAGCCACCCCGTTCTGCTGTGGGTTATGGGGTGCGATGAGCTCTCTCAGAATCCCTTCTGCGCTGCAGAACTCCTTGAATTCAGCCGAGATGAATTCACCACCGTTATCACTCCTTAGAGCAATCACCTTCTTCCCCGACTCCTTCTCGACCAGTGCTTTAAACTCACAGAACTTCGCGAATGTATCGCTCTTCTTCTGCATGAAGAAGATCCGGCACTTTCGAGAGAAATCATCAACAAAGATCACATAATACTTGTGCTTTGCTGTCGAAGCAACTGAGAAAGGACCACACACGTCTGTGTGAACTCTCTCAAGGATTGTCGTGGCGTGACTATCCTTCTCGTGAAAGGTGGCTTTCACATACTTCCCTAAAGTACACCCCTTGCACTGATCTGACTGCGCAAGAGTGCCCTTAGGAAGCCCAGTAGAAATCTGCTGCAGGATCTTCAAAGCTCCATGGTGAAGGTGGCCCAATCTCCTGTGCCACAGTTCGCCCTCATCATCTAGGCTCACCACTTCTCCCGCCTTGCATGCCATTGCTGCGCAGCCATCTACTTGCAACTGATAAAGGTTCTTGGTTCGAACCCCTATCTTCCGGGTCTCTCCAGTAGTCTTACTGCGCAGGAAGGCTTTTCCTTCGGCAAGAGAACACATCATACCCTTTATTCCTCCAACATTGCCATAGAGGTCAGATTTCTTCTTGATCCGGTACATGCATGACATCCTTCAATACAAAGGGTTTACCAGACTCCCTACGAAAGGATATGGTACCGAGTACCGATCGCAACATATACCATCATCGCCTCTCGGTATGCACACCCGGATCTTTGTCCTCCAATGCGAAACAGATACGATCTCCCGTCATATGAAATGACGCACCACTGTCCAAGAACCACACCGATCCCATCACACTTGAAACCAAGCATGCGATCAGTGAAAATTCAAGCCTGAACTGTGAAGCCAAAGCTTCTCCATCTACGGATCTTCCCACTTGCTTGTTTTTCTTCTTCTTTGGACAATTGGTAGCATAATGTCCATGATCATGGCAGTGAAAACACTTCACTTTTGCCATATCCTGCTTCTTGCCCTTTGCACCGGAATGAGAAGTTTTCTTACCCTTCCCCTTCTTTGCTTTGGCCACCAAAGCACAATTTTCTTCATCAGCTCCCTTTGATGAAGATCCATCACGAGTAGTCCTCCTTATCTCCTCCTGCATGAGATCCGCCCAAAGGCGCTCCCATCCCGGCAGCTTCTCCCGACCATTGACACTATCTTGATATGAGTGCCAAGCCTTCGGAAGACCAAGGAGAGCCAGGTCGACCATGTCCTCATCTTCGACGGTCACCCCCACACTTCCCAGCTCATCTCTGCATTGAGTGAACTTCGTGAGGTATTTGGCGATACTGTCGCCTTTCTCCATCTTGATGTTCCTGAGCTTATCTTTGAGCGCCAGCTTCCTTTGGTCGCTCTTACTCTGGAATAGATCCGTTAAAGCTTTCCACATTAAATATGGAGTAGCCTTTCCATGTAGGCTGGATACAATATGATCCTTGACGCCCTCCAACAGGATCCTTCGACACTTCGCCATCTTCTTTTGCCATGCTTCGACTTCAGCAGGATCAGTGGGCTTTTGGACATCCGTATCTACGAACTCCTTCAGACCATTATCTTCTAATATTGCTTCCATGCGATCCTTCTATGCAACATAATTCGAATTGCCTTCAAGAGCATATTCGAGTCGCAAACCGTTGAAAGACATTTTCAACACTGGCACCAAGAAAACAAAACTGCTGCAAAATTCAAATTCCACCTCAAAGCTCAATCACTCTAGATCTGTGAGAAAAAATTATTTCTAGCACAGAGATTGACTGCAAGGGGCGTTTACTGGATATATCACCTTTCAAAGAAAGGATGGATCCAGAGGCTACCTGGCCCGCATGCAGACTCTGTCTACCGAAATAAGTTTGTAATCACTGTGATGATCAATCTCTGCTTCAATAGCTCCAATACCATGTATAAATTTTCTGAATAATGATTAATTATCCACCGAGACTATCCTGATCACATAAAATTCGAATTTATATGCAACACATAATCTCTTCCACTCAGATCATCACACATGCGGAAAATAAATCAAGCGATAACACATCAAATCATCATACACATTAACAAAGTATGTATGGGGAAAGCTTATAGCTAAAAACCCCGCAGCTATTGTGTATATTATAATGGAGAAATTACATAACAACTCAAGCATAATACTTCCTCACAAGTACTGAAGATTATCTCACAAAGTTACACATAAACTAGCTTGGTTTGAACAAGTCACTGTCTAAAACTCACCACTAATTGCCTTGCCTCTATTGCGCAATCATGGCTCGTCTAAATAGAGATCCCAAGGTTCGAATCCTTGGCTTGACAGCGCAATCATCATGGGAAATTTCTCCAAGTGTGGTGCAAATATCATGCACAACTGATGTCACAACTGATAGCTATCTCAACCCTTTCATCTACCTCTTTCACTGGTCTCCACTGAACTGTCCATGCACTGTAGTGAACTGATGTGTTCTTGAGTTGAATCATGAGTTAATAATTAGTGAATTAAATAATATTTAATTCACTCCACTCATTACTAGTTGATTAGCCAGTTAAACTAATCTCAACCAGTTCAACTAAGTTAAACCGAACACAACTCCACCAACTGTCCCATCAACTCCACCAAACTTCTGCCACTGAAGTCCTAACTGAAGTCAACCATGCATGATGTGAATGCTTTTTAGAATAGCGTAACTCACAAAATTATGAGCCACTTCCAAGTGCCTTGAATCAAGTGCTCTAAGAGAATAAGATACTGTTTATAGTCCAAATATTATTAAGAGCTAATAATATTCGACATATCTATTTTTAGGAGAGGCCTAAAATAGATCACCTTCGACCTATAGGTCACAAAAATAGAGTCCCATCTATTTTTACTAACACCAATGCTCCAAGAGTGAGAATCTCATAATCGTGGAATCCCTAGACCATGCTCCATATGTCTAAAAATAGACATAGTCTAAAAATAGACTTTGCGCCAGAATTTGCCTGCGGGCCCACTTAGTGAAGGCGACTTCATTTCACTAAGCTCCATCATCTTGCTGAATTTTCAACACTTATCAAATATACTACATGGCACCCAACAATGATATATTGACCTTTGACTCTAGCTTAAAGGTATTTTCACTACACCTCCTCCATATCACCATTTACATGTTGCAGATATTGATGCATGCCTTGAACTAGTTGAAGGGGCCCTCACTAGACACTCCAAAATCCAAAATATTTTCCCTTAGGGCCCAAGATTACCTTTCTTTATTATTATGGGGACATGGATGGTGAATGTATTGATGCTTATTCATGTGTTTTGACTCTTAAGCATAGGATGATAGACACCAAAAGATTGGAATGGTTAGCATTAAATGTAGATGGGATAACATTGAACTCGCGGTAGGATATTTGTAATAATTCCATCCTCAATGTGGATCTAGGGGAGGCATAGGAGGCATAAGTGTCTTCATCTATAAACACCTCACTTTCACCATGTTTTTTTTATTTCATCAAAAATCATAAAAGTGAGGTTGGCTCTGTTAGAAAATCGAAAAGGCAGAAATATTTTCTTTATGTTGATAATTACTTTTGATGTCTTTATATTCTTATTAAATTTCTTATGTTCTCTTTTATTTTTTATCATCAAGCAATTACCAAAACCAAAACACAAATATCAAGGACACCAAATGTAGGCACTCAACCAGGGATAAAACCCCTATATAGGGGAAAACTTAATCAAATAACTCTTCCTTTAGTAATTCAAAATGAGATGGACCAAACCCTTAGACTAATAGACCTTCCTCCTCCACCAATTTAGCCTTCCAAAATGATTCAACAACCTTCAATAGTATTTTTTTTGTCCACCAACTTCATCCCAACAACAATCCAGAAATTCGACTTCCCAGCTTCAGAAATTCGACCCCCAACAACAGAATTTGGCCCATCAACAAAACATAAGTTTTGACCCTTCCAACATCCTAGCATCTTCACACAAGAGAGAGAGAGAGAGAGCGAGAGCGAGATAAATAATTTAGACTTCTTATGCTTGAGATATACCTCCTTCTCCTTCGCTAACCCTTTTCACCTTCTTCCTTGAATTTCACACTTTTTACTGCCACGACAATTTTAGATCGAACTTGGTGAGTGAGTGCTCCAAATGAGGTTGAGTTGCTACCTTTATATAGTATATTCTACCACTAATATTAGGACGACTTGTTCAGTTTGAGGCCAACTTGGTGGAGGAGGCCTAAAATACCTAATTTACATGAAAATAAATTTATTTATTGAAAAATAAATCCCAAGAAGGGTTCTTTACATTATTACATGGAAAAGGACACTTAACATAAGCCCTAGAGGCATGCAATGAAGACTTTGACCTATAAACAATTGAACCAAGCATGAAACCCATACTTTAATAAGTCAATTTATTTAATAATAAATTTATTTTTCTCTATTGTGATAAATAAATGACATCATGACTAAAATACAATTATGAAGACTGACACTAGTTAAATTCTTCAACACTCCATCTTAACAAGGAGTTATTCATAATTACATATATATAGAGGTACATGGAAGGTCTCCAAAATGAACTAGGAAGAGTTCTAGCACACTCAGTGTTGCAGACTAGAAACCTAACTAGGGTATTCTATCTTGGTGGGACTAAGATGGACTCAAGCTTTCAGCCAGTCTAAATACCGTCAAGCTTACTTGCTAACCATCAACCCAGGTATCTATGTGCATATCCAAGGTCGGAGCTCCATGAACAATGTCACCCTCCCTCTTCAGGATCTAGACATCAACACATAGGGAAACCAAATGTCCTTCCAAGCATCCACCATTAGATGCTTCATCTCTCCGTGATAAACTATACATATCCATTTGTCCAAGCATGCTTCCCAAGTGTTCGTCCTTCTTTATGGAGATATTTACCTGTTCAAGCTCAAACCCAATCAGTAATAAACTTTCAAATACATATATAAGTAAACACAAACCTTAGGGGTCCTTAATCATCCTGATGCCACTTATATCAATTTATTCATATGCAACTAGTCGAAAGTTTTTCTTCTTTCATTTCTTCAGCAACACTAAGACATCCTAAATACATTGTAATAAATTCATTCATTTTCTGATTTCTTCTTCAAGGTATCCATCATGACTATTATAATATTCCCTCCCTCTTGACTGGGGAAATGTACTCTTTTCTTCTAACTATGCTCCCTTTTAACTTAGGGAGATCATTTTTTTTTTTTTTCTATAACATCGAAGAAGCTTCAACCTTTCACGACTTCGTCAAGGTCATCTTGATCATCATCATCCTTATAGCTTCATTTATCATGCTCATCATTATTTTTCAATTACGAATATCTCCAATATCTTGAAGATTATGTACCTACAAAACTTTAATAGCAAGTACAACCAAATACATATAGAAGCATGAGGTTAGTTATGTCAAGTGATTGTCCTTCTTTATGGAGATATTTACCTGTTCAAACACAAAACCAATCAGTAATAAACTTTCAAATACATATATAAGTAAACACAAACCTTCAGGGTCCTCAATCATCTTGATGCCACTTATATTAAGTTATTCATATGCAACTAGTCAAAATTTTTTCTTCTTTCATTTCTTCAGCAGCACCAAGACATCCTCATACATTGTAGTACATTCATTCATTCTCTGATTTCTTCTTCAAGGTATCCATCATGACTATTATAATATGCCCTCCCTCTTAACTGGGGAGATGTACTCTTTTCTTCTAACCATGCTCCCTTTTAACTTAGGGAGATCAATAATTTTCTTTTTCTATAACATCGAAGAAGCTTTAACCTTTCACGACTTCATCAAGGTCATCTTGATCATCATCATCCTTATATTTTCCTTTTTCATGCTCATCATTATTTTTCAATTACAAATATCTCCAATATCTTGAAGATTATTTACATGTAGAACTTTAATAGCAAGTACAACCAAATACATATAGAAGCATGAGGTTAGTTATGTCAAATTATTATAATGGAAGCATCAAAGCATTTATACTTTAGACATAAAATACCTAAACCTAGTTATGTTCATAATTATCAAGGTTACATGCCAAGGTTTGTCATAAAACCTAGACTCCATTTTTCGAGGCACAAATCCTTAGATAACAAATCGAATAATAATCCAATCATAGTACTATACATATAAGATTTCAATAATATACTCCATGACAAACTTTACTAGGGTTTGTTCCAAACCCTAGATTTTCAACATCAAAACTAAAACATATCAATAGTATCATCAAGTCCTAGAATATCAATTTCTACTAGAGCTTTACAAACCCTAGGTTTCACAAACTAAAATATGAACATTAAAAATTAAGACAACACATTAGCATATACATATCTAGGATGCTTTTCACATCAATATCTACTAGGTAAACCCAAGACACAATTACATCAAAGTTAAAAATACAACGATTTTCCTTCCAAGCTAGGGTTTTAATCAAACATACAAACATATAGATAGGGTTTCATTCCTAGGATCTTGCTACAGATATTACACAGGTTTAGTTCATAAAACCTAAATTACCATACCCTAAATATCTATGGTATCAATACATGACTTAGATATTAACAACAAACCCTAAAGGGCTAGTGTTTCTATCATAACAATACCAAAACATCAAAATAATAGGAATTCTATATTTCATCAACAACCCTAAGTAGACTAAGGTTTCGAAATATTGACATACCCTTATCAATAAGAGGCTACAATTTTATAGTGAACCATAAGAGTTAGGGTTACACAAGAATGATCAAACAATATCATGAGGGGAGATTTAATCTAATGATTAATCACCTTAACAAGAATCTTTGTGATTCAAAACCCTAGACATAATTATGTCATTAATGTAAAGCAAATTTCAAAAAAGAATAATGATCGTACCTTTTACATGAAGAAAACTTTATAACAAAACTTATAGTCTAAGATATACCTTTGAGTTGTTTCTTAACAAACCTTGTAGGACATTAATTCTTGAAGGGCTTCCTTTGCAACAAAACTTCTTCCATGATTCAAGTCTATCCTTTGAAGTCTCCTCCATAACCCTTGAGCATTCATCAAACTTTCCTAACCAAGGAAAATATAAAGAAAAGGTTATTAGCATACAATACAAATAATTCTTTATGCGAGGAGGAAGCCAAACATAAAAAGATGAAACACATAATAAGATACTTATCTTTAGTAAAATGGTGAAGGAGGGCCCTCTTAATCTAATCTTGAGGGATACCTACAACTTATCAAATTAATTCAAAAATGTTCTAACACGACATGTTAGACCTACAAATTCTAGAAATCAAAACACAAAGAAAAACAATACAAGACTAAGAAGGATATGTAGGATAGGACTTAGTAGTATAAGTCCTTGACTTCTAATTCCTCAACCTTATTCTTCTTTGGTGGTACTCCATCGTCAATATTTTCTTGTTCGCTATCTCTCTTCTTATTCCTTGGATTCTCAAGACAATGGCTTTTATAATGACCCACCTTATGACAATTATATCATTCAATTTTTGATAGGTCAACTTTCTTCTTTGGCCCTTTGAACTTCTTGAAGGTTCCCTTCTTCTTCTAATGAGAAGAATAGGAATTAGAAATGTTTTCTTCTTCATCCTCCTCTTTTTTGTTTACTAATGATACACAACCTTTTTCTTGATTTCAAGCATTCCACATTTTCTCAAATATTGGTGTATCCTTCCAACTGTTAAGTCATGATGCAAAGACACTCCAAGATTTTGGTAGTCCTATACAACATAAACTATGAAATGAGAACTCTAGCAAAAAAAACCCAAAAAACATGAAAAAACAGCTCGTAAACGAAAAGTGGCGATGCTGGAATAACAATTTTTATTTCAGATGTAAATTTTCAACATGTTTAAAAAATGGCAGTGAAAACCAATTTTTGTGTGCCAAAAACACCATCAAAGCGAAGCCAAAAACACCCTCAAAACAAAAAGTGAAGATGTTGGAATAATATATTTTTTAAAGACAAATTTTCAACATTTTGAAATACCATGTAAAAGATAAAATATCATCACTCCAAAAAGACTTAAAATTTCAAAAGAAAAATGAAAACAAAAATTTACAAATAAAAATAAGAGTTAAAACAATAAAAAAACAAAAAACAAAAAACAAAAAACAAAAAAAACAAAACTTGAAAAAAATAATAAGTAAATAAAAATATATATTAGAAAAAAAATGTAAAATTAAAAAAAGAACAACAAGAAATCAAATATATAAAAGTATATAAAAAAGCAAAAAAAAATCAAACATAAAAATAGAAAAAGAAAAAAAAAACAAATTAACCTGCAAAGATAAAGATAAAGATAAAGATAAAAATAAAAATATAAAATATAAAAAATAAAGAAATAAATAATTAAACAATAAAATATAAAATTAAAAAATAAACACTAAAAAAATTCAAAATTCAAAATAAAAATATTAGACAACTAAAAATATAAAAAAATTATAATTTTTTTTAAATAAATGAGAAAAAAATAAAAAAACTAAACATTGAAAAAAATAAAATTAAAATATTTAAGAAAAAAAGTAAAAAGAAAACCTAAAACATATTAAAAAAATAATCACAATTAAAATTACTAAAAAAACATTAAAAAATAAAAAAAATGAACACATATCTCATTAAAATTAATTTTTTTTAAAAACAACTTAATAAAACATTAAATATATATATATATATATATATATATATAAAAATTGTGGTCCTCAATGTAGAAATTATATGCACTACACATGCATATGTCCAAGATTCTCCTGATCACACACTATTTTAACTTCATGCACAATACAGAATCTATTCCACCATTGATCATCACATGCGGAAATTAACACAATTGCAATGCACACATGAAACCATAAAAATTCACACACATTAACACAGTGTTTTAACGGGAAAGCCTGAAGCTAAAAACCCCAACTATCTGTATATAATATATGTCATAGAGATCATGTAACAATCCTCATACAAATATTCTCACAAGCTCTCAGTACAATACAATTGCTACACAATAATCAGGCCCGATCTTGCAAATCCATGCATCGATCTTTGCCAGCCTCTAGCCTGCCTCTACTACGCAATCCCTGCTGAAAAATGGCTCTGGATGAACTCCCATTGCTCCAGCCTTGCTCACACAATCCTTAAAGGCATCTCCACTAAATTTGTGGTGCAAACAATGCAACACTATAGTCACAACTGATAGTCACACTTGCTCTTTCACCCACCTCTCCACTGGTCTCCACTGAAACTGTCCATGCACTATAGTTAACTGATGTATTCTTCAATTGATTAATGAGTTATTATTTAGTGAATTAATTATTAATTAATTCACACCACTCTCACTAGTGTATCAATCAGTTAGACTAGATACAACTAGCTCAACCGTGTCTAACTAAGTTAAACCGAACACAACTCCACCAACTACTTCTATAACTCCACCAAACTCGTCACATGAGTCAAAATTTCACTAAAAGTCCTCCATGCAACAAGCTCCAGAAAACCCCCAGGAATAGCGTAATCTCTTCTGTCAGCTCGTCAGGCTACACATCTGTGCACTTAATCGAAGTGCTCCAAGAGAATAAGATAATGTTTAGAGTCCAAATATTATTAAGAGCTAATAATATTCGACATATCTATTTTTAGACTGGCAATCTAAAAATAGATTCCACCCAATATGTCTAAAAATAGAAGTCCATCTATTTTTCCAACCTGACCAACCATCCACAAATAGCATCCTGCAACTCATAGAATATGATCGACATGTCTAGTAAATAGGCATAGTCTAAAAATAGACCTTGCACCAAAAATCACCGTGTGGGCCCCCCTGCTAGTTTAGGTGATTATTTTCCAACTAGGATCAAGGACATGCTCGTGATGCCTCCTTCCATCGCTATTGTTGGGTAATCTTCAACACTCCCTCTCAACAAGAAAGGACTGTCTTTGCATGCGACATGCAACTCCATGCATTCACCCTGCACCCTTTGCAAGTGCCCTGCAACTCCATGCATCTGCTCTGCAACTCTTCCGAAACTGAAAGGCTCCAAACAACTCAATCAGTCTAATGCATCTATCATCAAAGTCTTCGACTTCTGCTTAGATACTGCACATGTCTTCAGGAACCACTACGCTGTTGAACTCTGCACCCATGCACTTTGCACTTGCTGTCAACTCTGAACCGCGCTCCAGTATCCGACACTGTCACTTTGATATACCTACATCAATCCAACTGATCACGTTACCGCTTTTCTATGGGCTCCTCGTAGCCAGGTTCAATTCATGAGATCCACACCATCTCAATGAATCCTGCCCAGAAATATCCTCTTGGGGTTACTCATGCATGTCGCCCCACCTCTCACCTGGTGGTATAGCTGCATGCACTCCCTCTGCCCATCTGGCACGAAATTTCTCTGCATGATTGGTTGCTCCCACTCCATGATCCTCATCTTGTGGCTCCTCCACATCTCGAGGTTCACTCTTACCTACATGCAAATCCTGCTTCCTCTCAAGCTTCAATTGCATGGCTTTCTCACACTTCCCAATAGTAGGAAGCTCCGTAGAAATCCCATCTACTTCAAATTTGTAGAGATTCTTGGCTCGAATCCCAACCTTCTTGACTTGTCCTGTTGCTTTGTACCGAAGGAAAACTTTTCCTTCACTAAAGACAACATCATACCCTTTATCCTCTAACATTTCGACTGAGATTAAATTCTTATTTAAACCTGGAACGTGCACTACATCTTGAAAAAGAATGAGTTTACCTGACTCCCTCTGAAAGTTAATGGTACCAATGCCGGTCGCATTATATCGTCCATTGTCGCCCAATTCAACATGCAACTGGAGATCTTTCTCCACCAAGTCACTGAAAAGGTTCACATCTTCCGTCATGTGAAAGGAAGCACCACTATCAAAGTACCACCCCGATCCCAATGCACTAGACACCATGCATGCGATCAATGAGAAGTCCAGCTCAAATTGCGAGGCAAGAGCCTCACCAGCTGCAACTCTAGTAGCCTGCTTGTTCTTCTTCTTCTGTGGACAATGTGTGGCGAAATGCCCATGTTCGTGATAGTGAAAACACTTCACTTTGGACATGTCATGCTCTTTGCCACCCGCACCAGATTGAGAAGGATTTTTCTTCCCCTTCCCTTTCCTTGCTTTGGCAGCTAAAGCACAATCCTCTCCATCATCATTCTTTGATGAAGAGCCATCCCTGGTACTTTGCCTTATCTCCTCCTGCACAAGATCCGACCAAAGTCGCTCCCATCCTGGTAGTTTCTCCTGACCATTGACAGATTCCTCGTAGCTATGCAAACTCTTCGGAAGCCCAAGGAGAGCCAAGCTCACCAAGTCTTATTCATCCACACTAACTCCTACACTCCCAAGCTCATCCCTGCAGTGGAAAAACTTTGTCAAGTATACCGGAATAGTGTCATTCTTCTCCATTTTTATTTTCCTGAGCTTGTCTTTAAGCGCCAAATTCCTCTGGTCACTTCTTCTTTGGAACAATTCTGTCAAAGCCTTCCACATCAAGAATGGAGTGGCTTTACCATGAAGGCTGGACACTATGTGATCCTTCACACCTTCAAACAGAATCCTTCGACACCTTGCTACCTTCTTTTGCCATGCGTCAAGTGCGGCTGCATCGTTAGAACTTGGTTTAGGAATTCCAGCATCTATGAACTCCTTCAACCCATTAGCCTCCAGCACCGCCTCCATCCTTTCCTTCCATGAAATATAACTCGAGCTTCCCTCAAGGGCATACTCCAATCGCAATCCGTTGAAAGACATTTCAACGAATGCTCAACTTCGACACCAAGAAAACACTGCAGCAAATTCGAATTCCACCAGCACAAAACTCAACTGTTTCAATAATTGCAATTTCTCCACTGATCAATGCTCCGATACCATGTAGAAATTATATGCACTATGCATGCATATGTCCAAGATTCTCCTGATCACACACTATTTTAACTTCATGCATAATACATAATCTATTCCACCATTGATCATCACATGCGGAAATTAACACAATTGCAATGCACACATGAAACCATACAAATTCACACATATTAACACAGTTGTTTTCACGAGAAATACTGAAGGTAAAAACCCCAACTATATGTATATAATATATGTCATATAGATCAGGTAACAATCCTCATACAAAGCTTATCACAAGCTCTCAGTACAATCCAATCGCTACACACTAGTCAGGCCTGATCTTGCAAATCCATGCACCGATCTTTGCCAGCCTCTAGCCTGCCTCTACTGCGCAATCCCTGCTGAAGAATGGCTCTGGATGAACTTGAATTTCTCCAGCCTTGCTCACGCAATTCTTAAAGGCATCTCCACTAAATTTGTGGTGCAAACAATGCAACACTATAGTCACAACTGATAGTCACACTTGCTGTTTCACCTACCTCTCCACTAGTCTCCACTGAAACTGTCCATGCACTGTAGTTAACTGATGTATTCTTCAGTTGATTAATGAGTTATTATTTAGTGAATTAATTATTAATTAATTCACACCACTCTCAATAGTGTATCAATCAGTTAGACTAGATACAACTAGCTCTGCTGTGTCTAACTGAGTTAAACTGAACACAACTCCACCAACTACTTCTATAACTCCACCAAACTCTGTCACATGAGTTCTAACTAAAGTCCTCCATGCAATAGCTCCAGTAAACCCTCAGGAATAGCGTAATTACTTCTGTAAGCTGCTGTGCCACATCTGTGCACTTAACTGAAGTGCTCCAAGAGAATAGGATAATGTTTAGAGTCGAAATATTATTAAGAGCTAATAATATTCAACATATCTATTTTTACACTGGCAGTCTAAAAATAGACTCCGCCCAATATGTCTAAAAATAGAAGTCCATCTATTTTTCCAACTTGACCAACCATCCACAGATAGAATCCTGCAACTCATAGAATATGATCGACATGTCTAAAAATAGACATAGTCTAAAAATAGACTTTGCGCCAAAAATCACCTGTGTGGGCCCCACCTAGTTTAGGTGATTATTTTCCAACTAGGATCAAGGATGATGTTTTAGGATGCCTACTTCATTGTTTCTTGTTGCAATCTTCAACACTCAAGCCTAGGGGCCCGAGGGGCTAAAAGACGATTCACAGACTCGGCTGGGGGGCGTGGGTGATTCTCAGAATCGGCTCTGAGTCCTATTGGGTGGATCGAGGGGTGGCTGAGGGAGCTTGGCTAGTTCTGCTAGCACATGGCGGGCACCTGGAAGGGTTAGCCAGCGCCTATTCTTAGAATAAAATTAAAAAAATATATTGAAAAAAATAAAAATAAAAAACATAATAATAATAATAATAATAATAAAATGAACACAAATATAATTAAAATTAAGAAAAAAAATAAAATAACTTAATAAAACATTAAAAAAATTAAAAAAACCTTAAAAACAAATTAAAAGTTAAAAAAAATTAATAACAATTATATAAAAAATAAAAAAATTTGTGGCCCTGAAGTCTTTGGGTGGGCTCAACTGCTGGGAAAATTCGATTCTCAAAATCAGATTTGGCCTGCTGGCCGGGCAAATCCGATTATGAGAATCGGATTGGTAGGCCGACAGGGCAAATCCGATTCTGAGAATTGGATTTGCTCGGCCGGCGGGGAAAATCTGATTTTGAAAATCAGATTTCCCGACTAGCGAGGCAAATCCGATTCTTAGAATAGGTTTTGTAGGCCGGCGGGACAAATCTGATTCTCAGAATTGGATTTTCCCAAGCGGGCAGGCAAATCCGATTCTTAGAATCAGATTTTCCTGGGCGAGCAGACAAATCTGATTCTCAGAATCAGATTTGCAGGCTGGCGGGGAAAATCTGATTCTCAGATCAAAATTGGCGGATTGAGGGTTTAGTTCAAAATTTCGGCCACATAAGTGGATGCAGAGTGGCTACGCCATTTCCGAAAACTGGTTATAATAAACATTTGGAGCATTATTGAGTGTTTTTTTTTGCCACCTGAAGTTTTTGTGAGATTAGTTACCTTTTCTGCAGAATTTCCTAGAAAAGTGATGCAGGGGCATTAGACACTAGCCAGCAATGTAGGAAGTTTTGTCCACATGTTGTGGTTAGGAGGGTTCGAAAATATTTGAATTGTAACAACTAGGTGTCAATACCTCAGCTGACTGTATCATTTAGATTAGTCAGAGTTGTAGAAGTCGAATAGTTCAGTTAGTCCATCTGTCATGTTTCAGTTAGTCGAATTATTGTAATTAGGCTTTTGATTTTCTAAAACGGTCCTCACAGAGGAACCGAAGAGAGGCATTGTAATGCATATAATTTGTATTCTTCAGATGTACTTAGGGGAGAAAAAAGGAAAAAGAGAGATTTCTGCAATAAAAACTCTGTGTGTTAACAATTGTTTCCAGTTAAATAATTTCAATGCTCATCAGCCATCGAATTGCCTCGAATCCTTATCTGTGAAGAAATTGTTTAATTGAGAGGCGATTGTACACTAGTTTTGCGTGGAATCGTTGAGTATGGTGGTTGTATAATTCCACATTCTCTATCTATTGTTTCCCGTGAATTGTTTGGATAAACTCTGCGAATTGAATTCCAACGCAGTCCTCTGTCTGTATTACTATGAAACTCCCCACTGAATGATCGAACCGAACTATATTGAAATAAACCCGAGTTTTGAACCTGGGTTAAGGCATACGAAATATTACGCAAACCCGACGTGAACCATGGTTAATCTCTGTACCAAAACTCGCGAGCAGTTTGACGAAACCACCCTGCCCATATCGCACCGCTTTTCTGGAGCAAGCGGTTTTCTCCCATCGCGGGCGATTCCACAGAGAAGCTGACGCGTGGCCAAGGGACAGACCACAAAAACCGCTTTTCCCTCATGCCATCGCACGTTAAAGTTCATATGAGGAGGCAGAGCGATATTGCTGGACACCGTCGATCTGGAGGGATTCCATTGGACGGTGGCTGTGTTCGGGAGATGCTCGAACGATAATCTAAAGTATGGCGGTATTTTTCATTAGTCTGTCGCTTGTAAAGGTGGGCCCGGGTTTAAGGTCTGTTACCAGTGTTTAATTTTAATGTATCGGTTAAGCAATAGAATAAAAGTTCAAAACATATTTAACTTTACCATATAGTTAATCCGAGTTGGTGCCTATTTTATATTGGAATTATCGCAGAGTTATAAGGGCTGATATAGTTGGATTTTTCTAAAGTTGTTGAATGTATTTATTTATCAATTTTCTCTGAAATTGATAAATAAAATTCCCAAGAAAAGTAGGAAGACCACGTGGAGGTGAACCAAGTTAATTGCAAGAGGTTGCTGATAGAGCTACGCAAAGATATCAGCTCTCCTTAGGGGCCGACTTTCAGTTTTGTTGCTGTCATTTGTGGTATCAGAGCTGTTGTTTCCGAGTTGTTTTTGCAGGGAGCTGACATGGCAATCCGAGTTGGTAGAGGTGCTGGCAGAAGGAGACCTGTTGCCAACGCAGAGGTGTTGGGGATGTTGCAGAGGGTCGAGGCCAAAATGGATGCCATAGAGCGAAGATAGCCCAGAGATCCTGAAGACATCAGTGAACCTGAGATAGAAGAAGCGGAAGAAAATGTTGAGATTCCTCCTGACATGAGGCTCCTCAGAACTGTTCTGGGGTCTGCAGTTAAGCCCAGAATTGAAGTGTCGAGTTATGCAGGGGGACTGAATCTAGAAGAACTAGTAGACTAGATTAATGAAATGAACAAGTGCTTCGATTATGAAGAAATAAGCGAAGATAAAAAGGTCAAGTTTGCGGTGAAAAAGCTGAAGGGACATGCTGCACTTTGGTGGGATGGAGTGCAGGCAGAAAGGAGGAGAGTTGGCAAGCAACCTATCAGGAGCTGGACCAGAATGATGACTAAACTGAAAGGTAAATTCTTGCCTAGTGATTATCAGCTGACATTGTATAGGCAAATGCAGAACCTGAGACAGAGGTTGCTGATAGTAAAAGAATACACAGAGGAATTCTACAGAGTAAGCATAAGAGCTGGGCAATTCCAGGACACACTAGAGAAGACTGCCAGATATGTGAATGGTCTCAAGCTGGAGATCCAAGATGAGATTGGTCTCCTGTCTCCTAAGACAGTGGAAGAGGCCTACCAGATGGCCTTGAAAGCAGAGGAGAAACTCCTGAGGAAACAATCTGCCAAAAAGAGAGGTACTTTCCGTGGAAAGGGAAGTCAGGGTGGTAGAGGAAAGCCTACTACACCCAGGGATGGAGCTAACAGTATCTCACCTCAGAATGCATCTATAGAGGATGATGCAAGGGGCAGAAGGGGTTCTTACAGAGGAAAAGGAAGAGGAGGTAGAGACAGAGGCAGAGGTAGAGAGTTGAGGTGTTATAGATGTCAGCAAGTGGGACATAAGCACTATGAGTGTCCAGAGAATGTGGGTGCTGGTCCAAGAAATGTTGTTGTTGCCCAGGTTGGAGAAGAGGCAGAAATTGAAGAAGAAGTTCTTCCAGAAAGGGGAGAGTATTTGGTGGCTAATAAGGTCCTGTTGAAACAAGCTAAAGAGGTCACTGAGCCTGCATAAAGGAAGACTTTGTTTAGGAGCATATGCAAAGTCCAAGGGAAATGCTGCCAGCTAGTCATTGATAGTGGTAGCACAGACAATCTGGTTTCCACCGAGGTGATAGAGAAGTTGAAGTTGAAGACGAGGGAGCATCCAACTCCCTACAGGGTGTCCTGGCTGCATAAAGGGCACCAGCTGGTTGTAAAAGAACAGTGTGAGATAGAGCTACAAATGGGCAAATACAAAGATAAGGTCCCGTGTGATGTAATGCCCATGGATGTGTGTCATATACTACTGGGTAGACCTTGGCAGTTTGACAGAGCAGCGGTGCATGATGGCAAGAAGAACACTTACAAGTTCTTCAAAGATGGGGTACACCATACATTGATACCCATGGAAGAAGGAGAGCCATCCAGCAGAGTGGTTGATCCAAAGACCTTGTTGTTGAGCGGGAAGGAATATCTGCAGTAGATAGAAGAAGAAGATGTAAGTTTTGCTTTAGTTTGCAAACCTAGGGTAGTTTTTACTTCTACAAAGATTTCTGATTTGCCAGTAGAAATCCAAGAGATGCTAGACTATTATTGTGACATTGTTGTGGATGATTTACCTGATGAGCTGCCACCTGTGAGAAAGATCAGCCATCAGATAGATTTTATCCCTAGTTCAAATCTGCCAAATAAGGCAGCCTACAGAATGAATCCCACAGAAAATGAGGAAATCAAGAGGCAAGTACAGGAATTGGTGTACAAGGGGTTGATCAGAGAAAGTTTGAGTCCATGTGCAGTACCGGCAGTATTGAGCCCAAAGAAAGATGGGGGCTGGAGAATGTGTACTGATTCCAGAGCAATTAATAAAATAACAATCAGGTACAGATTCCCTTTACCCAGAATTGAGGATTTAATGGATTGTTTGAGTGGTGCTAAATATTTTTCAAAGATAGATTTAAAAAGTGGATATCATCAGATCAGAATAAGAGAGGGTGATGAGTGGAAAACTGCCTTTAAAACGAATGAAGGACTGTATGAATGGATGGTAATGCCTTTTGGGTTGTCAAATGCACCTAGTAATTTCATGAGACTTATGAATGAAGTATTGAAAGAATTCATTGGTAAATTTGTGATAGTATATCTGGATGATATATTAGTTTTCAGCAAAACTAAAGAAGAACATTTAAGGCATCTTGATCATGTCTTGAAAAAGCTACACCAAGAGAAATTGTTGATAAATTTAAAGAAATGCTCATTCATGAAGGAAGAGTTAGTGTATTTGGGTTTTGTTGTTTCTGCAGAAGGATTGAAGATGGACCCAGAAAAGGTTAAGTCAATTGTGGAGTGGCCTTCACCCAGGAATGTTTTTGAGGTAAGAAGTTTCCATGGACTTGCCAGTTTTTACAGAAAGTTTATAAGAAACTTCAGCAAGATTAATGCACCCATAATTGAGACAATAAAGAAGAGCAAACAACCATTTAAGTGGACTGCTGAAGCAGAAAGAAACTTTAAACTTTTGAAGCAAAAGATAACTGAGAAGCCTGTTTTTATTCTGCCTGACTTTACTAAATCATTTTAAGTAAAATGTGATGCCAGTGGGGAGGCCATTGGAGCTGTGTTGAGTCAGGATGATAGGCCTGTAGCCTATTTCAGTGAGAATCTAAATGACACTAGGAGAAAGTATTCCTCTTATTAGAAGGAATTCTACGCAATTGTTCAGGCATTGAAAAAGTGGAGACATTATTTGATGTCCAGGGAATTTGTATTATATTCTGACAATCATGCTTTGCAGTATATTGTACAACAGCCCAAGTTGAAGCATAAGCATGCCAAATGGGTTGAGTATCTCCAAGGTTTTAATTTTGTTTTGAAACATATAAGTGGCCAAGCAAATAAAGTAGCTGATTCTTTGAGTAGGAGGCACATGCTTGTTCAAGAAACTAATTTTGAAGTCGTAGGGTTTGATTTTCTCAAAGAATTGTATAAAACAGATCCAGATTTTAAGGAAGCATTTGAGGCATGTTGTAACCCTGTTCTAACAGATAGAAGCCATTGGCTGGATTATTTCTTGCAGGAGGACTTACTATTCAGAAGAAACCAATTGTGTGTACCAAAATGTTCCATGAGAGAAAATTTGATTAAGGAGAAGCATAGTGGTGGACTTGCTGGACACTTTGGTACTGATAAAACTTATGAGTAGCTGAGTCACTTCTATTACTGGCCTAATATGAGAGCAGAAGTAGATAAGTTTGTGAAAAATTGCAAGATCTATCAATATGCTAAAGGAAGGAGCCAAAACGCAGGATTGTACACTCCCTTGCCTATTCCAGACAGACCTTGGGACATGGTGAGTATGGATTTTGTTCTAGGATTGCCCAAGACTCAGAGAGGGAATGATGCAGTCTTTGTTGTAGTGGAAAGATTCTCCAAAATGGCACATTTTATTCCATGTTATAAAACTAGTGATGCCACCCATGTTGCTAACTTGTTTTTCAAAGAAGTTGTTAGATTGCATGGGTTGCCCAAGAGCATTGTTTCAGATAGAGACACCCGATTTGTGGGTCATTTTTGGAGGACACTGTGGAAGAAAATTGGTACCAACCTGAGTTTCAGCTCAGCTTATCATCCTCAGACTGATGGACAAAATGAAGTAGTGAATAGGAGTCTGGGAAATTTGTTGAGAAGTCTTGCAGGAGAGCATCCCAAGCAGTGGGATCATATTTTGCCTCAGGCAGAATATGTATATCATGACTCACCAAACAGAAGCATAGGGCAGAGTCCGTTCCATATTGTTTATGGAATGCACCCCAGAGGAATATCAGAGTTAAGAAATCTGGGAAAGGCAGAGCTGAGAAGTGCTGATGGTGAGGAATTTTCTTCTGAGATACAAGCCATACATGAGCAAGTGAAACAACAACTACAAGACAACAACATCAAATATAAAGGAAGAGTAGACTTGAACAGAAAGGAAGTTCATTTTGAAGTAGGAGATCTGGTTTTGGCACATTTGAGAAAGGAGAGATTCCCAAAGAATCAGTATAACAAATTGAAGTTCAAAAAGATTGGGCCATGCAAGATACTTAGAAAGTTTTCCGTGAATGCTTATGAGATTGAATTGCCACCTGATGTTGGAATATCTCCCATTTTTAATGTTGCAGATTTGTACAAGTATGAAGATGATGGTGAAGAAGAAAGATCATCCAACCAGGAACAAATTGACTGGAAAGAGCAGCTACCTCCAGCACAACCCTTGCAACCAGAGAAGATATTGGACAAGAGAGTGTTCAGGAAGACCAGAGGACAAGAGTACTTTCAGTACCTAATCAAATGGAAGGATAAGCTAGAGGAAGATGCCACTTGGATGACTGAAGAAATGTTGCAGAAGATAGGCAGATCAGTGGAAGAGCTCATGGACAGGATCCCATGAAGAAGATTGCCCTCAGGAGTCTGATGCAGGGGCATTAGACACTAGCTAGAAATGTAGGAAGTTTTGTCCATATGTTGTGGTTAGGAGGGTTCGAAAATATTTGAATTGTAACAGCTAGGTGTCAATACCTCAGCTGACTGTATCATTTAGATTAGTCAGAGTTGTAGAAGTCGAATAGTTTAGTTAGTCCATCTGTAATGTTTCAGTTAGTCGAATTATTGTAATTAGGCTCTTGATTATCTAAAACGGTCCTCACAGAGGAACCGAAGAGACGCATTGTAATGCATATAATTTGTATTCTTCAGATGTACTTAGGGGAGAAAAAAGGAAAAAGAGATATTTCTGCAATAAAAAATCTGTGTGTTAACAATTGTTTCCAGTTAAATAATTTCAATGCTCATCAACCATCAAATTGCCTCGAATCCTTATCTGTGAAGAATTTTTTTAATTGAGAGGCGATTGTACATTGGTTCTGTGTGGAATCGTTGAGTATGGTGGTTGTATAATTCCACATTCTCTGTCTATTGTTTCCTGTGAATTTTTTGGATAAACTCTGCGAATTGAATTCCAACGCAGTCCTCTATCTGTATTACTATTGAAATAAACCCAAGTTGTGAATCTGGGTTAAGGCATACGAAAGATTACGCAAACCCGATGTGAACCGTGGTTAATCTCTGTACCAAAACTCGCGAGCGGTTTGACGAAACCACCCTGCCCATATCGCACCGCTTTTCTGGAGCAAGCGGTTTTCTCCCATCGCGAGCGATTCCACAGAGAAGCTGACGCGTGGCCAAGGGATAGACCCCCAAAACCGCTTTTCCCTCATGCCATCGCACGTTAAAGTTCGTATGAGGAGGCAGAGCGATATCGCCGGACACCGTCGATCTGGAGGGATGCCATCAGACGGTGGCTATGTTCGAGAGATGCTCGAACGATAATCTAAAGTATGGCGGTATTTTTCATTAGTCTGTCGCTTGTAAAGGTGGGCCCGGGGTTAAGGTCTGTTACCAGTGTTTAATTTTAATGTATCGGTTAAGCGATAGAATAAAAGTTCAGAACATATTTAACTTTACCATATAGTTAATTCGAGTTGGTGCCTGTTTTATATTGGAATTATCGCGGAGTTATAAGGGCTGATATAGTTGGATTTTTCTAAAGTTGTTGAATGTATTTATTTATCAATTTTCTCTGAAATTGATAAATAAAATTCCTAAGAAAAGTAGGAAGACCACGTGGAGGTGAACCAAGTTAATTGCAAGAGGTTGCTGACAGAGCTACGCAAAGAGACTAGCTTTCCTTAGGGGCCGACTTTCAGTTTTGTTGCTGTAAAAAAGAGTAGATATTTGGGTTCCTCTCACCGAGCTACCCAATTTCAAAAATAAATCAGCTCAAATAAAGTCCTGCAAGAAAAATTATTGTTGATTTAAGATTGGTAGTTTTTTTAGGTTAAGCAAATCCGATTCTCAAAATTGGATTTTCCCAGCCGACGAGGCAAATCCAATTCTTAGAATCAGATTTGTTCAACCTGAAAAAACTACAAATCTTAAATCAGGGATAAATTTGCTTCCAGGACTCCGTTTGAGTTGATTTTTTTTTTTGAAATTGGGTACCTTAGTGAGAGGAACCCAAATATCTACTCTTTTCTGGAAAATTATGCACAATAGGTAACAGATCTCACAAAAACTTCAGGTGACAAAAAAAAACACTCGATAATGCTCCAAATGCTTATTATAACCAATTTTCAGAAATAGCGCAGCCACTCTGCATCCACCTATGCGGCTGAAATTCTGATCTAAACCCTGAGTTTGCCAATTATGATATGAGAATCAGATTTGCCCTGCCGACCTGCAAATCCGATTCTGAGAATCAGATTTGCTCGCTCGGCCGGGAAAATCCGGTTTTGAGAATCGAATTTGCCCCATCGCCGAGCAAATCGCCAATGGGGCAAACCCGATTCTCAGAATTGGATTTGCCCGCCGACCGGGCGAACCCGATTCTGAGAATCAGATTTGTGTGGTTGGTGGGCAAATCCGATTTTGAGAATTGGATTTGCCTGTCGACCGGGCAAACCCGATTCTTAGAATCATATTTTCCCCTTCGTGGGCCAGCGGAGCTTGGCCAGCTCCGTCGACTCATGATGGCTACCCCCAAAGGGGCGGCCTTCGTGGGCCGACGGAGCTTGGCCAGCGGGGCCAGCCCACGGTGGCTGCCCTCTAGCAACCCGACAGGCCTGGCCAGAGCCGATTCGGAGAATCGGCTACGGCAAGGCCCGTTGGGTGGCTCGAGGGGCGGCTGGCGGAGCTTGGCTAGCCCACGACAGCGGCCCTCGAACAACGCAACTGTTATTTTTTTTTTAATGATTTTGTTTTTGATTTTTATTTATTTTTTAAGTTTTTGTTTTGTTTTTGTTATATATATATATTTTTTTTTCTATGATTTTGTTTTTATTTTATTTTTTAATAAAATGATGTGATTTTCACTTCGTATTTTAAGATAGATAAAAAAACATTAAAAAAATAAAAATAAAATTTTTTTATAATGTGATTTTCACTTTATTCTTTAAGTGAATCTTTTAATTTTTGGAAAAAATATTATTATTATTAATATTTGACATAAAATTCATAAAAATTGCTAATTTTTATACTTATTTTCGTTAATTTTTTTTCTATAAAAATGGTTTATTTGATATATCACTTTTAACAAAAAGACTCAAAATGTGTATTTTTATGTAAATTGTTAATTCTTGTTTTTTAGTGACAAGTATTTCATGGGAAATGAAATATTATTTAACAATATATAATTAGATAGAAGATCGAAACTTTAAAATTATTATTATTATTATTATTTTCTTTCTAACATTACAAAAAATCAAATATCTCACTACAAAAAAATGAAAAAAAAAAAAAAAACATGAAAAACACTTAAAAATTTGTTAAATTTAGAAAATAATTATTAGTGTTAAATACACTAGAAAATTTAAAGTAAAAATTAAGTCTTCTAAAAAAACGGAAGAAGCTGGTATCGAAACTTTTCAAAATCAACATAAAAATCACTAAAATTTTAAAATAATGTTTATACTTGATACCTTTGAAAATTTAATTTGTAAAAAACATGCAAAAAAAAAAAGAATATTAAGAATCAACACTTTTCAAAATCAAAAGATTTTTTGCTACCTAAAAAAAGGGTACTTGTTTCGGTCCCCCCTTCAAAGTTTACATTGTTCCTAGAAAAACAATAAATTTGAGCTCATTTTCTGAGACAAATTCATCTATGGTTTGGAGTTTATCTATGATTCTAGATATCCTTATAAAATATGATGACACAGTGTGGTCATTTGTCATCTTAATAGTCCTTAATTCATTCTTGAGACTTGCTATTTGACCAATGTTCTTGATTATGAATAGTTTGGAAAGAGGCTCATACATCTCATGGGAGGAATCTATGTTGGATATTCATGGGATTAGGTTGTCCTTAATTCCATCCACTATTAGGTTCATAGCCAATATTTCTGTTTCTCTGAACTTTGCTTTCTTTGCTTCACTTGATTCATCTGCAGGGTACTTGATTTTTTCTTGAACAAGATTCAAAACTTTGTTCTTTTTGAGAATAATATCTATCCTTTTTTTTTTTTCCTAGGCTCCTTCTAGCTTGTTCTCTCTCTTCATTTAATTTTTCATATTGATATGTTCTACTTCTTGTGACCTGACCTTGACACTCCTTATTCTTCTTTCACTAGATCTCTAGGCTTTCTTTCTCTAGCTTATTTCACCTTTTCTCTGATATCATGTTAGAAAATGGAAAAGGCACAAATATTTTCTCTATGTTGATAATTACTTTTTTAGGTAAATAGGCTCGGGGTTAGAGTCAAGGTTAACTAGGTTAAACAATGGTAGTTTTGGGACATATAGTATTGTGTATCCATGGTTTTATGCCCATGGTATCACATGTATTGGAGCCTATAAAAAGCTCGAAAGACTTAATTGTATTGCAGGTTAGGGAGGTGAGTAGGGAAGATATGAGCGAGTTGTCTAGGATTTTGGCCAAGGCTAATGAAATTTCATCGAGTTGGATTTTGGAGGCTAATTAAATTTCATTGAGTTGGATTTTGCCCCAGAGTCAGGGTTTTCCCGGATAAATATTATGTTTATGTGTTTTGTTGCTAGTTATTTTATTTATTTTCATCTCAATAATTATTATTTTATATTCCCCATAACTTTTTAACAATTGGTAGCTGTATCTGAGCCATGGTCCAGGGTTTAGGCTTTAGAGAGATGCCTTTGTAGCCAAGGTTTAATTTGGACTCACTGACGAGATCAATTTTGATAATGGGTTTGAGGTGAGCCATGGTCCAAGGTTTAGGCTTCAGAGGGATGCCTTTGTAGCCAAGGTTTAATTTGGACTCTCTAACGAGATCAATTTTGATAATGGGTTTGAGGTTGAAGTTGTGGACCTGGAATACAGATTTAGTGGTCAGGTTACCAGCTTAATGCGAATGTCGTCAAGGATTTGCAGCCAACAACAAGGGATCAGATGTCCAAGGGGTGTTGATGTAATTGAGAACGAACCATGATAAAATCGCCGAGATTATCTCGATTGCAGGTTCGTTAGATTTGTCGACGTGGCAAAATGACCCCTCTCCGTCTCCGTTTCCATCCGTTTACATAAAAAAGGAAACTCATCTCCTGCCGAAGTCTGGAAATTTGCAATTGAGAGCCCTGCCGCAGTTGTGTCTTTTCATTGAACTTGAAAACCCCTGCCACTGTTTGAGTTTCAATTTCAAATTTAAATTCAAAATCTAAACCGTGCAATATACCGTCTCTTTTTTCCCATGAGCTTATTCCAAAAACACTCTGTTTACTTTGCATGGATGCAGGGTAATTGCAGAAAGTCAAGCTGGAGCCTAGAAAAATGGCAAAAGGATTCATACTGGACATCACAATGCAGTGTATGTTCTGTGTTTTTTCTGAGTGTTGGGAATGGTCTTGAAATATTTTTGTTTGCCAGCGATTCAATATGGAGTATTTCAGAGCAGAAAAACGACAAGAGGATTCATAACGGACATTGCAATGCAGTGTATGTTCTGCGTTTTTTCTCACTGTTGAAAATGGTCTTGAAATATATTTTTCTGCTAATGATTCTATATGGAGTATTTTCTATAATGAGAATTCATTGACAATTTGGACCAATCTTTGAGTATTCTCCAGTTCTAATTCATTGGCACTTTGGACCAATCTTTGAGTACTCTCTATTTCTCAATCTCTTGTTATCAAGTGACCTCAACCTTGTTATAACTAGTTATAACAACTGATTTTCTATTTTCACATTCATTTCCTTCTAACAAAACAATGTATACAAATGTTTCACATTGAAGCATAGGATTGCTGAGTTATTATCAGAACATATCCATTTGATGTAAATTTATCTGACTTGCAAATTTACAATGATGAAATTTTCCAGTAAAGAAAGTGAAATGTTTGCAGAACAATTGGGCATGAAATAAATGAAATCTTTATGTATACAACATGAATCTCCATTGCCACTACTCCTGTGAAAGTAATAACCTCAGATTTCTACAACTGACAGTGTTTTAAGGCTTTATTTTTAATTTTGAAAATATTTTCAATGTAAATTTCCGTGATTTTTTTTTTTTTTTCATGATCTTGATCCAACTTGACTAGTACAAAGTATACACTAGTATTTGAAAAACCTTCAATTACATTAAAAAGTTATCAACCGAAAAGATACACTTACTCAAATCCAATTTGGAAACACAACAAACATAGAGATGAAGATCAAGGTTTGCATAGTTTTTTGTTTAAAGGATTCTGGAAGAGCTTGAAAATCAATCTTGTCCACATGCAATTTTTTTTAACGCAGGTTTGTTGTGACTAATTAGAATTATGGTAAACTATTAAATGCTGTTTTGTTATGAGTATTTAGAGATATGGTATTATTGTTGCTGAATTACATCTGGCATGTGGTTTTGATGGTAAATTTTAAGTTTATTTGAGTAAGACAGGTAATATATTATCATATTTTTTCATAATTTATAAAGTGAGTTTATTTATGTTTAATAGATGAATTATTTAAAGTAGAGAATTTGGTTATATTGTAAATTTTAATGTAAAATTTTGCTTTTCTTAATTTATTTTAAAATGAGGATACATTGATTTTATTATATTATCCAAAGAAAATAGAAAGAAAAAATATTTAGATATGATATAATTTGATTAACTAAAATGAAGTGAGAAAATTTATTTATAAAAATGAATTAGTTTAAACTAAATATTTCATTTACACTAATTATGTTACTTAATTATGGTTTAAAATTCAACTCCTTGAAAATACTCTTCAATATTCAATTTGCACATTATTATGACCAATATCAATCGTACATCTGATTACTATTTGATATTGTGTTTTTTTTCAAAGATTTTGAACAATTTTTATCTATTTTTTTTATTTCCATAAACAACACTTAACTTGACAATTAACCAAATCTTTCTATTACCTTGAATTACAAATATATCACCTCTAATTTAACAAAAACAAAAAGAACATTTCTCAATTCACATAATAACTTTTAACTATTGTATATTTAAATCATTTTTATAAATTCTTTTCATAACCAAAATGTCCTAGTTATGGTTAGCTTTATCTTTGCAATAACATGAAACTTTAACATCATGAAATTAAAACTAACATAAATTATTTCTAATGTGTTTGTTCTCCTTTAACATTTTTCTGTTACAAAATTTTGAATTTTTTTATTTATTATATTTAAATTCCAAACTTTTTTGGAATTTTTAATTAATTGTGTTTTATGGTCCAAACTTGTAATGTACAATAACACTCTATAACGTCTGTCATATATGTGAAATCCAGTCAATTTATTCAATCTTATCCACTTTCATATTTTAAAAGGGAAGTTAACTAGGAATTGCACTAGATGTTGCAAAGGAAAATTCACAAGGAAATAGTATATTAGACTAATTTATGCTTCTTTGACAATTGTTGAAAGATATAAAATATCAACAAAAGGCAAGGGCCATGCTACAATGAAATGTTACTGCAATACTGCTTCCTTGAGCCTTACAAATCATGATTTCTATGTTCAAGTTAAAGGCCTTGTCTGATTATACCAACATGAATGCCTCGTAAATAAGATCACATTGCTCTTTACTGCTGATCTCGTTGGTGCTTGCCATGTTCTTGTTTTAATCCAATAATTTTTTCTCAAAAAAATCTAACCCATGTCATGCAGTTGAATCTGTAGAGATCATTCAGAAACATTTAAACCATTTTATCTTGAAAATGAATCAAGTGTGATCCATAAGCACCACAATGAAAATAATTCTTCTTCTTTTCATCAAAAGACCACACCTCACCTTGGATTTAAAATAATGCCCCCAAAATTTATATAACCTATTCGTTTATCTGACTGGTAAAAGCACGAAAGAGTTATTATATGCATTCCAATTAGATTGAAAACTGATCCAATAAATCATAGGTGACAATACATAAATGCTAAACCATAAAAATGGTTCTTCTCTCTTAATCTACAAAACCCAAGTAAGGTAAAAGAAATGAAACAGGAAAGATAAGAATCAAATAAAAAAAATGCTAAGGTGTTAAATTTAAAAACAATAGTATATGAAAGAAAAGAAAAGCAGACCACATGAATTTTTTCTCAAACAATGTGTTTCTCCTTGGCTAACAACGATTCATGCAAACTATGTGCATATCTTATGTTATCAAGGTTGCTTGCACTAGATCAACTCAACTAAGTTTCTGGATTTTAACTTCAATATAGAGAATGTTTGAGATGTTAATGTGGCACTACTTTCAAGGCAACAAGCATATAAAATGGGTGCCAATTTCTAACCCCTCTCCTTAATGACTACTTTGTTACAGGTTTCCATGTTAGCAAATCCACATAAGCATCTGACTAGTGTCAAAAAGATA
This sequence comes from Pinus albicaulis, assembly GCA_034641835.2. Taxonomy (NCBI): domain Eukaryota; kingdom Viridiplantae; phylum Streptophyta; class Pinopsida; order Pinales; family Pinaceae; genus Pinus; species Pinus albicaulis. The sequence goes on along the minus strand of CM076572.1, from coordinate 797,329,746 downwards.
ATAGATCAACTTATTAGTGGGTGTGAAAAGATAGAGAACATGGATCTCATCTCTATATCCATTGATTTACCTTGACATTTTTAAGTGTTTGTAGCAAGTCTAAGCTTATTAACATGAGCTATGTCCTTCACATTTAATAAGATAAGAAGTATGATCTTACCAATGGAGTACTATCCCCTGACTAGAGCTCAAATTGTGGAAAATAACAAAGTGAAGCTTTATCTCCAAGTGAACAATAGCCCTATGAAAACATTTGTAGTTAATAACAAATCTACATAGACGTGGCCCTCAATTTCCTCATTATATTAAAATTATAAATCCACTGCTAATAAAGCAACAATTTGCCAATGGATAACAATAATTTCATATGTATGTGATTCCAATATCAATATCAATATCCAGAACACGAGTCATGACAGCCTTGAAACATTTTCTGGCCATACAAAACTACATATGATTCTTTTGTAATTGACTTTCACAACAAACTCGTTGTAACATAATGAAGAACAAACTATATTCTACTGCACAATCTGATATTCAAATAATATTTCACTTCAAATAACCTAGACATATCTTAAAAGGAATGAAACCATAACCTGCCTCAATCATTAAGAAAATAAATTTAAGACTAGATAAAATTGTGTGACCATTTCATTTGCTCTAATCAAAATTCAATGTAACTCATTTTATCAACTTTTCAGGATCAAATAAGAACACTAAAAATTATCATACACGTCGCACATTCAGAAAACGATAAACAAATGCAAATAACTTGCTCCTTATGAATATTTTTTCTTTTCCAATTTAAAACAACAATTTGTACAAAATTAGATGTTCAAAAGTAGATTTTCATAAATGGAATACTTAAGTAAAAAATGGATGCAAATTACTTTATAACTTCAAGCCACCAGATCTAGCTAGTCTCATGGGTAACATCAACAATCAGGCTTAAAGCCCATTGCCCCAAAAAACAATCTACCAAATACAAGTAACAATTCTTCCATATTGCAAGGTGCAAGTTCAAATATGTTAATGACCCAATTCCATTAGGCCTCCAGCTAAAATATCACTTTATGGTCTTTGACAACAAATGAAATTGAATCACAACCACTATGACAGGAATTTGGGTCAAGGCACAAGGATATTGTTGTCTGGACCAAATGTAGGCCTTAAATCCTTGTCTAGTGGAAAACTCCTCTTCAAGGTCTTATGTTTCTTTGATATAATGGGGATCTTGTCTTCTAAGTATGGTGAAGTGCTTTTCCTGCCAAATTCCTCATAGGAAATAATCAAATCAATTTTATTCATTATGTCATGATCAGTGTTATTGTTAGGACTACTCCAACACTCTACAACACTTCTTAAAATAGTACTCCTATCATCGAAGGGAGGAGCCAATGAAAAATTACTTTTTTTTTCCCTTCAGTCCACTGAGTGCTCTAGTTACACTATCATATGCCCAAATTAAACCACAATGATACATACCCAAATTTAAGTCTTTCGTAATTTTTGTTCTCCCTATTATAACCCATCTCAAGCTCAACCAAAGCCTTTATACTTTCTTCTTGTCAAGATTGCTCAAATAAAATATCCATTAAGCAGTGTCTAATATATTTGCACAAGAATTTACAAAGGGAGTGGGGGAGATATTATACAAAAATATTATTTAGATCCTGTATAATAACTCCTCCCATCCCCAACCTCATATATTGCATTATAAATATCACAACATGAAAATTTTTAATTTTCTATCAAGCAGTAAAAGCAAGCTTCTTTCATCCCATCTGTAACTTCATATATCCTTTGCAACAATAATATGGTCACGGCCACTGGTTAAATTTTGTACTAAAGGTAAGGATCTAAAGGATTATTTTTCGCGTCTACAATAATTCCTTCACACTTACAGAGAAAATCTAGCAGAGAACAAAATCCATAAAATGTTCAGATGTATCAAGGAATCTATCTTCAAATGCTCTTATGATTTTAGCAATATCACCTTTAGTCTACAAAATCCCCTTTAACTCTAATAAATATCTTTCTGCAACAACCTTCTATACTGGAATATGAAATATTTTCTGAATAAATGACATTTCAACATCGTATAATCCTAGTGATAATTTATAACAAAAATCTCCTCTAGACATCATAAGCAAAATGAGAAAACTTCAATGGAAGCCTAGATTTCAAATGAAACAAACAAAATCCAATAGTTTTACCTACCTAAAATAAGTTCGAAGGCCAATGAAGCACTGCAACTATTTATGTAAGTTACACCTTAAGTAATTCAAACTTATGATGATAATTGTGCATCAACATCTTGTGTCTAAATGGGAATCATTATGTAGTTAATTTAGATAATTGGTATTTTGGATTCTCATTGGTGCTTCTTATATCCAAACACAACAATCTATATGAAATATGAATGAGACATAAACCAACAACATGTTCCATTTTTGACAATATCTCCAATCAACAATATAAATTTAAGAAGGAGTGCAGTGAAATCCTGAAGTTGGGAAACACTTTCTGGCGGATGGCTAGAATTTGGGTGAAATTTTTTATTTCTCGTCTAAGAAAATAGTCATCTCAATTTCTTGAGTGAGAGTTTTTAAAACTCTCGTTTGAGAGATTTTTAATGTTTCTCCTGAGAGTTTGATTGGGCTTGGCTGGAGTTAAAATACTCTCGGACGAGAGTTAAGTATTTTCTCGTCTGAGAGTTGTATTGACATAAAATCTCGGGTAAAATCTCAGACGAGAGTTGTAAAAGTCTCGGCATATATATTTTTTTTAACTCTCATCTGAGAGTTTTATTCTTATAAAAAAACCCCAAAATTCTTGTTTCCCCCGATATTCTGCACTATCGTTTTCGCTGGACTGGAGTTGTCATTTTCGTTGGATTGAAGCTGTCATTTTCGCTGGAGCATTCAAGCAATCGTGATTCTTCTAGCCAGGTAAGTCTCTTTTCGGCAAGAGTCCACCTTCTTCCTTGAAGATATCGAAGGAAGGTTTTTTTGTTTTTGTTTTTTATCAGAAATGAAAGGCATGATTGCAAACACCCCATGCAACGATACATTCTTCACTTGTTTCACTTGATTTATTTTCCTGACACTCAATAGAGAGGTCCATAATTTGATTTTTGCAAATTGCACAATTGTCACCCACAATATCCCACGCCCAAAGGGCCACAACATTCCACTTCTTGGGTGGAAGTGCTTGGTCCGGCTTGAGAGCTGGAACCCTCGCCACACTCAATACAGAGGTCAATAATGTGATTTCTGCAAAATTGCACAATTTTCAACCACAATATCCCATGCCCAAAGGGCCACAACATTCCGCTTCTTGATTTCAAAATTTTTGGCCTTCTTGGTGGAAATGCTTGGTCCGGATTGAGAGCTGGAACGCTCGCTAGAGGGCACGTGAATCATATCTACGTCTATTGAAGCCATTGTCCGCTATAACAAATTCTAACAGTAAAAAGCCTTGGCAGCAGTGGCGACAACTGGTGTTTTCACTCCGAGACTAGGGATCTGAATAATATTGCGATAAAATTCACATCTGCAAACATAAAAATGTTGTATTGAATATAATGAGTTTAAAAAATATTGGGTTTATTTTTAGGGTTTCATTCTTTGTTTGTGTTTTTCTTTTATTGTGGATTTAAAGAATATTTTAGGATAGCTTGATTTTTTAAAATAGTTACATAGTATGGTAGAAAAATATGACCTACCCTTTTTTTCTTGTTCTAAATAGTAGATTCATCTTCCTATTCTCTAATAATTTATTACACTTCAGCAATCAAAAAAGATGAAGTATGCCCTGCAAATTTGAATATGTATGGCATGTGCATGGAAAATATTGATACAATAGTGTATAGTCTACTATGCTTGCTAGTCATTTTAATGATATGCTCATCTTCTCCTTGAATGCACTCTTCCCTTCTCCTGGTCTCTTGCTCCTTTATGAGGTGTGACCGAACTCTCCTATCTTGTCCTTTTTATGCTTTGAGAGAAGATAAATAATCTCCTCAATCCTAGCAACTATTCTCCTCAATCTTAGTTTCCATCTATCTCAATCTTGAAATGTAAGGCTATGTTTAAGTCTTAATCGAAGTCACTAATGTTCTGGAAATTATAGAACATTTCATGTATATTCCTAAGCATAATTGACTTCAAAACATAATACTTTCACATTCATTTTTTATTTTTCAAGTGAATTACAAGATAGAGTTCTTAGTGACCACCAAAGAAATGTCTCAGACTACTTCTTGAAGCCTATGCAAGAAGTTCTTGTTCGAGGTACATTTCTCAATAATAGTAAGTTACTTTGATATCAATTAGAGGGACGTTGGAAATATACAATCAATCACATGTCATAAATCACTTCAAGAATGCAAGAAGTACAATATAGGAAAGAGAGACATGAAAATTACTCGTTTCTCACCCAATTATCCAACATCAGTGACTTGATTGTATAGAGAGAAGTGAGGTGCTCTTACAACCTTTGTGGAAGAGATGTGTCATATACATACTCATAAAAATAATAAACTTAAATGGAAATTTTTTGATGTCCAATGCCTAATGTAAAAAAATAAGAAGAAAGAGTTGATGTAAAAAACTAAAGGCCAAATGATTTTAGCTCGAGTGGTTTGGTGAACAATTTGTTTCTGCATCTTTCTAGCTTTAAGCCTCTACAGATATGTTGTAACTGATATGTTTGTGGCATTTCTAAATTATTTGTACTTGGTGTAATCATGGTAGTTGATCTTTCAAAGATACTGATTCTCCTTGACTTGGTTAAATTTTTTTTTTTTTTTTTTAAATAATAATAATAATAATTAAATTTGGAAATATAGATCCATTTTTAATCTTGAATCTTTCAAATATCGATAGATTTGCATTCGGGCTTTTCTTGATCCGTCTTGGTGCTTATTACATCTAGGTTGAAGATGGATATTTGCTAGTATATATACAAAATGGTGCTCAAGGGAGAATGATTTCTATATATAAAATAAATGAAATCCTTTAATAACACCTAGAGTGAAAAAACATGTTTTGACAATTACATAAAGTCAATGAGCAACTACAGTGTGTTGGAAATTACATCCTCGATGTTTCAGAAATACATTTCCAAGAGTGTTTGTAGGTTGGGTAACTCTAATGTAATGAGGGCTGATGTTGTCAGTGGACTTGACTCTGTGGTCATGGATATCAGAGCTAAACCTTTGATGTGTTAATGCATTTGTTAAGTGGTGTGTCATTAGCACTAGCATTGTCAAAAATTACAATTGATTGGGCTTAAAGAAAATTTTCCACAAGTGGCTATCCAACACCCCTTAAACAATAACAATATTTACCAAATCCTTCAAAACGTATAGTATGTGAAAGTATAATGGCTCAAGGTTTGGGATAAACATAAAGCAACATTGGATGGCGGATCACCATGGCCCTTGGGGGTTAGGCCCCTATCATCCACAACAATTTTAGGGATAACAATAATTGGTTCCCATCCATGATTTGTAGGTCCAACAAGCTTATTGGCTTTTGGTATGGTGAGACCAATTTTTTGAAAACCACAACCAAAATCAACTAGTTAAGGGTTCTACCAAACCAAAAAAAGAAAGTGGTCCATATAGACTAGTTTTTGAACCAATTTACTAAAAACAACATAAAATATTAAAAAAATAATTAAAAAATACATATTCATGGACTTCAATGTAAATCCAAATAATTAGACACCAAATATGCAAAGTTTAGGTAGTTGCAATGCATGGAGTTTGTAGTGTGGTTGGGTTTTTTCCCACCCAACTTCTTATCGACAACAACATAGTTAGAGGCATTATCAGTGATAACCTAAACAACATTCTCCACACCCACCTTGAGGACAATCTCATTCCATAGCTGAAATAAAAAGTTTGCATATTTCACCCAGTTAGATGCATTTATTGATCTCAAAAACAAGGATCCTTGTGTGAAAATAAAAAATGAAATTAATCATGGTAAGAGACTTTCCATCATTCCATCCATTTGAGAAAAAATTGCCTTTTTTCCCCATGATTTTTCAATCTCTATAAACTAGTCATTTATGGATTAAACATTTTTTTTTTTAATCTGTAAAAATGGCCTTTGAAGCTCTTACTAACAACAACTATGAACTCTAGAGTAGATTGATAATAAGCTGAGTAGGAACTATTGAAGGGGATATATTCATCATACCACAATTTGGCCATGTATTCATAAGCATATTCCTTGTACTTATTCCAATGGTTTCAATGGTGGGTTGAGTGCAACTAGTAGTGGTGGAGGAAGGTGGAAGAAAACCAATAATACTCTCTCGTTTGTGGAATTGAAAGTGAAACTGTGGGATGATTTTCATGAATGGGAGAAACATTTCTAAAATGTTCCCTAACAATTATAGAGTTATAGGAGAAACCTTGAAAATTATGGCTACATTTCTATACAATCTCTCTCCTTTTCTCTATCTTAGATTGCATTTCTTTTTGGCTAACATTTTTCTAATTTATATTTCTTAATAAGGGTTTTCATTTTCTTTATAATTTCTAGATCCTCCATATTAAACCTCATCATGGTTTAATTTTCCCTCGAATACTAACTAAGTGTTATTCCAGACTAAAAATCCTAGCATTGGGTGGTGGGTCATCCTAGTCCTTTGGGGTTAGGCCCCAACCATCCATGCCAAGTTTAATATTAATAAATATAGGATTTCATCCATTATTAGTAGGTTCAAGAGTATTTTCTACATTTGGTATGTTGATACCTTGTTTTAAAAACTAGAACCATAATCAACTAGGTGAGGGTCTAACGAAACTAGAATAAAAAACTGGCTTGCATTGTCTTGTTTTTTTGAACCAATTTACCAAAATAATATAAAATGTGAAAATATTAATTAAAAAAATATATATTCATGTACGTATATGTCACATGGTTTGGGTTTAAATTTGAGTTCGTAAATTATTAAATTTGATTTGAATTTAAATTTTATGATGAAGTTTGTATGAGGTTTGCCATTGGGTTCACACATACATATTATAACACAGAAAACATAAAATGATAAGATCAATATCAATAAAAACATATGAGCAAGCATTTTTATCAATGAACATACATTAAAATCTTAATCATCCATAGTTAGAGAGAAGCCATGTTGAGCAGAGGAACGTTGGTTACATCCTTGTATGGCATGTAACCTCGGTCCCATAACTTGGTGAGTCCCTTTCCACATAGGAAACAACCAACTTGGTAACTAGCTCTAGCTCTAGTTTCAAGAAAAACATAGAGGAATTCAATGGGTTTGGATGGAAATTACGTATACACAACAATGGAAACATAAGTCGAAATATGAGGGTGGTAGAGTATAAGTCGAAACAAGGCTTTTTTAACTTTGAAAACAGATTATAACTTTGGAGTAAGATGTGACTTTGTAGAGTTCATATGGGCTTTCAATAAAGTCATTTCATGATTGCAATTGAGGAAGTGCTATGAAATATCCAAAGTTTTGAATAGAGTAATGATAGGTTGTATGGAAGTGGTCATGGAAAATTTTAGGGGCTAATATTCACAGGTGGGCTAATTTTCCATGGTTTTTCCAAAAAAAAGATTCGCCAATTTCCATTTTTTTATAAAAATGATTCGTCCAAATTTTACAGTATAAAATTATTTTACGTTAAAAATTGCCAACATTATATAGACAATATATATAATATCATTATAAATTTGAATAATTTTACAAATACATCAATAAAAATTTTATAGTTTGCATATTAGGGACTAGTGAGATTCGCTAATTTTTTAAACTTCAAGATAATTTTCCATCCTTAAAATTATCCCTGGAAGTGGTGCTTAGTGAAGTAGTCAAGGTATATGTAATGATAGGATAGTAAACTAGTGGGTATTGACAAATACAATAGGTAGGATAAGATAGGTTTATTTGCAATAGTAGTAAGTTAGGTTTTGATAATAACATAAGTAATAAAACAATAACTTTAACTTATTGCAAAGGAAAATAGGAGAGGTTTTAATTGGGATTGTAAATCTAATTTGGAAATTTTGAGGTTAATAACTAAAATTTTAGGATACAGGAAATAGATATAAAAAATTATTAACATTAAGTTTTTATATGAGATTGCTAACAAAATTCTAGACATTGAAAAATGCTTACCATACTTTTTATACCATATAACTAATATTGTTGTTGGCTTCAAAATGTTGGAGCTATAGCACCTGTTATCCATTGGTTGATGACATGATTGTCGATTGATAATTTTTTTTCTATTTTTTTTATGAGGAGAAAAAATTTGATTTGATACTATAGCAACAAGGGCATCAGGGGAGCCCTACGGAGACTCCTCCATGAGAGGAGGATTATCAGGTACATTGGATGTTTAGTTATTTCATGTTTTCAAGTAGGTTATATTTATTGTTCGTTGTGAAAAATTGATTAATGTGATTCTTAATTGTCCTGCACAGGTGGACGCACTCATATGACTCATGCACCCAGACACGAAATCAAACAAGAGGAGCCCCATAACCTGTTCCCATTTGTCTCGAATTTCATAGAGTCCATTTTGAGGGGTATATTATACATGATATAGGTACAAACTAGATTAATTGCTAGTTAAAATGTTCAAGTTTACGTTATATTCAATGTTGAACAGGTGATTTTTTTTTCAAATGACATGTGTTTAATGTGAAAACATTATGCTCCATAGGGACAAATGTAGGATTTGGGGTTGGCCCTATTGCTGGCGAGGGGAAAAGGAGAACAATGTCTCAGCCTATGGCATCCATCCCACACTTGGATACTTCTCATTCAGATAAAATCTAAAGGAAAATTTGTTGTTTGATGTATGTTTAATGTGAAACTTATTGTGTGTCTCATGTACTTGTGTTATAAAACAATTTAATGTTTTGTACATTGGCTAGTAGAGTCGTTCATTCCTCGGAAGGGAACAACCCTAGTATGAGCGAAGAGGATGAGATAGTTTTTCCACGAGGTATTTTCAAATGACCAGACAAGTTTTTTAAATACAAATTTTCCTTATAAGTTATTTAATTTTTAATATGTGCAATAATTTAAGATGTTACAGGTGGTGGTGGTCGCCCTCATAAGGGGAGAGGTCGTAGGGTTCATGAGTTTGCTTGAAATACGAGCTATAATCCCCTTTACATCCATCTCGGTGATATTCCTGAGAAGATTCCTTGGGAAGATACCATCTCCTTACTTACTGTTGATGGGATGAGGGGGCATTCCATGAGATTGCACAATGAATTGCAAAGTTGCAATCTCTCTGCCCCTAGTCGAAATTGTCTCCAAATTGTTTTGCACAATTTGGAGAGTTTGATAAATACTTATCGTGGGGTTGGACCATCAACCCAATTTTTTTTTGACATGATGCGTAGGAGGAGAGCGTCAGTGATTGGTATCAACTCCTACAATGAAGTTAAAATAGGGTCAGTAAAGAAATGGCCTTGTCACTATTTGACTTGTGACCTGAAGACAAAAAACATCTGAAGATTGTAAGATTCAATGATCCCAATATTGCACCTTATATTTATGAGAAGTTCCTGTATGCATACGGGAAGTTCCAAAATAATGATGAGGTGCCGCAATATTTTGTTAGGAATTTGTTTGCTTAATTCCAATACTGGGTCCAAATTCTATGGAGCTGGAAAAGGTCGTACATATGAACAACCTGATGCTATGCGAGATGTTGGGTTTAGGCATCCAACAGATCGTTTAGCACCTCAACCACCTAGTGTAGTTACGCTTCCAGAGGAGTTAACTTTTATCTCCAGTGCTGCATCACAAATGAGGGAGAAGATACAAGAACATATTGCAGCTGCTTTAGGAGGGGTGGAAGTTGGCTTAAGGACAAGCCAACCTTCATCTAGTGCAGGAGTTCGTTCATTTGTGAGTATTCCAGATGACATGTTGAGGGAGATGGAGTGAGATGAGCTTATGGAGTATGCATCCTCATGTAGAGACCTCTATGAGCGATCCATTAGACAACAAATGCACACCATGGGCGAGGTATGTACAAGCATGTTTTGATCTATTTTAAAATGCACATTTATAAGATGAGCTAGAGTGCATGTAACATGTTTTTTTGGTTTTATAATTTTAGTCTCCAAAAACTTACGCCAATATATTTATTTAAATTATGCGATTTACAACATTCTTAGAACAACATTGTCTTGCCCTTGATCCACATTTTGTAGGTCATGGACATGATCATGTACAGATGCCACATTCATTACTATCTATCTATATTTTTGTAGTCAAATTGAAATTGAATTTATGTCACATAATTTTATATGGTATGAGTCTTAACATTATGGAATTTTCAGGTTAGCGCTACACATCAAGGGCTGCCTGGAGAGATTATTCCTTCTCAAGTTCCAGTCGTGACACATGTATCGATACTTTTCATTAAGCATATTTATAATGTTTATTATATTTATTTTCGCAAGATTTTCTATTAAATTTGGTTTCTACTTTTCAGGCTACAGATAATATTGAGATGATGCAAACTAAGCCTCGAGGAGATCGTATAGGCTCTGGGTCAGAGAGTCTACATTAAACCATCGTAACCTCTTACCATTTATTCGTTGGTATCATTGCCACATTATAAATAGACTATCTAGTGAATTTATAGATAGTTGAGAGGTTCCTTTATGTATCTAGTGAATGCTAAAACTAATATTTAATTTTCAGTAAAAACTTTGAGCCATAGTCAATTCACTAGGTTACTGACAGTATAGGTGCTTCATTTAGCTTAAAGGAATATGCACATTTTTTTCCTTGACCATCTCAGACACTGTCACAATGTCAATATGTCGTACGTCCTACACAAGTCCCTGCAAAATAAGGAAGCCCATGCAAAAAAAGCAAACATACCAAGATATTTCATCTCTCACCATGGCCTTATCAGGTTACTCATGTTACAAGCTCTAAAAAAAGCAAGAAAATCTTGGGAAGAAGTCATTGAAACTCCAATGGTTTCAACTTCACTAAATGAGCCCAATGTTGTGTGACTCCACCCATTTCAATTGCGAAGGAGGAAGAATATATTGTCATGGATCCCTTAGCTACAAAGTACCTACTGATTCATATTAAGGAAGAAGAGACAAATTCTATTTCACCATAGAAGGAAAGTGATATTGACGTTGATATAACTAGTAGAAAACCAACCATCGAGAGAATGAGAGGGCATCAAAATAGGCCCCCCTGTGTTCCAGGAAAGAAGAGGACATGATACATTCCTACCACTACCCAAACTCGTGCTACTCCAAAAAAACAAGGGTAGAAGAAATCCTAGAACACCAGGAAGACACTACCCCTACTGAAACATAAGAACTAATAGAGTCAGTGACCTAGGGTTGGAAGAATTTGGTCTGGTGGCCTTGCTACTCCACAATAACCAGCAAGGAGTGCTCTACACTACATATTACTGCTTCAGAACTCTTTGCCTGTAATAATGTGGATGTGATCTCTCCAGGGAAACTCTGTAGCTATGACAGTGGACTGCATTCCCCAACTATTTATAGGCCTATCACTTAGAGCCTTAGGTGCAAAACTGCCAGATGGGTTGCATTACTAGCACTTGTGGTGGCATAATAATGGTTATGGAAGACTATGGAATCAATATTCCTTAAAATATAGAATTAAATATCATGCTTCCCTTGTGACAAGTTTTCATCTATCCAATACAGACCTTTAACAACAATCATTTGGACAATAGTATGTGCTCTCATGTGATGGAGAAATGGGAGTTTCAAGAAAAGGGGGCAGTATCTGTTTTGACAGAGTTCACAACAATCCTCTTCAAGACAAATATACATATCTCGTGGCAGATCATGTCCATTGTTGCATCAAAATTGATGACATTTTTCATTTGCAAGTACCTAGGTTCTATTGTAGCCCATCAATGACAATATTCCATCCTGCAAACATTTTGGTTTCAAGGTTTTCTAGTTTTGCATGATGACTAAGCACAAAGGAAAGGACCATTGTATCCATGTGGTGGCTACATTAATTCACTAATTTCAACTGGCAACCTTATTTTGGCACATGATACAACAAGATAGGAAATGAATAAGATTTACTGAGCAGTAGTTTAGAGTAGAAAAAGCTCTTTTGAGCAATAGTCTTGCTTTCTTAGATTCATAGGATTTAATGTCTTGTGCTTTTCTTTATAAAGGAAACCTTTGATGTAGTGATGATATTTTTGTTAAATGTGGAGGCTAGTTTTATAGGCTACTAGAGTTCGACAAACAACCTGATTTCTTGAGACTGGCAAAGACATTTCTAGGCTTGTGGTTATGTCTAAGATAAGTCAGAGCCCTGTGCAATAAACTTAGAATATTCAATAGACATTAAATTTATATAGTACACTTGGATTGGTTAGTGCAACAGAATTGTAGTGTGTATGGATTTATCAACCCTGTATTGACTATTGATTGGATGCATTCATTGCTATTGGGCAGTCAACCCTAAGTTGTTGTGCTTTAACTAAAGTATTATTGCTATGGGAATTTATATTCATGCATACATTATATAGTTGTTGAGACTCGTTATATTTATGCATACATATTGTTTATGAATGTGTACTAGTACTAAATATTTATTAAAGAAACCCTAGCTAGAATATCAACCCTAAGGGAAAAAATTACCCTAGGACACTAGATAATATTAGATAAGAACTATTGATAAATCTTAAGCCTAATGATGTTAATTGGTTGATGCTTGTGTTCAAAAATACAAAAGGTTGTGGAAGTGTGGATGTGATCTCTCAGGGGAAACTCTGTAGCTATGACAATGGACTGCATTCCACAACTATTTATAGGCCTATCACTTAGAGCCTTAGGTGCAGAACTGCCAGATGGGTTGGATTACTAGCACTTGTGGTGGCCTAATAATGGTTACAAAAGACTATGGAATCAATATTACTTAAAAGACAAAAATGCAGATCATGTTTCCCTTGTGAAAAGTTTTCATCTATCAAATACAGACCTTCAACAACAATCATTTGGACAATAGTATGTGCTCTCATGTGATGGAAAAATGGGAGTTTCAAGAAAAGGGGACAGTATGTGGTTTGACAGAGTTCACAACAATCCTCTTCAGGACAACTACACATATCTCATGGCAGATCATGTCCACTGTTGCATCAAAATTGATGACATTTTCCATTTTCAAGTACCCATGTTCTATTGTAGCCCATCAATGACAATATTCCATCCTGCAAACATTTTTGTTTCGAGGTTTCCTAGTTTTGCATGATGACTAAGCACAGAGGAAAGGACCATTGTATCCATGAGGTGGCTGAATAAATTCACTAATTTAAACTGGCAGCCTTATTTTGGCACATGCTATAGCATGATAGGAAATGAATAAGCTCTACTGAGCAGTATTTGAGAGTAGAATAAGCTCTTTTGAGCAGCAGTCTTCAATTCTTAGATTCATAGGCTTTAATGTCTTGTGATTTGATTTATAAGGGCCAAACTTTGATGTAGTGATGATATTTTTGAATATGGAGGCTAGTTTCATATGTGCATGAAAGGATTATGAGGTTCTCATGCACTTCTAAGAATAACACGTCCCTAAGTTGGAACCATGTGTTGTCCACCAATGAAAAGGGACTGCACATGTGATTTTCAACACATTTGCAGAGTAGCATGGTGATCCCAACTTTCCAAAAGTTGGAAATGTGTAAGAATCCATTTTCATCATGCATAACTACATGCACATGTTTGAAAACATCATAGAGTGTAAAACCCAACAGAAAGACCATCGACTACATTGTTGAAACTTTGGTACCTGAGGACAAAGTGGTGTCCTTTAAGGCTTTGATCTTTATGCCTAGGGAAAAGTGTCCAAAAGAATTTATTTTTTTCTCCTAAAGTGACTTTATAATTTTTATAATGTCAAATCTAATTTAAAAGTGACTTTAAGTGATAAAGTTACTAAAGTCTAATTTTAAAGTGACTTTAATTAAGTCAATGTAAAATTAGAAAGGAAAAGTGACTTTGGAAATAAATGACTAAGTGGGCTCTTTATTAAAAGTGTGAATTAAAAAATAGAAAGTGAGATTTAAATGAGCATTTAATCTCAAAATTTCCAGATCTCAATCTATTTCAAATTTCATTGGATTTAGGGATTCCCCAAAAGTCACTTAGGGTTAGGTTAAAGGAGGAAAAGGAGGAAAAGATCATTCATTCTTTCATGAGCAGTATTGAGAGAAGGAGAGTAAGAGAGCAAGGGAGATTTCAAGCGCTGAGGAGAAAGAGGCGTGCAGCTTTGGCACACTTTCCAAGGCAAAGCATTTCAAGAAGACCGTATATGAGTCTAGCATAGTGAAAGTGCGTAATTTTTGGGCACGATTTTCTAGAAAAGGAGGTCAGATACAAGTAAGGCCGTACAACAAGATTAGCCATGTAAATCGAGGCGACAGTAGGGCTGATTCAGCACAGCAAAGTTAAGCGTCGTGTTTTTGGCACGAAAAATCGAGATTTTGGACAACATCATTTATTGCAGTTGCCTGCACAGTATTTTGAGGAGGCCAGTATAACCCGCATTTATTGCAGAGATCTCGGGCATCGAAAATCGAGGTGGAGTACGTACAACATTTATTTCTCGTTCGTTTTTGCCGTTTGCACATTTTTTCGAGGCGTGGTTAAGCACGGAAAACGAGATAAGTTGTAAAAGTCTCTGTTGTGCGTCGATATTTTTTATGCCGAATATTTCTCTCACCAGTAAACAAAAAGCATTTTCCTTGGGGGAAATAAGAAGGAGCTTTCGAACTCGGTTTTCCCCAAGAGTTGTAGGGTTTTTCTCTGTGGTCATGTTGACCAAAAATATATGTGTCAAAACGTGTGAATGAATGTTTTATGTGTGCCGGATATTTATTTCTCGCATTTTCCAAAGATTCTCGTAATTTTTCCTAATTTGTGTTTTTAGCAAAATTCTATTTTCCAGCTTTGTTAAATGTATGGATGTGGGAAAGGGCATTTAACTATTTTGGAGTAATAAGGGTGAAACCGAAACCGGGTGGGAAAACAGATTTCTGACATGGTATTAGAGCTTGAGTGCTGAAAAGAGCAGCGTTTGGGACAACGCAAGAGAAAAATACTGACTGCTGATTTTTCACTTCGTGAAAATCTCCAGAACAGGCTGATACAGATGAAATTACCTTTACTACAAGTACGATGTTACTTTTTCTTTTACTGGACATAAGGATAGTCTGGATCGAGGCGTGGAGGATAGGTCTGGACTGGGCATACCAATTACGTGTGTTTGGAAGGGGAGAGAATGCAGTAGTATCTTTGAGGAGGCAGTAAGTCTAGGACATAATGGTGCATACCGCATAGTAACCCCCGTAAATGTGCCTACTAATGCTACTCAAGCTACATATATAATAAAATAACAACAAGTGGTAAGAGACCGATTCTGAGATCGGAATCAAAGACCATTGCATTCCTCATGTGAGAGGAAAGAGAAATGCTCATGATATGTGGACAACATCGACCAACCTCTACCAAGAGTACCAATGAGAACCGAAAAATGGTCCTCGAAGGAGAAGTCGAAGAACATTAAGATGGGTAAGACCGATAGTGCAATGGGATATCTCACAAAGATTACTACAATGTGAGAGATGAAAGTTAGCGACATTGAGAGGCCATTCCACCCACCGAGTTGGTGCGGATTGCAAATGAATGGCCTCCCCGACTGGCATGGATGAACTTTGTCGATGGGGTTTGTGCACGTGAGACCCTTCCCACATGGGAGAGGTTTTGGGATGATTGCATTCGCACAGAGATCGTGGAAAGGTCGACTTTGGGCGGCCAAAGCTCGCTGAGCAGATGAGGATGTAGCACCGTTGGCAGGACGCAAGAAAGGCAAAGGGAAGAAGCAGGCTATCCAGTAAGCAATGGTGGGGGCAAAGGCAAAGGTAAAGGTAAACATGATAACACACGAGGATATGACTATTCCAAGGTGAAGTGTTGGAATTGTCGAAAGATGGGACACTACGGTGCTTAGGTGATCCTACCGGGAGAAGAAGAAGAAGAAGGGGAAGAACCGAGAGCATGGCACCTTCAAGCAGTAGGTTGAGGACTTTGCGTGATCGTTTTGACTCGGGAGTTTGGGTTCATTGCGTGTGAGTCCTCTAGTGCATGGATTATCTCACATAGAGGTTCGCAGGGAGCATGCTTTTCCCTCGATTATTTTGCGTGAGCATCTTCGAGTATCCGGTATGTGGACAATGGGGCTTCACGTCACATGACAAAGGAGTCCGTGAGTACTTCGCGTAGCTTCTCGCAGAGTGGCACCGATATAGAGGTAGTACTCTGTGATGACAGCAGTTGTTAGAGTCAGCGTGTGGGAACATTCACATTTCGTAGAGTCTAAACCTCCCTTTGAAAGTGTCGCATGTTCTTTATGTGCCGGGGATGAGAGGAAGAACCTCATATCCGTCTCTAGCTGGGAGGACAGTAGGATATGAGGTGCTCCCTGTTCGAGGGAGGGACAAAAGTGTTGATGTGTCCCTGTGGGGCACTCCACCGGATTTAGCTAGAGTGATAGGTGTACGCCATGCAAAGTGTGTACATGTTTGCATTCCTGTACCCCCTTTTGGCATGTGAGCAAGAGTAAAGTACCGAAACGAAGAGCTGAGGCGCTTCCGAGTTGTGTGAGATTTGGCACCGCAGATGGGGCACATGTATCATGGAGCCCTTGAGGACTTTGCGAGATCACTACACGTGTGTGCCGTACTTTCGCATCGATCACTTTGATACTTGCAAGAGGATGTGCGATGGGCAAGTTTCTCCAAATCCCCTTTTCCCCACAGCGGACAACAGAGCGACTGGGATACTTGATTTGATTCATTCCGATGTGAGCTGGCCTTCTGGATGTCTCATGGTTTCCTTGAGTGGATATGAGTACTATGTGTTATTCATTGATGATCACCCGTGAGGACCTCGGATTTATTTCTTGAAGACACAGGAGTAGAGGTCTTCGTGTTTGGTCAGAGTTCAGCAGCTCTTGTGGAGACACGGACATGTGCTCGGAAGATCAAGTCCCCCGAGGTCGGACAATGGGGGAGAGTACACTCCTTGGAGAGTTTAGTTGACCATTGTGCGGAGGCAGCATTAGAGGGAGTTCATTGTTCACTTACAAATCCCCGCAAAACGTGGTTGCGTAGAGAGGAAGAACAGATCCATCTGAGGGGCCACAAAGCCATGTTACATGATCGTAGGGTTGCCATTGTTTTGTGTGGGCGAGGCCCGCAACACAATCGTTTATTTGCGTAACAGAGTCCGCATCGTGCCTTGGGGCACATGACTCTGCAGGAGGCTTTTTCTCGGGAAGAAGCCCCGGATATTGGTCATCTTTGTATCTTTGGGTGCATTAAAATACTCCTACATACCCAAGGAGAAGAGGACTGAAACCAGAGCCCCACCGCAGAAGGCGTATCTTTGTGGGCTACAAAGTGAGACCTCAAAGGCTCCTTCGGATTTACATTCCCGCACGAGAGGAAAGTTATGTTGTCAGCGTGATGTGAAGTTCGAGGAGGACAGTGGCCATTAGGAGGTCAGCGAGAGTTAGAGTATCCGGATCAGCCTGCACTCCTCGGCAGTTGAGGGCTGAGTCGTACGACAGTGGATCCGGGCAAGCGTGGATCGTATGAGATCCGGAGGGTACATCTATGACGTATGTCGGCCTATCGATGGGCAAGTGGCTCGCAGAGTCAGTGTGTGTGCTACGGTAGCATGCGTAGCACTACACAGCAAGCTTCACCGGGGGAGTCCACCGATGGAAAGTCTGGGCTACCTGCATCTCGCCTTCTATAGGTTCAGCAGGTGCAGGAGGAAAGCACAGATGCACGCTCTGTGAGTTCGAGCTCTTGATGTTGAGGAGGAGGAGTTTTATTCTCCACGGAGAAGTGTGCTGCTAGGAAGAGGGAAGCCCGGCAGTGGCTTTCAGACACTGAGAGATGCCACATACCAAGCAGTCGAGCCTAAGAGGCCTGGGCCGGAGAGAGCAAGACTCACTCGAGAGGTTTTGTAGCGAGTAGTATGGCTCTGACCACTAGACCCTCTTCGTACTCCTGAGCCTTCTAGCTATGAGGAGGTGCTAGCCTTAGCCGACAGGGTCACCCGGGAGAGAGGCCATGCGTGTGAGGAGTATTCTTCTATCATGAAGAATGATGTTTGGGAGGTGGTGGCGAGGCCCGAGGGAAAATCCGTGGTTGAGCTTCTAGATGGCTTTACACGTAAAGCATGCCGTATGGCGAAAGAGCGACATCAAGTCACCAGCAAGTGTTTGTGGCTAGAGGGTTCTCCTGCAGAGGGAGTTGATTATGAGGAGACCTCGCTCCCGTGGGCTCGATATACTCTCGATCCGCTCCATTATATCGATAAACAGAAAGAGAGATGGTGGGTTGGAAGATCCACCGTATGGATGTGAAGACCGCATTTCTCAATGGTTTGCATACGTTGTGAGGAGGTATACATTGAGCGGGAGCTCCACAGAAAGCTTTTGAGGTGCATGGGAAGGGAGTCCCCATGTGTGCAGCATCTGAAGTAAGGCCCTCTGACGACATGAAGCAGCTCCCGTATCTTGGCACTTAGGATAGATACGATGCCAGTGGCAAGATGTTTCACAAAGAGTGAGGCATCCTGAACCTTTTACTATATTGTGATAGTGTGAGGAGCCTCTCATTCTGGTGATGTATGTGGGATGACTCGTCATTGCGTGCAGAGAGACTCATAGGAGGACACCCGCAAGAGAGATCTTGTGGCGGAGTTTGAGATGAAGGACGATCGACCTTGATGCATTACTTTTTGGGTTTGGAGGTGTAGGCAGGAGGAGGGGCATTTCTTCCTCGGGGCGGTGGGACAGTACTATTGTGGATATCCTGTAGCAGATTCCACATGGAGGATTGTAAACCCATGTAGACACCGATGATCACTAACTGGAAGAAGCTTCATGCTTCAGCATTCCGAGTTGGTGGATCCCACATCAGTATAGATAATGATTGGTTCCTTGAGTGTATTCGGTCAACACTAGGCCGTATATTTGTTTTGAAGTCAACACGTATGAGTCGTTTTTATGTGAACCCTAGGGAAGGTTCACTGTGTGGCCTGTAAAACACACATTTTGCGTACTTGGAGGGCATACGGTGGATTATGGTCCGGACTACAGTGTGGGGATGGAGTGAGATTGGCAAAGTTACATCGATTCTCGATTGGGCGGTGTTGTGCTTTCCGAGTAGGAAGAGCACTTCAGCAGTAGTCGTTTTTGGTTGGCTTGCAAGAGGGTGTGTATGACACACTTTGGGAAAGCAGCATAAGTAGGCATCGAGTTCAGCAGAGGCAGTATATGGCGACTGGCCTAGCTAGTTGTGAGGCCATCCGGCTTCGCAAAGATGTTGTTTGGCTTATTTGGTCACCGTTGGAGACCTTCTGATATTACCGTGATAATCGTAGGTGCCATTAAACTCACTAGAGAATCCAAAGATTTGCTCATAGACATGTCATGCGTTATATCGCGGATCAAATATCTGGCTTTCACTCGGAGACTATGTCTCAGAGGAGCCATGAAGCTTGAGTATATTCCCAACGATGAGCAGGTTGCATATATTCTTACCAAAGCCTTAGCCGACCTGGGCAAGCATGTCTACTTCGAGAGACAAGATAGGGTGTAGTGAGGAACACCTTCCTGTGAAGAGGGAGTGTTGAAATTTGGTACCGGAATAGGACAAAGTGGTTCCCTGGCTTTGATCTTTGGCCTAGGGAAAAGTGTCCAAAATAATTTAATTTTTTCTCTCCCAAAGCGACTTTATAATTTTTATAAAGTCAAATCTAATTTAAAAAGTGACTTTAAGTGATAAAAGTTACAGTCTAATTTTAAAGTGACTTTAATAAAGTCAATGTAAAATTAGAAATAGGAAAAGGACTTTGGAAATAAAATGACTATAGTGGGTCTTTATTAAAGTGGTGAATTAAAAATAGAAAGTGAGATTTAAATGAGCATTTAATCTCAAATTTCAGATCTCAATCTATATTTCTTACCATTGGATTTAGGGATTCCCCAAAAGTCACTTAGGGTTAGGTTAAAGGAGGAAAAGGAGTGAAAAGGTCATTCATTCTTTCATGAGTAGATTGAGAGAAGGAGAGCAAGAGAGCAAGGGAGATTTCTCGGGTAGTGAGGAGAAGGAGGAGTGCTAGGACTTTTTGGCACACTTTCCAAGGCAAAAGCATTTCAAAGAAGACCGCATGCATGAGTTAGCACAAAGAAAGGCGTACTTTTTGGGCACGGTTTTCTAGAAAAAGGAGGTCAGACAAGAAGGGCCGTCACAACAAGATTGGGCACAGAAATTCGAGGCAAGCAGAGGGCTGTTCCGTACAACAAAGTTATGTCGTGTTTTTGGCACGAAAATTGAGATTTTGGACAAGAAGATTATATCGTTGTTTGTACGTATTTTGAGGAGGCCATACAAACACCGCATTTATTGCATATTTCTGGGCATGAAAATCGAGGAGGACGCACAACATTTATTGCTGTTCTGCTTTATGCCGTTTGCACATTTTTCAAGGGTGGTGGTTGAGCACGGAAAACAAGATAAGTTTTAAAGTCTCGTTTGCTGATCGCCGAATATTTCTCTCATCGTAAAAGCATTTTCCCGTAAATAAGAAGGAGCTTTCGAACCAGGGTTTCCCCAAGAGTTGTCAGGGGGTTTTTCCCAGGGTCATGTTGACTCAAAAAATATATGTGTCAAAAATGTGTGAATGATTGTTTTATGTGTGCCGATATTTATATTTCGCATTTTCCAACATTATGTAATTTTTCCCGTAATTTGTGTTTTCGTAAGAAAATTTATTTTCCAAATTTTGTTTAATGTATGGATGTGGGAAAGGGCATTTAATCTATTTTGAGTAATAAGGTGAAACTCGAAACCGTGGTGGGAAAACAAAAATTTTCTACATACATCATTATTTTTAGTCCACATGTGGCAGATTTGTGAGCTCATCTCTTAGATGACTTGTACTTTCTTGACTGTTATAACCATCAATAAAGGCACAATAAACCAGCACCCGCTTTGAATCTTATGAGGCCAGACTTGAGGGAAAACCATAGTTTTTCATATGTTTCATGTGCTTGATGACAACAAGAAAAAGAGGCATATTGGTGTGTAAAGAATGTTTGTGAATGATTGTTTTAACATATCTAAAGGTAGAGGCACTGAAGGAGAGGAACAGACAACCCAAAAAAAGATTTACATGGCACATGAAAGAGAGAAATTCAACATAGAAAGAAAGTGTCATAAGAGAATTAGTGGCGAGATTGTCCAGCTTAAGGACCATAGTCAAAAGGGTGTAATTTGTGCATTTCTGATAAAAATCCTAACAGTAATCAGTAAACTTATAGATAAAGTTAACTATGGAAGAATACTCTTTGAAAATGGTCTCATATCTCATGTTTGAACAAAGGTACAATAAACTAGCACTTGCTCTGAATCTTATGAGGCCAAACTCAGTGGAGAACCAAATTTTTTCATATCTGCTGATGACAACAGGAAATATAGACATATTGTTGATTACAAAATTCCTATGAATGGTGTTTTGGGAAGATATAAAGGTAGATGCACTGAAGAAGAGGAACACCCAACCCTTTAAAAGATAAATAATTGGGTTTACATGACGCCCGCAAAAGAAATTTTCAACAAAGAAAGAAAACATCATAAGGGCATTACTGGAGAAAGCATCCAAGTTTAGGAGCATGTCAAAAAAGGTGACTTTCTTAGATGAGTTTAGTAGCATCATACCCCATACAAGGATTAAATAAATTCAAAATACTTAAAATAAAATAGTTTCATTTCACATATATACATAGGAAACTAAAAATGAATGAGAAAAAGTGGAAAAAAATACAATAAAATATTAGAATTAAAAGTTTTTCATGGAGCAGTGCTGTTTCTCATGTGGTCAGCATTTTAACGTTGAAGCTATAACAACATTAATAAGTTGTTAAGGAGTGTAACACTGAGATTTTGCAAATTAAATATCACTTTAGATTGCAGTCAATCTTGTTGATATAGAAGCAGAGCATTTTATTGATCTTATAACACAATATAATTTCCTAGAGTGTCATTTTTTTAAGGAGAAGTAATTCCAAGGATAATTTGATCAAGTGTTGTGCAAGATCAAAATGGGAATACTCAAAACCGTATTCCTTGTATTTTTTTCTAAACCCAAGCAACACCTGAGAAAATCAAGGGGGAAGCCCCATCATTTAAATACATGTGGACATCACACCTAGTCATTATTGTGACAACAAGTATGCTAATTCCTACTAGCCTATCCTCCCACAAATCCTTTTATTATGAATGGAAAAGTTGAGAGAAAAGGCACCATAATACAATGAAGTGGAGGGTCTTGAAAATTTTTCACTACTGTAAATTTTATCAGAGCACACATGAAAAACACAATGCACAAAGGCCCCTCCATCCTCCATGAAAACTTTTAAGGTACCTCCTTCCAAAAATCTTGAAAGAAAGGAAACGTTGTGTGCGATTTGCTACTTTGTTTGCCTGCACACTACCATGTCAGTTTAGAATTTTGTCTAGTCTGGGTCACACTATTTTGGAATAAAAACCATTTACCTTGGTAAAAGTTGGTTGTAGGTGAATTTTTTTTAGGCTTGTCCAGTGTGGGCCACACTAATTTGGATGCAAAACCAGTGACCTTGGTGGTGGGTGAAACTGGGGGTGTTAGCACTTAGGAGGCTAAATCAACTAATTTTGGTTATTTTTAAAGTTTTAAGCCCGCTGCATATGTTTTGAATCTTCACTGGAAGCAAAAATAGTGACCTTGGTGCGAGATGGTGGCAGTTGAAATAATGAGTCTTTCCCAGTGTGGGATACATTGGGTTGAAAGAAAAACCAGTGCTCTTGGTGGAAACTAGTGGCAAGTGAAACTTAGGGTGTTAAATTCACTAATTTTGGCCTTTTTAAAGGTATAAGATACTGCATAGGTCTAGCATATTCAATGTTTGAGTGATAAGGGACCCGATGGAATCCTTAATCCATGTAATGGTCGAAAAATTAAGAGATGGTATAGGCTAGATCGCTCGGTGTTAAGGATACTCTATATTATTGAAGGAGGGATATGATATGTTTCCCACTCACTCACATTCTTGGAGGGTATATAAGCAAAGGAAGAGAATTATTAGTGAAATACCGAATTGTGACAATGTTACATTTTTCCTCGTGTTGTGGAAAAGCTACCCAATAAGCCTTGTTAAAGTTCTTTATTTGGCTGGTTTGCTTCTTTATTTTGTAAGGACATAATTTTTTCCTCTCTTTTGTGATAGATTTTTCACCATCAATGCTTTTTTTAGACGTTAGGGTTAGTGGGAAATTTTTGGAGCATTTTTAAATATTTTATTTAATGTAAGAGATGCACAACATCCAAGAAACGATTGTAGGGTGGTTTCTGGGTTCCTAAATCGTCTTTCTTCAATTTTTGGTCTTCTCTTGGACTTCTACAAGTTCTTGGCCTTAAACCAACAACATTCCTTCCTTTGGCATGGGTCAAAGAGGGTTAACCACTTAAGTTTTAATAACAATTTTTCTGCACAACCTTGCATTTAAAGGTTATTTCTGCAACCAAATAACTAATGTTTCTCTCCAAAAGGTGTTTAATGGATTCCTTAAGTGTGTATTTTTCCAGTCCCAAGAGAGATTGGAAACTTAAACCATAAATGTGACCGAATGAGAGTAATTTTAAGAGAAGCAAGCCTGAATATACGACTTGCATATTTATTGACAGAGAAATCCATAATATTTATTTATTTTTATTTTATTTTCTAAGTGTCAAGGAGAATAAATGGCTCAACATACATACTCATTTCAATTCCAACACTACAATGACTTTCCATGTCTCTAATTTCTTCTAACTGCAATGGAAAATTAGGAAGCACCCCTGTAAGCCACCACTTCAATAAGTATACAATACAAGAAAGATAGTTCTTATATGAGTTTATTAGCAACATACCCCATCCAAGGATTAAATAAACTCAATAATTAAAATAAAATAGTAGCATTGCACATATACAACACAGGAAACTACAAATCAATGAGAAAAAATTTGAAAAACATATAATAAAACAGTAGAATTAAAAGTTTTTCATGGAGTAGTGCTCTTTCTCATGTGGTCATCATTTTAACGTTGTCGTTGTAACAACATTAATTAGTTGTGAAAGAGTGTCACAATGAGATTTTTCTTGTTGATATAGAAGCAAAGCATTTTATTGATCTTATAACACAACACAATTTCCTAGAGTGTCATTTATTTAAGGAGAAGTAAATCCAGGGATAATTTGATCATGTTGTGCAAGATCAAAATGGGAATAATCTAAATATTACTCTTATTTTTTTCTAAACCCATGCAACACCCAAAAACATCAAAACAAAAGAGTGGGGAGAAGGATTCTGGATGCCATACTTGACTGCTTGAAGCAATCCACAAATTAAATGTTACACTAGAGAAATTGTTCTCTACTTTTTAACTAATAACACAAAGGTATATTATTTTTCATTATGGAAGGGTATTAAACTGATGAACTCAATTTTATGCTTAGTGCAGTATCTCAAATGTTTGTTGGTCACTTGGGGGGGTTGGAACTTGCAGGAGCATCCATAACTAGTGTGGGAATTCAAGGGCTAGCCTATGGAATTATGGTCAGTATTTTTATTTTTCATGAAATTTTGAAAATTTTTATATGCTTTTATATATATCTCTGTCTTGAGAATGAGCCACATTTGATGATTAGAAATATTAAATCAATATATATCTCTATTCCCAAAATGAATCACTCTGGATAGCTAGAAAGGTCGACTAATCTCTGTCCCTAGAATAAGCCACGCTTCATGGTTCTAAAAATTTACCAAAATTTGAGAATGAGTCACATTTGATGGTTAGAAAAATCCATCAATATATATCTCTATTCCTAAAATGAACCACCTTGGATGGCTAGCTAGAAAAGTTGAGTAATCTCTGTCCTAAAAATGAGCCGCACTTGATGACTTTAAAGGTTGACCAAAAATTTAGATGTGAGTAATCCCAAAATACACTTATGGTTCTAAAGGTTGACCAAAAATTTAGATGGGAATAAATGTGAGTAATGCCAAAATGGAAAAACAAAATTACTGTTATCTTGTTTTAAAGGATCACCCAAAAAAATATAATGAGGATTTTTTGTTAATAAATTACAACAAAATTTACACCTATATATGTTCAGTATAGTTTGGTGTTAGTAGTGTATTTTCCATGGTCTCTTGCGATGCAGCTGGGAATGGCAAGCACTGTGCAGACTGTGTGTGGGAAAGCTTCCGGTGCTAAACATTACAGTATGCTTGGAGTCATCTGCCAACGATCGATGATAATAATGACAACAGTTGTAATAATTTTGGTAGTCCTCTACTTATTTGCAGATCCTGTGCTGGTTGCCATAGGGCAGAGAAAAGAAATTTCTGCTCCTGGAGCTGTTTTTTCAAGAGGCCTTATTGCTCAGCTATTTGCATTTGCCATCAATTTTCCGATGCAGAGGTTTTTGCAGGCCCAGAACATAGTGGCTTCCCTGGCCTATATTTCTGTTGGTACATTTCTACTCCACATTTTTTTGACTTGGGCTGTAGTAAACAAGCTGGGAAACGACCTACTAGCAACAACCTTGGTACTGAGTTTGTCTTGGTGGATTTTGGTGATTGCTATTGCCTTATATGTATTCTACAACCCATCTTGCAAGGAGACATGGACTGGTTTCAACACAAAGGCCTTCACAGGACTCTGGGCCTATTTCAAGCTAACTGTAGCTTCTGATTTTATGCTAACGTATGCATTTTATATCTTTTGCGGATAGATTATCTAAACTATGTCAGATGTACAGTAGATTATATGAATTATGTCTAGAATTTGACATAGTAGCTTAGATTGTTTTGATGAGTTTTGTTTTTAATTGCTTTATTCTTCAATTACAGTTTGGAAAGATGGTACACTCATGGAATTGTGCTTATATTCGATTTGCTGCCAGATTCAAAGGTTGCTCTGGATTAAATTTTTGTTTGGTATGTGGGGAAAACCATTCTAGTATAGAAATAATTGATCTACAAACCTTGCTAGTTAGCTATGTCATTTATAAATTTAGATTTTCAATAGATGTTTAATGTAAGCACTTTTGGATAATGAACAATATTTTCCAAGCACATGGAAAATAGAAACATGTCAAATGAACATAGAAACATTTGACATTTGACATTTGTAGGATACTTTGTTGAAGCTATCAATATGCTCTATAAACTAGTTTGAATAAATTTTCTCCTTAAATTTGAAATTTACCAAACCATTTCTCTTCATCTATATTGAAACATTGATGAGAGTTGAGTTGTTTTCCTTTGGAAATAATAATTTCATCTAAAAAATTTTGGATTTATTGCTACAAGGGGTGGGATATCTATCTCTTAATATAAAAGTGTGAAATCCATTACTAGCGAAACTTTCTAACATAAGAATTAATTCATAGCTAAACACACCTTTATGAATAGTTTTGACATTATTAATAGAAAGAAAGAAGGGTAAAACTTTTTGAGATTTACATGATGATTGATGATTATCTTGAAAATCCATTATTATGAGTAGTAGCATGCTTGGTGTTAGATCCATAGGTTACGCTACTTTAAAATACAATATTGCATAGAAATATTCATGACACTTGAAAAGGATCATAAACAAAATTCTTTTTAATTGGTTGTTGTTTATATTTGCTAAAAACCCATTTACAAATGGTAATTATGAAGGCAAAAATTGTAAGGTCACAATCAAGATTTTAGAAATCCATTGGAAGTGCAAGAACCTAAAAATAACTTGAAGTTGTTATATGGAGAACCATGATCAACATAAAACAACCCACTCATGCAAATTTGGTTATATGGTGTGGTTATATCTCAATATTTTTTTTATTTTTTTTTAAGGATGACAATGACAAGTTGTACAACACATGGAAGATAACACTTTCTAGTTTAATCCACCCATGCCCACGAGGTTGGATTATAATAATAATAGAGAAAAAATATTTAAACTATTTGATACTTCCATGATGATTGACGAGGAAACCGTTATTACAAGTAATAACATACATTATTCATGTTAGATTTATATATTATACTATTCAGAAATAAAATTATGAATAAGAAAATTCATGATACTTGAAAAGAGTCATAAAAATGTTTCCAAAATAAATTAAAATAGCAACTTCTAAGTAAAGGGAAATGGCTTACAAAATAGTGTATAAGAATGTTTTCCATACCACATGTTGAAACTTTCAAAATATTGAGAAAACAAAATATAGATTACAAGGGGATGTGTAATATGTAAACAATCAAAGATAGAATTTTGGGGAAATAACTAAATCTTGATTACAAGATCTTGAATGTTCCTTTGTAGGATCTATTCCATGTTGTGAACAATATTTTCCAAGCACATGGAAAATAGAAATGCAAATGAACATTTGACATTTGACATTTGTAGGATACTTTGTTGAAGCTATCAATATGCTCTATAAACTAGTTTGAATAAATTTTCTCCTTAAATTTGAAATTTACCAGACCATTTCTCTTCATCTATATTGAAACATTGATGAGAGTTGAGTTATTTTCCTTTGGAAATAATAATTTCATCTAACACTTTTGGATTTATTGCTACAAGGGGTGGGATACCTATCTCTTAATATAAAAGTGTGAGATCCATTACTAGGGAAACTTTCTAACATAATAATTACTTCATAGCTAAGCACACCTTTATGAATAGTTTTTTATTCTTAAATGTTCCTTTGTAGGATCTATTCCATGTTGTGAACAATATTTTCCAAGCACATGGAAAATAGAAACATGTCAATAGAAAATAAAAGTATGAGACCTCCACCATGAGAAGAGACAATAAAAGAGATGCAAATATGATGACATTTGATATCAAAACTAAACTAACGATACAGTAATATATATATGTAATTAAATATCCATTCATCACCATCGTATCCATGCAAAAAAAGGGGCGAGTTAAGATCATCTAGGAGTAAACATCATGGACACATTAAATCACCGTAACTTAATTATCTAGCAAAGCACCCTTATCCAGTAGATCATAATATATTGTTCGTACCAACACACATCTAACCATCCACATGTCCATTTATTTGAAAGCAATCCACAATATAGTTGACTTCAACTTCAACTCCACTAAACTCATATTTTCAATGGAAATTAAGCTTTGACATAAAAACAAGATTTGTAGAGAATTGTTTTACCTCCGTATTCATATTTAAAAAAAAAAAATATTGACATATAGAGGGGTAAATTTGTTGTTTACTAATTGCATATACTTGAAATGTCCAAGCAAACATAAATAGTCACTTTTTGAACCCTAACTTATTTTAGGAAAGGTTATTCATTTTTGGGAAATAAACCATATCAACATAATCTACATAGATTTCACTAGTGCACTAACTATTTTCCGGTAATTTTCAGATTAAATCACTATTTTTTATTATTTTTTGAAATGGACGAAAAAAAAAATGGTGATGTTTCAGTACATTTTATGAGCCCTAGATTTTCTTTTCAATGTGATCGTTAATAAGAAAAATGAGAATACCCTTTTGAAGAAGACAGGGAGAGGAATTGCAATATTATTTTTCTAATTTTTTTTGTGTTGCCATTTTAAAGTTATTGAATTTTCATTCAGTGCAATTTTAGAACAATGAAATTCCAGAGTGACACAATTTAGTATAAAATTAATAACAAATTGAAATTTTTAATGAAACTCCACAAATCTTACATCATTAGAAACTAGATTCAAAGATGAATCTAATGGTACCAGGACCTAAAGATAACATTTTGTGTTTGTAGGTGTTTGACCCCTCCAAAGTTGTAGGTTCCTAAAAACTGCAAAATTTTCTAGGTTTTTCGTTGACGAGAAACTCTCGGCTGAGATAATTTCTCGGAAGAGACATTTATTAAACTCTCGACCGAGAATTTTCAAGCTCTCGACTGAGATTTTAAATCACCACAGGTTATATTTAACCGTGCGGTTAAACTCTCGGTCGAGAGTTTGTGCCTGAGAGTTTTCCCAAGGCCGACTCTCGTCCAAGAGTTTATTAATTTTTAATCGAAACATTTTATTTTTAGCCGACGCAATGTTTCAGACGAGAGTTCTATATAAATACTCTCGTTCGAAAGATTAATTCCACACACCATTATGAACCATCGAAAATTGCAAAGGTGCGAGGGTCCGAAAATTGCGAAGGTGCGAGGGTCCGAATTCTTTTTCTGCCAAGATGCGAATATTTTCTGGGTGCAAAATTCTTTTTGGCAAAAAAAAAAAAATTTCAAGTTTTTTTGGGTGCAAAATTTTTTTGGTGAAATTTTTTTTGGAAGTTTTTCTGTGTGCAAATTTTTTTTTGGCAAATTTTTCTTTTGAATTTTTTTTGGGTGCATGGATGCATGAAGTATTTTTGCAAAATGTCTCTATGAAGGCATGAAGTATTTTTGCAAAATGTCTCTATGAAAGCATGAAGTATTTTTGCAAAATGTCTTTATGAATTTAATTATTTATTCAATTATCTATCTTATTGAAAGCATGAAGTACTTATTATGAAGTCTTTATGTTTTTTTGGGTATTTGTTCCAAATAAAATTGGATTTTAGGTTTCCAATTTTGTGAACATGGGAAACCAAAGGAATTTCCTATGAAGGCACGATCGAAAAAGAACTGATTCATCGAATAAGAATGAGAGATTACAAAAAAAAGGGCGAGAGGAAAGGGAAAGATTAAGCCATGAAATAAATGTGAAGGTAGAGCATCATGAAAGAGATGTAGAGGTGCATGAAAATGACGAGAAAATGAGAAATGTTGAGGAACTTGTCAACGAGAATATTGAAAACACAAATGTCCAAGAGAATATTGATATCGATCTCACTGGTGAGTCAATAGTTTCTTTAATTTGAATTTTGTAATTTTTTTTTAAAACATTGTAGTTCAAGATAGTTTTAAAATTAAAAATATGTATATGCCAATTTCAAATTAGAAGTTAATATTGTTTTTTATGCAGGGATAACATCTGAACCATAAGAAGATACTACCACATGTCAAATTTCACTACAATTAATTAGAAGTTCCAAGAACGTTGTATACGACTACAAATTTCTAGAAAATATGGATCCAACTAAAATTGAAGAATTGAGACCACCAATGGCTGAAAGGACAGTTCGAGATAAATTAAATTGGGGGTTGAAATATCTTTTTGAAGGTAAATCTATCATAGCACAAGCTTAGATGTTACGTATATTTTTAAAGCATAAATCTCTAAAAAATGTTGTGGAATTATTGGGCATTAAAAAGTGAGAAAGAGGTTTTAGCAAATGAAATGGTATAAAAAAATGTGACGACGACGCTTGCCAGTCTAGCCAAAAAGCGATCTCAAGTTGAAAAGAATGCTCGTAGAGCACTTTTAATAGGTGTAGTCACGAAACGAACTTTATCAAGTCGGTTGATGTCAGCAACTTCAAAATTGTTTAAAACATCAAGAAAAAATTTATGGAGGCATACAAAATTTACAATTCAATTAGATGAGAATGATGAACTTGTATGTTGGGATAATATCTGCAGGCGTCCATGTCATGATAGAATTCCTAATGGTGTGAGGGATAGGGTAAAAGAGTTTTGGGATTTGAATTCCCGTTTGTTGCCAAATGAAAATGACACTGTACGATGTCGTATATCTAAGGGAGTTTATGAATCTCATGCCAAACATATAACATAGGTCAGTCAAGTAGAATTATTTGAGAACTTTATGGAGATTAATACTGATGTGAAGGTTTCTCTTAGCACATTTGTGGAGAGTAAACCATGGTATGTCAGGCCTATCACTATTCGAGACACATGTTGTTGTCGATATCATGTAGAATTCCAATTATTTTATGAGACATTTGTAAATTTTGGCATAAAATATTGGTCAAATGACCCCCCTCCTTCAAGTGTTCGTGAATTTTTATCGAAGATATTATGTGCACGAGAGAATAATGAATTATTTTATAAAAAATAATGTGTTGGTGGAAGAAAATGCCCATAATGTTCTCATTTGGCACTCTACGATGCAAAGTATCCCATTGATCCTAATGATCCCAGACTATCAAATCTCAGTCTGAATTGGAAGTGATATGAAAATGTTACTTACACTCCTGTTGCAGATTCAAGCACAACATCAAAAAATATCACTTTACTTGATGACGACATTTCAGTGACATATTTTATGGAGAAGTTCAGGGTGCAAATATACACATATATTAAGCACTGTCATATAGCACGATGGCAAGATTTACAGTTCAAGCATTCACATGATGTGTTTCCAAAAGGAACAATATTATCAATGGTTGATTTCACTGAGAATTACACGTTTATTCCACAAAAGGAGATACAAAATAAGTATTATCATTCAGACCAAGTATCTATATTTGTGCATATTTTGTATAGACATGCAGAGTTTGATGTCGATGGTTTTGAAAGCGATGAAAATAATCTTGAGGTGATTAAGGAGTACCATTTCTACATCAGTGATGATTAAAAACATGATACATGTTTTGTTTAGCATTGTTTTAAAGTTATTTATAATGAATTGTTGAAACAAATGGTCACTTTTAAAGAACATTGGGTATGGTCAAATGGTTGTGCTGGTCAATTTAAATCAGCAAGATCGTTCTTTTGGTTGTCTCGTCTTCATAAGAGAACCAACATTCGACATACATGGAATTTCTTTGAGAAAAGGCATGGAAAAGAAGAGCACGATGGTGCTGGGGCATGCGTAAAACATGCACTTATGAGGCATCAGTTGAATCACTCAGCTTCCCGACTTGAAAATTCTTTATATGTTGTTAATTGGTGCAAAGACAATTTAAGTCATGTATCGAAACCATGGATGGCTGATGTGCACAGGTAAGCATAAAAATTTAACTAAAAATATATTATACATGTCTAGAGATATATGTGTATATATATGTGTGTGTGTGTATTTTCTTATCAAAAAAATATTAAACATTGTTCAAAATTTGACTCATACATGTGTGTGTTTTTCTCGAGCAGATACTTTTGGAATATTGCAATGGGTGATGTTGATAGATCGTTGCCATTTAATTGCCTTGGAATCCCTTAGACAAGAAGTTTACACTCAATTAGGATTAAGAACATGAAAAATATACATTGCATTGAGAAATGAAAGTGCTCTTGCTTTTGTTCTGCATGTATTGATCAGACAGAGTCCCAAATTAAGAAATTTTTTAAACCATGGAAACATGAAGAATTGACACCATTTACCCCATTTGGAAACATGACTGACAATGAAATGGACAATGAAGTGGTTGTGGTTGACAATGATTATGATCATGTTTCTGATATGGTTAGAGAAGGTGATGTCTTCGTTGTCATTGCACCAGAAAATAATCAAGAAAAAGTGCATTATTATTTATTATGATGCACTATGTCTAAATCCACGTTGCTGCAAGAGTATAATGATCCATCAAATTATGCATATCCAATCAGTTCAATGGTGTTAATGGGACATTTCTTTGAAGAAGTAAAGAAATGTAAAGATCATATTATTTTTCAAGATTACCAGCTAGAGTTTATTTATGCCCAATATAGTCACTTGGTCATAGCAACTCAGTTGCAGTTGAAGCAAGTGAAGAGTAGAAAAAAACAACCACAATGGAGGTTATCGATAGATGATCATGATGCCATTCTGGAAGATTCTCCACTAGCACATTTCATATGAGTGGAACACATTATTTAAGATGAACAATGAACTTTGATTCTAAGGTTAGAACATATAATTGTTACAATGCATTGGAATTTATATAGTTTAAGAGGGGGAATTGTTTTTAAAGGGGAATGCCCTACGACGTAATTATATGTATGTGTGTGTGAATGCATAATTTAATGGTTTTATGATATTTTTTAAAATTATTTATATATTTTAAGCTTTTGGAATATATATATATATATATATATATATATATATATATATATATATTTGAGATTTGTTATTTTTTTGTTTAAATGTATAAAAAATTTAGGAATTTTATTTTAATTTTTTTAGGTCTATTTTTTAAATTGTTTTCTCTATCTACTAATTTTTTTCTCTATCTACTAAGCGTTTATCTACTAGGAATTTGGTTCTATCACTTATGATAAGCAATAAGTAATACTTTAAGAGTGCACCATTTATAGTCAATCCAAATCCTCTTAGAAATTTGGACATGGGTGCATTTACCATGCTATTTATTTATTTTTTTTGTTTATTCTTGGACAAGGACTTCTCCTTCTTTTAATTAGATTTTCTTCTTTACTTTATTTATTTTAAATTTTATTTTAATGGCTATAGTAAAAAAAATTATTTTATATTTTAAGTTTTTTTTTTTTTTTTTTTTTCTAAGTAAGTCTAAATTCTATTACTGAAACATATGGTACATACAGTTTAAGGCCATCAGAGGTGTCATGAGTTCAGAAAAATGACAAAAATGAGTTGCCCACAAGGGGAAACCAACCTGAGAAAAGTATATGAGCTGCCTCGAAAGAGGAAACCAGCTTTGACAGAACCAAAAACTGTGACTTCAGTTTTGACATACCAAAAAACAATGACTTCCCAAAGCAACAAAATGACATGAAAACTGAACAAAATTACTTGAATGAAGCTTCCTGCACTAGAGACCATAGTCTTCAGAGGGGGGCTCTTCTTCAATTATGCACCAGTAGTCGTCATTGTCATCTGGAATGGGCCAATTGCGTGCTGCTGCTTCTCCTGCTTCACCACAACCCTCTTGCTTGCCTTTTTCTTGTTGAAGACTTGAGCTGCCAGCACCTGCTTTTAGGGAAGTCTCTTTTTCTCCAGTTTGAGTGGGCTGCACAAGGTCTGAGGGATCCTGCTTGTGAGTTGGGCGCGCAGGAGGGAGAGGTTCAGGGCTAGCTTCCGAAATTTCCTTTAAGGTGATAAAGACAGTCGCAATGACTAGGGGCCGATTAGTTTGGCATTGGAAATGAAAATGAGCAGTGGACGGATTGGTGAGATAAGTCGAGGCAGCAGGACGAGAGCGGGGAGGAGACTGAGAGACCAAGCCACTGCGAGTGTGGGAGGGAAGACTGCGTCCACGCCCACTCCGCGTGGCAGGATATCTGCCATGAGAGCTTTCAGAAGAGGAGGTCAGAGAACTAGTGGAGGGGGAGTGGCGTCGACTAGAAGGCCGAGCTCTGGTAATTCCCCGACGACATCTGAGCATGTGCCTGAGCCTGGGCATTATCTCATGAAATCGATGAGAGCAAGTAGAATTGAGCTGAGATGGGGAGGTGAAACGCAGGGAAGGAGGAAAATTGAGCTTAGACGGGGAGGCGAAATGCAAAGAACAGAAGGGACTATGGGAGAAGTGATAACCAGGAAGAAGCTCCAGGCAACATCCCAGGTGATAGCGTTTGCCCAGAGAAGTGCGTGAGCTGGGAAGCTTCGCTTCAGGAGGGAAACCAGAGCTAATAGGTGGAAGCCAATTCTGCATGAGGGTATTCGAATAAAGTTGCAGCAGAGCCGAAGACTCATACGCGGGGGCGAGGAACGAAAACCTGAATCTAGAGGACGGCATTATGCTGAGCTCGCGGCCTCGTCTTCCCCACCAGCATAAATGCCTCTGAGGTTGACGGCCTGGAGAGTTAAGGTGCTCGAGGCTCCTTAATTTTTTCCTATAGGCGGCCATGTGGCCCTGCCACGCGCCGTCCTGCAAATTAATTGCTATCCCTTCACAATATTGCACCCGCATCCGGGGATTTTAAGTTTTTATTTTATTTTAATGGCTATAATAAAAATGTTATCTTGGTGTTTTTTTTTGTCTATCATGTTAATGTTGTTTTTTTTATCGACATAAATATTATGAATGTCTATATATGAGGTTTATGATCTTAGATTTTTTCAGTACATTTTCTTTGTTACTTTCTTAATTATTTATTTAGTGTATTCTTGGACTAGGGTTATAACAGACTTCATATATATATATATATATATATGAAGGTTTATTTTCTAATTTTGTTTTAATGGTTGTAATAACAAGGTTACCATGCCCACACTTT
The DNA here is from genome assembly GCA_034641835.2 of Pinus albicaulis. NCBI lineage: Eukaryota > Viridiplantae > Streptophyta > Pinopsida > Pinales > Pinaceae > Pinus > Pinus albicaulis. The sequence continues at coordinate 797,294,516 of CM076572.1, read as the reverse complement.
CTTGCATTACGTGTTAATGCAACATTTTTCTTATCCAAGTGATTGTTCATGTTTTCAATTGTGGTTGTGTATATAGAAGGTTTATAACCTTTACCTTAGATTTTTTTCTTTAGTACATTTTCTTTGTCACTTTGTTAATTTTTCAATTTTTAAAACACATTCTTCAATTAGGGTTATATAAAAAGGCTTAGGATTTTTTTTGGAAATTTTTGGCGCATTTACTTTGTTAATTTCTTTCTTTTTTAATTGTATTTTTGGATGAGGGCATCTTCTTTTAGGTTTTTTTTTTCATCTATTTTATATTTATTTATTCATTTTATGGTTTATTCTTCATTTTTGTTTTAATGGCTATAATAACAATGTTATCACACCCAACTTTCTTGTTTTCTATGGTAATGTTGCATTCCTGTTATCAACATGACTTTCTTCATGTTTATTTATGCCTATATATTCTTATGAACAATTCTTGATAGGCTAATCTAAGCTTTCTCTCAGGTGGAAACAACCTTAAATGAGTTGTCATATCTTTACATTATCATAACGCACTTCTTCAAAGTCAATGTTTTAATATAGAAACAAGCTAAAATATGGCCTCACCCTTGTTATAGTCCTCCCTCTATCACTATGAATAGTCTCCCTTCGAGGAAATCACCACCTTTTATTATAGGTAGCTCTAGAGATGGAGGGAGCGACACTGATGAAGGTTGACGATGATACAAGAAAAGGTTTATTATGTAGGATTGGGTGTCATGGCATAATAACTAGCCACCATTTCATACTTGTTGTTAGTGCTGAAAATATTTACAACTTGATTGGCATAGAAGGCCTCTACTTAGTTGACACAAGATGGGGGGGGGGGGGGTAGTTTTCATCAATGTTTTTTTTCCTATAAAAGGAAGCGTAATTTTATTCATGAAAGAAGAAATAAATTATATTTTGTATATGCGAAAACACATTCCATAGATATAAAATGAGAAAATAGATACCAAACATATGATAAAAAATAAAAAAAACATAGAAGAGCCAACATAAATATTATTTTAGATGGAATTTCTCTATACAAAAATATTTAAACCCTAGGGTCCACATAAGAAAAACACACCCTAGGCTACCCACAAATACAAACAAACTGACAACATTCCAAAAAATGAAAAACCAACCTAGAGATTCCATACGTGGGCCCATAATTGGGCAACAAAACATCACATGAGCAGGGTGATGAAACCCAACAACAATAAAATTAACACTACAATAGCACTGAAACTTGCGATGGAAAAAAAACCACTAGCATAGGTGGCAAAGACGAATTAATGATCGTTGGAAATGAGACTACCTACATATACACCACGACAGAGAACATGGGATAGAAACCCACCAATACCCCAAAATAATGTTGAAGCTTGAAGAAAATAAGGACACAAAAGGCAACAACAAAAATCCATGGCCCCATTGCATAGAGAGATGAATGAACCAACAATGATGGAAGGCAACAAGCGACGACATTGGAAAGCAAGAAACACCACGAAAAATCCTGAAAAAGGTACAAATCAAAGTAGAATGGAGCCACACCTAAATTATGAAGTATGAGATATGGCGACCCATTCATGGTAGTGGGGGAATGCAACATGAAGAGGAGGGGATTAAAAACTAGGGTTCTAACAGCTGAGCCTTTCCCCCCATAGTGCCTCCCCTAGTTTTCATTAATGATCATTCTAGGCTTAACATTAATCCATCTACTATATAAAATTGTTCATTACATGCTTTAATTGTCAAATCACTTACCATATATTAGGCACAACCCTCCATTTACTAATTTTGATTCCTCTAATACAGTCCTTATGCCCCCCCCTCAAAAGCTAGAGTAAATGTTATGTGGTTTATATCGTTTTCAATGGCCCTTAATCCTTTAAGCCTTCATCAAGGACCCAAATGACCTATTTTCTTCCCTTGACCTTGACCAATGCATTGGGACATACGTCTTATGATAAAATACTTCATGATGCTACCCACATTCCACTATGAGGCCAATATCACTTATGAAGGTTCTATATTATGATTTTAGGTCATGTTCATTGCCAATGAGCCTTAGAGATCCATTTATGGTATAATTTCCTTATTTTATTCCCTTAATTCTGGTTAAAACCCCAATACCCACATCCCCACTGTGAAAAAGTATTCTATCCATGTCCATATCCATCTTGTATGACAAAGATCCACTTTAAGTGTCTATGTTATGGTCATGTCCCATTATCTCAAGCGACTTAAGTTATGGCGAAAACAACTCAAATTTGTCCTTGACCATCGTCTCATACTCAACTTCTTCCACATCTTAGTTTAAGAATGTTGATATCCTAAACAAGACAGGTTGTGTGGTTCGAGGTCTTTCTCATGTCTCTTGGTTCCTAGAAGATTCACCTAGGAGCTAAGGACCTTATTTTTTTATTTTTTTTAAAATCTAGGATAATCGGTAACTGGTGAGAGTTTTCCTGAACAAGGCCCGGGATCAAATCCTACTGGCTGCCACTATAAACCTAGGCTAGGTGCAACAGCCTGCAAGCCACACAATAGCAATTAACTTATGCCTCAACAAGAGCCGAGATGTCCCGATGGGGTCACCTACTCTTCTAGCCAAGACACAACAGGCCATATACTCAATGAGATTTGAACCTCCGTCTCGTGGGTTTCACCCAACGAAACTTACTGTTAAACCACATGTTCATGCCATACACACTAGCAAAGCCTTAAGGCCCATCCCTACAATGAAAAGCATTATAGGAGCAACCATATTCCACTTAGAGGTAATATATCCTTAATTTTAGGAATTCCAATGAAGAATCACACTAGTAGTTTGTTTATGACCTTAAAATTAAATAATAATAATCATTTATTAAATTTTTAGTATATTATGTTTATTTATTTAAAATAATGAATAATATATGCATATATTTAAATATATATATATATATATAAAGTAGTATATTATGTTTATTTATTTAAAATAATGAATAATATATGCATATATTTAAATATCAATGTTTTTCATGGATTTGATAGGAAATATAGAAAATATTTCATATACTAGCAATTGCACCACATGTTGCAAAAGAAACGCCTTAAAAAAATATCACGGGAAATAGTAGCTTAGAAGAAATAAGATGTTGCAGAGAAGGAATCATCATGAAGGAATGAAAGGAAAATTTTGCTTCCATGGAAGCAGGTCGTGTAGGTTTCAAAGATATTGTTGATAAGAGTTATCAACCAGAATATTTTTTTTTTAGATATTGAAATAGGAAATTGGAGATGAAAACATATATGTAAACCAACATAATCTATTCACATATATAAAAAATTTGTTATAGATATTGAAATAGGAAATTGGGGGTGAAAATCCTTTGTTGATTAATAATCATCTGAAGCAAGTATGAAATGAGCATGTAACTCAACTCAAAGTAAACAACCTCAATACAGACAACCTCAATACATGCTCCTATATGAAACAACTATGGATTTCATCACTTAGGAGCAGTAACAACAAGTTTATTGAGAAAAAAAATCTAGCATTAAGAGAGATTTGGAAGCAATTATTGAATTGGTGAACACGTCTTGCTCTATGGTGTTGGATATTGGGCATAGATTTCTTGAGCCTGTATACAAGACTGTAAATTTGCATGTAGCTTATACTACATTAACCATTAAATTGTCAACATTTAGGGCACACTTTCCATCATATTTGTAGAGAAAATTAAATATAGTATCACATTTTTCTTATCATATCTAAATGTTCATATATGCAACAACTACCTTTTGCCTCATAGTTTACATTTGTGCAACAAGGAGGAGAGGAGTGTAAGGTGCAAGAAATATAAATTACTATTTTAGATAAAAATACTACAACACATTTTACAATATTCATTCAAAAAATAAAAATAAAAATAACTATTTTAAATAAAAATAGTACAAAGAATCACATTAATTACCATGACCTTGGTGTACCTTCCTCTTATTACTTTTTGTGAAATAATTTGGAAATTTAAAAAGAAAATCACATATTTAAAAAAAAATCATTATTAATTTAATTTTTTATATATTAAGAAATACTACTCATGAATAATAAAACAGTTGTAACAAAAATAATATATAAGAAAAAAACAATGTATTTTTGGAATAATAAAATAGTTGTAACAAAACTAATATAGAACAAAAAAAACTATGTATATTTGGATGTTAGAAAATTTAGATGTATTTTATTAAGTAAAAGGAAATGTTATAATGCTATCCCCCACTTTACTTGGGGGATAGCATTATTATTATTAGACATTTGATCCCTCTTGGCTCTTGCTAGATCCATAGTTAAGATTGTTCTAGGCCATATTAATTCCCCCCCTTAAATAAACTACATTCCACATGAATACCATGGGTCAATATCATACGCTGTTTTATAGTTTATTATTTTTATTTTTTATTGTATTTTGACTTAGTTAAAATGTCCATTACATTATGTCAATCTTTTTATTTAATTTACTTTTATTTTTTATTTTTGTGTAATTTAACATAGTCTCACTAAAACCTAAATTCAATCTAACTTATTAAAAAGAAAAAAACTAACATTATAAAAAACATATATAAAAGTATTTACTTGTGGATCTAATGGCCTAAAACATTTCAATCGTCTAACATTTGATCCAATGGCTCAGACATGGACACAATGGCAACTAGGGGAGTTGTTTTCAAATAAGAACGCCTTAAGGCATAATTACCCATAGTAAAATAAAATAGTTTCAATATTTACAGGTATAAATTCATTTTAACCGTGGATTTATCAAGGGATTCTAAGGATTAAATCTCTTGAGGTGTGGATTACTTTTAGAGGGAAATATAACATTTTTCATTGTTTAAACTGTTTTTCTTAACATATAAATGGATTCAACCCCTTGAAAATCTCCTTGAACACTTGGATTGTGTAGATTACCCAACTTAAACTTACAATTCCAATAAATCTTTGTTAGATTGAACACTTGGATTGTATAGACTACACAACTTTAACTTACAATTTCAATAAATCTTTGTTAGATTTCAAATGATTAAAAACATACTTAAAAAATTTAATCTATATATGTTTTGAAATATCGTATTTATAACTCAATTTTTTATTTATTAATAATAATTTTATATTAAAAATTTAACCAATTACATATCTCCTTTTATTTATATATATATATATATATATTTATATATATATATATATATATATATATATATATATATATATATATATATATATACTTTCTTTCATTCTTTTTCTTTTTTATATATAGTCTATAGAGTTTATACTCAAATAAATTAGTTAATATGTATATTTAAATAATTTACTTATATTGAAATATTTTTAAAAATATAAGAATTATACATTTTCCCAACGCTAAAAACTTAATATATATATTTTTAATACTTTTACTTACTCTATTTTTTAAAGCTAATATAAATTTATGTTATTTTACATTAATATCTAAATGTTTTATTTATGTTTGAGAGAAATTTTTTAAAGTAATCTTTTGAAATGTACAACAAACCAATTGAAGAAGGCCGTGAGAATATGATAATTGATATTTATTAGCCCTAAGGGTTAGCTCAATTGGTTGAGTCCCCACTTGGAAGTACTTCTAGACATTATCTTTTTATTTAGAAAATATTTTATGTTTATTTAAACACAACATGTGTCAACTTGATATGAATATTCGAGGTGAAAGCTTCATTTGTATTATTTAAACTGGTTTTTTTGACTGTATGTATGGATTTAGTAACTTCAAGAATCCTCAGGGAACTTGGATTGTGCAAAGTTTAACTATCAAAGTTTTCAATGAATTCAATTTTAGAAAAATTAGATAAGAAAAATAAATTGGAAAACTTTTCAAAAAATCACATCAAATAAATTTTTTAATTATTATTATTATTCTTATTATTTTTAAGTTAATATAGAATTACATTATTTCAAATGAACATGGAAAAATTTTATTTACCATGTCTTTTTAGTTGTGTGAAAGTGAGATTATTGATATTTTATAATATTTTTAATTAAATCTAATCACTAAGTAAATATATTTATTTTTGTTTATTAATTATGACTGACATTATTTTTTATTTAGGAAATATTTTATCTTTATTTTAAAATGAACTTATTAGAAATTGAACACAGAAGAAACTATACATTTCCCTCCTACTTAAGTGCAAAATGCTCAACAACAATACATTTTAAGAAATTAAGAATTTTATTTATTTATTTATTTATTTTTTAATTCTATAAAAAAATAATGTTCAAAATAATATTTCCTATTAATAATTTTTTATAAATATAAAAATTAAATAAAAAATTTAAAATCATTATTCCCCATTATCATTATATTAATAATAATTAAATTTATAAATAAAACTAATATTTATAATTTTATTTTTATAATCCAACATTTTCATAAATCAATAGTATATCAATATTAATAGCTCTTTAGATTTTTAATAAAAATTCCAATCAATGGCCTTACCGTGAGTGAAAGTGCCCAAACTAACTAGCTAATCTAGTATGATAAATATTTTTTTACCTAAACTTACAATGCATTAACTATTTCTCAATTGGTTGAGTCCTTGTTTGGAAGTACTTTTAGATTGAAAGCTCACAGATCTCCTAGATGTGGGCGGGGTTAGGTCTAATGTTAGGCAGACAGTAGATCCCTTCGAGAGGATTTGGATGTAGTTGATACATGGACACATAGGAACATGAACCACCAAGGAAAAAAAATTATTCATTTTTGTTTATAATTATAAATTGACATTATTTTTTTATTTACAAAATATTTTATGTTTATTTAAAAACTACATGTGTCAACTTGATACTCATCTTTCCATATTAGTCTTGACCTCTTTGCAATATATATAAATATTTGAAGAAAAATATTCATTTGTATTATTTAAACTGGTTTTTTTGACTAGATATATGGATTTAGCACCTTGAAGAATCCCTCAGGAACTTCTATTGTGCAAAGTTTACCCATCAAACTTGTGATTTCAATGAATTCCTGCCCAATTTTAGAAAAATTAGATGGGAAAAAAAAATCAAAAATCTTTTCAAAAAATTGCATCAACTAAAAATCATATACACTTTTTATTATTATTATTATTATTATTATTATTAAGTTAATATAGAATTATATTATTTCAAATGAACATTGAAATATTTTATTTACGGTTGAGCGCTGAGAATGAAATATTCTTACCACGTCTTCTCAGTAGTTGTGCAAAGTGAGATTATTGATATTTTATAATATTTTTAATTAAAACTAATCACTAACTAAGTAAATATATTTATTTTTGTTTATTGATTATAACTAACATTGTTTTTTATTTAAAAAATATTTTATTTTAATTTTAAAATGAACTTATTAGAAATTGAACACAAAAGAAATTATACATTTCCCTCCCACTTAAGTGCAAAACGCTGAGCAATAAATTTTAAGAAATTTAGATTTTTTTAATTCTATCAAAAATTAATATTCAAAATAATATTTCCTATTAATAATTTTTTTATAAATTTTAAAATATAAAAAAATTAAATAAAATTTCTAAAATCATTATTCCCAATTATCATTATATTAATAATAATTAAATTTATAAATAAAACTAATATTTATAATTTTATTTTTCTACTCTAACTTTATATTAATAATAATTAAATTTATAAATAAAACTAATATTTATAATTTTATTTTCTAATCTAACTTTTTCATAAATTAGTAGTATATCAATACTAATAGCTATGTAAATTTTCAATAAAAATTCCAATCAATGGCCTTATTGCTAGTGAAAGTGCGCAAGCTAACTAACTAATCTAGTATGATAAATATTTCTTAACCTAAACTTACAATGCATTAACTATTTCTATGTTGTAGCCTTGAGAATTGGGTGGTTCATTAAGCCCTTCTCTCACCAAACCATTTACCAACGGAGGCAACCCTTGGGGTCACATGGTGGAGGTTTGCTCCCGGTCTCCTACTAACATCTGGTGTCGGTGTCGTGATTGTGGTGTTTGTCCCCCGTGCCTCGGTTCCCTTTTTGATGCTTCAGTCCATTATTGCAGTCTTGAATAAAACAGTGGCATATTCCCATTTGTGTGAATTTCGTTCGACATTAATACTTCTCCCCCCCCCCCCCAAATGAATTTTTTGATGTAGTTTGTCTCAACCTCCCCACTATACGATGTTGAAATAATAACAGATGCTATACAACATTCATACATGATAGGCTTCTGGTGCAAAATTTTTTTGACGATAAAAAATTCTGATAAACAGAGACGGAGAGTTGGGACCAACCAGCCACATAAATAGGTTGTGAGAATCTGCAATTGAGATAAGGGTTGTCATTGGGAGTTGAGGTAGTCGATGAGGAGGATGCGATGAACATTGCGACCAAGAGTGCTATTATAATATTAATTATTATAATGGAATTAATTATTGCTTGTAAATCAAAATATAGCTATAAGACCTAGTATGACATGTGTACCCATGGGTAATGAGGGTAAAGCCTGGGTTAGACCAAGGTGATAGGGGGATGTCAATTTAAGTGGGTAAGGGCCAAAATGAGTAGGGTTGGACTTACTCACTTGGAAAGGTTGGTTGGATTTAGTCAAGAAACCCCAAGTCAAGTTTAAGGGGGGAATGTTAGGTAAATTGACGCGGGGTTAGAGTCAAGGTTGACTAGGTTAAACAATGGTAGTTTTGGGGCACGTGGTATTGTGTATCCATGGTTTTATGCCCATGGTATTGCATGCAATGGAGCCTATAAAAGGCTGCAAAAAATTCATTATAATGTAGGCCATGGAGGTGTGTGAGGAAGGCTCACTTGGCTGGGTTGGCCAGGGTTTTGGCCAAGGCTAATGAAATTGCATTGGGTTGGGTTTTTCCCCGGAGTTGGGGTTTTCTCGATTAAATATTGTGTGTATTGTTGTTGGTTATTTTATAATTTTTCATCTCGCTAATTATTTTATGTTCTCCGATAAATATTTAATATACTTGTGATGTATTTATATTCTTATTAACTTTCTTATGTTCTATTTTATCTTTGATCATCAAGAAATTACCAAAATCAAAACATAAAGTTCAAGGACACCAGATGCAAGCACTTATCCATGGCTAAAACCTCTATGTAGGGGAAAATCCAGTTAAAGAACTATTCCTTCAGTAATTCAAAATGAGATGGACCAAGATCTTATACCAAAAGAACTTCCTCCTCAATCAAATCAACCTTCCAAAATGATTCAACAACCTTCAATATTCTTTTCTTGTCCAACAACAATCCAAAAATTTTACTTCTCAGCTTCAGAACGAGGTCGATTTTCTGCCTTTATATAGTAGTTTATGCCCCTCAGATTAGGTCTACTTGGTGTAGGAGGCCTAGAAGACCTAATTTACATGAAAATAAATTTCTTTCTTGAAAAATAAATCCTAATAAAGGTTCTTTACATTATGACATGGAAAAGGACACTTGACACAAATCCTAGAGGCCTGCAATCGAGGTTTTGACTTATAAATAATTGACCAAAGCATGAAACCCATGCTTTAATAGGTCAATTTATTTAACAATAAAATTTCTTTTTCTTTCTTTTGATAAATAAATTACATCATGCATAAAATACAACTATGAAGACCAAGACTAGTTACATTCTTCAACAAGCACTGTTGGGGATTGACATATTTAATTTTGTATGCATGAGCTATGCTTGGTACAAGACAAGGATTCAAAACCATAGGGTAGACAATTTATTACCACAGATTTTCGATGGCGAAACTTAATTATGAAATTTAAGGGTCTCTCTTGCTTTTAATAGTAAATCTTGCTACAACAATCATTGCTTGATTTTAATGTACATTTGAAGTAGGTATATCTCCAATTCAAGCATTAAATATCTTACCAATTTTGCTTGGATTTTCAATGAAAGTAATAGAATCACTATTATAAGATAGAATATTAGTTCAATCCATATCATAATTATTATTGATTTTTTTATAAAAGAGTGAAATAAATTGCTGTAAATTAATAGAATTGAAGAGTATATATTTATGTAGATGGTAACAACCATGGACATGGCTTGAATTCTTCATTGGATGCTCATAAAATTAGGAGAAAATAGATCCAATTAAAACAACAATTTTGGACCAAAAGAAGATGAGGTAGTGGGGGTTTAGTAAGAATGAGTACCTGAGATTGTTACATCATCATTAGTTGGTCATGATGTGTGGTGAAACACTGCCATTTCCTCTTAAAGGAAGCAGGGATCAATTTCCACCCCAATGAAAAAACCGTGTTTTTTATTTGTAGAAAAATATAAGAAACAAATGCATCAATGGAAACATAATCATAGGAATCATTTGAAAATTAGAGAAAATTAGGTGAAGGACAAGCTAATGAAGAAAATCCTAGAGCTGGAGAATTCGTAGAGTATTGGGATAAAAGTTACAAATAAATCTATTGGAAAAATAAAGGGTTAGTGCATTTCAAGTTTCAATTTTACCTCTCGAGAAATAATACCCTCATCCTTGTCAATCCCTATGAATGATAGAGTATGCATGTCACACATTGAAAATAATTTATGAAGTATAAAATTCTCCAAATCCTACTCATTTGCAAATAGGTTTAAAGTCTAGCCTTTCCCATGAAGGGTCACAAATCATATCCAACCTTTCTTGAATGCATTGTTTATTGTGTTAGTGAAAAATTTCAAAGGTGAGGGAGAATAAGCACCTATTTTGGAAGTGGCATAGGAGAAAATGGAGATATTCTTGGTGGAGATAGGTAGGGAATTCCTAGACCTGGTGGTGGTCCCCCTTTTACTTTTTAAGGAAAGACAATAGAAGAGTGGTATAATACTTTGGAAAATTGTAGTTTAGTAAGCAATGGAATCCAATTAATTAACATAACAAAACTTGTGTCCTAAATATCATTCTGATTGAATAATCAATGTGTTTTTTTCTTTTATTCGATACAAATTGTTGATAGGGCATGGGTTAATTTTTGATTAACAAGCGCTGTATGCAAGAACTTGAGTGATCTGCTTGGAATGGAAGATTTGAGGTCAATGAATACCTCATTGATTCCTAATTATCTACCACGTATTCCTATTTTAATACATATAAGGAGACCAAATTTGCTTAAGAAAAAAATAAAAGGTGAAAATGTCAAATTTTCTATTCTACTACAATGGTATTGCAAGAAACGAATATATACAAAACATGTGCAAAAAAAAATCAAAAAGTGTTGTATATAAAAAAACTCTCTTAATTGGCATGGGTTGAAAGAAATTTGAAACCCTTACTTAACTTCATTAATGACACCAAATAAATCCTTTATTTCATGCTCATTAGAAGAGGCACTAAAGGGTAATAATTTTGCCTATCAATGAATGTTGAAATTTGTCGAGAAGCTTCACCATAGCTAACCTCTTCAAATAATTTTTTTCATAACTACTAATGTAATTTCCTTATAAGCTATAGCGTCAAAATCCATCTCCAATATCTCCAACTACTCCATTGAATTTTAATTGTACATAAATAAACCATAATAAAGATCAAGGCCATTTCCACAAGTGTTCTCATTTAGTCATAGCACCTTTAATGCTAGTAGTCCATATTGAATGGTGTTCTTTTGTGTACACAATAAACAAGAATGTACATGATGTTAAAATTAAAGTAAACTATTACCTAGCATACAAAGAGAATAAGCTAATCTTGTAACACATAGTTGGGTCGAGAGGCACTCTACAACTTAGTATGGGGGAGATGTTGTAGTAGTCATAAATGAATATAAACATTTAAATTTAAATGTAGACTCAAAATGAGAGAGATGTTGTAATGGTTGTAAATGAGTCTAAACATTTAAATGTAGACTCAAAATGTAGTGTTAGTAAAATGAAGCATTACATCAAATAATAATAACAACAAAACATAATATCAAATAAATTAAAAATATAATAAAAAGTAAAAAGAAATAAAATAATAAATCAATTCAATTCAATTTTTTATATTGTAATTTTGTTTTTATTAATAAAATTACAAAATTTTAAGGAAATAAATCATAATATGCATCTCAGATAAATTTAAATAATAATGATTCTTGTTCATAATTATGATACTTTAGAACATATTATTAATAAACATATAAACAACTTAGTAAATTAAATTAATAAACACACACATACATATAGAAAGAGAGTTTTTTTTTTTTTCAAGGAAAAAAACCATATTTTTATTTATAAGATAAACAAAATTACATTTTGCATATACACAAAAAAGTGTGTATTCAACATGATCTGTCCAGATCCAAATGGTGGCATAATAAAATAAGTCTCTCAACTTATAAGCTAAAAAGAGAAAAACTGATAAAATAAATACATATGTACATTCGAAGTTAAGTGCAATAATAGTCACTTCCCTGTCTTGCCTTCTTTTTCTGCACTTTCTACCATCCTCCTATATTTGGAGCAACTAGAACCATTTCCAATTCACTACACAAAGTATTTGGAGGATATTCTTTGTCTGAGTCTTAACTTTCAAAAACATGGGATATTTTTGTACCATGGAACCATTTCCAATTCACTACACAAAGTATTTGGAGGATATTCTTTGTCCAAGTCTTAGATTTCAAAAACATGGGCTCTTTTTGTACCCTCTTCCCATTTTTTGAAAAAGTAATTTTTTTATTGATCTGATACCTAGTTTTCTTGTGTCATTATGCTCATGGAGTTTAGTTACATTATGGGCATGTGCATCCTCTCTTGCTTGGTTTGGAGGGCCCTCCCTAGTTTTTTTGTTTTTATTTTTATTTTTATTTATTTATTTATTTATTTTTTTCTTCAGAGAGGCAGGGACCAGAGGCATGGCTTCCTTGCATGTCCCTCTTTATTTTTTTGGGATATTTTTTTCATGTGGACGTGTTTTTCAAATGTTCTATTTGGTAGGATATTCAATATTTGAATGTCGTATTCTCATAATTTGATACTTAAATCCACTGAACGTTTTTATGTTTTAGTTGGATGTGGTCAGGGAAATATTTTCTAAGGTCAATTTCTACACAAATTGTGGTGAAAATAATATACTATCCTACGTTATTTTATGATCCATTTTTTTAAAATTTTCCCAAGGTATTTCCGATTTCCTCTAAAACCTTGTGGTGCTAGAATAGAAGGGGTGATTTGGTAGCCACACCCAACCATGCATTGATGAGATCACCATTTTTGTGGCATCAAAGTTTGAAAATCATGGGGTGATGAGGAACCCAAATCTTCTCCAAAACTAGGGCCCATCATTTAGGCCTTTCTCTAGGTCTTCCCGAGAATCAAATTGGACTATAAATTTTTTTTTGGAGCATAAATAGATGTCAGAGTTGGGAGTCTAGGAAGAAAAGACCCACTGGTGTAAAGAATTAAATTTAGGCTAGAAACCATTGGAACCATAAATCATGATCTTGGATTGGAGAATATAAAAAATATAGTTTACCTTTGGGATATTGACCTCCATGGAAGACACTTGTTTCATTTGTTCTACAATGTAGGGTCCTAGGATATATTAGGGTTGATCTGTTGAACTACATTCAAATCAAAACATTGGATTGGAGAAAAAAAAAGGGTAGTTTACCTTTGGGATATTAACCTCCATGGTAGACACTTGTTTCATTTGTTCTATAATGTAGGGTCCTAGGATATATTGGGGTTGATCTACTAAACTAGAAACTTTCCCTTGCATGTCCTTGTAAGAGGTACCTTCGCTGGAATTTTTAGGTCCCATAGCTCCTCCACGTAACCTTAGGTTCAAACTAATGGTGACATTTCCTAAGATGATTTAGTCCTTAATTTGGGAAAAGTCCTGAAGAATATTCCCTTAAAAAAACAGACATTGTGTTCACAGGTATAGTCAACCTATTCTCAATGCACTGCTTTAGGTTTTTTTATCATGTCAAAGATACCAATCCAAAATAAGTAGGACTCCCCATTAATATTTTTAATGAATATTTGGAAGGCCTAGATCCAAATCTTCCTTTCTTCCGATCAACTCAGATTTAAGAGAATGATATAAATATCCTTTTGAAATCAAAACACCTTATGCACATGCCTAAAATCCTCCATGAATTGAAATTCCATTAAGATTGTGCACACATAAGGGACTAAATATGAAGGAAAATAAAGTTAGAGCAACAACCCTGAAGTAATATCTCACCATGACCTCTCTATATTTGGTAAGCCTCTGTTGGCGAAGCAAAATTTGAGTCACTTGTTTAATATTTTGACTTTGAATTCATTCTCATAACAATCTCGGTCATAGGAGTCTTCAATAGAGCCAAGCCTTCACTTCCCTCATGGGCCAAAGGCGCAAAGCAACGGGAAGGAGACCATTTCACAGCAAGCAAAGCCAAATACAACCCACACATACTGCCATGGAGAAAAAAAATATCTTCTTCCCCACTCCTAAGCACTCCTCCGATGCCTGTAACCAACTCGAGTTCAAAAATGGTGCTTGATGAGGCTTTGCGAAGCAAAAAGACCCTAACTCTTTGCGAAAAATCCATCACACTCCCAAAAACTTACCTTTTTGTTAATTTTTATTTTTTAATTTAATAAATTAAATTAATAGACACACATATAAATATTCATTTGACCATATAAATTAAAATATTGATTCATATATATAACCATTATATTTCATAATTTTATTTAAATTTAATTAATAAATATAAATTTCGATGTTTCTATTATTTTTTTCTATGGGTGCGTGCATATTAAATCAATATAAAATTATTGTTATGTATATTACATTAAAAAATTAAATTAGAAAAGTTATAAAGCTTGTTAGATGTGAGACTTTTCTGATCCATAAAATAGATAATTTTCTTTTTGGATTAATCACATCATTAGAATTTGGTTGATGTTTCAAACCTTGTTCTTAGGATGAACCACATTAGTTGGTTTGAAACGTCGACCAAATCCTAATGATGTGATTAATCCAAAAATACATTTATCTGGTTATAAAGCTTGTCAAAGAAAAATGCTTGATATATATGTACCTATATGTATTCTCAAAGTTTTAATAAAATTAAAATTAAAAATATTTCTACATATAGAAATGTGATATATATATATATATATATATGTATAGAGAGAGAGAGAGAGAGAGAGAGAGAGAGAGAGAGTTAAGAACCAACATAAATTCATCTTAATTCTTAATTTACCAAGAGGAATCAAATTTAGTGAGGTGTAAACTTTTCTTTAAAATTTGCACTAAATTGTTGAAATTACAATTTTTAATTTCTACAAGTGCAATATATAACTCTAATGAGAATGACACTTTATTAATTTATTTACAAAATGGAAGTTTGTGGAATAATATCATTATTAAAATCACAATATTTAATTATGAAACTATATTAAATAAACTTATCAAAATTTACTTAAAACTATCACAACCATATAAATGAAATGGCTGAAAAACACTAATGAGCATAAATCCATGATAAGCATCAAAATACTTGTTTCATGGGGCATCTGACATGGCTAGAATTAAAAATATCTTAAATGTAACTAAATTATAATTTTATTTTAAATTATGATTATTATTATAAATAATAAATACAGTTAATAAATAAGTTAAACATATATACAAATGGATTTTTGCTACTGCAGCCAGACCTAGACTGTGCAGCCATCGACTGCACGCCTCCTTCTCTACGACCCTGTTATAGCCTAAATCTACCTCAGGCTGAAGGAAGGCAGAGTTCAGGGTAACATCAAACCACGCTCAGTCTGGTAGCTAGCCCTACCAGATCAGGAGAGGGCTCTCTCCGGGTCAATCTCAACAAAGATAATCAATAGGGCTTGAGATGACTTGAAATAAAAGCTGATTTTAGGCTAGGTATATAAGTAAAGGAATTTTATTTTGATTTTGGGGGTTTTTGTTGGAATCAAAGGGAAAGGCAGTTTTGGGTCCGGGGATGAGGCCTAGTTTTTGCAGAGTTCTGAATGGGGCAAGGAAGGCAATTGTTTTGATGCTTTGGATTGAATGAATGGATAGTTCAGACCGGTGAGGAGCTGAAGAGGGCAATAGGCTTTCAAGAATCCTCTTCAAACAAATGAAAACATGGAAAATTAAACAAAACTCAAGGCAGAGCAAAGCAATCTAATGAATTCCACCTTTATCACTCATTTGTTTAATTTAAGAAGAAATGAGAAGGGAAATGATAAACATAAAACATCAGTGAACTTACAATCATAGAGAGAAACACACCATCAAAACATAGAGCCACATGGATCCCAAAGAGTGCTGCAAACCCTGGTCTATTCCTTTGCCAAAATTGTAGAGAAGAAATGTACAATGAAGTGCCAAGCAATCCAAAGTGTCCAACCCTGAAAATGACTGAAGAATTACAAGATATAGACAAGCATAACTCATCCCCATGCCTCTATGGGTCGAGCTCACCATTATAGGAGCTGTTTCAACCATATCTAAACTAAGAACTGGAAAATAGGCAATGAAACAACTTGCCTCTATATAATAGGAAACTGATTCATTCACTTACATTTCACTTTTTGGTGAATGAATCTACTAGGATGAATAAAAATGTGCCAAAATTACGTCAAAGTCATGAGATTACATCAAGTTACATCAAGAGTTACATGAAAAATTCAAACTAGCCAAAACTAGGCGAAAATTTGAGCTGCTGAGTGAAAAATAGGCCAAATTTTCCAATGCGCCGCGCCTGAAATCTCTATGTGTAGCGCCACTTTGAGGCTGATTTTGAGGGCCTTCCTGAAGTCCAAATTGAGTGTAGGATAGCTCGTTGGAAATATCTGCCTGTCTAATTTCTAACCCAAGTGGAATTTATGAATTTGGTTTCCATTCCCCCCCCCAAAAAATCCAATCTTCAAACACTGCTTCATGTGTGTGGAAAAAGTGGCAGAAAGGCCATTTTTGAGGTGTTTTTGACCCTTTAGGAAACCCAAAACTTGTCAAAATCCTTAGGTAATGGGTAGGCATGCATAAATTTTGATGAAAAATCCATAAATGCAAATTTTTCCTCAAAAGGAGCTGCCAATTATAAGCGCGCGCCAAGTGGCGCTATGCGTCGGGAGAAAAATCTGTGTTAAGGCCAAAAAATTCAAAATTGACAAAAAGTTTCCCAAATTTCTTGAAATTTGGGCTGAATGTCCACCATCAAGTGCTATGCTGGGCCAAAGAAGCTTCAGCCAAAATTTGGAGTCTATCATGCCTTTTACGACGCTTTAATACCCTCTTTAACTTTGCCTTCAGGATATTGATCCTCGCTTTGCAAACATGATTTCACGCCCAATAATGGTTCTTCATGTGCCTGAGCATGTTATTTTCCTTGTTTTCCTTCTCCAACAGCTTCTCAAGATGAATATTGACCCTCTCAAACCAAGTCTCTCTATTAGCCTCAATCTCCCGCTCAATGGGTGTCATCTCGGTTTGGCTTCTTTGGGCAGCTTGCCGGTTTTCACAGATGTTTTGAAACTCCATGATTTTTTGTTGATCTTCCAACTATTTGTTCCGCTGCTCCAGGTAGTTTATGATCCGTTGGGCTCTCTACAATTTGACGGTCAATGTGTCAATCTCCGCCTTCTTCTCCTGAATGGTCTCTCTCAACTTTGAGCTTGGAGAGCTCAAATCCTCATCAATGAGTACAAAATCAGTATCCTGGCCTCCTGAAGGGCCCTCATCCTGCATAGGCCTCTTACCTCTGTCCTGTACCTGTACCTGTGCTGCTGATGACGGCAACGAGACCCCTTCCACCCCAGGTGGAGATAGTACTCGCCGGGCTGATGCAAATAATCCTCTAGTGCCTCTCTGATAAGTGACATATGTCGGCACACTAGTAGTCTCTGCCTTCTGACCTCCATACTGATGTGAAGGTTCACCTGCATCATGGGCAACCTCCGGAGGAACCTGAGGAGCTGTAAAGAAATCATGGGAAATGAAATCCTCCCATGAAATACCCTGCAATCCAAGCTGATGTACAACCACGATCTTGATGAGTGCATAGTGATAAATACTGTTGTACTGTTGTTTGTGCTCAACTTAGTGTCCCTAAATTGAGTTCATTAATTGTCAACCAGGGCTAGTAAACTGCTGAAGTGTGGTGCACTATATGTGCCTAGGTATTTGTTTCTCACTACGTTGTGTTTAGTGTTTTATGATGTTTTTGGTTTTATGGTTTTATGTTTGAAAAGGGAAAGAACTAAGTGCTGGTGAAAAGAAGCTATTGGTTATTTAAAACAAAACAAAGCCTAAACTATGGATGACAAACAACAAATGCAAAGTTTGATAATGACTTCATTGCAAGGGAATAAATCAAAACATGAGCTTGAACTTATGCAATTCATTCATTAAAGATGTGTTGGAAGAGCTTGAGAAATGGACAAGTTAAGTGTAAATGAAGTTCTCCTAAATAAACAATCAACTCACAATATTACAAAAAAATGATTATTTGTAACACGGTAAGGTTTCTATTCTAGATTAACCTATGATGCTGAAGTTACCTTATTCTGCAACTTGACTTATCACTACTAGGCCTTATTTATAAGTTTAGATATTTTCTAGAATAATGTTTGGGAAAAAGGCTATAGGTGAATTTGTAAAAGATTTGCAGAATAATCAAAGCCTTAAACTGATATTACTGACCCCTGTTCATGTGATGATGTATCAATATAAATTCAGAAAAAAAGTAAGTTGTAAATAATGAAGGCCGAGAGACTAATTTTGTCAACTAGTACTACTTGAAATACAATGGATAACACTAGGCTAGAATGCGGTCTATCAATCTTAAAATACAGTGACTACAACTAAACTAAAATGCCATTAATATTTTCGTGAAACAAAATGAACTGAGACTGAATTAGAGTGCTACTAATCTACTTGAAGTACAGTGAACGGAGTTAAACTAGGATGCCATTATCAAACTTGAAATGTAGTGACAGAGCTGAACTAAATGAAATCAACCTCCGGAGTGTTATAACTAAATTAACATGCAACTAGTCTATGGAATTCTACAGCCCATCTTGTTCAATATGAATGATATTTTGGAAGAGTTTGTAAAAACAAGTCTGGTTGTATTATTCAATGCAATTGAACATAAACATAAGATTTGAAAGCAAATACAACTAGGATCTAAGATACCATAGCTGTTTCTTATTCATTGTTAATGATGTTTTGGAAGAGTTTGTAGGAGTAAGACTGGCTATGATACTTAGTGTAAACAAGCATAAATCATAAAATTTCGAAAGGAAATGCAACTAAAATCTACAACACCACGGCTATGCCTTATTCATCGTGATGATATTTTGGAAGAGTTTATAAGAGTAAGTCTAGCTGTGATGATTAATGTAAACAAGTATGAAACATAAACTTCAGAAACCTGCTTAAGCTAGAAATGAAAAATGAGACTAAAATACTTATCTAAGCCGTATGAACAAAGCTGCTCAGGTAGCAGGGGCCCTCTACCACTAGAGTAGCACGCAAAATCTACTTCAATATTGACTCAACGCTTTCAATAAAATGATGCTTCTTTCATTAAAAGAGAAATTACTTCAAAACATAGTGTTTTCGGACTTCTGAAATCTAGCAATCAAACACAAAATCTAACCTTGTCCCTCGGTTTCCCGAGCCATATTTATAACAAAATTACATAATTGTCTTGAGATAACCTAGGGATAATTGTCTTTCCAAATAAAAATCAAACTAGGACTCTAATGGTGGTCTCGTAATATGATTAAGGACATCTGGACTGTCCTTGTCCTACTAGGAGTCTATCTCCTAGTTTGAGTTCCCACGTGCATAACCACCTACAGAATTCCGTTCAAACTTCGTGGAGAGCAAAAAATGATGAGGGAGTGATGTGGAGTATAGCCATATGTTTTTTTCTCTGAGATGACACCTGGAACCTGCATAGACATGAAGACAACTGCAGAATCAGCAACTAGCTACAGAATGTCTACATTCTGTAGCTAGATCTAGTTCAAAAAGTACTACAATGACAAAATCATAAAAACATAGCAAGTTAGTCATGATATACATTCTTAAAGAAATTTTAATTAATTCTATTGATCATTTGAGCCTGTAATTAATAATGGACAAAGGAAATGGAGTGGAATGTGGTGGAAGAAAGAACATCTTTGGAGCTCAACAACTGCTGCTCGGGAGTTTTCTTCTGCACAAGAGTGGTCATTCTCTCAATATTCTGGCACATGAAATAAGGAATGTTCATCATCCTCACTCTGGTGAAATGCATCAATAACCTGATGTGGTAGGCATAGAGGCATGAAAACCAACCCTCACAACTGAAATATCTGATAATGAGTTTCATCAGAGGCGCATAGGATTCCTTTAGGAACCGGAATGGGAACACCCTGCTGAGTTGCCTCACAAAGCTAGGCCTGATATATGGTTCATAATGCACTCTGTCCACCTGCTGTATTTTGTTCCACTGTCCACCCACATTCGGTATTCCAGTTGCTTGAGAAATAGTTTCCAGTGTCAAAGTGAAATTTACACTAGCAAGAGTTACCTGACCATCATGTAAATGCAATGCAAACAAACGAGCCAACTCCTAATGATGATGGATCCTAGCAATCATTTCACAAAACTGATAGCATGACTGTTCTCGAAAACATGCCATGGCAAGTGGAAAAGCCTGCAATTTAGTCAATTAGGTGGGCTCCTCTCTCACATGTCTGCCACCTTTACGAGGCCTTCTAGGTGCATGTAGCTCAGTGGTAGAATCACTATCTCGGTCATATGATGTGTCAGTATCTGTCTCCATGATGTCCATGCAAGGTGTATGTTGGTTTGTATGAGATGAAAAATGAGAATTTGGTGCTTTTGTTTTAGTGCCAAATGTATGTAAAAGGGGAGGGACTGTAGAAGAAATAGGGCAGTGGGAACAATGGGATTTAATCAAGTGATAATTTGAAGTATAAGGACAGTCACTTGACTGTTTGGAAAACTTGGGGTTTGGGAAGTTTTACAAGTGAAATGGGAAAGGGAGAATGATAGGAAATGAAATAACTTTAGGGATAGGGAAATAGGCTTAGGAATGAGTGACTTGGGATATAAGGTGAACAATGAAATGGAATTTTGTGATGAGATAACAGTGAGGGGGAGGAAGAACAAGGTGGAAAATGGAGCATGTGGCACAAAATTACTTTTAAAACACCAACTTTAAAACCCTAAGGGAACAATTATTAACAAGAGAATAGGGTTTATAGTTTTGGCATTCAAAATCTCATATCCAATCTCAATCAACACCAAACATTGGTTAGTGGCAATTACAAAATCACATAAACTTACTTGGAGCAAAGGAGACAGATTCATTTTGATGATTGAGAGAGATGGCAAGAATTTTTGTGTTTTGGCCCAATGCACCGAGCAGCAAACCAAGTGCGCCGCGCCCTTCTTATGCGCTGCGCTGGAACAAATTAACACACAGGAGCATGAATCTATGCGCCATGCTCAGCCTATGCGCCACGACCAATGCCCAGTGCACCGCGCTCTGCAAATGACACACAATCTGCCCTCCAAACGATTGCTTCGTTCCTCCACGATTTTTCTTGGCTTCACTCTTGTCTCTTGGCATGTAAATGGGGTTTGAATATGAAAATATCTTATATATAGCAAAGAATTTGATTTTTCATTTGGGCAAACACACTTTCTAATGTTGCAGACTTTGACACTTTTAATTGAACTCTGTTTTGTTTCCTTTGTGCTTTTGACTGATGAAGAACTTATTGTCTGTCTTTGCAGGGATAGCTGGCATGGGGTTTTGGCAAAGGTGACCAGGGCTGCGCATGGAGTACTTTACAACTGAAGAAACTTCGAAAATTACATTGCATTATTACAAAAGATGAAATAGACGATTTTTCTTCAAAACAGAGTTTTGAAGAAAAATCATTATCAAGCATTATGATAATGGAATTTTTTGCACTGAGACCTTATTTGAAACTTCCTCATGTGCCTGCTGGCATTATTAGACATAAAAACCAAACCCTAGACCTAATGAGACTAAAAACCCTAAAATGACTCTTTGCTAACCAAGAGACCAAACATGACTGTGAATGACTGTAAATGATTTTGATGAACATACACAGACCAATAGGTACATGACATGAGGGATATGAGTGACAAGACCCTTCCATCGGATGATCCATGCTCCTAATGGAATGCATCTGACTGAACTGAGGGAGACACCTAAAATGAGATGCAACAAGAGAAATTTGATCTCTGATGGAGGGATGAAGATACCGACTCTAATAGACCCAACACCCATGGATGCTGGTGGGGGTGCTGATCCCCCTCCCCCCCAACCAAAACTCACTACCTTTCGGAAACTTGTTGTAGGAGGGAATAAGAGACCTCTGTCCGAGACTCAACATAAATTCGTGAAGAAGCTTGACTGCATCTCATCAGTGGCGCTTCCAGTCGAAAAAACATGTAGATCTGATCATAATCTAGCTGAAAGAGGCCCTCCCCCAAAGCTGTGGAGGTATGGGTTCAAAGGAATTGGTCTCCTCTTATCTTAGAAAGGATTAAAAGCAATTTTGTAGGGAAAGGCTTCTTTGTATTTTTTTTTGAAAAAGCAGAAGACAAAAATCTCATTTTCAGAAATGACCCATACTTCATGGGGACTTAAGGGCTATACCTAAACAAATGGACTCCCAACTTTGATCCTGCAAGACATGCCTTCTACTGTCCCAGTGTGGGTACGACTTCCCCACCCCCCTCTGCACTGCTGGAACCACAAATCTTTGCAAAGCTTTGGCAACTCACTAGGAAGGTATATAGATCAAGCAATGAGAAAAGATCAGTATTCCTGTGCAGGCATATGTGTGGAGGTGGATCTGGAGGTAGGGTTGCCTGAAGCAATAAAACCAACCGTCATAGATTGTACTCACATTCAGGAATTATATTACGAACAAATACCTTTCAAATGCTGACACTGCCATGGCTATGGACATTTTGCAAGGCACTGCAAAAAAAGGTCGCTGAAGAAAGTGAAAATGTGAAAGCTGACCAATGGATCACAATGCAGAAAATAGGACCAACAAAACCTCGAGGGAAAGGTTCTGCAAAAGACAAAAAATCCTCATCATTTGGGCAAGATCAAGGGGCTGGGAGCTCCATCCCCTCATCGATAGCAGGAACTCAAAATACAAAGCCCAAAAAAGCAACATAAATAAACAAAGATAACAATGATCAGTTGAAGCTTTCCTCCATCGGAAAAGGCAACGAGGAAGAAGAGCAACTAGCAGTAACCCCTGAAATCTACCCTTCCCCCACATATGAAGAAATAGCTAGAAAGAAGACAATAGACTCTTCTAGCTCCTCGGAGGACGAGATCCTCGAAAGACCTACAAAAAAATTTGGAAGAAAGTCCCGCAAGGAAGCAGGGGAGGAAGAGGCAGAAAGACAAAAAACTCAAGGAAGCCCGCCCACAATTGAGATGTCAATTGGAAGGAGCACTAGAACAATGCCTCCAAAAATAGGAGCTCCTACCACCCCCAATAGTAAGTAATGCAAATCGTCTCTTGGAATTGCAGAGGTTTGGGGAATCCGTCAAAAGTCGAAGCTGTCAAGGATGTCATGAAAACGGAACCAGCAGATATCCTCTTGCTCCAAGAGACAAAATTTGAAGGGGATGCCCTTCTAGAGATCAGTAAAAAGAAATGGCAGAAGAATGCATGGAAAGCAATAAGTTCAAGGGGATCCTCAGGAGGAATTGTCACCTTGTGGAAGGAGGACCAATTCATGCTTGTCAAATCCTTCGAGACCCAACATTGGATTTTCACCGAGCTGAGGCACATAGAAAGTAAGTTAACTTTCACACTTTTCAATTTATATGTTCCGGTAATGTATGCAGAGAAGAAAGAATTTTGGCAATCCTTAAATGAATTTCTTGAACTCCACTCTAAATAACATCATCATCGCTGGAGATCTCAACATAGTAATGAATGTAAAAGAAAAAAGAGGAGGCAACAGTAGCAGGGACCAAATGATACATGTGGTCGAAGACATAATACTCCATTGGGATCTAATGGACTTCAATCCAAAGAAAGGTTTATACACTTGGATAGGGGAATATCATATCTCGACCATATTGGACAGATTTATAATACAAAGCACCTTGCTGATGGAAAGGAGGCTCATCTCCTCAACCATTCTCCCTAAGATTACCTCAGATCATAAACCCATCCTTCTCTCCCTGGTAGAGGAAGAAAATTTGGGTCCAATTGCGTTCATATTTTTTCCTCTTTGGAGTGGAAAAAGTGGATTATTCGACATAGTTCGAATGCTTGGTCCACCACTGTTAGTGGCTCCCCCAGCTATGTGTGGGAAGAAAGGCTAAAATTCACAAAGAAGGCCCTCAAGAAATGGAGAAAATTGCCCAAAAATACACCCAACAGTCAAATAAAGGAAGTAGTGCAGCAGCTGGGAAATATTCATATGGAAATGGACACCAAAGATATCACAACAGTTGAATTGGATAAAGAGAAATCTGCCCAATGCAACTCCTACCTTGACTTCCAGAATGAAGAAGACTATTGGATACCTAAGTCCCGACTCCTGCAGCCTTTGGTTGGAATCCAGAGACAAAAATACCTCTTACTTCAACCGAAAATTCAGAGCTCGCCTCTCCCACAACAATATCTCGGAGATCACAGGCTCTGAAGGGATATTGTGCAAAGGCATAGAATAAATTAAAATTGCTCCTGTCTCCCACTTCCAAAATCTATACAACAAAGGGAATGAGGGTAGTGAAGAGGACAACAGAGAATTCCTCAACAACATTCCTTCTTTGGTTACCAAGGATGACAACACAACCCTCTTGAAGTAGATCATGGAGGAAGACATCAACAAAGTCATTTGGTCCATGGAACCTGATAAAGCACCTAGGCCCGATTCGTTTTCAATCCATTTTTACAAGATTTTATGGGATATAATAAAAGTCACTTGGTTAGAATGATTAAAGGATTCTTGCATAAAGCGAAGATGGGGGGAAACACCAATTCAAAATTTATAGCATTAATCCCGAAAGAATAAAACCCTGGCACCTTCCAAAGGTTCAGGCCCATCTCTCTCTCAAATTCCTCATACAAGATTATTGAAAAACTCCTCACTAATAGAATTAAGCCGGTTCTTAGCAGCCTCATCTCCACCTCGCAAGGAGGTTTTGTCAAAGGAAGACATATGCTAGACAACGCTATTCAAGTTCAGGAAATGATGCACTCCAACAATCTAAGGAAAGAGAAAGGCATGCTGATCAAGCTGGATATGGCCAATGCCTTCGACAGAGTAAACTTGTCTTTTCTTTATAATGTCCTTCTCTCCTTCTGATTTTTGCAAAAGTTTGTTAATTTGATCAAAGCTTGCACCAGTAGGCCTTGGATATCTCCTTTGGTAAATGGGAGGCCAACCAACTATTTTCAAGCTTTGAGGGGTCTGAGGCAAGGATGCCCCATCTCTCCCTTTCTGTACATCCTCTTGGTAGGCACACTCAGTAGAAATATGGAGTTGGACAAGGTTGTTGGGACTGCTCCTGGCTTGCGAATAATGAAGGAGTTGGAGCCAGTTAACCATGCTCTATTTGCTGATGATTCCCTCATGTTGGGAGGTGCCTCCTGCAGAATAGCCTCAGCGTTCAAAGCCACCCTCCATGGTTATTGCAGTGTATTAGGCACTATGATAAATGAAAGGAAAATCATTGTCTATATTTGGAATGTTGAAGAGGATGACATTCAGAGAGTTGCTCACATTTTGGGGTTCACTAGACATGCCAGATGGGACAAAATAAATTACCTTGAGCTGCCATTAACATTGGGCATCAACAGGAGTTATTTATGGGAAGGAGTGTTAAAAAAAATCAAAACCAAAATCTAATCATGGGGAGGGTAGTGGCTCATGCATGGAGGCAAACTCACCTTGAATAAATCATTGCTCTCTTCCCTTCCCATCTATCAAGCCTCCTTTCTATTGGCTCCAAAATCACTTTCTGATCAAATAAATAAACTCCTGCATGACTTTCTTTAGTACGGTGGAAAAGAGAACCAATGTAAGCTGCATCTAATTAAATGGGAAACTGTTAAAAGACCCCTGCATGATGGAGGACTCTAGATTAGGGACCCAGACTATGCCAATATCTCTCTAGGTTGCAAGATTATGTGGAAATTGCATGTGGACTCCAATCACCCAGCAAGTTGCATGCTCAGAAATAAATACATCCAAGGGGCAATGTTAAGGTAGCTACAGGTTGCAAGCAATAAAAAAAGCACGCAACTCTGGATCTTATGTAAAAAAGGCACTAAGTTTTTTATTCTGCAGCTGTATCAAATCCCTAGGAATGGGAAAAGGTTGAAGCTCTAAACAGATAAAATCATGGGCCATGTGCCTCTTGCAAATAATACAGGCCTCATCAAAATTCGAGATTTGCTGATGGAGAGAGGAATCAAAACAATTTATGACATTTCTGAATGGGATGAGGTTGGTAGTTGGACATCCTAGAGATTCATTAACATTCCACAACACTTGTTACAACAGGTGGATATTATCAAAATAGAGCTTAGAGACACTGCACCGGTGCATAAGTTTGCATAAGATACTTGGGGCTAGGGACCCTTTGGTACCTACTATGCCGCCAAGGGATGTTCACTTCTGCAGCCCCAATGTGAAAGGTCTTTTCCTACAAGCTTCTAGTCACAGGTATGGGATCCAATGGGCCTTCCCAAAATAAACTTCTTTTTTTGGACATTAATGCATAATTTTTTTTTAACAAGTGAAAATATATTGAAAAGAAGCATTGCTGGTCCGCACAGATGTGCTCTCTTTAAGCAAGCTCTTGAAAGAATTGACCATCTCTTCGTTGACTCCCCTTTCGCCAAAAAATTCTGGACTCTCACCCTTCATGGCCTCAACACTATTTCCCCCACCCAAATCTTAGGAGTGGACCTCTTCTCCTCATGGAAGGATCGATACCCTTTTGCCTTCTCTAACAAGTCCCTTTGGGCCCAGGTTTGGATTACCATCCCCAAGTTCATCTGTTGGAAATTATGGCTATCTAGGAATGAACAGATCTTTAATAATATAGCATGGACCCCCTCCATTGTAGCTGCTAAAGCCAAAGCCCTTATTTTTGAAACACTGAGTAACCAAGCCCTCAAACCTAAAAATACTTTACTCCTTGAGGAAAAGAGATGGTCTGGGACCTTTGTCTTCCGACATAGAAACCAAAGTGCTGTCAAACCCCTTCTCAATCTTGAGAGGAGGTTAAGAGACAAGGACAAAATATTTCAGAGCTGGTGGAGGAAGCAAGGTACAACAACGGTCTTCTTCGACGACGCCTCCAAAGGAAACCTCAAGACAACGGGTGCTGGAGGCCTCATTTATTCTTCAGATTACACCTTAAGAGAGAAATTTAGCTGGGGCTTAGGAAAACAAACAAACAATCAAGCAGAAATCTCGAGCTTGTTAAAAACCCGCCAAATCGCTAGAGAAAGAGGATTCAAAGAGCTGCAAGTATTTAGAGATTTTGAAATTTTGATAAAAAAGATACATTCGAAAGATAAGTTTAATGATGCTGTCCTAGATAAGAGCCTACAAAGGCTAAGATACACTCTTCACAAATTTACTTCTTTTAAATGCTCTCACATCCTCAGGGATTCAAACAAAGAAGCTGGCAATTACGCCAACAAAGGCTGCCTCCTCGCACAAGGAGATCTCAGCATGAACGATGGAACTTCTGCACAATTCCGCATCCTGCGAAAAGCAATCCAGCATGTAATAGGGACAAAGTTTGCAGTCTTGTACTGATGGTTGTTCTAGCCATGACCTAACCTGATTTCTCCAATAAATAAAAATCCATAACCGTTTCAGTTAAAAAAAAAAAAACATGTAACAAGATTTTTAACTATGGAGAGTCACCCCCACTTTATCATGAAGCTTCTTAATTTTAAATAGGCTTTGGCACAATACTATGAACCAATACCATAGCTTATCAATACCACATGCTCAAAAAGCAATAACTATTTTCTATAACACTTGTTTATATGATATTTTTTTTAATTAATCAATTTAATTAAAAGCACAAAAAATACATAACTACTTTGAAAATGTATCTCAATAAATATTCTAGAATATTCCATGTAAATTAAATTCTTACCATCTACCTAATAATTATTGATAATTAAAATAAAATTCTGAGTAAACATACCTATCAATCAATATATATATATATATATTATTAAAATTTCAATTCACAATAATAAAATAATTTACTAAAAAATTATTTCAAACATATATTATAAATATCCCCAAAAAAATTAATTCAAGCTAACTATTATTAAATTGTTATAACCATATAAAGTAAGTGACAAAGTCTGAAAAAAGAGGAACATAATTAAATTGTTATTAAGCATACAAGTGACAAGCTCTGACCAAAGAAGAAAATATCTTTCCTCTCAAATATATGTCATATTCAATTTACAACTTTAAATATATTTCCCGAAGCCATTTATTATTCAAGTGATAGCATGTCAAACTATTTCTTCCTTTTCCTGAAATTATAATTTACCAAAAACAATCAATTCGTTCAAAAAATTACAACAAACTCTAACATAAAGGTTAAAATATTTTCCTTATCAAATAAATATAAAATTTTACTTTTAAAACAACTATACTCATTTATTGTTACTAAAACTAAAAATTTAAAAACAACTATACTCATTTATTGTTATCAAAACTGAAACAAGTAATGCAATTGAATGGTAATTGCCTTCAAACATCCCCCTTAACCTTAAGTCTCATTCATTCCCTTCAAACCCCCCCTTTGACCCTAATTTTCTCAAGCTTTTGCTCTCATTAAAACATATCAACACTACATACTCTTTTAAGTAAATAAAATTAAGGAAACTAAATAAATTATGTTTCTTTATGCTAATAATTAAAAAAGAGGGGTTTGTTGACGATAGTCAATACTAATCCCAGTCGCAAACCATTGTGTGTTAAACTCTCCCCTAAAATATTCATTATTATTGGTTATTTGTTGAGACCTAATAGGTGGGACCCCTTTATAAGAAACCTCTCTGACCATAACAATACTACAAACCCAAATTCATAGCAATAATGGTTAATTAGATGATTATTGGTTTGCATACAAATAATCAAATATGCGTATTAAACAAGTCCTAAATACAAGATTAAAGTTGTATATTTTGGTTGACCGCTGTTAGGATATTCTGACACATAGGAAATAGTTAAGAATAACTTAGTCTAGTGTAGAGTTAGGTAAAGTGTGTTTCTTTACTATGTACATTTGTAACTTATAATCCGATGGTCACGATTTGTAGTGATCCGACGATTATCTCTTTCCTTGGTATTAACGACACTTGATCCGTGGCTTAACACCTGATTTGTCCATGATCTCTATTTAAAGAGCATGGAGGGTCATTTGTCCCGTAACCATTTATGAGAGACACATATGTAACTTTTCTTTTTATATTAATAAATTGCCTGAAGTGGCCGCGTTGGCTCAGGCCGTGGACTGTTTCCCTCTTCGAGGGTTTTAACCACGTGATAATACTAATGTATTGATTTGTGATCTGTTAGTGAGTGGTGACCTTTGGTTATTGATCTAAGGAACTTACCTTGTAAATTCCTACATGGTATCAGAGCTATTTTGAGGGCCGCATCCGTTGTTGATCCAAATCTGAAGCCGGTTCGACTGCATGCGAATATCGTTTTATAGATCTACTACTTCTGAACCTTTTTGGGCCTGGAGAACCACTATATTGTGTCTGGAGTGTCTGTTACAGTGAGGAACACCTTTTGTTTCATGTGAAAAGGTTTCCGGTTGCCCAAGTTTTGTCAATTTAGATATGGAGGTATAAAGTAGTTGTTTTACAGTTATATTTGTTAATAGTTTTTCTTATTTCGGTTCCCTCTATTTATTTCGGTTTTTAGGTTTTATTTATTTTCCGGATCTATACCCTCTTCTATGTGTATGCTCTTTACTCTGCGATGTGTGTGATTTCGACAAATTAGAAACAAGAAGAAGAGAATTTTTTTGGCTACGTATGCTCTTTCCCCGCGTCTTTGTGCGATCTCGGCAAATCAGAAATAGTAAAAAATAGATAGTTGCTGGTAAGGCTAACCAAAAATCTAACATTTTTCCATAAGGCTTGCATTTCTTTTTTTTGCTCGGTTTTTTGTGCAGGAAAAAACACGCACACCGAAGAACTACAAAAAAAAAAAAAAAAAAAAAAAAAAAAAAACTTCCTCCTTTCAAACAATTTCATAATCCTTTTAAGTTAGTTTATGAGAATAGAGGTCTTGGGTTCAAATCTCTTTCTCAAGCTTCTTTTGTAAAATTTTTTTTGTTAAAGGGGTGGGATTTTTTTTCAAATTTGAACTTCTCATCAAATTTCAAACCATTCCTGTAGCTATTCGACATCTACAACTCAACTTTTTCAAAAAGACATTTCTTCTTCATCCGGAAGCCGTTTTTCGAGCCGCCTTTTTTTAATCAACCTAATTTTTCGAGATCTATCAATTGGAGTGGTTAGTTTTAGTTTTTTTTCCACTTCATTTTTTTTAAAATGGAAAGTGCATGCCCGATTATTCGTAACAACACCAATTATTTCCAATGGCCACCTCACATGGTAGATATACTTAGAAGTAAAGGGATTTATAGAATAGCCACAAGACAAAAAACTAAACCTTTTGATGATGATAAAGTCACTAAATGGGAAAATAAACAAGATCAAGCATGAGGGTTGATAGGAATATCCATTGCTCAAGATCTTCGATTTGATATCCTTGACATTGACACCCCTCATGAAGCCCTGGAAAAGCTAAATACTGTCTTTAGCATTTAAAATCAAATCAGGGCCCACCATCTTGAAAATGAGTTGCTTACTTTGGACCCTAATATTTTCTCCTCTATTGAAGAATTTTTATCCAAATTCAAGACCCTTAGAATTCTTTTAGAAGGTTGTAAGTTCAAAAAGGAAGATGGTAGCCTCATCTATTGCATTCTTGCTAAGCTTGGCCCTACATACTCTGTATTTGTTTCCACCTTCCATTCCACTAGAGAAGCCGTCATTTTTTCAGGAACCACCTACAAGAACCCCTCTTTTGATGCCTTTTGCGATTGTATGATAAGAGAACAAGAAAAACTCTTACACCTTGGTCTTATCACTTCTGTAAACGCTTCTAAGAAAGCCTTAGCATCCCAAGAGCAATCATATCAAAAGAATCCCAAAAAGAAGTATCGTTAAAAGTATAGTCTGAAACCAAACAAGGGTCCTAAGAAATTTCAGCCGCAAACTGAAAAAACAACTCACCAAAATGATAAGGCAAATAAAAAACAAAGGGAAGAAGATAGATAGACATTGCAACTTTTGTAATCGTGATGTCCAGATAGAGTCCAAATGTTTTAAGAAGATGGAAGCCTTAGAAGCAGCAATGAAGAAGCACGACATCAATTTGGAGCACTCTTCCCTTCATCTTCAGGAATGAAACTTTTTTCTTGTGGTTGTCAAGCATCAAGATCTGGTTATGCATTAAATGTTTCTTCTTCTTCTCATTCTCATGAGTACGTGGCTCATTGATTTTGGCGCTTCTTACCACATGGCCAAAAATAAAGCCATGTTTTCTTCTTTAAATTATTGTAACACCAAACATATTTATGTTGGTGATGATAGATCTCTTAGTGTTGTAGGATCTGGAACCATTCATCTAGATAATGGTCAGTGTAATGATGTACTATGTGTTCCTACCTTGTCATGTAACCTTCTCTCTGTTTATCAGATAACTCATTCAGGTGAAGGGAAAATAGTAGAATTCACACCTCATGATGTTGTAATCAAGGACCTCAAAGATCCTAGACATATTTTAGCTACTAGCATTGCTGATGATTCCACAAGGTTGTATAATTTTGACAACTTTGGGTCATCATGTATTCCCTCTGTTTTTGTTGCTCATAATGATGAAGTGAGCAAACTTTGGCATGAGCGATTTGGTCACTTAAACTATCACTCTCTTCAAACTCTATGTAATGAAAATATGGCGACGAGTCTTCCTATGGTATCTTGCCGAGATGGTGTTTGCTCCAGATGTGTACTCGGAAAACATCATCAGGATAGTTTTGACAAACGTGCCTCTTGGCACGCTTCAGCCCCTTTGTAGCTTGTGCACATTGATTTATGTGGTCCACTTCTTGTTGTTTCTTTCTCTGGTTGCAAGTACTTCTTAACTTTCGTTGACGATTTTTCCATACGCACTTGGGTATACTTATTAAAACTCAAGAGTGAAGTTTTTAAGATGTTCTTGGCCTTTAAGGCCTTTGTTGAGAAACAACCTGGACATCCAATTCTTAAGTTAAGATCATACAATGGAGGAGAATATGTTAACAAAAAATTTATCAACTTCTGCACTGAGCATGGCATTCAATTGCAACATACCGTACCATATACTCTACAACATAATGGTGTAGCTGAAAGGAAGAATCACACCTTAAAAGAAATGGCTAATTGTATGCTTCAATCTAAAGGACTTAGTCTCAATTTTTGGGCAGAAGCAATTAACTGTGCAAATTACATAGTAAATCACACTCCTACTAATGTTTTAAAGAATATAGCTCCAGAAGAATCCTGGAGCTCAATCAAACCAGATGTAAGTCAATTTCGTATTTTTGGAGTGATGTTTGGGCCCATATTCCAAATGCGAAACATAAAGCCTTAGAACCTAATAGTGAAAAATGAATTTTTGTTGGATATTCTGAAGATGTCAAAGGATATAGAATTCTTCAACCAAAATCCAAAAATATAATAATTAGAAGAGATGTAAAATTTGATGAAAATATATCATCCTGCAAGCCTAGTTCGACGGGTATGCCACCTTTGGCCTGCGAGCTTGATTCGGCATATGTGCCACCTTTCTCTCTCTCTTTTATTTTTAATAGCATTCCTTCTTGTTCAGATGTTGACAGCGAGGATGAAAATCCTCCTCCACCTCCTGAAATTATTCCTTTTACTTCATAGCTTCCAAGATGGGTCCGCTCTACTTGGGATGCAACAGGTTCTCTTGCAGGTGACCCTGCCGATCGACGATGTACACATTCTCAATTCGAAAGAGCCTCTTCCTTATTGGCTCAAGTTCCAGAAAATCCTGATCCAAAAACCTTTGAAGAAGACTCAGGTCATCCAGATTGGGATGAAGCTATGAATTAAGAATATCATTCCTTATTGGTGAACGATACTTGGGATCTTATTTCTCTTCCAAAAGGAAGAAAACTTGTCAGATGCAGATGGGTTTACAAAACAAATTTTGGACCAGATGGAAAAGTGGATAGACATAAAGCTCGTCTTGTCACTAAAGTATTCTCACAAGTTGAAGGCGTTGAATATACTGAAACTTTCTCCCCTGTTTCCAAAATGAATTCTATTCACCTTATTCTTTCCCTTGCTTCCTCTTTTAAATGGGAAGTCCATCAAATGGATGTTAAATCCGCCTTCTTACATGGAGATTTGCATGAAGAAATCTACATGGAACAACCCCCCTATCTTTATCCGGAATGACTCTAGCCTTGTTTTTTCACCTTAGGAAGTCTCTCTATGGTCTCAAACAAGCTCCTCGGGCTTGGTATGACAAAATGGATAGATTTCTATTAGATAATGGCTTTTCTAGGTGTCATTCTGACAACACTGTCTACACCAAGAAAGTGGGTAAGTCCTTCACCATCTTGTTCTTTATGTTGATGATCTTATCCTTACTGGTAGTGATCCAAACCATATAAACCATGTGAAATCTAGCCTAAAAAATAAGTTTGAAATGATAGAATTAGGACACTTGCATTATTTCCTTGGTCTGCAAGTCTTGCAATCCAAAGAAGGCATTACCCTCTCTCAGTCCAAGTATGCCTGTGATATTCTACACCACTTTCACATGGAAGACTGTAAGCCAGCCCCTTCTCCCTTTCAGTCTGGATTCAAGCTTTCAGTCACTTGTACTACCCCTGAAGTTGATGCTACCTTATACCGTCAACTTGTTGGTAAACTTCTATATCTAAACTATACCTGTCCTAACATTTCCTTTGTCGTTGGTCTTGTCGCTCAGTTTATGCACCAACGTCATGAAAGTCACTGAAAATAACCTAAAAGAATACTTCGATATATTCAAGGTACAGTTTAGTTCGGGATTCATTATAGTGCAGGAGCCTCTCAATTATTGATTGGTTTCACTAATTCTGATTGGGTTGGTGACCCTGATGATCGAAAGTCTACTATAGGATATGTATTCACTCTTGGTTCAGGACTTATTACATGTTCTTGTAAGAAACAAAGTGCCATCTCTCTTTCTTTAGCAGAAGCAAAGTATCGTGGTGCAGTTGAAGCCAGCAAGGAAGCCATGTGGCTTCGTCAGATCTTGTCTGAATTTGATCTTCATCAGCAACATCCAACTAAACTTTACTCCATCCAATTTGATCTCTGTTAATGCACTTGTTCGACCATCTCTCCTGCATTTAATCCACCACCTTGAAGTTTTTTATCTGGTTCTTGGTCATTTCTAAAACTATTTGATGCTACCATTTAAACCATTTTTTACTCTTCTTTTCTCCGCAAACCAATTCTATTGTTTAAGGTTTTCACCGTGTCTTGGGTTGCATTACACTATCTAGAGGACACATCGTACAAGAATTGTAGCTCTCTTACACACCAGGCATGTAGAAAAAACTACATTTCATTTCTCTGTGGACTTCTCTGTGTCATTTTACCATAAGATCCTCCTCCTTAGTTTTGCATGCGAATGTATCAAGATAGTTGGCCCCGTGGTTGGAAGTTGTTTTCTTCTTCATAAGCTTGTAAAATTTTTTCCAGTTCCATATACTTGCACTTGTCTCCGCCCATCTTCGTTGACATGAATTCCTATGCATTTCGACTTTAAGCTTTAGAGGTCCTGGAACTTCGGGCTTGCATTGTTTGGCATACAACCTTCCCCTCAACTATGATGACCTTAGTCATTATTTTATTCATTCTTTGGTTAATTAATTCATCAAACAAACATTATTAGGGTTTAATTGCAATGGTTTTCTTGTTAACTGGCTTTCTGAAATTATTTGTTTAACATATTGAGGCCACACAGAATTATTAGCCTAACTTCAAAACACCACATAATTTCTTTCACACCCTCTTTTGGGTAACCCTACTGGTGCTTCGTTTTTAGTTTATATCAAATTATGTTCCATTTATTTTCATGCTTATAATGTCGTATAAGGGATCTCTTAATGCCTTAGGTGTTTGAGCAAAAAACACGTATGAAGGCCATGCACAATATTTTTGCCAAAATTTTCTCAATTATCATTGTAAATTTTCCATAAAGTTGTTACTTACTATAATTCTCATTCTCTTCTTTCGTAAGAAGCATACAACTCTTGTCTTTATCAATTCCTTTGCAAACAATTTTCTTTTTTACCTAGGCATCCAAAATGATCTCTCAATAAACTTATTTTAACTGCCATTGATTATTTGATTAGTCTCAAAGCATTTTGTTATGACGTGAGGCCTTCATATTCTTGACATCAATATCTAAGTTTTTGTTGTCATTTCATATAAATTTGGTTTCAGCAAGAGATACAATCAATACACTAACTCTTCTCTACCATTGGGATTGACTATGTGGATGCATATGCTGTTACTGTTCCTTATTTTAAATTTCCCTTTCTATTTTATGTTAAAAGATAAGGATTTCTCCTGAGTTAATGGATGTTTCGATATCGCTCCATGATTGTGTGTGTAATAATCTCTCTATTTAAAACTTTATATATGTGGAGAATGAGTTTCTTTAATTGTAACAGGGGAAGAGGAAATTCAAATAGAAACAAACACCTAGGTGTTAGAAGGGAAATGGGGCCTAGAATCTCTTTTCATTTTAATGCAAATTCATCATTATTAGGGTATATGCTACGTTTTGAAATGGATAATATTCTAGGGATGCCCAAAATTAAATCTAAAGCACAAACCATATCACAACAACCTTTGTCTCAACATCCATCAGAAGCTGGTATCTTTGTTCCCCTAGATACATATGCTTCTCTATTTAATCCTGACAATCAAGGTTGGGAACCAGTTATTTATACACAACATCTATGCTACAGAAAAGGTTGGCCAAATTTTCCACCTCCTAATCCTCCTTCTCATGTTCATACAAACTGCCTATAGTCTGCTGCCTCTCGCATTATTCACACACTTCCCGCGACACCTAAAATTTCCACTCCTCTCTCGCATCATGCCTCTGATGCAAGGAAATCTTCTCAACAACGCGAATTCATGTCAAATTTTGTTGCTTAACCATCCAAACTCCCTTTCATCCTTTTTCCCGTAGTTAGTGAACATGGACATAATGCACAAGATGAGTCTTTCAGTTCATCTCATTGATCAATACATTCAATATCTTCATGTCCGCAACAAGAAGAACAACATGTATAATTGGCCACCACTCACTAATAGGGAGTCCAATTCCGATTGATTTTGAAGAAACAAGATTATTTGGCTTAACTATTTTTTGAACACTACTGTTTACTGTTTGATGGGCACTTCTTTTTTTGGTTACTTGTTGGATGTTATGTTACATTTTGATGATGTTTGAACACTGATGGAACAAGGGTGTATATTTTATTGATTTTTTTGAAACAAGATTATTTGGCTTAACTATTTTGTGAACACTACTGTTTATTGTTTGATGGGCACATATTTTTTTGGATTACTTGTTGGATGCTATGCTACATTTTGACGATGTCTAAAGATTTATGGAACAAGGGTGTATTGTTTTTTTCACACACACACACACATATCATGAGATGCATTTGTTTTTTGATGCACTATGGTTATAACATGGTTGTGTTATATTGATGGCTAATATTTATGACATATTAACTATTTGATGGAAATAATAAGGCATATTCGAATAATAAAGAGGGTCCCAGCTATTAGCGTCTAATTTTTTATTTAATTTTTTCCTTTAGAGGCTTCCCTCATTAACCCTAATCATTATGATCAGGAAGATAATTAATCTAACCTGCCAAAAAAACTTATGATTTTTTTAAAAAGAATGGATGTTTATGAAGGAAAGGGATAAAAAATTGTGGAGAGAGGTATGCTACTGTAAAACTAGGTTGTTCCTTTCCATCTAATTTTATTTTCTAAAAATTATAGAGAGATCATCTTAATGGTGACAACAGTTCTAACTCAAAAGGAGTGATCAATTTTGGTGACTTATTTTAACAATTCAAGGAATGATGAAGGTATTCTATTTGTTTTCTGATCCTTTAATTTCTATTTTAAGGGTTTGATTTCTATTTATCAATGATAAAAATGACTTCTTTGCAGAAAGAAATCTTCCCACTCATGCTGATTGCTTGAAGGGTTTTTATGCAGTCAGTTATTGGTTTTCCTTGGCTTTCGTATATGAGTTGATACGTTACAGTAGCATGAGTTTTAGAATTGGTCAATGGTCTTCGTAGAGACCTGCTGTAGAGATTTGACTATTTCTTTATTAATAAAATTAGTCATTGTTTCATACAATCTATATTTTACATACCTCTTACATTTTGTATTGCTCTTTTCAAAACTTATGATATATAAGTTTCTAGGTTACGACCTATAATCCTGACTAGATTGCTGTCAATTCAATTTTTTTTTTCTTGACTTCGTTAATTGCTCTGAAACTGTGAATATTTGTTTATAAATGTATATATTTATTTACTTTTTTGTTTCTTTAAATATTTAAAATAGAAAAAAAAAATATTTCTTTGTATAATCGAACACTCTGTCTCATTATCTTCTTATGATAAAAATATTCGAGGAGTTGTGTAGTCTATCCTCCTTTTAAACAAACTACAAACATATTTTGGCGACCATACTAGGGAATACTGGTTCCCTCAATCTCTCAAAATCTCATTAGTTCCATGAAAATTTAGTGTTACGAACAACCTAATCTTGGATTTTGGATTCGTGATCAAACTAACATTGCTCATTCCTTACTTGATTTCATTCTTCAAAATTCACTTTATAACAAGGAATGTGCTAGGAAACCGGTCAATATCTCCCTAGACATTGACTTAGAGGAGAGAATATTATCTCAACAATGACGAACACGTTGATATCTTGATAATTTCTAATATGATCATTTTAATTCATGACAATCCGATCAAATCTTCAACCTAGTATTATCCCTAAATTAAATGATCAAAGGAACATTGCCAATTCCCTACTTGATTACATATTTAATAACACCCTTACTATCCAAGAACTAAATCATGATTGATCTATTATTTCCCACGAAATTAACGAAGCTGATCAATGTGAGCCTCTGATTATTCAAGAACAAGAACGTGAACACCAACGTGCCCATAATATTATTCATTAATCTTGCATGAGTAGCGAAACCCGAAGCTCTCGACGTCTTAGAGGCGATATCCCTTAATACACTATTGTTAACAAAATTCAACGATGTAGGGTTTTCTTAGAGGTATAATCCTACCGCGTGTTCTTCCAAAGCCTTAGTATTTCTTCTTGAACCACTTCACCTGCTAGGAGAATCATGTCTGGGACACAAAGCCAACCTTCAAGTGGCTCCCAAGGTTCCACCTCTTCAGGGTCATCTTCTTCCAGTTCCATTTCAATTGCAACTTCATTTATCTCCATTGGATCCATATATTCCTCTTTCAACCCTCATTCACAAATTGTGAACCATAATAAGGTTATTAGGAAAGTTGGAATCTTTCAGTTTGAATAAGATGCAAATACCACCCCTTGGAATATTACGTCTCCTCTAAACATTTCTCCTGCGAATGCACCTCTTCCCAAGTTTAAATATCATTTAACCAAATTATCTGCAAATGGTATGATTATTGCGAATGAGAATCTAATCGATTTCTCAAAAGATTGCCACAATATTAGGGAAAACGACAATGATACTAGTATTCAATTATTTGTTAACTCCTTAGCTGGTAAAGCTGCCACGAATTTCTTTGAATTTCCTTCAAAATATTTCAGTACTTGGGATGAGCTCTTTTACTGGTTCAAGTCCACTTATGGGGAACCACAAAATCCTATTGATTTATTGCATGACTACAGCAATGTCTCCTCAAAATCATAAAACATTAAGAGTTTTACTCTGTTCTTTACTAAACTTTATAAAGAAATCCATGAGACAATTTTTCCCCAAAATCAAGTTGCTATGATGCATTACTGTAGCGCATTACCTCTTATCTATCTTCAATGGATTGAGGAAGAGAACACTACCAGTTTGTAATCTAATTTACAAATATGTCTTGACTATGAAGATAAAATTAGGATAACAAGTGTCCCTCTTGAAAGTCAAATATACCAAACTTACAAATTATGTAACACATGAGGAATAGGTTAATCCCATATGAGTGTATGTTGAATCCGAAATCATAGAACTTTGCTCCTGGACATGCTCACATGGCTTAGCCAGTTTATCAACCTCCTACCCTTATTTCACAACCATGGTGTGAATTTTGTGAAGATCACCATGATGGTAAAATTTGTCAAGTTTTCCAAACTGTTAGAAAATGACCTTTGGTAATAAATATGAAACTACAGTAGCTAATCTCGATTGGGATGATGAATATGGTGTTCTAGCAATTGAAATGAGGATCACATATAGAACTAAAATGGCCAAAAAATAATACACTAAACAACAGTCCAACAAAAAACCATTGGATCCTATTCATCACTCATCTGTAAATAAATCTGCTTCAAACCAACATGTACATTCTTCCCTCGCCTCTTATTCCATTTTGTTCCCCCGTTTCAATATCCTTAGTCAAATGGCCAAAATAAAAGTTGATGTTTCATTACTCGACATGGACATGATTCCCAAGCAACAAAAAAATTAAGAGAATTCCTTGAAGGGATAATTCTAAGACCAATTAATTACTTAGAAGTCTAATCATAAAATCTGGATCAAAAAGATAGTTTCACTTCTAACAACCCATCTTCCCCTTTTAGGACCCCTCCTTTCCATATATCAATGAATATTTATGACAAAATTGCTCATTGTTCTCTTGTAGATGGAGGATCTAGTCCAAATTTCATGCCCAAAATAATTGTGGAATAATTTGGATTACAATGCACTAACGATGCCCCTGGGAAAATCATAGGTTTCAAGAATTCTCTACAAGATACTATAGGTACTATCAAATATGTTACTTTAGTCATCTGTTCCCATCCTGAAATCAGAACATGTAACATACATGTAGTTGACATGCTTGTCTCTAATTAATCACCCAATGGTGTTAGATGGTCCAAAAATACAAACATCATAGTTTAAAGGTTAGAATATAATATTTAAATATTTGGTATAAATAAAATTAGTTGCAAAAGATAAGACATCTATAAAAATGTCGTATCTTAGGCTCTAATATAGAAAAATAGTTAGTAGATTTGTTAGGATGATATTTATTGTAAATGGACACTTGTTATTTTAATAAGTGATCCATAACTAAAATAGGTTAGGACATTTAGCTTATATATAACTCATTATCCTGATTGCAAGTGTGTTGGAGTGCACGAGTGTAAACTCTTGCAATTTTTTTATGTAATTTCATTTCCTAATTAATAAAATTATATGTCTTAGGACACTTCTCCTATTATTATGGTATCAGAGCTCTAGTAATGCAGTTGATGTGAGGAGGAGATTCCAACTCTGCAAGCTCTTGGAAAAATCCATTAAATTGGTCATTTAATTGATCAACAATTAATTAGTATGCAATTTGTTTATAAAAGAAAAATAAATTTGATTTCGTTTTTTTTTTTTTTGAATTCTGGAAATTTATGAATATATATATTTTTAAATTATGAAATTTATCAATAGAAAAACTCATGTATTCCTTGGAGGGATTTTATTTGAAAATGGGAGTGTAAATTGTGTTGTTTAATGGGTTTGAGCAAATTTTCTGAAACTTAGTCAACATAGCGCAGAGATTTTAACTTCGGACAATCATATATTGTCTGAGTTGCGTTGGAGACTTTGTTATTATTATTTTTGCCTTATTCCCATGCTTGGGCTTTTGGATGGAGTCTTCTCTAGAATTCAAGGGTGCCGATATCAATAGATTGCGCAACATTGGTCTTTTTTTTAAAGAAAATCAACCGCTTTCATCTAAAAATAACAACAACGTGACAACAATATCAAAAGAAAAATTCTATAATGAAAATGAGTCACATAGATTTTACCCACAACCCTTAGATGAAAAGAATCCCAAGTAAGAAGCCTACAAATGCTTCTAAAGCACCGAATCCCAATAAATCAATAACATAAACAATGAACCTTTCAACCATTACAAACTTATTCTTACTGTTACACTCCCAACGTTGAAGAGAAAACTACGTTGAGCTGAAGGCAGAGGAGAAATGCTGAGACAGTGCTGAGAAATTTTTGGGTAGTTTTTAGCTGAAGGCAAATGAGAAATGTTGGGACACAGTGTTGAGGAGAAACACCAACCTTAAAGTCTCTTTCCTCTTGGCTTGAAGATATCTGCAAAGTAGAATTAATCTACATCAAAATCAAAGGTAGCATAATTCAAAAGGTTATAACTCTTTTCAATAAAGTGGAGTTTAAATTGGACAAGTATTTTTTCACTTCAAGTGCTTAACTTCATATTTGAAAGTGTGAAATCCTTGGGAAAGTAAAATGTTTCTATTTGAAAAATTGGAAAAATAGAATGTTTCTACTTGAAAATTTGGGAAAATATGGGAAAATCAAATACTTTTTCTATAAAGTGAAAAAGTGAAAACTTGGGAACCTAAAGTGATTTTTTATAAATTACTTTTATAAATTGATTTAAAATTTTGTAAGTTAAATGGCGAGATAAGGTATATAATTTACGGTAATATTTTTTGAGTAATAAGGATTTTGTAATTTTTGGAGTACAAGGAGAACTTTATTTGTAGTTTTTTTTTATATGGAGAGACAGAGTGATATTGTACCTCAAAGTAATTTGTTTTTTTTTTTTTTTTTACTTTGAAGGAGGGTTAGAGTATTTTTTTTGAGG
Organism: Pinus albicaulis; assembly: GCA_034641835.2. NCBI lineage: Eukaryota > Viridiplantae > Streptophyta > Pinopsida > Pinales > Pinaceae > Pinus > Pinus albicaulis. Next base: position 797,252,351 of record CM076572.1, on the reverse strand, counting down.
AAAACTTGGCAAGAGAATTGTAAACATGTCAAATTTTGAAATATTTCCTTGTAAACGCTTAAGAGAAATCGACTAGAGCCAAGTGCAAAGCTCAGTCATCTTTCTCATTTTCCAACAACTATATGAGGGTCAAGTCCAAGCCTCGATAGATCATTTTATTTTTTGCGTGGCGTGTTGCGTGTGGAGTGTTGTTGATCTTGATATTTTTATGTTTGATTCTTTTTGGTGCGAAGATTCAACACTACAATGTCGAAGTTAGTTAATTTGTTTTCTGATTCTGATAGTCTTGAAGGTGAAAATCATACAAGAAATGGAAACGTCTCATTGAAAACACTCTAATATATAACGAACTGTGGCATGACATATGTGATGGAGACATTAAGCCTAATAAACCAACCGATGCAACCGATTTATATTCATATTGAAAATGCCTCAGATGCATGGAATTCTATGCGTACATTCAAAGATCTATTTGATACACAACCTGAATAAAAAAAGATTGATATTCAATTAAAATTGCTCCAACATAAATTAACTGAAGGAGGTGATGTTCTTGAATATATTTCATGACTTAAAAACATCAAGCAAGAAATAATAAATGTAGGTTTTCAAGCTGTCATTGGAAATTTCCTGACTACAATTTTAATTGCTGGATTGCCATCTTCTTACACACATTTTCTGGAAACTCTACAAGTAATTGGAAAATTAAAGAATATCAATTTTTATGAGTTGAGTGATATGTTATCCCAACATGACAAAAATTTGGGAAGAAGAAACAAATTGGGGAAGATGTCTTCTTCATAGAGGCTAGCACAAGTAAATCCTCAACTAACAATTCTAGAAACAGAGGAAGGGGACATTTCAATCAAAGTCAAGTAGAACATAGTGTATAAGGTCATGGTCGAAGCCAAAGCAGAGGAAACAATTTCAACAGAGGCTACAGTTCATGAAGGAGCAATTTTCAAGGCAGAGGATACAATCAAGGCAATGACTATAATCAAGGAAGAGGACAAAGTCTAGGTAGAGGAAAAACTCCAAACAAAGGTCAAAGCAGAGGCATAGGGCAATATCAAGGCAGCGGAAGAGCTTTAAGTCCTATTTTTTGCAAAAAATGTAACAAAGTTGGCCATTTTGATGAGGATTGTAGAACTTCCATTGACATAATTTCAAATTTTCATCAAAACACTGTATAATTTGCAAATTATAAAGATGATCAGGATGGCTCATAATATGTCTTCACAAATTCATAATCAACAGATTTACAAGTTTCAACCTTTCTTAGAATTGATTATGAAGATGCATGGGTTTTGGATACATGAGAAACTCAACACGTGACTTTTCGACGTGACTTATTTTGGAACTTCCAACAATGCCATCTCAATTCAATATATCTTGCTGATAAAAAAAACATACTCCTTATGGAAAAGGTGTAGTTAAAGTTTTTCTACTCGGCATTGGAGAAAAAACTGATTTCAAATGTATGGTGTGTACCAAAATTTAAGAAAAACTTGCTATCTTTAGTCACGATTCGACAAACAGGACATCTGGTGATTATGGAGGATGTCTTAGCTAAAATTAGCTCAATCAAATAGAACATGAAAACAATGATGAGAGGTTATGACAATGGAAAAATGTTAAGGATGAAAGGGACAATTATTCCAAGGAATTCTGACTTTGCAAGAGCAACAAGTACAAACATTTCACTTATAAGATTGTGGCATGTCAGATATGGACATCTAAACTTTGAAAGTCTCTCTCAATTGAAAAAAAAAGGAATGGTTAAGGGAATTTCAAAATTCAAAAGGGAAAATGCAAAATGTGAAGCTTTCATTTATGGAAAACAACATCAAGAGACCTTTCCGACAAATTCATGGCGAGAAAAATGGCATTTGCAATTGGTTCACAGTGATATTTGTGGACCCTTACCAACTTCGCTAGGAGGATGCAAATATTTCTTACTCTTCGTTGATGATTTTAGCATGATGACTTGGGTATATTTTTTGAAGCAAAAGTCAGAAGCATTTGAAAAGTTTAAAAATTTTCGCCAACTTATTGAAAATGAAGTCAAGGAAAAGATTGGCACTCTTAGAACAGAAAATTGAGGGGCATTCACTTCTAATGAATTCAAAATGTATTGCATGGATAATGGCATAAAACGACATCTTACAAATGTCAACACTCCACAACAAAATGGAGTAGTAGAAAGAATGAATCATACCTTGTTAGGAATGGAAATGTCGATGCTAACTTTCAAAAATTTAAGTCCTATATATTGGGTAGAGGCCATTCATACAACTGTCGACTTAAGGAACATATCACAAAATGCTTCTTTAGACGAAATCACACCTTATGAAGCATGGTTTAGTTTCAAACATTAAGTTAAACACCTCATATTTTTTGGATCAGTACGTTATGCCTTAGTTCCGAAAGAAAAACTAACTAAGCTTGACTCACGAAGCTTGAAGTACACCATGATTGGGTATTCTGATGAGAAGACAGGATATGTGACTTTTGTCTAATGGAAAATTTATTGTGAGAAGGGATGTGATTTTGATGAAACTCAGAGTACGAGTGCTAAATAAATAGAAATTCTTCTTCAAAATTTAGAAATATAAGGTGATAAAAGAAAAGGAAATATACAAAGTCAACCAAATTCACAATATTGGTATGAACTTGATTTTCCTTCATTTGAATATGATTCATCCGGTCCATCAACTTCACCAACACCATCTCGGTCTTCTGGCAGTTCATTCAAGTATCCTAGTAGCAACAGTTATTCTAACAGTGACTCTCCTCCCCCAGAATCTGTAGTTGATCAACAAACATTTGTTTACATCAACCCTCTTTACAATGATGGTGATTTTTTAGAATCTCAAACAAGTGAACATCAATTTCCAAAATGGGCAGTTCAGATTTTGAAAGATGTATGTCTTGATGACCAAAATAAAACAGGAACAAGGGGGTCACATACAAGTGAAGGAAATTTTTCCTTGATAGAAAATGATTTTACTGAACCCTCTACATATAAAGAGGTAGTAAAACATAAAGAATGGCAACAAGCTATGGTTGATGAATATCAAACTCGACAACAACACATGGAAACTTGTTGATTGTCCTCAAAATTTTAAATGCATCGGATGCAAATGGGTTTACCGAATTAAGTACAAGAAAAATGGAGATATCAAAAAGTAAAAAGAAAGACTTGTTGCTAAGACTTTGCAAAACAGGAAGGGATTGATTATGAGGAAAAATTTTCTCTCATTGCTAAATGGAACACCATACGATTAACACTTTCATTAGCGGACCATAAAGGATTGAAAGCTCAACAGATGGATATAAAAAGTGCTTTCCTCAATGTATATTTATAGGAAGGAGTGTATATGACACAACCACCAAATTTTGAAATTGAAGGAGAGGAACATAAAGTCTGCAAACTAATAAAGGCTTTACAGGGTTAAAACAAGCTCCACGAGCTTGGTATGCCAAAATGGACAAACACCTTCGGAAAGTTGGCTTTCAACGAAGTGAATCTGATGATACCTTGTATGTACGCCAACAAGGTAAAAATATGTTGATTCTTGTTATGTATGTAAATGATTTGATCATCACTAGCAACAATGATGATCATATTGCACACGTGAAAAAAGAGCTACATGCAGGATTTAAGATGACAGATTTGGGACTACTTCACTACTATCTTGGAGTTGAAGTATTCCAATGTCCACATCACATTTTCATTTCTTAGGGTAATTATGCAGCAGAGGTTCTTCAGTGATTTGGAATGCAATTTTGCAAGGCTGTTCTTACCCCCATAGAAAAAAACTTGAAACTTCCAAAATTTGAAGGGGGGGAAATGTTGGATAGCACTACTTATAGACAGTTGATTGGCAGCCTAATTTATCTAAAAACCACTCGACTGGATATTTCTTATGCCGTCAGTATTATTTCACGTTTTATTCAGGAACCATGAGACAACCACTAGAATGCAGCCAAAGAGTTCTTTGTTATATCCAAGGAATAAAAGATTTTGGTCTTCTTTACAAAAAGACTGAAAACTTTGTACTTGGTGGATTTTCAGATTCCGAATTTGTTGGCAGTATTGATGAAACGACGTCAACCTTAGGTTATTTAATGAACATGGGGCCAAATGTAGTGCCTTGGAGTTGCAAGAAGCAAGCTACAGTGGCCACTTCTTCAGTATAAGCCAAATAAATATCAGCTTGGGAAGCAGCGTGTGAGATTGTTTGGTTGCACAACGTTTTACAGGACTTGGGAATTCCTCAAGCAGAAGCTACATCGTTATTCATCAACAACCAGTTAGCCATAAAGCTTGCCAAGAACCCAAATTTTCATTCAAAAACAAAGCATGTGGATACCAAGTATCATCATATCAGATCACTCATTTCAAAAGATGTCATCAAGCCGATTTATTGTCCTTCAGAAGATCAGTCTTCAATATCTTCACAAAACCGCTTGGCAGGATAAAATTTACTAAGTTCAGAAATGAACTCGGTATCTTTTGTAATGTATATTTGGATCATGGGGGGAATGCTACATGGTCTAAAAATACAAATATCATAGTTTAAAGGTTAGAATATAATATTTAAATATTTGGAATATTTAATAAAATATTAGAGAAACTTTAGAAATAAAATTAGTTGCAAAATATATGACATTTAGAAAAATGTCCTATCTTAGGCTCTAATATAGGAAAAAAGTTAGTATATTTGTTAGGATGATATTTTTTATAAATGGACACTTTCTATTTTAATAAGTGATCCATAACTAAAATATTTTAGGAAATTTAGCTTATATATAGCTCATTCTCCTGATTGCAAGTGTGTTGGAGTGTACGGGTGTAAACTCTTGCAATTTTTTGATGAATTTATTTTCCTGATTAATTAAATTATGTCTTAGGACAATTTTTCCATTAAATGTGACACATATGACCATTCCAAATAATACAAAGAATATCATTGTATTCTGGGAATGACGTATCTATCCTTACATCAGAGGATTACCTCAACCACATGTTAACTATATTGAACAAGGCATGGGTGTTTATTCTCTTTTTACAAATGACGATATTATTCCTCCAACAAAACCAAAATTTCAATGATCAACTTTGGTATTTTCATTTTGATGGTGCTTCATCTCGTGAGGGAAATAACATAGGTATCCTTCTATATTCACCTCAAGAAAAGCTATATCAATATGCTTACAAACTCGAATTTGGCTATACTAATACTTTAGTTGAATTTGAAGTTCTCCTCCTTGGGATTAAGAAAGCTCTTTCTTCTGGATGCAAAGTCTTAACTAGTTATAGTGACTCCTAACTTGTTGTTAACCTTGTTAAGAAAATTTACTCTCCTAACAATAATTATCAAATGCTATACTCAAGTAACGTGGGAAAATATTTCCATTCTAGATGCTTTTAACATCATACATGTTTGTAGGGAATTAAATTATTTAGCCAATCGGATTTCTTCCTACTTTTTTAATATCTCATCACAAAATCTTCTTGACAGGATTGATTGCATTTTCCAATCCTTATATGGGCATGAACTTATGAATAACAAAGAGGATTGACAAGTTTTACAGGATGGTGAAAGTATATGTGCTTTCCTCCAAAACCAACTTGATGACGATAATCAAATTATCTCTCTGAAAGATAACAAGTTTCCTCTATATATTTATCCTCTTGAAAACTCATTTTCACTTAATGATGTCCCTACAACAACAAATAACCTGATAGAATAATCAAAGAGGAATATTGGTGAAACCATCCCAGTTAATATTGGAACTCTTTATGATCCTAAAATACTACAAAGTGGATCCCAATGTTCTGATCAAGAAAAAGAGAAATTTGTGTCACTTTTTAAGGAATTATTAGATGTTTTTTCCTGATCATACAAGGATATTCATGGTTTTGATATTGGTATTATACAACATTTTATTCCCATCAAACCAGACGCGAAATTTTTTAGACAAAGAAAAAGACCCGTTAATCCTACTCTTGAGGCAACCATTCACACAGAGATATAAAAAATGTTGAATGCACATATCATTTTTCCTGTGAAATATTCAGAGTTGGTAGCTAACCTGGTTCCAATTAGAAATAAGAATGGGCATATTCGCTTTTGTGTTGATTATAGGTGTTTGAACAAATGTGGTTTGAAGGATAACTTCCCCTTTCCCAACATGGACCAAATTTTACAATAGGTCACAAGATACCAAATTATGTCACTATTAGATGGGTTCTCTGTTTACAACCAAATTTACCTAAAAAAGCAGATAAATTCAAAACCACCTTTACCAAGCATTGGGGCACCTTTGCCTATGAACACATGCCATTGGATTTAATTCATATAGGTGGCACCTTCCAAAGAGCCATGCAAATGGCCTTTGAGGATCTCATCTGGAAAATTATTCAAATTTACCTCGATGACATGACTATTTAATCCAAGCTTCGAACTGATCACTTTGACCATCTGAGGCGAGTTCTTTTATGTTGCAGACGTTTTGGTATTCCCTAAATCCTAAAAAATATGTATTTGGTGTTACAATTGGGAAACCATTAGAACATATTGTATCAGAAGAAGGCATTAACCTTGAACTTGATCAGGTTGCAGTAATTAAAAACCTCACTCCACCTAATTCTGAAAAATAAATTCAGCCTTTAATGGGTAAGATTAATTTTGTAAGAGGATTTGTTAACGGTTTTTCTAAGATCCTCAAACCTATCCATAAACTAACTAGGAAAAATAAAGTATTTTAGTGGAATGATGTCACTAAATAATCCTTTATAAATATAAAATAATTTATTGCATATAACCCTATTTTATCCAAAGCCGATTTCACTAAAGAATTCATCATTTACACTAATTCCACTTAAGAAGTTATCTCTAGAATTATCTTGCAAAAAAAGCGATATGGGAGAAGAACATCCTATTGATTTTATGAATCAAAGCCTATCTGATGAAGAATTCAAATATTATTTGATTGAGAAACATGAATTTTCATTTGTAAAAGAAATCGATAATTTCAAACATTACATTCTTGGAAAACACACACATGTTAAGGTTCCTTTTCCTAGTGTCAAAATTAGGTTGTCACAAACTATGCTCTCAGGAAATCTTGCCCATTGGTTGGCCAAGATTCAAGAGCATGATATGACTATTTCAACCTCTAAAGCTATAAATGGAAGCGACTAGGCCTTACATCTTACACAATTTTCTGAGCTAGGTCTTTCAACTGATGATGATGAGTCACTGCCTGCCTTGTTTTTAGTCAATGAGCAATCAATCAATGTAGCAGATCAACCTTGGTATAGTGACCTCATCTTTTATCTTCAAAATAAAATATTATTGGAACATCTAGATAAATCTCAACACAGGATATTGCACTTATATTCTTCTAAGTATTTTATTCTGAATACAATGCTTTATCACATATTTTATGATGGATTGTTACTCAAATTTATAGATGATAAAACTGCTGCTAGGTTATTACATGTCTCTCATGGTTCATCCCAAGAGGAATTTCATATAGGAGGTCATTTTTCAACCAAGGCCACTTCTCATAAAATTCTTAGATCTAGATTTTATTGGCCTACTATTTTTATTGACCATTATAAATTTGTAGAAAGATGCAAGGATTTACAATAAGTAGCAGGGAGATAAAATTTCATGTTCTGCCCCTCCACCCTGTAATTCCCGAATTCACATTTGCCAAATGAGGGTTAGATTTTATTTTTCCTAAAAAACTCCCTCTTTTTCATGTCACATTTTTATATTAATTTCTACCGACTATTTTACAAAATGGTTAGAAGTAGTCCCCTGACAAAAAAACATGATAAACAAGTGATCAAATTCATATAAAATAATTTTTTCTCACAATTTGGGCTACCTCTTGAATTTATCTTTGATAAGGGGCCACATTTCATCTCTACTAATTTCACTCGATTTTGTGATCAATATCATGTTAAGAATTCCACATCATCAACATATTATCCCCAAGGTAACAATTTGGCCGAATCTACTAACAAGAGCCTTATTAGAATCATGAAAAAATTAGTCAGTGACAAACCCCACATCTGGCACACTATGTTGAAATTTTCACTATGGGCAGACTGCACCACTGCTAAGTCCAGTACAAGTGTCGAGACAACCTAGAGTTGTGATAGATCAGTGCCTAGGACATCTTAGCATAGCAAGGAGCATATAATATAACTTATGGAGTCATCAACAAGGGCTCTCATGCTATCTCCTGTAAACAGGGAAATAAACTAGAATGGGACCAAACT